>OX352764.1:99089878-100345432 GCA_947095585.1 Nephrocerus scutellatus
AGAAAAATTCAAGTAAGTCAGGAGACTTAGATAAATCAGTTGGCCAGTTTGTAGGTTTTCCAGTTGAAATAAATTAACAACCAGTTTCTTCTTGTATAGCTTTTGGAAGTTCACGGCCCTTGGATGTGGTAACACGCGATCCCCATTGGGTGTGTTTGGCGTTGAAATCACCCTCATGATGAATTTATTATTATGAGTCTGGATTAGATCTTTATATTGAAGGCATTTAATTGAATGGTTTGGCGGGCTGTATACAGCTGTTAGAAATAAGACGTTGGCTTAAGTTTTTTCAGTAACCGATACTGCTTGAAAGGACGGAGTACAGAGTTTATTATCCTGGAAGTGCTCTATGCGTTGATTAACGATACTAGCACTTCCACCTCGAGCCTTCTTGGATGGATGGTTAGCACAGTACACTGTACACATGGTAATTTTGAAATTTGACAAAGGTTTGGTTTGTCAGGTGAGTTTCAGAAACTAAGCAGACATCAATTTTGTTTAGGTTTAATATGGATAGAAGTTCATTTTAGTGATTCAGTAGCCCATTGGCATTCCATGTCATTATTTAAAGTGTGTTATAATTACAGTGTTTGACAAAAGTCAACCCCTTAAACCGAGTATCTTCCGATTAACCTCGCCCGGAGTTACCCACCAGCTTCTATAGCTTTTTCCAAACATTTTTTTTTTCATAATTGATGTAGCGTTTTTACCCTCTGGTCTGTTCTTATGTTCGCCCTACAATTTTTTTTTTAAAACTAAGGGTACCCCTGTAACGATAGAAATTAACAGAAAATCTATGCACCAAGTAGCGTCGATGTGGTCCAGTAGCCCCCCTTTACGGTATTGATATGGATGAATGGAATTTCTGTGCTGATGGTGCGCGGCCCGTATGGTTTATGGTGTACAACAAACGCATAAGCGACCACGCATGGAACTACGTTACACCATTACCATCATACCATCACCACAGCTCAATCTGTAAATACGGCCCTCCAGCCTGTCCCCCTCTCGCAACTCCAGCCACCAACCAACCAGAACAATCGAATGCAAATCAAATTGAAATTGTGGAAAATTGGCGCTAAAAATATATTCATGCGATGCCCGATGGCAAGCAGTGGCAGTGGCAAGGACAAGCGAGAGTGGCCTTCTTATGTTGGAGCCGGCCAGTCGGCCGGCTGCTGGTCGCCACCGCTCACGATCAGTCCCGGGGTCGTCTCGAACGCAAACAAACCACCGGCGAGTATACGAATGCGGTGCAGAATTTCAACTCAACAACCGTCGTTTTCTTGCTTCACAGTAGGATTGGAGGGAGGATCTGATGAAGGAGATAATGAATGACAGGCAGACAGACAGAAATTTATATCGAAGCAAATGATTGAAAATGCACGGATGCATAGGATAGGATAGATGGATAGATGGATAGGTAGATGATTGGTTGAGTTGCCTGCCTGACGGACAATCGGACGAACGGACGACCTGTCTCCCATCGATGTCCACTCATCCATACATTCACATTCGACGGTTTCCGTTCATGTGTATGTATGCGTGCATGTACAGCGCTGCCCACCGTCATGTGTTTTGCATTCCAATTGGTAGTCGAGTTGAGTTTCCAACAAAAAACAAATGAAGAGGAGAGAAGAAAAACTTCATCCCAGGGCAATCGGATTTCAGGCTTGATAAGTGGGTTGAAATTCACTTTTTTCTTCCTCGTCTTCTTCTTCTTCTTTTTTTGCCATTACATTGCGTATGAAAGTTCGCGAAATTTTCGGAAAAATTGTGGCTTCTAGCTGGGCCAATCGAACCATCATAACCATAAGCCGTATTAAGGATTATTTTTCACAAATCGATTAATCAGAAAAAGTTAAGCTCTGGCAAATTGGATTTTTAATGCTGTCTGAGCGGGCGTGAAGGTGGGGGAGAGGATTGACTAATGGACAAGGTGGATAATTTGTTTATATTAAGCGGCATCACAGCATCAGTGTTATATTTTGTATCGCATTGACAACAATGTGGGTTAGCGGCCCCCGTTACACTTGCAAGAGCTTAAATAAGCGCTAGGGTGCGTCATTTTGATACCACAGATCTCGAGAGCCCCAAGCACAAGATCAGTTCGACAATACTGTATTATTAGTAAGCTCTTTCAGAGGCCGGCGAAAAATGGTTTGCCTAAAGTTCAGAGTCTGAATCCTGCTAGGGTCGGACACCTACAAAGATAGTAGATGAGAGTGTAATGACGAAACAAACAACAACAACCGAGAGAGCTGAGAGAAGCTGCAAGGTTCACCAAAAGCACAACTTATAAAAGGAGAGACGCAGGAAGAATTGGTCTCTTTACTACGAGATGAGTGACAACATTTATATTGACGGCATCGGCAACAACAGTAACACAATAAGCATCACTGGAGGAACACTGGAAATAGGATAACAACTGCATCGACACAACAGAAAAAAAAAGGAGATGTGAAGACCTCAGGAGGGAGTCTAACAAAAAAACTGATATCGAAGTCAACGACGGAGGAATTTTGGCGAGGTGATACGGGACAACCAACGTTGGTCAGCGCTTTAATCAGGTGAGTCCAGTCCTCTAAGTGCATTAGCTAAGAATCCTCTTTCTTGGTTTCGAGACTCTGGCGGGCCTTACAGGGCTCCATCTCTGAATCCGGAAAACCTTGATATGACGAGATTTCCGTTGTTACGTGTAGATACTCTTCGACTTCAGGACTCTGGTGGGCCTGAAAGTACTCCATCTTGCAATTCGATCTCTTTTAGGGCCTAGTTTTGAGCAGTGAAACCCCTGCTGCTTTCGACTGATCCCAACTTAAAATCCCCTTTCTTGGTTTCGAAACTTTGGCGTATATCTTTATATATATAATTCTACTGTACGTGTGTATGTCACTGAACGTTACTCCGTGAACGTGAACTCCTCCTAAACGACTGGACCGAAGTGAATGAATTTTTTTGTATGCGTTTGGGTGACGCCCTGGATGGTTTAGATTCACAAATTACCCCGGCTGCTTCCAGCTCCTAAAATGACCTCAACATTTATTGATAACAGTGTCAGCGGATAGCTCAGATGGAAAGGGATCGATATTACCCTTCATCTTTCCTTAAGGGATAGACACCGGATATACATCAATTGAGACAAGGAATAAAGGGCTGCTTTCAAAATAATATTCCGTGTTTTTTGTTTTTAGGTCAGCGAATATGTCACATGGCGAGAGATTTACCTCCATCTCACATCTGCCTAAAACATATAGACAGCCGATCTCCCTCGATTAGAGTGAATTAGAGTGAAAGACCACAGGTCGTTTTTAACAAAAAATACAAAAAGCAGTGACGAGGACTCCATTTAACCCGATTCCTACCTGATTACCTTACAATAATTTCTTCAATGCAACTTTTTTTTTTGTTTTCCTTGGTAAATAAATAAAAAAAAAAGGATCTCATGGTACATTCTCCTTATAGCAAATGAAGCGCGAAAAAAAACTGAAGGCATTAAAATACCTAATTGACTCCACAGAAAGGCTTCAGACCGTGAAAGTCTCTGATGGCAGCATTGAGACCAACCAGTTCGAACTAAAAGCTTCCAGGACAGACTTACTGTCTAAAAAAAAAAATGAGTAGCGTGAATCGCACCGCTTTCATTTGATCATCACCGCTCCTGGTGTTCCACACCAATACTCTTTTTTAAAAGGTCGAAGTCGTCAAACGAACAGCGCGAATCGTACCGCTCTCGTTTATTAACACAATACGTTTTTTTAATTTGTAACTACACCCTAACTCTGGGTTCCGGTGAGCGTAATCCGAGCAGCAAACGTTACAAGAGTTATGATTTCTCTCTCGTGGTTTCAGTTTGAAGTATCATTTGCAATTCCATTTGAATTTGTTTTTCATTTGCAAAGTTTTGTGCCCGATACTGTAACTTTGCTACCCGTGTTTCAATCGGCAATCTACGGTTTCGTTTACTCAGCTTGGTTTCGGTTTGACGTTCCATTTGCACGGTGTTCACCACCAAAACTCTGTCACTTTGACAGCTTACACGGGGGTATGATTTCGGGTGGGTTTTGTGCAATTGGAAGGAGACATAAATTACAAAATTTAATTCAAAACAAACCGATTTCTTCAAACAAATTGCAGCACATGTCAAATTTCCGTACGGAATGTCTCACTTAATTGGAATCTTGCATAAGCTCACCAAGTCAACAAAACGAAGTGACAAAAACGAGCTTGTTTGTAATAAGTTCTTCAGATAGACTATCTATAGCCTAAGGCAAACATACCTCAACTGATTTTGGATGTTATTCACGGTTTAGTAATTGAGATGCATCTCACTGACCCGTACAAATTGCCACAACGACGTCACCACATTCTTTCATTCAGTTTTCCACTTAACATGATAAGCAAATCTGATTATCTGTATCTTATCTTAGCCAATGAGGTTCTACCGTCGAGAAAATACCCAAAATAAGTCTGAAAATAAATCTATTAACACAAAGACTGTGCTAAGTAAACAGATTTGGCATCAACTGTTAATGTATTAATAGGATCCCAACCAGAAATTTGTCTTCCTGCTTTGCTTGTTTTTCTTTTATTTTTCGTTTCTTCCCCTCTCTCCGTATAATCATTCATCATCAATGGCGTGGAAAGACGGTCGAGTATGTGAAACCTTAGCCACCCTCACCACATAGCACATAGTAAAGTGATAGTGCATTCCCTTGCTGGCTGTCTTGTCAGTTGGACACTTTCTAAAGTGATTGATTCCTGATCCGATGTAACAAGGAAACAACATAGTACAAGGCAGAGTGAGTGTTCAGTGAGTTTTTATTATGCGATTAGTTTTCGTACAGTAAAGCCCTCGTAACGTAAATCTGCACAGAAACTGTTAGGGTTTTTTTTTGCTTTTTTCTCCCCTATCACTTGGTCAAAGTAAAGAGCAGATGCCAATAACCCTAGCACAATTGGCTGATACTGCGATCCAAAAGATCTATTGTATAGTAGGGTGTAACTAATATAAGAGACTAACTACCTTCCTAATCAAGGATAGTATGTCCTTGATGGCAGAGTTACGCAAATCCCCCGACGAACATAATGCCTTGTGGAAAATATGTCTCCTTGACCAGATCAAACCTGGACAGTCACAGAGAATGTTCCCGGGTATTTCGTCCTCCACCAAGCAGAACCTACATTCCGTGTTTGAGCCCAGATTTTGTTAAAGTGATATCGCAAGCCACAGTGACCTGTGAGAAAACTCACTAGTTTTCTGATGCTATCCTTGTCAAGATCAAGGATTTCCTTGTATGAAAAGAGCCTGATTAACCGTTTGGACTGTCTAAGCCCTGGAGTATTATCTCAGTGGGCCAGACGAAGTTTCTTTTGCCAATTATTAATCATCGCTGTAGTGGTCACCCAGCTGATACAGTATGGTTCTGGTCCTAAGAACGCAGATTCTTAACCAGCCCTAGCTAGTTAAGCTGCATGTTCGTTGCCTGCAACACCCTGGTGACCAGGGACCCAACCGAGTTTTACCCTATTGAGCTCCGACAGGGCAGTGCAGTGCATCGTAGCAGCATTTAATTGATTTAGAGTCCATTATGCTGGACGATAGCGCTTTCGGTGCTGCCTGACTATCCGAAAAGATATAAATCGTAGCGCCTATAATACCCTTGCTCAGATTTATCCTAGCGCAGACCTCATTGGCATGGAGTTCCGCTTGGAAAACAATGGGACTCTTACCCATTGGTATTGAGAGTTTGGTGTTTGGTCCGAATACCCCAGCGCCCACTCCAGAATTCATCTTCGGTCCGTCTGTGTACCAGACCAGACTTTTATTGTCCAGTGCTGTAGCACCATTAGGCCAGATTGCTTGGTCCAATATTTTTACCTCAAATAACCTACCGAAAGAGTACTCCTTGGCCATGGAGTCTAGAATATTCAGGAGTCCCACGTAGTCACCTTGTTTGTACCCATAGTCTAGTTGCTGCTTGATAGCGCATCTAGCGGCCATCTTCCTAATAAAGATTGGCAGGGGTGAAAGCCCTACAACAGCTTCTAATGTAGTCGTAGGGCAGGTGCTCTTGGCACCCGTTATACCTAGAAAGGCAGCTGTAGTAGCTTCTGAAGCTTAATTACCGTTGTCCGTTCAAGAACTTTCGGCCACCATATGATGGGCGCGTATGTGATAATTGGTCATCGCCCCAAGTTATGCCGTATATGCGTATACAGTGGCACGTTCAATGGCGGACTTGATAAGGAGAATTCAAGTTTAGTCGTTTATCAAGGATAACTCTGAGATATTTAACCTTACTGGAATACTCTAATGTAGTGCCCTTTAAGATGATAGGTCCCATATCGGACAATCTACGTTTGGTGAAAGGCACTAGAACGGTTTTGCAAGGATTGATGGAAAGCTCTTCTCTACTGCACAATTCTAAGACGTGAAGTAACGCACCTTGCATGACATTTGTTATGATCATTCTGTACTTACCACTAATTATCATCGCTAAATCGTCAGTATAGCCAATGGCCATGTAGTCTGATCTATGCAGATCGCCTTGTCTATGAAAAGTCGCTATAGAAGAGGCCTTCGCCTTCCTTGCGGGCAGCCCTTAGCTGCAGTCACCGACACAGACACTCCCCCTGAGGAGGAAGTAATGACTCAACTTTCCAGCATGATCCTTATCCATTGGTTGATCGAGTCATCGATACATCTGTTACTGATTGCTCTCGTTATTGAGTCGTAGCCAGTGCTATCGAACGCACCCTCAATGTCAAGGAAAGCACACAGAGCCATTTCCCTGGAAAAATGCCATCTCCGTCGGGTGCTTTGAATGGTTTGAAGGAGTCTACGGCCCATTTAACATTATCTGGACTAAATAGGTATTTTTCCAGATGAACTTTTTACCCTGCTGTCAATGCGTGCCCTATGATTAGGAGCATTAGGGTGTATGTGAAACATAAGTAGACGAACCTCACGGTCCTAAGGCGTTTTTTTAAGCTCCGATAATTCTCAGATAGATACGAACTTTTTACTCTAAAAAATATACAGAACATTTGTTGACAGCTGTAGTTGTTTGCTTCTTTAAACATGGGACTACTATAGAGGATTTAGGTTAAAAATAAATCTTTTCTCTGATACTAAAGGAAAGCACAGCAGATAATTTTTTTGATCTGACAGATCTGATCAGAGAAAAAATAATCGTATTTATCGGATTTATCGGATATCTCGCAACTCGGACTTCACTGACATAAAAACAAACACGGCCTTTATATGTGGAAATTTGACATTTGTCTTTTGGATAAGAAAAACAGAGACAAATGCTTATGCAGGCAAAATTTCATTATAGCCATTTTTTGTAATTTGGCAAACATGAGCAATCATTTTGTTGACATTTGACACTTGTCCATGCACGGGAAAGTCTACTATAATCGACCCTTAAGAATGCTAATCTCAGCACATTACTCGTTAGCTTAAGTTTTTTTTTTGACGTTTGAAAATTGAACTTTTTTATTAAAATTGGCTTTGTTCTTTTTTGATCTCGGATAATTTAACTGTCAGAATTCAGATCTGTGTTTTTTTTTCATTCTCTGAGAAATTTTTTTTCTCTGATGCGTTCCTTTTTACGCTCCGACAGCTGTAGTTGTTTGTTTCTTTAAACATGAGACATGCCAACTACTATGGAGCATTAAGATGAAAAATAAAACTTTTCTCTGATACTAAAAAAAAAACAGTGGATAATTTTTTTGATTTGACAGATCTGGTCAGAGAAAACATTATCGGATTTATCGGATATCTCGGAACTCGGATTTCTCCGAACAAAAAAAAACGGCCATTGAATAGATTTTCTTATGGCGTTTTTTTCTCGTTGTTAGAAATCTTTCTCGGACCTGTCAGTTGTGTTAAGCGAATCTAACACGAAAAGCAAGAATATTTTGTTTACATTGTTTTGTTGCATGTATGTGTCACAGAGCTTCCAGTGAACTCAAATCGAATGATAAATTGTGGCACGTGCCAAGCAAATTGTTGGTGTTAGTTAAAAGAGGGGTAAATCTGCCGAAATACTCGTATACAGATCTGTGCGAAGTGATTTCCGATCTTCCATCGATTGGTTTTTTAGGGAAAACGAACAACGTGACAGCCAAAAAATCAATCTATGGCAGATTTTTTCTCAATTTGAGTTCAACATTTAATTGAATTGCACTTTTTATTAAATTGAATGGATTTTCTTAAATATAACAACCTGCTCAACTTCCGTGTCCCGTTAAAAATAAACTCCAAGCTTGGAAACACATCATATGTGCACTCACCTTCAATGCATACGACATGATCCCGAATCTGCTGTGCGATCTGTGCATCGGGAAGCAAGTCAATTAGATCATAAATTGCATAGATCGATGGATGCACACTTTCGAATCTTTGAATCTCTTGACGTATTGCCAGAGAATTGCTTATAAATGGATGATGAAGAACCTGCGTGGACTGGTGGTGATGCACTCCAATTGCAACCGCAGTATTTTGGTGCAAAGGAGTAGGTACTGGATGATGATGTGATTGTTGTTGAACATTTCCATGACCTTGTCGCGGTTGTGGCAGCGGCGGTGGTGTCTGCTGCTGCAGATGGTGATGTTGGTTATTCATTGCAAAGGAGAAATTTTGACTACTGCACTTTTACACAAAGGTAAGGATACCTTTTTACTTTTTTTAAAAAACAATACTATGGTAACACTTAACGTTTCACAGAGGGTATTTGAAATTTAATAACCCTGACCTTTTGGAGGAATAAAACAAACAACAAAACCGAAACCGGCACAATGGTGGACGACAAACCTTTTTATTTTTGTTGATACACAAAAACACTCACAGAACACTGAGAATATAAATATATTTCTAGAGGAAACTAGTATCAGCACACAGCAGCGGCGGGAACAATAACCGAACAATATTTACGTTTTCATTGCATGCAATGCACTTGTAGGTCATCGGGCTGTTGATGTCGTCGTCGCTGTCAACGCTGAGCCAACGCGTTTCTTTCACAACAAATTTGTTTTGCAATTTCCTGAATAAGAAGAGATTAATTTCGCTTAAATTGGGATCAGAGAACTAACACAAACACTCAGCTGTGAGCAATATCACAATAATCACCAACTTTATTATATTCCTTACTTTAATAGGTAAATAAATTATTAAAATAACACAGAAGACAAAAAACCGACGACAAAGACGGCAGACGGCACACAAAACGAATAAATAAAAGCAGCAGCTACAGTTCCCGCTGAATGTTAATACCGACGACACCAAACACGGCCACGCAAGTCGATTTGTCAAACATAACTGATTCCGGTTTGACAGGCCGACATACAAGAGAGTAAATATTAGCAAAACAATATGGAGTTTTAGGGAAGTTTCTCATTACTGTCACTGACAGTTGGAGTCTTGCAGTTCTTGTACAGCTGTATCGGTAATATAGTGCGATTGTTTATAGACAAAATAATCGGTAATGTAGTCGACGAGCTATATTTTATTTGAATTCTAATTGGGTATTACAACACAATTGCTCTGTCGAATTCCTTCTTTGGAATTTGAAAACCTGCTGTTTGGTTGATTTTGACATTCGAATTCGTATTCGGGTTCCAATTAAAATACAGCTTATGTGACTATGTCGGTCCACACGATGATAATGATTACACTGTTATTTTCTTATTCAGCCCTATCGGGAACTCAGCTCCAGTTCAATTTCTTCCACCGCTTGAAAGATTCGTATCCGGAATTCCGATGCCATTCGATTGATTATCTAAATGGATATTTATTTATCATCGGAAATTCCAGTTAATGTTCGAAATTCGAATTCCGTTGCAATCGATTTCAGCAAATTCATTCGGAATGTCATTTTATGTGATTATTTCAGACTTATTGAATTATTTGCCGTCATCTGAAATATTATTTTGGCAACAAAGATTTTCTTTTGACAGCATCAGAAACTATAAATTTGTGTGCTTCTACATAAATAGAGAAAAGATAAAATAAATAAACGTTTAATTGAAATAATAAAAAAATTGATTTTTATTTAGTTCAGTTAAATATATCAAAAATTTAAGAAGATAAGAGAATTATAAAAATTATTGTTTTCGCTCTTGGATGAGGATATTATTTTCATCGGGAAAATATTTTTTGCAGACCTTCCTTATAACTTCATAGTTTCTTTTAATGCATCGAACAATCTTATTATCTCTTTTTATTATGTTTTCCATAATGATATATTTTTTCTTCGGTAGCTCAGATCGAGGAACAAATCGACTACACTGTTGTCCTTAAGGTGATGGTTGTGGGTCGATTGTAGATGAATTCTCCTCTGACAACCATTTTATCTCTGTATCGCATCGCACCGTTACTTTTGCTTATTATTTTTATTATTATGTTGGTTTTTCAAAAAAACCAATCGCCGAAAGAAGGAAAAACACCTCTTACAGATCTGTATGCGAGTATATCGATCTTTTTTTTTTATTAAAACCAACTACTGATGACATTTTGCTTGGCACGTGCCACAATTTATCATTCGCTTTGTGTTCACTGAAAGCACTGTGACTTTTCTTCAGGAATATTTATATATTATCCATACATGCAACAAAAGAAGAATGTAAACAAAATATGCTCGATTTTCTTGTTCGATTCGTTGAGAACAACTTATTGACCCGACAAATATTTCTAAAGACGAGAAAAAACCAACATTAGTATCAACAAAAGCCACATAAGTCAAATCAAAAGTGAGTTTCGCAATGAAACTCCTCTTGGGTTGCAGGTAGCAGTCAAAAAAGGGATTGGAGTGTTTTGTCGTTTTTTTATTAAAAATTTGGCGCAGATTGATTTTTTGTTGTTCGTCAAGTTGTAAAAAACCAATCCACGGTAGATCGCAATTCCCCTCTAACAGATCTGTATTATTTAACAGATTTATCCCTCTTTTCACTACACGACACAACAACAACACGCCTTTCGTGTTTGAAGTCGAAAAAACAAAAAAAATAAAAAAATACATCCAGACATATAGTATGTTCGATTGGACTGAATGAATTAAGTAGTAGCTGATCTATTGTAACAAAAGTGAAGAGACTGTTCGATTGACAACTCTCACTTTAGTTAAAAATTGAGCAACTGAATTACCTAAAGAGATATTTTGTTGGTATAATCATTGTGAACATAGCTTAAACGTCAATTTCATAAATTGTCAAATTGAAACGTCAAGACCTTCTGTTTTTTATCTATTTTCAAAGCGCGCTGTGTTCCATTAATGCTGTATTCCATTAATCACAGACAACTGCACGCAACTTCTTTAGACTCTTCTTATGCACAAATGCGTCACAAATATGCAAATATATAAATCCTCTTCCTTAAATAATTAGAATAGTTAGTCCCACGACTTAATCACATTCGTTTTCAATTAATGTCAAATGTAAATTATATTTCGCCTCAGTTTTCGGTTTTTAAATAGATTGTGAAAAACTCAAAGCGGAATTCGTTTTATCATCTGCAAACAACGACTTTGAAAGACTTTGAAATATATAATGGAATACAGACGTAAGTGTATTATTTTCGGAAACGCTGTGGTGAATAGCGTTGGTAAGACACTGTACTTAAGCCAAGTATGTATGTACGTATTATTATCCGATACTAGAATCGTGTTAAGGTTTGGTTATGTTTGTTTGGTGGATTGTGAAATTATGAATTAAACCATTTTATTAAATCACAAATTATTTTTCAAAGAAGGGATAAATGAGTTAAAGCAAGTACAGATATGTAGATTAAAAATCGTCGTGCAAGTCACAACGCACAACTTCTACGCTCGGTGATCTTATCTTAGAGGCTAGTCGCCTAATAAGCGCAGCACAACCCAACATAATCCAGCACAACCCATCACAACATAATAAGGTGACCCAATGATTACGTTGTCGTCGTACAGGCAAACAAAAACAAGTGCCAGTGGCTGACACAGCGTAGTATAGTATTCTGTGTCACACAATGTTAAGGGCCCAGCCCATAGAATCCGTTACATCAATTATCTCTTTCTGTCTTCTGTCTTCTGTCTTCTGTCTTCTGTCTTTCTGTCTTTCTGTCTTCTGTCTTCTGTCTTCTGTCTTCTGTCTTTCTGTCTTTCTGTCGGTCTATATGTCATTCTGTCACGCTTTTTTCATTCTAATGCTGTGAGTTGACGGTCTTCTGTCTTCTGTCGTCTTCTGTCGTCTTCTGTCTTCTGTCGTCTTCTGTCTTCTGTCTTCTGTTCTGTCCGGAGCTGGGTCTTGAGTAGTGTTTTTATGGATTCTGGTGGGGAGTGTTGTGGTGGTCAGGGGGTCTTGAGGGGATCTTAAGGTGGTTTTAACAGGGTCTTAAATGGGATCTTGATGTGGATTTAAGCCAGTCTTGAGGGCGTCTTGAGAAAGTCTTAATGGGGAATTGAGTGGGGACTTGAGAGAGATCTTGAGTGGGGTCTTGAAGCGGGTCTTAAAGGAGTCTTTAGGGGCCTTGAGGTGGTTTGATGCCGTCTTGAAGGAGTTTTAAGAGGGTCTTGAGTTAGGTCCTGAGGAGATTTTAAGGGGGACTTGAGAGAAATCTTGAGGGGTTCTTGAGGAGGTGTTTGGTTGGTCCTGAGGTGGCTTTGAAGGGGTATTTAGGTTGTTTTAATAGGGTTTTGAGTGAGGTTTTTTAGAAGGGTTTTGAGGGGTTTAAGGAGCCTTCTGGGAGTCCTTTCGAGGGTTTAAAGGGGGGTCTTGAGGTGGTCTCGAGGGTTTTTTTTCGTGATCTTTAGTGGGGCTCTGAGGTGGTCTTAAGAGGGTCATGAGGGGGTATTGAGGGGGTCTTTTGGTGGTTTTAAGGGAGTTTTAAGGAGGTCTTGAGGAGGGGTCGTAAGGAGGTTTTGGGGTTCTTGAGTGGGATTCTTGATGGGAGTTTTGAGAGTGTTTTGATAGGATGCTTAGTGTGTTATCTTATGATGGGGTCTTGCACGGCACTTAAGAGGATTTTAAGGGATTCTTGATGAGTGTTTAGAAGGTTTTGAGAGGGGTCTTGAGGGGGTCTTCTTTAGTGGGGTGTTTAGGTGGTTTTAAGTGGAGCTTAAAGGGCTTTTGAGAGGGTTGTGAATGGAGTCTTGAGGTGGTCTTGGCATCTCTTTAGGTGGTCTTAGTGGGATCTTGCGGGGCTCTTGAGAGGGTTTTAAGGGATTCCTGAGGGGTCCTTCGGTGGTCTTGAGTGGGTGTTAAGGTGGCCTTGAATGGGGCTTACGGTGGTTTTGAGAGGATTGTAAGTAGAGTCTTGAGAAGGTCTTGAGGGATCTTTAGGTGGTCTCGACGGTGGTCTTGATAGTATTTTAAAATAGCCCTAAGGGGATCTTGAGGGACTCTTAAGAGGGTTTTAAGGAATTCTTGAGGGGTCTTAAGGGTGTCTCGAGAGGGTTTTCAGGATTTTAGTAGGGTCTTAAGGGAGTCTTGAGGGAGTTTTGAGTGGATCTTCAAAAGGCGGCCTTGAGGCAGTCTTAAGTTGCTCTTTAGGGAGCCTTGAGGGGAACCTTAAGATGGTCTTGCGGGGTTTTCAGAGGCTCCTAATTTTAGATGGGTCTTGACAAAGTTTTGAAAGGTGGTCTTAAGGTCTCGAGTATATCTTGAGGGGGTCTTTTGGAGTCTTTTGGCGGTATTTTGGAGGTCTTTTTGAAGTTTTTATGTTACCATCCCATATTCATGTTATTAAAGTTTTATATACATATTTCATTTAAAAATAAAAAGTATAAAGCCCGTGGATTTATTGTGGATTTCTTGGCTTGCTGGCACCACTCGGCCATTGCAACCGCCAGCAACCGCGAATTCGCGATAACCTTTAGCCTTTTTTTGCATTTTCATCTAAGTTGAATTTGGGTCGATGCACAAGTGATATCGATCTATGAGTGCGCAGCAGATTCTTCCTTGTAATCGCGAAATTAAGTGGAGCTTCTACAATTCATCGGACAGAACGCTAATAGTCTTGCTTACTATGCTTCTCAAGATTGTCTGCTTATTTCTGACCGTTGTAAGTATGGCTAACCATTTTTAGAAACAAGAAATAAGAAAAATTGTAACACTTACAGACTTCAGTCGTTACATCGCTTGTTGCGGCAACCTGCTCTACACTTGACGACGAGGAGGACCGCTTGCTTAGCCACAATGAGGCAACCGCTATGTACAACTACCAAACCAACGTCACGGAAGAGAATCGCCTACGGATGATTGCCGTTCAATCGGCGAATGCGAATAACTCGCAAACGGAGTTTAATGAATTGCTGGAGGTCAAGAGTTTGATGCAATCGCAGTTTGCCATGGCAACTGTGTGCTCCTATACTGATCCGAAAAATTGCTCGCTTTCATTGGAGCCGCACATTCAGGAGCGCATCGAGAATAGTCGTGATGTTAAGGAGTTGGAACACTACTGGCGGCAGTGGCACGATGTTGCTGGCAAACCAATGAAGCCCGCTTTTACGAAATATGTGCAGCTCAGCTTGAAGACGGCACAATTGAACAGTGAGTTTATCCTCCTGGAATTACAATGTGATAATTCTAAACTAATCACAGATATCAGCTCACATGCGGAAGACTGGATTGACAGTTATTATGATCCAGATTTTGAGGAAAATCTCAATGCTGTCTTTAGTGCAATTCTTCCTCTGTACCGGGAGTTGCACGGTTACGTTCGCTATTGTCTCCGTCAACATTACGGCACCAATGTAGTACGGGAATTCGGCAACATTCCCATTCATCTGCTTGGTAATATGTGGGGAGAAACATGGGATGGTGTAATCGATCTGTGCAAGCCATATGCAGCGAAACCAAGGGTCAATGTTACCGCCGAGATGTTGGCGCAAAACTACACAGTCCTGAAAATGTTCCAATTGGGCGATGAATTTTTCCAATCGCTGAATATGACGAAATTGCCAGAGTACAGAGAGTTATAACAGACATACCAACACACAGAGATATTAACAGACTTTTTCCATTTTCCACGCAGCACCTTCTGGAAGAAGAGTGTACTGGAAAAGCCCACAGATCGAGTGATTATGTGCCATGCTTCGGCCTGGGATTTTTTCGATTCGGACGATGTTTGCATTAAAATGTGTGCTGAAGTTTCGGCGAATTACTTGTACATAGTACACCACGAACTCGGACACCTACAGTACTTTTTGCAGTATCAGTGTCTATCTATGCTTTTTCGTCAGGCGCCAAATCCAGGATTTCAAGAAGCCGTTGGCGATTTAATTGCCTTGTCGGTTGGTACGCCAAAGCATTTGGCCAAAATCGGTCTCGCACCAAGAGGTGGTGATGAGGTGGATCAGGAGTCACGTGTTAATGAGCTCTTTAAAATGGTATGTCCTTCTTTCCTTCCAGTTGTTTGTTACAATTCCGCACTTCATTTTGTAGGCTTTGAAAAAAATCGTCGGTCTTCCGTTTTTCTACGCAATAGACAAGTATCGCTATGCCGTTTTTCGTGGAGAACTCACCAAGGAAATTTGGAATTGTGCCTTCTGGGAAATGCGATCGCAGTTCGCAGGAACTGAACCGCCAATCAAGCGAACAGAAGATGATTTCGATCCACCATCGAAGTATCACATTGCAGCAGATTATGATCTTATAAGGTGAACAGATGGAAAGAGTAGTTGTGGCGAGATAACTCTATGTATCCACACTTTTTTTTCATTCATTCATCCCACAATGCAGATATTTTGCCGCTTACATATTCCAATTTCAATTTCTTAAAGCCATGTGCAGCAAGGCTGGTCAGTATGTCAAAGGAGATCCCAAATTGACGCTGGATAATTGCGATTTTCACGGAAGTACTGAAGCGGGCAATGCCTTAAAGTTAGTTGCGAGCGCATCTTTAAGTTGATTATTAATTCCTTCAAATGTTCATAGAGATATGATGGCGCTTGGTGCATCAGAACACTGGAAAGAAGTTCTTAAAAACTTCTCAGGAGACACCGAAATGAATCCAGCTGCTTTATTGGAATACTTTGAACCATTAAGCGACTGGCTGAAGGCTGAAAATGAACGTCTGCATATTCCAATCGGTTGGAATAGGACTGACAGTAAGTTGAAGGACTTGAGTGTAACACATTTCATCATCCACCCATATCCATTTCAGAGGTTCCAGAGTGCACCACCGTAGAATCGTAGAGTGGCTACTTTATGTTAACAAAAAAAAAACCATTTAAATGTTAATTGTTATTATTTTTAGAAAACTTTTAGCTTTGCATTCGTGCATTTCATGCAATGGAGCCGGCCACAAGAGTTCAATATTCTGATAAAGAAGCATCAACGCTTCGTTGTTTGCGTTTTGCATAAATTTCGATAAGAAATATTTTTTTGTCTTTATTGTTTATTAATTGTATTGTATTTGCATATAGTGAACAGTGTGATGCTTTGTTGTTGTTTTCGTTTTTCCAAAATTCAAATGTCGTGCATGCAGACCACGTACCAGAACGTTGAAGAGGAGCTGTTTACTTCCTCTAAGATGAATGCTGATAAAGTTCTCTGTGGATGTGATTGGAATAATTGAAGCTTTTTTCTATCCAGCTACAGCTAAGTGTTACCGAAGGTCGTTGAATTTACTGATTTGTGACAGTTTGAGGCCATCACAAATTCGTTGTACTGACCAATTAACCGTCTGACGGTCCCTACGTTCGTAGATTTAAATTAGTTCTGTTGTGGTTTTTGTTATTTTATTACTTTTTATTGTTATTGTTGTATTATCGAAAACAATCGACAACATTCTGGTACGTCTTAAAATAAGATGGTGGGACCTGGCTGAGAACTAAATGCACTATCCGAGTCTACTCCGGTAGAGCTGCGATCGCGAATCCGGTGTGATATTACTATTAACTCCTAGAGCTTATATTGAAAACTAAGGAATTATCGGATTGGTGGGCAACAACAATACTGCATTTATTTCTCAAAACCTCATCAGATCCTGTAACGGAGTTTTCCCCAGCCGTGGTAAATTAATCGTGACACAACCACAACCACAACCTAGAAGTGGAACTAATCAGGGTAGGGCTGCGGGTAAATGCGGCTATGACTTAATATCATTTTAAATATTAATTAAACATTGCAAGTTGATAACTTCTGCGTGCCGCTCCAACGACATCAGCAGAGCTTTTGTATCCTCTTGTAGAGAGAGCTTGGGAGGCAGAAAGTTTCCCCGACGAGTGGAAGAAGGGAATGATTGTCAAGCTCCCTCAAAAAAGGTAGTCTTGTGGAGTGCGAAAACTGGACAGACATTTGCGTTCTTCCTTCAGTTGCAAACGTAATAGCCAAAGTAGTACTTGAGAGAATTAAGGAACATCTAGAAGATACACGCGTTTGACAGTGTCAACAGACAGTTTATCTGGCTGGCCTTGCGCAGGAGAGGTATACCCGATAAACTAATAGCTATTATCAAAGCAACCTATGAGGGCTCTAAATGGCATGTGCTGCATAGTGGAAAGCTGTCAGAGGAATTCAAGATCCTAAGTGGGGTACGACAAGGTTGCATTCTATCGCCGATACTTTTTTCGTTGGTGATTAGCGATGTACTTCGCGCAGCTTTATCTACTAGAAACGGAGAAATTCGTTGGACTCTTACATTTCAACTCAAACATCTGGACTACGCTGACGACGTTTGTTTACTCTCACACAGGATTATGGAGCTGCACCAAATGACAACAAGTGTGGAGAGGGAGGCAAATGTTGCGGGTTTGAAGATTAATGCTGCCAAAGCCAAAATCATCAACCTCGGCACTAACTTAGTAACTTAAGTTAACATTTACCGTATAGAGAGTAAAGAGTTTACAACACCTTGGAAGTAATGTCTCGACCGAAGGTGGAACCGAACAGAACATTGTCAACTGAATCGGCAAAGCAAAATCGGTGTTTAGAATTATGTCCCTGATATGGCGAAGCAATGCGATCAGCTTAAACACCCAGCTGCGACTGTTCCGTTCAAATGTTGAATCTGTGCTGTTGTATGGGTGCAGCACTTGGAAGGTGACCGCTACTATCACAAAAAGATTACAAACATTCATAAATAGGTGCCTACGGAACATCTTAAGGGTTTTCTGGCCTAACCGTATCTCTAACGAACATCTTTACCAGAGAACGGGTCAGGAACCAATAGGCAAAACCATCCAACGACGGAAGTGGCAGTGGATTGCTCATACACTCCGAAAAGGCGACAGTTCCATAGAAAACTACGCAATGCAATGGTATCCATTATCTCAGGATGGTAGAAGAACGGGTCGTCCGAGAAATACATGGCGCAGAACAGTTGAGAAGGAGTCACAGCATTTAAGGGAAGAGTTGGAGAGAGCTGAAGCTCATTGCCAGAAACTGCACGCGATGGCGCGTAGGCGTAATAGAGGCCCTAGGACACACAAGGGGATATAGGACATAAGTAAAGTAAGTAAGTAAGTTGATAACTTTCTTTATCAGGCCTGTATTGTCTCGGCCGATAGTGGCAACGAACTTAACAGGGGCAGCAGGTTCGGGAAGGCAAAAACTACCTATATATAATAATCATCATCATCATATTTGGCTTTACAACCAGGGTCCGGTTCCGCGGTAACGCTCGTAGATCTCATCATTATAGAGTCTCCGGAATCGGATCCATATGTAAGTTCTGGTATGACAATTGGTGGATGTTATGGTTAAGTTCCTGGATTTGAAGAGACTTTACAAACTATTGTTGGCTTTAAGCAACAGTGCGCGTATTTCTGGTTCCATTCTGTTATCGGCTGCTACAGTTGACCCGAGATTTGCGCTCCACTATCTGAATTGAGGGACCAATGTTGGATCTTTTACTCGCCACGTGGCCACCATGTACTTTGTTTTGGTCTCATTTATGTGCAGACCAAGATTTCGTGCCGCCTGCTCGATCGGGATGAAAGCTTGCTGTACAGCTCTTCGGTTTCTACCAACGATGTCAATATCGTCTCCGTAAGCCAGTATCTGAATGGACTTATAGAGGATTGTGTCTTTATAAAGTTCTACTCTGGCTATGCTATCATAGGCGGCTTTAAAGTCTATAAAAAGATGGTGTGGTGAGTTTTGAAACTCTACACATTTTTCAATCACCTGCTAAGAGTGTAAATCTGATGAGTTGTTGATTTGCCTGGGATGAAGCCAAACTGGTATGGACCAATGATGACTTTAACGTATGGGGCTATCTACATATATGTAATGCTGTCAACAATTTGAAAGCGCAATGTTTACAACAACATAACCAAGCTGCGACTGCTTTGTTCCAACGTTGTGACTGTACTACTGTTTGGGAGTGATGTAGTAGTTGGACAATGAGCAACGTTGTAATTCGTAGGATGCAATTGTTTGCGAATAGATGTCTACGTATACTTTTAGGATTTTCTGCCCTTGCCATGTGTCTACATTAATATCATTTCTCGAGAACAGCTTAGGAGCCTATCAGACACTACAATCAGACGAAGAAAATTGGAATGGATTGGTCACACTCTTCCGTTGAAAAATATGCTATGCAGTCGTCTCCTCTAATCTAAACTGACAGAAGAGCGTATCGTCTTAGGCAAACGTTTCGCTGAACGGTAGAATAAGAATCTAGAGCGATAGGTTTGAGTAGGATGCAGTTAAAGCACGTTTGAGGACTCCAAAAACAATGGTGAGGACTAGAAGACTAGGATGGACACGACAACATTATTCAAATGTCCTCCACTTTTTCGCTAACACAAATGGGATTGACTGTGCGCGATAAACTTCCAGTAAAGCAAAAAAAAACTTCCAACCGCGCAAATTAAGTTCCATAAAAAATAAAAACATAAATAATGGTTTATAATTCCATTTAACAGCTTAAGAAATAAATGTTCCCCTTAAGTCGGTGAGTGGTTGATTTTAGATGCTACATACAAGAAGTTATACGATTCTCGCTGGACACATTAAGCCAAGCGTAGTTTAGAACACGGACAAGCGCAGTCTCACATATTTCATAACTCAGTGAAGTTATGTTTATGCCAATAAAGAATTCTAAAGCGTTGCCATCATCTGTTTGACATTTTTACCGTGCACTCGCGAAGAAAAGCGTAAATGCTGTGCAAGTCTTATTTTTGTTATTTCACTGAAAGGCAAACTTAAGAACTTTCTCAACATTTTTAAGAACAGCGGTAGGAGGGAGAGAGAGAGAGACGCACAGACAGACAGACGAATCTTCACAGCACTTTTAATAAATTTAGTTATTAAATTATTTAATAGCCAGAGAGATGAATGAATGGAATCTTTCAATAGCAGTTTTATTTAAGAAAATTTACCATAGAGCGAAGATAAATAAAGAAATGTTCTAATTTTGAAAAAAAAAAAAAAAACAACTTTTAAAAGTAGTGAGTGCTAATTTCTCATAAAACAATTTATGAACAAACAGACCGACGGACGTACAGATACAGATACAGACAATTATAAGGCAAACTCTCTAAATTTAAGACAACTCATTGCAATAGATTTACATTTTATTTCTTATCATATTGGTGAGCAGACAGACGGATGGACGGGCAAAATTTTAAAGCAAACTTTTTCGAATAACATTTCTATGGACGGACGGATGGACGGACGAACGAATTGCTATAATCTGTATGACAAAGGACAAAGCAAAGGTACAGTCCGTTCTCAGACTCTTCCACTTCCAATAAACACTTATAGAAGAAGATTTAGCGAAATCTGATTATCGAATGGACGTGCGGACAGATAGACAGACAAGCGGATGGTCTTTCCCAATAGAAAACTCCACTCAAAGCAACGCATACTAAATTATCATCATCATCATCATAATTTTCGATCAAATCCCGCTGGATTAATCTTTTAATTGGATATACTCGCAGTCAATATTTTTAGAGCCAACACAGTGGGGCAATAACAATTTTGTTATATGATTTTTTTACGCACAAAACATTGGAGAAAAGCCAACAAAAGTCGCTCATAATTCATTGAAATGAAGCCAATATGCTATTAAGTGTTTTCTGAGGCAGTTTTTTTAAAAAAATATTTCCATTTTTTTGTAGAAAATGACTTATCTCTAAGTTGAACTTAAATTCAAAGAATATTTCTATTAATGTAAATATAAAAGTGATTTGAAAATATGTTTTCTTAAAAAGTCTTTATATTAATTATATGATATTTAAATGGCTAAATTATAGACTTTATATTTCTTGATAAAAAAAAAAGATATTTTTATTTATTGCACAACACCGAAATTTTCGAACAAAATATATTTATAAAATAATAAATATAAAAATATGTTTTTATTTAAAAATCAAGAAAAATAAAGTCTATAATTTAGCCATTAATATCATATAGTAAAAATTATTGTGCCTATGTACTCGCATGTAAGATAATTACGTTGAGGCCAATGGACGTATCGAACCCATATTCACCCGATAAGTTTATGTTTGTTTTTGACCCGGTAGATGGCGCTGGTATCGAGATGTCATCACGCCTAAGCCACTGGACGTATGGAAGCTATATTTACATCATATATTCCTCTGGTGCTCGGGTACGTTCGCATTTTTTGCACCCTTTAGGTGGCGCCTGAGTATTGAGTATTAAGGTGTTTACGAATATGTGACGTCATCACGCCAAAACCATTCGACGTATCGAAGCCATATTCACACTATATATTCGTTTTGTGCTTCAATAAGTTTATATTGGCGCCGGAGTGGAGATATTAATGCATATATGTATAAGAGCATAACGCCAAAAACAGCTTGATATATTGAAGCGAAGTTTACAGCATATTATGTTCTATTAACTTTTTTAAAGCTGGAGTCGAGATATTTTTGAAAATGTGTATTACTAATGTATAGAAACGTTGGTAGCAAAGCCATATTTACACCATATGTTCGCTTGGTACTCCGATAAGTTTATGTTTTTTGTTTGACCTGATAGATGGCACTTGAATCGAGATATTCACGAAAATGACGCACCGCTACGCAGTGCTGAACGACCAAATATCCAGTACACAAACCACTAAACGCTTATAAACATCTTGGTTGTAACTTGGAGTCTATTGAGGGTATTTTCATGGTTTTGAGAGGGATGATCTTTTGGGAAGTATTTTGGGGTGTCTTTTGAGCATTTTAGTGTTACTTTTTAGGATCTTTTGGAAGGTTTTTGTGGGTGGGTTCTTTCGCGGTCTTTTAGGAGTCTTTTTGTGGTCTTTTTGGGCTATTTGTGGTCTTTTGGAAGAGTTTAGGGATTATTTTGGTGGTCTTTTGGGGGTATTTGTGAGATCTTTTGGGAATGTTTTTGGAGTTGTTTTAGGAGGTGTTTTGAAAGTATTTTTGTGGCCTTTTGGTGGTATTTGGTGGGTTTTTTGGAGTGTTTTTGGGGTCATTTTGAGAGTCTTTTAAGGGTCTTTTGTGAATGTTTTTGGGGGTTTTTGGGATTATAATCGGGAAGTGATTATAATTGGAGTGTTTTCTGTGGTTTAAAGAGTTTTTTTAAGGGTATTTTCAGAGTTGCTTTGGTAGGTATTTTGGGATTATTTCTTCTTTTCCTTTTTTTGGGGTATTTGGGGTTCTTTTGAAAATGTTTTGTCGGCCTTTTGGCAGGTTTTTTGGGAGTTTTTTTGGGTAGGTTTTTGACGCGCTTTGAAGGGTGTTTTGAGAGTCTTTTTGGAGTTATAAAGGGCTTTTAGCTGGTATTTTGGAGGTCATTTAAGAGGTCTTTTGGTAGGTCTTTTCGTAGGTCTTTTGGGGGTCTTTGGAAATCTTTTAGGGATCTTTTTTATATATTTTTAAAAAAACATATTTCTATAATTTATATTATAGGCCATTCTTAATTATCCAGTTGTGACATTTTGTTGGGCAGTGAACGCAACCATTCTGTTATGTTTTACTATATCTTGAATGCGATAGCATTCCATCGATCGGATTTACTATCTCCCTTTACATTCTATTAATATGGATTTTTAGCGTTCATATTAACCTTTAATCTTTAAATCGATTCTTTTATTAGTGGTACCAGTAAAAGTTTGAAACGCGTGGTAGTAAATTGTAATCTTTAAAATATATACTTGATACACGCATAAAGAACTATAAAAATACGAATATAATAAAACCGGATAGTACATTGTCCGGTTTGATGCTAAATTTCTGGCCGGACAGAAGACTGTAAAATCGGATGGTCCAGTCAAAAACCGGATAGCTGGTAACTCTAGTTTTGTGTCTATTAATCCGATCGAGTCAACGGTCTTTTGGTTGTTGTGTTATTTTTCCCATTTCAAACTATCTCTCTCTACTCTCTATCTTTCTTCACGGAATAAGCCGCTCGCTGTTCGACAAAAAACAAATTATTCCAAATATTAATGTATTTTGCTTGTAGCCATCAAAGAAATTTATCGGCAAACGATCAGTATCAGGAACACATGTGTTGTTGTTGTCGTTTTCGATGTTGCCTGCTTTTTCGATTTCGCATCGCATAAAAGCCACCAAATTGAATTAACTGATTTCAGTCTTGGTTCTAAGTCCGAACTGAAAAGTCTGTCTGTCTGTCTGTCTGTCCTCCGCGCGAATTGTTCTTGCCATTTGTGACTTGTGTGCCTCGTCTCTTTGTCCGTCACCGCATTGTAAGTTGCATAATTTTTGTGTGTTGTCCCTCTATTGAAAAGTTAAATTGTGTACATAAATTAAGTAATTAGTTAATTAAATTGTTATGCCAATTGGCTGTAATGACTCGAAGTACAACATTATTTGGACATCAGTAGAAGAAAAAACTCCATTTGCAATCAATTAGAAAACGAACTTGATCCCATCATTCAGGCGGTCAATTCGAAATCTTGCAACAACAAAACAATGTGAATAACTAATGCAATTGAATTACATTATGTGGGACAATGAAGTGTTAAATAATAATACAATGGGATGTATGCGAGAGATTGACGTCGAGGTTCCATAGTTTGATGGTCATAAAGTCAATGATCGATCGATCGTGTGTGATCGTGTATTTCCAATCAAATTCTAATAAGCAGTTATTCTAATTGTGCTGTTATTTTTTTTTATATTCGTGATTATG
The DNA here is from genome assembly GCA_947095585.1 of Nephrocerus scutellatus. NCBI lineage: Eukaryota > Metazoa > Arthropoda > Insecta > Diptera > Pipunculidae > Nephrocerus > Nephrocerus scutellatus. Next base: position 99,113,942 of record OX352764.1, read on the forward strand.
GCTAACAATTGCATACAAGATTGTTGCCATTTTAGTTAATTTCCTCAAATTAAGTTTGTCACGATCGACATTCTTTGAATGGATAGGAAAAAATATTTTCTTCTCATTATTTTTAAAAGTGACATCTCCCAGTAAAAACCCTTAAAGAAATTTACTTACATAAATGATAGTTGGACAAAAATCGGGTGCAATTTCAAAAGACCAAAATTTGAAGATTTTCTTAAAAGATTTGTGGTATAAGTGATGACTCCTCTCTTATGCTGGCTTTACAGCTTCGCTGTTCCTTGTGAGGTGGTGGTGGTGCTGTGTTTTTTCTCTACACGGTATATCTACCGTACGCCGAAGATGCATTTGCATTATTTGGTATAGCGTTGTCTTATGTTACAAGTGGATAACAACACGCTTTTGGCAATGGCGGCGGTTTTAGCTGTTAAAGAAAAAAAGAGCATGCCGGACAACAAAAAAAAGGTTGCTGGACAACAACAAAAAAATGGTTGTTAAGAAATAGGCCGATGATTTTTGGAAATATTTGGCAAAATGCTTCAAACGGGCAACTCGTTTCAATAATACGTAGTTATTATAGTTAAGCTTCATGAGCTTCGTCTTCAGACTCACTCTTCTCCGGAGTAGCACTTTGTTCGTCAAATTGTATTCCAATACTGTTATCTTCAGTGAAAGCTTTCACTTAAATTTTTTGAAATTCGTCAACCATTTGATAAAGCGAATCCTTTTTGCATAGGTTGCCAGTGGTATATCATCCTCGGCATCAAACTCGGGAAGACAAGGATTAATTTCAGAGAATCCAGTTTTTGATGGTTGTTGCTTCAACTTTATCCCAAGAGGCTTTGATGAAGTAACAAAGCTCAAGAGTATGTCAGCTCTGATGCTGAACTCGCTGTGTCGACTTTTGGTAGTAAGTGTTTTAATAATAGAGCTAGAGCCGCTATAATGAACCTTAAAATTTTGTATTATGCCTTGATCAAGGTTGAGTTTCGTGGCAATGTTGAAATTTGTTAAGTTTAATTCCATTGGATGAGATGCTGCATTATCCAAGAATAAGATAACTTTTTGTTTCTAAGATCTCATTTTTCTGTTCAACTGCTGCTGCCATTCAGTCATGATTTCTGGAGTCATTAATGCTTTTCTGTTAGATTTCCAATCCACTGGTAGTTCTTTGATAGGAAGATGTTTGAATGTTCGAGGGCGGCGGGCTCCTTTGCTTATGACCAAATGCAGGTCTTTCGCTCCGGCCATAGTTGTACAAAACAAAACTGTGAGTCTTTCCTTAGAGTATCTACCGCCAATACATTTTACGGATTTAAGAGCGAGACTTTTGTTAGGTAATGAGCGAAAGGAGAAAAGCTCACTTTCATCTGCATTGTAAATGTCCTCTGGCTTGTAGCAGCTTTATCTTGAACTGCTCGACTGACTTACATCTGAAGCTTCACCATTGGATTGTCTCAACATTCAGGCATTTTTCCAATGGGCCAAACGAAGTTTTTGTTCCCAATTATTAATCATCGCTCTGTGGCGGCTCAGGTCTTATGAATCCGCATATTCGTTGCCTGTAATCCCTTAATGACCAGGGGACCATGCTAGTTTCCCCTTGTTATGTCTAGCAAGATATTGGAGTGCATCGAAGCAGCATTTATCTGATAAAGAGTACATTAAGTTGGACGATATCGCTTTAAGCCCTGCCTGGCTATGTGAAAAGATATATATTCTCGCGCCCCTTATGCCTTTACTAAGGTTTATCCTAACGCAGATCTCGATGGCACGGAGTTCAGCCTGGAAAATCGTGGGACTCATTTTCATTTGTATCGAGACTTTGGTGTTGGGTCCAGCAACAATTCAGCTCCAACTCCAGATTCCATCACCAGACCGGACCTCTAGTGTCCATTGACGGAACACCATTTCTACCTCAAATAACCCGCCGAAAGAGAACTCCCTGACCATAGTGTCGGGAATAGTGAAAAACATGTCTCTTTCGGTATCTCACATGGTCACCTGGTTTGTACTTGTGTTCTAGCTGCAGCTTAACGGAGCATCTAGCGGCTGTCTTCTGAATGAAGATTTGTTGTGGGGTGAAAGCCCTAAGACAGCTTCTAATGCTGTCGTAGGGCAGGTATGCATGGCACCAGTGATACCGGGACAGGCAATTACTTGAAGCTTCCGAAGCTTAGTTGCCGTTGTCCGCGTACGATGGCGGTGTACGTTATAATAGGCCTCACCATAATTGTATACATCTAGTGTATCATTTTAGGATTAAGACCCCAAGTTCTGCCGTAAAGGGGTATACTGGCCTACAGGGCTCTTGTGGCGCGTTCGATAGCGAACTTGATGTGAGAATTACAGCTGGACCGAGATATTTACCTTTACTTGAATAAACTAGAGTGTGTAGTGATTACATTTAGCTGCCTCCAGGTAGTTGCCATGTACCCTCAGTTGTAGCCGGCTCTAAATAAAGCAATCATACCGGACAGGATGAGATTGATTGCGCATTCTGAAGAAGCGATGGAAAGATACCATCACCGCCGGGGGCTTTGAATGTTTTAAATGAGCCTACTGCACACGTAACCTTGTCACTGGAGATGTGAAAAGTTTGAATAATATCGGGCTTTAGGAAGTGGATTTGAGGATTGATCACAAGATTCTACCAGCCAACTAGCTAGCACGCGAACTTAATATGGAGAATTTAAAAAAATACTAAATGTTTTCTCATTTCGTATTTTTTTTAAATAATACTAAATACTTATCTCGGATTAGTGTCATCTTTAGCGAAGGGTATCTAAAAACTAAGTTACGCGCACATTAAAGACATTTTGCAAAGCTGATCAGCTACAAGCGATAATAATGGCGTTGACTCGATTCTCGATTCTGTTTTAAAAAACCAGTTATTCGATAATCGTAATAAATTATCGAGTATGTTAACCCGAAACTCACAGTGCGCTGATCCCATTCATCTGAATTACTGAATAATTTTTAATTGATGTAAAGATTATTGATGCTTCAGGTGTACTTTTATAGTTTTAACCCCATTCCACACGACACACACACGAAGGCTGAAATTTTGTGGGTGTCTAAGTCCAAAATAGCATTTATATTCCGAGTATGACGCATATGGCGCGTGTGATGGGTTGTGATGGGTTTTTTTGTCTTATTTGTCTTTTTAACAAATTTCCACACGACCTAGAGAGCTGAAATTTTTTCTATTGTCCAAGTCCAAAATAGCATTTTTTATATTCCGAGTATGACGCGTGTCGCATGTCGCATGTGACGCGTGTGATGGGTTGAAATTTTTTTTTTCGATTTTGTTGTGGTCCTTCCACATGACTTAGAGAGTTGAAATTTTGCGAGTATCTAAGTCCAAAATAGCATTTTTAATATGACGCGTGTCACGTTTCGCGTGTGGTATGTGTGATGGTTTCACATCACGCCATTTTATTTGTGCTCTTTTTTTAACCCATTTTCCCACGAAATAGAGGGCTGAAATTTTGTGAGCTCAATATTAGGGTCCCACTTTGATATCCCGCTTTTGACGCGTGTGTAATAAACGACTGTGTGGCGTGTTTCGCATTTCTCAAAATGGTCTGCTCCTAATCTAGTGAACCGCAGTGTATATTCTTTGCAATTGTGTAGAATCAATTGCAGGATAACACCTGGAAATATAGTAAGAAACTCTGTTTGTCATCTCTTGCTATTGGCACGAGTATTCTATTCCGTTCGTCCAAAGATATTACGGAAATTGTTTTTAGATTACACACGTTTCTTTTATACAATAAATGCAAATTCTGGGCATCCATTCCGTAAAGTGAAAGCAAATAAAAATTCATATAAAATTGATATTCAAACTATATGCTTTGCATATTTTAATTAATAGTATGGAAAACAAAAACTTAAACTTAAAAAATATAAATGATGCCAGAAAAAAGACAAAACATATAACATAAAGAAACCACTTTCAAATAAGTTACACATCAAATCGGTGTTATTATGTCTGTGGAAATAAATAAAAAAAGCTTATGTCTATTTTTATAATTTGTCAGAAAAGCCAAAAGAAGTTTCAACGTAGTGTTTACATGAAATTGAAATAAAAAGCTAGATTCATGAAATATATAATTATGGCCACTTCCTATTTACCTGTCAAACGTTTTCGACAAAAATGCTAACTAACTCTAGAATAGTATATTAAAGATAACCATACGTCAATATGACGTGTATATGTTTGGAGGCACATATTTTGGATTTTGTATATAATATAATTGTGCAAGAGGTAATGTACTACTATGAATATTCATACACGTATAAACATATAACCGATAAAAGTGTCGATTCTATTGTTTTCTGGGTTGGTGAGGTGCTCAATGGGTGGAAGTGGGTCAATGGAGAGTGAGAATGTAAGTTGGTGGGAGGTCAGTGGGTGGGTTGAAAGTTGGGTGGTGGTCAGTAGGATGGGGCAGCCGAAAAACCCGGGTATTTCCGCTAGTAATTTATAAAAGAAGTATTAGTAAAAAAATGAAATACCCGTGTTCTCCAAGGCAATTGGGACAAGCGCTCCCCACAAATGAGATTTTTGCCTTTGTCGCTCATCGAATTTGTCATTCCTCATCTTGTGTAGGAGATACAGCAAGACTTTTTGGTAAAATGTCACAAATTGTTTCCTTTATATTCGACGGCAAAGTGGGCAATTGCTGTCCATTTTGTAAGACACTAAAGTCAAGTGCCAACAATAACCGAATATGGATATTACGACGCGTCTGGAAGGTTCTTCTGGCATTTTCCGTTTATTCGTTGATTTGCGTTTTCCCCTGGTTCTTTTTGAATTTTTCTATAGCAAGTTATTATGATCGTGGCTCTACAAACGGTGTCCGGTCCTAGTCTCCCAAACAAAATTCCCTCTACCCGTCCCAATTTCGAGCCTATGTCATCAGTTTTTTTAAGTACTCGCTGATTTACTTTTATCTATGGAGCAGAAACGCGCCAAGAGCATAGCCTTGTGGTATGCCATTTTTTAAGTACAGTACATTAAAGTCGCGCTAACAAAAAGACTGGAAAACCAAGTCTTTTTATATTGAGGAGTTAAAAGATTACATTTCAGCAAAGGACAAAACATAGACAAATGCATACACTGTCAAAGCAGTTTATACAAATAGACGTCTATTAATATGTATCTATGGCCGCGTTTTCATTTATAAAAACTTTTAACTTCACTTTGTTTGTCTGTCTGTTTTTTCAAATTTTTAATTTTTTTGTTTATCAATCAATCGACCAAAATAGCGTTGTTCAAGTTTTTAAGTTTTACTCAAATTGTTTGTTAAAGCTCTAGCTATAAATTACATAATGCCTGAAACACAAACACGCTTCAGCTTTGGCTTCGCCTGACGTTTACGAGTTCAGCCATACGATTCCAATGCTTCCTATCACAATGTAGCTTCGGCTTCAACGTTTCGTTTGGCAATCGTAAAGAAAAACGTAATGTTACGTAACGAAGCTACAAACGGAAGCTCTAGTTCAAAAGTGCTGAACATTTGCTTTGCCTGACAGTTCAAAGCAAAAAACTATGGCAGAACTCTCATTTGAGAAATGCCATACAGAGAAAAGTCATTTAAAGCAAATTCAAAGCGGCTGCATCGTAACGCAGCGAAGACGAAGCTGAAGCGTGTTTGTGTTTTAGGCATAATGCTTATGGCTAGTAAAAGTTAAAAAAAAGTCGAAAAAAGCTCGAAGTCAGGACCATACAAGAAATAAACTCTTACTTGGTAATATGTATGTGCTAACTTCTTATGAAAAATTCAAAAGTTTTGCTAATATCTAGTACTGCACAGTACCAGACAAATTAAGTCTTACGTTTTTTCAGTCACACAGTTTTATCAGTAAATCTGGTTTCTAGTGCGTATTGATAAGAAGCGAAAATTATTGATAACTTTCGACTGCCACAAAAGATAAGCCAGTTGCTTAGTAAGCTCGCTCATAGAGTTATCAAAAATGTGCTCATGTTAATCATCGTCCAGTCTTTCAAACTTGTCATTGATTTATGAATTCTCTACTCTACTAGAGTTGGTTTGATTTATTTGATTTTAAAAATTAGGCTTGGCTATTGCTGTTGTTGGACTTCTTGGACTTGTGCATAAATTATAAGCAAAGCAGTGTATATATAGTACTTACGAGTTTAATCAAGCCAATCAAATATTGATAATGCCGAATTTTTAATGATGATTGCCACATCTTATCAAGGGAAATTTTAAACCAAATTTCCTTGATTTTTCATTAAAGCTTGGATTTTGTAATTAAAAAGTTTTTTTTAAATTTTTTTGATTTGTTCGCAATTAACTCGCAGATCGTCCATGCGATATACCTAAAACTTTGGGACGTGGTACGCAAGGTTGCGGTGGATGTTTGTAGGGGTAAATGTGTTTATGGTGTTAAGGGGGTTGACGTGGTGGGTGGCAAGGCATTGTTTGTATAAGATTGCCTAGAAGACCGTGCAATTTATAGATAGAGTTGATATATGTAAGAGGGAAGGTGTGTACCTTAAGATGGATATAGGAGTGGGTCTTGGAGGATCTTGGTGGTCAGTTGCATTTATGCATTTATAAAAAAGAGAAAAAATGACCACTCAACCCAACTTACACCACGGCAATAAGGTGGGCTATGCCATTTATTTAAATTAGAAAAAATCGAAGGAATGCAATTTACAATATATATCACATTCCACACGTTTGTAGCCGGTTTCAATTTATTGTCTCGGAATTCTCTCTGATTCATTGAAAAACGATATCGAAACTAAAACGACGCGAGTCCAAATGCTTAAATAAATGGATCATTGCCAGGGAAAACTACAAATAATACAAATTTCTTGATCCGCTATTGAACAATTCGGTCCTTCAGGAACTTATTGACGGCAATTTAAAAATTAATTTAATATTAGGGGCAAAAATAGTTACATTGCAGTGTCTCATAACAGTGTGATATGTAGTGTGACCTTAAAGTAAGATGTTGTCACGTCAAAACACTTCTCTTCATTAAAAGATCAAACAAATTGCTCAGCGGTTTCGCCAGAGTATCAGCTTTGCAATATTACTGGCGGAATAGCGTCAAGTCTGGTTGCTTTATTAGAGCCAAGTTCTTTAAGAATCTTTGAAACAAACTGTGGTCGGAAATACCTGGGGTATGTCTAAAATATGGGCCTATATTCGGAAGAATTGGTAGTCTTGAGTTAGATAATGGAAGGATAGATGCACAAGCAAGACGCGAAGCTAAGGGGTTAACTTTCTGAATACCAGTTTTATAAAGAATACCATTATGGAACAAGGAAGAAATAGGTAAAGTCTTGTCTGAACAGTTCCTTTTAATTAAAGCTGAAAACGACCAAAAGCTTAGAGTGTATGTTGTAGCAAAGACAAGACCCTATTCCTTATGTTTTAAGTGCCAAAACTTGTATTCCTTTAAGCACGGGACACTGTTCTCAATACCTACTTTTGTCACGCAGCAGCTACTTTAGAATTGGCTTTTCTTATGCATAACTACTACTTTGCGGCAAAAATATACAAACTTATAAATTCTCTCTTCTATAATTATTAAGAATAGTAAATTCCATGTATTGATAACACTCGTTTTCAATTTGGTCAAATGTAGAATATATCTCGCCTACTTTTGTGCTTTATATAAGTTGTGAAAAACTAAAAGTCGCATTTCTTTTATCATCTACAAACAACTACATTTTATTTTGGAAAGGCTTAATGGAATACAGTAAAGTTACCATTATGTTGCATGATAATATGGCAGATGTGGTAAAAAAGGTGAATTTCATGGAATAGTATACTAAATTCCACTATAAATGCGGAAAAATAAAAACACATGCGAATGCGAAGCACATCGTGCTCTGTGGTTAAAAGAATAAAAACAAACCCAATAGTAAAGCAGCGCTGAACACAGCGCACCAGCGCACACAGCAAATAAACGCAGTCATAATAGTATTGCGTGATCTGATGCCGCTATATGGCATTATATTTAAAATAAAAGTTGTTTGGGAGCACTCCGACCCCATAGCCCGATCACATCCAAATTTAAATAGAAAGTGTTGTCACCGGAAATACACATGTGTGTGGAATTTGAATAAAGATAACTAAGTTTATTTAACAAGATAATAATGAAATGATATTTAGATTTAAATAAAGATAATACTAAGAATGGTATCGAGTAAAGGACTACGTCCGTTCGCGGCCAGCCGGTGAATCACACTACTTGACTGCTTGTTCTATGATCCGGTGGACGTTGATGGGGTGTTCTACTCGTCTCGCTCCCACATTCGGCTATCCTGAAGTTCTACCGCCTCGGTGGAATGTGGAACATATAACTTCATACTATCTGCTGCACTGAATGTCCGCGTCGGTCCTTCTGAAGTTGTCTGCTTTTCTAATTCGTATCGGTCATATCCCTTAATTGCTTTTACTCTATAGGGTCCCAAAAAGTGTCCTTTCAATTTTAGTCCTGTACCGTACTGTGTTCTTCTTATAACTACGAGGTCTCCTGGTTGGTACTTATACGGCTCCTTTGATTTTTTGTTGTGCGTTTTCCGGTTTTGTTCTTGAATGGAGAGAATCTGTTTCTTGGCGTCGTTTCTGATGCTTTCGCGTTCTTTGTCGATTTTCTCTCGGTGTTCTTGTTCAAGAAGTTTTATAATCTCTGTATCACGATTACTTCTCATTCTAACGCCAAACATTACTTGAAATGGGGTTGTTCCTATCGCACGCTGCAATGTACTGTTGAGTACGGACTGCACCGCTGCTACGTTGTTGTACCACTTCGATGGATCATTTTGGCTAAGCTTACTAAGAACTGCTATGATAGTTTGGTTAAGCCTTTCGACTTGTCCGTTTCCGCGAGGTATGCCCGTTGTAATAAGTATATGTTCTATATTGTTGTCTTTACAGTATTGTTGAAATGTATTCGATATAAACGCACCTCCTCTATCCGATATAATTCTTGCTGGGTGACCGAACGTGGTGTGTTGAAGTGTCATTTTGTCAATTACCTCCTTAGTGTTTGTTGTTTTGGTTGGATAAAGCCAGCAGAACTTTGAGAATGCGTCCACTACTGCAAAGATATAGCGATATTGTTTGTTGGTGATCGTCATAGGTCCCATGTGATCTACGTGGTACGTGCTGAGGGGGGTTTCGTCTTTAGGTATACAATGTAACCATCCCTCCTTTTTTCCTCGTTTGCGATCGGCCAATAAACAGGTAATGCAATTTTTTATACATTCTTTAATTTTTGAATTCAAATTTTCTATGTTGTATTGTCTTCTTATGAGGGTTTCGATTTTTGATAACCCGAAATGTCCATTTTCTTCGTGTGTTTTTCGAATAATCTCGTCTTCCATTCTTTCTGGCACGACGATGACCTTTCGTCCATCAGTGTTTTTGTAAAGTATTCCACCAGTAGTAGTGTATGGACTCTTATTATCATTTGCGACTGTTTCTACAATATGTCTTATCCTAGGGTCTCCCATTTGTGCCTGCTGTAGTTTTGCTGAAATTGTAGTACCGATCATTGCTGGTGAGCGGCTTAATGCGTCGACGTGACTCATCCTGCTTCCGTTGCGGTGCTCTACTTCATAATCGAATTCTTGCAATTCCATTGCCCACCGCGCTACCCGAGGTGGAACTTGATTGTTATGTATAGTCTGTGTAAAAGCTTTACAATCGGTAATTATCTTGAATGGTACATTTAGTAGGTACACGCGAAATTTCGATAACGCCTTCATTATGGCAAGTACCTCTAACTCATAGCTCGAGTAGTTTTTTTCTGCATTCGTAGTACATTTGCTAAAAAAAATAAACAGGGTGCCATTGCTGATCTTCTGACGCTTTTTGTGTCAGTATTGCACCATATCCTTCTTTACTTGCGTCTGTGTGTAATTCGGTAAGGCTGTTCGGATTAAATAAGTTTAATACTGGTGTTGATGCTAGTTTTTTCTTCAGCGTTTCGAATGCATGTTTTTGTTCGGTCCTGAAACGAAACTCGGAATTAGATTTTAGTAAATTGTTTAATGGGAGTGTAATTTTTGCAAAATTAAAAATAAATTTCCTGTAAAATCCTACTAATCCCAGGAAGCTTTGAAGTTGACGGATATTTTTTGGTTCACTGTACTTTAGAATTGCTTTTGTTTTGTTTGGTGATGGCTGCATTGTCACATTTGTTATCACGAACCCCAAATACTCGACCTTGCTTTGAAGAAAACTACATTTTTTCCAGTTAATTGTTAGTCCATGTTCACTTGCAACTTGCAACACAGTTTCAAGATGTTTTAATCCTTCACTTCGGTCCTTGGATGGAATTACTATGTCGTCTACATAAATTACCACGATTCCTTTTGTAAATAGGTGCCGAAAACTATGACATATGAAGCGTTGAAACGAACTAGGTGAATTGCACAGTCCAAATGGTGTTTTCTTAAACTCGTATAATCCCATATGGCAGCAAAAAGCCGTATATTTCTGACTGTTTTGGGCAACTGGCACATGAAAAAATCCATTTTTTAAATCGATTAAGCTAAATATTCGCGCTGTTTGCAATTTGTCTAGCTGTTCTTCTATGTTTGGAAATGGTATTCTGTCTCTGACAATAACTCTGTTTATTTTGCGATAATCAATGCAAAGTCTCATCGTTCCATCCTTTTTTTTCGTTAGAACTATTGGACTAGCGTACTCGGAGTTGCTTTCGCAAATAATTCCTTCGGATAACCATTCTGCTACTTGTTTTTCGACGATCTCTCTTTCTCGTGGGGCCAGCCGTCTTGGGTTTTGATATATTGGAGTTTCTTCTTTTAAAATAATTGTTGTTTTAATTTCTGTGTGTACTTTTTGTTGTGGTTCATATTTTTTTATGAGTTCTGTTATTTTGCTGTCTTTTTCCTCGTCGTTTTCATACACTGTCATTCCCATCATCGCTTTTGCTATAATTTCTGTTGAGTTAGGTTTTTCTAAAGTAATTGTTCCTGCAGTTATTAGTTCGTTGGATAAATTCTTTTCCTAATATAGCTGCAACTGGGGGATCATTGTTGTTCGTTATGTGAAATGTTGTAACAAAATGTATGTTGTCAACTGTTAGACTTATTTCGACGGAGCCTTTTGTTAGAACTGACGAATTTCCTAATCCAGTTAAGTTGATACAATTTTTGTGATTTAAAATGGAAGAACTTCCAGTTTTTTCAAACGTTTCCAAGCTCATGAGATTACGATCGCAGCCTGTGTCAAGTAATGCATAAATATTCGTACCGTTTATAATTATTTCTTTAAACATTGACGGCAGACTGATCGGTTGTTGCCCGATATTAACATTACTTGTGCTACTGTTTGTTCTCTCTGTGCTTTCCGGACAGTTTATAACTTTGTGTCCTTGTCTGTTACATTTGTAGCATTTAATTAACTTTTGTTTACAGATTTCTTCTGTGTGGCCCACATTCTTACAGTAATGGCAACGTATTGAGGACTTTTTGTATGTGTTGTCTTTCTGTTCGAGTTTATTTCTGTACACATATGTTTTTTTGTTCTCTCTGTGGTATAGGTAGTGATTTTTTAAAACTTTCATACAATTCAATTTTTTCTTTAAACTGTTTTATAGACGTTGCTCCATATAACAGAGTTTTGTTTGCTTGGATATCATCGATGCCATGAATTAAATATTTTATTAGCGACTTGGTGTCTACATATCCTTGTGATGCTAGTTCTTTCATACGGTGGATATAGCCCAGAAAACTTTCGTCGTTTTTCTTCTTTTCCGCTTGTAGCATTTCGTGAACTTCTGAACTCGATGTTTTTATCTTGAATTCTGCTTTCAAAATTTTGGTTAACTGTTTGTATGACTTTGGCCTCATATCAAATACTACTGTTCTTGCTGTACCTTTAACGAGCCGTTTCCCAAAGACTAATTTTTCTATATCCGACAGGTTCATTATCAATGCGGTTTCGTCGAAGTCTTCGAGCCATTTTTTCACAGTATAGTGATCATCACCTGAGAAATATCGCATGTTTGCCTCTACATCTTGGAATGAGAATCGTACATTTCTGTTTTGCGACACTTTAGCCGTTTCCTCTACATCTTCCTGTCCGGTAGAGTCTGAATCTGTTTCTGTGTCTGCTTCAGAGTCTGTCCCATCTCTCATCTCCGACACTGCTTCTTCAACCTTGCGCGCTTCTTGTGTTACTAGACGTTCTATTAGGTCTTCGCGATCCCCTTCTGTTGATAATTCCATCTGGTTTAATTTCTTAATGATGGCTTCCGTGCTCATCTTCTTTACTTTTTTTCTGTACATGAAATGTTCTGTTTTGAGTGTTTCCCGTTGTCTGTATCACTGACTAACCGCACGTAACCGTTCTCTTACCGTCGATTTTCTTTACTTTACTTTGGAATGGTTGAGCCCCCAAAAATGTGGAATTTGAATAAAGATAACTAAGTTTATTTAACAAGATAATAATGAAATGATATTTAGATTTAAATAAAGATAATACTAAGAATGGTATCGAGTAAAGGACTACGTCCGTTCGCGGCCAGCCGGTGAATCACACTACTTGACTGCTTGTTCTATGATCCGGTGGACGTTGATGGGGTGTTCTACTCGTCTCGCTCCCACATGTGTTCAAAGTTTTAATAAAATCGGGCTATTTGTAGTAACAGAACGTGTCATTTTTAATAAAATTCAAATAGAAAACAGCAAAGAAATTAATCTCAATCTGTAAATTACAATTAATGACTTCCAAAACTGATTTGCTATCGTTGAAAAAAACTTATAGCTCCTTCTGTTTCAAAAACCTTTTATAACGGACTATATTAGCGCCTAATAATGAGAATCACTAAACAAATTAATCGAAATCTGTCAATTACATAGCAACAACTCCGTTTCACCGGTTGAATGTAACCCTTGAAACCCGTCAGTGGAATATTGGCCTACAAAGCTTAATGGTTCAAGTACGTTTTTTTTTAAAGAAAAACTTGTTTTAAAACATACACATGCCAACTATTAGCTGACTTTGGGGTTCCTCAAGGACACCATTTAGGGATCATTTTCTTTTTCTTTTAATTTAAATATAAGCCAATTATTATTAAGTAAGTTTGATTTGATTGATTAAGTTAGTTATCAAACTAATTAAGTTTTTTAATTAGTACAATAAGCTGACTTTGGGGTTCCTCAAGGACACCATTAAGGGCTCAGATTATTTTCTTTTAATTTAAAGATTGCGGTCCAAGGCCTAGTTTCTCGCAGCCATTTTTGTTGAGCATGCTTATTTTTGCACACAAATGGAGGGGACCTACAATTTAATACCGGATCCGAACAGCGAATTGAGAAGCTTTCCGTTTCAGTGACAAGTTATTACTCCCGGACCTTTGTCAGACTTTCGTGAGAGGTGGGACACCGTGAAAAAAACAATTTTTTGGTGTTACTGGGAGTCGAACCACGAAATTGTTGCTCAGAAGTCCACGCTTTTATCCACTGAGCCACGGTGCCTAGTTTCCATTTAATATTCCATAAGCATAAGTTAAGGTTATCTGTATGAAAATAAAGTTAACAAGTAAATCTGATTACAACTTTTGAAAGGAAAGCTAAGAGCAAATTAATCTGAATATGTCCGTCAATTCGGTTGTCTGTATGGCTTGTAAACTGTCAGTTAATTATTGTCCTGTCCTAAAAACATTGAAGACAAACCTTACATACGTCTGTAGCTCTGTGTATTAATTTTAGGGCTTAGAATAGAAAAGTTGTTGTAAAATAAGTAACGTTTACACATACTATAGGTTTACTTTCATGTTCCTCAAGGCACCCATATATGACTAGTGTTTTTTTTTTATCTAATTTTAAAAATATAACTTGATTGGTTAAAGTAAACTGATCCAGTTTTTTTATTAACTTTTGTAAAAATAAACTTAATAAGTTCGGATTTTCTATTCATTTCAGGTGCGGATTTATTTGATAAAACATGAAGCTTTGTATTTTAATATTCTTTACTGGATTGGCGGTAAGATTCAGATTATTACATTCTCCTTCTATTCCAATCAGATACATAATCATTTCCCTCCCTAAACCCATTCAGCTGAGTCAAGCCGTCGTTAAGGACGAAATCGCTGCAGTTGAATACCTAGAAAGTGTGAACGCTGAATTGGCTCGTCGTACAAATATCGAGACAGAAGCATCATGGGGTTATGCCTCGAACATTACCGACGAGAATGAACTGAAGAAGAATGAAGCTTCTGCTGAGTCAGCGAAGTTCAGAAAACAAGTCTCGCAAGACATTTCAGATATCTTCAATTGGAAGCAGTTCAAATCGAATGATATGCGACGTCAATTCAAGATGCTTTCGAAGCCTGGTTATGCAGCTCTCTCAAAAGAGGAATTTGATGAATTGCTAGTGACTTTGTCAAAGATGGAAGCGAATTATGCTCGTGTTCGCGTATGTGACTATAGAAACCGAACCAAGTGTGATCTCTCGTTGGAGCCGGAAATAACTGAGATTTTTACAACAAGTCGTGATCCTGAGGAGCTCGAACACTATTGGATAGAGTATTATGATAAGGCTGGCACAGCAGTTCGCAAGCCCTTCGAAAAGTACATCGAGTTCAACACTAAAGCTGCCAAACTAAATAGTGAGTTTTTGATGAGTTAATGAGAGATTTGGATTTGGTTTCAATTAAAAAACCTTTCCTTCAGAATACACCTCGGGAGCCGAAGTATGGCTCGATGAATATGAAGATAGTACCTTTGAAAAGCAACTAGAAGATATCTTCGCTATACTTCGTCCACTTTATACACAAATACATGGCTATGTCCGTTATCGTTTGAATCAACAATATGGCGATAAGATCGTCTCCAAGACGGGACCAATACCAATGCATTTGCTTGGCAATTTGTGGGCACAAACCTGGTCGGAGATTGCTGACATTATTTCGCCATTCCCGCAAAAGTCATTGATTGATGTTTCCGATGAGATGGTGCGTCAGGGTTACACTCCATTGAAGATGTTCCAAATGGGTGATGATTTCTTCACCTCGATGAATCTGACCAAGTTGCCAGAGTGAGTGTCTTTCTCTAGTCATCAATTTCTTTAATCTTTGTATTTGTTTCAATTCACACAGAGACTTCTGGCAGAAGAGTATCCTCGAGAAACCAAGTGATGGCCGCGATATGATTTGCCACGCAAGCGCTTGGGATTTCTATAAACAGAATGATGTTCGCATCAAGCAGTGTACACGTGTCAATCAGGATCAATTGTTTACAGTTCACCATGAATTGGGTCACATTCAGTATTTCCTACAGTATCAACATTTAACATACATTTATCGTAATGGTGCTAATCCCGGATTTCATGAGGCTGTTGGTGATGTCCTATCATTGTCAGTTTCCACACCCAAGCATTTACAAAAAGTTGGTCTGTTGAAGGATTACACCCCCGATGAGGAGGCTCGCATAAATCAATTGTTTTTGACGGTAGGAAGAGATCAAAAGACTTCAAATCAGATTCTTTCCTACAGCTATCCATCTCTTATAGGCTCTTCATAAAATCGTATTTTTGCCATTTGCCTTCACAATGGACAAATACCGTTGGGCCTTGTTCCGCGGTGAAGTCAAAAAGGAAGATTGGAATTGCGCTTTCTGGAAGTTAAGAGAGGAATACTCCGGCATCGAACCGCCAGTTGTGCGTACCGAGCAGGACTTTGACGCTCCGGCAAAATATCATATTTCCGCTGATGTTGAGTATTTGAGGTAAGTTTAGTTTAGTCCAACTTGCTGATAGAATAAATTGAAAAAAGCGCCCCTAAATGGTTACCCAAAGGCATGCCAATTAAGTTTGCAGTTATAAGTTTTTTTGCTCCATTTACTCCAGATAATTTGACAAAATAAATAGACAAAAAAATCGGCCGCAAATGGCTACCCAAAGGCGTGCCAATTAAATTTCAATAAAACTCTGCAGTCATACCTGCGTATAAGTTTTTAAGGATTAGTAGCCATTCCAGAAAATTACACTGTACTACTACTCCGACTCCAGATTAGTCGATGGAATAAATAGAAAAATATGCGGCCCTAAATGGCACCCTAAGACATTACAATTAAATTTAGATGAAACTTTGAAATCATAATTTTTTGTGTCTAAACTTATTAAAGACTAGAGTGCCATTTGAGGAAATTAAACTGAAGTCGCTATTACCTTCAAATTTGTTGATAGAACAAATAGAAAAAAAAAAAACGGCACTTACTGGCTACCCTACGGCATGCCAAATAAATTGAAATAACATATGAGAGTTCCATGTAAGCTTTTGGTCGAACTAGGAGTCATCTAGGTATTTGACTTCTGGCATTGTTTGAAGAGTTTTGCCTTGGACTCTTAGCGTGGGAAGAGTTATTTTCTTCCTTTTCGTTTACTAGTTTGAGAGCGAATTATATGCGTTCTGCTATCGTACTCTCGAATTTGTCACGCACCATTAGGACTACGACATCCGCATAGCTAATGTTTGTGATATGATTATTCTTAAGCCTGCCTAGTAGCTGGTCCATCACCAGTAGCCACAAAAGTGGTGATAGGACTCCGCCTTGTGGACAGCCTCTAGCTGCCGCTACTGTAATGAGTTCGTCACCGAACGACGCTCGAATTTTCCTATCTTTAAGCATGCTCATGACCCATCCTATGATAGAGGAGTCTATTCCCCTAGTTCTGGCTTGTATTTGAATTGCTTCGAAGTTAGTGTTGTCAAAAGCGCCTTGAATGTCAATGAAGGCGCATAGTAACATTTCTTTACTTCAAAGTGTGTCTTCGATTTCAGATGTCAACTCATGGAGTGATGTTTCTGTAGATTTTCCAGTCTGATACGCATGTTGGCTGGGGTTAAGAGGGTTTCGTTGGAGTATGTTGGATCTTATGTGGCGACCTAATAGTTTCCCCATGGCATGATTGATCTGTAAGACCTGGTGTCCTCAGGGAATTTCTTCACTGATTTTGGTAAAAAAATCATTCGCACTTCTCTCCAGCACCTTGGAAGGTATTTTATATTATTGCTAGTTTTTGTAAAAGTGTAGTTTCTATTATGTTTATGCCACGCTGCAGAAGGATCGGGTATATTCCGTCTCCACCTGTAGATTTTTATGGTCCGAAGGAGTTTAATGCACAGCGAACTCCTTCAGTGGTGAATATGCTATTACAGCGCCTGTAAGACTCGGCGGGGATAAGAGATGGATGTGTGTTGAGGTTCCCGTTTTCTTCTTGATTTTCAATTTTGAAACTAGACAGTTTGGGAAATGCCTTTTTACTAAGCCCTCAGAGTTTCTTGTCTTGTGGTTGTCAGTTCACCATTTTATGTTCTGACTGAACCAAGTGGATTTCTGTGATCAACGGAGAGGGCTTTGTGTAGTCGACATGCTGTTGGCAGCTTTTCAATACTTTCATAGAATTCTCCCAAGCTGTTCATTTTGCTGTTTCTTAATGCAGCGTTGTATTTTGTTAATGCAGTTGGGTAGGCCGTCCAAATATTTTATCGCTTGGCCTTGTTAAAGAGCTTCCGAACTTCTCTTCTTTTGGCTTCGAGGTCCTGGTTCTACCAGGGAACATCTCTCGTGCATCTGACGCGAGCTGCAGGATAGCTTGTGTGATAGGCATTTGTAATTGACTCGGTGAGGTCGCTAGCAGTGCTATCTTAATCTACAATCGAACTAAAAGTGGTGCTAATGCCTGTTAGATTGAATTTGTGAATATAGGTAGACTTGCCATTTGATGTGTTTGGGGGTTCCTATAATAGATTGAACCCTGTTGGGAGTTTCAATATAAAAATGGATGTACATATGGTCGGAGAATGATGCCTCCTTCATTAAAAGCCAATTCTGGATCGCACTGGCTGTACTTACATCTGATAAGATGTGGTCCAGTACCTCTTTGAAATCATAACTTTTTGCCCCTAAATATGTTAATGATTTGAAGAAGATTTCAGGAAATTACACTAAAGTCGTTATTATCTTTTAATTTGTTGACATAATAAATAGAAGAAAAAAAAGGCACTTAATGGCCACCCCTACGGTATGCCAAATAAATTGGAATGAAACTCTGCAGTCACAACTTTTTGTGTCTAAACTATTTGATGATTTGAAGGACATTTCTTAAAATTACACTTAAATCCTATTACCTCCAAAGTAGAAAAAAAAACGACCCTTAATGGCTACCCTAGGGCATACCAATTAAATTTTAATGAAACTCTGCAGTCAAACCTTTTTGTGTCTACAGTTTTTTATGATTTGATGTGCGTTTCAGGAAATCGTACCAAAATCTTATAAACTCCAAATTTTTTGAGCCAAGAGACTTATTTGGTGACCCAAGATTGCATTTTGTAATTTCTTGAAAGATTATTTCATTTAAGGTTGCCACAAAATTTGATTTTTTGATTGAATTGTTAATGATAAAACAGTCGTATGTTATCTTTTTAGAAACCAGATTAGTGTGATTGTGGTATGGAAGTAACCACTTCTGGCCATCTATATGATGTTTTGTTAGTTTCTTTCGAAAAATAATTTTAATTTAAAAATCTCCTTAATGTTTTCTTCAATATTCGCAGATATCTCGTCTCGTTCATCGTGCAATTCCAATTCTACAAATCTGCTTGCATAAAGGCTGGACAATATGATCCAACTAATCCAGAATTGCCATTGGACAACTGTGATTTCTATGGCAACGTCGAAGTTGGAAATGCTTTCAAGTGGGTGGAGTTTCATTTCGTCTTCTTCTTTTTCTTCTTTATAAGTTTATTAAATCTTTTTCTTACCCCCACAGGTCTATGCTCTCGTTGGGCTCCTCAAAACCGTGGCCCGATGCAATGGAAGCTTTCACTGGGGAACGTATTATGAGCGGCAATGCTATAGCTGAATACTTTGAGCCACTGCGTGTCTGGTTGGAAGCTGAAAACATCAAGAACAATGTTCACATTGGATGGACCCCTTCGGACAGTAAGTTATTAGCCAGACTCATTGGCGGATCAATAAGTAAATTTCATTTTTTCTTTTTACAGAATGTGTTAAATAAGCGGATCCCTTAAGCCGGATGGAAGTCATTTTATTTTGAAGTGTCCACCAATATAAAACTTTTGAGCTATAAATTCAGAAAAATATAATTTTCTTAAGATATTTACTGGAGTAGTTTCATTTTTAAATGTTGCCTGGGGGGTTTTCTTGAAAGTGCTAATTTACATTTTTATTTTTAAATTCTCTATATTAACTTCACTTGCCCGTGGGTCGTCGGTCGGTCGTCGGTCGGTCGTCTGTCGTGGATTCTTGCGATCAATTTTTAACCCACTTCCCATGGCCCGATTTTATTGAAATGTGTATTTCCGGAGACAACACTTTCTATTAAATTTTGAGGCCCATCGGGCTGCGGGGTCGGGGGGCTCCCAAACAAAAATTTTAAAAAATTTACCCGATTTTCTTCAAATTTTACACACATGTGTATACCCAATAAACAATACTTTTTCGAAAATTTGGTAGTGATCGGGTCCCGGGTTCGGCCGCAAGGCCCTTATACATTTTTTAAATATCTGTACTGGCATCAGATATTCGTCGCCCTTTATGGACTGTGTGCGGTGTGTGCTGCGCAGTCGGCTGCGCTGCACGGTTTTGGTGGTGGTGGAGAGAGAGAGAAATCTTAGCGCACGCACAAATGAACCCAGCAAATGAAACGAGACATACATGTTTTATGCTTACTTCAACTTACATTTTTATTTACTGAATTGTGTTTTTATTGATGTCGTTTTTTTGTTGTCGATATCAACTTACAGATAGAACAACAAGTTTTCACAATATTCTGTCATTTCGCGTTTTCATAAATTAGTTCAGAGCAGTCAAAGAGTTCTCAAGATAACTGCTCGTGTTTCTTATTTGCTCAGAGTATGAGCGTGCTCTAAGTGCTCAGAACAAAATGATCTGAGCTTTTTCAATTTTAACATCTGATGTCAAATGTTTGTTTCGATGATTTTCTCCTACAATAAAAAAAATGGCCCAGGATCGAGGGGCTCCCATATCAATTTCTGCGATTAGAGAATTTAGATGAAAAATTTTAATTTTTATGGGTTGTTTTTTTTTGTTTTGACTATCTCGTTGCTACTGGACGAAGCAACCATTTTATACGACAATATTTAGGGGTCATAACTCTAGGAAGAAAGTCAGTTCTTTCAAACTCCTCAGAAATTCTAGAGAAAATATAGAGAAAATATAGTGTTAATCCTAATACACTTCCTTGGAGGACGCCTGCGATTTGGCCTAACTCGGAGCATTCATTAATGTATTGCACGTAGAAGTATCTACATAACTTAAATTAGTGTAAAGTACTCTGGCATACTGCTTAGTTTAAGTATAAGTTGTTTGTGTCAAACATTATCGAAAGCCTTTGCAGCGTCTAGATAAACTTTTTCTCGTAGAAGACATTTAATATATAATTGGTAACTCGACGAACTTGTTATAGAGTCGAGTATTTTTGTCGAATACCTTATGTTACCTGGACTTAAGATCGATACAGACATACTCACTTGGTCTATAACATTGGTCTTGTTCAACCTACATAGTCGTGTTAGTTTATTTAGGACGCATAATTCTCTCGTTGAGCAAGTGTCGAGGCTGATCCTTTTTGATTTTCCCGAATTAATCTTCAGTCTAACGATTTCAACTTTTCTCTTAACCCTTATTGTGATGTGAAGCGTAATCCAGGTGGACAAAGCTACGTGCAGTACATCGCAATATGTAAATGCAAAAAAAAAACTGAATTTTTCTGGAACAAACTTTCATGTATACATCGAAACACGCCACACAGTCTGTGTTTGAGGTCGGGCCTATTCCAAAATATTTTCTTTTCACGCATCACGCTATTTTGGACTTAAGACACTCACAAAATTTCAGGTCTCTATGCCGTGTGAAACCTCAAAGTAGTCGGAAATACAGACAAAAGGGGGTCAAGTCAAGTTAAATAAAAGTTTTTAAAAATAATTGGTGACAGCATGCAACCCTTTCTAACCCCGCTTTAGATTTCAATCTCCCTCGGACAGCTTATCACTGTGTAGGACATGACTTTTGAACGCATCGTATGATGCATTGGTAATAGCAATCAATTTATCTGGGAGCTGCATTTTCAAAATCGATGAATAGCAATTAATGTGGAGATCAATATTCAAACCACTGATCAAAGAATATCAGCACGGTGTTGGAATGATCTTTACAGGAATATTCAGTGCGAAATCCGACCTGTTCGGCTTCGATTGTGTCCATTAAATGATCCAACGATATGCACCCAAATCAAACGGAGTTGCTGGAAGTAACAATTTCCCGAATTCGCACCACAACTCCCAGTAAAGACGAGATCGCTACCGCGATCAACGCACTAAAGAACAACAAGTCGGTAGGACTAGATGATATACCCTCAGAGCTTCTGCGTGCCGCTCCAACGACATCAGCAGAGCTTTTTGATCCTCTTGTATAGAGAGAGCTTGGGAGGCAGAAAGTTTCCCCGACGAGTGTAAGAAGGGAATGATTGTCAAGCTCCCTAAAAAGGTAGTCTTATGGAGTGCGAAAATTGGAGAGGCATTTGCGTTCTTCCTGCAGTTGCAAAGGTAATAGCCAAAGTAGTACTTGAGAGAATTAAGGAATATCTCGAAGATACACTCGATGCCAAACAAGCTGGTTTCTGCACTGGATCCTCCTGTGTCGACCACATCAACACTCTGCGGATCATTATTGACCTGCTGTTCATCGATTTTGAGAAGGCGTTTGACATGGTCAACAGACTGTTTTTCTGGCTCGCCTTGCGCAGGAAAGGTATACCCGTTAAACTAATAGCTTTTATCAGAGCAACCTATATCGGCTCTAAATGTCATGTGCTGCATAGAGAAAAGCTGTCAGAGGAATTCGAGATTCTAAATGGGGTACGACAAGGTTTCATTCTATCGCCGATACCTTTTTGTTGGTAATTAGCGATGTACTTCGCGCAACTTTATCTACTGGAAACGGATGAATTCTTTGGACTCTAACATCTTAACTCAAACATTTGGACTACGCTGACGACGTTTGTTTACTCTCACACAGGATTATGGAGCTGCACCAAGTGACAACAAATGTACAAAGGGAGGCAAATGTTGCGGGTTTGAAGATCAATACTGCCAAAACCAAAAGCCTAACCGTATCTCTAACGAACATCTTTACCAGAGAACGGGTCAGGAACCAATAGGCACAATCATCCAACGACGAAAGTGGAAGTAGATTGGTCATACACTCCGAAAAATGGTAGAAGAACGGGTCGTCCGAGAAATACATGGCGCAGAACAGTTGAGGAGGAGTTACGGCAATTGAGGAAGAGTTGGAGAGAGTTCAGCTCTAATTGACAGGAAATGCACGCGATGACGCGTAGGCGTAGTAGGACCCACAACGGAATATAGGACATAAGTATGTAAATGCCGGACATACAACGTTTTGACATCTAAGATACACAAGATGTCACTCTGGCTCTGGACTCTGGCCTGACTCGATCGTTCCAAACTTAGTTCCCACTAAAATTATATTTAGTAATTATATTTACCAATAATAATAACATTAAGTTATTAAAACAACAATAAATATAAAAATTGAGATGTCAGATTCAAGTCATAAATTAACTCTTTATGCCGATGGGAATGTGACTGTGGTGATAATAGAGTGAGACTGGATGGTGATCACAACAGTGCTGCCATGAGGAATTAAGATAGAAATAACTATTAATAATAATAAGTGTCTAAGGTCAGAGATTTGCGCTATCGCTGTATTCGTATCTTGCCTGCAAGCTGCAACTTAGCAAAGAAACAAAATATAAGTCCTATCGGACAAAGTCGCATTTGTGCTTCGAACGCTTGTAAGTTGATCTGTGAAAAGTTGTTGGTTTTCATTGCATATTCTTTTGGAGGTTAGTTTGGAAATTCGTCAAAGTATCGCAGTGTAATTAAATGCTAATAAAAAAAATCCGTAAATGTTCTGTACCTTCCCCACATTAATCAGCGCTCATAGATATAAGTACAAAACTGGAAAGAGCTTCCTACTCCAGAGTGAACTATGAAGATTTTCCTTTTGCTGATTTTATTGTCTGGATTGGCGGTAAGTTTGTGGAATACTGCAAGTTTGTTCTTTAGCCGTAGGCTTTTGTGTTTCTCCAAATGGTAAATGTAGCTAATCCGATCCACTGTATATGACGAAGCAAACGCAGTTGAATATCTAAAAAACTTAAGCACTGCAATGAATGCTCATATCGCTTATATCAAGGAGGCCGTTTGGAATTACCAAACTAACATAACTGATGAAAATCAGCGTATTCAGAACGAAGCATTCGCAAAATTTGCCAAGATCGTGAAGGAGATCGGCCGGAATGGTAGCATGTTCAATTGGAAGGAATTCGAATCGAGCGATGTGCGTCGTCAGTTTAAGATTTCGGTGAATCTCGGTTATAGCATTCTTCCCGCCGCTGAGCACAAAGAATTTCGGAAGATTTTAACTGAGATGCAATCGAATTGGGCCGGTGTTCGTGTCTGTCAATATAAGAATTGGACTAAGTGTGATCTCCCAATTGAGCCGGAGATTAACGAGATTTTCGCAATGAGTCGCGATCCAAATGAGCTCAGTTACTATTGGCAGAAGTTCTACGAAAAGGCTGGCACAGCCGTTCGACAGCAATTCGAGCATTACATTGAGTTTAACACTAAAGCTGCCAAGTTAAATAGTAAGCCTCTGACCAGAACTTCTTATTCTTCTTATTTGTTTAAATAACTTCTAGACTTCACCTCTGGTGCAGAACGTTGGTTAAGCCAATACACCGACGATGATGAGAACTTTGAGCAGACTATCAAAGATGTCTTTACAGAATTGCGTCCATTATATGCGCATCTTCACGGCTATGTACGTCATCGTTTGAAGCAATATTATGGCGGTGAGCTAGTCTCTGAGACAGGGCCAATCCCAATGCATTTGCTCGGTAATGTGTGGGCACAGGATTGGTCACCAATTGCTGACCTTGTAATGCCTTTCCCAAATAAATCAATCGTCAATGTTACCGATGAGATGGTGCGTCAGGGTTATACGCCATTGAAGATGTTCCAAGTGGGTGATGATTTCTTCACCTCGATGAACTTGACCAAGTTGCCAGAGTGAGTGTAAATCAATCTTGAGGATCAATAACTTATCAATTTCTTAAATGCTTGAGTTTGCTTCAATTCACAGAGATTTCTGGCAGAAGAGTATCCTGGAGAAACCAAGTGATGGACGCGATTTGATTTGCCACGCAAGCGCATGGGATTTCCATAGACATAATGATGTCCGCATCAAGCAGTGCACACTTGTCAAACCGCACTACTTGAATACAATTCACCACGAATTGGGTCACATTCAGTATTTCTTGCAATATCAGCATTTGCCATCGGTCTTCCGTACCGGGGCCAATCCTGGATTTCATGAGGCTGTTGGAGATGTCCTCGCACTTTCGGTCTCCACCCCCAAACATTTACAACGCATTGGTCTCTTGAAGGATTACATCCCAGATAGAGAGGCTCGAATAAATCAATTGTTTTCGACGGTAGGTATTTGTGAAGAAGCTTCCAACAGGATTTTCAGATGTAATCCTCGCACTGTCTTTTAGGCTCTGCACAAAATCGTCTTCTTACCATTTGCCTACACCGTTGATAAATACCGCTGGGCCTTATTCCGCGGTGAAATCCAAAAGGAAGATTGGAATTGCGCTTTCTGGAAGTTGAGGGAGGAGTTCTCCGGCATTGAACCACCAGTTGTGCGTACCGAGCGGGATTTTGACGCCCCGGCAAAGTATCATGTATCCAATGATGTCGAGTATTTGAGGTAAAATCTGTGTACTTTTGCTGTACTTTGCAGTTTTGTTTTTGTGTGCGTAGATTCATTTACTACTTTGAGTTATCAAAAATATAAGTAACCAAAAAAACTTTAAAAAAAATTAAAAAGAGAGGAGACATTTGACTCATCTTAGTTAGAATCGAACCCATAACGTGTTGCATTGGAGTCCAGTCCAGCCCAGCCCAGTCCCTCTCACACTTGCGTATTATTTGTTTTTTCTCGCAGATACGTCGTCGCGTATATCCTTCAATTCCAATTCTACAAATCTGCCTGCATAATGGCCGGACAATATGATCCAACTAATCCAGAATTGCCATTGGACAACTGTGATTTCTATGGGAGCACTAAAGTTGGTGATGCCTTCAGGTGAGTTTTCTTTCTTTTTGTGCTGTTGTTGTGAAATTCAATCAGCAGTTTTTTATTTGTATATCTCTACCAACCATCAGAGCTATGCTCTCGTTGGGCGCTTCAAAACCATGGCCCGACGCATTGGAAGCATTCACCGGGGAACGAGCAATAAGCGGCAAAGCTATAGCTGAATACTTTGAGCCAGTGCGTGTCTGGTTGGAAGCTGAAAACATCAAGAACAATGTTCACATCGGATGGACCACATCAGACAGTAAGTTATTAGCCTGACTTGTTGGCGGATCACTAAGTAAATTTCTTGTTTCTTTTTACAGAATGTGTTAAATAAGCGTATCCTTAAGTCAGATGGAAGTGACTCAATTTTGAGATGTCTACCAATATAAAACTTTTGAGATAAATATTCAGAGAAATATAAATTTTCTGAGAAACTAATTGATAGTAGTTTCATTTTTTAATAGTTGCCTGGTTATCTTACAAGCGTTAGAATCTTCAGAAAAGTTTTTCAGGTACTCGCCGCTACTTGACTAAGTAACAAATTCATATATTTGGAGTCATAACCCTAGGAGGAGGACAAACTCCCAGGAAATTTTCTCTCTGGGCAACTGGGTTGTATAGAGAAATTAGAGTGTTGGTCGTAATACCGTTCCTTGGGAGACGCCTGCTTCTAATTGGCATAGCTTGTAGCAGTCATTGTTTTATTGCACTTGAAGTGTCTTACGTTCAAATAACTTTTAATTAGTATACATTAGCCTAGTGCTTAGTTTAAAAAAGGTCCTTTATGGCAAACACTATTGACGTCTTGATAAACTGACATAGATAGGTTTAAGGTCTTAAAGATGGTGTAGTGAATTTTAATAAAATTTTACGGGTATCAGTCAAAACAATGTTAAGATTAACACAAAGTCTTAGAAATGAAAAATGGCGTGCTTGTGAAATAATTAAATGATAACATCTTTTATGTGACAGACACGGTTTTTTGTGCCCATCTTCCAATGTTTATGGCGACGTGAGGAATTGAGATAAAAATAAGTAATTATTATTATTTATGGTCAGAGATTTGCGCTATCGCTCTGTTCGTGCGTTGCCTGCACGCTGCAAATTGTTAGAAAACAAAATAAAAGCCCCATCGGAGAATATCGCATTTGAGTTTTGAACGCTTGTAAGTTGATTTGTGAAAAGTGATTTGTTTTGATTTTGTGAGTAAACGGACACTTATTTCTTTATATATTTTTTAATTCAATGATCCCCTTCTCGTATAAAAGACAAGTTAACTTAAGATGCCAATGCAAATAAGATGACTTTGAGATCGGCGATCTTTGTCTTTGCAGTATGTGCAACGCGGTGTATATTGCGTCATGGACTCTTTGGTAGAACTTCCGCGCCTAGTGCGGTCCTTGCTCTCTGTTCTGTTCCAGTTCCCGGACGAGATTCTTCTCCCAGGCTGCTTTCTTTCGCCGGTGAACTGTTTTTTCATATCTTCTGAGCTCTTTATATTCATCTTCGCGTGCCCGCGTCCTATGAGATTGTTGCATTGCTCGGTACGCAACATTCTCAGGCTCAGTCGCTTGCTTACATTTGTCATCGTCATCGTATCTCTACGACAACTGCCTAAGATGGAGTCAACAGTACTAAGGACAGTATTCTTAAGGCATGTCCATTTCTCTTCTACGTCCGGCATCTCAGCCCCAGAGATTACGCTCCCTGAATTTAGGCCGAGTCCAATCGCTTGACCGTAGTTGTTTCCGGTCTCTTCGTTGCGAAGGGCAGCCGTGTTGACTCGAATCTAAAGCTATGAGTGCCAATGTATTGCCTGAATACTGGCTCCCTACCTATTTTGGCATTCATATCCCCTAGAATGATTTTTACGGCATACTGTGGACATTTGTACATTTGTGTGAGTGAAAAATAATCTCATAATCAGTGACAACATTTCCGGATAACTTAAAGATCACCCCTTTAGTTTTTTCACTAAATAATAGTTTGTGTTGTAAGAACCAGTGTCTTAATATAATGAGATCTTCCTTGAATTTCATAATGCATTCGTTCTTGGAAAGTCTATGGTAAGTAAAAGCAATACCATCTGCAAACGCTGTGAGGCTACCTTTGAAGTTTTGGCAAAATAATGAATTAATATAAATTAAGAATAATAGCGGACCCAACATATAGCCTTGTGGTACACCATTCTTTAATTTCTGTGAACCACTGAAAATCCAATTTATTTAAATGCGACATCAACCAGACATACAGTTGGCCCCTGAAACCGATATGGTATAACTTTTATAAAAGCAGATCGTGATCGTTTAGTCATATCTATAAAAAGTGCTACTGTCGACTGACTTTTATAAGGTTCTTTATACATATGACAACACTCTTTTAAGATAGCATCTTCCGTTGATTTACCAGATCGAAATCCGTTCTGTTCTTTCGCAAAAAGTTATTTCCCTCCAAGAACGAAACCATCGAAAAGTTTACTGAAAGTAGGAAGCAGAGATATAGGTCTATAGTTTGGGACAATTTTCCTATTACCATTTTTGTGTAAGGGAATAACTTCCGCACATTTCATAGACTTTGGAAAATTTCCGTTAGCAATACTTAAGTTAAAAATATAGTACAAGACATCTACCACGTACCATACTATACCTTTTAAGAGGTTATTAGAAACACAGTCACTAGAGCAGGAGTTTTTACTTTGTAAGCTTGTAAATCTAATCGACACAAAGCCGAAACTATTCGCCTGATATCTTTCTTCAAGAAGATGCGCAGAGAGATTGCAATTGCAGCCATCATGCTGACGGATAATTGGCTTTCTTCTTTTTTCTTTCCTTTACTCCGCGGGGGAGCATAGGGCTTTTACAAACGCCCGCCAACGAACTCGATTTAACGCCTGAGGTTTCAAGAGACGCCATTCGGTCCCCTGGGATCTTGCTTCCTCTTCTGTAGTCCTTTTCCATGTCTTGCTAGGACGGCCAACTCGGCGGCTTCCTTGTGGATTCCAGTCGAGCGCTTTAGTTTAACGGAAATATCCCCTTCTTCCTTTATATTTCCAATGTAATGCAGATCCCGGGCTTCTGCAACCGGTTTCTTGATTTTAATATTGTACTATTATGTTTATAAAATTATGTGGAACGTATTCATTGAAGATATATTTATTATAACAATATGTAGTTGCAAGTAGTTATATGTGGTGGTGTTCCAATAGTAGTGTACTGGTATGTACTAATATACTTATATTTTGATCAATCTACTTTTTTATATACCTTTGTTATTTGGTGAGTTATATGAAAGAATTTACCTGGTTGTTCTTGTACTTGCTAGATTGTTCAACGGGAACAGAATTGGGTATCTATAGCCCACACTGGGTTGGCGTGAGTTTATTTATCGATAGTTATCGACTTGATCTTTACCAGAGTACAAGTACATGCAAGTAGAAGTGCAGTGTTATTTGTGAATATAAGTGTTTGTTAATGGTGTAAATTAAAATGAATTACCAGTGTGAATTTGTGAATAAACGAACTTGTGCAGTGTTTTCATTTGCAAAATCCATTACGAACTCTCTAGTAAGCCTAAATTTATATTTGTAAATTATTCTGATCAAAATAATTCGGCAACTAATCCTTGATTTTGTTGAAGTTCTTCGTTGGAGGTTAGTTTGGAAATTCGTCAATAGTATCGCGGTGTAATTAAATGTTTATTGCTTATACAAATATCCTTAAATATTCTACACCTTCCCTTCATTTAACAGCGCTCTTACATATAAATACAAAACAGGAAAGAAGTTCCTCTTCCGTAGTGAATCGCCATGAAGATTTTCATTTTGCTGATTTTTCTGTCTGGATTGGCGGTGAGTTTCTAGAATATTGAAATTTTATTAGCGCAATTTTTCTAGCCGTGTATTATTGTGTTTTAACAAATGTTGTATGTAGCTAATCCGATCCACGGTATATGACGAAGCCAACGCAGTTGAATATCTGAAAAACTTAAGCATTTTAATGGATGCTCTTAGCTCTCAAGAAGCTGATGCCTACTGGAATTACCAAACTAACATTACCGATGAAAATAAGCATATTATGAATGAAGTATCTGGTAATTTAGCCGAATTGGTGAAGGAGATCGGCCGGAATAATAGTAGGTTCAATTGGAAGGAATTCGAATCGAGCGATGTGCGTCGTCAGTTTAAGCTGCTTCTGAAATTTGGTCTTAACAGTCTTCCTGCCTCTGAGTATGAAGAATTTCTGAAGATTTTAAGTGATATGCAATCGAATTACGCCGGGGTTCGTGTCTGTCAATACAAGAATTGGGCAAAGTGTGATCTATCGATGGAGCCGGAGATTACCGAGATTTTCGCAACGAGTCGCGATCCAAATGAGCTCAGTTACTATTGGTGGTGGTTCTACGAAAAGGCTGGCACAGCCGTTCGACAACCATTCGAGGATTACATTGAGTTCAAAACTAAGACTGCCAAGTTGAATAGTAAGTCTCTTCTTATACAGCATAGGTTTTATTCTGCTCATTTAATTTCTAGACTTCACCACTGGTGCCGAGCAATGGCTAAGCGAATACTCCGACGATGATGAAAACTTTGAGCAGACTATCGAGGATATCTTTACAGAGTTGCGCCCACTCTATGCGCAACTCCATGGCTATGTGCGTCATCGTTTGAGGCAATATTATGGCAGTGAGCTAGTCTCTGAGACGGGACCAATCCCAATGCATTTGCTCGGTAATATGTGGGCAGAAGAATGGGTCCCAATTGCAGACCTTGTAATGCCTTTCCCAAATAAATCAATCGTCAATGTTACCGATGAGATGGTGCGCCAGGGTTATACGCCATTGAAGATGTTCCAAATGGGTGATGATTTCTTCACCTCGATGAATTTGACCAAATTGCCAGAGTGAGTACCAATAAATCGCTCAGCAATTATTCTATGCGATCTCTATAATCTTCGGCTTGCTTCAATTCGCAGAGAATTCTGGAATAAGAGTATCCTGGAGAAACCATCTGACGGACGTGATTTGATATGCGAGGCAAGCGCATGGTATTTCTATAGACATAATGATGTCCGCATCAAGCAGTGCACACTTGTCAAACAAGACCACTTGTATACAGTTCACCACGAATTGGGTCACATTCAGAACTTCTTGCAATATCAGCATTTGCCATCGGTCTACCGTAGGGGGGCCAATCCCGGATTTCATGAGGCCATCGGAGATGTCATTGCGCTGTCAGTTACCACAAGCAAACATTTACAAAGTGTGGGTCTGTTGAAAGATTACATCCCCGACGAGGAAGCTCGCTTAAATCAATTGTTTTTAACTGTAAGTACTTGAGAAGAGCCGTCTAACAGGGCTTAAAAATTTATTACCTCCCACTCTCTTTAAGGCTCTCCAAAAAATCGTCGTCCTACCATGTGCCTACACCATCGAAAAATACCGCTGGGCTTTAATAAGCGGTGAAATCAATAAGGAAGATTGGAATTGTGCTTTCTGGAAGTTGAGGGAGGAGTACTCCGGTGTGGAACCGCCAGTTGTGCGTACCGATCGAGACTTTGACCCTCCAGCCAAGTATCATATCTCCAATGATTTGGATTACATGGGGTATGATGTTGAACATTTTTAAGTTGCCTTAAAGACATCCTTTTGTGGGCGACGTGGCTCTGGTGTTTAGTGTGTTGGACTTCTGAGCAAGGTTAAAATCACAGAAACAACAACAGTGTCTTTCATGCTCCCACTACGAGAGTAATAACTTGTCACTGAAATCTTCTCAACTCGCCTTTCGGATACAACATTAAATTGTAGGTCCTTCTCATAATACGCACAACACGTATGGTAGCGATAGCCTAGGCCTTGGACCGTATCGGTCTGTCGCGGATAATATTATTATTATGGTATTATCATGAGTTCATCTTGGAATTTGCTTACAATTACATTTTCAATTAAGTTTTCTAATATAATGTAGATGCCGCGTAGATCGCAGGGTCAAGATATTTAATACAAACTAATGTCATATCATATACACCAACCGCTACATCCGCCACATTACATCCGCAAAAAAATGATATTAATTACCTCTTAGTACCCCCTAAAGAAGTTTAACTTCAAAACCATTTGACTTAACTGTGAATAATCAAACCGACAACTTGCTTATGATTTGGTTTTCCTCAAAGATACGTCGTCGCGTTTATCCTTCAATTCCAATTCTACAAATCTGCCTGCATAATGGCCGGACAATATGATCCAACTAATCCAGAATTGCCATTGGACAACTGTGATTTCTATGGCAACGTCGAAGTTGGAAATGCTTTCAAGTGGGTGGAGTTTCATTTCGTCTTCTTCTTTTTCTTCTTTATAAGTTTATTAAATCTTTTTCTTACCCCCACAGGTCTATGCTCTCGTTGGGCTCCTCAAAACCGTGGCCCGATGCAATGGAAGCTTTCACTGGGGAACGTATTATGAGCGGCAATGCTATAGCTGAATACTTTGAGCCACTGCGTGTCTGGTTGGAAGCTGAAAACATCAAGAACAATGTTCACATTGGATGGACCCCTTCGGACAGTAAGTTATTAGCCAGACTCATTGGCGGATCAATAAGTAAATTTCATTTTTTCTTTTTACAGAATGTGTTAAATAAGCGGATCCCTTAAGCCGGATGGAAGTCATTTTATTTTGAAGTGTCCACCAATATAAAACTTTTGAGCTATAAATTCAGAAAAATATAATTTTCTTAAGATATTTACTGGAGTAGTTTCATTTTTAAATGTTGCCTGGGGGGTTTTCTTGAAAGTGCTAATTTACATTTTTATTTTTAAATTCTCTATATTAACTTCACTTGCCCGTGGGTCGTCGGTCGGTCGTCGGTCGGTCGTCTGTCGTGGATTCTTGCGATCAATTTTTAACCCACTTCCCATGGCCCGATTTTATTGAAATGTGTATTTCCGGAGACAACACTTTCTATTAAATTTTGAGGCCCATCGGGCTGCGGGGTCGGGGGGCTCCCAAACAAAAATTTTAAAAAATTTACCCGATTTTCTTCAAATTTTACACACATGTGTATACCCAATAAACAATACTTTTTCGAAAATTTGGTAGTGATCGGGTCCCGGGTTCGGCCGCAAGGCCCTTATACATTTTTTAAATATCTGTACTGGCATCAGATATTCGTCGCCCTTTATGGACTGTGTGCGGTGTGTGCTGCGCAGTCGGCTGCGCTGCACGGTTTTGGTGGTGGTGGAGAGAGAGAGAAATCTTAGCGCACGCACAAATGAACCCAGCAAATGAAACGAGACATACATGTTTTATGCTTACTTCAACTTACATTTTTATTTACTGAATTGTGTTTTTATTGATGTCGTTTTTTTGTTGTCGATATCAACTTACAGATAGAACAACAAGTTTTCACAATATTCTGTCATTTCGCGTTTTCATAAATTAGTTCAGAGCAGTCAAAGAGTTCTCAAGATAACTGCTCGTGTTTCTTATTTGCTCAGAGTATGAGCGTGCTCTAAGTGCTCAGAACAAAATGATCTGAGCTTTTTCAATTTTAACATCTGATGTCAAATGTTTGTTTCGATGATTTTCTCCTACAATAAAAAAAATGGCCCAGGATCGAGGGGCTCCCATATCAATTTCTGCGATTAGAGAATTTAGATGAAAAATTTTAATTTTTATGGGTTGTTTTTTTTTGTTTTGACTATCTCGTTGCTACTGGACGAAGCAACCATTTTATACGACAATATTTAGGGGTCATAACTCTAGGAAGAAAGTCAGTTCTTTCAAACTCCTCAGAAATTCTAGAGAAAATATAGAGAAAATATAGTGTTAATCCTAATACACTTCCTTGGAGGACGCCTGCGATTTGGCCTAACTCGGAGCATTCATTAATGTATTGCACGTAGAAGTATCTACATAACTTAAATTAGTGTAAAGTACTCTGGCATACTGCTTAGTTTAAGTATAAGTTGTTTGTGTCAAACATTATCGAAAGCCTTTGCAGCGTCTAGATAAACTTTTTCTCGTAGAAGACATTTAATATATAATTGGTAACTCGACGAACTTGTTATAGAGTCGAGTATTTTTGTCGAATACCTTATGTTACCTGGACTTAAGATCGATACAGACATACTCACTTGGTCTATAACATTGGTCTTGTTCAACCTACATAGTCGTGTTAGTTTATTTAGGACGCATAATTCTCTCGTTGAGCAAGTGTCGAGGCTGATCCTTTTTGATTTTCCCGAATTAATCTTCAGTCTAACGATTTCAACTTTTCTCTTAACCCTTATTGTGATGTGAAGCGTAATCCAGGTGGACAAAGCTACGTGCAGTACATCGCAATATGTAAATGCAAAAAAAAAACTGAATTTTTCTGGAACAAACTTTCATGTATACATCGAAACACGCCACACAGTCTGTGTTTGAGGTCGGGCCTATTCCAAAATATTTTCTTTTCACGCATCACGCTATTTTGGACTTAAGACACTCACAAAATTTCAGGTCTCTATGCCGTGTGAAACCTCAAAGTAGTCGGAAATACAGACAAAAGGGGGTCAAGTCAAGTTAAATAAAAGTTTTTAAAAATAATTGGTGACAGCATGCAACCCTTTCTAACCCCGCTTTAGATTTCAATCTCCCTCGGACAGCTTATCACTGTGTAGGACATGACTTTTGAACGCATCGTATGATGCATTGGTAATAGCAATCAATTTATCTGGGAGCTGCATTTTCAAAATCGATGAATAGCAATTAATGTGGAGATCAATATTCAAACCACTGATCAAAGAATATCAGCACGGTGTTGGAATGATCTTTACAGGAATATTCAGTGCGAAATCCGACCTGTTCGGCTTCGATTGTGTCCATTAAATGATCCAACGATATGCACCCAAATCAAACGGAGTTGCTGGAAGTAACAATTTCCCGAATTCGCACCACAACTCCCAGTAAAGACGAGATCGCTACCGCGATCAACGCACTAAAGAACAACAAGTCGGTAGGACTAGATGATATACCCTCAGAGCTTCTGCGTGCCGCTCCAACGACATCAGCAGAGCTTTTTGATCCTCTTGTATAGAGAGAGCTTGGGAGGCAGAAAGTTTCCCCGACGAGTGTAAGAAGGGAATGATTGTCAAGCTCCCTAAAAAGGTAGTCTTATGGAGTGCGAAAATTGGAGAGGCATTTGCGTTCTTCCTGCAGTTGCAAAGGTAATAGCCAAAGTAGTACTTGAGAGAATTAAGGAATATCTCGAAGATACACTCGATGCCAAACAAGCTGGTTTCTGCACTGGATCCTCCTGTGTCGACCACATCAACACTCTGCGGATCATTATTGACCTGCTGTTCATCGATTTTGAGAAGGCGTTTGACATGGTCAACAGACTGTTTTTCTGGCTCGCCTTGCGCAGGAAAGGTATACCCGTTAAACTAATAGCTTTTATCAGAGCAACCTATATCGGCTCTAAATGTCATGTGCTGCATAGAGAAAAGCTGTCAGAGGAATTCGAGATTCTAAATGGGGTACGACAAGGTTTCATTCTATCGCCGATACCTTTTTGTTGGTAATTAGCGATGTACTTCGCGCAACTTTATCTACTGGAAACGGATGAATTCTTTGGACTCTAACATCTTAACTCAAACATTTGGACTACGCTGACGACGTTTGTTTACTCTCACACAGGATTATGGAGCTGCACCAAGTGACAACAAATGTACAAAGGGAGGCAAATGTTGCGGGTTTGAAGATCAATACTGCCAAAACCAAAAGCCTAACCGTATCTCTAACGAACATCTTTACCAGAGAACGGGTCAGGAACCAATAGGCACAATCATCCAACGACGAAAGTGGAAGTAGATTGGTCATACACTCCGAAAAATGGTAGAAGAACGGGTCGTCCGAGAAATACATGGCGCAGAACAGTTGAGGAGGAGTTACGGCAATTGAGGAAGAGTTGGAGAGAGTTCAGCTCTAATTGACAGGAAATGCACGCGATGACGCGTAGGCGTAGTAGGACCCACAACGGAATATAGGACATAAGTATGTAAATGCCGGACATACAACGTTTTGACATCTAAGATACACAAGATGTCACTCTGGCTCTGGACTCTGGCCTGACTCGATCGTTCCAAACTTAGTTCCCACTAAAATTATATTTAGTAATTATATTTACCAATAATAATAACATTAAGTTATTAAAACAACAATAAATATAAAAATTGAGATGTCAGATTCAAGTCATAAATTAACTCTTTATGCCGATGGGAATGTGACTGTGGTGATAATAGAGTGAGACTGGATGGTGATCACAACAGTGCTGCCATGAGGAATTAAGATAGAAATAACTATTAATAATAATAAGTGTCTAAGGTCAGAGATTTGCGCTATCGCTGTATTCGTATCTTGCCTGCAAGCTGCAACTTAGCAAAGAAACAAAATATAAGTCCTATCGGACAAAGTCGCATTTGTGCTTCGAACGCTTGTAAGTTGATCTGTGAAAAGTTGTTGGTTTTCATTGCATATTCTTTTGGAGGTTAGTTTGGAAATTCGTCAAAGTATCGCAGTGTAATTAAATGCTAATAAAAAAAATCCGTAAATGTTCTGTACCTTCCCCACATTAATCAGCGCTCATAGATATAAGTACAAAACTGGAAAGAGCTTCCTACTCCAGAGTGAACTATGAAGATTTTCCTTTTGCTGATTTTATTGTCTGGATTGGCGGTAAGTTTGTGGAATACTGCAAGTTTGTTCTTTAGCCGTAGGCTTTTGTGTTTCTCCAAATGGTAAATGTAGCTAATCCGATCCACTGTATATGACGAAGCAAACGCAGTTGAATATCTAAAAAACTTAAGCACTGCAATGAATGCTCATATCGCTTATATCAAGGAGGCCGTTTGGAATTACCAAACTAACATAACTGATGAAAATCAGCGTATTCAGAACGAAGCATTCGCAAAATTTGCCAAGATCGTGAAGGAGATCGGCCGGAATGGTAGCATGTTCAATTGGAAGGAATTCGAATCGAGCGATGTGCGTCGTCAGTTTAAGATTTCGGTGAATCTCGGTTATAGCATTCTTCCCGCCGCTGAGCACAAAGAATTTCGGAAGATTTTAACTGAGATGCAATCGAATTGGGCCGGTGTTCGTGTCTGTCAATATAAGAATTGGACTAAGTGTGATCTCCCAATTGAGCCGGAGATTAACGAGATTTTCGCAATGAGTCGCGATCCAAATGAGCTCAGTTACTATTGGCAGAAGTTCTACGAAAAGGCTGGCACAGCCGTTCGACAGCAATTCGAGCATTACATTGAGTTTAACACTAAAGCTGCCAAGTTAAATAGTAAGCCTCTGACCAGAACTTCTTATTCTTCTTATTTGTTTAAATAACTTCTAGACTTCACCTCTGGTGCAGAACGTTGGTTAAGCCAATACACCGACGATGATGAGAACTTTGAGCAGACTATCAAAGATGTCTTTACAGAATTGCGTCCATTATATGCGCATCTTCACGGCTATGTACGTCATCGTTTGAAGCAATATTATGGCGGTGAGCTAGTCTCTGAGACAGGGCCAATCCCAATGCATTTGCTCGGTAATGTGTGGGCACAGGATTGGTCACCAATTGCTGACCTTGTAATGCCTTTCCCAAATAAATCAATCGTCAATGTTACCGATGAGATGGTGCGTCAGGGTTATACGCCATTGAAGATGTTCCAAGTGGGTGATGATTTCTTCACCTCGATGAACTTGACCAAGTTGCCAGAGTGAGTGTAAATCAATCTTGAGGATCAATAACTTATCAATTTCTTAAATGCTTGAGTTTGCTTCAATTCACAGAGATTTCTGGCAGAAGAGTATCCTGGAGAAACCAAGTGATGGACGCGATTTGATTTGCCACGCAAGCGCATGGGATTTCCATAGACATAATGATGTCCGCATCAAGCAGTGCACACTTGTCAAACCGCACTACTTGAATACAATTCACCACGAATTGGGTCACATTCAGTATTTCTTGCAATATCAGCATTTGCCATCGGTCTTCCGTACCGGGGCCAATCCTGGATTTCATGAGGCTGTTGGAGATGTCCTCGCACTTTCGGTCTCCACCCCCAAACATTTACAACGCATTGGTCTCTTGAAGGATTACATCCCAGATAGAGAGGCTCGAATAAATCAATTGTTTTCGACGGTAGGTATTTGTGAAGAAGCTTCCAACAGGATTTTCAGATGTAATCCTCGCACTGTCTTTTAGGCTCTGCACAAAATCGTCTTCTTACCATTTGCCTACACCGTTGATAAATACCGCTGGGCCTTATTCCGCGGTGAAATCCAAAAGGAAGATTGGAATTGCGCTTTCTGGAAGTTGAGGGAGGAGTTCTCCGGCATTGAACCACCAGTTGTGCGTACCGAGCGGGATTTTGACGCCCCGGCAAAGTATCATGTATCCAATGATGTCGAGTATTTGAGGTAAAATCTGTGTACTTTTGCTGTACTTTGCAGTTTTGTTTTTGTGTGCGTAGATTCATTTACTACTTTGAGTTATCAAAAATATAAGTAACCAAAAAAACTTTAAAAAAAATTAAAAAGAGAGGAGACATTTGACTCATCTTAGTTAGAATCGAACCCATAACGTGTTGCATTGGAGTCCAGTCCAGCCCAGCCCAGTCCCTCTCACACTTGCGTATTATTTGTTTTTTCTCAGATACGTCGTCGCGTATATCCTTCAATTCCAATTCTACAAATCTGCCTGCATAATGGCCGGACAATATGACCCAACTAATCCTGAATTGCCATTGGACAACTGTGATTTCTATGGCAGCACTAAAGTTGGTGATGCCTTCAGGTAAGTTTTATTTTTGCTGTTATTGTGAAGTTTAATTTCTCTAACAAACCTCAGAGCTATGCTCTCGTTGGGCGCTTCGAAACCATGGCCCGACGCCTTGGAAGCCTTCACCGGGGAGCGAGCAATAAGCGGCAAAGCTATAGTTGAATACTTTGAGCCACTGCGTGTCTGGTTGGAAGCTGAAAACATCAAAAACAATGTTCCCATCGGATGGACCCCATCGGACAGTAAGTTACTAGGCTGACTGACTGTTAGTTCTTTTGATGGACGTAACTAACCCCATTTCTTCTTCTTATTTCAGAATGCGTAAAATAAGCTTTGACGGTGATTTGGTTTGATGACGTCTTCAAGAGTATTGCGCCAATTTTGGTCAATAAATTTCTGTATTTTATGTTTGCAATAAATTAATTGTATTACCAGTAATTTTTCACTATTTTCGTATTGGCATCGGCCAGGCGTCAACGATAAAGACCCATCTTTGCCTTTCTAGTTTCGACCTTTGCTGAGCGCCGGTTTCGAGTTATTTTTTTTTCAAATATTCAATATTAGTAAGCCCTTCAAGACTCCACACATGCAAATATTATTTTCACATTCTCTGTATTAACTTGGCTTTCGGGTGTGTTTGTTTGTGCCTTTGTCTTGAAATCATTTGAACGAATTTTAATCCACTTTCCAAAACCCGATTTTATTCAAACTTTGCACACATATGTATCTCCGGTGACAACACTTTTTAGAAAAATTTGAAAGTGAACTTTGCACACTCCGTATGTTGTATCTCCGATTCAATGAAACATTTTATTTTTATGGTTTTGTGTTTTATTTGTCGATTGGAAACTATTGACTGCCTTATCTCTCGCATGGAGAATTTTAAGAAGTTCTCATAGTAACACTTGCTTGTTATCCAAAATGAGCTAAGACAATAAAAAATAATCGACGAATGATCGCGCTATCGATCGTTTATCACACGTCTTAATATCAGTTAATTGCATTCTGATCATAAAAAGCGACCAATTATCAGCAGATCGTTTTATTAGCTGAAGTGTTTGGTTTAAAAGTTAGTCTGGAAATTCATATACATCCGACTGTATCGTAGTTAATTCATTAGAACTGTTATTGCCACTAGAAAATAAGCTTAAATACTCCTTTACATCCTTAGATATTGGTGAAGACAAGTAAAAGCCAAGAACTTCCACTTCGAGAGTGAATCATGAAGATTTTCGTTTTGGTGATTTTCCTGTCCGGATTGGCGGTGAGTTTCTGGAATATTGCACCATTTTGCGCCATTTTACACCATTTTTCACCATTATGTTTTTCCAAATGGTGGATGTAGCTAATCCGATCCACCGTATATGACGAAACAAACGCAGTAGAATACTTAAAATACTTAAGCATTGCAATGGATGCTCATATCTCTGAGATCACAGAGGCCTCTTGGAATTACCAATGTAACATAACCGATGAAAATGAACGTATTATGAATGAAGTATCTGCTAAAACAGCCGAGTTCATAAAGGAGATCGGCCGGAATAATAGTAGGTTCAATTGGAAGGAATTCGAATCGAGCGATGTGCGTCGTCAGTTTAAGCTGCTTTTGAATCTCGGTTATGGCATTCTTCCCGCTGATGAGTACGAAGAATTTGTAGAGATTTTAACAGAGATCGAATCAAATTACGCCGGTGTTCGCGTCTGTCAATACAAGAATTGGGCAAAGTGTGATCTATCGATGGAGCCGGATATTACCGAGATTTTCGCAACGAGTCGCGATCCAAATGAGCTCAGTTACTATTGGCAGAAGTTCTACGAAAAGGCTGGCACAGCCGTTCGACAGCCATTCGAGGATTACATTGAGTTCAACACTAAGGCTGCCAAGTTGAATAGTAAGTCTCTTCTTATCTCCAGCATAGGTTTTATTCTGCTCATTTAATTTCTAGACTTCACCTCTGGTGCCGAGCAATGGCTAAGCGAATACTCCGACGATGATGAAAACTTTGAGCAGACTATCGAGGATGTCTTTACAGAATTGCGCCCACTCTATGCGCAACTCCATGGCTATGTGCGTCATCGTTTGAGGCAATATTATGGCAGTGAGTTAGTCTCTGAGACGGGACCAATGCCAATGCATTTGCTCGGTAACATGTGGGCAGAGGAATGGGTCTCGATTGCAGACCTCGTAATGCCTTTCCCAAATAAATCAATCGTCAATGTTACCGATGAGATGGTGCGCCAGGGTTATACGCCATTGAAGATGTTCCAAATGGGTGATGATTTCTTCACCTCGATGAATTTGACCAAATTGCCAGAGTGAGTATAAATCAATCGCTCAGCTTTTGCTCTTGCGATCCATTTAACCTTTTACTCGTTCCAATTCATAGAGAATTCTGGAACAAGAGTATCCTGGAGAAACCATCTGACGGACGTGATTTAGAATGTGAGGCTAGCGCATTGTATTTCTATAGACATAATGATGTCCGCATAAGGCTTTGCACTCTTGTCAAGCAAGAGCACTTGTATACAGTACACCACGAATTGGGTCACATTCAGTATTTCTTGCAATATCAGCATTTGCCATCGGTCTTCCGTAGGGGGGCCAATACCGGATTTCATGAGGCTGTCGGAGATGTTCTCGCACTTTCGGTTTCCACCCCCAAGCATTTACAACGCATCGGACTCTTGAAGGATTATATCCCAGATGAGGAGGCTCGCATAAATCATTTGTTTTCAACGGTAGGTAGTTGTGAAGATACTTTCAACAGGGTTTTTAGATGTAATGCCTCCCTTCCGCTCTCTGCTAGGCACTTCAAAAAATTGTCTTCTTACCATTTGCCTACACCATCGATAAATATCGCTGGGCCTTATTCCGCGGTGAAATCAATAAGGAAGATTGGAATTGCGCTTTCTGGAAG
This sequence comes from Nephrocerus scutellatus, assembly GCA_947095585.1. NCBI lineage: Eukaryota > Metazoa > Arthropoda > Insecta > Diptera > Pipunculidae > Nephrocerus > Nephrocerus scutellatus. Next base: position 99,154,929 of record OX352764.1, read on the forward strand.
TTGAGGGAAGAATACTCCGGCATTGAACCGCCAGTTGTGCGTACCGAGCGGGATTTTGACGCTCCTGCAAAGTATCATATTTCCTATGATATCGAGTATTTAAGGTAAAATGTGTACTTTTGTGTGTTTTGTTCTTAAAAATGCGTAAAAGAAATTAGAAAAGGATAAGGACATTTGAGTGGGCGCCGTGGCTCAGTGGAAATGAGCATGGCTACTGAGCAGGGGCTTCGTGGTTCGAATCCCAGTAACACTAAAATTAGTTTTTAAGGTTTTCCACCTCTCGCGAATGGGTGACAAACTTTCCGAAAGGTAATAACTTGTCGCGGAAAGCTTCTAAATTCGCCGTTCGGATCCGGCCTTAAATTGTACGTCCCTTCCATTTGTGTCCAAAAAATATACATGCGCAACACAAATGGTTGCGAGAAGCTAGACCTTGGACAGCAATGGTCTGTCGCGCCGAATATTATTATTATTAAGGACATTTCATTCATAATTGAATCGAACCGGTGTCTTGTTGCTTTAAAGTCCATCACTTTACCTGCATTTCAATTATCCCTATTATATTTGCATATGATTTGATTATCCTCACAGATACCTCGTCGCGTTTATCCTTCAATTCCAATTCTACAAATCTGCCTGCATAATGGCCGGACAATATGATCCAACTAATCCAGAATTGCCGTTGGACAACTGTGATTTTTATGGCAGCATTGAAGTTGGTGATGCTTTCAGGTGGGTTATCTTTTGCTGCTGTTGTTGTGAAATTCAATTTATCTACCAACCCTCAGAACTATGCTCTCGTTGGGCGGTTCAAAACCATGGCCCGACGCATTGGAAGCATTCACCGGCGAACGAGCAATAAGCGGCAAAGCTATAGCTGAATACTTTGAGCCACTGCGTGTCTGGTTGGAAGCGGAAAACATCAAGAACAATATTCCCATCGGATGGACCTCATCGGATAGTGAGTTATTAGGCTGACTGTTAGTTCTTATGATGGACGTAACTAGCCTCGTTTCTTCTTCTTATTACAGAATGCGTAAAATAAGCTTTGACAGTGATTTGATTTGATGACGATGATGGAGTATTGAGCCAAGTTAAAATAAAATTCTGTATATGATGTTCACAATAAATTAATAATATTACCAATAAATTTAATCCGATACCAATTTTCCAAATATCACATACCGGCTATGTCTTTCCTATGTAACATTTTAAAATGCAACACAAACCAATTGAAGTAGGATATGTTTGCAGACTGTATCGTGACTACTGAAAAATATGTGCCAACCATAATCTACAAAGTCGGGTCCTATAAATTTTGGCTCTTATTTATTTACTGCTCTGGATCGATCTGGCTGAAAGCTTCTTGTACAGCTTTTGGGCTTCTATCAATGCCATCAATTTTGTCTGCGAAAGGCGGTTTCTGGATGGCCTTATAAAGAATCGTTTCTCTCGCCATTACATCAGAGTTTCTGACAACTTTCTACAACGTCAGGTTGAAGAGCACGCAGTCCAGTCCATTTCCATTTTGAAGCCCTGTATAAATATTGAATGGGCTTGACAGTGATCCGTAATTGTTCATGGTCCACCTACATAGTCAATCAGTTTAATTGGTATGCCGAAAGTTATATTCTGGATATGATTTCATATGCGGCTTCAAAGCTTATATAAAGATGGTACAGTGAGTTTTAAAACTCTAGTAATTTACCATAACTTCCCTTAAGATGAAAATCTGTTTAGTAGTTTATATGCTGGAAAGGTGCCCCGCTGATATGAACCAGTAATGAATTCTTAAACTATCCTGTATTGTAGGATAGAGAAAAAAATCTTAAATGCTGTACTCAATAAAGTTATACCAGGAAAATTGCTGCACGTTGGTATATCTTCCTTCTTATATATGGGGCACAGGATGCCTCTTATGGCATCACTTCTTGCTCACATTCATGTACTTTTAGCTCATTAATTGCTTTGTGTTGTGAACATTTTGTAAGGTCGATAGTACTGGAGAGAGAACAATCAGCATGCATTCAGAGCGGGAAGATCTACGAAGACAACACTGTGGGAGCAGAGGGGTCCTTGCTATGCGACTTCCTTGATATCGAAGGAGCATTCGTTAATGCTTCCCTTGGGGTGATAGGAAATGCTTTGGAAGAGAAAAGGAAGGAAGGATGAAGAGGAAGACAGCACAATAACTAAATGTTTGTGCAGGGATACTGGGCACCAGCACAGCAGAGACTAGAGTCGGTGATAAGACACTACAAGAGCATGCCCATAAGGTGGGGGAGGTACTGTCTCCACTTTTGAGCAGTATCCTGGTAGATGAACTACTCCACCTACTAATTGAAGGAAGAATTTATGACTAAGGCTACGCAAACGATATAGTCATCGTAGCAAGAGGCAAATTTGAGGAAGTGCTCTGTGATGTACTCGTAATGCAAAACGGATTAACTATCACGAGTATATGTTGCTTAGAGGTGGGACTCAGGGTAAACCCAAACAGGACCACAATGGTTACCTTCACCAATAAAAGGAAGCTGTGTCAAATGCACCCGGTTACTCTTAATGCAGAAGAGATCACTATCAGCAAAGAGGCTAAATACCTTGGACTGATATTTGATAACAGACTGCTATGGAACAAACACCAATAAGCAGTTCTAAAAAAAACAAAAAGAGCACTCGTGGTATGCAGAAGGGTGGCGGGTAAATCCTATGGAGTTAGTCTCAAAATGCACTGGATGAACACCATGATAGTTATAGTGGCATCGGCGAATAGAACCACGTTAAACACCACAAAAACGGTATTGTAAAAAGTTCAGAGGCTGGCTTGTGTTTTAATTACAGGGGCCATAAGAACCTGCCCCACAGCGGGCATAAAGGCAATCCATTACAATTAGTGGTATAGAGCAAATCCAGGGAAACCAAGTTACGTTTGCGCAAGATAGGCTGCTTCACGGCAGAGCTATAGTGGTATTACTGGCCAAGCTTACTCCCATAGTGAGCATACCGTGTGGTAATATGGGGCAGAAGCTCGAATTCAAAAATATTTTTGAAGTAATAATGAGCACCAAGGAGGAATTCAGATCTGAGACTGAATAACAAATACATCCGTGTGCCATAAAGTGGTATACCGATGGATCAAATAAATCTGAAGGCACGGGTGTTGGAGTCTATGGGCGAGGAGCCAAGTACTCTGTAGCAATGGGGCATGTACCAGCCTATTTTCCATCGAAAGATGTGCTCACTTTCATCTGGAAATGAACTACATGAGGCAGGAAATAGCCATCAATAATAGACAGCCAATCTGTGTTAAGGGCCATGTTTGCTTTCCACATCACATTTAAACTTGTGAAGGAATGCAGGGCGAAGCTAAACAGACTTGGCGAAGTCAACAAAGTACGTTTGTACTGAGTGCCGGGACACACTGGCATAGAAGGCAACAAAGCAGCGGATAGACTCGCTAATAATGTAGCAGAAACTCCGATAATAGGGCCAGAACCGTGGTATAGGGAGTATCTCTTGAGTATACGGCAAGAAAAGGATATGCTGAGGAACTACAGCCCAAAGAGGTATCGCCTGATATTGGGACTTAGTAGAGTAATGTTAGAATAATTACGGCTCCTAACAAGGCATTGCAAACTAAAAGAGAACTAAAGAAAATAAAATTAAAGATGATGGCCGCTGCAGACTCTGTGGGGAATCGGAGGATACCCCGTTGCATCTTCTCAACGAATGCAAAGTAACGATCCGACAGAGAAGAGATCACATGGGAATGGCGGGATTGTGCGTGACTTTCACTGAACCCCCGCTCCATTTTATTAAGCTCTTAAGAGCCAGTGATGGGGGCGATATAGGGACTGGCATGCAGCGTCTCTGTAGCAAAAGTCATAGGGAAGTGCAATAGATCCACATGGGTCGCAGTACTGTTACACCCCATTTATCATTATCATTATCATCATCATAATGTCGAGCCCTCCAGATATAATCAGCTCAACTGGAAGCACCATACCAAGAAGTCGTCCGAGACATCGTCTCAGCTCGGTAACGTACGTTCGGGTTAAGGCGGCGTTATATCAAAACGGCGCCCATATTTTTGCAAATAGCTTCTTCAAGTGGCTTTTGGATATTCTTACGCACAAAACTTTGTACTTTGTGACGACCACTTCTCATTTTCTTCAATCTCTATGATTCGCAACTACTATCATCAGTATTCTCGTGTAAACTTACAGTGTACAGCCTGAATTTTAGCTTCCAACATATTTTTGCGTTCATATATCCTAAGAATGATTTTCATGCCATGCTGAGGGATAACGGCATCGTCGGAGGAATCCTCTGTAAGTACGTGAATCATTACGAGAGTTATGTTCTTAAATTTGTCCCGCACGGAAGAGAGCATATTTGTTCATTTATTGGTTTTAAAGCCGATAAGGGTGGGTTTAATCGAATTGCTGACTAAAAAAGGCACATGATGTCAGCTGTAGTATGTGTCAAAGTCAAATTTTTATAAGATAACTTATTTGCTAACGCGAACCTGTACCAACTGCGCCAACACTCGATGCTGAGCAAGCAGGTTTCCGCACTGGATCCTCCTGTGTAGACCTCATAAACACCCTGCGGATCATTATTGAACAGTGCGGTGAATTCCGGTCACCACTGCACCTGATGTTCATCGATTTGGAAAAGGCGTTTGACATGGTCAACAGACAGTTTATCTGGCTCGCCTTGCGCAGGAGAGGTATACCCGATAAACTAATAGTAATCCTTTATGAAAGCAACCTATGATGGCTCTAAATGTCATGTGCTGCATAGAGGAAAGCTGTCAAAGGAATTCGAAATCCTAAGTGGGGTACGACAAGGTTGCATTCTAGCGCCGATACTTTTTTTGTTGGTGATTAGCGATGTACTTCGCGCAGCTTTATCTACTGGAAACAGAGGAATTCGTTGGACTCTTACATTTCAACTCAAACATCTGGACTACGCTGACGACGTTTGTTTACTCTCACAGAGAATTATGGAGCTGCACCAAATGACAACAAATGTGGAGAGGGAGGCAAATGTTGCGGGTTTGAAGATTAATGCTTCCAAAACCAAAATCATCAACCTCGGCACTAACTCAGTAACTCAACTTAACATTGCTGGACAGCCGGTAGAGAGAGTAGAGAGTTTCCAATATCTTGGGAGTATTGTCTCGACCGAAGGTGGAACCGAACAGGACATTGTCAACCGAATCGGCAAAGCAAACCCAGTGTTTGGAATAATGTCCATTATATGGAGAAGCAATGCGATCAGCTTTAACACCAAGCTGCGATTGTTCCGCTTAAATGTTGAATCTGTGCTGTTGAATGGGTGCAGCACTTGGAAGGTGACCGCTACTATCACAAAGAGATTACAAACGTTCGTAAATAGGTGCCTACGGAACATCTTAAGGGTTTTCTGGCCTAACCATATCTCTAACGAACATCTTTACCCGAGAACGGGTCAGGAACCAATAGACACAACCATACAACGACGGAAGTGACAGTGGATTGGTCATACACTCCGAAACAAATTACGCAATGCAATGGAATCCGTTATCTCAGAATGGTAGAAGAACGGGTTGTCCGAGAAATACATGGCACAGAACAGTTGAGGAGGAGTCACGGCAATTGGAGAAGAATTGGAGAGAGCTGAAGCTCACTGCCAGGAACCGCACGCGATGGCGTGTAGGCGTAGTAGAAGGACATAATCAACCTGCCCTAGAAGGGACTAGTCCGATCATATAGATTTTTGACTGAAAATTAACAGCAGTTACCACGAGAAGGTTTGATCGCCCTTCTACCAGTTAGAATAGGTACGACACGTCCATATTTATTTCTTTCGTAAAGGCCATCAGCAGTATATAAAAAAATCATAACAACTCTACCCGTAGCCAAGGTTTCGATTAAAAAAAAACGTGCTTGTGAAATAATTAAATGATAACAACCTTTATGGGCAATTTTTCATGCCCATATTTATATGCTTGTGGCGACGTGAGGAATTAAGATAAAAATAAGTACTAATTAGAGTTCAAGGTCAGTATTTGCGTTATCGCTTTTCGTGCCGTGCCTGCAAGCTGCAACTTACCAAAGAAACAAAATAAAAGCCCCATCGGAGAAAGCCACATTTGCGCTTCGAACGCTCCAAAGTTGATCTGTGAAAAGTTATTCTCTGTTTCATTACAATTATTTTTGACTGGGATAGCGGTGAGTATAACGAATCTATAGATTATTTATTCAATGTTGAGAATTTTTGTTAGTAAGCTTTGCTATCCAAAAGCGTCTTTGATCGTCCCCATATAAAACAAAAGTAAACTTAAGATGTCAATGCACAAGACACTTGTATGAAAAAAAAACCAATCCATAAAAATTCGAGGACAAAAGGCGAAAAGCGAAATGAATTTGGTTCTTAATGTATAGGAGTTGATAAGGTCGTTCGTGTTGCGTTTAACAAAACCAATTGCGATTGCAATCAAGTGATCTGCACCCTTATAATTCATAGCACAGCGTGGGCGTTGGGAAATTATGGAGAGGGAGAGATGAGATATCCATTCACCATGTGCCTTAAATGACTGCAGATCATACAAATGCGGAAACACAGAGTCGGGCGATTCATTCCACATAAATATTGTGCGGCTAAAGAAGGAAACTCGGAATTGGTTGGTACTTCCGAAGATAGGCCTAATGGTAGACCCGTGGGCAAGAGTGGAGGCACGGGTATTGCGGATGGGTTGGAGGGTTGGATCTGGATATCTCATTTCAATACCGCCAGTGGAAAACGCGATTCCATAATAACCGATAAGTTTTATAGGTAGGTTTTGAATTCTGTTTAGTAGCTGCAATGTGGAATGTGGGGCACCTGCCCAGACAATACAGTTGTATTCAAGTTTAGGGCGAATATACGCCTTGTAAATAGTAGCCAGATCTGAAGGAGTGCACCGTTTTAGGAAACCTAAACATCTCGCTGCATTTTTGGCGATTGCAAATATGTGGTCGTTCCAACGAAGCTTGTTGTTGACGCACATACCGAGAATTGAGCGGTTTTCAGTTTCTTTGATGCAAGAAGCATTCATGGATAAGGGTTGGGGATTTAAATAACGCTTAGACGACAGAAGACAGCACTGGGGTTTAGAAGCGTTGAATTCAACTCTATTATGCTGTCAAGGTCAGAAAATTAACGTGCTTAACATACGTTGTTGATGGAGAGGGGTGTGCAGAAAGCGTGAAATCGTACGAAAAGCTAAGAGCGCTGTCGTCAGCGAAAATAGACATCTACACAAAGATATACTGGAACATGAACACGCTATATTTTTTAATATTTATTCGATAGCAAGAGATTTACATGGTTAGGTAGTTGCTTTGGAGTTAGAAGTCGTGCTTACAGTATCGCAGTGTAACGAAATGTTTATTTCCATTAGAGATTCCGCATCTTTTAACAACGCTAAAGTAAAAAACAAGTAAAAGATAACAGAAGGAACTTTCTCTTCCAGAGTGAACCATGAAGATTTTCATTTTGATGATTTTTCTGTCTGGATTGGCGGTGAGTTTCTGGAATATTGCATTTTTGCGTCTTTTGTCTAGCAATGGACTCTTGTGTTTTTCCATATGTTGGAAATAGGTAATTCAATCAACCGTATCCAACGAAGCCAACGCAGTAGAATACTTAAAATACTTAAGCATTGCAATGGATGCTCATATGGCTGATGATAATGAGGCCTCTTGGACGTACCAATGTAACATTACCGATGAAAATGAGCGTATTATGAATCAAGTATCTGCTAATAGAGCGAAGTTTTTGAAGGATGTCGGCCGAAATATTAGTAGGGTCAATTGGATCGAATTCGAATCGAGCGATGTGCGTCGTCAGTTTAAGCTGCTTGCGAATCTCGGTTATGGGATTCTTCCCGCCGATGAGTACGAAGAATTTCAGGAGATTTTAACTGAGATGCAATCGAATTACAACAGTGTTCGGGTCTGTGAATACAAGAATAGGGCAAAGTGTGATCTATCGATGGAGCCGGAGATTACCGAGATTTTCGCAACAAGTCGCGATCCAAATGAGCTCAGTTACTATTGGTGGTGGTTCTATGAAAAGGCTGGCACAGCCGTTCGACAGCCATTCGAGGATTACATTGAGTTCAACACTAAGGCTGCCAAGTTGAATAGTAAGTCTCTTCTTATCTCCAGCATAGGTTTTATTCTGCTCATTTAATTTCTAGACTTCACCTCTGGTGCCGAGCAATGGCTAAGCGAATACTCTGACGATGATGAAAACTTTGAGCAGACTATCGAGGATGTATTTACAGAATTGCGCCCACTCTATGCGCAACTCCATGGCTATGTGCGTCATCGTTTGAGGCAATATTATGGCGGTGCGTTAGTCTCTGAAACGGGACCAATGCCAATGCATTTGCTCGGTAACATGTGGGCAGAGGAATGGGTCTCGATTGCAGACCTCGTAATGCCTTTCCCAAATAAATCAATCGTCAATGTTACCGATGAGATGGTGCGCCAGGGTTATACGCCATTGAAGATGTTCCAAATGGGTGATGATTTCTTCACCTCGATGAATTTGACCAAATTGCCAGAGTGAGTATAAATCAATCGCTCAGCTTTTGCTCTTGCGATCCATTTAACCTTTTACTCGTTCCAATTCATAGAGAATTCTGGAACAAGAGTATCCTCGAGAAACCATCTGACGGACGTGATTTGGTGTGCGAAGCAAGCGCATGGGATTTCCATAGACATAATGATGTCCGCATAAAGCAGTGCACACTTGTCAAACAGGATCACTTGTATACAATTCACCACGAATTGGGTCACATTCAGTATTTCTTGCAATATCAGCATTTACCATCGGTCTTCCGTAGGGGGGCCAATCCCGGATTTCATGAGGCTCTCGGAGATGTTCTCGCACTTTCGGCTTCCACCCCCAAGCATTTACAACGCATCGGACTCTTGAATGATTACATCCCAGATGAGGAGGCTCGTATAAATCAGTTGTTTTCGACGGTAGGTTTTTGTGAAGAGACTTCCAACAGGGTTTTAAGATTCAATGCCTCCATCCCACTCTCTGTTAGGCACTTCAAAAAATCGTCGTCTTACCATTTGCCTACACAATCGATAAATATCGCTGGGCTTTATTCCGCGGTGAAATCAATAAGGAAGATTGGAATTGCGCTTTCTGGAAGTTGAGGGAGGAATACTCCGGCATTGAACCGCCAGTTGTGCGTAACGAGCGGGATTTTGACGCTCCTGCCAAGATCCATATTTCCTATGATGTCGAGTATTTGAGGTAAAATGTGTGGTATTTACTACTTTCGTTGATCAATAGCGTAAATTTCCTAAAAGGGCGTAAAAGAAATTAGAAAAGGTTTTGACTCATCATTGAATCGAACACGTGTCTTGTTGCTTTAAAGTCCATCACTTTATCTGCAGATAATGTATCCCTATTATATTTTGCTTATGATTTGATTGTCCTCCTAGATACCTCGTCGCGTTTATCCTTCAATTCCAATTTTACAAATCTGCCTGCATAATGGCCGGACAATATGACCCAACTAATCCAGAATTGCCGTTGGACAACTGTGATTTCTATGGCAGCATTGATGTTGGTGATGCCTTCAGGTGGGTTGTATTTTTTTGTTGTTGTTGTGAAATTGAATTTATCTCTCAACCCTCAGAGCTATGCTCGCGTTGGGCGCTTCAAAACCATGGCCCGACGCATTGGAAGCATTCACCGGAGAACGTGTAATAAGCGGCAAAGCTATAGCTGAATACTTTGAGCCATTGCGCGGCTGGTTGGAAGCGGAAAACATCAAAAACAATATTCCCATCGGATGGACCTCATCGGACAGTAAGTTTTTAGGCTGACTGTTAGTTCATATGATGGACGTAACTAACCTCCTTTCTTCTTCTTATTACAGAATGCGTAAAATAAGCTTTGTCGGTGATTTCGTTTGATGACGCCTTCAAGAGTATTGAGCCTGTTTTGGCTAACAAATTTTTGTGTTTGATGTTCATTGTTCACAATAAATTCGTTTTATTACATAGGCGATTAAACATAAAATTCTTGACTTTCGGCTTATTTTTAAGAGCACTGCATAGCAATTATTTTCGCACGGTAAAATATAGTACAAGAGAACACAGATGCTTGCGGTTTCAGGCTTAAGGCTGAGGTATATTGGCGACAATTTATTTAAAAGAAAGAATGATTTTCAAGTATTCAAGAATGTCAACAATGGTTAAAGTTTATAATTAACTTAGACATCAATATAAAGTAACATTCAATGTTCCATCATGTTGTTAATTGTACCTTGCAACACTGAATGAAAGACAGCACATTTAAAGCGAAACACACGACTGGTTGTTGTCTTTACTTTTTCTTAGCTATTTTGGTGTTTTGAATATCTTAAGTACTTGTTTTTTAGAAGATAAACGTAACATTATATAGCATTTAGTGGAAAATTCAATTAAAAATAAACAAGAGCAAGTACAATTGAATGTAATTTAATTTAAATATAATTTTTCAAAATTATTATTATCGCAAAAGGGTTAATAACAGTTATTCACGCAATTGTACGCAAGACTGCAATCATTCGATCAATAAAACAACTTCTTTTGAGAAGAAGATACTTACACAGACACACATTTGGTTATCATTTCTCAGTTGGTTTGTGGAGAATTTGTTCAGATAATTTGAGCGTGTGTGTGTGCCAGTTGCAAGTTCCAAGCTCTTACAAGTTTCCTACTCTTCACGCACAATAACTGTCTCATGGTCTAAAGTCGACTCAGACCAAGTCTTTCGGAGGTCTCGCATCGCACAGTACATAGTATTGCGGCAACACACAGTAACAGCAACTGACTACAGTAAGCCAAGAACTCAGCCAACCTGGTGCGACGATGTGTGTCAACGAGTTTGACATTAGTCGCTGCTGAAGATCTCCTTAGTTTCGGTTATGATGATCATTGCAGGTGAATAGAGTAGATCAGTGTCGCGCACTGGCAGATCGGTCGATAGGTATCCGTCGAGCGGTGCCACTCTGTAGCAATAACAGTGATAGCCTCTAAAAGTGTTTCGATAGAAATGTTAGTTTCTGTGGGTACGTGCGTGTGAGCTGTTGTGTTGCTTGTTCTTTTATATTTAAAGTCGCGGATATACCACAGCGGAGACAGTTGCAGTTTCTTCTCCTCAGTCGAACACTTAGTGGATATTCTGCGGTTTTGGTTCGGTTTGTTTCACGGTTATTTCCTACAATAATAATAAAAAATAACAATTCTCCAAAAAATCAGTAATAAAGTGAAAAGTTAAAAAGAAAAACATATCTTTTATTAACCATCAAAGAGCTTAAGGTGAATTATTGAAACTTAAGTTACAAAAGTAGGTCAGTGAGTAGAGTTCTGTGTGTTTTTGTGAAAGTTATCTTGGGATTTCAATTGAGCTTTGTAGCATTTTCTGTTTTGTTTTGATTCCAGAGAGAAAGTGCGCGCAACTTTTATTTCGATTGAACAAAAATCAAATTTTTAACTTAAATACAAGACGGGTTTACTGAGTTAACTCTTCTGGTCATCTTCTTAGGTAGTAAACGCAAACACGATTCATCAACATATTAATCAAAGGAAAGAAGTATTATTATAATAAGTAACTCATTAAAATGTAACTTCAAACTTCCCCACGTAGACTTCTGAGTAATGTTTAAAGTATTGCTAAGAATTTGTATCTAAAACAGTTAGCAATAGTTGGTAAATCACATTCATCATAATTGTGTACTTATGTTGCAGTTGCCATGCCATTGTTTGTTGTAGAGCGAGTATTAGTGATGACCTCTTTTCTCGTGATTGTTGTGAAAAATTTTCAATAACAATCTGATGATGGTGAAATCGGGGTGGAGTGAAGCTCTTATCATTTGCACATTTCGATCTCGAAACCAAAACCAAAGTCAAAGTTTGCAAATGGAACGAAAATCCACATCAAAGAGAAATTTATTATTTTTGCATTTTCTGACAAGTGTTGTGTATTGTATTTTGTAGTACCAGAGAGCGCAATATTTTACGTTGCTTCGCTCTAACTAACGTCGATTTATCGAAATTGAAAATTCAATCGCTTATTAAACCTTTCTCGCTGTTCGCTTACGGCTAGCAAAGTTAGAGTTTATGCTAAAAAGGTGTACAAATGTAATACAAAATCATACCGGTGCGGTGAAACCGAAACCACGAGAACGAAACTTAAGGCTATCCAGCAATCAGAAAGAGATACTAGTTATTTACAAATTCGAACTTTGCAAACTGGTTTGGTTCTAGCTTCTGTAGTACTCTTTAAGTGTTTAATTGTTTATAATAACGACTTTTAGACCTTTAATCTTTTACAATTCTTTTTGTAGAAAATTATTCTAAAAAAAACCTACATCAATACGTTCACAAGCAAGAGTTTGAATTTGATCTCTGAAACATTGAAAGTTTTGTCGGTATTAGTCAGTACTAAGTAAATAGTAAGCGTATTAGTAAATCATGCAGTGTTCTTTTGGGCTAAAAAATCGATTTCAGATTGAAACAACTCTTTCCTGTTCTTCTGAACAAATTAAATATTTGAGGAATCCCATACAAAATCAGACACAATTATGAAGAAAAGTTGTATGTCTTGAACGGTTTTTAAAACGAAAACCAAAACCTAAACCTAAAACTAAACATTAGCCTAATAAAGAATAATATTTGGCGCGACAGACCGTTACGGTACAAGTACTAGCTTCTTACGAACATCCGTGTTGTGCGTGTTATATTTTAGCACACAAATGGAAGGGACCTACAATTTAATGCCGTATCCGAACGGCGAATTGAGAAGCTTTCCGTGACAAGTTATAACTCTCGAACGTTTGGCAGACATTCGCGAGAGGTACGACACCGTGCAAAATACTTTTGGTGTTATGTATTGGGATTTGAACCACGAACCTCCTACTCAGAAGAACTTATGAACTGAGCCACGGCGCCCACTAAAACCTAAACCTAAACTTAAACCTAAACCTAAACCTAAACCTAAAGCTAACCCTAACCCTAACCCTAAGCCTAAACCTAAACCTAAGCATAAGCCTAAGCCTAAGCCTAAACCTAAATCTAAACCTAAACTTAAACCTAAACCGAATTCTAAGCCTAAACCTAATTCTAAACCTAAACCTAAACTTAAACTTAAACCTAAACCTTGTTCTATACCTAAACCTAATTTAAACCTTAACCTTAACCTTAGCCTAAACCTTAACCTAACCCTAAGCCTAAGCCTAAGCCTAAACCTTAAACTAAGCCAAAACCAAAACCTAAACTTAAACTTAAACCTAAACCTAAACCAAAACCTAAACATAAACCTAAACCTAAACCTTAACCTAAACCTAAACCTAAACATAAACCTAAACCTAAACCTAAACCTAAACATAAACCTAAACCTAAACTTATACCTAAACCTTAAGTTTAAACCTAATTCTAAACCTAAAACTTAACCTTAACCTAAACCTAAATCTGATCCTAAACCCAAACCTAAATCTAAACCTAAGCCTAAACCTAAACATAAACTTTAATCCAAACCTAATTCTAAGCCTAAACCTAATTCTGAACCTAAACATAAACCTAAACTTAAACCTAAACTAATTCTAAGCCTAAACCTAATTCTAAACCTAAACTTAAACCTAAACCTAAACTTAAACTTAAACCTAAACCTCATTCAAACCTTAACCTTATTCTAAACCTAAACCTTCTACTTCAATATCTCAAAGGAAGTTAAGAATTTCTGGCCATTCGCGGAAATGATTAAAAATACTGTCTCGTCGCAAATTCCAACATTCATTCACAATGACATTCCATCAGTTGGCTCCAAAGACAAGAAAGTTACACGCTACCAGAGCTAATGTGTTGAAAACCACTTTGTCCAGCTTGTCCTTGTCTCTTTCTTCGACCCAACCAATAGCCCTAATATCCGTATTTTTAAAGGACATGGAAACGTTGATTGATCATAAGCTTATGTAACTCTTTAAAAGAGGGTGAATACCCACGCTTGATTTACATTTGTGGTGTGCAAAGAAAAAATGAGCAGGATGGCTGTTAAATTGAAATTGCAGTTAGCCAGACGAGAGAAGTAGTATATTTTTCAATGTTACCGTAATGCTATAGATAACATTTCCCATGTTACTATAAAATAACTATAACATTCGTGTTGTGTCAATCTATTCTGGCTAACCACAACTTCAAATTAACTATAGCCGGCCCGCTCATTTTTTCTCGCACGGATATAGCCTAAATTCTCCATTAGCTACCATTCACGAGATGGTATTTCTCCAATAGTTTTGAAAAGGTGTTTTCCAGCGATGGCACTACCATTGCGTAAGCTTTTCCATTAGTTTTCAAGAAGTTGGAAACCAACTTTGTCCAGCTATTACCTAAAAAGGGCGAACAGTTTTTCCTTGTACCGACCCATAGCCCTTGATTGATCATAAGATTAAGCAACACCTTGTAACAGGGTAAATATTTAGCTACCAGAAGTATAGTTCTTGAGAGCAACGTTCTAGAGATGATCTGATGACATATCTTACCAAAAAGTGGAACCGGTTCATTCATAAATTTGGTGAAAGCAAAGTTATTGCACTCGATATTTTCCAGCCAGTGGACAGGGTCTAGCATCAAGCTCTTTTGTTGAAAATGTGCATATGGAATTAACCAAACATTGGACTATTAGCTAACTTTTTGAACATAAAATCCAGGTCGTATTAAACGGTTTCAAATCGCATAAACGCCGGTGTTCCTCAAGGCTCTGTTTTATCTCCCACACTTTTTATAACTGTCCGCTTATTCTTGATTCTTTTGCTGACTACAGCACTCTCAGCTTTTCATATGAGCTCGCTTTATCTGCATGTCCTTCTTCTTCGAAAGTTGAACACGAAAAACAATGTATGTTAAGCATGTTAAATTCTGGCCTTGATAGATCTTTATCTTTATGTATAAAAAATAAAATTATGTTTGTTTGTATATTATTTATAGAAACTCACATTTACCAAGAGATTTATATGAAATTTTTAATTTAAGTTATTTGCTGGCGTTGAAAAATTATAGACTATATTAAACTGTCCACCCCCCTCGGTGGTAGGAGCAATGGGAGTTCATGTATGTTGGTAGCAAAGCACCAGGGTGTTCTTTTTAAGCACAATAGAACTTCAAATTGTATAATATAGCACAAAACATTTTATTTTAATCGAATTGTTTTATTTATTCAAAAGATCAGTATATGGCATTTACTTAAAAATTATTTTGAGCATACAGCTGCCTGGGTAGTTTTCGACGAAGCTCAATCTGCACATCCTATTGTGGGCCACTTTTTCAAGGAATGCTGCTGGCAGTATATCACAAATAACACAAACAATGTTGGCCTCCAATGCGTCAATTGTTGCTGGATTTTCAGCATAAGCCAGTGACTTCACGTGTCCCCAAACGAAATAATCGAATGGTGTCAAATCGCACGTCCTTGGAGGCCAATTGATAGGTCTATTTCTTGAAAACAACTTATCGCTATATCTTGATTTCAAAAAATCGATGGTTGCCATCGCCATATGGCACCTATTGCCATTTTGTTAAAACCACATCTCTCCCGCATAAATGTTTTCCATATTTTTAAAGAAAAAATCAATTATCATGGAGTGGTAACGATCTCCATTGACTGTAACGCGAACTCCAGTCTCATTTTTGAAGTATTAAGGTCCGATGATGCTACCAGCGTGTAAAACGCACCACATTTTTTTTAAGGGCTATATTACTCGTATATTCAGTGCGGACATTCTTCGGAGTGTTGGGGTTATTGCATCATTTAGAGAGTGTGTGGTATGAAATTTATCCACAGCCCGACGAATGGCTCTATCTGACGATTATGTATCCCATAAAAATCACGAAGGCGTCTATAAGTTGCGCGAATCGACGACTAAATTCCAAAGTTAATTTGGATAATTTTGAAGCGTTGTTCAAGCGTAAGTCCATTTATAATGATTTATCGGAATACACAAATAATTAATGTCGATCAAAGAATGCAGTTTGTGCAGTATATGAACAGGGTGCAAAGTCATTTGAAAACTAAGCAAAAAGCTAACCTGGAACTGTCTGTCTTTAGTGGTAATTGAAAACCACTGTTACAAGCTATGCAGGATATGAAAATTTGCGTCCTGTTGATTTCTGTTCGAAATGCTCCAATTAGTAATAATAAGAGCATGTCTACAAGTATCCAGAAACCACAGAACTGATGTGTAATAAATCCCCACTAATTATGCACAGCAAACTCTTTTATAAACAGCGTTGTCAGATAACAATTTCTCTTTATTAATATTATGTATTTGGTTTCTTTTTTTTGTTTTTGCCACATGCACTATGGCCAATCACAAAATGATTGGACAACATTTATAGTTTACACAAAAAATTGACTGAAAAAATATTCATCCAAATGCAAATGACAACAACAAATATGATGAAGCTCATCACATAATTTACATAAAGAAATGCAAAAATGTAGACAAAAAAAAACGATGATTGCATACGCATGCACAGCTCACAGAGTTATAATTTCCAATATCGTTTCAGTTCGAATCAAGCGCTCCACAGTTGAGGAGGAGGATGACGATGAGAATAAAACTTTTCATAGTAAGTTACTCAAAGAAATTAATTCCATCCCTGAATGCCCGTATAAATATTTCGTTCATCCTTTCAGATCCTGCTCATAGGCATAGGCTTAGCAACATGCCAGCTGCCATCACCAAAAAATTCCAATCTTGAGTTGGCGACATTTTTAGCCGACGTCAATAAGCGTTTGGCTGAGTTGTTTAACAAAAAAGTCGAAACCATGTGGCAGAGTGAAATTGAAGGACCACAAAGTCTTGCGGCGCTGTATAAATCGGAACTTGCCGCCAAGGATATTATGATCTATCTGCAAAGTATATCCGGCATTGTGGGGAAGTATCGAAAGGCTGCTATCACCGATGAGTATCTAAAGCGGGAATTGGAGCAAATTCCTGAGATTGGCTATGATGCTCTCAATGAGAAAGAAATGGATTTGATGTATCAAGTGACAGCCAACATGAGTGACGTATATAGTAATGTTAAGCTGTGTTCGTATACGGATCGTAAAGCTTGTGATTTGCCTTTGATGCCGGATGTACAGAATATATTGCACTCATCGCAGGACATCAATGAAATCGAATACTATTGGCTTGAGTGGCGTTACAAGACGGGCATTCGTGCACGTGAACCGTTCGAGAAGTTTGTTGAACTTTATAGGAAGACGGCCGCTTTGAATGGTGAGTTTTGTCGAAGTTAAGTAAAGGAAGTAATAAGTATTCCATTATAAGTGATAGTTCAAGTTTTTCTTTTAGAAGAGGAGGTCTTGAGGCTTTGAAATTGAAACACTCTAGTACTTGCCTGTACAAAATTGATAGGAATATTTGCTAAGCTATTTGCTCTATTAAGACATATCCAGCAGTTTAAAAAAGCTCACCAGAAAGACAAATGACAGCAGCTTATCGATTCCTAACTTTTAATATTGTAATCCTTAATTCACCGTGGCCAGGCGGACCAACATTTTGGCTGTCATCGTCGAGACTGAAGGGTTGACGTCACCTGAGAGCTGAGTGTGTATATCCGCCGGTTAACAATCTTCAAAAATCTGCAGATGTGGTCTTTCAATCCACTCACCTGTGCGAACTTTCCTCCCATATCTCGACAGGTTTCTGTTCGGGTATTGAGGCTTCAAAATCAATTGCCCCCAAGTTTTGTTAAGGAGTTTGGGGCCGTGGCTTAGTGGTTCGAATCCCAGTAACTCCAAAAGTATTTTCATGGTGTTCCACCTATCTGACAAACATTCGAGAGTAATAAATTGTCACGGAAAGCTTCTAAATACGCCGTTCGGATACGGCATTCAATTGTAGGTCCCTTCCAATTGTGTGCAAACATATACATGTATAACATAAATGGTCGCGAGAAGCTAGGCCTTGGACCGCAACGGTCTGTCTCGCCGAATATTATTTTAATTTGCTAAGGAGCTCCTTAAAAAAATTATGTTGTTGTCGGCTTAATCCTCTGTATGGGCGTGACCGCATGTTAGGCCGATGTTGGTGAATCTAGCCATAATGCGGATTCTTACAATGCGTTCGGCCGTTGTCCTTAAAAAGTTTTGGAAGAATGCCATCAGTACATCCATCCTAATCCGAGTCTTTTTTTCTTTGTAGCTCATGAATTTTCCGCGGTTGTGTTGTCAAACCAACCCAACCCAATCACGCGCAACCCACCCAACACGGAGTGCCAGATCCTTTGATGTCTCCTTAGACATAAGAAGTCGAATTCCTCTTCGACCTGTCGATCTAGAGTGGCCCCGCTGGATATAGAAGATTCGATATTGTAAATCTCTAGATAAGGGAAGAAGAATAAGAACCTTAGCTAAGCTTTAATTGAACTATAGTTGAAACGATTTTAAGAATGTTTTGTTATCTTACAAAATCATCTAAGGAACCTACATTTGGGATATCCATATGTTGTATACAGCATACGTTAAATATAAGATAAACGTTGTCCCTCTTTTCTTCTGGCTCTATTATCGGAGTTTCGGCGCAACACACCGATGCGCTCTAAGGCCTAGGGCTAATGTTGTTCCAGCATAGGACGCTAAAGTTGTGGTCTGGTACACAGACGGATCGAGGTTGGAATCTGTAGTCGCAGCTGGTGTTTTCGGACCCAACACCAAAGTCTCGATACCAATGGGTATGAGTCGCACGGTTTTTCATGCGGAACTCCATGACATTGAGTTCCGTGCTATGATTAACTTTACTAAGGGTATTATCGGCGCTACGATTTATAGCTTTGCAGATAGTCAGTCAGCACTGAAAGCGTTAACGTCCAACATAAGAGACTCTAAACCAGTTAAATGGTGCTACGATGAACTGCAATCAATAGCAAGGCATAAGAGGGTGAAACTAGCCAGGGCTAGATCGGAATCTGCGTTGTTAGGACCGGAATCTTACTGTGGATTTTAGTGGGCTGCCACCACAGCAATGATTAATAAGTGGGAAAATAAACTTCGTCTAGCCCATTGGGATAATACCCCAGGGCTTTGACAACCCAAACGATGAATCAGACGTGCTTAACATATACGTTGTTGTTCAAGTTCCTCTTGCGACGAAGAGGGGCGTGCAGAAAGCCTGAAGTCATACGAAAAGAGGCCCTTATCCTTGAACAAGGATAGAATCAGAAAGCTGGTGAGCTTTTTCACAGGTCACTCTGACTTGAAATATCACCTTAGCAGAAGTAATCTTGGCTCAGAAACTGAATGTAGGTCCTGCTCGGAGGATGATGACACATTTTGTGTGATTGTCCAGCATTGATCTGGTTAAGGAGACGTATTTTTCTTAAGGCAATATGTTCGGATATGCGAAGTTCTGCCACTAAGGACATACTATCCTTCATTAGGGAGGTAGTAAGTCTCTTAGATTAGTTACACCCTATGATATAATACATCTTTTCAGGTCGCAGTATCAGCCTAGGCTAGGGTTGTCTTCAATAAAAGGTTTATCGTCTCGTTTATTTTTATTTTTTGCATATAAACGGAAGAATCTACAATTGAATGCTGTATCCGAAAGGCAAATTGAGATGATTTCCGGTACAATTTTTACTCTAAGAAGTTTGTCAGACTTTCGCGAGACACGGTACGATAAAAAATATTTCTGGTTTTTCTGGGATTCGAGCCTCGAACCTATTGCTTACAAGAAAAACGTACCAACCACTAAAACCACGGAGCTACTGCGGAGTTAAGCTTTAACTAAACCTAAGTGTAGATTGAAAAAAAAACCTCCTATATTCGGAGTCATCCAGTTAAAAATCCCTGGGCTCTATATTCTGTGCCATCAATGAAGCAGTGAGTTGGTCTATGCAGAGTGCAGCTAATGCAATCACAAAGGCTTTTCAGAGTGTTGCTGCCTAATATGAGCTAAGAGTCCTGTCCACCGGAGCTTAATTTTTGCACATTTTTGTAAAATCTCTGGCATTATCTTTCCTCGGCTTAAAGTACACAGTTTTCGATAAGACTTTCCTATTGAATTCTTTTTTTTAAGCTCTGATGTTCTGGATCGTATTTATTGACGAGATCGGTATCTAATTCTTATGAAAGGGGTTTCTTAAAGAATGTTTAGAGGTTTTAAGCAACCGTGTGCGTATTTCTGGTTCCGTTGGCTGAATACAGTCCCTCATAACTTAACTTCAGGGCTAATGCAGGAGCCTATGTAAATTGTTTTTCTTTTATTTAACGTAAGGTAAGGTCCAAGATTATGTGTCACCCGCACAAACTAGATGAAACCCTTTGGAGTTATTTCGTTAAGAATAATATAAATGCAAAGCCAATTTATTTATTTTAGAACCTAAGTTATCCAAAACTTATCCTTATAACTGCACTCCTTTTCTTGAATCACCTTTTTTTAAATTTCAAACTTTTTTTATTTTGTTAGAACCTTACTTATAGACATGTTCTGGATTACATTTAAGTTTGTCAAAGGTACTTTCTTTAAAAGAATCAGTGTGAAGAGATAAGCTTTATAAGAGCTTGTGTCTTAATCTAAGAAACATTTTAAAACCTCTGAAAAAACTATGAAATTTAGGGGCTCTATTACAGGTTATTAACGTTTGAATAAGTCTTATTAAATTCTGTTAAACCTTCTTAAATAACCCTCCCCTCCTCTGCAGGCTTTTCAAAACCCTCTGACTTTTGGTTCAAAGATATCGAAGGAAACAGCACCGTTACTATGGCTCAGCTGGAGAAAATCATGTACGGTCTTCGTCCATTGTTTCAGCAGTTTCACGCTCATATTCGAGCCGCTCTACGTGCCCGCTATGGTCCGCAAATTGTTGAAGTGGGCGCACCTTATCCACAAAATTTAGCCGAAATCTTCATTGGAAATTCATATCGTGATAAGAATGGCGCTTGGGCGGTAAAATTTCCATATCCTGAGATTGGCATGCCAAACATTACCTTGGGTTTATTGAACCAGGGTTTCAATACACCGGAGAGGCAGTTTACAAATGCAGTGGAATATTTTGATAGCATCGGAATGCCTGAACTTCCCGAGTAAGATGATTTGTGTCTAGTGTGAACTCTTCTTATTTCACATATCCGCCAACAGGTTCTTCTGGGAAAATAACGCTAAACCGAAATCCCCGCACAATGACCGTTACATGACGTGCTGGCACAAAGCTTGGAAATACTATGGTGGCATTGAACGAGTGAACTTCTCCTATTGTGAAAATATCGATGAGGACCGTTTCTTGAATATGTTCGAAGCAGTTACCGATGTGTACTACTCGCTGGCTTATAAGGCGCAGCCAACATTGTTCCAAGAGGAGCCTTTGCCAAATTTCAGTGATGCCCTGGGCAAGGTGTTCACGTTGGCCGTATCATCGCCAAAGTATTTGGAACGTATGGGTATCATAAAGACAGGTTATACGACACGTGAAGCGAGGATTAACCGGCTGTATCTTCAGGTGGGTCATCAGATAATGGCTTCCAATTGCAACTGACTGATATCATTTACAGGGCTTACGAACCATCTTTCTGATTCCTGTATTTTACGTTTTGGATCGTTACCGTGTTGAGCTTCTTGACGGTAAGACAAGTGTTTTTGATAATTGTGCTTATTGGGACCTTACCGAGACCTATACCGGTGCTGATGCCCCCGTCAAGAGGTCAAATGGAGATTTCGATGCTCCAGCTAAACTATTAATGGAAGTTGACGATCAGTATACAAGGTACGAGTAAAAAGTTAAATCAACAAAATAACTCTCTAGATTCTTCCTTTCTTACAGCCAAGTCATTAGCATCGTTTTGCAATTCCAATTATACAAAAACTTCTGCGAACGCACAGGACAGTACAGAAAGGGTGATCCTGATCTACCATTGGACTTGTGCGATTTGTCTGGACAGACGAAGATTGGTCCATTAGTTTAGTAAGTGTCTCTGTTAGCTGTTGAAAGAAAGTGATCGTAAAGTGGACTTTTTGCTCCTTATCTCTCTATTTTGCACTTTATTTTTCTCTAATCTTCCCTCTATTTTTCTCTCTCTCTCTTTCTCGCCATCTTCAGTCAAGCAATGTCGCTGGGATCTTCAAAATCTTACAAGGAAGTCCTTCGCACAATGACTGGCGAAACGGAGTTGGACATTAGCGGTCTTTTGGAATATTTCCAACCGCTGTTCATTTGGTTGCATGGTTCCAATAGGGAAGGCAATGTGGAATTAGGTTGGAAAGAAACGAGACGTAAGTTCTGATGTACTTTTCTTTCTTTTGCAACTTGAGCTAATGGCGAATTTTGAACAATTTCAGAATGCACGTAAACGTTGAGGAGGGTTCCAAAAGGACGTTTTTCGTAACTTTGAATCAGAACAAATTAAAAGCTAATTATATTAATTTACTCTTAAGTTTTTAATTTAGTTTATCTTTCTACCGGAAGATGTTTCTTTATTTGTTAAATGAATTTTGTGATAAATAAATATTTTAATAAATTGATGAATTCATTGAATGCACACAAAGGTTAAAACTTGAGGTTGGAAATTCTTAGTCACATAAGCCTCGAATATTAAATTCTCTTCGCGTCCGTATGTGTTTGAAGAAATTTATATGGGAGCCCACCGACCCTGAGGCACGATCTCTTTCAAATTTTGTTTTATAAAGTATTGCCACTGTAGATACACATTTGTAAGAAGTTTTAATAAAATCGAATTAATTTTGAAGAGCCCTTCGAACCTGGGAACCGATCAATTCCTAATTTTAAGTCGTTTAAAGTGTTGTCATCGGATATGTATGGAAAGTTTTAATATAATTGGGTTTTATTGATCACAAGATTTGACGGTAGCCACAAACAAACACATACGGACGCGAAGATAATATAGAGAATTTTAAAAACTTAGCCTTTTGTGTATCCAACCTGTTATTTATATGAATTGGGTAAACCCGACCTCAAAAATTTTTCTGACTCCCAGTACATTTTTTTAGCCTTGTGATCAATCGACTACAGGCGATGCATCACTACAGACGGTGCATCACATCACATCATCCCCTTGCCGGACATCCACAATCGCAACGTTTTTGTCCAGTTATGAGAGATGTCCGCGTATGGGTGAGGAATACAAATTTTTGGTTTGAAATGCAAATGGACAGAAGTTGTCGTTTATTTAGTAAGTTGCACAAATATTTGACTATTTAAGAATGGTAATTACGATACATATGCATATTCATCATATTTGCTTCTAAAACCGGGGTCCAGTCCTGGCTTACTGCAAAAAGTCTTCGGGGCCAACAATTCCCTGCAAGACTTTTCTTTCGAACGTGGCTAAGAGGTTAGAATGCTTTTTGCTAAGCACCCAAGTCTCGGATCCATATGTAAGTACTGGTATGACCATTGTCTTATATACCAGCAGCTTGGATGTTATGGTTAATTTCCTTGATGAGTCTTGACAGGCTATAGAAGGCTTTGTTGGCTTTAAGCAATCGTGCGCGTATTTCTGGTTCCATGCTGTTATCGGCTGCTACAGTTGGCCCGAGATAGTTAAAGGATTGCACTACTTCAAATTCGCGCTCCACTATTTGAATTGAGGGACTAATGTTGGATCTTCTACTCGCAGACGTGGCCACCATGTGTACTTTGTTTTGCTCTCATTTATGTGCAGCCCCAGATTTCGTGCCGCCTGCTCTATCTGGATGAAAGCTTCCTGTACAGCTCTTCGGTTTCTACCAACGATGTTAATATCGTCAGCGTAAGCCAGTATCTGAATGGACTTATAGAGGATTGTTCCTCTCGCCGTTACTTCAGAGTCTCGGATCACTTTCTCCAACGCCAAGTTGAAAAGGACGCAGGCCAGTCCATTCCCTTGTCGGAGCCCGTTATAGATGTTAAGTGGGCTTGATAGTGATCCGGATATTTTTACTTGGCTTATAACCTACATAGTCGTGTCAGTTTATTTGGGATGCCAAAATCTCTCATGGCTTTATAAAGTTCTACTCTGGCTATGCAATCATAGGCGGCTTTAAAGTCTATAAAAAGATGGTCAAGTGAGTTTTGAAACTCTAGATATGTTACCATAATCAGTCAAAGGTGTAAATCTGATTAGTTGTTGATTTGCTTGCGATGAAGAAACACTGGTATGGACCAATGATGACTTTCGCAAATAGGGCTATACTATCTTAAAGGATAGGGAAGAAAATCTTATACACAGTACTCAAGAACGTTATAAAACGATAATTGCTGAAGGTTGTGTTATCTCTTTTCTTATGTATTGGGCACAGAATGCCTCTTCGCCTGTCTGCTGGCAACGCTTCTTCCTCCCATACTTGCACTATTATTTCATGAATTGCTTGGTGTAATGTGGGGCCTCCTATTTTTATCAGTTCTGCTGGGATCCCATCATATCCCGGGTCTTATTATTTTTAACCGATTTATAGCTCTGCTAACTTCGACTATGCTTGGTGGCAACAGCATAGTATGATCTTGGGTCATTGGTGGTCCTTAGTTAGCTGGCCATTTATCAACTCATGAAAGTGCTCTTCCTATCGCTCTAAGATGCCTTTAAGATCGGCTATCAGATTACCCTCTTAGTCTTTGCAGTATGTGCAACGCGGTGTATATTGCGTCATACCTCGGACTCTTTGGTAGAACTTCCACGCATGGTGCGGTCCTTGCTCTCTGTACTGTTCTAGTTCACCGACGAGATTCTTCTCCCAGGCTGCTTTCTTTCGCCGGTGAACTGTTTTTTCATATCTTCTGAGCTCTTTATATTCATCTTCGCGTGCCCGCGATCTATGAGATTGTTGCATTGCTCGATACGCAACATTCTTACGTTCAGTCGCTACCTTACATTCGTCATAGAATTAGTCGTTCCGATCTCTACGACTACTGGCTAAGATGGAGTCCATTTCTGTTCTACGCTCGACATCCAAGGACTTACTCTCCCTGCATTTAGGCCGAGTCCTATCGCTTGACCGTAGTTTTTTCTGGTCTCTTCGTTGCGAAGGTCAGCCGTGTTGACTCGAATCTGGTTCGCGGATTTAGTCTTTTGTGGTGATGCAATCCGCGCTCGTATTGCGAATTTCATCGGCGGTCTATCAACACGTGGTCTATGTGGTTGCGAGTGGCTTCATCAGGAGATACCCAGGTGGCTTTGTGGATATTGTTTACTCGCAACGACCAAATTATTGCTTGCTGCCTTCTCTATGACTCGTTATCCATTGTTATCAGTGCTCTCCTCTAAGCTATGGGTTAAAATGTATTGCCTAAATACTGGCTCCCTACCTATTTTAGCATTCATATCCCCCAGAATGATATTTACATCATACTGAGGGCAGGCATGGAGTTCCCGTTCGACTGATTCAAATAATTCTGGGGTATCCTCTGTAGGCTTATGTTTTTAAATCTGCCCCTCACACGAAGGTTGCATAGCTACTGTAATTAATAATAGTAGATATCACTTATACGCAGATGATGTGTAGTTGTACTTCTCTTCTCCTATATGTTTAGTAGAGAATGCGGTGATCAACGATGACTTTAAATCTTGTTGTGGTCTTTATAATAACAAGCTGCTACAATTAACGCTATAGTAAAACTAAGGCTATCGCTTTATAGTTATAAGGACATAGTGAAAATGTCGTTTAGTGTTGACGGCAACCAACCCATTGAACAATAAGTTGTCACAACATCCTGTAATTTGGTTATTAGAGGATTGAAATGGAAAACTTAAATTTTTATGTCTTGTTTTTATTTACATTTACTTGTGTTAACTGAAATTAAATTAAATAAAAAACTAATTTTAGAAAAAACGGTTGCGCCACTGTTTTTTCTACTTGGTATATTTATTAAAAATGTTTCACAGCCGTACAATTATATATCAAAATTCATCTAATACACAAACCTATAGTATTTTTTGATTGCATATTTGAGGGCTGAACGGAGTATGAAATAAAGGCAACAACATGTTTCTCGTTCCGATCAACTGAAAAGGAAACGGTTCTACTTTCCAATATCACGTTACCTGAGTTAATAACTTTAGCAAAGATGGTCTATATTCAATAAAAAAATGTTAGCTAAATAAATTTTTAAAAAAGAAACTACATACGATCGTATATTAAACGGTGCTGATCAGGCCGTGCACATTAACGAGTGTCGTAAGGACATACAGACTTTTATGTCGAGCATGCATTTGTCATTTGCTTACTATGCTCATAGTATAAGCAATCAGTTTAAGTACGATAAGGCGTAACACATTCGTTTGTTAGATACGTGTGTGCAAGAAATGGTAAGAAACCTGACAAATTACAAATTGGTTTCTAGCTGGAAAGACACGACACAATTGCTTTGATAGGCATGCAAAATTGCACTGTGTCTGAGCGCCCCACAGTTAAAATTGAAGACAACTTTTTGCAAAAAGTCATTACAATTTAAAGCGAGTAACTAACTTATATGACAATGAAGTTTAATAACCAATCAGCACATCGAAGGAACAAACATTCAAGCTGAAGTATATGGGAATTTATTTAAAAATTATGGATATACGAACATATATGGAAGGGAAGGGAAACATTCTGCGTGTTGTTTGTATTAAGCTTCTTTGATGTATTAAGTGCAGATTAAATTTACTTGTCAGTTTTACTCTTTTTTGGCACTTAAGTTTGTAAAACTTAATAGATATCTTTTGAGTTACCTTATTGAAAGTACGGCATTGGTCAGTTGATCGATATAAAGAAATGTAAACAAAAAAAATCAGTTATTGCATTCGTCCGGTGTTAGTTGTCTTTGTTGACTGTTAATCAGCTAATAAAGAAATCTATTTTACATCTTTACGCTGACATTTGTAAATTCTTGTGACTTATTTCAGATCTCACAAATAATTCTTTAAAAGAACATGACGCATAGCACTAACTGGCTATAGCCAGTAAAGAAAGATATTTTAAAATTTACAGAAACGTCTAAGGTATAGCTGCACTTATGTAAATTACCAGCTAGGCATTGGCTGAAACTTCAAATATTTATCGGAAACAAATACCCGAAAAGAAATGAAATGCTAAACGGTGCACCATTCTTTATTTAGGCTACAGTGCAGTACAGAACAAACGCCGGTGTTCCACAAGGCTCTGTTTTGTCTCCGACACTCTTTCTAATTTTCATTAATGATCTCCTATCCGCTACTTCTAATCCAATTCATAGTTTCGCTGACGACAGCACTCTTAGCTTTTCATATGAGTTCGCGCTTTCTGCATGCCCCTCTTCATCCCAAGTGGAACTAAGCAACAACGTATGTTAAGCTCGTTCAATTCTTAGCTTGATAGCATAATAAGGTGGGTACTACACAATAGACTAGCATTTAACGCTTCCAAAACCCAATGCTGTGTTCTGTCGTCTAAGCGTAATTTAAACGCCCAACCTTTATTCATGAATGGATTCTGCATCAAAGAAACTGACAAACTAGAAATACTCGGCAGGTTAGGTTAAGGTGGCTGTCGGTAAAATGGACACACTTAGACCAGCAATGGTCCATTGTGATACACACACGGATCAGAAAACCTACTCGTTGAACCACTTATAGCTTCGTATGAAGCTAAGGAGACTGCTGATATCAGTGTTGATATCATTAGTGTCGTTGTAGAAGACAGCTCCAATATGAAGTTAAGGTTTCTGGGAGCTGGACAAGTACAGAGAAGATGGATAATAGTCTCCTCCTCATCCATGCAGCTTCTGTTGAAGTCATTCGAGAAGACTTCGAGTCTTGCTGCATGCCTGCCTATAAGACAGTGTTCCGTAATGACACCAAAAATAGCAACGATGAACGATCTTTTTTAAGATATCAAACTCTTTGAGCGCTTCGGATCCAGCTTGGGCCAGATCTGCTTTGTCGCTATGCAATTTGTACCGTTTGACCACCTACGATTAGTTTTGTCAGTAGCATCCAGCTTTAACATGAGTTTGCATTTAGCGATTGGTTTGCCAAGAGAGCTATATTTTGGTTAGATAGGTAGTGTAGTTTCTTGTTTGGGGAGTTCGTCAGCCATACAGTTTCCCGGAATGTCTCTATGCCCCGGCACCCGGTGGATATTAAACTGCTCCGTCATCTCCCTAAGAGTTTATCGGCAGTTAAGGGCTATGGTTGAATTTGTAGAGACTGATTCCAGGGATTTCAGCGCGTCTTGGCTATCCGAGAATATACAGATATCCTAAGCGGATATGACGTTACTCTTCAGCCAAGATAAGGCTTTACTGATCGCCACAAATCTCTGGCAGGAAAACACTACAGTGATTAGGAAGACGGAAAGAAAGACTATGGTTTAGCTTTTTTGAGAAAACATCTCCACCAACTCCTTCATCAGTTTTCGGCCAGTCTGTGTAAAAATGAATGTGTTCATCTTCCAGATACCCGCCTTCCTCACTGAATGGTCAGGATTGGAAGGTGACCTGGAAGTTTTTATTGAAATGGAGCTGTGGAGTGGTGTAGTCTATGTTGTCTGGGATCCTGACTAAATTCAGGATATAGGAGTGACCGATTTCATGACCAGTATACTGGGAGATAGCGTATGGGCGAATAGCTGAGCTAGCAGCCTGCTGAAAATGTCGTGTAAGGTCGAACGGAATGTCTAGTGTGGCGGAAGGGGTTGTACGGAGTGTTCCGCTCATACATAGACTAGCTGATCTTTGGACTTTGCTTAATATATCTAGATTTACTTTCTTATCTAGGGCAGTCCACCAAACAGTCACACCGTATATAAGAGTAGGTCTTACTACCGCTGTATATAGTCAATGAGTTATATGAAGTTGAAGACCCCATATGATACCAATGGCCTTTTTGCATGAGAAGAGTGCCACTGTGGCTTTTCGAACTCTTTCTTGTATGTTAGGTTTCCAGCTTAGCTTCCTATCCAAAATATAACCCAAATACATGGCTTTTTTTGAGAAAAAAAATGGGGATCCGCAGCGACAATACCTGCAGACACTGCGACCAGGAAGAGATTACGTGGAGACAATAGCAGAATAACAGCCCTTACCAAAAATGGAGCCATAACTATAGGCCTCAACTTACGAGAAGATGACTACCGGAAAGATCCAACCAAATGAGTACTTTAGTTTAAATTAAAAAGCTAGAAGACTCCTAGACCCAAAGATTAGGTCCATGTGGGTCCCGGTTCATTCGGCTTGAACACACCACAATTCATCATCGTATCGTTTCGTCAGGCGTTAACACAATATGAAAGATAGGAAGGACCTTGGTTCTGCGGTCAGGTGCAGCAGCTTTGTTATTCTTAAATTTGAATATTCTGATCCTCGCTTCGCTTTTGTCAGCTGGACAGAATTTGTTTTGTTTGCTGTCATCGTCGAGCTTTTCGTTCTGCCTGATAGTTGATCTTTCATCGTCGTTAGTCTTTCTGTTTTCAGGAATCATTATACTTGACCTTATTTCCGAAACTGTTTATTCAAAAACAGAGTAGTTTTGAGGTATGTTTAGGGGCGGATTTGTATGTCATATGTTCGAGTTGAGGGATGCTAAGCATTGGCTTGAAATCGGGACCAGTAGAGAGATTTTTTGCGGGATGCCAATACCGAATCCTGTTGATGATAATGTTAGGATGTTACCTACCTACCTTCGTTTGAAAGAGAAATTGGCAACCGAAGATAGTTGTTTGATGTGTAATCGTAAATTGGAAATGGAAGTGGCTTTTTACAAAAATATTCAAAATTTTACCAAAATATGCCACGTTTAAGGGTTGTTAGCTGTGCACAACTACAGCCAGAAATCTACAACCCACAATTAGTCGCTTTATGCCTTTATAGTTTCGAGAATAAAGTCCAACTGCACAGTGCAAAACATATCTATACATTCGTAATTAATTCCACCTAAAAATTTCTCACAGTGGGAAAAAAGTTAAATTTCTGTTTTGCCGAAAAACCGCGTGCCATATCCCATAAGGCATAAGTGCACACACCGCACAACAGCTCCGAAATGAGGTTAATACCGCGCCGCACTGGTATCAGCTTTGTGGCGAGTAAGTGTATTTCCAGTTGCCCCGTTGCCACCGCTGCTCAGCGCGACTTTTGATAGTAATTTTCACAAGCGCCTGCATACGCTTACATTGGGGGAGGTATGATGCTATGTGCATGCGTTGGCAGTTAGTAATAATTTCACAGCTAATTCATTGGGGGAGCCGCCAACCAATTCGTGAGCCGCCGCCACCAGGTACCTACGATCATCATTCTCAGTAGTGCAATAGTCGCGTTAGCGTTCTGGGGCATTTATTCGTCGTGTTCGCGTCGTTTTCGGTTGCAAATCTCAGCATTTTCAGTTTCATTTTCAATTGAGATCTACTCGTGAACTTGATCTGGAGTAACCGTGCACGACAATTACCAAAATCAAAGTCAAAGTTGTTCCCATTTGCCATTCGTAGTGCAATGAAGTTCGCCTTGTGCTTTGTCGCCGTGTTGCTAATGCATATCTCTGGAACTTTTGGTAGTCCACAATTGGACTTACCACAATTTAGTACTCCAAGGACGAGGCCGGACATTTTTTACAATGGATACACAGATCAGCGGGATCAGAATATAGTACCGGCGGTTAATCCTTTAACGCCACTTACTGATTCTGATCGCAGTCAGCGTTTTGGACCTCCATATTCGGATGATGGGAATAGTGATGATCGTGCTGATGATTATCGAGTGAGTTTGGAAGGAAGTATACTTGTATTTGGAATTAAAATAATGGATGGTTGTGCTATTGGGGTGTAAATAATGAGCTCTAAGTTTGAATCGCAATTTTTGCTTTACACTTTCTTCATTACATTTGTATACTTATATAGTATACCTTTAGGCATAAAAGCAATTCATATCTACTAGAATTTAAATAATCGATTTTTCAATATTATATTACCTCTGTTACCGTTACTATTTCACTGATTTCTTGCTAAGTTGATTGGCTAATTATGTTACTTAATTTCTAGAATGGCCAAAATTATGCTGATCGTCAGCGCTACGGCTATAG
Organism: Nephrocerus scutellatus; assembly: GCA_947095585.1. Lineage (NCBI taxonomy): Eukaryota > Metazoa > Arthropoda > Insecta > Diptera > Pipunculidae > Nephrocerus > Nephrocerus scutellatus. Next base: position 99,185,991 of record OX352764.1, read on the forward strand.
TTACCCACAACCGCCGTCGTATCAAAACTTTAGCCGCGATTCGCCATTTAGCGATGATCGATCAAAAGATTATCGATACAATCCGGAGGCGATCAATAATGGTCTATACAACAATCATAATTATGGAAATGTCGATACCGAACAGCGTTATGGGACAAATCAAGATCGCGATCGTTATAATCAAGCAGATCGCATCAATGCGGATGCACCTTTAACAAATTATGCAGATCGTCGCTTCCAACCAGATCAACGGAATCCCTTTGAGAATCCCTATCGATCGAACCGAGATCGTTACAATCTAAATGATCAGCGATACAACTTGGATCGTCAACGCTATGAACAGGATCGTCGCTATCAGCAAGAAATGGAAAAACTCAGAAATCTTCTTGTCGAGACAGATCACCAGGGATCGCTTGAGTGCACAGCAAATGTAGCCGCTCAGTGGAACTTTGAGACGAATGTCAATGGCGTCACTCAAGCGGAAGCGGTAAGTTTTGTGGGTAGACATTTTTTTTTTCATTCTCTCTGATTAACGTTACATCGCGTGTATGGCGGCCGACAATGTCACTTAAATTAGTCACCAAAACTTCATCGCATGGTGCGATCAGGGGGTGGGCAAGTTTCTCATCACATCGGTACTGTTGATGTGGTGAACTTTTTTTTCCCAAGGATTTAATTATTCAATTATAGTGAAGCACTGGAGAAAAAAACTTTGTGCGTTGTATGTGATGTGTTAAGAAGAATGCGGTCATATTGAGGTCGCTGGGCACTCAAGGTCATTTTGGAGGTGGTTATGAACTTTTTGCGGTCAAAATTCATCACTTGCACTTGTTGCTTGTATTCAATTGTCTAGTTTTTTTTTAAATTCTTTGTGCAAACGCCTATCAAATCTTTAAGAATGATTGTAAACGACTGTATAATATATTGGTATATTGTTAGGTGTATTAACGAGAGTATATACCGGAAAGGCTCTACACCAAGGTCCATTTGTGAGACACTGGTTGGTTCTGCAATACGAATGAATGTCCATCTAGAGTATTGCTTTTGCTGATGTCTCATCACTCATTGAATGGAAGAAAACGTGTGTCTTAAATCTTAACCGACCTTTGGGTTAGAAATAGTAACTGCCAACTGCTGTGGTACATCACTGGTGAGGCTGACATAAGCAACCTCAGTTAAGTTCAATGTGGATGCTTCTGCATAGACAGAACTATCCTCGGCAGTACATCCAGCAAAAAGCTCTGATTACGTCAAAGCTGAGGCTATTTTATTTCGATTTGCTTTTGAATGATCAGACCACTGAAGATGATGGTATTTGCTGTCTAATTGTTCTAAGTTCTAGCAGTCCAGTCATATCATTATCTAATCTTGGAAGTTTATCCAAGCATCCTACACATTAAATCAAATAATATGCAAAGTTACCATTGCGAGTGGCGGTACAATACAAAGAAATCCAATCAAAAATGAAGTAAAAAAAAATAACTCAAAACAGCCAAATAAGGTGTAAAATTTTAACAACCAAATAATAATATTATGCAAAAGCTAAAACAACTGCGTGAGCAGATAGAAAGTATCGAACGAGACTCGAGACTCGAAAATGCTAACACGAGACTCTGAATTCAATTCGGTTCCGTTTCAGTCGACAGTCGACAATTTGACATTACGATCACATATTCTGTTTTGGTAGCTTAGGGTTTTTAGAAAAGCTTGATAGGTGAGACCATAATTACAAAATTATATCTCAGATTATGTTTTCGTTGTGCTGAGTAATGGCGAGGATGAACTCCTAGTTGGTGTAGCTTCTCGACCAAACAAATACATCTTTTTAGTTCCTTTTATAGCAATATATGCACAAATTTCTCTCACATGCCCAAATATCATCTTATGTGGGAAACTCAATAGTAACCTTTTATGTTAAACCCCAGCTATCCGAACAGTTGCATATGTATAACCTATTCTCAGTCAATACCACAACACCGGATCATTTTGCAGGACAAAGTGCTACGTTGCTAGACCTTTCCTTAGTCAACGATAACAACAAGGTTCTTCTCGCGCTTTCTATAAGCACGATCTTATTAACCTTACTTTAGATTTTCATTTCATCAATTTGTGACCGTAGCCAATACATTTGAATATGCAGTCTTTAAGAGAATTAATTATTCAATATTAGTCTATAGGGATGTCATTTACTTCTTACCATCACTAAAGGATCAAGTGGAATTCTTCAATTCTAATATCACATCTTTACAACTCTCATGTTCCTTTAAGATCCAAAACCAGTTCTTTTGGCAACTCTCCTTGGTTTTCTAACCAAATTCGTTAACTTATAATACATAGTGACCGAGCATACAATAGCTAGATACGTTTTCGGTTAGATGATCAACGACGCATATACTGCATGCTTCACAAAAAAGTCGTAAAAGATATAAGAGCCGCCAAATCAAGCTTCTACTCTATTCGGCTCAGTACCTCTATGGGTGGGAAGCGTTTTTGGAAAAATCTACGTAACGTAGGAAAAGGTAAAGCTAATAGACAGCATTTAGAAGAAATTGATCTCATTAATCTCAACCATAATTTTGTATCGTAGCAAACATCGGCTCCATCTGCTTCATGTTACTCCTCTCATCTAAATGGTGCAGCACATACTATTTACTGCCCAATTTTTCATTTACAGCATGTAAATATACTCTCGTAGAGAGTATAATGTCCATAAAATTAAATTCTGTCGGCCTCGATGAAATACACCCATCTTTTTTAAAATCATTTTACCTATAGTGTTACCGTATAGTAGGTAGGTAGAATGGTGGACCTTGCTGTACTTGCGAGATCTCCAAATAGTGCTAAATGGATATTTCATCATCATCATCATATTTGGCTCTACAACTGGGGTCCGATCCTGGCCTCCTGTAATAAGTTTCTCCACCGGTCCCGATTTTGAGCCGATGTCATAGAGTTTTGCATCCCTAAACTCTGGGCGTTCTAGTCTACGCCATCATTCCAGCGTGGTCTTGTTCGCCCTCGCTGTAGTGTTCTATAAATCCTACCTCAAAGGACTTTCCGAGCATGATCCTCTTCGCTCATGCGAGCTAGGTGTCATGACCACCGGAGCCTACCGAGCTTAATTCTCTTCACGATGTCGACATCACGGTAACACTTTTAAATCTCGTCATTATAGAGTCTCCGGAATCGTCCTTTCCCACATACGGGGCCAAAAATTCTCCGTAGGAAATTTTAATCGAAAGCGACTAAGAATGCTTTTGGCTAAGCACCCAAGTATCGGATTCAAATGTAAGTACTGGTATGCCCATTATCTTATATACCAGCAGTTTTGATGTAAAGTTCCTGGATTTGAAGAGTCTTTACAGACTATAGTTGGCTTTGTTTGCTTTAAACAACTGTGCGCGTATTTCTAGTTCCATGCTGTTATCGGCTGCTACATCAGATGTCATATGCGGCAAGATCAAGATGAGGGAAAAGTTTCATTCCTAGTACTATTGTCGACTTTTCAACTTTATGCCATAAGCAATCTCGACATAATAATTTCGACATAGATCGATATTATATCGATAGGATATAACTTCAGACTTCAGGCAGTCGAAATTAATGAGGTCCAGTCAGACTTTCTTCCTACAATCAGTGGGGTTCCTCAGGGATATATCGTAGGACCATTATTATTTTCCATGTTTGTAAATGAAGTCCCATCCATTGTTAAGCACAGTTCACTTCATATGCACAATGATGATACTCAGCTCGTCCGCTGAGCTTAATCGAGCATTCTGTGAGTTTAAAAAACAACCCATAAAAATTAAAATTTTTCTTGTAAATTCTCTAATCACACACACACTGCGTGCTCGTTTTGTGGCAAAATCATTCACAAATGACGCAGCGGCAGCGAACAGCACTGCTCACAAAGCACAGAGCTCAGATTTTGCCGTGATCTGATGCTACATAGCGATATTTAAAAATTGTATATTGGGGTCCCCAAGGGGCCGATCGCTCCAAGTGTTTTCCATCGAAGACACACATGTGTACAAAATTTAAAGAAAATCGGGTAAGTTTTGTAAAATATTTGTATGAGAGCCCCCCGACCCCGCGGCCCGAGGGGCCTCAAATTTTAATAGAAAGTGTTGTCTTGGGAGATATACATATGTGCAATAAAATCGGGCTGCAGGAAGTGGGTTAAAAATTGATCACAAGATTTGGCCAGCCAGCCAGCCACGGGCAAGTGAAGTTAATATAGAGAATTTAAAAATGAGGAACTATCTAATATAGCGTTGTGGTCGAATCGTAATGGTCTAATGCTAAATGCTAAAAAATCTAAATGAATTGTCATCTCTAAGCTGCAGTTGGATCTATCATATTTTCCTTAAATTACATTGAATAACACTTTCATAGACTATGTTGAAAAAATTAAAAAACTCGGGATGACCTTAAGTTGCGATTAAGCATGCGACACACTCACATTAATACACCAAAAGGAAAGACTTATGGAGTGCTTCGTACTTTGAGGGTTACACGATCTTTCACTCATTTCAAAACTAGAATTTTACTGGCAAATACATAAGCTGTACCAGAGTGGACATATGGTGGTGAAATTTACTGCAATTGCTGCTACGCCTCTAAGAGGAGACTTAATTTGCTTTTAATGTGAAAGAGTTAGATTGTCTTCTTAAAACAGATCTAATCAACTAATTCTTCATCGTTTGTTATCTAAGACATATGAGCGTTAATTAGAATTATAAATTCATTCAATCTTTATTTAAATTACTAAACCAATGATTTCAGCTTAACTCCCAGCAGCGTTATGTCGAATACCAACGGCTCGTTGCCGAACAATCGAAAAGAATTAATAAAAACTTAATTTTTGATCGAAAACTTTACCGGCAATTGATGTTGCAATCGGAAGCTGGACCAAATAGTCTCCCACTAAATCAACTGGATAGGGTAAGATTTGTTTGATCTGATATTTCATTAATTTTGGGACCCTTGTCAATGTTGCCATTCTATTTCCAGTACAATCGTTTGATCAACGAAATGCTTGTGCTTTACAACGGAGCCACCACTTGCGGCTATCAGCAGCCGTTTAATTGTAATTTACGTTATATTCCGGATCTCAAGGAAATAATGTCACGCAGTAGAGACTGGGATGAGCTGCAGTATACTTGGGTTGAATACCATAGGAAGGCGGGTCGCGAAATGCGTGACAGCTATGACCAGCTTATTGATGTTATGAATGAAGTCGCCAATGCCAATAGTAAGTGGCCAAATTTTAAAGGCTAATCTGCCCTTGGTAATATGAATGAATTTCAGATGTGACGAATGGCGGTGAGTACTGGTACCTGGGCTACGAGTCGGGTAACTTTCGTGAGGATGTGGAAATTGTCTGGGAACAAATTCGCCCACTGTACGAAATGATTCATGCTTATGTTCGGCGCAAACTTCGCGAGTATTATGGACCGGATCGCATTAATCGTAATGCTCCGTTGCCTTCGCATATTCTGGGCAACATGTTCGCCCAGTCTTGGGGTAATATATTGGATGTGATTATTCCATATCCTGGAAAGAATATCATCGATGTAACACCACGAATGATAGAACAGGGATATACACCAGCGTTGATGTTTACATTAGCCGAGGATTTCTTCACGTCAATCAATATGTCCGCTTTGAGTCCGGATTTCTATGTGAATTCTCTAATCGAACAACCGCCCCATAGGCAAGTCCTTTGTGAGCCATCTGCTTGGGATTTTTGCAATCGACAGGATTTTCGGGTGAAAATCTGCACAGAAATTAATCAAAAGAGTTTTGTTAGTGTGCATCACGAGATGGCGCACATTCAGTACTTTCTCCAATATCGCCATTTGCCGAAGGTCTTTCGAAATGGCGCAAACCCAGGTGAGCGAGTGCATACAAAATGGCATAAGGGTTAATATAATAACTTATATATTCAATATACAGCTTTCCATCAAGCAGTTGGTGATGCTATTGGTCTGTCTGTTTCTACACCGAAACATTTTCAAGCACTTGGTTTGCTTCAAAGATCTGTGGACGATACGACTTATGATATAAATCATCTCTTCACAATGGCCATTGATAAGGTAGCTCTATTCTTTAATATATTTTTTCGAGATTTTCCTAAATTGAAATCAATTTCAGGTGGTATTTCTGCCATTTGCATTGGCTTTGGACAATTGGCGGTACGATGTATTCAGTGGACGCGCAAGGAAGAACATGATGAATTGCCATTTCTGGGATTTGCGGTAAGAAAGGGTGAATTAAAATGGTTTTTCGTGAAATGAGCCAGAACTTTTTCACGGCGACCCTACGCAACGGAAGAGATCAAAAACAACTACGGTCAAGCGATAACAATCACCATTAACGCAGGGGGAGAAAGTCCTGGGACTGATTTATCTTGTATAGAAGAAGAATGGAGGATATTAGTACTCCTGACTCCATCCTAGGAACTGTATAACTGGCTCGATGATCACTATAAGCTTGCGACTGATCGTAGGAATGTTGCATGCAACAATCTTATGAACGCGAGAACGCGAAGAAGAATATAAAGAGCTTAAAAAAATATGAAAAGCTAGTTCACCTGCGTAAGGAAGCAGCCTGGGAGAAGAATCTCGTCCATGCACTGGAACAGTACAAAGAGCGAGTACCGAATCAGGCGTGGAAGATATACCAGAGAGTTCGTCGTTTCAAGCAAATATACAAAATTCTCTACAAGTCCGCCCAGATATTCGCTTACGCAAATGATATTGGCATGGATATATGATAGAAACCCAAGTGCTCTTATAAAGATTGAGCGGAAAACATGGAATCTTTTGGCTGCACATAAATGAGAGTAAACCCTAGTGCATGGTGACTGCGTTTGCGAGCAAAAGATTCAAAATTTGTCCCACTATTAAGATAGTGGTTCGCCAATTTCAAGTGGTGGCGATTACAGCAGGTAACTAGAAACACGCACATTGGTTAAAGCCAACAAAGCTTTCGTGAATCTGTCAAGACTCTACATAACGGGGAATTTAAACATTACATCGAAGTTGCTGGTCTATCAGGCATTATATTATACGTGTACTTATGAAATGTCTAGGATTAACGTGAACACCGCCGACTAAGGGCATAATTCCATGGTCCACTTCGGACGCGGATTAGTTATACGACAATCAACGTCCATCATGAAAGATGTGTCAGTATTAACTCAATGGTTAGAGCAGGATCTATCTAAATCTTTGCAGATCTTAGGTTCACGACAACCGGTTGAGATGTGCAAGTCCATACTGTGCACATCATCGCACCGGTAACATCAAGGATGTAAACTGATGCTCCAAAGATCTTGGCAACATCAATCTGCCTCTGATGTTACCATGCTAGCGTTCTGCTAGCATTTGAGTTATAAACTACCAGTCAGTACGTAGGTCAAGCCAAGAACGAAACTGGGTCCTCAGCCATAAGTTGGCCCATATTCAGCTAACCTCCAAGGAGATCAACCTTATCTGTGGGTATAGCCAACTCCCGTAGTTACAATGCGATCTTGGTGAGATCTGACATCAAGGGACTCAGTTCGTTCAGTATGAGTGCTTGGGCTTAGGTACGCATTTGGCACATCACAGACCTGTGTACGAATAGGCCACTGAATACGAAGACAGTCCCCTGCTAGACATTCTAAGTACCAGTAGCCCATTCAGGGTCGCAAAGTACAAAGATATTGCTCATAAATACTTTAAGTAATCGCGGCCCATATTTAATCTCCCGTGGTAAAGCCCCGCACCATATACAGATAAGATTTTATGATGCAGTTTGACCCCACAACGAGTTCACCACTCCTTCTTTCTCAACCGGGCTTGCGACCGGCTACGGCGGAGTTATACGGTACTTACTTCTATAGTTTTCTGGGTGGCTGAGGTGTTAAATGGTTGGAGGGGGATCAGTGGTCAGGTAGTCAGTTGGTCAATACGATGGGGCAGCCGGGAAACGCCGGGTATTTCTTATACGTTGTATTCGTTTTAAAGTTATACTCGTTGTGGTAAACTGTTTTACGTGAAACAGCAGTTCTCACGTCCTTCATCTTCATTAGAAATTAAATTTTAATATAAGTTGTGAAACATGTTGCAGCACAATGATGTACACGACATTTTTCACGGCAACAATTTTTTATATGCGACAATGACAAGCGAAGCGAAATACCAGCTGCTGGGGTCAGCTAATGAACTTTGGCAACTGTTCAACATTACTCACCTGGTAATATTTGTCGTCTCCAGCTAAGTGGCCAGCACAACTTAACACTGGATAATCGATGTGCAAATGATCAACATTAATAATACCAACAACTAACAAGCTGCTGCTTCTTCTTAATTCAGTTATTTTCTTAATTTGTATTTGCAGAGAAAAATATGGCGGCATCAAACCACCATTGTTGAGGTCCGAAATGGATTTTGATATTGGCGCGAAGTACCATATTCCAGCAAACATCCCATACATCAAGTGAGTACATTATATGAATGCATTGCATATATATTTTTAATGTTTTTAAAAACCGAAAAATACGCGCATTGGCCATGTAATTACCATAATACTTTTATACTGCCGTGCACGCTTGCGCACATGTAATGCTGGTAACAACAACAAAAATAACTCTGTGAATAATCATTTCCCAATGTTTGGCGATAATGCACAAAAAACACGATGAACACCGTAGAGAGAGAGGGGTAGTGTGTGGGGGTTAATTTCTTTTTACTCATAAGCTACTATACTTGAATTTCCTCTAAATATGGGCGTTGATGGACAGGAAATCACAGTGTGTGGAGTGTGAGTACATAACTCAAGCGTCAAGTTGAGTAATTTTTGATTGCATTTTAAATGACAACAATAATTATTCCAACTCAATAAAAAAATTAATTCGTTACGCATGCAATAACTGCTTGCATTTGTCAGATCTGATGGCGCGTTGGACAACAATTTGCCAGTAAAAGTGCAGCAAATCATCAATGAAATTTGTTGGGAGTTGTATTTACCATTTTATGATGTCGTCATTCGTCAAAGTGACCCGCTTACATGTACGTTGTACGTATTTCAGTAAATAGTATTGCATGACGACCGAAACAGTGCAGTTGTTCAATTCTTGTCATTTCAATGCCACGGCATGACACGGCCGTGGCTGGCGAAGACGCATGTGCCATGCGTTCGTTCGCAGATACAGAAATTGGTTAATGACTTACCGCGAAGAAAATAATGTTAAGACACAGATACAAAAACAGAGATAAGTGTGGTAATTGTGTGGTGTAACCCAGATTAGTGGAGCAGGTTCAATTGAAAGTGAAATGGAAAATGAGTATTTTGTTGTTCGTTAACCAATTAGCTTGTACGTTAGATTTGGAAGGTCGTTTTGGCATATATACTCGTAAAGCGGCAATGAGATAACCAATTGGTCATACGAATGCACTCGGTGGATTTGTGTTCCCGGCGATTTTTCAAAACATTTGAATGCTTACATCGATTACATCTCTACCAGGAAGGAAAGTCCGTTTAAAAATAAACACTAAAATAAAAACAACCCATAAAAAGTTTTTCTTGTAAATTCTCTTATCAGAGATAGGCGTGTGTGCCAAGTTTGAAAGCATGTTTAAGAAAAATTATATGGAAGCCCTCGGTCCTGGGCTCTATCACTTCAAAATTTTTACAAAAACTGTTGTCCATCGAAGATACGCATATATATAGAATTTGAAGAAAATCGGGGAAATTTTTTAAGGAAATTGTATGGGAGCCCTCCGACCCCGGGACCCGATCACTTTCAAATTTTTATAAAAACAGTTAACATCAGAGGTACACATGTGTACAAAATTTTGAGAAAATCGGGCTATGGGAAGTACGGTAAAAATTGATCGCAATATTCCACCACCGCACGAAAGAACGAACGAACGATGCATTACGGGTTAGATAAGTCTCGCAGTCCTCTTGTTTTCCGTTCTCAGGAAACCTACCAGAGATATTTGGTGTGGGATCCTTCCTCCAAACTTGCCAGCCTTAGATTTGCTGCTGGGTACAGCTTTGCGTTCATTTGCAAAGAGGTCAATAGGTACTAGCGCTGCAATTAGCAGAATGGCAGCCCCGGGTACTGTGTATTGAGCTGAGGTCATCCTTTTTTACACCTGAGACAACCGCTTCTGGAACATTTCCTTGTTTGGTTCTACGATTTCAAGCCAATGCCACACAGTCCACCCTATTGAGAATGTCGGTCCATAAATCTGCCCCTTATAGGAGGACAGATTGGCCCGCTGCAATAAAGATAGTCTCTATGCAGCTAACGTTCTCCATTGGCCTACTTAGAACCGTGACGAACTTTGCAGCCTTGTCTGCTGTCCGCCGGATCTGTTCAAAGAATGTCATTTTGGAACCAATCATTTGCCGATACACTTTGCAATAGTTTCGTCATAAGCTTTTGGTCAACTCTCGTCGAGAGGATCATTCCTTCTGTGAGTATGACAGTCTCTAATAGTCCATACACCCCAATCCAGCTGCTTACAGTCCGCCTCCACGTGTTGAACTTTATTGTGTCAGATATGATTACCGCGACATTATCCGCAAATCCAATTAGGCGAGCCTCCTTGCGATTCAGTTAGGTGTATTCTGTCTTATAAATTTTAAGACTGTCTAGGTTTCAGACCCTAGAATTGGCCTCTCCAGAGGTAACCGCTATCCTCTGCTGACAACCTTGGATTTATAAAGCAAAGTGTGCCTTTTCAGGTCTTCTATGATCCAAAGCAGATATATCGTTATCCGAAACTGGTTCTCCAAGACATCATTCATATTGCACGATCCTACAGAATTAAAAGCTTAAATGCTTAAAGCTTGAAAAGCTTAACATTAAGCGCATGCGTAAAATATTACGAGCGATTAGTGACTGTAGTCTGAAGCTGCATTAATTGCATCAATTGTTGATATCCCGGCTTGGCGAGAGGTCACCAAAAGTTTTGATTGCACTTTTAAGTCTTCACCTAATAAGCTTTCCCAAAATTTTACCTGCTGTTTGGAAATGCAAATAACTCTATTTGTGCCGATAATCATAAATCGGGCAACTTTCCAGTTCATGGCTAACACTCCCGGTTATAGGTGCGATCTGTGCATGGCCAGCAAAATAGTTGGGTCTTTGCTGGTGAACTATCCTTAAAGCTTTCCTATGTGATTTATCCGAGCTAGGACTTGTCTTTCTGTTCGATAGATGATTTTTTTATATCAAGCTCTCAAGAACTTCCTCTGAGAAAAACGGGACCTGTTCGAGTTGCCTTAATATGGCTTTGACTCGCTCCGGATGGCTAGGGAAAGGAGCAACAAGTTTTCGGTATATCAATTTGTAAGCTAACCCCAACGAATTTTTGTAATTCATCGTCATTCATTAGGTTTTCCCAGCAGCTATGCTGCTTTTAATGCTTTTATTAATGACCCGTTGAAATAATCTCTTAGACCCTTTGCATATTACAGACTGAATATTTGCTTCTACCCGGTTTTTTTTGCGTTATGCCTTTCGTGGTATGTTAAGGCATCTTCGGTGCATATTCTCGATTCCATGCCGAGGTTTTTTCTGCGACGGTGAGTTTTTGCTGGCTAAGGGTGCTGCGCATTGTAGAAGCCACAAGCGTCTTAGTCGCAGATATTCCGCTTTGGTCTGTACTCCAACAAACTTGTTCTATATCCCTCTATAATTCTTCCGTATAACTTTCGATATCCAATCTTTTCAAGTTGCAGCTGGACGACTGCACTTATTCTTCCAGCTTGTCAAGTATCATAAAAGTTACGTACTGATGATAACTACCATTGTAGTCATTAGAAAATTGCAGACCTTGTTAAAGTGTTTCCGACGATATGATTATGTCTTGAATGGTCTCCATATACTCAGCAAGCCTGGTTATAAGGATGGTTAGCTATGCTTACATGTGCCGCTAAAGTACAGTTGGTCATATATAAATTGGTTCCCCCAGAAAGTGGTAAAGAGTCTATTTTCTGGAATTAGTGTTCACCTCTTTTGCTTTTGCTTAACCTTTTTGCACAGTCGCTAAGTATACCTCTTGGCTTCGGTGTTTTGTTGTGAAGGTCAGATGAAACCTACAACACCAGTAGAGGAACTTCTAATCTCTCACGATTGCAACCGTTTGACGTTTTTTTTTCTCACAGTGATTCTCCGCTGCTGTGGCGTTTTAGGATACTCGCATTTGCTGCCTGGCTGCAACTAGGTAGTGATCCAATTCAATATTTGCCACTCGCAAGGTGCAGACATCTAAAATAGTAGAGGCTTATCTTGTCTCGTGATCGAGTTGGTTGACATTGCGTGGATCCAGCGACTGCAAAGCTCTCTTATGGTCAGAGATCAGGAAACTGTGTGCTTGCTATGCTGACATTGACATGCTCGCAGCAGCTTTACTTCGTTTTCAGAAGTGGTGTTATGTAGTCTTTCATTACCAACAGTGTAAGATCCAGATCTGCACAAGCATAGCTTTAAGTTTTAATGTAGCATTTGCCTAAGACCTTCATCTACGACAAGGCTTAATCCAAGGAATGGATATTTTCGCGTATGCGATCTGGATTTTACTTTGTTCAAAAAGAACTCGGAATTACTAATTAAAAAGCAACTTGAGACTAGAAATTAAACAAAAAACAAAAAGGACACAAAAGCTCTTCCCTTCTCAGGAACCAGTTTAGCTAACTAAGTACATTGTTCGGTTCATCAAAAGTCCAAGTGAATTAGTTGTAATAAGGTTGTTATAAACCCGAAGCAACAATGTATTCAACCAACGGGAGAGAAAAAAGTTTCCAAGGAAACACTTTTTCCTAAACACGTAACACCAGAAAAGGATTATTAATGTTACTTAATTCACAACGGAAAATATTCATAGCGGCACACGTAATAAAGAGTGGCCTAAGGAAAAACGCAGATACTGCAACAACAAAAAAGAAATACAAGAATAACCGGCATTTTCACCTGAACTGCTGCTGCAGATATAGTGTTCGTGCAACACCGTTACATAATCCTTAGCTCCACAGACTTAATTCCTATGCATGACTTAAAATTCAAAGAGAAAATCTTCTCAAATGAATATGACATCACAGATCTGATCTGATCAGCTGTGAGGCTGTGACGTACGTCACACATAGTTGCACTACAAGAGAATGCGCGAAGTAAACGTCTCACGAGTTTCAGGACTGAAAAGCAAGCCGGCGACTTACACTTCCTGTTTGATTTTGGGAAAATCTTTGATAAGTGAATTGCAGACTGCTGGGATATCCAAGAGCGGAGCGATCAGCGATGTGTGTGAGAAAACTGGTCATCATCAGATGTATTGGAACAACTGATCATGGATGTTGGTAAGACAAACGCACACAGGTGCTTTCCATTGCATTCCATTGCTTTCCAATTAAAATAGCTACGGCTATATATGGTAGTCTGGCATTGTGGGACGACGACGTGTGCACTGGTAACCGATATATCATAACAGAGTTGCATGCATGGTGCAGCACCACTTCACTCCACTGCAGGGTATTATTGAACAATTAGCTTTTAATCCAGATAATGATGATGATGCCATTTGATACAAGTTTCACAGACTGATGCACGAGTTGGTTGGCACGTTGATGTACCTATTACCCCCCTTTTGAGTATCAATTTGCAAAGATATTGCGGGGAAATATTCTAGTTTAAAATTTACATTATTATTAGGAATAGCTTCATTAAGGTATTAGATGGTAGTTTTGGGGTCGATCACTCTGGAATTTTTTTTACAGTTGATGCGAATCAGTGATGAGGTCTCAGTTGGTGTTTTGGAAGCTTCTTTTTCTGCCCTTAGCTTATTTTCCTTTTCAAATTAATACAAAACTAGGAAATGTAAAAAAATCTTCGTTTTTTGGGTACACACTTTTTTGGATACATCCACACACGCCACATGAGTCAGATGCGATTAAAGACGTGGTGAAGTTTGTTAAAAATTACCTCAAAGAAGTCGAAAAAAACACTTTCCCACGCATCACCGAGCCATGTGCGACTCGCGACACATGTCACACAAGTGATTCCAAAATAGCCTACGACACTGACCTGCACACAAAATTTCAGCTCTCTAGATCGGTACGGTAGAAAAGTGGTCCTATTTCAAAGATTAGCCCATATTCCACGCATCATACGCACCACGCCTTTAGCTTGTGTACATTACGAGTATATAAAAAAGAACCACGCACGACTCGCAACAACGGTCACAAGTGGGTTCTCAGAAACACCCAGCGAGGCTTAGCAACTGACAAAATTTCAACTCTCTAGGATGTGGGAAAGGTGGTTAAAAAGGAACTTAAAAAAAGAGCAGGGTAGGCTGTGTCGGAAACATCGCCGTAGGTTTTGAGCGTGACAACGTCTGCCCGGGAGAGTCTGAGAGAAAAAAAAACAAAGATCTTCTTGTCTGTGGAACGGATACACGAACGGACATCTCAAAATGGTATAGTTTCCAAAGTTCCAGATCCTAATGACCATATCCCAGAATTTCCATAGGTAGAAGTCTACATTCCCAATTTCATGCAAATCGCTTGAGAAATGGCTTAGTTATCAAAATAGTAACATTTTACAGTGTCTCACTTAACAGTGTGTCACAATAGTGTTCCACTTAATAGTGTGTTATAACAGTGTCATAACAGGCTCCTTCCATCGCCTGAGCTTATCCTCATCTGAAAAGAGTACGGGACCATCTTGGCCTTCCACCGGATGTTGGCTAGAGCGGTGACTATCTGTCAGCTCTTTGGTTATTCTGTAAACGGTTCTACTATCGCACCTGCTCGCTGCTTTCTCTGTTTCTGAGGGTTGTTAATTTAATTACGTTTGTCACGTGTTACACTACGCTACCCTTTCTCATTTTCCTTCGATACGGCGACTCTAGCTCGATCCTCGCTGCTGCTGGGGTATCTACAATACGAACCTAAAGTAGCTTACGGTCTTTAATCTGCCTCCACGTGCTGTGCCTTGCCTGGCTTCTACCAACAATATTTTCCGCTCCAGATGCGGGAAAGCATTTTTCACAGCTTTCCAATGTTCTTGGATGGTTGTCGTCAGTGAGCTGCTGATTGATTCCTCTCTTTGCGATAAATGA
This sequence comes from Nephrocerus scutellatus, assembly GCA_947095585.1. Classification (NCBI taxonomy): domain Eukaryota; kingdom Metazoa; phylum Arthropoda; class Insecta; order Diptera; family Pipunculidae; genus Nephrocerus; species Nephrocerus scutellatus. Next base: position 99,201,110 of record OX352764.1, read on the forward strand.
TCCCTTAATTGTTGGCGTACTGAGAGGATGTTTAGCCAGTCGGTGTTATACCTAGGCATTCGGATGATGTTGCGGATTCTTTGAACTGATGCAGTACGTAACTGGAAAGTAGCTACTATAAGGTGATGATCCAGTACCATACCCATGTCGGTTCCTCGTCTGTTTCGGACGTCTATAAGACAACTCCTAAAACGTCGGCTGTTGGACGATGATTGCCTGTTAGTTGAAACACAGCTGACTTTATGACAGGTCTAATGCTCAAACAAGGTGTCTCCTATGACAAGGTGTTGCAAAAAACAACAAATCTTTCACCGTTGAGACCGTGCTTCGCAATCACATGTCTGAGTCCTTCATTGTCGTTGCCTACCTTGGCATACAAGTCTCCCATCACGATGAAGATATCTCCGTTCGGCGTTGCGTTGAAAACAGCGCTTAGCTTATTGTAGAAGTTGACCTTTTCCTCCTCAGTCTAGGGATTCGTTGGGGAGTAACACTGTCCTGTAACCTGACGCGCCGCACTCTAGTTCGAAATCTGGCCGATTAGATCCTATCACCATGTGGGTACCTGGAAATTATGCCTCTGCATGCTGTTGGCATTAGCAGAAGATTCACGGGGACTGCCGGAGTGTTTGCCGGAGTAGAGTAGCACAGTGTTACAAGTTCGGGATTGGTACTCTCCCGCGTCGAACCATCTTACTTCACTCACTCCCAGTACGTCCAAATTATATCGAAGAAACTCACGTTCCAGTTGAAGAAATTTGGCATTTTGAGAAGTCCCTCACTCCCTGAGTTAAGGAGCGTCCTTACATTCCAGAAACCAATCCTAGTCCGGGTACAATAGCCAAAAGTCGTAATTATTTGATTATTACTTATGCGAGGCATTGTGTCGGTTTCAGTAGCGGGCATTTTTCGGTACCGCAGGGTGCTAGCCCACGTTACCTAGACTAGAAACGCTAGACCGTTCGCACTTGCAACTTTGCGTACATATTTACACATAGTTGCCCGGGGACCATCACTAGGAGGTAAAGCAAGCACTACATCACGCACTTGATTGTTGCGCTAATGGCTCAAACCAAGTTCTGAGCAATCAGTACTTTTCCGATTTCTTTAAAATTAGCGCACGCGTAAGGGGTTCGCACCCTTATAATGCTGGGCTGGGCACAGCGTGGACATTTAAGTTAATAAGGGGAGAGAATGTCTGTGAGCTTGTGTCTGAAATGCATGTGTATCGAAGTGGAAGCTTGGTAAAGCATTTCACATACGTGTTGTACGGCTGAAGAACGAATCCTCAAACCTCTGGTCAGTCACAATATTATTCGAGACATTGGGTTGTAGTTCCCTAACATTTCCCTTCTGCCATAGGCCAAGGAAATATCTTTCGCATAATGCGGTTTTCTATACGACAGAATGGTTCTCGCACTCTAGTAAGTCACTGCTGCCTTCTTTTCGTGCTTATCTGTAACCTTCTGTGCTGATATGTCCTCCCACTAACTATAGACAAGCTTGGTTATTCTCACCAAGTCTGTTCAGTTTTGCCATACACTTCTCCAGCAATGCACCCAGGCCCCTTATTGCGGGTTAGCTAACCGACATTATGGCGAAGTCATGTACTTCATTATCAGATTGAAGTGAACACATATTTCGATTGCATGGCCAACACTTGGTACGCTATTACAACATGGAATGTTTGCTTAAGCAAATGAGAAAGAGAATGAGAATGAGAATAAGAATGAGAATGAGAATGAGAATGAGAATGAGAATGAGAATGAGAATGAGAATGAGAATGAGAATGAGAATGAGAATGAGAATGAGAATGAGAATGAGAACAGGAGAATGAGAATGAGAACACGAGAATGAGAATTAGAATGAGAATGAGAACAGGAGAATGAGAATGAGATCCCCTAGCAATTAAAATCCCACATATTTCTTAGAATAATTTTTTGTATTTTTGAATTTTTTAATTCGTTTACAATTTTCATTGTGTGATTGATTTACTTATACAAAATACTAAAAGCTAAATACTAAAAAATAAAAAAAATAAAAAAATATCATAGTCGTAGCTTTCGATGACTTAAAAATTAATTACATCAGATCATATGAGATAGAGCCTTCGCACATTTGGAGAGGAGGTGATGCGGAGTATCGGAGGATGACCAACCCATTGTTCGTTTACTTATATTACAATCAGATTTCTTGTCCTTTGGATTACAAGCAATGTTGTTGTTTTTCTAAGAAATTTCTTCTTAATGATGCTCTTCACCACCATAGTCGTGATGGTCATTTTCTAAATGATGATGCTCACTGCCAAAATCGTGGTGTTCCTCGCCTGAATCGTGATGTTCGATTTCATGATGATCCTCGATCTCATGGTGTTCTTCTTCGGCCTCGTGACTCTCCACCTCATGATGATGATGATGATGCTCCTCTGGTTCATGATGATGGTGTTCATGTTCATGGTGATGATGATCATGATGTTCTTCGATTTTCTTATGGTGGAATTCTGGCTGTTTGTATGTGATATGCTTCTCGTGGTATTCTGGGACGTGTTTCTCAATGTGATATGGTACTGGTTTTTCGACTGGAACTTTAACTGGGTATGGAACGTGCTTTACAATTTTCACTGGAATCTCCTTGACGACAGGGTAGGGAGCTGGGACATGTACTTTAACTTCATATGGAACTGGTTTGTCAACATGAACCGGAACAGGGCGATCATATTTAACATGAACTGGGACGGGAACTTTTTTGATGACTGGCACAGGAACTGGCTTGTCAACGTGGTATGGAACTGGTTTGTCAACATGATATGGGACGGGTTTTTGGACTGGAACCTTAACTGGATAGTGGACGACTTTTTCAACTGGATAGGGCTTGTCGACATGTACATTCACCTTAACAGGATAATGGACTTTCTTCTCGACTGGATATGGTGCTGGAACACTAACTTTAACTGGTACGTGAACCTTCTTTTCAACGGGATATGGAGCAGGCACATAAACCTTTACTGGAACTGGATTATCGTATGGCACATGTACAGGGTATGGAACCTTCTTTTCAACTGGATATGGGGCTGGCACATCATAAGGCACTTTAACGATTTCCTTCACCTCGTATGGAATTTCCTTAACAACTGGATATGGTTTGGGTACCTTCACCTTAACTGGATATGGTATGTGTTTCTCAACTGGAACGTGCACATGCTTTGTAACTGGCACTGGGTATGGCACCTTCTTGACGATAGTCACTGTCTTCTCTTCATGTTCATGATGAAAATCGTGTCCATGATCGCCAAAGTTATAAAGACCACGTTTTGTTTTGGTTGTGTCGCCTCCATTAGCGGAAGATTCAGCCTTTTTGCCGGACTCATTGATCTTGTTGTCTTCAACTTTTTGCTTCTCCTCCTTGGCAAATGCCACGCTTATCAAAAGCGCAAGCAAGCATGTTAGCTTCTGTTATTGATGAAAGAGAAAAAAGGAGGTTAAGTTAGGTTTTTTTTAAAAGTAGGATTTTGAATTTATAAGAAGTAGGATAACTTATTTATCTGAATTTACTTAAGTCCTTAAAATGTTACTTAAATCACTAAAGCTTTAAGGATTTCAATTTTCCTGCAAATTTTTGTTTTCGTTTCCAAGAAGGGATGCATATTTTTGTAACATTTGGAACCACATTTTTCCGATAAAAAGTTTGACGGACACGAAGGTTCGCTTTTTACTTAAACTTCTTTTCAACACTTCTGACTCTTAGTTTGATTTGGGTTTCATAAATCAAAGTCTTTAATCAAAACTTGTGAAGCACAAAAAATAGGACAAATAAAATTTATCACAAATCTCCTTTTCCTTCTTGGACACTGGAATACTCACAAGAAAATTCATTTTCTTTTCTACAAACAGTTATCCACACACGACCGACCGCTGCTGATTGTGCTTCTCTACTCGACCTCAGATCATATGAAACAAAAGACTTAAGGCAGAAACTCGCGCTTTTATTCACGCCGCTGAAGAAAAATTTGTTTTGTGCTTATCCAATATAGCAGCTAATAGCTCTGCTTGTAATGCTTTAAAGTTAGAAAACTAATGATATCAAATGCGGTACTCGGGTGCGCTTTTATAGTTAAATCATTTTGAGTGTAAACGAGTAGTCGTGTGCATAGAGTACATCACACATGCAAGCGGTAAAAACCAGCCAGCGGGTCTGCACGCTAGGAAATAGGTAGTAACTAAGTTAATTAATTAACGTTATGACGACCACTTGAATTTTGAGAATTGTAAATAATCAATTGTTGTGTTTTGTTGTTGTTTTTTTATTTTATTTTGGGTTTTGTTGCACAATACCTTTGCGGCGATTTGAACTACATATAATAGCATTGAGGGGCTGGATAGTTATAGTTACTTTAAATTGTGTAATAATATTAAAATAAATTTGTAGAGCAACAGAAAAATGGCATTTCCTAATGTTTCCCATTTCGTAATAATTTTTCTAATTTTGGTAAGGCACTGATAACATAAATTGTAGTATTGGATTTGGAATTTTAAGTGGATTTTATCAGTTGAAGAATTCGATTAAAGTTTTTCAAAACTTTTCCTGCTCTACACGAATACACACGACAAAATTGTCAGAACTGAAGGTAGAAGTTGTGGACCCTAGACACAGAGAGTATAGAAGAGAACAATCCTCAGTAATGCCTGTTATTCAAACTGAAGACCCTATTAACATGACAACAACAAAAATGGCTGGGGAAAACAATATGACATCGTCAAACTTATATGAGAAGCTGAAAGTGCTGCCGTAAGCGAAATAATGAATTGGATTAGAAGTATTAGTCAAGAGATCACTAATAAAAAATAACCCATAAAAATTAAAATTTTTCATGTAAGTTCTCTAATAGGAGATACTTATGTGTGCAAAGTTGGAACCGGGTTAATTTGGAAAAAATTAATATTAGAGCCTCTTACCTCCAAAATTTTTACAAAAAATGTTGTCCAACGGAGAAACACATCTGTATAAAATTTGAAGAAATTCGGGTTGATTTTTTAAAAATATATATGGGCCCTAAGGTCCGAAGAGCCCAAAATATTAATAGAAAGAGTTGACATCGAAAATACATATGTGCGCAAAGTTTTAATGAAATCGGGCTTTGGGAAGTGGGTTAAAATGACAAACACACATACACAGGGCAAGTGAAGTTAATATGGAGATTTTAAAAATGAAAAAGAGTGTCGGGGACAAAACAGAGCCCTGGGGAATGTCAGCATTTATGTGATGTACTTTAGAATTGAAGCCGTCGAAGACAACTTGAATTGAGCGGTTCAAATGATAGGTTCTAATCCAATGGAGAAGTTTTGGTTTTGACTCCATGAGTGCGCATTTTGGATAAAAGAGTGTGTTGCCAAACGCTGTCAATTATCTTGAAAATATCGATTGGAGCAACTTTGTTTCACCAAATTGATGCAAAGAACGGTTCCACTGTTCGGTGAGATATACCATCAAATCACCAGTAGAACGTTACCCACGAAATCCTCACTGCCGTTCACTAAGGATTTCGTTGGTTTCAAGATATTTCATGATCCTGAGAAGACGGCTCGCCTTTTTTTGGGTATGGGCTGGGCAATGGCTGTTTTCCAACTTCTCGGGAAGAGTCAAGAACAATAGCGTGAATTGCACCACTCTAGTTTGACTATTGTAACACCCTTCCATATCCGAGAGTCGAATGAGCAGCGCGAATGGCACCGCTCTAATTTGCCCCTATTTCCTGTCTTAGGCCTTTCGCTCGAAATTAGTATAAAGGAAATTAGTGCGAAGTACCGTCTCAGCGCTACCGACAATGCGTCACCACCCGTCTCAACACCTCCTTACCCAAGAAGTTTATATACGTAGTTATATAGGTATATATAATCATTGTTAATTATAGTATGTAGTTATATGCCGACGTTGTTAAAATATAGCGACCGGAAAAAAAAAAAGAATTAAAGAATCATACATAAAAGTACAACGAAATCGTCTCTTAATTTGTAACTGCTCAACGATGTCGCAAACGCTGGGTTTCTGGCGAGCGTTACCCGAGCAATAAACGTTACAAAAGTAGGGTGCTTTTCCGCTGTTTTTAATTTTGCCTGTCAAAATGCAATAACATTTCTGGTTCACTGATGTCTTAACAGGAAGATAAAGTTTTGATCATGGATTTAAAGGAACTTCACCGTATATTAATATCAGCATTAATTGCAGCGGCGTTGTATGTGTAATATTTGATTTGTACCGGTGGAAAAAAAATTCAAATACTTTTATGAAATTATTTGAATGATCGAATAGTCAAATTGGCTCAAACTATTCGAATATTTCGATTTATAAACAAATCCGACAACATTGGCACGAAACTTCTTTATTGCAATCTGCTGCTTAAATAGACCACTAAGCGTTGTATAAACAGACTTTTATTCATTATCGTGGCTCTGTAAGAGGGGTTCAATCTTGGGCTCACGCAAAGATCTCTCCACCGGGCCCGATTTCGAACCGATGTCACCCAGTTTGGTATCAAAAAACTTTGGGCGTCCTAATCTACGCAATCCTTCCAGCGTAGTCTTGGCTTCAAATCCAAGAATCAACAGGCACCACCAAGTATTCTATTTCGCTTGACTGTACGAAATGGCTTTTTTCATTTAATTTTTTCTTATGTGAGTGTATATTTGTGCACAGATATTTTATTTTTAATTTAATACGTGCGCTGGTGCAATATTTGCGAAAAGTACAAAAACAACAATGCCCATAATCGTTTACTACATGATGAGAGTGGCTGAACCTGATAAATAATGATACGAGTATTTCTGTCTGTCCTAAATTCATCTCCTTGATCTTTGGTTTTCCCATTTAAAGCAAATGCATTTGTTTGGCAAATGCGAATGCTTAAGCCTTGGTATATTAATCGGAGTCATGTAAACTGGTTCCAGATTTTTATTTAAGAATGAGCAATACATTGAAAATCAATCATAAGTATGATATCATCATTATATAACAACTTTGAATTTAAAAAACTAAATCTACCTATGAAAACTAATTTTTTTATGTAAGTTATTCATGTGTGCAAAGTTTAAATGAAATCGAGTTAACTTAAAAAAAAATATATATGGCAGCTTCTCGGCGCTTAGGCCCGATTACTTCCAAATGTTTACAGTGTCATCGGACACTTTGCACAAGTGTACAAAGTTTAATTAAAATCGTATTTTAAGAAGTGGATTAAAGTTTTAGCTACAAACACACAAACAAACAAGCACACGCGAAGTAAATATATATAAAAATTTAAAAATGGAGTATAACGATAACTCTTCAAAAGTACAAGCACTTCTGCGATGTTGATATCGTGCCTCTGTGGACTTCGGTTGCTCTTATTGGCTAAGAACAGTCTGTTTGAAAAGAAAAATTATTTACTAGAAAATTTGCGAACCCAAAAATAAGGGGAATCATCGAATGGCATTGAAATCGTGTACACTTGATATTTTTTAAAGGCATTTGACAGAGTTTGGCACCAAGTCTAAAATGCGTGCTTTCGGAATCGATGTAATCCGCTGCTTCAATGGATTAGAAGCTATCTTTCAAACCATTCAATCCAAGTTGTGTTGGATGGGTTTGAGTCTGATATATACCGCATAAATGCGGGTGTACCTCAGGGCTGTGTTTTGTCGCCGACAGTCTTTCTTATTTTTATTAACGATCTTCTGTCTATAACTTCTAATCCAATTCATTCCTTCGCTGATGACAGCACTCTTAGCTTCTCTTATTTGTTCGCAGGTTCAGATCCGTTCTCTTCGGATGTAGAACTAGAACAACAGCGTATGCTAAGCTCGTTAAATTCTCACCTTGACAGTATTGTAAAGGTGGGAAAACACAATAGAGTCGAATTTAACTCATCCAAAACCCAGTGCTGCCTTCTGTCGTTGCAACGAAATAGTAACCTCCATGTCATTATCCATGAATGGCACTTGCATCGTGGAAACTGAAAAACTAGTCATTCTTGGTATGTGAATCAATGCAATGCTTCGTTGGAATGACCACATATTCAACGTCGCAAAACATGCTGCTAAGTTCATTGGCTTCCTAACACGGTGCATGAAATATTTCACTTCCTCTGAACTGGCATCTACAAGGCATTTATTCGCCACAAACTTGAGTATAACTTTCATGTCTGATCAGATGTATCTAAGACCACCTTGCATCTGCTTGACCGAATGCATAACCGTGCGATAAAACTTATTAGTGACGCAAACATAGTGACATCAATAGATTCGCTCGAATGTTTCTTTCTTATCACTGTTTTATCGCTTCTTCCAGCAGCGGTGCCCAAGAGAAATAGCCAGTTTGCATGCCACCACTCATTGGATTTAACCACAATACTCGTGGCGCTTTAAATGCTCATCAGTTTACCCTCAAGCCCATCTTCGGACGTACTGTTAAATAAAGAGACTCTTTCTTTAGTCGTACGACACGAATGTAGAATGCTGTGTATTCCCGCATCAATATGATCTGCTCTTTCTTTTCGTTAGTGCCCACGCTTTGCCCAGCATCATAAGGGTTTTAACCCCTTGAGCGTAAGCCGATAAAAAAAACTCAAAGAGCTTGCTTTCTTGTGCTAATTATTATTCATTATTACCATTTTCATATGGATTTGTATAGACATAAATAAGAAGAAGAAAAGCATTAGAGCATTATTCCACATAAGCCAATAATGCCATATAAGTCCCATATTGTTAATTTTTTTATTTATTGATAAACATACCTAATTTATTTATGGGCGCCGCGGCTCTAGTGGTCAGTGCAATGGACTTCTGAGTGAGAAGTTCAAATTTCAAATCCCAGAAAAACATCATAAAGCTTTTTCACGGTCCCACCTTTTGCAAATGTCTGACAAACGTCCGAGAGTTATAATTATATATATAAAATATATAAAAATTTAAAATTTTTTGATTCTCTTCTCTTTGTATAAAACGCACGACATTGATGGTTTCAAAGAGCTAAGCTTTGAGTCTGTTATACCAAATATTATTTTAAAATACAGATACCAAACTGATAAACCAATTTGTTCCGATAATTTATAATAACTTTAGCAACATTTTGCACTTTTGCTAAATTGGTACAACTCTGGCAATATCTAAGTTGGCACCTGTATATGGGTTGCATCTACGATTTGACCTTTTCCTAAATTACAACAAATTTTGAGTTACTTACTGTTGATTGCATTTATGGCTTTGATTGTAAAGTTAATCGTAAACTTTCCAAGTTGCTTTACTTGGTTTAAAAGCGTAATAATATGACTTCCAAGAGAGACGATATAGTCTGAAAAATGCTAGATGAATTACGATATCTTGAGTGGGACTTTGTGTGGAATCGTAGCTTTATTCTAAACTTGATGTCTCTTTGTATTGCTACGTTACTTCATCGACTTGCGGGATCTCGATGTCGAGTTAAGCTTGGGGATGGCATCTTAGAGGAAAATGATACAAGTTTTGGTAACAATTAAACGATTGATTGCATCCAGCAATTACAAGCCAAAACAAAATGATCATAATTGTCGTTTTGTTTATAGATAATTATTGTTTTTACAAATTGATTTATTTAGTTATTTATTTATTTTTTTAATTTTCTTTTTCTCATTTGAATTTTTTATGTTGCCGCTATTGCCTTTAATTGAAACAATAACCAAATCAAAAAATTGCTATAATTTTTTCTTTAAATTAATAATTCAAAAAAAAATCTCATTGTCGTAGCATTCGAAGACTTAAAACTATATCAGATCAGACAGTGCAGAGCTTCACACTGTTGGTATTGGAGGAGAGGAGGACTCCATCGTTCGCTTACATCATTATTATAATACATTCCTAATTTAATTCTTTGCCACAGTGTTCTTAGTTTTTTAGTTTTTACTTTTTCCTATTTACGTTGTTCACTCGTCTTTTTTGTTACCTAACTTAAAGTTAATAGCCGCCATGATGGTGGTATTCATCGCCACCACCAATATCATGGTGATCATTCTCTTGATGTTCACTGTATTCCTCGTGGTGCTGCACCTCCGGTTCGTGATGGTATTCGTGATGGTGATGTTCTTCGATTTTCTTGTGATAGAACTCTGGCTGTTTATATGAGAAATGCTTCTCATGGTATTCTGGGACGTGTTTCTCAATGTGATATGGGACTGGTTTTTCGACTGGAACTTTAACTGGGTATGGAACGTGCTTTACAATTTTCACTGGAATCTCCTTGACGACAGGGTAGGGGGCTGGGACATGTACTTTAACTTCGTATGGAACTGGTTTGTCAACATGAACGGGATAAGGGCGATCATATTTAACATGAACTGGGACGGGAACTTTTTTGATGACTGGTACGGGAACTGGTTTCTCAACATGATATGGAACTGGTTTGTCAACATGATATGGGACGGGTTTCTCGACTGGAACCTTAACTGGATAGTGGACGATTTTTTCAACTGGATAGGGCTTGTCGACATGTACATCAACCTTAACAGGATAATGGACTTTCTTCTCGACTGGATATGGTGCTGGAACATGCACATTAACCGGTACGTGAACTTGCTTCTCCACGGGATATGGAGCGGGCACATAAACTTTCACTGGAACTGGATTATCGTATGGTACATGGACAGGGTATGAAATCTTCTTCTCAACTGGATATGGGGCTGGCACATGATAAGGCACTTTGACAATTTCCTTTACCTCGTATGGAATTTCCTTAATAACTGGATATGGTTTGAGTACCTTCACCTTAACTGGATAAGGAATATGTTTCTCAACTGGGACGTGCACATGCTTTGTAACTGGCACTGGATATGGCACCTTCTTGATGATGGTCAGTGTCTTCTCTTCGTGCCCATGAAAATCGTGTCCATGGTGATAGTCGCCAAAATGATGAAGGCCACGTTTTGTTTTGGTTGTTTCTCCCCCTTCAGCGGATGTTTCAGATTTCTTTTCGGACGCTTCGATATTATTGTCTGTGGCTTTTTGCTTCTCCTCCTCAGCATAGGCCACGCATATAACCAATGCTAGGAGACTTGCTGTCCTCTGGTATTAGTTGAGTATTTCAAAAAGTGATTGGATTGGGGATGAGAGAAAATAATGAAATTAGTTAACGATTTAATTAATGCATTGAATGGAATTCACAAAGAAATAGTGAGCGATGGTGTCGCGGGCTCTGACGTAATAAATTAACGATATAAGCAATTTTTTGAAACTATGAAAGGAATTCGAATTCTAGTTGAATATCTGGGGCTGATGAAAAGTCTTATTTTATCATTTCTTTCTGGTTGATGAATAAATTCATTGTTTGGATTAGTTTGGAATGTTTACGTAATTGAACAGTTGTATGTTGGAATTTGTTTTCAAAATTCTGGTTGAGAAAAGGACTCATATTGGAATTCGTAGCGAATGTTGTGGCTTTTGAAATTTGTGGCTTACGATAAGTTGTATGCTTGAATTTGTTTTGAAATTTTTGTGTTGTTTTGCAATTTGTGGCTTCCTATTGTTCTAATTAATTTCAAATTTCTAATTTCTAACTAATTGTGAAAAATTATTGGCTTAAGATTTTTTCCTTCGTATATTTTTCGATCAAGAGTTTTATTTTAATTTTTAAATTGAACTGTTTTTTTGTTCCAATGAGCACATTGTTTTGAGTAACATTACAATGTAAATTAATTGCCATTTAATTATTGAATGAATTCAAGAAAACTTTTCAAACTTAAATACTAAACTTTCCCAACAATTCTCACATCACTTAAAGTCGCACTTTTTTGTTTTTTTTTCTCTCTCTCAATTGTATCCTCGAATAAACTTGCGCTAATCCTGTTCCACATCGTTTAAATACTCACCAGCACTTTCATCTTTCACCAAAGGATCTCCTTTGTACAACAGTCGAAGAAATAATCCACAAACGATCACTAGCTGGTGCTCCTTTATTTATAAATGTTGTGCAATATTCCTTGAAACAAACAAAAGACTTCAGATGGAAACTCTCGCTTTTGCTCAGAAAAACAAAAGTGAATTTTTCCTGTGCGCAGCCAAGCTATGTGAAGAGCTCAAAGGTAAACAGGTTAATGATACTAAATTCAGTATCTGGAAGTACTTTTATAGTTAAATCGTTTTTACTCAACAAAAAAAAACACGCACAGCGTAAAAAGCCAACTGAATCAAAACGAGTAAGCAAACTTGCAGCAACCACCACCACCACCATCAGCATTGCCATCAACATAGTGAAATAGTTGTCAGCGCATTGTACCGCTGCCTCCCTCCATCACGCCCTCCACACAGCCACACATTTCACCAGGAAAACATATAACACACACATATGAAACAAATACACTCAAGTAACAACCAATCGACGGATTGGGACTTCTTCTATGCGGACCAGTGTTGGTATTTGTGGTGCTTCAAAATGATAGCCAGCAAGCGGTGAGGGGGAATGCATTTTTTCAATGCATGGATGATTTTTGCATGTTGTACGCTTTTTTGTCTTGGAGTGTTATTTGGGCCAATGATCGAAAATCATAAGAAACGAATTGGTGTTGATGCGGTGCCCGTGGGTCGATCGATATTCGGTGTTCATGTTTTGTTCCTTCATGTAACTCAAATCTTAATATTGGGTTAGTAGTGGATTGGATTGATCCAGATTATTCGGGATGCATACATACTCTCAACCTGAAAAGAAAACAACAACAATGACAATTTGTGTACACTTGCGAATGAGTTGCTTTCAAGTTACGTATTTTCAATGATTTGCAATTTTATGCAGTGGACATACGGTCAGACGGACATAAAAGCAAACAGCAGATAGATATTTTCCTCTTCCTCCTTTTATGTCAATGGCATTGTGCTCAACACTTGATCCGCAGCGGGGACTATTCAAGTCTTTCACCGCAACATTTTTCACCATATAGTCAGTCGCGCAGTGTCTTTCTAATTTGTTTATTTTATTTAAATTGTCTCTCATAGTCAGATGTTTTCTTCGTCTTACTCGTTCGTGAGTGTTGTTTGGTCCGTGTGTGAAATGAGATACTTGTTTTATGTTAGATTAGCATCTTTTAACCGCGTTCACCGGTGGCGGTGCTTCAACTCTAACTAGCTAGCCAGGTCGATCGATTATGTCACGCAGGCATTCTGCTGTCCGATAGATCTTAGTAAATGAATGTTCGTGTTTGCATGGACAGATCGAGCAGACGGTGGATTAAATTGGCGCCTTCATCTCTTGCGTTAGATGTGAAAGAAGACTTCCTTGATTTCGGTATATGTTATGGTTAAGATTAAAGTAATTTGGATCTTCTACTCGCAGACGTGACCATCATATAGTTTGTTATGTTCTCATTTCTGTGCAGCCCCAGATTTCGTGCCGCCTGCTCGATCTGGATGAAAGCTTTCTGTACAGATCTTCGGTTTCTACCAACGATGTCAATATCGTCTGCGCAAGCCAGTATCTGAATGGACTTATAGAGGTAGGTTGAAGAGGACACAGGCCAGTCCATCCCCTTACCGGAGCCCGTTATAGATGTTAAATGGGCTTGATAGTGATCCAGAAATGTTTACTTGGCTTATAAGATTGGTCATGGTCAACCTACATTGTCAGTCTTAGGACACCGAATTCTATCATGGCTTTGCATAGTTCTATTCTGGCTATGCTATCATAAGCGGCTTTAAAGTCTATAAAAAGATGGTGTGAGTGAGTTTTGAAACTCTAGACATTTTTCCATCACCTGCCTTTGGGTGTAAATATGATCAGTTGTTGATTTGCCTGCGATGAAGCCACACTTGTATGGACCAAGGATGATTTTAGCGTATGGGGCTATCCTCTCTTGAAGGATAGAGGAGAAAATCTCATACGCGGTACTCAACAACGTTATACCACGATAATTGCTGCATTTTGTGATATCTCCCTTCTTATGTATGGGGCACAGGATGCCTCTTCGCCAGTCTTCTGGCATCGCCTTGCATTATTATTTCATGAATTGCTTGGTGTAATGTGAGGCCCCCTATTTTTATCAGTTCCGCTGGGATCCCATCTGATCCTGGGGTCTTATTATATTTGAGCCGAATTATCGCTGTGCTAATTTTGTCTACGCTTGGTGGCGGAAGCATAATATGGTCTTCGGTCATTGGTTGAGCCTCCAATTTCTCAGCTAGCAATTTAGCAACTCATGAAAGTGCTCTTCCCATTTCTCTAAGATTCCTTTAAGATTGGCGATCAGATTACCCTTTTTTTTCTTTGCATTATGTGCAACGCGGTGTATATTGCGTCATAGCGCGGACTATTTGGTAGGACTTCTGCGCCTGGTACGGTCCTTGCTCTCTGTACTGTTCAAGTTCACGGATAAAATTCTACTCCCAGCCTGCTTTCTATCGCCGATAAACTGTTTTTTCATATCTTCTGTGCTTTTTATATTTATCTTCTCGTGATCGCGTTCTATAAGATTGTTGCAATTCTCGGAACGCAGCATTCTTCCGTTCAGTCGCCGCTAGCTTACATTCGTCATCGAACCAGTCATTCCGATCTCTACGACTACCGTCTAAGATGGAGTCAGCAGAACTAATGAGAGTATTCTTAAGGCGCGTCTATTTCTCTTCTACGCCCGACATCACAGCCCCAGGACTTACGCTCCCTGCATTTAGTTGTTTCTGGTCTCTTCGTTGCGAAGGGCACCCGTGTTGACTCGAAGCTGATTCGAGGATGCTGTCTTTCGTGATGATGCAATCCGCGCTCGGAGCACCATACCAACAAGATAGTGGTCCGAGCCGACGTTGGGTGATCGGTACGTTCTTATTGTCGTCAGGTTAGGATTGTGGCAGGGGGTGTCTACACGTGGTCTATCTGGTTGCGAAAGGCTCTATCAGGAGATACCCAGGTCGCTTCGTGGATATTTTTACGCGCAAACCTTGTACTCGCAACGACCAAATAATTGATAGCTGCCATCTCTTTGACTCGCTGTCCATTGTCATTTGTGTTCTTGTGTAAGCTATCGGTGCAAATGTACCTACTGCCTGAATACTTGCTACCTAGCTATTTTAGCATTCTTATCCCCCACAATGATTTTTATGTCATACTGAGGACAGGCATGGAGTTCTTGTTCGACTGATTCATAAATTCTTCTATTTCTTTATCTTGGGAATCTTCTGTAGGTGCGTGTATGTTTATGAGGCTTATGTTTTTATATCTGCCCCGCACACGAAGGGTGCATAACCGTTCATTTACTGCATTAAAGCCGAGAACAGTGGGTTTCATTCTTTTGCTTACTAGGTTTAAAAAATGTTTTTTTTATAATTCGAGTCCATTGTCAATGATTTGATTCACAAAAGAATAGAAAATACTGTGACAGCCTGATCTGTGGTAATAAGTACCGAGCACTAAGCAGTTATGCAGGTTACCTGTATATCGCATATATTTGCAAATATTCGCCACTAGTTGGGTCTAGACAACTGAACATTAAACGAACTTTTCTTTGTTGACCTAAAAGATCTTTAGTACTTATCTTGTGTCTGTTTGTGTCCTGTTTACGGTGAAATTATGTTCAAGCTCATGCGGTAATTGATGTTCTGGCAAAGGTCGCATATCTATCTATTTACTCTGTCCAGTGATATGTAGCTGGATAGAATAAGTTCAGCACTATCTTGACGGAAGTCTGATTCTTATTCTTGTCAATTGCCATAACATGTACGTTTCTTATAAAGAAAAAAAATAAAGTGCCAATAGCAGGAGAAACACACTTCAGGTATAGTAAGAATTAATTGTTGTAATGATAACATTTCTGTATAAAAGTAGAGCCGGAATAAAGATTTAATACAAAAATTTGTTTCCTTTCCTTTGTTTTAAATAAAATATTTCCCGCTTGAACTTGACCGTGTTGATATTTCTCAGCATCACTTTACTTGCATTTGCACAAAATAACTTACAACCATTCGTTTACTTTGTGAAGTTGCAGAGTTATTGTAGACTTTATGCGGGGACATTACTACATAATGGAACGTAAAAGTACAAGTACAAGTGCTATAGTGAAACTGTGCGCTTAACGGTCACTCCGACACAAATTAAATTTGTTGCAAGGTCGTCAGTTTTCAGCGCCATTATTTTAATAGCCACCCAGACAGTAATTAATTTCCAAATTTTCAGTTACTGATGCTAG
Source organism: Nephrocerus scutellatus (assembly GCA_947095585.1). NCBI lineage: Eukaryota > Metazoa > Arthropoda > Insecta > Diptera > Pipunculidae > Nephrocerus > Nephrocerus scutellatus. The sequence continues at coordinate 99,217,272 of OX352764.1, forward strand.
AAATGGGGACAACATAAAAAATAAATTTGGTTTTCTGGTTATTACCAATTGCAAGCGCAATTACTTTAAAGTTGCGACATTATTACAGGCAAACAAAGCTGTCATGTCAATTGCGATGAATTAAAGACTTTAGTTACGTATGTGAGATAGAGCATTTTTTTCCGACATTTTAAAGTAATTTTGTACTAACCATTGACGAGATTTCTTTGCTTTTGCATTCAGAAGATTTCCATTAAATAACAATCTTCGAGTTCGTTTTCTAAGTCTTTAGTTTTTTTTTTTCTTCAAACTAACTTCACACATCTTCTGACAATTGGTCTAAATGCTCCTAAAAATTTAATAACTAATTAACAAAATCTATTACCAATAACAGTTTCTGCCGTGCTTGTCCAAAAATTGGGAAGGTCAATCCCATTGATTGACTTATTGGAAGCAAGTCATTTTTAAAATTGTTACACTTAACTTTTACGCGTTTGAGATGAATGATTATTAATCGATAATTATTGATCCGTAAATATTCAATGAAAATGAGCTTCTTATTGTGTTGGAGCGGTCAAAATACAGCAGCTATTATTAACCTTGAATTGGTGTTGAATATTTGTTAAAAGATCAAATGGGTAATCAGGTCAAGAACATAAGAAGGAAACAAAGGGAAAAGTTAAGTAAAATGTTATGGCTTCTCCATGATTAGTGCCACTATAACAGGTGTTTGCTCTTGGACTCTACCATCCGATTTCGTAATATTTTTATCGCGGTGCAAGGTTATTAGCCTCGTGCCAATAATTTGACTATTTTAACATTAGAAAACTCTCTGATTTTCAAGGAATTGCTTAGAATTTCAGAATATAAATATCCAGCGATTAACTCCAGTACTCCAAGTGTAGATTGTACTCAGTATAGCGTATTGACCTACTGACTGAAAGAAAGATATTATGTTATTGATGTTAGTGAAGACAAACTCAGCATTTATCTTCGTTGTTCAATAAAGTCGTCAACAATATGACCTTCTTCTTTCATACAAAACTTAAGTCCTCTCGATAGTCGCCAGTAGTTTTCCTCGCGAAAACAATCGAATCGCTTCAACATCGAAGGAATGTTTCCTACTTGTCAATGTTTTATCGCTTTTTCCATAAGCGGTTTTCAAAAGAAATATCCAGATGCATTCCGCCCATCCTCCAACGCAACCGAAATACCCGTGCCTCAATTCGAGCCCACGGGTCTACTATTATGCCTTTCTTCGGACGTACTAACCAATTCGGGGGTTCCTTCTTTACTCGCACAATAATTATGTATTTAGAATGAATTGCCCGACTCTGTGTTTCCGCATTTTTATGATCTATAGTCATTCAAGACACATACGCATAGACATCTCACCATTCCCTCTCCTTAATTTTCGAACGCCCATGCTGTGCTAAACTTTAGAAGGGTTTAAACTCCTTAAGCGTTTGTTCATTATAAAAAAAATGGAAATGTGAATGATCAGGGTAGACCGTTCAAAGTTGGGATTACGCACCCAGCAAATAGCCATGGAATTATAACTGAAAACGAGCACGGTAAAGAAAGCCGCTAAATGATTTAATAACTTTTTGATGGAACATACCCTCAGTATATAGAGCTCAAGCCGCACAATAGCTTCCAGGAGATTCTGTAGATGCTGAATGTTGTCCTACAAAAATCAATATATGACATATTTTACAACTATCATGCAAGACATCACGCGCTCGAGGTGGCTAAAGTCATCATTGGCCCATACCAGTGCGGCTTAATCGCAGACAAATCTACAAATAATCAGATCGAAAAACGTCCAGAGTTGCAAAACACTCTACATCATATTTTATAGACTTTAAAGCCATCTATAGTCAGTCAGTGTAAAACTTTATGCAGATATGCAGAATTCGGCATACCAAATTAGTTGACACGACTACGAGTATATAGGTCGAGCATGACCAATATTGTAAGCCAAGAGGGAATATCCGGATCACTTTTAAGCTCATTCAATATTTAGACCGCCACAAGTATTGCGGTTGAATTCAAGGAGAGGCATACAGCTGGCTATTTCTCTTGAGCACCGCTGGTGGAAGAAACAATTGAACAGTGACAAGATGGAAACGTTCCTGCGCTGTTCAAGCGAATCTATTGATTTCGCTATATTTGCGTCACCGATAAGTTTGATCGCGGGGTTGTGTATTCTATCTAGCTGATGCAAGGTAGTTTTAGGCGCACCAGATCCGATATGACAATTGTGATCGGGCTAGAAAACATAAGCACTCGCAGTATTTTTGGCGACGGTAAATATGTGGTTGTTATAGGAATTTTACAATAACATCCAAGGTAATGGTTTATTAGGAAATAGTCATAGAAGTACATATGTACATCCGAGTCTTGGGTGGTGAGCAAAAAGCTAAACCGAATTCGAAAGGAGAGTCTTACCGTATTTGGTGCCGTAATTCTGAAGACTCTACTATTATGAGATCTCCGATCGTAACAACGATTCTGATATCTTGAAGAGATATCGGTAGTCTAGAAGGCTCAGGAAGAGATAGTACATCTTGCTCATATTAGCGAACAGGATCCCGCACGATTAGTCTTTTGCCATAAGATACGAGTATATGGGATGCTACGCTAGAAGAATGACGTACACGAGGACCCAGAGTTTAGTGTTGGTTTACATGGGCAAGAAATCTGAACTGGTTACGAGAGTTTTTGTGAACCGAACCCTGTTTGTCGATCCAAATATGAAATGCTTTTCGTGCAAAGTTTTGCGAAACTTCAAATGATCGATAATCGCTAAGTTTTGAACCATCATCACTAAGTAAAGTATTTAAGCAGTTCAGCAACATCCCAATATAGTACATCACGTGTCACGTGCATACACCAAATTTAGATGATAAGGAGGGTAAGATAAGATCAGCAGCCTTTATGAACTTACTAAGTGAATCATATTCAATTTCCAAGGGTAACTCATCACTCAGGCAATCTCGTTGACTGTTATCTATTCTCTTACTAACTTAAACAAAATAGGGAATTGTAAACTCTGACTCTTAAAGACTATATCTCTAGTTTACACTCACACTATAGCACAATACCCATTATTCTGATGAAAAAGTATTTTATTCGTTGAATTCCATACATTTTTTCACGTATCACGTCTACAATGAGCCAACTCACATGACATAACATGATTGCGGTCGCTTCACGCTTCGCTACTTAGCCAACACAACATCCTTCCAGATAGCATACCATTAATTAATAATATAAACCCGTTGACCATACAGTTATTTAGTCAGCAGCATGACAAGCCGCTCAGTCAGTCAGCCAGTCATTCAGTCTGCGCAAGCAGCCGAACAATCTTTTTGCCAACAATGCAGATGACAATGACGACACAGCACAACCGTGCAACAACAATGAATGTTCGTATTGTAATTGACAATTATTTTAATACTCCTGGTAACTTTTGGTATTTTGTGCCAAAAGTCAAATGTTTGGCAGCGTGATAAAAAGGCTGAAGCCGAAATGGAATTGTGGTCGGTGATGGTGCACTAACAACAAAAACACCAACGGGAAATCAGTGACTTTGTAATTCAATCTCATAAGTCGCACTGTTTTTTTTTTGCTTCTTCTTCTGACACAACTGGGACGCACATGTTTGCGCGTGCTAACCGACACAGAAGCAGCACGATGCAGAGTTTTATTCAAACTCCTCTCGAACAGGTGTCGAATGGCTACGCATATTACCGCAATGTTATAGAAGTTAATGACGTTTGTGGTTGTTATTGTTACTATTATTTGTTTCGATGGCACACACACACTCAGATACTATGTGCGAGTTTATGCTTGCGACTGCAATGTAGTTAACGCAACTCTTCACCCAGATTATAGATGCAAGGTTGAGACCGACCATAAGACCGCCAAGTCGTGGCCCTAGGTTTCTATTTCAATTTCGATTTCAGTGTGAATCAGTTCTTGTGCAATATGTTGTTGTTATTTTCTTCTGCTTCTTAAAGATTTGCATTGCACTTTTAGAGTGGTGTTTGGTATTTTAGTATCCGTATTAGGGACAGAGGGATCGATATAAAAATAGAGAAGCTAAGTGCTGTAGGTAAAAGAGGTCGTACGAGTAAGTTCTATGTGAAAACCGACTCGGATTAGGTTTCCTTACAATTTAGGTTGACTCTTGGGAATATACTGCCTAAATAAACGTAAGAGACTGCTGATTTCAGTATGGATAAGATCTTTAATTTCGTTGTAGAAGGAAGCTCTCATATACAGGCTGTACAGAGAAGATGAAGAATGGCCTCCTCCTCCTCTTCATGTATGCAGCTTCTGTAGAAATAATTCGAGAAGACGACAAGGCTTGCTCCATGCTTACAAATGAGGAAATGTTCAGTGATTACACCTGAAATAGCACCGATGTGCGATCTTTTTTGTTAAATCGAACACTTGGAGCGTTTCGGATCCAGCCTGATCTGCTGGATCTAACCAAGTTATACCGTTTGAGCACCTACGATTAGTTTTTTCATTAGCATCCCGTTTTAACATCAGTTGGCACGTAACGATTTGCATAGCTATGGAACCGTAATCCGATAAGAAGGGTAGTGTAGTACCTTGTTGGAAAAGTTCGTCAGCCATACAGTTTCCCGCAATGTCTCCGTGCCCCTACACCCAGCACAGGTAAATATTGAAATGCACCGCCATCTCGATGAGAGATGATCAGCACTTAAGGGAATTCGTAGAGATGGATTCCAGGGATTTCAGTGCATCTTGGCTATCCGAGAATGTACGGATATCCTTAGCAGATATGATGTTTCTTTTCAGCTTTTCTCTTCTTCATTGATCGCCACAATTTCAGCCTGGAAAATAGTACATTGATTAGGAAGACGGAAAGTGAGGCTAAGATTTGGCCATTTTGAGAAAACACCTCCGTCGAGTCCGTCATTTGTTTTTGAACCGACGGTCTGTCGGTATGTCTTCATCATCCAAGTAAGCGCCTTCTTCCCAGAATGATCTGGAGGAAAATTTGACCTGAAGGTTTTTGTTTGCTTAGTTTGTAAAAATTAACTTTCTTATCTAAGACCATACAGTCACACCATATAGAAGAGTGGATCTTTCTACTGCCGTATATAACGTGGGGTTGATGACCCCATTTGCTACCAATGGTTTTTTCGCATGAGAAGAGTGACACCGTGGCTTTCCGAACTCTTTCTTGTATGTTTGGTTTCCAGCTTAACTTTCTGTTTAGAACAAGACCAAAATACTTGGCTTTATCAGAGAATGTTAAGCTTGTACCTTTTATAGAAGGAGGGTCAACACGGGGAACTTTGTATTTCCTGGAGAATATGACAAGCTGGGATTTACCACTAAACACAGCAATCTGCCCAACTAGTTAGCTTGTGCAGTGCATTTTCAAGATTTTTTTTAAGGTATTCGGGTGTTTTTCTGAGATGTTAATAGCAACGCCATTCGCATAAGCGATTACCCCGCAGCCCTCCCTTCTTCGACATGATAGCAGCTTATTCACCACAAAGTCTCATAGAAGGACTCCAACTTGCGGGGTTCCTCTGCAGACAGATCTTCTGGCCGATGACACACCAGTTTTGATTTATATTCCGACTTGTTGGCAGAAGACTTATCAATTTGCCAAGCTAGTCGTCCACTTTTAAAGTCGACAGTGTATCCGTAATCGCAAATGTGTTGACATTGTTAAAAGCGCCATCAATGTAATGAATGCTACCTACCATTGTTAACTCCAATATAGAGAATTTAATAAAAAAATATAAAGAGAATTGTGTGCTTTATTGGTATGCTGTATTAAAAGTCGGTTAATTACGACCGTTAATGCCATCTTGTTAATACGAGTATACTTACATTACACCTCAGCATGAACGAAGATTTGCATCATGCCATTGGTGAAATAACTGCAACTACGCAAAAACATGAAATATTTCATTAAGTGAAAAAAATGTAACTCATCGATACTTTAACTACGAGTGTGCTAAACGCACATTAAAACAAACTACTGCCAACCAGACTAGAGAAACAGTGAACCAAAATGCAGCGAACACAAACGCTTCTTCATATGGTTTATTTTGTTGGCTTAGATGGGCTTTTGCAATACAGTTATTCATAAAGTGTGAAGCCCATAAATCGTTGTACTAACTGCTCTCATTCGTACTGGTCGATACTTGGTGTATGTATGTGTGGAGCAATTCTACTGTGATGTACTATATGGAATCACAAATAAAGTCCTCGTAATTTTACAGCCAGCCAGTCGCCGTGTGCATTCGAGCATTCGAATTTTCTACATCATTATCAGTACAAAGAAAAGCAAAACGAGGAGTAAATGAAATGAAAACATTCAAGCGATTCATGTGTAAAACACACAAGACGATGGCTAATTAATTTGTTATGACGCTTTATTATGTAATTTTCTCTTTCAACACAATCATTAACACAAAAGGCATAAATCATGGGTTACCACTATTTTTCTTTGAGTATAAAATATCAGACTAAGTTTGGAAAAGCACACTTACTAGATATTTGCGGCTTCTTTTAGTCAGCACAGCTTTCCAGGAGCTCAAAGGCGATTAAAGATGTAGAAGAAGTAGAAGTAGTAGTGTAGACATCTAATGTTGTACAATATTCCAAAAATAATGGAGGAGAGATAGGGACTATATACTAAAAATTACTTAGCTGGTTGTGTACAAAAGAAACCATAAAATTTGAATTAATATCCTCTGACGATAGGATGGATCGAGATCTAAATGCAAATAAATTTAACTAACTAAAGGCTATCCGAAGCTTTGAAAATTTGCCTACACCTCTCCAATATTTTGGTTAATATCAGAGTCTCTGTGTATGTGTGGGTATTGTGTTTAAAGTCTCCGTCTATATAGGATAGAAGAATTTTATTATCAAAGCAATAAATGCGACTTCTTATCAGCGGGGATATCTAAAGTTCAGTTCCTTTCTCAGGAAGACTCTTTGAAGGAATTTGAATTTTGCAGTTTGAATATATGCCAGTTTATACTGATAACTATTTCTCTAGAGCAAGCGTTGTCACAGCGGAAGGGCATATGCATTTTCTACAAGAAAACTTAAAGTTTTCCGATCGCAAATCATGAAGGACCTCCCAATGTCGATTGCTCAAAGGGGAGGAGCTAACCATTTAACCTGCAATGGAAAAGTGTTCCCACTAATGCATCTCCAAGCAGATGAGACGGCAGGGAGAGGAATTCCTGGATCGAGGCAACGGAGGTGTATCAAGTTCCAGTTAGAATAAACACCTTATTTGAGCTACTCGGACTTATAAGGAACTTCAGATCATCTTAAAACTGGCATACTTCTATCGAGGAAGTGTAATGGAATGAGACGGTCAGAAAACGAATGAACGAATGAAAAAAGTGTTATATCTACTATGGTAAATGCTGCAACACCAACTACATATTTGAGTTTCTGGTTTTTGTAAGACAGCATTCCCCGTCCACCGCATCTAATGGATTGCTGTTATGTCAGCCTTATATTTAGACAGGGTATCGGCCAGCTTCTGTGCAGATCGAGCTCTATACACTGAGCGTACGGTCCATGAGAAAATTCTAAAATTGTTTACCCGCTTTCGTTTCTGTGTTGGACGTTGTTCATCAGTGTATCGGAGGCTGATTTTGGGGTCCATAATAATAATGTTATTGGCCTCGTGACAACCTTACTTTAAAGGGACTAGCCCGATCATTCAGCTTTTCCTGCATTCGACGAAAATCACCGGCAGCCATCACATGGAGGTTTGATCGCACTTCCACCAGTCAGAGATAGTTAAGGATACGGCCACTTGCAGTTCTGATGCATTTTATGTCATTCCCCCTACTCTGCTGATGGCAGACCGCCATTAATGTAATTAAGTTGACAAAATGATATCGATCATAGGACTTCTCAGGAGATGATTTGTGCTCGTTTTACGGCATTTTGAATTTTTGCTCGCAAAATAACTGGCTACAAATTCTGGTGATTTCTGATTCAATATTTGCTTTCAAGACTTGCAAGTTTTGTGGTTTGTTGTGGTAAATGCGAGATTTCAAAAAGCCTCAAAGGAAGAATTCTGGCACCGTCAGGTCTGGCGATCAAATCGATTCAAATCGAAATTGGTGTTTTAAAATCTCCATCGTTGCCTGAGCTTTGTGAGCAGTTGCTCCATCATGCTTGAACCAACAATGCTCTGGACCCAATTCAGCAACTTGCTGCAAAAAACTCGCTTAACATCTGTCTGTAGCGCTCACCAATTATGAAAGTGCCGTCGGCGTCCTTAAAAAAATAAGAGCCAATCACTTTCTCACTGCAAATGCCGCACCAAACAGTCACTTTTTGTGCATTTCTTGTGGATTTTCTGGGCCCCAAAAATGTAAATTTTATTTATGGATATAACAACTTAAGTAAAAATGGGCTTCATCGTTCAATATAAGTTTGGATACGAAATCATCCTCTTCTTGCACCAGGTTTAACAGACATGGGTGTAAGTGACCCTCACATGATGGTCAGCTGGCAGCAATTGGTGAACGGATTTCACTTTGAAGGGAAATATTTTCAGGTCATTCACCAAAACTCCACGCAACGAACCTCTGTCTGCTGATGCCAAATTGTGTGCTTCGTTGTCTTGTCGATGTTTGTGAAATCTCTCGGATATCGGCCACAGCAGTGATACTTTCGGTCGAACGAGTAATACGGGGATGGTCAGTTTTTGCGACGCTTAGCCAAACGCTTAACCGCCGCTGCACAATAACGTATCCCAGGTGGTCATCATTAATCAGGAGTGCCTCGAAGCCATAGATATAGTGGCAAATGGGCTTAAGTTTTGCATTAGGCAAGCCAAAGTAATGAGGACGATCCAGAATTGTACGCGTACAAGACGACGAGGAAAACGACGACGAAATGCACGTCGCGTTAAAACAACAGACCAGAAATTGGTCAAATATGCAGTAGCAATAATTCCTTGTTTTTCAGGTATGTATTACTCCATTGCTTATTTTGGATTATTTTCTATATTTCTGTTATCAATGCGCAATTACATTTAATGCCATTTGCATATTCAGATAATCAGATTACTTTTGCCCAAAGTTCCTTCATAAAAATGATCATTCATTTGCAATTAATGGAACATCAATTTGATAGCCTTGCAGTATGCTGTAACGACTATATATCTATGCGGTATGCAATTGGGATAATTAGTGTACTACGACTATAATTGAGTAGAAACTAACTTCTGGTTTAGACTGAGCTGATACTTTTAATTAAAAATTCAAACTCACATGCAATAAATAAAAATTCGATCGTAAAATCTGCATCGACTGATTTCATTAATGAAAACAATGCATCCTAATAAAACAAACGAATTCTTCAATCAATCAATTACTATGTGCTATAGCATTTTTGTCCAAACTCTAGACTCTACTCACAAAAGTAATAAAAATTGAAAAAAAAAATTGAAACAATAAATAATTAATTAGATATTCGCTGATCGCTGATCGCTGCAGGACACTCAAACATCAAAAGCAAAATCCAAATAATGACAAACGGCAGACAAACCATATGTCACATTTTTTCTTCTTCTTCATTCTTCTGTGGCGGTACATATTACGAAATCCGCGCTGTTACAGGTCAGTGCTGCAGAAAGTGAAAAAGACGAAAGGAAAATCAATGACGAATCACAATAAAAACCACATGTGCACTGTGCAGTATACGCTCGAGCGAATACAATCCGTGTGGATTGGCGTTGTTTGTTGTTGCATTACCATACATTAAGCACAGTTGGCTACCGTCAGAGCTGTGGCAGATTATTGCTGTGATGTGATGCGATGCGATAATATCTGCCAGAAATACCAGATGTGCAGGTGAAAATAAAAAGCGCAACAAGAAATTGACATAATTTTTTTCTTCGATGGCCAATATAACAAAACAACTACTGATGAGAGTTTTTTTTTTTTGGTTTTTGCAACAAAATGAATTGTATGGCACGCGTCTCTATTCGATTCGTAATAACAAGGAAGACATTGTTTTTTAATCGAAGTGATTGAAAAGTGGGGTCAGTAACAATTAATTGTAGATCGTTTTTGTTGTCATTACAACAACGAATTCCATTATCCATCCAGCAGACATTTCGATTTTATTACTCAACATAACATTAATGATGTAACATTAGTGGACGTTAAGTGATAAATTCTATTTTATAACGTAATGGAATCAATTTCAGTGGATGAATTAAGGACATATTAATATTGAGTGAATGGATGAATGGAAGGATTTAAGCAATGAACTGTGACGACAGTAAGAACGTGCAAAAGATTGAATTCGTTGACGTATTTAAAGGATGTAGTTTGCGAAATGTCGATGGACGAACGGATTGTAGTAAAAACTAAAGAAATAGAAGACAACACCTAACAACTAATATTTTCTTCATAATTCGTATTATTATTATTTGTTCTTATAGTTGCGAAATCTGGCTGGAAGAATTCTACATTTGACATATTATATGCTTATCCCATCATCATCATATTTGGCTCTACAAAGGATGTCTGGTCCTGGCCTTATGTTTTATCATCATCTCTATATTGTGTTCTAAAGCTAGATTGCGGTTCTGTCATCTCGGTTGTATGCCAACAGTCCTCTAATGCATGTTATGCCTTGTTTATATATGTCAACACAAGTTCATGCTTCATGCATATTTGCATTTTGCATGGCGGCAACGTTTTGACAATTGGCAATGTCAATGACTTTTTTGTCCAGATTACTACTCTCTGAGACATTCATACCCCAAGACCTCCAAAAGAATCATAGAAAGAAGTCCGAAAGAATCACCAAAGACCCCAAAAAGACCCTCCAAAGGCCCCATTAAAGACTCACGGAAATCCCCAAAAAGAGCCCTCAAATTCACAAAACGATCATAAACAAATTTATTAAAAGTGAGACAGGACAACATCTGTCGGGTCAGCTAGTCTATTTTAATATAAATGAAATGCTGATCGTTGGTAAGCACATCATTTGAGAATGGCTGCACCGATTTTTATTTTAAAATATACAACATGACCCGATTAAGGTTGATACGGGAAGAAAAGTTGGAAAAGTTGCCCGAAAAATTGGGAAATTCAGGAAAAACTGAAAGTACTCTTTTTCACGCACTCGCGACCATAACTCACGATTCGAATACATATATATATATATATATATATATATATTTTGCCGATGTAAATGTCGATTCTATCGGGTTTCTGGGTGGCTAAGTTGGTCAACGGATGATGGATGGCGGGTCGTCAGTTGGGTGAGGGTCAGTGGGTTGGGGCAGCCGGGAAACGCCGCGGTACAATAACAATTTTATCTCGAAAATAACGAAGGAACTATTTTTTTAAAATATGTACCACGTAAACAGATACACGCTACATATTTGAGCTACTTTAGTGGTTCGCTTGTAAGTTCTTTGGCCGATGTTATTGTGGACACTAAGTAGTTAACCTTAAGGAATCGCTCCAAGGTTAACCCATATTACTACTTTGATTCCAATGTGTTTTTCATTATAGCCAATCAACCTGTGTTTGACATATAGAAAAATAATTTCAAGTTAAAGTACTTTCCCTGTTGATCACAACATCATTCTTTGAAACCCCTACATGAGTAAATGTGATCAATCCAATTTTTCATGACATTTTGCCGGCAATTTCTCGTTTGATTTTAGCCATGAGGTTGTCTTAAGTTTTGTCATAGTAACACATGACATACCCTCAACGAAGAAATGAGTCCTAAGGCGTCAAATCAGACGAACGATTCGTGGCAATTGAGTGAGCCATTTCTGGCTATAACACGTCAATTACTCGATTACTTGGCCAGCTGTTGTGGCATGTGACACAGTCTTGTTGGAACCACATATACTTAAAGTCAATCTCTTTCAATTTATTCAAAAATATTTAGTCAAGATCGCGATCTTAATTGAATTTGACTTCATCATTGAAGATCAAGTGTAAGGCCCGCAATGCCCCTTTAGCATTAAACCCACACCAGCTAACATCATTTTGTGAAAGGCTTCGGGTTGCTAACTTTTTCTTATTAACGAGGCCGTTTAGTCAGAAAAGGACCTGAGAATGATTTCTTTTCCATTGGAACAAACACAAGTGCTTCAAACCGTTATAGAAAGGTAAAATGGGAGATTTTGAATGCCTGCGTATCAAATTGATACCGAAACACAGATCTTGGTAAACCATTCCACATTCGCACACCGTTTTGGGAAACCAAGGTACATTGCAGAATTTTCGGCCACGTTGTATGTGTGGTCATTCAAACGAAGCTTGTCGTTGACCCAAATACGTAGCAAGATTTCGATTTTCTCGATGCAAGTGTCATTCATGGATAATGGCTGGAGGCTACAAATTCGCTTCAAGGACAGAAGACGGCAGTTTTTTGGAAAGGTTTTTGGAAAAGTTAAATTCGATTCTATTGTATTCTCCCCACTTTGTTATGCTGTCGATGTAAGAATTTAGCGAGCTTAACAACATACGCTGTTTTTTTCACATCCGAGGATAAGTGACGTGAACCTGGAAATATATGCGAGAAGATAAATGGAGGGAATGTATTGGATTAGAAGTTACAGACAAAATGTCATAAATGAAGACAAGGAAGAGTGTCGGAGACACAGCCGTGAGGTACACCAGGACTTATGCGGTGAATATTAGACTTAAAAACGTCCAACACAACTTGGCTTGAACCGTTTAAGAGATAACTTTTAATCCATTGAAGCAGGGTTGTATCAATTCCATAAGCGCACGCATTTTGGCGCGAAATTCTGTCGAATGCATTTGAAATACCAAGTGCTACAACTTTGATTTTACCATACTTGTGAAAATAGTGGTTCCACTTTTCGGTGAGATTTGCCATCACATCGACAGTAGAACATTGTCCATGGAAACCATACTGACGGTCATTTAGTAGTACTCGTGATTCAAGATACGAGTATTTCATAAGCTGAAGGTTAATCAACGTTTCCATGACGTCTTTTCTGAAATACTGTTTTCTAGCTACTCGGAAAAAGTCCAGAGGAAAAGGATAAGTAGAAAAGCTTAGGCAGTGGTAGTGCCATCGATGAAGAACACCTCTTCAGAAGTAATAGGGGAATACCAACTGGTCCAGTGGATTTGTGTATGCTGAGGTCAGTTATAAATCTTGGAACTTTACGAGTACGAATGTAAATTTGTACGATATAGTGTTCGATACGCGGATAGCTGTAGGTTAAGACAGGTAAGATTAGCGCACGTGACGCAGCTGATTGCAAACTTTGAGAACAATTTGCATAATTTGGAAACGTTGTTGAGCGTGTAATTGGCAAAATGGTTCGTCTTGATCGAATAATCCATTATATCGTTAAGGAGTTCATGTTTTCTGTCGGGATTTTCATGACTTTTTTCTCCAATTCGAGATAATCGAGACAAAGCTTAACAAGTGTGTAGAAATATCTTCATATGACGAGCCATGTATGTCTCTACGTATTACCGAAAAATGGGGTGCACCAGAGAAATTGATAATCAACATGATACGTCATTAAGAAGAGATGATCGGTTTGTAATTCTAACCAACAATGTTTGTTGGACAAATCTGGAAATTCGGTGCTGAATAGGGTTGGCTTCAAATGGTTTTTCAATTGGGGCACCCCATTTTTCGATTTCCCATAGGATTTTCTGCTATGCGTATAATTAGCTGCGGTTTGTCTGACTTTTTAACTCTTGTATGTACTTGACACTTCTTTACGTTTCAGAAGTATTTGTCCAATTGTTTTTCTTTTTATCAAAGTTCGCGTTTGGGTAACAGTTCTAGTGCAACCGAATATGAAATATGATTCAACAAATCAAGGGAAAGGTTGTGTTACAGAAACAATCTTCACATGTTAAACAAGCCTATTTCAACAAGTGTCCGTTGACTTGTTGTTCTATTTTATAGGACCCAGGTCGCTAAATCTTTGTTTTTATACGAAAATATTCCCACCAACTGAGAATGTAAGTAGTAGGAATCGAAGCAACACCGTCTATGCTGACAATTAGATCACACAAACATTGAAAAGCAGACAAAGGACAGCAAACTTATGCAACGCTGAAGGCATTGAAAGAAATTCTCCAGTAAAATAAAAAGTAAAAAATATGGAAACGTGAAACTCCACATTCCATTTTTGAAAAATCTGCTGAAATGTCTTGACTCAATTTTGCTTGCTCACCAAAAATCACTTGATAAAATGTTGTCCAGCATCACCTGCCTTTCTCCATTTATTGTCCGGCAATTTGCGAAACTCACGTGTATGTATATAGTATCTACGCTCTCGTTGTTTACGTGGCTGTGTCGGAAGCAGCAATGCGGCAGCGCTTGCACATAGTTTTATAACATTAACATACATTCAACGGTCAAATTAAATGAAATTATCTTAGATTGCTGGATTTGTGTGATGTGATGTGCGGTGGATCGGCAAATGCGCAACGATGACAATGACGTAACACTTTGGCAAATACCAGTTATATTCGCACCACTGCGCTAAATCCTCCGAACTGCAGCTCAACGAGTCAACTGTGGTTAAGTCTGGCTCCTTTGCCGTCAACAAAGATGCACACGCACATACACACAAATAACGTGAATAATCAACCAGTTTGTGTGCCCTGTGCGATCGCTGTCATTTTTCTTCTACACAATGCACTTCCTTATTTATGTTGGTAATTTTGTCGACTGACCAGCCTTTGCCGGAGAAAAAAGCTGAAAAAACCGAGTTTGTTACATTCACAATGAGTACGAAATGTAAGATAAACAGAACTGAATTGTTGTGTTATTAGCACTGCTGTCAAATTTGTTACGGTCACTTGTTGTGTTGCTTTCTTCGAGGTTTCAAAATTATACAAAAACCTTGACAACTTGTCTCAGCAAATCTCAGATTCTTACTGCGTAAAAGCAACCCCCAGTTATTAATTCATAGCCAGTCCCGCGGGACTACCGTTAGGCATTTCATCACGGGAAGGCTCTCAGCGATGGCTGAACTTTCAGTTTTGATATTTTATTCTTCTTCTTTATGAGACACCGTAGGCCCTGCATTATTCTGGAAAACATTCCAATGATTGCTATCCATATCTCCTCATTCTGTAGCATAGAGTTAACTATGTTTTCTGGCGAAATAGTGTGCCCTATTTGCTTTGACACATCCTGTCTTACTCCTGCAAAACGCAGAAAATGGAAGAAAACATGTTTCACATCTTCTGTTATACCCTCACATAAAGTACAGTGGGGTGAACTCTCGTGCTTATATTTAAAGAGGTATGAGCGGAAGCACACATGTCCAGTTAAAAATTGGGTTAAATAGAAGTCTACTTCTCCATGACTTCTACCGGCCCATAATTCTATAGATGGTATTAATCTATGGGTCCATTCACCCTTACTTGACTGGACCCAAATTCTTTGCCAGTTTCTAATGGCTTCGGCGTGTGCTGTTTTGCGGTTATCGGCTCTTGTTAGATACCCCCGGCATCTATAAATCTCCTGACGTTCCTTGGCCAGTAAGCCGATTACTGCATCGCTCGAGATGGTTCCGAAGCCACAGATCACTCTTAGAGCACTCAATCACTGGATATATGACATATTTCGCCAGTAGCTAACCTTATCCATTGCGTCAGCCCAAATTGGCGCTCCGTATAAACGGATGGACGAGAAAATATTAACCAATAGCTTTCCTCTTGTTTGCCTTGCTCCTCCAGTGTTAGGCATACTAATTTGAGACAGTGCTGAACATACAGTCTCTGCTTTATTGCTGGCAGCCGTTGTATGCTCTTTGAATGAGAATTTCACATGAATTACGAAACCCAGATATTTAATTGATGGCTTAGATATAATTTGAACAATTACCAACTTCAAAGGTTATTGGCTCCCTTATTTTACTACTCTATAATGATGAGATCTACGAGCGTTACCGCGATGTCGACATCGTGAAGAAAATTAAGCTCAGTAGGCTCAGGTGGGCGGGACACCTAGCTCGCATGAGCGAAGAGGATACTGCTCGGAAAGTCCTTTGCGGTAGGATTTATTGAACATGACAGCGAGGACGGCCAAGTCTACGTTGGAAGGATGGCGTAGACCAGGATGCCCAGAGTTTAGGGATGCCAAACTGGATGACGTCGGCTCGAAATCGGGACCGGTCGAGAGACTTTTTGCGGAAGGCCAGGACCGGACCCCGGTTGTAGAGCCAAATATGATGATGCTATTGCAAAGATCATGTACTAAGACCCACATTTAATATCAAATCGCAGTCGATCTGAAAATTGTGGGAATGAATGCAGTACGGGTTGAGGAGAAGTATTATGATGATGTATTGTGATATTAGCCGAAAAGAGCAATACATAATAATTATTTATGATAAGATCAAAGAGCAATTTGTGGAACCGATGTTTTATGGCTATTTCTTTCGATTCATTTCTTTTTAATTGAAATGCAAATAGGAAACAATTTCATGAAAGTGCACATTCAGGAAATTGGCAATAAATTATATCATAAACGAACTCTACTGCTGGAGGATCGATGAAGCAATTATTATCTTATTATAACATAAAGTCAAATTCCAAATAAACTGTGGGTCTTTAATGACTCAAGGCTTTTATGTCGTATGCGAAACAACTGATTTTAGTAAAACTCTAATAGTTCCGAAGTAATTGCAAACTCAAGAGTGCAAGCTAATTGGGTTAATTGTTAATTAGCGATTGCTTATTTATGTTGAAATAGTTGTTCGATTTGTTTGTGTTTATTTCAATTGACACCTTTTGATAGCCGACTTTTTGAATTCATGTTGTAATAAATTAAAGCTAGAATAAGCAAAATGCTTAGACTGAATTCTAATTTTCTTTTATTCGTTCATTCTGCTAAAATTTAATAAAAATCAAAAATATTTTTAATATCTTAATGAAAATAATATTGAAAACATTTCAATTACAGACAATCGCTAACCAGTAAACTCATTGCAGGGGAATTCCCCGAAATTTTAAAAAAATATTAATATAAAAATAATAACATTTTTCTTGTTTTTCTATGATTTTGTGAATAAGCTGTGTAAACTTAGTATACAGCGCCAATAAATGCTTAACAGTTTACATTGGAGTAGTGGGTAGAATGATCTCCGAGTACACAAGCTAAGGAAGCAATAGCAGGCCGCGACAAGCCTGAGCTGAAGCTCTTGAGCAGCACCAACATTTATATCGACACACTAATCTGTGCAGTTTTAACCATCTCCACAGCAAATCTAAATCATTATTTATATTAGAAGCTGAGGCTGTTGTTAGACTTGTATTTGTTTAGGTTTTCTAAAACTGTGCGCGATGTACTTAACTTCCTGAGATATGGCTACTATTTATAAGGCATACATTCGCACTAAACATTCGAATCGCTTAAATAGGAATGTTTCCTGCTTGTCACTGTTTTATCGCTTATTCCACACTCCCATCCCAATTCCCATTCTCCAATCCATACCCATGTCCTAATTCGACCCAACGATTCAACCTATAGGACGATCTTCGGACGAAGTAACCAATTAAGGGGTTCCTGCTTAAGCCCCAGAGTAATTATGTGAAATGAATATCCCGCCTCGGTGTTTCCGCATTTGTATGATCTGCAGTCATTGAAGTCACATGTGCATAGACATCTCATATTTTCCTCTCCCTAATTTAATAACGCACACGCTGTGCATAAGGGTGCAAATCACTTGAGCGTATGTTCATTCGTAAAAAAGCAGTGTCCCCAGAAAATGCGTAATTTTTTCATTAAAAAGTTGGATGAATAGCGAATTAATGTAATTTAAAAACAGAATAGGGCATAGTACAGAACCCTGAGATACACCTTTTCTTATTAATTTTTTTGGACTGAAGAAATTATAAATTTTGCTTTGCTTTGCTTACGAGTCAAATAAGAAGATAAGGTTAGGTTGAGCTTGTAATAATTGCTCATTTAGATCTTTGTTTTAGGTTCTTTGTTTTACCATAGGAACTTACACCTTTTAATTTAAAAAGGACCCTTTCCGAGCTCATAATGAACCGAATTAAGTTTTTGCCTAGTTCTAGATATGATAGGCTGTTAATCAATCGTTTACCTAATGTCGAATAGGAATAAAGAAGATGTTGTATTTCTGATCTTGCTGCTCGTCGATGCACCTTCTGCAGAAGTATATCATATTCAATAACAATCATTCTCGCTTGTTTCACTGTGTCCCGTCGGAATCTTCACAACCGTTCTTTATTAATATCTTTGTTGTGAGATTATCGCTCTTGAGCGCTTCAACTCCAGCTTTGGCGAAACTTGCCTTGATATATTATAAGTGTCAGTGTGTTTCCACCTTTCGTTTTTTGGGGCTTCTGTATATTTACGAATTACAAGTTTTAGTGTTGCAACAGGCATCACCACCTTTGCTCTTTTTTGTAACAGCTGGAGAGTCACAAAGCGTCTAGCTATCTCATCTGCCCTGCAGTTCACTTTAGAGTAACACGGAACTGAAATGATCCTTGAACTGCTCAACCACCTCGTTAGGAGAGGCATGACAGCTTAATGCTACTTTTGATGTCAGTCAGACCGCTTTAAAAGATTTTATAGCCGCTTAACTGTCCACTTAAATAATAATCTTCTTTCAATGTTTCAATGTCAAATAAGATTGATTAAAGGTTTTATAAATTTCGCGTCTTCAGTGGACTTTCAACTACTGGCAATGATACGACATTTATCCATACTTTACAAGCCGTCCTTCTGTCCAAATTTTCAAGACAGTCCTCTGAGTAGTGATAAGGATACAACATTTATTAATTTGTTTATTGCTGAACTTGAAATTTGTGGCCCCTTTTTTATGATCCTTAATAATATTCGGCTCGAAAGACCATTGCTGTCCAAGGCCAAGCTCTCGCAACCATTTGTGTTGAGGACTATATTATATTTTGCACACAAAATGGAGGGGACCTACAATTTAATGCCGAATCCGAACGGCGAATTGAGAAGCTATCCGTGACATGTTATTACTCTCGGACGTTTGTCAGACTTTTGCGAAAGGTGGGACACCGTGAAAAATAATTTTTGTATTACTGGGATTCGAACCACAAACCTCCTACTCAGAAGCCATGCTCTTATCCACTGAGCCACGGCGCCCACCATCCTTACCGGTTGATAAATAGCAAACCTGTTTTTACCATTCCCACGGTCAATGGCAATGAGCTTCAGCTCTCTCCAACTCTTCTCCAATTGCCGTGACTCCTCCTCAACTGTTCTGCGCCATGTATTTCTCGGACGACCCGTTCTTCTACCATCCCGAGATAACGGGTTCCATTGCATTGCGTAGTTTGCTATGGAACTGTCGCCTTTTCGGAGTGTATGACCAATCCACTGCCACTTCCGTCGTTCGATGGTTGTGCCTATTGGTTTGCTGACCCGTTCTCTGGTAAAGATGTTCGTTAGAGATACGGTTAGGCCAGAAAACCCTTAAGATGTTCCGTAGGCACCTTTTTACGAACGTTTGTAATCTTTTTGTGATAGCAGCAGTCACCTTCCAAGTGCTGCACCCACACAACAGCACAGATTCAACATTTGAACGGAACAGTCGCAGCTTGGTGTTTAAGCTGATCGCATTGCTTCGCCATATCATGGACATCATTCCAAATACCGATTTTGCTTTGCCGATTCTGTTGACAATGTCCTGTTCGGTTCCACCTTCGGTCGAGACAATGTTCATTGTTGCTATGCGGAGTTTTTTCGCAATTAATTCCCATTGTTGTTGTTGTCTTACGTGTCATTGCTTAGGATCGCATTACTTTCATCGTATTGCCTGTGCAAATGTTGAAGCAAAACCCCATGTAGTGTTGTTGAGTTCATTGCAGTTCCATATTCTACATCTATTTTGTTTCTAAAAGTCCAGAGTTCTTTGTACTCATCAGCTGTTTTCTTCTATATCTTGCATTAGATTTTTAATTCGTTGACCCAGTTAATATTTCCTCAATATTTTTATAGTTGGAGTGCGACAGCCATATTCCCTGTCCTTGTCTTTAAATAGACTTGTGATCGTCGGCTGTCGTGTGTGGGTTCATTTTATATTTTTGGTATACAGAATCGTCAGAACGTCACTCGAGTTGTTTCTTTCCATCATCTTGCAGTGCATTTTGGTAGTTGTTGCTTGCTGCAGTGGAAGAGGTTACACGGTGAGTGTAACCTTAGTTTCCCGACAGTATGCAAATGATCTTGTCCGACAAAATTGCGGGGATAACTACTTAGTAATTTAATATGTTTGATACTAGTGTCTTATGTAATAACCTTGTTGCAGATGGTTGTTTGATGCAGGGTGTATGTGGGAGAAATTCGACCCACACTTTGATGAATTTGTTTCTCATAATTGGACGATATTTGTTTACTAATAAGGTATCCACTTTCTTATGTAGTGGAATAACTGATTTGAAATTAATTATATTATAAAAAAACATCAACGCGTAGATAGAATAGTAGTGTTGTTTTATTCCTTATCATTCATTCATCATATTCCTGCTTGGGCTTTTATTTGTTTGAAATTTCATCAGAAACCTATTATCCTTGAGGAAAATTATCTATTGCAAATGTTCAGTATTTATTAACCCTATCAACGCGGTACAAACTATTGTACATTGCCATAAGCACATTGCCGTATTCGTTTTCGTTAAATATTTGAGTCCAATTATTTTCAAAAAATGGGGACAAAACGAAGAACAATATCGCGTAATCTCACTACTCATGCACTGCACGGCACACTGTGCTAGAAACATTACCTACTCGTATGTAAACTAAATAATAAAAATCTAAAAATGCAAAAGTTATTACTACTAAGCAGTCAAAATAAAGAAAAAAATTCAAAAATTGTCCAATCGAGAAACTTCCTTATTGCGAGTATATTTATACTGCACATTGCTGCAAATTGTGAACTGGTTGTTAGCTGCTAAGCGTTTGCATAATAGATGGCGATGGCTGGTGCTTGTACTGGTGGTGCTGGTGCCGGAGCCATCACCATCCTTCCATATAGCAAAATTGAGTGTGTGTGCAGTAACCTCCCAGTTGTAAGTATGTCTATCTATCCATCTAAGCCAGCAATTGTAACACAATTTCTTTTATTATTCATTCATTTTAATTGCATGCGCTGTTGCAAGAGATTGCAACGACTGGCTGGTTCGATGGCCGATCTTAAACTGCCTTGTAGTTCAGTAGAGTAACAGAAACAAATGGGTAATAAAAATTGTTTTTTTTTTGGCGGTTGTGTTTTGTTGTGTGAACCAATTTGGGTCGACGATCGCAATTACCAATTACTGTGTAGGCATATGTATGTGTGGTTAATTTTTCTTCGGCATAGACTGTGCTGGTATAAATAGATGGTAACGTGATGTTGGAATATTGAAGAATACTTTGAGGTAATCTACGGTCACTACCTAAGTGTTGGTTACGCGCAACACATCTTATTCGTCCAAATAGTTAATCAATACGACTGATTTCAGATTGCCATGTTATGTGTTTTATAAAATGATAGTCACATAGTTTGGAAAAATTTATGCCAAAAAAGTCGAATATACAAGGACCTACAGAAAAACAGCTGCATACTATCTACTTACGCCAGTAACAACATAGAATATCAATTCTGCGTTATGATCTAATTCTGACGTCTATTCCAGTTATGGTTTCACTTTTCCCACAGTAGAGTTCTTATAATGAAAAGCTTTGGTTCCGTGGCTCTAGTTGTTAGTGCGTTCTAAGCAGGAAGTTCGAGGTATGAATCCCTGAAATATCAAAAGTATTTTTCACGGTTCCACCTCTCGCGAATGTCTGACAAACGTCCGAGAGTAATAATATGTCACGAAAAGCTTATCAACTCGCCTTTCGGATCAGGCATAAAACTCTAGGTCCTTCCATTTTGTGTGCAAAATTATAACACGGCCCTGGACCGCCAAATATTATTATAAATGACTTGCGTGTACCGTGAAAGTTCCTTTTGGCTGACCGTGCAAGATTTCCTTCTCATTGCAAGCTACTGAATAAATTTTTTTAAGGCTAAGTGTCTTCTTTGATAGTATTCTTTTTCACTCACAGGGTCTTTAATTTGAATTATGTTCAAAATCTATACCAAAATCCAAAAAATTTCCTGTGAAG
Source organism: Nephrocerus scutellatus (assembly GCA_947095585.1). Taxonomy (NCBI): domain Eukaryota; kingdom Metazoa; phylum Arthropoda; class Insecta; order Diptera; family Pipunculidae; genus Nephrocerus; species Nephrocerus scutellatus. The sequence continues at coordinate 99,239,439 of OX352764.1, forward strand.
TAACAAATACAAAGATCGTTGATCACATAAAACCGACCAACCAAAAAATGATTGAGGTTTCTTAGGCGCTCGTTGCTTGAGTTTTATTGAGAATTCTACGAGTGTATGACTCAAAATGGAAGTCTACTTTTCGGACTTTCGGCTCAATTGTAATAAAAGCATAGTTATAGGCTTAAGTAGTAATTAATAAATATCACAATAATACAGTATACATTTAGGTGTTTTTTTTTTTAAAACAAATGTGTTGCTAGCTTTTTTATAATATGGGTTATAAGCAGTCATTATTATTACATGTGAAGCTTAAACTAAAATGTATGTTAAAAAAGTAAAGCTTTTTTTAAAGCACGGAGACTATTGCTCTTTATCGAGCAAATGAAAATGAAATTTCCCAGCTATTCGGTATTTCGTATAGAGTTCATATACAGGGTGTGTATATCGGTGTACCTAAATAGCAGTCGACCGTTATATGGTTAACCGTTAACCGGACCGTTATGGCGTTAAATTGCAAAAGCGAACTGGCCATTACTCTCTATCCACTTCAATAGATCCATTGTTTTACTAGCTGTGTCACTGTATGTGGATGCGGAGTCTCTTGAAGCACATATGGGTTTGTTCATTCATTATATCACTTATCCCCTAGTGGGTCAGCTCTCTTCAATTCCTCCCCAATTGCCGTGACTCCTTCTCAACTGTTCTGCGCCATGTATTTCTCGGACGACCCGTTCTTCTACCATCTGGAGATAACGGATTCCATTGCATTGCGTAGTTTGCTATGAAACTGTCGCCTTTTCGGAGTGTATGACCAATCCACTGCCACTACCGTCGTTGGATGGTTATGCCTATTGGTTCCTGACCTGTTCTCTGGTAAAGATGTTCGTTATAGATACGGTTAGGCCAGAAAGATGTTCCGTAGGTATCTATTTACGAACGTTTGTAATCTTTTTGTGATAGTAGCGGTCACCTTCCAAGTGCTGCACCCATACAACAGCACAGATTCAACATTTGAACGGAACATTCGCAGCTTGGTGCTTAGGCTGATCGCATTGCTTTACCATATCACGGATATCATTCCATCTATCTATATCAAATCTTATGTACATGTGGTCAGATGCCCCCTTCATTACGTGTCATTTATAATTCATGCGGGCCTTCCTTGAATGTAAGTCCTTGAGTGTAAGAACATAAAAGAGGCCTGATGGAATCACTCGCAACATGTTCACAGAGAACCACCACAACCCGAACCTGATGATGCCAATGTCAACTTGCACTACTATCTTTGTGAAGTTTTCTTTTAGATCCAGCAGGTGGCACGATGTCTGGAACTAAAAATAAATGCGAGCCATTAGAGGATCCAATATTTTTCCGTTTATTATTATAGTTTCAGATCAACTGCTTCAGTCCATATCTCTACGCATTCAACCGAAATACTCGTGGCGCTCTAGATGCTCATTTGCTTAACCTTAAGAGCATCTTCGGACGTAGAGTTTAGTCCGTTGCGTTGCTATGCTTGATTTCTCCTCCTCATCCATAGGCATTCAAAACACAATCTCACAGGCATCTCCTCCTATCGTTTTTCAAAACCTATATGCCCCCGCTGTGCTAAGATTAGCGTTTTAAGGGCGCAAGCCTGTTTACGTGAGCTCAAATTATAATACAAAATACTCTTTACATTAAAATCCAGGCTTATGGTCCATAAGACAATTGCCATACCATTACATTATATAGATCCGTGCTTAGCAAAATGCACCTTGTCCTCTAAGCCACGTTTTAAAGGAACGTATAATGGATACGGGGATTTTATATTGATGAGATCTACGAGCGCTACCGCGATGGTGACATCGTGATGAGAATCAAGCTCGGTAGGCTCCGCTGGGCAAGACACATAGCTCACATCAACGAAGCGGATCTGGCTTGGAAAGTCTTTTGTGTAATAGTTAATGTACATGGCTTATATTGGAAGGATGCTTTAGACCAGAACACAAAGAGTTTAAGGTAGGTAGTAGGATCAAATTTGTTTACTTTTGGACCGTTGGCGGACATTTTTACGGGAGGCCACGACCGGGCCATATTAGATCATGCGCTACACATTTTTTTTTTAGTGCAATCGCTTTCCAGATGATGAAAAGCGCTACATAATTTAATACATATTTGGAGAAGTGTTCGCGCATTGGTATATTTCGAAACTGTGCTTCAGCGGGGGAAGCATATGATATTTATTTTATTAAAGTGGAAACACACTGAAGGCATAACTTATCCAGCTGGGTCACGCACAGGTACCCCAATGTCCGGTGTCAAGTGAGTGAGCGGGAGCGTCGCAAAACTGCCAAGGCACGCTCAGTGATCAACGCGAACTCCGCTAGAGCGAAGTATTGCAAAAGCATTTTTGGCCCGTTGGATGTGACATGTTGTGTCTCATGGCAATTCAACGCTGAGTACGCAGGAATGTACGAACGGGTTAGCTTAACGCTCCATATACTGATGAAATGTTGCTCTCGCCTAGCCAATTTTCCTATTCTTTTGATCAGTTTAGCAACTTATTGACAGTGGCGCATCTTTTTTGTTGTTTTGTTAAAATTCGTGCTTTTAAACTGTTGTCCATTGAACCACCCCTCCCGCTAAATTTCTGCCATACATTGGCGACTTAAATAACCAAACAAACCGAAATTCTATTTCATGAATTTTATTTACATAATTAAATATACACATATACTCGTATAAAAAAATTACATTATTTCAAAAAGAAGAAGAGAATAATCGAAAAAAAGCTATAGAGGGGATTCTCGAAGGGACTTGCTGACCGTATAATAAAACTCCCTTTCGAGACTCGTTTGTTGGCGGCAAATGCAAGAAATGACCCCTTCAACATTTGCATCTTGAAAATAAAACTTGTCGATGGTTCGTAGTCGTGCTATAGTGGCGTGTCCTTTGTTGGGATTGTACACACTTCAAAAAAAAAATTGAAGCTATTATGGTTGTAGGCAAGTATCTTGGCATTGGAATGGTACATCTCCGTATTTGTGTGAGTGTGAGAACAATCTACATCAAATGGTGAACACAGTTTAGAAGGCTCTGCTTTGTCACGTGGATAAGCAGCCATTTCTTTGCGTCTCCAGATGTGAGTACTGCTCTCCCTTCTCTCGCATAATGCCATTAGTCGCACACATATGTGCCCCAAGTATGTATAGTCGATGCTTGCAGTTGAATTATTTGCGTTTGTCCCCTTCATTGGGTATTGTTGTGGTGGTGGTGGTGGTGGTGGTGTTGTTGGGCAATGGTCGTGGTGATCCCCATAATAATTTTTCTCCGTCTCCTTCCTTCCTTCTAATCGATTGCAGTAATTTTCGATCACAAACTATAACTAACGGTAAATAAAGAAAGAGATAGAGTGTTTGTTGTTTCTTATTGGTTGGTTGCTTTGTTTTGCTTATTCTCGAAACAGTTCTTTAATTTTGGCGGGTTTATTGTGGAAAAAATTGTTCTAATGGTGTCCATATGAAAGGCCATGTCCGTAAGCGGAATTGCCGTAACTAGAAACTCCGTAGCCGGAATGTCCGATGACGGCAGTCGGAGCATGGACATGGCTTTCAACGTGAACGGGCACAGCGACTGGAACCTTGTAAGGGACGTGTCTTTCGACAGCTACTGGTACATGCTTCTCAATGTGAACGGGGTATGGTCGCTCGACTGGGACGGTGACCTGTACGGGTACCTTGCGCTCGACTGCGTATGGAATCTCCTTCACGACTGGATACGGCTGTGGGTATGGTACCTTAACTTCAACGGGGTATGGACGATCAACCTTATATGGAACTGGACGATCGACTGGAACTTGCACTGGAACGGCGACCTTTTTAATGACTTCGTATGGGACTGGTTTCTCAACTGTCACTGGATATGGCTTAATTACTTCGTATGGAACTGGACGATCGACGGCAACCTTATATGGGACATGGACAACCTTCTCGACTGGATAGGGTTGTGGCACATGGACGGGAACCTTAACTGGATAGGGTACAGCCTTTTCAACTGGATATGGGGCTGCTACTGGAACCTTGACTGGAACGTGGACAACCTTCTCGACTGGATAGGGTTGTGGGACGAGAACCTTGTATGGAACTGGACGTTCGACTGGTACGTGAACTGGAACATGGACGGTCTTCTCAACTGGGTACGGCTGTGGAACATGAACTGGAACCTTGACGATTTGCTTTACGGGGTATGGCACATTCTTGACAACTGGATAGGGTTGAGCCACTGGCACCTGAACTGGATATGGAACGGTTCTCTCCACCGGGTATGGTACTTGCCTTTCGACTTGGTATGGCACAGCAACCCTTCTTACAACAGTTGTCGTCCTGACTTGAGTTGGACCACTGACTCCGTAACCACTGCCAATTCCTATGCCACCGATGCCACCTCCGATTCCAATGCCACCTCCAATTCCAGTGCCACCGCCTAGTCCGTAACCACCACCGAGTCCGTAGCCACCGCCGCCAAGTCCGTAGCCTCCACCAATACTGTGGCCACCAGCATAGGCACCTCCGCTAGAGATAATGGCACCGCCGCCGTGTCCAATTATGCCACCACCAGAGTGACCTAAACCAATTGACGAAGGTCCATAGCCATAACCGGATGAGATAATTCCACGTTTCTCCTGTTTCTTCTCACCGGCAGCAACAACAGCAACTTCGACCTTATTGGACTCAGCCTCGACTTTCTTGGCATCTTCAGCGTGAGTGCTGAGCACGAATAGGGCCAGAAGCCCGAAAACGACCTGAAAATAAGGGAAAGCAGAGATACATAGATTATTATGTGTTGTTGAATTAAAAAAATGTAAATGGGAAGTTTTCGCGCCAAAATTGTTCGAAATGTCACACCTAATGGGTGGGTGACAAGTAGCTGACAAGTAGCTATGTAATCATACCCTGTCTTTGTTGGCAAAGAAAAGAAAAATAAACAAATGACATGACACGCGTTTGTTGTCACGAATAACTTTCAACTGAACAACGATTGTGCAAAGTGACTGTCTCTTGGCATATGGAGGAGCACAGAAATGGCCTGCATAGATAGCCAACTCTATACAGCGACGTTCGGACATACATCTCATATTTCGTATGCAGTCACGTTCATTTCTCGACTTGACTTTCGATGTCAATGCCAGACTGTGTGAGCCGCGAAAGGGAAGGATGAAAGTAAAATCGTTATAGCATTTCATTTTGAATTCGACTGTATTGTGCATCGCGTATGTCTTCTAACTATGCGGCAATCATCCAATATCAAGTGTGAGTTATTTTTTACAAAATTTTGCACGATTTCTCAAAAACCTTAACAGCATGAGCTGAGCTGAGCACAATTTCCGCATTAACTGTAATAAACCTGTCTTTTCGAGTATGAAATAATAAGAAACTATAGTGACTGCAAAGAGCGGTTTTCTGAACATAAGACAATGGAAGTGGATCTGAATTAGACTCACCTTAGGAAAACCTGCAGAGGATTTAAACAGTCAAGCACTTGGTTGTAGCCATTAAGGTATCAAATGCTGCGAGTTAGAAGCCTAATGAATTGTTCAAGGTCTTAAGAGAATTGAGCGACGACTGCTTATATGGTGCGCATTTGTGATGATATGCTCTTACGCGAAGTAGAGAAAGAACCATTTGTCAACATTTCTCTCATTACATGAAGGAAGTTTCTTTTATTTAAAATATGAACTGAGAGTCGGTTTGAAAAGGGGAGACACGGAATACAAAGAAAAATTATTTTACTTTGATACCATTTTGAATTAATTGAGGACATATTGCCCTCAAATTTTATGTCATTTTTTTTAAGAAAGGGCGAAGCTTATATCCAGAGGACATGAACATTTTTCAGCAAACGTGTGTACATTTGTACGGTTGTAAGGATGTACGGATGTACGGATGTAAGGATATACGCATGTACGGATGTACGGATGTACGGATATACAGATGTACGTTTACACGTTTGTTTGTCGTGTCGTATATCTCGCCTTCTATCAGTCAAAATTTGATGAGACTTGTTTTAAAACAATTGGTTAGCGATCGGCTTGCGATGGCGTAATTTTTTCATTGATAGGGGTTGCTACCCCTGAGAAAACTGAAAAAATACTCAATCTACGCATCGCTATCGATTTTATTATTTCAGGAATCTCTTTTGACCGAATAACCTATCGCTTATAAATGAAAGACCTACATTTAATGTTGCATACTATTAGGGCTTCTAAGATAAATTAGTCTTTGGACTGAATTACTACTAAATATACATACACGGGTGTGTATAGTCACTCGCATAGCAGAATACATAAGCTCGTTTGTCTATAGAAGTGGAAAGTTATTGGTAGGAAATTGTATATCTCGGCTTTTACCTGTCAGAATTTAATGGGACTAGTCATAAAACAATTGTGACGCGTGTGACGCGGGTGCGCGTGTAAAAAAAATTTTTTTTTGTGTACCTAATTTTTTTTAAAAGAAAGTTTCTTTTTTTAAAAAAAAAGATAAAAAATTTCGAAAAAAATAAAACAAACCCAAAAAAAATTCTTACGAATTTTGTGAATTAAATGGTTAATATTGGGCTTTTAAGATAATTCAGTGTTTATACTGAATTACAACTATCCATATGGCGAGCTGAGAAGCTCGCTTTACTATCTTATACTAATTGGCTATCTCTCTCACGCACATAGTGTTTTTAAAAGTGCGATGCAATATAAACAGGGTACCAATTGACTGGTTCACAAATTTTAACAGAGACACAAACCATAATGGAAGCAACACTTTGAGGAACAGTATAATCGCTAGACAAACTAGGGACCTGCTTATTGGTATAACGGACTGCTCTCGTATAACGGACTCGCCTATGTATATTACACAAAATCACCAAAAGAATCAAAGCGAGAACGTCGCAACAAGCAAAAGCAGCCGATTGCTATGTGCGTTCCGTGGCCATCGACTATAATGATGGGTGGCAGAAGGCTGAGATGTAATGGGGTCTTTTCAGTATTTTACTAAGTTACTTTTTTTTACAATCAATTCATGAACTCTTTGTCCAAGTATGGGAGGAAGAAATGATGCCAGAAAACTAGAAAAGGCATTCTGTCCCCTATACATAGAAGATGTTATATTATAACGTGCAGTTTAATACAGCAAAAGAGATTTACCGTAGGGGGATGCCTTTTTAAGAAATGATAGCTTCATATTCTAAAGTAATTATTGGCCCATACAAGGACGCCCATTATTTGGGGATGGCAAACTGGTTCGCATCGAGACCAGTAGAGTGTTTTTTTTTGGGAGGTCAAAAATTCGAAATGGGTTATGTAGAATTTCACAAGGACAACTAGTTAATAAAATTTGAGAATAATTTTATCAGAAAATTGGTTTAAAGTAACGTTGAGTAATCTTATAGCTTCTTTTATGTGATATTCAAAAAGGTGTCCTACTTTGTATCAACTATTCAGTTTTTATTATTGCTTCGTTAGCCTTTAAGCCACTGATATTGGCTTCTTAATTGGCACAAAGTGCCATCGTTTTTTTTTATAAACAAATAATTTTTTCTTATATGTTTGAGGACCAAATTTGCTTATGAAGCTTTTATTACAAAGGTTTCACTCTGTAATTCTCTGAATTTCTATTGTGATTATAGAGGTCTCGTTTGAAAGGAACATGTGTAGCAGTTTAAAAAGTCTAACCAACTTCTAAAGGTTAAAAAAAGACTTTTGAATATCTTACTAAAAATTGGTAGCTATGAATTCAAAAATGAATAGCAGATTTAAGGAAGTTCTGCATTTAACCACTAGTTTCGACCTAAGATAATTGCCTTATAAGTCAACATGATATTGCAGCTTAGAGTATTAGATGACAACATAAGTATTGCTAAAAATTACATATTTTTTTTAAAATTAAGAATAGAATTTCAACTTAAAAATTACTTAGTTACTGTCTATATGGCTATAATTTTCCCGAAATTTTACTGAAGATAGCCGCTTAAATTTCTTTGGAAATTTCAAAAACTATTCATTATATTCCATTAACAAACAAATTGTTATAATTTTCTATAAAAAGAAGCTAGCGAATGTTTAAAATAATTACTGAAAATTATAATTTAAATAATTCAAATAAATCTAAATAATTTATTTAGCTAAACAGATAATTATTTATCTAACTTTCCCAATAACTTTATTGGTAATGAAAACAAAATGTTTGTTGCATTTTTGCTTTGCTTGGAAATATCAATAAGAAGAAAAAATTGGTAAAAAATTTAAATTTCAAAAAAATTGAATGTTGAAATTAGTTTATATAATGCATTAAGCTTTTTAACTATTTTAAAAGCTAGTTTTACTCTAAACTAGTTCTGTTCTATCGAAAACAGTTAATTTTATTAGAAGTTCTAATTGTTTCATCGCTTGGCATTTTAAAAAAAAATAAATAATTAAAACTTAATTCACTTCAACTCGGCTAATCATTTCAAATTAAGTAAAAAAAATCATTAATTCTTTAATTCTTTTTAAATCCGTTTCACTTTTGCTCTTCTGTCCCAATTTGGAAAAAATCACTTTTAATTATGTTATGCAATCCACTCAGACAGATATGTTTGTCCTCCACTTATATGTGGTTTTTGTTCTTTCTTTCAAAAAAGGTAATAACAAGTCACTTTGCATAAATTTTTGCCAATTTATTCCACAAACACGTAAAGTTTCTTTCTTAAGTCTTTCGTTGCTAATTGCAATCCTTGCCCATTATCGTTTGCCACATATACACATACACCACATTTTTGTTGTTTTTATTATCGAAATTAAATCTTAGATAAGTTTTGCTCTTAAAAATCCAACTGAATGCCATATGATGATGATCACCTACCATCGACTTCATTTTCTTTGCGAATTATTTGCCAGCTGCAAACACTGAGTTAAAAGAAGAACTAAATTAGGGGTTGGTTAATCCAACGAATCCACAAGTGATACTGGATAATTTTGTCAAGCGATCACTGGCTTTTATATTGGCGATGAGATTTTGATGCGTTATGCGATTGGGGAAAGGGTTTCTTAGTCGTGGTTATGTTATACGCTTTGGCGCGAGAGAGTGATTGACCAGAAAATACAACAACAAAATAGTTTTCAAAATAACGAATAAAAACCGAACAACTGCACATGGACACTGTACACGGATGGATTGATTGGCAAAGTGAGAGTGTAATATAATACGTGAATACGTGAATAGAAAACGGCGTGTAGCGATAGTCTTTTTGAAGGTGTGGTGGTAAAAGCTTACTGTTGGTAATACGTGAGATACACACGGATAGATGGCGTGTATCAGATGGTTGGCAAAGAGCTATAAGTACACAAAAAAGCTCAAATTCGCATTCGGGGTGAGTGTGCACGGGTTTGTGTGTATGTTGATCTCGTTCACATGCATATTACGTAGTCGAATCGGTGCACGCGGATCTTAGCATAGGTGCATAACTGCAAAATTGCACTCTGCATTTTTTGTCCACATTTTTTTTTGCCGATCTTCTCCTCCGCAATGTCCATTCGTCATTTCTTCAAACCTGTAAGGACACAGAAATGTAGGAAATACACATTTCTGTGCAAGTAATTAAGGTGGTGTAAAATAAAGAAATGTTTAATTAAGAAATAATTTTGTCCAAATAAGTCAATATATCTGAATTGATAAATAATGAAGGCTTAAGTTAGTCCTGAGTATGGTTTGGTAGGTCACCAAATAGAAATGCAAAATTTTCACATTTAACTTGGAGAAACGAGTAATAACAAATAAGTGGTGCAGTGTGGTTTTATTCTTGCAAATAAGTAACAAATAACAAAAAAATAATATTGTTGGCATAAGGCGGAAATAAGCTTATTCTAAGCATACCAATTTGTTTCGATTTATATTTTGCTCATATCCTTACTCTCTTTTAATCCTTGAAGCAATTCTTGTCCTTAATCTTGAATTCATTCAAATGCCATCTTTTTGATGTCTGACCAAGTAACCATAAACTTTTTCAATTTAATAACTCGTTTGATATTGTTCGTTGTTGGCGTCAGTGAAGGATATCCCTTCATGATATATTGTTTGGCCAGTGTGTGTAGATGATAAATAGATTGCCTCATGTGAGATTTAAAGAAAAAACCGTTTACAAGTTATTCTGCCATATAAAAGTACTAATTTTACATTTGTGTTAAAGGTGCGGAATGAAAAATCGTTAAGAGCATGCACTTTTCTGTTTGATCAACACAGAATATTATTTTGCAATTCTAATGAAAATTACATACAAAAAAGTGATACATGATTTGCCTTCTTACAGGATACAGGTGCTTGGATGAGGCCTTATATTTAAGTTTGCGTATTTACGATCAGGAGAACAGACCTTATGGAGAGCAACTCAATATTTTATAGAATACTAACCTTTATATTGATAGACATTTTATCTGTTATAACTACATTACCCTGGTCGTTGATAGAAGACACGTAGATGTAAAGTTGGCAATTATAGTCAGCTAATTATGCAACAAAATTTGCTGCGAAGATGCTATTACTTTTGTACAGTTTATACGGACTTTATTAGGCAGAAATGATTGCAATGCTCATCTTAGGCGAGTCAAATTCATATACGACCAAAAATTGATGCAATAAATACTACAATATCCCAAAGGTAGTAAACATTTTTGGTCATTCGTGAAAAGAATCAAAAATACAGCCGCCTCGTCAATTATAATGACTTGTCAACCCTAAAGACAATCTGTTTGCTGAACATTTTGCAGCTATCTTCATGATTCCAGATTGTGTAATGCTGCCGCCCGCACCTTCGAGTATGGAACACTCTATGGGACAGTTCTTCATTCGTACCCAAGCAGTTGCTACAGTTTTAAGCGATCTCAACCATCAGAAATCCGCTGGGCCGCTGGGTATTTCCCCAATAGTTATAAAGGGGTGTTCTTCCAAGCTGGCATTACCATTGCGTAAGCTTTTCCATCTATCCTATTTTTCTAAACTCCTCCCGAGAATTTGGAAAAACAGCATTTATCCAGCCCATACCCAAAGAAGGCGACGATGGTACCTCCTTCTTCGTACCGACCCATCCATTCTTCCCAAGGTCATGGAAACGCCGATAAATGTTCAGCTCATGAAATATCTTGATACCAATGAAATCCTTAGTGACCGGCAGTACGGATTTCGTGGGCAACGTTCCACTGGTGATTTAATGGTATATCTCACCGAACAGTGGAACCGGTCTTTGCATCAATTTGGTGAAATCAAAGCTGTTGCACTTGATATTTCTAAGGCATTTGACAGAGTTTGGCATCAAGCTCTTTTGCCAAAAATGCGTGCCTTTGGTGTCGATGATAAACTGCTTCATTGGATTAGAAGCTATCTTTTGGACCGCTCAATTCAAGTTGTTTTGGAGGATTCATGTCTGAAATTCACCACTTAAATGCTGGCGTTCCCCAGGGCTCTGTTCTGTCCCCGACACTCTTTCTCATTTTTATTAATGATCTCTTATCTGTGACTTCTAATCCAATTCACTCCTTCGCTGATGACAGCACTCTCAGCTTCCTATATAAGTTTGAGGAACGCCTATCCACTTCTCATTAGAACTTAAACAAATAAGTATGCTATGCGCGTTAAATTCTGATCTGGCCAGTATAATAAAATAGGGAGATTCCTAAATCCAATGACATTATCCATGAATGGCACTTGCATCGACGAACCTAAAAAACTCGCAAATCTCGGTATGTGCGTTAACGACAAGCTTCGTTGGAATGACCACATTTTTAACGTCGCCAAAAATGCTGCGAAATGCGTTTTCTAACCCGTAAGAAATATTTCACTCCCTCTGATCTGGCTACTATCTACACGGCTTTTATTCGCCTAGGCTTGAGTACAATTGCCATATCTGGTCTGGTGCGCCTAAAACTTCCTTGCATCAGCTAGATAGAATTTAAAACCGCGCGATTACATAGGAAGTGGATAAGACTTATGTTTGACGTAAGCATTGCGAAATCAATAGATTCGCTTGAACACCGCAGGAACATTTCCTGCTTGTCATTGCCTTATCGCTTTTTCACCAGTTTCATGCCACCTCTCCTTGAATTCAACCGCCATACTCGTGGCGCTCTAAATGCTCATTAGTTTACTCTTAAGCTTCGGACGTCAGTAAAGTTCAGGGATTCGTTCTTCAGCCGTACAACACGTATGTAGAATGCTTTGCCAAGCTGTGTCTTTCTACATCACCATGATCCACAGGCATTCTAGACACAAGCTCATTGACGAAAAGCTAAGAATGCTATCGTCAGCGAAAGAATGGATTCGATTTGAGGTAGCGGATACGAGATAATTAATGAAAATCAGAGAAAGTGTCGGATACTAAACAGAGCCTTGGGGAACACCAGCGTTTATGCGGGGTACATTGGATTTGAATCCGTCCAAGACAACCTGGATTGAATGGTCAGAAAGGTAGTTACTATTCCAATCGAGCAGCGCCTTGAATTGAATTGAATTGAATTTATTTAACATGATATCACTTACAATGAAGATTTAAATAATCTTATAAGTTTTGTTATTTACTCCATAGGCCAGACTCTATCAAATGCTTTAGAAATATCGAGTGCAACAACTTTGCTTTCCCCAAATCTATGAAAAGACTGGTTCCACTTTTCAGTGAGATAACCCATGAGGTCACCTGTTGAACGACGAAAACCGTAATGCTGGTCGCTAAGTATTTCATATGATTCAATATATTGCATTAGCTTACGATTCATCAGCGTTTCCATGAACTTGGGAAAGTATTGATGTTAGCGCAACGCGTCGGTACGAATGTTCAAGATCGGTAAACAATTGGTAAACCGATCCACGGATTGCTTTGTTATTATGCGGAGAATGTTAATGTGTGATTTAAAGCAAAGTACCAAATTATTTTCATTAACCTGTTAGACGAAGGCAATAAAACTGTTCCTTTGTTATTAAGCGTCGTTATATTTTCTGACAAGCTGAAAGCTGTTTACTGTTTACTTAAACAAAAAATAAATTTTAATAAAAAGCTGGTCGCATTTGACCTTAATTTCCCCAATCAGAAAACAATGGGCGGAAATTATTACACGAAACTAAGTTCGCTTCCTGAGTCTATTGTTTTCATCATACGAATCTTGATGCAATTTATTATGCTGCCTAACTAATCCAAATATATATGAAAATGCATATAATATATTTATCAACAAACCCACGCCTCTATTTCAAACTGTTTAGTACACTAAAAGCAACGATTTTATACAAAGTCGAAGTTAAGTTTCAGAGAGAAAAAAAAACTGCAACCAAAATATAAAATTAGTCTTTCGATAAATTCCTTAAGAGTCAATTTTTCGATCGATATAACTATGTAGACTGCCTTATGAAGTGTGGGTCATGGGGATATTATTTATGTCTTGTATTTGTATATTGATCGAGCGATTTTCACGTGCTTTTGCAGGCAACGCCATGCAATTTTGGCTCCGGTTTTGCTTATTACTCACTCATTCATTCGATCCGATATCAGAATTTTCTGTTTTGCTTTAACAAATGCAACGTTATCGCGTAGTACATTCTACCCTTGAATGCATAGTGCAAGTTTGGAGTCAGCCAAGTTGTCGCACAGAGTTGTTTTGAACTTTTATGTATCATTAATGCAAACATTAGATCAGTTGTTTTTAGCTGGTTTTGACCTGAAATCTCTCAAAGAAGCAGATTGAGTCAAATATGAATATTTTTTCGATTAATTGGGTTTTTTATGTATGTGGTTTGAATGCACTTCTCTAAGCTGAGGGCCAATTTATCTTCTCTAGTTGGAATATTCATAAACTCTTTTAGTAAACTGAAAACACAAATATTTGGATAGGACGATTAAAAAGTTTAACAAGCCGAATCTATGAAGATGATGTCTAAGGATAACAAATTGAAACGAAGTTTGTTAATAATCAATTTCTTTAAAGAATAAACCAAACACTATTAATATTTCATCATAATTCTTATATATTTAGTAAAAATAATAAACGAAAAAACAACAGAAAATCTAGTTTACCACGCTTTCTCAAGAAATATAAATTTTCATTATTTATGAATATGCATTATAATGCATTAGTTGTGTGAGAGAATACACGTATCCATTTTATGTTTTGTGTGATTCTGACATTGAAAGCAGGAAATTTAAATATTAATGTGATGTTTTTGGATTGAATTGAAATTTTTCCGTCGTTCTATGGTTCTCAAAAGTGAACAAACTAGTTTGAAACGAAGTAAAGCATCAATAAACTAATCGATGTTCGATGTTGGATGTTGGATGTTGGGTGTTCGATGTTGAATGTTCGATATTGGATGTTGGATGTTGGATGTTGGATGTTGGATGTTGGATGTTGGATGTTGGATGTTGGATGTTGGATGTTGGATGTTGGATGTTGGATGTTGGATGTTGGATGTTCGATATTGAATGTTGAATGTTGCATGTTGCATGTTGCATGTTGGATGTTGGATGTTGGATGTTGGGTGTTCGATGTTGAATGTTCGATATTGGATGTTGGATGTTGGATGTTGGATGTTGGATGTTCGATGTTGGATGTTGGATGTAAGATGTTGGATGTAAGATGTTGGATGTTGGATGTTGGATGTTGGATGTTGGATGTTGGATGTTGGATGTTGGATGTTGGATGTTGGATGTTGGATGTTGAATGTTGGATGTTGGATGTTGGATGTTGGATGTTGGATGTTGGATGTAAGATGTTGGATGTTGGATGTTGGATGTTGGATGTTGGATGTTGGATGTTGGATGTTGGATGTTGGATGTTGGATGTTGGATGTTGGATGTTGGATGTTGGATGTTGGATGTTGGATGTTGGATGTTGGATGTTGGATGTTGGATGTTGGATGTTGGATGTTGGCTGTTGGCTGTTGGATGTTGGATGTTGGATGTTGGATGTTGGATGTTGGATGTTGGATGTTGGATGTTGGATGTTGGATGTTGGATGTTGGATGTTGGATGTTGGATGTTGGATGTTGGATGTTGGATGTTGGATGTTGGATGTTGGATGTTTGATGTTGGATGTTCGATATTGAATGTTGAATGTTGCATGTTGCATGTTGGATGTTGGATGTTGGATGTTCGATGTTGAATGTGTGATGTTGTATGTTGTATGTTGGATGGATGTGATGTTGTATGTTCGATGTTCGTTGTTCGATGTTGGGTAAAAAGGAAATTTGATGGACCAATAGAACCTTATGATTTTTTTGCGTTCTACTATACAAGAACTTAATAAGCGAACACTTTTTTTTAGGACGAGTAATTGCAATTTTTTTGTCATTAAAAGTATATAAGCGGTGAAAGTATGCACCTTGACGTACTCCACTTCGGACTTCCTCCTCCTCCGACAACTTACCATTCTGTAGGAAGCGACCCTTACTTCCTTCGTATGTAGCCTTGATAACAGCTATGAGTTTTTCTAGAAAAACTCTCCTGAGCAAGGCCAGCTAGATAGTATTCCAATTAAAGCAGTCGAAAGTAGATAAACAGTAGATAGTAGATTTAGCGGATAGCAAGCTATTTATGTGGTCAATGCAAGAGGATCTAGCATGAAAGACGGCCTACGCGATGTCGATGTTTGAATCTAACTGTTCATTCACGGGTTCTAATATGATGCTAGCTATTCTAAATATCATAAATTGTTCATTTTCCCACGCTCTCCGTAAAGTGGAGGTAGCAGTTCAGCCGATGTGTTTGGCGCCACTTGGAATGTTTCGGCAGGGATGCTACCAATACCCACCGCCTTTTTTTCTTGAGGAAATTGATTGCTGATGTTATTTCGGTTTTTTGGGAGGGCAAATGTGAATTCGAGAATTTATTTCTTCGGAAGACTCATTAGCGATAGTTCCAGATAATGCTATCGTCGTCTTAGTGGTTAATGGGTGTGGTGGTCAACGTGGTGCTGATCCTCATCCCAAATCAAGAGGTTACCATCTAAGCACTTCATTGGATGCTTTTTGGAATTCCGATCACGAGTGAGTTCCTTGATTATGTTATAAACTGTCCTACTGTCACCCCTGATTGCTGCTTCGTCAGCGCTTGAGGCAAGCAAGTCGATGACTCGTGGTTTGTCCCGTCTTACACTTCCTTGTTTTTCACGTAATATTGGGCTTCTAGCTCGGTAATCTCCTTTACCTTTACGCTTATCGATCCGTATCCAGGTGTCTACCAATAGAAATGTGTTTTGATATTTGCCGATGTAGGAGCGTGATGCAGTTACAAAAACGTTTTTGCAAATTATTCCATCTTCCAACATATATGCTCTCCTGTATTTGTGCTTTTAAGGCTAGATGGTCTCTGAATACTGGAATTACACTTTCATTTGTTAATGATTTACTTTTAAGAATAGTTAATTTATTAAAATTTATTTTATTTATTGATTCACTTGATTATGTAAAATGATTTATTAGAGCCTTTTTTTTTAACAAGATCGCCTTTTTGTAGCGATATTTCCATACATATCTTTGGTGATATTCAATCAAACGATGATAGCACATAGCAGCGATTACCCAGTTTCTGTAATGTAATTTTTGGCTTTAAAGTAGTACTTTTCTGATGTCACTATTGAGAGACAATTAAATGATTTATTGCTATTCCCTGCAAATTTAGCACAAATTGAAATGATCACAAAGATAATTGCCACTTAGGAATTTATGTATTGCAACCAATATAATTAATCTTGATTGATTCAAAAATTAAAGTTGACCTGGTTTGTTGCATTAAATTTCTTAAGCTGTAACATAATTATTGGTCTGGCTCACAACAACTGACAAGCGTCTAAATTTAAACGATTGCATGTTTTTATTCCATACGACTTCAGTGTAAATAATGTCCAAAGGTCGTCATAAGTAATAAGCTACTACCACTATAATACACTACCAAAACTGTAATGACTACTGCTTACAGGAAATATACCAATGGTTTCTGTAATTGCAAATAAATTAGCCAAAAATTAAGATCGAATTGTTGATCGCATAAAATGTGACGGAGTTAAAAATCCCAAAGTTTCTCAGAAATTACAAGAAACGTGAAGTTATGTTTGCATTTTTATATTCGCATTGAAAAATATCCAATTAACACATAAACAAAATGACTGACAGACACGACACGCAAATGCGCTGCGACAAAATGTCGAAGGTTCAAAGCAAAACAGCCAGAAATTGGTACTTTTTAACAAACAGGTCAAACCAATTGTTGTTGTTACCATAACATTTCGATCGAAGATCAAGTCAACGCTATTCGCTGTATAC
Organism: Nephrocerus scutellatus; assembly: GCA_947095585.1. NCBI lineage: Eukaryota > Metazoa > Arthropoda > Insecta > Diptera > Pipunculidae > Nephrocerus > Nephrocerus scutellatus. The sequence continues at coordinate 99,256,736 of OX352764.1, forward strand.
TATGGTATAGTATACGACCCTGGAACTAGCCGAAATTACATGTACCAACACAATGACATCGATAGCAGCGGCAGTTAAATGTAAAACATTATAAAGCGTATAATTAAAGTGTGCACTAATAAATATTATTCAAATTTGCAACTGTTGCCATTAATGAATTGAAATGCATGCCAAATGCGGCTTTAATCGAACAATCGGCTGAAGGTTTCGTAGTTTTGTTTTCGAGTGAATAACATGCTGCCGGCTAGTTGAGTGTGGTTTGAGGAGGAAACTTGTGAAATAGAAAAAAATAAAGAACTTCGAAGTCATGACTTCATTTACTGCACGGTCGTCTATTGTCTTTTCTCAGACTCTGTAGATGGATTAGATGCGGTGACAGGGATCTAATACGCTTGCATGTATTTCCCTTACTGCTCGACAAAGAAAAGGAACAACATTTACAACATTTACAACATTACAGTGTGGAACGGAAAAATCCACGATCAATTGCTGTGTCTACCTTGAAAGACCACTTGTGGTTAAGATTATAGTACGTGGAGCGTAGCATGTTGCGATTGCACATCCAACACGGAACCACACGAGCTTAGACGGCGACAGCAGACCAAGCTTTTCTGCTTTTTTTCTTCTTTGCTTAGAAACAGAAAAACGAGAGTGTTTTGTTTTTTTATTCCTTGTGTAAAGAGCCTGCCATAAATACTCACATTCATATAAAATGTAGAAATTTTTTTATGACTTTTAGTGAGCTGTTTCACTCGTAAAAATAATTTAATTATGTATCTCACATTGATTTACGATCGTTTGTTTGCTTAAAGTGTGGTATTAATTATAGCAATCTTGTGTAACAGTTATTACGATGATAACATCCATCTTGTACAAATCAATTATTAAAATAATGCCAATAACCCTATTAAGTCTGTCGATTACAAAAGACCTAAGGGAGGAACTTGTAGAATTGTTATGTATTGTTTTGTGTTGTGTTATTATAAATTAGGAATGCATGTTACATAACTGCAATTGCATCAAAAAATTTATTTTTTTCCCATATTATGTCTGCTGTGCCAATTATTAAGTATTACCAATTTTCCTTTATGTTTCAAATGCAATTTTTAGGAGAAAATTTTTATAACATCCCCTTTTTGGATTTTACTTTTTTATAATAATAATATTCGGCGCGACAGACCATCGCGATCCAAGGCCTAGCTTCTTGCGACCACTTGTGTTGCGCATGTATATTTTTAGACACAAATGGAAGGGACCTACAATTTAAGGCCGGATCCCCAGGGCGAATTAAGAAGCTTTCCGTGACAACTTATTACTCTCGGAACGTTTGTCACCCATTCGCGAGGGGTAGAACACGTGAAAAATAATTTTAGTGTTACTAGTATTCGAACCACGAACCTCCTGCTCATTAGCCAAGCGCCACAACACGAACCTGATGACAATACTAACGTACCGAGGTTCCAATATGAATAGTACCAATAGTGCTCCGAGCTCTGACTGCATCACGATGACGCGCAATATACACCGCGTTGCACATACCAAGACAATATCACTTTCACGATTTTCTAAATGGCAAGCTAACTGAGGAATTGGAGGCTCCACCAGTATCCGAAGAGCACACTATGCTGCCGGCACCAAATGGGCTCAAAATTAATAAAATAATAAGGCCCGTGATCAGTTGGTATCCAATGGAAGCTGATTAAAACAGAATGTCCCTCAATACACCAAGCAATTCATGAAGGAAGAAGCGATGCCAAAAGACTGGCGCAGAGGCATCCTGTGCTCAATACATAAGAAAGGAGATATCACAACATGCAGCAATTATCATGTGGTATAAAGTTTTTTGAAAATCTCGGTATGACAACAGGGGTCTACTTTTTCTTCTTAGCTATCAACAAAATTTGGGCTACCAATAGATCTTTCTATGCTATCTTTTTATGGCGATTTCTCCACAAGTGTTTTAAAAATATTGCAATTTACACACACTTGGTTACAAGACAGAAAATCTGGCGACAGCTTCTATTAAAAATGACTCATGCTGCAAAAGCTCTTGAATGTGAGTAACGATCGTGGCTAAAATTCGTAACCTACTACTTCCACCTATTAAATATTTATTTGAAATGAAAGATCAAGATCAAGGTTAGAAGCTTATTATTATGTCGACAAGAAAACGAATGTTAACAAATGTAAACAAGATAAAGAAGATAAATATCCGACACAATTCCGTTGTAAAGAAGATCCCAATACGATATGTGCTTTAATGCCTCATTAGCATTTTAAATTTTCCACATTTGGTGCCGAGTTCATTGAACATTTAATGGAAATGTGTGTGGATTACTATATTGCGATTAGCACCGGTAAAGGTATTGGAACGAAGCCATTTGTTGAGTCGTCTCTAATCTGCGATAAGTTATAGCGATGGCAATAAATTTGGGTTAAAGAGTTTTGAGGAAGATTTTCACCAGGTAAGCGAAATATTCATCTGAAACAAAGGAACAATACAGTAGTGGATACCAATTCAACTAACCACTGTACCACAAATATGTAAACCATGTTGAATACATTGCTAAGACCGGCCGTCAAACTATTTGAATCTTACAAGAAGTAACAATACAGCTTAGAAAGACATCATATTACGAAAGTAGGCGAGAGTACCCTGAAAAAATAGCTATGAGCTACTAAAAGCATAAAGCAAATTATTACGTGATCCTGGGCCTAATTATGCTTTGGTATAGCCATAAGGTAATATACGGGTTAATTCCCCACGGTTTGCTAAATATGCAGGTGAAGTAAGCTTTATTAGCTTTCTTTGTAATATATGATATGTGGGGGTTCCATGTCAGGTTTTTGCAAAAAATGACCCCTAAATATTTGGCTTCTGGAATTATTTGAAGGGTTTTGCCTCGTAATTGTATTACCGGGAGCGTTACTTTGTGCCTTATGGTGAATAGGGTGCAAAACTATCTTCTCAGGATTGACGCTTTGCGAAAACCTTTTTGACCAGTCTTTGACTAGTTTGAGAGCAAATTTGATACGATCTCTTATCGTGCTCTAGAGTTTGCCACGAGCCACTAAAACTAGATCATCTGCACGGAAGGAGCGATAGGATAGGCTTGTGGTCAGCCTCTGGTTGTCGCTATTGTGATGCTTTCAACGCTGAGTGAGGCCTGAATCTTCCTGCTTCTTAACATGCTGTTGATAGAGGAGTCGGTGCCCCTTGATCTAGCATGTTTATTAATTACTTTGAAGCTGGTGTTGCCGAAAAGCGCCTTGTATGTCAACGAAGGCGCATAATAATATCTTCGATTTTGATTTTCTGCTCGTGTAGTGCTGTTTCCTTCGATTTGCCAGTCTGGTATGCGTGTTGACTGGTGTTTAGGGGAATTCTTTGGAGCGCGATAGACCTTATGTGATGGCCTTCTATTTTCCCCATGGATCTTTGAATGAAAGATGTGAGACTGATAGGTCTATACGACCTAGTATTCTCGGGAGATTTCTTTCCTCCTTTTGGTAAGAAGAAAGCTCGCACATCTCTCCAGCACCTTGCAACATATTCTAGGATGTAGCTGGCTCTGTAGAGTTTTGCGAGTAATGGTTCAATTAGTTCTTTACCTTTCTTCAGAAAGATAAGGTACAATTCATCCCCACCTGGAGACTCTAAAGGGCGGAATGAGTTTACCGCCCAGCGAATGCTTTCTGGTGAGAAGATGCTGGCTGAGCGTCTGTAGGCATCAGTCGAAATAAGGTATGGGTGCATATTGATATCCTCGTATGCGTCTTGATTGTCTAGTATGATGCAGTTAGGAAAATGACTTTTAACCAGACATTCAAGAGTTTCTTGTTTAGAGGATTAAAGTTCACCGTTTGGTTCCTTTATACAACCAAATGGATTGTTGTGTTCAAGCATTAAGCAAAAGAACGTGCTAACTTTGCGAACGTGCAGATTCAAGGTAGCAACACAAAACTACAAAGTCTCAATAAATGTATATACAATATATACAATATAAGAGGCACCCATTGTATAATAAGCAAATCATTCGATCATTTTAAAAAACGATTCTTAAAAATGCAATTAAATTGGCCGTTTCGTCACACGGCATTTGTTTGACAAAACGGTTTATCTTCAAAGTGATCTCATCGAATATTGCTAGACATTAACAAATATTCTACTTTAATTACTCGCAATAAAAATCCTTTTAAGCAAAATGCAGCAGTTGAGAATTTGTAAAAAATTAATTAAAACTCTCAGAAACAATCGATCATTAAAAAAATACTCGATCAACTCGTTTTATTTATCGGATAAAGACCGCGTAATGTGACATGAAAGAAATAGGTAATAAAATTTTACCAAATCGAAATGATCAGCAAGTTTGTTGCTTAAGTCTTTCGTATTTTTTTTACTTGCAAACTTAATATTCACTCACTTTTAGTGATGAAATCCTTAAACACCCTTAGTACGTATGATATTAAATTTCATGGTTTCCTCATTTTTGTATCGCACCGCACGCATTTCCTCAACTGCGGCAAATAAAGCTGCAGCTAAGTCAATACTCGTAGTGAGGAAATAACGCGCAGTTCTTATTGAATTACATTGCAACAGGGAAACAACAACTACTGATATCGTATATCACAGAAAATAAACGCTCTATGTGACACAATTCATTATGTCACAATATGCTGTATATTAGAAATGTACGCGGTGCGTTAATAATAAAACAATCTCGGGTTTGTCTGTCGCATATTGTTAAAAATGCCTCAATTGTCAAAGCAGACAACGAACAGTGGTAGCAGCGAAAACTAAGAAGACATAAAGATATAATATTGATGGTGCAGTTCGAGCTGGATTACTACACTCGTAAGTGGCAGTACGCAATATTTCACTGGACCGCAAGCAGCATACGCAACTTGTTGGTTGATGTGAGTGCAAGGCGGTGCACTGATATTGTTGTTTGATGCTGGGTAGATAGGGAAATAGCAGATACATACGTTTCTTAAATTACCAGTTTGTCAATTTGGCGAAAAAATCGCTCACAGCGCTCATTACACTTCCTAGACTGGATAAAGCTTTTCTCTCTCTTTACATTTATATGCTGACCTGTCTGTTACAGTTCGGTTGCATTTTATTATTTAACATCAAATGTCGGGGCAGTGTAGGCTCAATAGATATTTAACTCTTTGCCGACGGTCATTGGTTATAAATTTACCGGCGACAGTTGTTGGCTGCTGCAAGCTGTTGTATCTTCCAGATGAAGACCAACGAAAAACGAAAGAAAACTTCGTTTCTAATTGCCGATGCATGTGATTCGATATTAAATGGTACACAGATATAACAAAGACCTACACTTAGTAGTGAAGCCGCAAAAAGCCGAAAAGGATGAATTATGCAATATTGACACTGTAACTGCACAATTATGCCTGTGGTCACCACCTATATCTTGAAGAAACTATAACAATTACTATGAAGTATCAGTTGGCTTCACTTTAGACTACTCGGCTAGTGATCTTGCACAGAAAAAGGGAAAGGATTTCTTCGGGAATTTGCAAATAAATAACCAACCGACCAACCAGCTAGCCAGCCAGTCAGCCAATTTGATCGCATATCGCATTGGACTTTCATTTTCAATATTATACGGTTACGAAGCACATCGGCTATAAACCATTTAAGTGGCATGATCAGGTCCGTATAAATACCAACAATTGGTGTACGCGTAATGTGAGATGCGTATTAATGTTCAGTCATTTTTCTTTGATGTTTTATTCTGTATCTGTGTATGTGTGTGCTTATGTGTGGGTGTGCAACAGCCATATCACAGAGATCAATCGATCGGTCGGTATTCAAGGCAACTGCTCTGATGGACTACACTTGATGACCTTTACGCTCGTTACGATGAAATAATTAGCATGTTACACAACATGCATCCAATGCTGCAGCCAGATGCTGTGGTCGGTTTACCATCGAATTAACGGTTTTTTGGAGCGTACAACCAAAAGTATTGTATTGCATTATTCCCTTTTTCTTTTCTTTGTTGCGAATTATTTTTGCTTGCTCAGTTTTTTTAGGGCAAAAATTTAGGACACTGACCAAATTTAACGCGGCGAGACTCACGTCGTTTCTTGTTTTTCGTTTGTTTCGTTCGACCAAAGGGAAGCAGTGATATTTTGACCTACTTCTGCTCATACGAATGCATTATTGAATCTTTTTTTCATCTTGTGGCCATCTAAAGATCCTTATCTGTCATCAGTCGACGTAAACAAAACAACAAAAAGAGTGACACTGTTGCAAAACGATGAAAATGGTAAAGTTCCTTTGACACTGCGTCCATTGAAATAATGATGACGAATTTTACCTTATTTGGTTGTACTCTGGTACTTCAGTCTATACCAAGTAGGGTATGTATTTTGTGGTAATGCAATTTAAGTAATTGTACCGTAATGGCAGGTTAATTTTTTCTTAAATTTATTCAATTAACATTTATGTTTTATTACGTAATTAAAAGAAATTAGCTTAAATTGTATTGTATAATACGTAATTTAGTTGTATATTAAAATGCTGATCATAAAAACTTTAATGCTTTTACGAATAACTTTGCAAAAATTATAATTTTTTCCTTCGTTGGAAGTCCTTCAGTGGAACCTAATTGATTACGTTAATGGTTGTTTGAGTGATGATCTTTGATGTCGAAACGTGAAAAAGTTTTTATAAAAAATTGATAGTGCGTTCTATAAAAGGTCTACTTTGTATCTAGAGTGTTGACTTAATATCTCTAAAATGAAAACTCTAATGTCTCAAATGACTATTTATGTGAAAGGCAAATGCAGGAACACAAATAAACTAAAAATTTATGTTCAAAATAAAAATAAATACGGAAAAAGTTATTTATTAGCTCTTTATTATTATTAGTAGAATTTTTTATAATAAAATGTAAGTCAAAATAATTACAATAAAGTCTTCTCTACTAGAATAGAAAAAACAAAAGTTATGATGAGTATATATTTGAGGTGGTTTGGTGTGACAATCCGCGAAAAACCACAGCATTCAGAAGTTTTTCGATCGTGGAGTGTTCTATTCTTACCTATGGTGCGTTGGTCTGGTGTCCGGCGATTAATAAAAAGTACAATGCCAGCAAGCTAGTTAAAATACAGATATCAGCAGCTGTTGGCATAACTGAAGCACGTCGGCCTTGTATCACCGATGCCCTTAGCACGATCCTACTCTTACTACATCCTGACCTATTTATTAGCGCAGTCCAGCTCACAGTATCTGGGTGGTTTGCTCACAAACCGTGCGGCCACCGCAATATACTGCAGTTGTTACCAAAGTAGATGATAGCATCTTCTACCGACAACTGCACTGCTAAACTTCACTTCAATCCTAGCTTTGCTGTAGAGTTTCCAACTAGAGAAAGTTGGAATGACGGGAGAGCTGTGGAGCTCTTTGATGTAACTCTATTCACCGATGGATCCAAGATGAGTAATGGAGTCATTGCTAGAGTTTACTCTGAGAACCCTAATTTATTAAGGTCCTACTAGTTACCTGACTCTGACAGTGTTTTCCAGGCGGAGATCTTAGCGATAAGGGAGCCATGCAAGGACTTATCTCACAATACCGCAATAGCGGGCAAGGTTGGCATATATGTAGACAGCCAATCTGCTTTTAAAGCCACTATTGCGACAATAAACAATTCTAAACTCGTCAGGAAGTGCCAGGCAGAACTGGATTTTATAAGCCAATGCATAGACTTGACCCTAGTTTGGGTGCCGGCGGGGGCACAGCGATTTTGACGGCAATGAGAGTGCGGACGTGCTGCCGAAGAAGGGCCTCTCACTGGACACGGACTGTGCTGAGACAGTGAGCTGTCTTCTGAGCTCCGCTAGGGAACGTATTTCTCCCTTCCGTACCACTAAAGTACTGCTTATGTTGAGCAATTTGACCAATATAATAAAAGCCAAAACCAACGATGTCATCTCCAGATCTCGGAAAGTTATTTCCAGAGTGGTTGCAATAACCACGATCCATGCAACATGCAGAGCTATTTTTATAGACTTGCCTTTACAATACGCGTGCAGGAATGATGAAAGACTGCTTGGTCTGAGATGCGAGCATTTGCCGGCTTTGGGCTTACTACTCCTTTGCAGCTGGAATTATGCCATCAGGTTCTGCAGATTTGTGTGATTTGAAGCTTTGTTGCGGGACTAAAAAGAGGATATACCGCGGAACCAATTTGGGTTCAAACAAACCACCCGACAGTGCAAACTGTGACTAAATTGATATCGGATGTTAACTGGCATATAAATATTAAGAGGAATACGGCTGCCTGTCTAGTGGATCTCGAAAAAGCCTTTGACACGATCTGGATCTAAGCGTTAAATTATAAAATTATAAAATATGGGTTTCAATATCATTTAGTTAAATGGTTACTCTGATATACGTGAACTAATTTGTTGCAACAGGTAATAAAAGTACGACAGTTGGGGTTTTCAATATAGCTAACAGTCTTCTACAAGGCGCAATAACGGGGCCAATTCTGTTTAATATTTTTATTTCCGAAGAGCGTAAGGATATGGGTGCATCCCTAGCTTATGCTCCCAGTATTAAGGTATACGAGTACGGTATAAATATAGACGAAATTGTATGTGGTAAATAGTCCCGACTTTCTTATGCACTTCCGCTGGTGGGCCAACAGGATCTGTAGCCCTTTTCTTTTTCTGCAAAGACACAGATAACTTGAGCTTTCTGTACGCTGAAAAAAGGTACTTCTTAAGCTTTCACGGCCATGTTCTCATTTATTATCACAATAAGTTTATCTGGAGAGTATCAAAGTGTTATGCTGACAACTACAGAGAGGAGGTTTGTAAAAAACTCGAAAAACAGTAAAACTTTTACTCGAAAATTCTTTTATTAAAACTTTTAAAGATATTAAACAGTTTATTGTTATTAATAATAATAGTAATTGCTTGTTAATATATTTAACAAAAGACTCACGCAACAAACTTGGAATTTACGTTGCAAAAATTGTTAACAAATGTTTTACAGCTACTGCCTGTTGCTTATGGTTGCACATAACTTGAACTTAGCAATTAGATCTACTACAACAATTGAATACTAAATCATACTTTCATTAAGTTCTTGCTGCATTTTTGTTTGAATTGCCGGACAAACACAAGGGAACACCACCGCCCGATAGCTAAATTATTGATTTCTTCATTTCAGTTGCATCAATGGATTTTTAATTACAAACTCAGCACTGCTTATGAAGCCAATTTGGCATAGATATCATTGACGATCGTCATTGATGAATTACAATTAAATCAAATTAATTGCAGCGAGCTGACAACTGAAGCATAAAATCGAAAACGACCAACCGAATGCAGTGTAAGCGTTCATCGTTTGCTCGACTTGTTTCACAAATCTGACAAACAGATGGGACTGCTTGCTTACTACATGCTCTCTGAGCTAATGATTGCAATTGCCATAATTTTATTATTGCTGGTGTGGTGTTTTTTTTTTCTTTTTAAATACAAATCGAACAACTGCACGATCCGAATTTAATGTTCAATATTCATTAAGGTCGCTCGATCACCCGCTGGCAAACTTCGAGAGAGATTTCGTAATGTTGGAGGAATAGCGATTCATTTAGTTCGTTTTCGTTTAGTTGGTCACTCGCTTGCTCACAAACTAACGAGTGATGTTTATCTTCTACAAACCGTAACAAGTGGACAAGAAAATCGCATTCCACGAGGGACACACACCTGCACAAATACACGAAATAAGTGGAATCTGCTATATCTTGTGTTGTGCTTCGCTCTATTGTGACCAAATTTGGATTTTCCGGGGATGTACTATACTCTATACTACAAGCAGTCATCTATCGAGACGGCAAACAGCAGCCAATTGGAGCACAGAAAAAAAAGTTGAAATTTCCAAAGATGAATCTTTGGTGGCACTCGTGCGACGGTGCCTAACTGCACGCACAACGAAGTCAAGAAACAGCAACGGACGATGGTAACTTTTTATGCATTGGACAGTAACCAATGATCAGATTCAGATTCGTTAGAGTTTTTGCTGCTTCTCTGTCATTCTTTGCATGCGAGGTTACATGGGGAGAACAAAAAACGATATTTATGTATATCTGGCCTTGTAATTAAAATTGACAAAAATGATGAAATGTACTTTTATCCCTTTTTCTAAAAAACCTTTATTTAACTTGACCCATTTTTGTCTGTATTTTCGACTACTTTGAAGTCTTTTTTAATCACCTTCCACCCGACCTAGAGAGCTGGAATTTTCTGAGCGTCTAAGTCCAAAATATCATTTTTTATATTCCGTTCGTTCATCAATAGGGGCCCGACATATTTATATTGCATTTTCTTGTATTGCTTATTAACAAACAATAAAACTTGGCTCGATTTCCTCGATTCTCAGTTGTTGCATCTCAGGACTTAGCTGTGTTTCCAACCCGTCAATGAATTTCCTCGTCATTTGGAACATGTGCCCGTTTATTGGCAGTAGACCTGCTGCTTTGTAATGCCTTGCATTCGAATCAAACTTATAGCTATTTGGCACCTTCTGGAGTCCTGTATATATGCGAAGTACCTTCTTTTAAAAAAAGGAGATCTTCTTTATTATTGTTGGTGAGACGGTGAAACATATGGGATAGCCATAGGTTACCTCTGGCCTGATGAGCTGTTTGTTGATGAGCAGTCTGGTCAAATGAAGAGCATAGTTGGATGTTTCAATGTTTGATGGATTTGAGAGTTAAACTTGAGCCTCTCGGTAAAGTTGATTCCCAGGTACTTTGTCTCTGATTTGGTGTTTAATGTCGTGTTATCCGGAATGGTGATTTTTAAGCCTATGTACCGGCTTTTACATTTTCTTAGTCCCGTTTTTTTGCTGGTACTTGGAACCAGATGAGTTCCGTTTTGTTGGCGTTGATCTTCAGTCCAAACTTCAGGTAGTAATTCCAAAGATTGTGAAGCTGTTCCTCCACTCTTCGGATAGCTAACTCAGAATAGCGGTAAGCTGCATATGTGATTGAGTAATCCACGAGAAGCATGGGCTTTGTTCCGGATGTATTGGTGGGTTAATTCGCTGTGAAAATGCTAAACAGGACTGGTCCAAATCTGGAAACTTGAGGAACTCCGTATTTTATCCTTTTCCATGTCAAAAATAAACTTTTTAAATATTTTCACAACATAATTGGGGAAACCAAAACTAATAAGTTTGTACAGAAGCCTGTTTGTACAAACGCTCGAAATCTTTTTCGATGAATAGTAAACAGTCTACTCTACTTGTTCTGTCTTTCAGTACTTTAGTGACATCACTGTGAAGCTTCAGCATAGGGATCAGCTTAGAGTGCTTCTCTCGGAAACCGAACTGAAAGAAAGCGAATAAGGTTTCTTTCCTAACAAATCGTATTGATCTTTTTACGGATCAAAGATTCCAATTCTTTTCTGATACAACACAATAAAGCTATTGGACGGTAACCAGTTGCTATAGTTCACTGTAGTCTTCAAATTTCTGATAGCGTCATCAATTTTGTTATTTTCCAGATTTCTGCAGGCCGCTGGCATTGTTAGGTCAGCTTTAACTTCCGATATAAGCCGATTCCAGTTTATATTCCTGAATTTGGTGTGAAATTCTTGTGTTGGAGTGTCTTGAAGAATACGCTGATTCAACCTAACTCGAAGCTCTATGGTCACATGATCCGAGTAACTATCATGCGCCAAACAGGAATGATTCCTTAATTCTAGAAGAATATTTATGAAATTTTTCGTCGCCAGAAAGAAATCCAGAGAGAACGGTGTCCGAAGTTACGTCTTCCGGGGCTGTGAAACAATAGCTGTCGTATGCTGATGTGGATGAGAACTCACCCAATCTGCAATGGCCCTTCCTTGGTGGTTGCACAGAAAAGCTAGCGGGTAAATCTACTCCAATCACACAGTATGTGTGTCTAGAGGAGATGTCGAATACAGTTTGCAGATCCCGTTGAATGTTTTCACTCGCTGCGTTACAGTGATTGTACACCGATATCATCAGCAAGGTCTCAACATCGTTGACTTTAATGCTGACAGCTGTTACTTTCATGCTACGTGAACCAATGGATTTGCTACAACAAAACTGTTGGTGGCTAAGACTGCAAAGATAGATAAGTTGATTGCGGCGGAGACGTAGCAGCATTCGTTTTGAAACAGTGGTACTTTTAGTTGAAGTGCTGTTCAAAACACGCCAGCGCAAGTAGTTAGTGGTTAAGTTTCGGCGTCCAGCTTTACGTTAATATTCCAACAATGCCTTTATGTGTCCTGTTTGAATGCCCCATAAGTGCCACCTCAGTATTTTTTCTTGTTACACTGGTGCGGACTAGAGTTTCTCTGTCAATAGAATAGTGAGCTAGGTGTTTTGTCTATCACAGCCTAGCGAGCTTGGTTCTATACACGATGCCAATATTGCGCTAACGCTTGTAGTTCCCATCATTTTACACTCTCTAGAATCATCGTTTATCATACACGGGGTCAAATCTTTTCAGTAAGTTTTTCCTCTTGGATAAGAGGTCAGAGTGCTAACACACAAGTTACTGATATTGCCAATGTCTTAGACATAATGTACACAATGTGTATTGAAGGTACAATCACATTATTTATATAATAAACAGCAGAGGCTCTAATAGTAATTCTAGGAAAACTAATGAGTTTTCAGATTTGCTCGCAATGAAAGCGTACTTACATTGATAGGTGAATTAAATGCATGGGCCATTCTAAAATGTCATCATAGCCACCGGTTTTTGGCCTATAAACCAGTACCTATTGATAACTCCAATTGATAAAATAAAATAATTAATGATCGTACACCTCGTCACGTATACGTCAATCAATCCACCATCGTTGTTAATTTTTTGTATCAGTTTCACTCTAGTTGCTAATATGTCCATATGTGCAGTTATGTTTGGCTTGGTCAACTATCTGTCAATTTGAAAAAAGCCAACTTGTCTTAAATTTGTCATACATTCATGAAAAATATACGACAATGTTGCACGTTGCCTGTATTACAAAATATAAGCTGAGTGGTATAATTTGTTAGGAAAGAACTGGAACTCAAAAGCAAAAACAGCCACTGATTTATGATTTTCTTTTTATTATAAGTGTAAATGTAACTATTTTCATAACATCACTTGTAACAACATTATAACTACCTTAACCTATACTGACCTTAATCAACAGCAATAATAATTCGATGAACGGGTCAATTTATATTACCTCTTAAGTAATAATATTTGAGTAACCATTGTAAGTTCATCTACGTCGGCACCATTCCCCCCAGCTTCAAACCATCTATTGGTAAATGATGTTCCATCTCACGGTATGCTTTGTTTGCCACTCTATTTTAGGTTTTCTTCGCAAATGATGCAACTAAAATGTTTTACAATTTAATTGCAAATTTACTTCAATATTTTTTATGTCTAGGAAACGGCTAAGATCGTGCTGCCCTTTACCATGGTAACTAAAATGATCGTGTTAATGATGATGATGATGATGATGATGTTGACTGTAAGGAAATCTGTTTGCTCAGCATTCGTTTAACACGTTCCCAACCTTGTTAGTTGTTAGATGTTAAGCTATGAATTTCATGATTCATTACAATAATTTGTGGGTAATAACTGTTGCCACAACGTTACATTGTATTTGAAATAATTAATTGTTGCTTTCTCGCTCTCTTTCTCTATCTCTGTTTCTCTATCTCTGATGCTCTTATACTCGGGATGATAATGAATTTTTCTTCACAAAGGAGTTGTTATGACTAAAGGACGTTGTGGTTTGAAATTGTTATGCTATTTGATGTACTTTTAATGCGATAATTGCAGCTATTATTTCGTTTTTCTTGCCATCTTAAGGTTAACATTTTTCTCACTTTTTTTCACTGAAGCAATGACATAATGTTGTCCAGAACTACATAACATGCTTATGAATTTATAAATTTATTTAGTCTTTTGGATGATTTAAGACAACTGGTTTGGTTTTTTTGGTAGATTAGTTAATTGCCATCGACGTGAACAACGTTTCGGTCACAAATTCCTAGATTGCTCAATTAATAACACTCTCAATCTGCATCTGTCCTGGATAAGTCCTTAAATTCGGTGTCAGGTGGTTATTTATGTAGTGGCATATCCTTCTAGGTTCACTTTTCGAAAGATTTTCACCCTTATTATGCCTATAGGCATAGCGTGAGCTTAAAATATTTCTCTAGAAGTAAAGAGAAGTAGTTGTGGAGGGTTGAGTTAAATGTTCAATACATATATAAGAAAATGTATAGAAAGATTAAATATAAAAGAATAGGGAACAGAATACAAATACAAATTGCAAAGAAGGCAGAGAAGTTAGCCGTGCAGACTATCAATATGTAGCAAAAGGTATAGCAATAGGGGCGATCCAAGAACGCTTTTAACCCCCCATGCTGTTATCGACTGCAACAGTGGACCCGAGATAGTTTAAGGATTGCACTACTTCAAATTCGCGATCCATTATTTTAATTGTGTTACCAATGTTGGATATTCTGCTCGCAGACGTGGCCACCATGTACTTTGTCTTGCTCTTATTTGGATGAAAGCTTCCTGTACAGCTACCAACGATGTCAATAACGTCTGCGTAAGCCAGTATCTGAATGGACTTATAGAGGATTGTTCCTCTCGCCGTAACGCCAGACTCTCGAAACACTTTCTCTAACGCCAGGTTGAAGAGGATATAGGCCAGTTCATCCGCTTGTCGGAGCCCGTTATAGATGTTGAATGGGCTTGATAGTGATCCGGATATTTTTACTTGGCTTATAACATGGTCATGGTCAACCTACATAGTCGTGTCAGTTTGTTTGTGATGCCGAATTCTCTCATGGCTTTATAAAGTTCTACTCTGGCTATGATATCATAGGCGGCTTATTTTTTTCTATAAAAAGCTGGTGTAGTGAGTTTTGAAACTCTAGACATTTTTCCATCATCTGCCTATGGATGTAGATTTGATAAGTTATTGATTTGCCTAATTTGAAGCCATACTGGTATGGACCAATGATAGGGCTATCCTGTTTTGAAGGATAGAAAATCTTATATGCGGTTCTCAAGAACATTATACCACGATAATTGGCTGCAGGTTGTGATATCTCTCTTCTTATGTATGGGGCATAGAATGCTTCTTCGCCAGTCTTCTGGGATCTTTTCTTCCTCCCATACTTGCTCTATTATTTCATGTATTGCTTGTTCTATTGCGGAACGCCCTGTTTTAATCAGCTCCGCTGGGATACCATCTGGCCCTGGTGCGGTCCTCGCTCACTGTACTGTTCTTTTCCATGAGATTGTTGCATTCCTCTGTACGCTACATTCTTAGCTTCAGTCGCTGGCTTACATTTGTCATCGCACCAGTCGTTCCAATCTTTATGATTACTGCCTTACATGGAGTTAGCAGAACCAATGACAGTGTTCTTATGGCGTGTCCATTTCTCTTCTACGCCCAAATTCCCATGACTTACTCTCCCAAGCGCCGTGTTGACTCGAATCTGAGTCGCGGATGCAGTCTTTCATGATGATGCAATCTGAGCTCGGAGCACCATAGCAACGTGGTCCAAGTCGAAGTTGGCACCTCGGTACGCTCGTACCGTCATCAGCTTCGGGTTATGGCGTTGGTCTATCAACACGTGGTCTATATGGTGGAGAATCGCCCTGTGAAGTAAGAGGAGGAAAATTTAACGGACTATCATTAGCTCTAAACAATACAGAGATCATTTTTCTTACTAGAAAGAGCATCTAGACAGTTTTACCAATCTTGTGATGAGGGACAAAACCGATGCGAAATACCTTGGTATATTAATTGATTTAAGAATGAGTTTCAACATTTTGACCAAAGTTGTCTAAGTCTAGCTAGCGTCATCTCTTGATTTCCGCGGTATAACAAATTCTTCGGTAAAAGGCTGATGTATGAACGGACTCCCTGAGGAAGATATGTACTGAAAGATGTTGTCGGTGGTGCAGAAGCGAATTGCTCTGCGAGTAGCCTCGGCCACTTCACTTTTTCAGAATTGTCCATTTTGTTAGTAGCTGGGGTCATTCCAATTGACCTTCTGGCTAAGAAACGCAAAACCATCTACATAGGAAAATCCAATTTTTGCAAAAAGAGAGAGTTTAGGGGTTCTGCACCATAGAATGCTAATATTATTGCAGTTAGCTTATGACAGAGTGCTTGTAGTTCCAAACCGAAAAATTATTGATGGACATTTTGCATGGAAGGACGAATTCCTGAGAAATTTTCAGTTTGTTGAAGTTGTTGCCTTCAGTCCTCAAACTCGACATTAATGGCACATAGTTCCTGTACACAAATTTTTAGGTTTTTTTAACCGATATTAATTGTATCGATTCGTCTTAGTATTCTGACTATTTGCTTACCTTTTATGTTGGTTACGCTTACAAGTAATAATGATAGACTACCTGAAACTCGGCACGCAAAAAAAATCACAAGTGTAATCCATCAAAATGATGGTTAACGAACGAGCGAACGTGTCGCGATCGCTCTGTGAAGCGGTAGGCCATCATATACGTCGATCCACGTGCTGCTGAACAAGTGCATCTCACTATGTACTCTCGTTAAAATCCATTATTAACTACTCAAGATAACTGTGTATTTCATTGTGAATTAATGAAATAGTTCGTCAAAATACTCCATTTGAGATTAGTTACCAACGTTATGACAGCACCATTCTTAGGGTGGGCTGGGCCCCATGTCTATCCAACTGTACAAGAATTTGTCTCATTACTCAAAATGTTCTCTGTATTTAGTTTTAATTAATTTTAATTGATGTTTCGCCCCGAAAAAGTTTCACAAAAATGTTGTTGCAACCCAATGCAGAATTTTTCGCAATGCTTTTCGCCAAAGAAGTATGCAAATTATCTGAAGTTAAGAAGAAGTTAATTATCTTTGGATAAGCATAAATCGTTCCTCGATTCACTTCCATATAATCAACTTCATTAACGGAGACATATACTCGTATTAGTAGCAGTATTTTCTGGTTTTTTTTTTCAATAAAAAATAACATGACAATTATAATATATCGTCTGTTGGAGAGAGATTAGTATTTTTTTCGTTTTTTTTTATACATTTTCGCTTTTATTTGTTAAATTTGACAACTCTATGAGTAAAAGAAAATTTATCAGGATTTGCCAAATGTTATTCGCTTATCCGTTGATCATGATTTTCTCATCTTATATAGTCTGCCTTCCAAAGATCTTTTGTCGGATAAATTTTAATTTAAGACATATCCTCCAAAGTTAAGTAATCCTGCACAAGCTTTGAAGGTCATATTGCTAATATTTTCTCTATTGCATCATTAAATTAGGTAAGGTTAGATTAGGTTAGGTTTGGTGACTGCTATTGTACCCTTATCCCGTTTACTGTCAATTGTGGTACAACAGGATCAAAGCTTTTCCACTTTTACTACAGTGCTTTAACTGTTAGTGCTTTTTAGTTTTAGGATGTCTCCCACCTTACAGTTTTCGATGTGCGATAAGCTGTTTTATGTGTTATATCCTAAATGTTTCAGTCTTCTGCTGGCAAGAGCCGGACATATACACAGGAAGTGGGATACTGTTTCTATCTCTTCAGTGTCATAGCAGCCTCAACAGAATTCATTAAACTAAAGGCCCATCCTTCTAGCATGTACACCAAGGAGACACTGCCCTATTAAAATACCTAAAGTCATTTTCATATCCCTTCTTTGCAGCGATATCAGTGCGCTAAAGTGATCGAAGTTTAGCTTGGGCCAAACTTGTTTTGCTATAGTACATGTGGCGGTGTGCGCCCACCTAGCCTTTTTAATGCTTCTGCCTATTTCCGAAGCAAAAATTTAACCGATGATAAAGGTCTTCCTATGTCTGCACTTTCCGGTAGCACTTACAGCTTAGTGCCATTTCAAGCAGGTTCATCTGCCTTGCAGTAACCAATGGTATCAGAGTGACCAGGGACCCAGACGGATGTTGAAATACTCAGTCATCTCACTGAGTAATGTGTGGCAGCTTATCGCTAACCCCGACGTCTATCGATTTGGTTGCCGCTTGACTGTATATATAAATTACGATATCGGTTACCGATAGTACCTACATTATGTTTAAGCCAGGTCACTGCTTCCTCAATCGCTGTCACCTCAGCCTGATACACGCTGCAATGGTCCAGGTCCAGCCGAACGGAAATGTTACCGTTAGGTTTGTCACAGTAGACTCCGACACCGTCTTTACCGTCGAGCTTGGAGCCGTCCGTAAAGAATTTTAATGCAAAAGTTTCTTGTGGCGAGCCATCCCACCATTGCCCCCATTGCTTGGAGAGGTAGATGGCCCGAAAACCCTTGTTGAAGCATATCACCGGCAGTAGTCTTAGTTCGCCAGTTTCGACTTTAGCGAATTATTAATCGTCGTTGGCGCGTGTGTTGTCTATAACACACCACTAATGTGCATACAGGCTGCCATTTGTACGTACCATATAGGATAAATAAGAGGCACTGAAATCCCTGTAATTAGACTCTACGATTTTTTTCTAGCCCTAAACTGCCGATCATCTCTCAAGGAGATGGAGGAGCCGTTCAAAATAACCTACCCCGGCATAGAGACACTCCAGGAAACTGTAAGGCTGATGAACTCGCCAAATATTAACCCGGATGAAACTTTATCTTGGCTAAAGATGAATGTCATACCTTCTCGGATAAACAAGCTGCGCTAAAATCCCTGAAATCAGAGTCTACGAATTCTATTGAAGCCCTTAATAGCAGACTATCTCTTAGGGATATAGCAGAGCATTTCATCATTCACTTGCCGGGGCATTGAGATATTCTAGGAAATTGTAAGGCTGATGTACTCACCAAGCATTGAACCTGAAAAAGGTTCTATAGGCATACCAATCGCAACATGCAAACTCATGTTATAGCGGGATTATACCGAAAAAACTAACTATAGTCAGACGGAACAACTTTTCTAGCCAAAAAGCAGATCTGATGCAAGCTGGATCCGAATCGCTCCAATTGTTTGATCTTTCAAAAAAGATTGCACATCAGTGCTATAATATTTGTCATCAGGCAGCACTTTCTCATAGAAAAGCATGCAAAAATGCTTGGTGCTTTCTCGAAAGACTTCTGCAGAAGCTGATGGATGGATGGACGTGCCCAGCACACTCTCAAAAACGTAAGCTCAGTCTGGGAGCATTCTTTTACATTAATTTTAATGATTTAACCATTACTGATAGTAGCAGTCACTTGCGCTGTATGCAAAGCTCCAAATAGTTCAACGATTAGGCGATCCATGTCACAATGGACCATTATTGGTCTAAGTGCGTCGGTTTTTCACCAGCTGCCTCCTTAGCATAACCTAACCTACACCTCCAAAATTCAACTACAGATTTCTTAAAAATTTCTTACTAATCATCAAAAGGAGTTCCTATAATGCAAATAAAGGAGTCATCATCATTCATATTACTTGGTAAATGTTCCATCTTATGCGTAACACGACACGTACTGAGTAATCTTACACAGCGCTATTTCAAAATAAATAAATTTATTTTTTTGTAAAGTTCACCTGTTCACCATTCAAGTACTTGGACAAAACACCACAAACCTACAAGAGCACTCCGTCATTTAAAGTCTCAAAAATTCAAATTTCAAATTATTGCTCCATATGCCTGACATCATCTGCGTGTGGTTTCTTGGTGATCCGCAGACTGCCAAAAGTATGCGAAAAAATATAACAGGTGGGAACTGCGCTTTAGAGGCTGATGTTTGTGCTCGAAGCCGATGCTCTCCCACAGAAGCTGTAAACATGCAAACGATGTTCACTAGCAAACCTCATCTGAGGATATCTACGGAAAAACGAGTATTCCACAACGATGCCAATTTGAATTGGTCTCGCGGAGGAGAAAAAGACTTAATACGGAGTGAAAAACAGAGTCGTTGAAGTGCAAAGTGTTGTTGCTGCCAATGACGATAAAGGCATCCTGAGGTGCATCTCTGATGATTACTGCAATGGAATTTTGTTTATTAAAGTAAGCCGTTGTCTTACTGACACACTAACTGACTGGCTGACTGGCTGTCTGACTGACTGACTAACTAACTAACTGACTATTCAGGCACATACATATATGAATGAATGGATTAATGAATGCGGCAGTAGCCCCTTTAGAGTTTACCTCAGTATGCAATGAGGAGATGCCTTAACGATGGCATACTACGTAAAGTATTATGCAACATTCTTGTTGTGGTATGTGCAGCCAACCAGGTGATCTCCGTCGCCGATGAAGAAGGCATTTTGTGTTGACATGTACTCGTAGATAGTGGACTTCTATTTGAGATATATTTATGATGATATATTAATATCTGTGTAGTAGAGTCAGATTCGACGATAATGCGGCTACAATGATAAAATAGGACAGATAGGCATAAGTACAAAATACGGCCATTTGAGTATTTTTGGTTTTTCGACGACCAGCTGATGACTTTGAGTAGTTTTGATGTCTAACATCAAAGATTAAGGCAAAAAATACTACAATGTCCCAACAGAAGTAAAAGTTTTTGGTCATTGATGAAAAGAATCAAAAATACTGTCTCGTCGTCAATTCCAACAATCATTCGCTGTCAACTCTAAGGACAAGGACAATCTACTTGCTGCATATTTTGCAACTAGCACCAAGTTTTTAGACTATACTTTGATTCCACCTTTACTTCCGAGTACCGAACGAACACCTTATGGGACAGATTTACATTCGTACTCATGAAGTTTCTAGAGTTCTAAGTGACCTCAGCATACCAAATGGTATTCCCCCATTACTTCTAAAGAGGTGTTCTTCATCGCTGACGTAAGCTTTTCTACTTATCCTATTCTTCTAAACCCTTTTCGAGTAGTTGCAAAGCAGCATTTGTCCAGCCCATACCAAAAAAGGCGAACCGTCATGTCTCTCTTCGTACCGACCTATAGCACTAGCGTCACTTCTTCTTAAAATCTGATCGCTAACCGTCAGATCAGCATTTCCATGGTTTTAAGAAATATCTTGAATTATGAGAACTAACATGACCGCCAATAGGACTGCTAAATTACCACGTTCGACTGGTGATCTAATGGCATATATCACCGAAAAGTTGAACCAGTCTTTTCACAAGTTTGGTGAAAGTTGAAGCACTTGATATTTCAAAGGCATTTGACAGAGTTTGGCACCAAGTTCTTCTGTCTAAAATGCGTGCTTTTGAAATCGATGTAACCCTGCTTCAATGGATTAGAAGCTATCTTTCAAACCGTTAAATCCAAGTTGTGTTGGGTGGTTTTAAGCCTAACATGCGGGTGTCCCACAGGGCTGTGTTTTGTCTTCGACACTCTTTCTTATTTCTATTACGCGATCTTCTGTTTCTAACTTCAAATCCAATTCATTACTTCGCTGACGACAGCACTCTTAGCTTCTCTTATATATTCGTAGGTTCATGTCCCTTCTCTTCGGATGTGGAGTATAACAGAGTATTTCAAGCTCGTTAAATTCTGACCTTGACAGCATTACAAGGTGGGGAGAACACAATAGAGTCGAATTTAACGCATTCAAAACTTAATGCTGTCTTCTGTCGGTGTAACAAAATAGTAACCTCCTTCCATTATCCATGGATGGCACTTGCATTGAGGGAACTGAAAAACTAGCAATTTGTGGTTGCGCATCAAAGCTTCGTTGCAATGACCACATATTCAACGTCACAAAAAATGCTGCTAAGTGCCTTAGCTTCCTAACACACGGTGCAAGAAATATTTCACTCCCACTTATCTGGCTACTATCTACAAGGCATTTATTCGCTCCAAACTTGAGTATAAATTTCTTGTCTGGTCAGGTGCACCTAAGACCACCTTGTATCTGCTTAATGGGGGGCCTACAATTTAACGCCATATTCGAATGGTGAATTGATAAGCTTGCCGTGATAAGTTATTACTCTCGGATGTTTATCAGGCATTCGCGGTGGTACCGTGAAAAATGTCTTTGGTGTTTCTGTGATTCGAACCACGAACCTCTTGCTCAGAAGCCATTCACTGAGCCACGGCGCCCACAACGTCAAAAAATACTACAACTTTTTTTAAAAGGTTTTTTTTTGGAAATATTTCATTTCCTAATGAGATCGTTCAATGTGATATGTTTAATTTGTTACCTGTGTTTACCAAAGCAAACAAAACAAAAGATTTAAGTAACGAACTTGGTGTTAAGTTTTACTTTTGCTTTTATTTTTATTTTGCACGATTATTACAAGTTGTACATTGCAAAGTAAGTTATCGTCAACCGCAATCTTCAAATTGGGCACCTCTTCTTATTAGCCTACAATGTTTGTTTATATTTTTGGGTATGCTTTTCAACCTTTATTAGGTAATTGACATTTTGAAATTCGCCCAGACAACCAGCTCATACCATTTGCAACGTATCAACAAACAAAAAGATATCCAAGTTATTACCCAATTAGCCACGACGACCAAGAGGACAGCCGACAAATTGCCGATTCTCGCGTATCTGATTAAATGTACATTTATGCCTATTTCGTGTTTCTCATGGTGAAGCGTGCTGTTGGTGTGGCGTGGAAATGAAATGGCAAAATTTTTATGTTTTTGGCTAACTGCAAAAAAATCTTTTAACAATAATATAATACATGTTAACTAAAGTACTTTTAAGGGATGGATACGATCTATTTTGAACCAAAAATCGATTTCCAATTCCCGTTGACTTGTCACTTTTTTCCATTGTCACCTCAATCTGATTATTACCGATATTTTGCGGGATTGGGTTTGTGCCAAATCGAAGTCAATCAGAGACGTTAAATAAATGATTACTCAAACGATAGCGTGAACAAAAACCATTTTTGTTTCATATATGTTTTGTAGAAAATGATTTCCTTCTCTAGATGGTAATGTTTCAGTTTTCGGTAAATGGGTACCTAGACTCTGATGCCTCTCAAAGCTAATCTGTTGCAAAGCGCTGTATACTATTAGATTGCATCGCTGAATACAAACTTTTTTTAAATGCACATCATTCATAGTCAGTTTCCGGGCAGCAGCAGACCTCGAAATGTTGATTGCACGCCCAATCTGGTCCATGATGGAGGTACAAGTTAATGTCTTTGCAACTGTTGACATACGCTCACGATACCGACATCATTGGCAAATACCATTCAGCTGTCATCGTTACGTTTGTGGTGGTAAAAATGGGATCGGTAGTTAACGACTTGCCGTCAGCAAGAAGTAACTTTTTAAAACGACATATTAGACAGAATGTCAAAATAAACAGCTATAACTTTGAGTTTGATAGTGACCTGGGTTCCAGTTCACTCCACAAATCGAAAGGAAAATTTCCAATTTCCAAGCGCTATTCCGTCGCATATCAGATGAACCCAATAACTGTCCGCCTGGGTCAAGAAATCCAACACAGAAAAACAATACACTAATGCACAACGGGGGGATGACATGTGTGCACAATTGTTGGCAGCTAGACCTAAGCTAATTGTAAAGGCATCTCATCTTAGAACTTCAATTTTTATTACAAACTTGAGCGCGCAGAGTAATCTGTATAAATAAAAATGAAACGCTTTTCGTTGGTAAGCGCATGACTTGAGAACGGCTTAACCAATTTGGATTATTTTTATTTGTAAATGTTCGTCATAGTCCAGATAAGGTTTATACGGCAAGATACGAAAAAATTGCTCTTAAAATTAGAAAATTGAGGTAAAACAGTAAGTGCTTCATATTTTTTGCTGATATAAGTGGCGATTCTCTGGCTTTCTGAGTGGTTGAAGTGTTCAATGAGTGGAGAGGGAGTCAGTTCGCTGGGGGTTAGTGGTCGGGTATTCAGTAGGTGCTCAGTGGGCGGGAGGTCAGTTGACGGGTGGTCAGTTGGGTGGCGGTCAGTGGAATGTGGCAGCCGGGAAACACCGGATATTTTCGATAGTTCTAAATATAAAGCGCTGCATATTCTTTAATTGAATTGAGCTCAGATTGTTATTCATCCAGATTAAATGAACGCAAGAGCGCTGTATTGATTATTATTAAAGTTCGTCATGTTACAAAATCACGGTGATGCAGTTGAAAAAACCGCTTATGCTGATAATACGTACCGATATTTTGACAAGCGATTGCCTATCTTCAAGTTATTTACAAGTTCTACATCGAATTAAAAATAAATAATTATACTTATAAATAATTCAAACTTTGTAAGTTATGGTAAATTTTCTGGATTTTTAAAATACTAACATTTATAAAATTGAAAGCTCTAGGGACATCTTAACCCAATGGTTATCTACCAAGGAAGAAAGTGGTCAGTACGGTACGATGGTAGCAAATAACTTCTTTTGTATGTCGAGAGGCCGGAGGATCTCGCTGATGCCTACTCGACCAATAGAGACCTCCTCCGCTGAACTATGCCCGAGCTGCTCCGGGACCGAGCCTTGGTTGTGGTTCCGTAATGACAACTGAAAGTGTAAGAACTGGGGCACATTTAAAGCAATCTTACTGCAATTTTTTCATGCCCACAAGATACTGGGAACATTTGGACGATGAAATTCGCCAGCGACATCATAAGCAGCACGAACATTTTAGGAACTTCGTGATTGTGATACAAAATCTGATGAGACATAGAAATTACCCCAAAGGACGACAGGTCGAGAGGATTTTTCGGAACTTGCGGCGGGAATACCAGCTGTATGTATATCCGGGAACTACCAGGAACTACAAGGGCTCATTGGCAAAAAGTATCCAGGCAAACCAGGAGAGCACAACGACGACACCTAGTAGTAGTCCACACGAGAAGTATTGTATGGTGAGTCAGCCATACCATCCTCGAATGACTTTTTGATGGCGCCAACAGGAATATTTTGATATCATTCATTTGAAGAATTTAATTGAATTGGTTAAATTACTTGACGTCATTTTCAAAAAGCGAGTGTACTAGCTCTCGCGTGATTTTCTGCTGGTATGGGGAAGTATCAGGACAATTGACTTCTGCCATCAACGTAGTTCACACGATGAGCCTATCTGACGAGAAATCAGCTCTGATCCAGGATATACACTGAATTCTCGCTCGCAGCATGATCGGCTGCGAACTCGTTCAGGACACTATTTACACTGGCGCATACCGCAGTTTTGTCAGCGAAACTTTGGCTGAAAGGGTTCGAAATTTGGGAAACACCACCCCCGTGCACACCCCAACACTAATAGCTAACGGAAGTCAGGTAACAGTCTGTGAAGAATTGAACGTCAACTTTGGGTTTGGGGAATACTTATTTTCCCGGCATCTATTGGTGTTGCCGACCACCGATTATGACTTTACACTGGGATGGACTTCATTGCAAGAGCCCGAGCCCGAGCTTCGAAGATAAGCATAAAATACTTCAAAATGGGCCACCACATCCGGTTAAGAGTCCGCGTACAACACACTCCGAGAACAAAGGCCACCACAAACCACACACACACACAACTTAAAGGATCAAGAATAACTACCTTGCCATTACTTCTGAAGCTCAACGCTACTACATTTTCTAACTCCTCGAATTGATAGCTTACAAGTACCTACCATGCCATTTCCGCTGAAGTTCAACACAAGGATATTTTAAGCAGCAGGTGAACTCTTGATACGTTGCCTACGTTTTCGCATATCTTACGCTTCGGGCTGTTGCGATATATCATTTCCATGCATAGTGCTGTCACGAAACTTTTTCCATTTCTCCTCAGTACTTGACTTTCATCCCGACTTCACGTCTAATATTAAGCTCATCGTTATATGGCTTAAGAGTTTGTAAAAAATTACTACGATAATAGTTAAACAGATATACATTTATTCAAACGACCTATAAACACATGTATTCCTGGTCACACTCAAGTTTACTCCGGTTCTGGCTTCTATTTGCCATGGAATAGCTCCATCGTTTTGCTTATTTTATTTGCACAATAATTATACATAGCCTGAATGCAAAAGTAAATTTAATAAAAAAAAAAAACTAAATAAAAGAAACCGTATGGCAAATGCGAAACTCATAAAATTGACTTCCTGGATTTTCAGTTTTTCTTCTAGCCGCTGCAAGATTACATCATTGGTATAAGTGCTTGCAATAAAGTGCCTTACAGAGGTGGGGCTTTCTGTTGTTTTGTATATCTGCAGTTATACTTTCAATTGCCTAGGACATAATAGACGCGTATTGGAGAGGTGGTACACGAAAAACAAAAATATTTCGTTAGTCAGTCAGTGGCAGTCGGCCACTTAATAAAATGCTAATCGAATGCAAATTGTGGTAAATGAGCGCAAGCTTGGTGCTCAAGTCTTTTGTTTTCAGTTAATTTTTTTTATTTCAAATGTTTCTTTCGTTTTTGAGTTAGGTGTGAGAATTTCTTGTTTGCTTTTATTTGCTATTCGCACGACGCGTTCCGTGATGGATTAAAGCGATAATTTTCTTAGTTTGTTTGGTGTTCAACGAGCGAAGTTTTGCGAAAATTTCAATTTTTGCCTCATAAACGTTCACGCGCATACAGAGGATGAAAAAGAAGAATTCCTTGAATCAGTAGTCGATCGGAAACTCCATGCATGCCCTCAGTATGACTAAAAATCATTCTGGGCGATATGAATGCCAAAATAGGTAGGGAGCTAGTTTTCAGGCAGTATATTAGCATTCACTGCTTACACGAGAACACTAACGACAATGGACAACGAGTCATAGAGCTGATGGCAGCAAGCAATAATTTGGTCGCTGCTAGAACAAAGATTAGGCGTAAAAATATCCACAAAGCCACCAGGGTGTCTCCTCATTGAGCCACTTGCAACCCGTTAAACCACGTGTTGATAGACCGCCGCCAAAACCCGATCCTCTACGAACGTGTCGAGGTGCCAACGTCGACACGGACCACTATCTTGTTGATACGGTGCATTACCATGAACGATTGCCTCCGCGAATTAGATTCGAATCCACACGGCTGCCCTTCGCAATGAAGAGGGAGTAGAAGATACGCCTTAAGATAACTGTAATTAGTATTGCTGACTCCTTTTTAGGCAGTAGTCGTAGAGAACAAAACGACAGGTTCAATGACGAGTGTAAGTTAGCGACTAAACGTTAGAATGTTGCGTACCGAGCAATGCACAAATCTCATTGAACGCGGGCACGCGAAGATGAATGTAAAGAGCTCAGAAGATATGGAAATGCTGTTTACCGGCAAAGAAAGCAGCCTAGGAGAAGAATACCGTCCGTGAATGAGAAAAGTACTGAGAGCGAGGACCACAATGGATGTGGGAGATCTACCAAAGAGTAAGCGGTATGACGCAATATACACAACATTGTGAATACTGCGGAGACAACGATGGTAATATGATCGCCGATCTCAATGGAATCTTATTGCAATGGGATAAGCACTTTCATGAGTTGTTAAATGGACAGCTAACTGAGGAATTGGAGGCTCCACCACTATGCTGCCGCCACCAAGCAGTTAGCAGAGCTATAAATCGGCACAAAAATAACAAGGATTAGATCGCATCCCAGCGGAGCTGATTAAAGGAGGAGCTTCCGCCATACACCAAGCAATTCGTGAACTAGTAGTGTAAGTATGGGAGGAAGAAGCTATGCCAGAATACCTGCGAAGAGGCATCCTCTGCCCCATACATAAGAAAGGAAGTATCACAACATGCATCAATTATCTTGGCATAAATTTGCGTATGCATGTAAAAATATATGGATCACTATCAAGCATATTCAACATCTATAACGGGCTCCAACAACGGGTTGGACTGGTCTTCGTCCTCTTCAACCTGACGTTGGAGAAATTGACGTAACGGGAAGAGAAACAATCCTCTATAAGTCCATTCAGATACTGGCTTACGCAGACGACACCAACATCTTTTGTAGAAACCAAAGTGCTGTACAGGAAGCTTTCATTCAGATCGAAGGGACGTCAGGAAATCTGGGGCTGCAAATAAATTAGAGCAAAACGAAGTATATGGTGGCCACGTCTGCGAGCAGAAGAACCAACATGGGTCCCTCAATAAAAATATCGGTTCAACTGTAGCAGCCGATAACAGCATGAAACTAGAAATACGCACACGATTGCTCAAAGACATCATAGTCTTCTATAATCTGTCAAGACTCTTTAAATTAAGGAACTTAACTTAGCCAAGCTGTTGGTCTGCAAGACACTGTTCATACCAGTTATTATATATGTATCTGAGACTGTGGGCGCCGTGGCTCAGTGGATAGGAGCATGGACTGCTGAGCAGGGGGTTCGTTGCTCGAATGCCAGTAACACCAAAGTATTTTTCACGGTGTCCCAACTATCGCGAAAGATTGACAAACGTCCGAGAGTAATACCTTGTCACTGGAAGCTTCTCAATTCGCCGTTCGCATCCGGCATTAAATTGTAGGTTCCTCCATTTGTGTGCAAAAATATGCATGGTCAACACAAAATGGTTGCGAGAAGTCAGGCCTTGGACCGCATGGTCTATCGCGCTGATATTATTATATTATTATCTGAGACTTGGGTGCTTAGCAAAGAGCACTCTGGTCTGAAAAAAGCGTTCGAAAGTAAAGTCTTACGTAGAATTGTTGGCCCGTATTGGTAATTATTCGATGTTCATACCTTTTTTTCGGCACCCGGCACTGTACATGGTATTTGGAACTAGGTGCTCTTTCTTCAGAAAATTACTTTTCAAATCAATCTGACATATGGATAGTTTTCTTTTCTCGCATTCCGCATCCCGCATTGCACCATAGTTCACAATCATTACCGCATTATATCAATTATTGGAAATTTTTCTATCTGGACTTAGAGGTCTTTGATTGGTTTGGTTGTTACAGCTTAAAAATATCCCACATGCATCTGATCAGCCTAATCGGTGGATGAAATCAAATAATTGTTTTCTTGAAAATGATCCGTTTTGTTACAAGAGAGCATATTATAAAATACATGAAAAATGCGAAATTGCTACAAGCTCCGCATGACAAAACACCTTGCAATCCTGCCCGAGGGGAAGAAGTAGATCACACGATCAGCATTCAACAGCAACCAACATCCAGCTGTCGTATGTTTCAATGGACCTCAAGTGTTGTAATGACTCTCTTACACGGCACGATCGTCCCGAACAGAATTCCACATATACATTTTCGTAGCGAGTCTTCCACCAGCCAGCCGCCATCATGGAAACAATTGCAATTTTCCACGACAATAAACGCCGCGCGTAACGTGCACCAAAATGGTCATCGGAAAACATAAATCAAGCAATCACGTCATGTTATGGAGCACTATGCGCTTTGGTAAGTATGTCAGTATGTGGCACACACACACACATACACATAAATTTCCATTAAACAACAGGAAAACGGCCAACATCGTGACGTGAGAACGATGGCGAGAAAAAAAATCTCTTTATTAATTTCAATTTTTGCCGATCGATCACCTCGCAGATCGCTTTGCTTCGAGTTCAAATTGTGCACACATGGAGTTCATTGGTGTATTTGCGGCCAGTAACAGATACAGTTTCGCCTGCAGCGGCACTGCACTGTTCAGCTCAATTAAATTATTCTGTGGTTAATGGAAGATATCGCTGGTTGGCCTGGTTAATCCCGAAAGTTGACCAGAGACCAACATCAGCTACTATGTGGAGTTGCATAATCTGATCGCATGTGCACCGCAAATAGCAAAGCGAGAGTAAGTTTATCGGATTCATGCAGAGATACAGCGCTACGTACAAATAACAATGGTGAGAGTGGTGGAAATTCTTTTCCTTTTTGTTCGTATATTGCGGTGGTTGTTATGGTTGTGGGCGCGATCACCACCACCAATGCAAATGTTTCACGAAAAAGTGAAAGATCTTCAAGGAAGTTGCATTTGGCAAATGAGATGAACGATCGATATCTTGAAATTGAAAGTAATCTATTGCCGAATTGATGATGTGATGGAGTTTGTTGCTCCGGGATGGCATTTTAATGTTGTCCGCAAACGACGGTTTAGTGAATGTAGACTCAAAAACTATGTTACCTAAGCCTTAACTCGAAATCTAACGCTCAAGGTCTAACTTTTTCTTTCTTTTTTTCTTTGACTATATATGGAGAACCGAGTGGTTCCATTCGGTGGCTTAATGAATGCACAAATCTTGTAATCGCAATGACCAAATTCTAAGTTGATGCCATCTCTGTGGCTTGATTGTCCGTTGTCTTTAGTGTTCTCGTGTGCCAATGTACTGCCTGAATGTCTGAGTACAGCCTAAAAGGAATACTGTCTTCAGACCAATTTTTGTGATTATATTCCAAATATTCCAATAAATTCTCCCTTGTGCTATTTAGAACACGGAAGGATTTGTGGCTATCTGCATGGACCACTGAGTAGTGGGCAGCCATACTACCAAGTTGGGTATACCGCTTCTGCAGAAGTTGCAAAGATGAAAATTATATTATCGAATTAATATCGTATCTTAACGCTACAGGCTGGCTTAAAACCGCGTAAATATCCATGCTAGGTCCCTCGAGATAGTTTGTGGTATCAAAATGGCGCACTCTTGCGCTAATTTAGGACAGCGCAATTACAGCGAGATAACTTTTATCTTACTATTCATATTATAACTATATATTAAGAGAAATAGGATACGAATTAAAGTGACTTATCTCTATGTTCGGTATCAATATGTTTCAACTGGTGTACCACAGGGTATTCTGCTTTGTCCTACCTTGTTTTTAAGTACAAAAAACGATATTTCCAACCATAAATTGAATGGTAAAATTAGTTTCTTTCTGATAACACAACATTATTTTATAATTGTAGTAACATTGATTATATTCCTTTAATGGAACAATCCGATTTAGCACTTTTAATATTTCTAAAAGGATCTTTGTTCCGCCTATCATCACATTGTTCTACATGTGTTTATGGATTTCCAACAGTAGTCCTGTTCGCCTTCCATAAATATTGGAACATCAATAGTGTATTTCCCAATTAGCTCTAAAGAGGTGTTCTTCCTAGCTGGCGTTATCATTCAGTAGTCTTTTCCTTGTATCCTTAACATTTGGAGTTCTAGAGAAGTTGAATCACTTTCATCTTTTCTTTTCAAGGTCATGAAATCGCAGATCAATTATCAGCTCATGAAATATCTGGAAAATAACGAAATCCTTAGTGACCGGCAGTACGAATTTCGTGGACAGCGTTCTACTGGTGATTTGATGGTCTTACCGAATAGTTGAACCGGTCTTCCATCAATATGGTGAAAGCAATGCTAGGGTATAGAAATTTATATCATCTTTTGATCATAAGAAAGGGTACAGTTCTATGCTTAGGCATCAGGATCGTGCAGATTTTGATTCTTCCATAAATAAAAATTTCATGCTTATAGCATATTGTTTTAGTTTACCGATCGTTCATTCAAAAGTTCCAAGAAAGCAGCAACTTCCATTGTGTTAAATATCAATTAACCCGTACTATTACTATCCTGGGTGTAAACACCCAACGCCTCTTTATTCAAAGTATTTCATTAGTAATATATAGGTTAGGTTAGGTTAAGGTGGCTGCTAGTGAAACCGACACACTTAGACCAGTAATTGTCCATTGTGATATCACACGAATCAGGAAAAAATTACCTTCCACTTACTCGATGGACTAATTAGAGCTTCGTATGAAGCGTAGGAGACTTCCAATGTCAATATTGATGAGATCATTAGTGTCGTTGTAGAAAAAAGCTCCCATATGGAGTTTAAATTTTTGGGAGAGGGCTGGAAAAGTACAGAGGAGATGGACGATGGTCTCCTCCTCCTCCTCAACCATGCAGCTTCTGCAGAAGTCATTCGAGAAGAGTCCATGTCTTGATGCATGCATGCCTATGAGACAGTGTCCAGTGATGACTCCTACAATAGCGCCGATCTGCGATCTTTTTTGAGAGATCAAACACTTGGAGCATTTAGGATCCATCTTGGGCCAGATCTGCTTTGTCGCTATGCAAGCTGTACCTATAGTTAGTTTTTACACTAGCATCCTGGTTTAAGAATTTACATGTAGCGATTGGTATGCCTATGGAACTGTGCTCAGGTAAGAAGGGTAGTGGCGAGTTCGTCAGCCATACAGTTAGCCGGAATGTTTCTGAGCCCCGGCATCCAGCTGGATATTGAACTGCTCCGCCATATCCACGAGAGAGGATCAGCAGTTAAGAATTGAATTAGTGGAGACTGATTCCAGGAATTTCAGTGCAGCTTGGCTGTCCGAGAACATACGGATATACTTATATATGACGTTTCTCTTCAGCCAAGGCAAGGATTCACTGATCTCCATAATTTCAGCCTGGAAAACACTACAGTGATTTGGTCGACGGAAAGAGAGGCTAAGATTCAGTTTTTTTTTTGAGAAAATACCTCCGTCATTAGTTTTTGACCAGTCTGTGTAAAAATAAATGTGTTCATCTTCCAGTTAAGCGTCTTCGTCCCAGAATGATCTGGAGGGGAAGGTGACCTGGAAGATTTTGTTGAAATGGAGTTGCGGAATGGTGCATTCTATGTTGTCTGGGATCCTCAATAAATTCAGGATAGAGGAGTGACTACTTTCATTTCTAGTCCACTGGGAGATAGCATTAAGGCGAATAGCCGAGCTAGCAGCTACTTGCCTTCTGTACATGTCGAGTGATGTAAGGTAGTAATATAAAGAAATGGAGTTAATTGTCATACAGAAAAATTAGTACGATTATTGCAGTAGGGGGATTTGTTAAGACTTCCTCATTGCAATAACTGTATAAACGGAAAAAATCCCAGGAATTGAAGACTTTTCTTCAAATTTCATAATTTTTGTATTTCACAAATTTCTATCAAATGCAATAAACTCCTTCCATCACGTGAAATTATCACAACATCATCACCCAATAAAGTGACATCACCAAAACATCATCATCGTAACAATAATAATTCCCACAAATAAAAAACAAAAGAAAATTTCCTGTGCGAAAATAAAAATTTGCACCCGCATTCGTTACGACATAACAGTAAAAAAATTACGGGTGTTAATTATGATTTTTTACGCCAATTTGACTCTACAAAAGCCATCGTGCCGCCACAGCACCAATTGAACTTTGCCTACATCAATCAACACAAGAAGCTCTGTTTATATAGCCGACTAACTGACTGACTGACTGACTGAATCACTGACAGACAAAAGAGAAAGGGACCAACTACAACACCATTAGTTAAGTCACGATCACCGATCGGTGAGCCACACAGCTGCAGTCAGAAGGACAGGCGAAAGAAATGGGCGTTTTGCTAGTTAACTGCTTCGCGCTGTGATGGGTGCAGAGTGTGATCTGGCTTTTTCATCCGACAGAAGACAAACTAACATAGCACATATCGAGATATTTTTTGTCTAATTTGATGCCAAAGTCAAAATATTGCCAAGCAACTTAGCTGCATCTATAATGGTATAGTTCCAGTTGTTGTGCTGTGCTGTACCCTGTCCAACATGAATGCAAATTTTTTGTTGTTGCCAAAAATAAAAAAGTTTCCGATCAAATTGTAAATCGTGAAATAGCCAAATGGGAGCGTGTTGCATATTTATTTAACGTGTTATGGAAATTGGCTAAAACAACTTCCTGTTTTTGCAATCAGAAGTGACAGTAGACGAGCATTATACAAATATCCAATATAGAAATTTCTAGATATACTTTGGATAGCCACACGCGGCGGCCACTACCCCACTCACTTTGGCCTGATAGACTACAAGATATTAGAACAAGCAGCGAAATTTATATCCCACTGCATTGATCCTTGAACTAAGAACGACGGTGCCTCTATGGGAAATACAAGTGGGAACAATTGGGACTAAACAGTGGGTTAGCTGATGCTATTAAGTGCTGAAGCAACGTTGGTTCAATTACCAGCAATTTAATCAGCCACACTGATGTGTTGCAGACCAATTCATTCGCAATTCGCAACAAGGCGACCCGAAGACCGTTTGAAATTGAAATTACATTTTGTGCGCCTTACTTCTTTGGTGGCAGTGTGACTCTATCTGTGGCGGCGGCCACCATAAAGAGCAACGAGTCATGTGCATCATGCACCGTCACCATCATCCAATACCGCCGCACCATGCGGTATGGCACGAATAACATGACATACATTTCGTTTCGCAGTGGGATGTGAATGGCAGAAATAGAAGATGGAGTGAGTACCAAAGCGTTGTTACGATTCGGTGGTTGTATCGTTCGGTTGCATAAGATGCCAACCATCAGCTCGAGAGTGTGTTGTTTTTACCATTTTTGGCTTGGCAGCTTTTCACTGGATTAGTAGGACAGTCAACGTAGTGGTTGCTCTGAAGTGGGTTTTTGTTATAAATGTTGTCCGCAAATTGGAAGCCAGAAGCAGTGCTGTGCTTGAGAAATTGAAGAAGAAGGAAGTCACACTAGAAAATGAGTGAAATTTTTCTAGAATTAGTTATAATGGATGGACAGCAGCGAGATGTGTATGTAGCAAAGTTTGGTATCATTTCCACAAGAAGGTAAAATCTTTGAAGGAAAATCTTATGCAGGCGAATAAATTTCCCTTAATGCAGTGTTACCCGTAGGTAGGTAAGTAGAGTGATGATCCACGCTGTGCTTGCGGGGTCCTCAATTAGCGCTAGTATGCGCCATTTTGATGGCACAAAACTCGAGGGTTCTAGCACGGATAAGGACATGGTTTAAAACCAGCGTTCAAGTATGAGATCAATTCGATGATCCTGTAATCCGAGAGCTCTTTCAGATCGTAAAAAAATGTTTCATCCAAAATGAGTTGTCTTGACCCTGCTAGGGCCGGACAACTGCAGAGGAAGTATATGAGAGTTTCTTTCTCATTTTCATCTTTGCCACTTCTGCAAAAGTTGTTGTGCGGTATACCCAACTTAGCAGCATGACTGCTGGCCAGTGCTGATAGTCACAACTCTGACAATATCCTTCCAGGTTCTTGATAACAACTCGGTGGTTTTCTTTTTGCTGTAGGATGGCCACATTGATTTCGATATGGCGTAGTTCGACAGACTGATCCACCTGAGCTGTGACTTAGTATTAAAGAAGGAGAGAATTTGTTCCTTGACTAAGCACATTGGACAGGTTACCTTCTCCATAGAGTCAGTATCCAAAGCGAAGCGAAAAGCGTCCGCCCTCTTATTACCCTCTATATTATTATGCCCTGGCACCCATACTACGGTGATGTCCAGGAATTGACTGATCGAGGCCAATTCTTCTTGGCACTGTTGTACTAATTTCGAGTTTATTGTAGCCGTATAAATCGCCTTTACGGCAGATTGGCTTTTAACACAGATACCAACCCTTCCGATTTGTGCGTTTCTGAGCCTTAATGCTCTACTGGCGTTCATAATTGCTAGAATCTCTGCCTGAAAGATGCTAGCCGAATCGGGTAGTTTGAAAGACCTTGACAGATTTAAATCATCTGAGAAGATACCTGCACCGACTCCGTCCTTCATCTTGGATCCGTCAGTGAATATTGTTGCGTTATATTGCATCGCTACTGTCCCATCCTTCCAGTTTCCCCTGGTAGGAAATTCAGCGCTGAACGAGGAGTTGAAGCTAAGCTTAGGGATGCAGTAATCAGTATATGATGGTATCTGGTACTGTCTGCAGTATATTGCAGTGCCCGTATGGTCTAGTAGCAAACCACCCAGATTCTCTGAGTCATACTGCACTGCACGTCGCAACATACTTGATAAATATGTCTGTAGGTAGTAGGTTCAAGATGGTGTGAATGGCCTCGATCTGGCAAGACAGTAGAGCTCCTGTAATGCATGCTGCTGCTGTTCGCTGTAACCTGCTGAGTTTGGTGGCGTTAGCGTTATACTTATTCTTTGTCGCTGGCCACCACCCCAGCGATCGATAGGTGAGAATTGGCCATACAACAGCTGTGTACAGCAAGAGAGCCATCTTTGTTTGAAGACCCCGTTTCCTTCCGATGGTTTTTTTGCTAGCATAGAGGGCCACGCATGCTTTCTTAGCCCTGTTCTCTATGTTAGCCTTCCAGTTAAATTTCCTATCTAAGATCACTCCGAGATATTTGGCACTGGGGCAACGGTTGAGACTTTTCCCGTTGAGTTTTGGAAGGATAAAGGCCGGTATCTTGGATTTAGTGATGAACAAAATCATTTTGGTCTTCCCAGGGTTGAATCCAAGGACACAGCTTGTTGCCCAGAAACAAACTATACACAGGGCGCTTTCCATGAGTTCACTGATGAAGTGTTACCCGTAAATAGGCTTTTTTTCCTTTTGTCTCCTAAATCTGTGTCTTAATCTCCACTAGTGCTGATTTAATTCAATTAGTAATCCATTTAAATGTCCCTTACTCTTAGACGTTCTAAGAAACAGCATTCTTCTGGCAAAAGCTTGGTCTGCCATACTATCGGGACAAATAACTTTAACAGTCAAGGTATTCCCCAGTAGGCTACTCTTAGTTTTTGTGGTGTCCTGTCTTCAGGAACTTGCTTAACCTAATATTTAGGCTTTAGAATCATTACAATCTTAGATGTCTTATGTATTATTTAAGTAACAATTAAGCAAGGCATAGACTTATGGTTTTTTTTTAATTTTTTTCTCGAAAGAGCCCTATGTTTTTGACAAACTATGTCAAAAGCTGATGTCTGTGATGTCTTTGATGTCTTTGATGTCTTTGATTTCTTTTATGTCTTTGATGTCTTTGATGTCTTTAATGTCTTTGATTTGTCTTTGATGTCTTTGATTTCCTTGATGTCTTTGATTTATTTGATGTCTTTGATTTCTTTGATTTCTTTGATGTCTTTTATTTCTTTTATTTCTTTGATGTCTTTGATTTCTTTGATTTCTTTGATGTCTTTGATTTCTTTGATGTCTTTGATGTCTATGATGTCTTTGATTTCTTTGATGTCTTTGATTTCTTCGATGTCTTTGATTTCTTTGATTTCTTTGATGTCTTTGATTTCTTTGATGTCTTTTATTTCTTTTATTTCTTTGATGTCTTTGATTTCTTTGATGTCTTTGATGTCTTTTATTTCTTTGATGTCTTTGATTTCTTTGATTTCTTTGATGTCTTTGATTTCTTTGATGTCTTTGATTTCTTTTATTTCTTTGATGTCTTTGATGTCTTTGATGTCTTTGATTTCTTTGATGTCTTTGATTTCTTTGATGTCTTTGATGTCTTTTATTTCTTTGATGTCTTTGATGTCTTTGCTGTCTTCAATGTCTTTGATGTCTTCAATGTGTTTTATGTCTTTGATGGGTTTGATGTCTTTGATGTCTTTAAAGTCTTTGATGTCTTCAATGTCTTTGATGTCTTTGATGTCTTTAATTTCTTTGATGTCTTTGATGTCTTTGATGTCTTTGATGTCTTTGATGTCTTTGATGTCTTTGATGGCGTTGATTTCCAATAAACCGAAAACGAAGCTTCCGATTTTTTGATATCTTAAAAACAACCAAAATCTTTCGTAGTTTTGCCTTTTTTAACATTGTTAAGCCTAAAAGTATGAAACGAAAAATCCGCCGGAACTTGCCTATCTTTCATTACAATAACAACACCATCAATCAAAGTTAAAACAGTAGCTGCTCTTATATAAAACTTCAAGATCTTAACGCGTTCACACTTTTCTAATGGAAAAGCTGCATCTGCCCCATTACATCATCATTTGGTTGGACTCTCTTTTTCTTGGTCACTTTCACGTAATCGTGACCGTCCTCTTCTCTTAGGCATTTCTACGCCCCTGACTTCGGTCAAACAGGGAACACCAGCCAGCGAGAAGACTTTAATTGAAATGGCACGTACTTGCTGTTGAAGTAATGAATAGTTGCGCCTTGTTTGATGAGTTGTTGTCCACGACGACGACGACGACGACGACGACGACGACGACGACGCATGAAGTGACGGAATCCAAGAAATAGATAGCGCCAAGTGGTATCACTATCATCGCGTTTTTCTTTGTGTGCGTGTGTGCACTGCACTTCTAATGGGGAAGTTGAAACACATCTTGGCTCCGCTCATACTCATAACCCCGTACAGCTGGTTTCCGAGCGTCAGTCCAGTAACGTGAATCGTGAATAAGTGGATACCCAATACCAGATACGATCGAAGACACTGATGGTAATAAAAGTGAAAGGCAGACCACAAGCACGATCTGTATGTGTGTATGTGTGTTAGTCGATGCCATAACCACTGGTGTTTTTGCATAAATGTTGCATCTTCATGGTCGTAAAAAAGGTAAACATTTGGCAAAGAAGAAGATCACTATCGAGGAGATGAGCAATATGAGAAGATGATGCGCTGCTTCGGCCTTGAACATGAAAATGGGCAAAACAAACTGGAAGGAATAATAAAAATGAAGCGCTTATTCCGGTTGTGTTTTGTGGTCTTTTTGTTTTGCGCCGTGCCATCATTTGGTTTGTTTGTGTATGTGCCAAGATGATACCAGCTCGTGGCTTGGCACGACTTAATACAGCAGTGAAGCTTCAACAGTGGCAGTGGTGTTAGGTAATTTTTTTTGTCGAAAGAGATGAAGTACGGAGATTACACTGGACTTTTAGTGGAAGTGATAGGGGGAGAAGAGTTTTTCTTTCGTTTGTGGGGCACAGCGGTTGACGGCTACAAATTATGACCTTAACCTTCGTGAGTGGTAAGGAAACCCGATTCATGCTTTAAATTTGCATGATGGCTGTGATTATACTACGACCGCTGTACCGCTGCACATAATTTCGTTTGTTTGCCATGCAGCATAGGAATGCGTCTATGAATAATGTTGGTAAAGAATATGACAACCTGCATCAATTATCGTGGTATAACGTTTTTGAGTACCGCGTATAAGATTTTCTTCTCTATCCTTCAAGATAGGCTAGCCCCATACGCTAGGGTCATCATTGGTCTATAACATTGTGGCTTCATCCCAGGCAAATCAACAACTGATCAGATGTACACCCTTAGGCAGGTGATGGGAAAATGTCTAGAGTTTCAAAACTCAAAACTATGATAGCATAACCGGAGTAGAACCTTATAAAGCCATGAGAGAATTCGGTTGACCCTGACCAATGCTTTAAGCCAAGTAAAAATTTCCGGATCACTATCAAGCCCATTCAGCGTCTATAACGGGCTCCGACAAGGAGATGGACTGGCCTGCGTCGTTTTCAAACTGGCGTTGGAGAAAGTGATCCGATACTCGAGAGAACAATACTCTATAAGTCCATTCAGATACTTGCTTACTTAGACGATATTGACGTCTTTGTTACAAACCCAAGTCCTGTACAGGAAGCTCTAATCCAGATCGATCAATTGGCACGAAATCTAGTGCTAGTCTAGGGATTCGAGACTTGGGTGCTTAGCAAAAGGCTCTCTGACCTCTAAGCCGCGTTAGAGAGAAAAGTCTTACAGAGAATTGTAAAGAAGAACGACATCCGTGAGGAAATTTAAGCTCGGTAGGCTCAAGTCCTGCTCGGAAAGTCCTACGCGGTAGGATTTATGGAACATGATAGCGAGGCCGACCAAGCCTATGCTGAAAGATAAGGTAGACCGGGACGCCCAGATTTTACGGATGCCAAACTGGATGACATCGGTTCAAAATCGGGACCCGTGTGGAGGCCAGGACCAGACTCCGGTTGTAGAGCCAAATATGATGATGAAAAGATCATCAAAAGACCCCCAAACGACC
Source organism: Nephrocerus scutellatus (assembly GCA_947095585.1). Lineage (NCBI taxonomy): Eukaryota > Metazoa > Arthropoda > Insecta > Diptera > Pipunculidae > Nephrocerus > Nephrocerus scutellatus. The sequence continues at coordinate 99,296,386 of OX352764.1, forward strand.
CCCAAAACCCTCAAAAGACATCATAAAGGCCATACAGAGAAATGGCTTAGTTCCCGAAATTCCAGTCCCTAATGACCCTATTCCAGAATTTCCATAGTAACATAGTCTTTTAGTCACATCTTAGTCCTGCTCACTGCTTTATACACTGACACTGTTCAGGCTCTGTCTGCAGAAAGAAAAGTCTACGGATCATGTTTTCTGTGAGTCATTGGCTATCGTGTGGCGGCCGAGACAATGGAAATCTTTACTCCAACAGAGCGAAAGAACGTCAACTCCGGAGACATACTCACTTTCATAAGAGAGGTAATCGTCTTGAATTTTCAAGCAGCATCATCTTAGCTTTTTCGGCTTTTGACTTGAAACGAAACCCTTCTCCACTTCATTTCTCCAAGGTCTCACCTCTTGCGAGCATCATGCGTCATGGAAAACCTTTTGTGGAAATATCATCTTCCATATCCTTCTTCATTTGCTCGTCATCTTGATGTCCAAGTGAAATGCAGGGTACATGAGCTCATCTTTTTCTTTTTGTGACATATCTGATAATCTGCTCTATACACCAAACACATTGAATAATTTATCTGCAATAAAACGTAACTTTCTGTATAGCTGCTAATAGATCTCATTGTAACAATCATACATGATATTTGTACTTCTTAACTATGTCTATCGCCGTTCCATTGAAATACCATTTTTCACTACTTTGCTATTCAGCTTTAGGACTTATCTAGGTTAATTGTGAAATTCCAGATTAGAGTATAGAACACATATAAGAGGAATTTTTATTTCTCATTATTAACCCTGAAATTGAAATTCTTAACTAACCGTTCGACGCACTTTAACACAACATATGCCCATTAAATGGTAATTGATCGTTTATCGATTTGTCTGCGCAATATACTCCACAATTTAGACCAATGTTAATTCATGTATTAAATTTGTAACCCAATTTTTTGCATAACAACAGTGGTATGTCAACACATACACTAACACAAACCTTCTGCAAAAATATCTGCATGAGTTCTTTGTTTGCGCTGCGTACCGCGTTCACAGATAGAAACTTGTTAATTTGCCATTAATTTGGAGTTATTCGCTCGCAATTAATTTAGTAATTATTTCATGCAAAATTAAAAAAATTAAATTCAGCCAAAATTAATGGCCATCGGCAGTGAATCCACAATGGTACATGCATAGCAGCTAGTAACTCAAAAATAACTCAATCCGATTCGTGGTACGACTCATCGGTTGAATTGGTTGGTTGGAGTAACAATGAACAGTAGTAGTTTGTAGTTATAGTAACAACCTTTTTTATTATTGTTGGTTAATTGTTGTTGTAATTTTTATGTTGTGTTTTTTAACGATTGTAGTTATCCGCTTTATGATGTGCTTTTTCATTTGATGTGGTGAGATAAAACTGAGGTGTGCACTTTAAAACACGCTTCTTTAGCTAATTTCAGTTTTGTTGGATCATATCATGGCCAATTTCAAAATTCCGATCATAAAAATAACATTTTCATTCAATTTCTTTGTGTAACACTTAACGGTCACTTAAATGGTCCAGCGATGGCGGTCGATTTTTAGTTCATAACTTAATTATTGTCTGATACCAAATGCATTTTAACCATTTCACTGTTATCGTACAGTACACTAAATTGAAGTTTACTGAATTTTCAATGACCACCCGAAAGAATTTGCACTTAATCGAGAGAGAGTTAGTCCTGGATTAGAAGAAAGGTGATATGCCTTTAAAATACTGTCACTAGTATCGATTACTTCATATTAGGCAGGCTTATTATTGGTACAACTGGCTTGATAGCGAACGTAATCCTTGTGGCACACTCGTGTCTGCTCTTTCCCCTCCTTCAGAAAGCCTACTGAAGAGGCCCTGTGGTGGGGGCCGAAAACACGTTATAGGCTACCATTTCAACCCTACACGGGTTCCAACCTACCAAACTCTCGTGTGGCATGGCTTCGTTATCTTCCCCAATTTATAGGTTACCTTTATCATAGATTTCTTTGGTGGGGTTTTTATCTTATATTTATTTAATTATTTCTATTTTATTTAATTATATTATATATTAATTAATAGATTTATTTTCGGAGTTCCGGGTGTCAACGGATACAACGGTCTGCCAGCTTTCTCAGGGAAAAATTCCACCGGTCATCCGGAGGGGGACCTCGGAAACTCTGTGGCAAAGGCTTGGGGTCGAGAGGGTGTTGACATAGGTCTTTGCCCACTTGTACACCTAGTGCTGCTGGTCACATCGATGATGTTGTAGGGAGCTGTCAGGCATTCGTTCATTATTTGATAGACCAATCCTTAAGTAAGACTTAAATATAGTTTTCACTGTTGAGACATCTTCGTGCGCTGGTTAATCTTAATAAGTGTGAACCTCTAAATTCAATATTACAAATGCTACTTTTACCAATACATATACAGGCTGTATATACATAAAATATTCTGTTAATTTTGTTATTTGTTAAAAACTTCACATGATATTTCTTTTGAACGGAAGGTTAAGCTAGATTTCTGACTAATCTGCTGGTTAACTATGCACTCATACTATGAATTATCTCTATTCGACTTTTGAATATAAAAGAAGTTCTGCAATATCCATTCAAATGCTGACTATTAATAAGTTTATTAGGGTACAGTATAACACGTTTCACAACTGACATTTCATTCTCAAAAAATATAAAAATAAACTAACAAGCAAATGAAATGATGTGGTTTTTCTCTTTGTTGTTCTTCTTATCTTCCTCTCCTCTCTTCTCTAGCGTTCTAACACTTTTTTTATTGTTTATTGTCCTAACATTTAAATTCAAGCTCACTTCGTATTTCCAACAAAAAACTCACTGATCCTGATGAAACAACAAAAAAAATGGTACGAGTTTCTTACGGTGTGGGTGTGTCTTGGTTTACTTTGGGGATAATAACTCAGAGAATAACGGGGTGCTATCTACGTCATCTTAAAGTTCGAGGTCGTCAAATAACTTAAGCCACACATTTTATATTTCTTATTTCTTTAATTTATCGGTCTTTAATAAATGAAAGAAAGGATTACAACGGCTATAACTGGGGAGGACGGACAAGGTTGTTTTTTTTTTAAATTATGGGTAGTCCGTTATTTTCTTATTGAAATTCGTTTTATTATGAGATTGCAAACTCTTATTATTAACAGACTTTTAGTGTCATAGCTCCGCGATAAAAATTGAACCGATTTACGCTTGAAAAATATTGGGAAATACCGAAAACAAATTTCTATATTGAATGTTGTGTTGCCGAAACAGCGGGAAATTGGAAAATAATTGTCGGTTAAAAGTCACCAGTGGGCCAGTTTGTATCAAAAATTCGTAAAATTACTCGTAGCACACTTAGTTATAACACAAAATATCATCGTGTTTGTTTTAAGTGCGCTCAGTCGAGAATAGTGCAGTGTTTGCCTAAGACCCAGAACCCCAACTCGCTGCAGATCTCAGCAATTGACCATTAGCTGCACTGGCCTTAGGAAAGTTCTGCACAATGGCGTTGGTTCTTTGGATGGACTTTTTTGTAGAGTGACGGTCGTTGATGTTACACTAACAGTCCTGAAGTGATTCAGAAAGTTAAGGGTAACAATCATAGGGGTATTGTGTTTATGTACTCTGATTTTTCAGTAGAAGGAATCCTGCAGAATCCTGATATAGTTTTAATGTTTTTATAAATCTCGACGTAATTCTCTTTCTTATTCTAATTCTCCTTCTAGAAAGTGAATTTGATTTTGTTTTCCATTTGTTTTGAATGTGCACGGGTGCTCTTCTAAATGCTGGGCACAGCGATATCGTCAATGATGAGAATAATGAGGAGAAAAGAGAAGATGTCTATGAGCTTGTGTTTTGAATGCTTGTGGATTGTAACGATGTGGAAAAATAAAGCTTGGCAATGCATTCCACAGACGTGTTTTACGGCTAACGAACAAATCTCTGGGGTTAATTTCCTACATTTCCCTCAAATGAGAAGTGGTATTCTCAGTCAAGCTAGATGGCTCAGTGCGTACTAATCTACATCCAACTCCAAAGGTTTTTTTTGTTGTTGGAGGAGGCTGCAAATCTTCCGTAAGACTTCCCATTAACATTAACATGGGGCTTCTGTCAGATTTTTACTGACTAAAACCAACCCCCATTCTGCTGGTCTGTTAACTTCCTGCCGACCAGGTACCACCAATTAAGGCATTCATTCCCAGGGCAGGTATTTCCTCCTTAGATCTCTCTTTCTTGCAGCCTGTTTATCTCGTCGAATTTGAAGCATCACCCTCACCATGACCTCGTTGTCCACGTTCCTGGCTTCTTCGGTGCTCAACATTGCTTGAATGAGGCCAGCCGGAATTACTCGCTCTCCAAGTAGCTGTTCCAGCAAGAGTCTTCTGTCATTCTGCGTTCTCTACACTGCTCTTTCAGTGAAGACAGAATGGCTCGTGGAGATACTCAAGAAAACATCCATGCCCCGACAAGACCAGTGTCAGATTGTAGTTAACCTCTCCATGGTATGCGTCCATCGGGGTTTTGTAGATGCGCTGCCATTCTATTTCGCTACGTTTTCGATAGTCTTCACTTGTTCGCTGACCTTCACTGAATTTTTGCTTCGTGAGGTCTCTCACTGCCGCTGCTTCTATTGCCATGATGTCAACTTGCATTCTATCTGCTATGACTCCTGCTGCATCGGTGGACAACAGGATATTCTGAGTGACGGCAGTCTGTACGCTGCTGTAGCTCATTTCATAGTCGCCCGTTGCCATATAGGCACTGCATACATTAATATCGAGGTATTGACCCTTGCCAGCAGTTTTCTTATCGGCTGCTTAGGCCTACCAGTATTGGGCAATATCCTTGCAAGAGCTGTTTACTGCCATATCTCAGATGCTCCTTGAAAATGAGCCAGAATGGCTGATTGTTATACTTTCCGATAAGCCAAAAATAAGTAAAGACTTGATCGTGAACATCAAATGTGGCACCGCTTAATTTCGGGATTACATTCTTCGTTAATCTGCATCATAATATTTGGCTCCAAAAAACCTCTCTACCGGTCAATATTTCGAACTAATGCCATCCAGTTTGTTATCTTAAACCTGCGTACCGTACAACAGAAATAAGGTATCTGCCGTACGGTTTGAATAATTCAGATGAATTCAACGAAACAACTTTACTGCCGGCTCTCGGTAAAAGGTCAGAATCCTCTTCTTAGCAAGGACAATACACTTCATCTTTTTAATTCCTAATACATTGACTGATCCCGGCGAATATTGTTATTGTTAAGCTAATTATTGGCTAAATTTCATTAATAAATTGGTTTAATAACAAGAAGATTTGTTTTGTTTGAAACTGAAAATAATAGTCTCGACCTTGAAGCCCGAAGGTTCAACGAAACGTGAGCTTGCAGAAACAGCATCCATGTATGTTGATTAGATGGCAATTAGATAAATAAATTGCAATTTGTAATTATTATACTGAATGACATTACTGGCTGAGTAAATACATCTGTCATCCCCTCCGAAATTAACACTCAAAAAAAAAAACGGTCCAAGCGATGAAATCAAAAGACAATGACTTGTTTTCGGCTCACAAATCTTTGTCCGTTCACGCAGACTGACCTTCACCAAAGATATTTATCGGTAAAATATGGAATGATGCTTTAAACATATATCGACATTCTAATAAATTCAAAAAACCTAATGGATAATCAATTATTTTGGCTGACATATTAAGATCCTTTTTGTTTTTGTTTGGCAAACAAATAAAAAACACAAGCAAGCAGTCAAACACTAAAGTGGTATTCCCAAGGCAACAACTGGTTGTTCGTTGATGTTTGGTTGAGAATATGCTTCGACCGGGACCTAAAAAAAGCAACCAGTTCAATTTATAGTCCGGGTTATTTTTCTGATGTACTGATAACAGTACATATCGGTATTCGTAAATTTATTTAAAAAAAAACGTTTGTTAATAAAAAGTTTGAATTCATTGCGTCAATGTTCTGTACTGTTTTGAATGGCATTGATGCTTTTATAGCGAATTTTAAATTCCAACTTAATTAGAAAGTAGATTACCATTTCTTATTCACAATTAATTAATGACAATCACATATAGAAATAAAGTAAACCATTTTATAACTAACATGTTGCAGTTGGTTTGTATACGGATGTGTGTTAATTTATTGATTTATGATCCGTAGGCAATAGTAAGTGCCGTTTGGACAGCAGTTTTTTCAATTATTTATTAGCAGCTGTAGGTGGTATTTTTCAAATTCCGATTAAACTCGATAAAGTATTCCAAGCAATTGAGACTGATCTTTTCTTTGTCTGACTTCAAATTCCAAGTCACAGTAAACTGCGGCCTGATTAGACCCAAAAAACTTTCTAGGAGACCTGACGATTTTGTATTCGACAACAGACAGCATTGTGTTTTAGAAGCGTTATATTCTTCTCCTGGCGGTCAGTCAGCCAGATCAGCACAGTAGGGCCGAATAACACAAAATGCTTCAGAAATGCATGCTGCCTCTAACTGGTGAAGGTGCGAACAAATCTCTACGTGGTGGCCGTTGGTAATTTTTCTCCAATACAGGACAAGCGAAATGATCGGGCTATTCCATTCAAAGTAAGGTTGACATGAGGCCAATAACCTCACCCGTAAAAAAAACCTTATTACGGAACCACAAATCCGCCTTGGATACACTGATGAACGACGACGACCACGACAACCAAAACGGCTAAACGATTTAAGAATTTTCTCATGGAATTCCTTTGCGGTAGGATTTATGAAACACCACAGCGAGGCCAGCCAAGTCTACGCTACGCTACGAAAAGATGGCATAGACAAAGACGCCCAAAGTTTATGGATTCCAAACTAGATGACATCGGTAGTCCAGGACCGGACACCGGTTGTAGAGCCAAATATTATGATGACGATGATATTCTTCACCTTCTAATTTTGTTATGCAAGATAATGTTCGGTCAGATGTTTTAGTTTCACTTCCAAAGAGCAGGAACTAATATGAAAAGCTGAGAGTGCAAGTAATGGTATTCGATTAGAAGTAACAGAAACAAAGATACCAATGAAAATAAGAAATAGTGTCGAAGACAAAACAAAACCTTGGGAAACACCGATATTAATACGGTATCTGGCTCGAAGGACCAAACATGTGTTACAAGCTCACACTTGATGTAGTTAGAGTGTTAGTTTTCCTCGCAGCCCTAGCAAGGGCATCAAATAGCGCTTGAGTGCGCCATTTTGCGAACACAGTCATCGGAAAACCTATTGAAGTGATAGACAATTGGGTTGATCATATCGAAGCTGTAGCATTCAGGTACGATTAGAGATCGGTAATGCCATATGCAGAAAGCTTCTTCAGGTCGGCATGTCTACTTGCGGAGTCGTAAGTTCACCAGAGCTCAACATTTTTACAGATAGTCGATGAGAGTTTTTTTCTCATTCACAACCATGCCACTCCTGCAAAACGTATAATATGGAATACCCAGTTTGGCTGCTTGGCTGCCCACTGGCCAATACCCTGTGATTACGGCAACTACTCGGTGGATTAGATTTTATTATAACAAGGCCACACTTTTTCTCGACGGGGTGCAGTTGGTTAAGTCATTCTACCTTAATTGAACCTTGTGGGTACAAAAATTAGGACATATTCCATGGCGAAGCTCAAAGGACAGCAACCTCTCTCCGTGTATTCAATGTCAAATGTGATGCCCTTCTTCGTCAGTACGTGTTCTTTCTAATTGCCGTTGATGTCGCTGTTAACCGGCACCCATATAAGGGTTAATTCTATGCTTTGTCTTATCACAGCCAGTTCAGCATAACACTTTCTGACAATTTTCAAATTGTTTTTTTTTATAATATTGGCTTTAATTGCAGATTGACTGCCAACGCATATGCCAATCCTACTGCGGTACTATGAGATAGGGCCTTGCATGCCTCCGTTATCGCTAGAATCTCCGCTGTTTTTACTGATATCAATATCGTCTGCGTCAGCTGGTATTTGGATAGACTTATAGAGGAATGTTCCTCTGAAATTGCATCAGTCCATTACTCCACTGCCAGGCCGAAGAGAACGGTGACCAGTCATCTTGAAACCGTCCAAAAGATAGCTTCTAATCCAATGAAGCAGTTTATCATCGACTCCTTAAGCACGCATTTTGGACAAAAGAGCTTGATGGCAAATTCTGTCAAATGTCTTAAATATCGAGTGCGAGAGACGATGGCTAGCCTTTTTTTTGGGTATGGTCTGGCAAAGGCTGTTTTCCAGGTTTTTCTCGGAAAGAGTCCAGAAGAATAGATGGAAAAGCTTACGCAATGGGAATGCCAGCTTGGAAGGATACCTCTTCAGAACTATTGGGGAAATAACATTTGGCCAAGCGGGTTTGTGAATGTTGAGATCATTTCAAACTCTAGCACCTGCACGAGTACGAATAAATGTCTGTCCCACAGAGTGTTCAATACTCTGAGGTGCAGGAGGCAGCAATGCATAATCTGGAAGCGTGAACAGATTTGCTTTGTCTATATAGAGCTGACAACTGGAATGTCATTATAAATGAGCGTTGCAATCGACGACGAGGCTGTATTTTTGATTCTTTTCACGAATGACCAAACATTTTTACTACCTTTGGGACATTGTAGTATTTTTTGCCTCAATTATGGGTCGTAGGCGAATTTGAATCGCTGAAGATGAGCATTGCAATCATTTATGGCTCGTTTAGGTTTTCCTCAGTAGGGTTTGCTTTGTAAAACCGAAAACATACCATCTGGGAGCAAAAAAGCCATATGAAGTCTTCAACCGCATATCACAGATTAGCTGTACACAGCAGTAGTCAGACTGCTTTACGTTGTGGCTGTTTGGTGGACTGCATTAGATAAATCGCGACCAATCGCGACAAAGTAAGCAGAGTCCAAAGATCAGCTTGTCTTTGTGTAAGCGGAGCGCTTCGTACAACTCCCTCTGCTGCACTGGACATTCTGCTCAACCTTGCTCCACTCGACATCTTCGGCAGACAACTGGCTGCAAGCGCGGCTACTCGCCTCAAAGCAATCTCTCAGTGGACCTTGAATGATTTCGGCCACACTTCTATCCTGAATTCAGTCAGGTATCCACTTTTTAACTTAGACTTCACCATTCCGCAGCTCCACTTCAACTTCCAGATTACCATCCCCTACAGGTCTTCTTGGGAGGAAGGTATCTACTTGGAAAATGAAGGAATTCACTTCTACACAGACGGGTCGAAAGCTGATGAAGGGGTTGGCGGAGGTGTCTTTTAAAAAAAATTAAATCTAAGTCTCTATTTCCGTCTTCCTGATCACTGTAGTGTTTTCCAAGCGGAAATCATGGCTATTAAGAAAGCCTTGTCTTTGCTGAAGAGTAATGTCATATCTGTTAAGGATATCCACATATTCTCGGATAGTCAGGCTGCGCTAAAGTCCATGAAATCAGTCTCCACAAATTCCATTCTGGTCCGGAATTGTCGATCATCTCTTGAGGAGATGGTAGAGCAATTCAACATTCACCTGTGCTAGGTGCCGGGGCACAGAGACATTCCTGGTAATTGTATGGCTGATGAACTCGCCAAACATGGAACCACACTACCCCTATTGCCTGAATATGGTTCACTAGGCATGCCGATCGCTACGTGCAGATGGTCAAACAGTACAACTTGCATAGCAACGAAGTAGATCTGGCCCAAGCTGGATCCAAAACGCTCCAAGTGTTTGATCTCTCTAAACAGACTGGACATTAGTGCCATTATAGGTCTCATAGGCAAGCATGTAGAGAGACTAAGAGTCCTTGCCAACGATTTCTGCAGAAGTTGCATGGATGAGGAGCAAACCACTCTCCGTCTACTTTGTACGTGCCCAGCCTCTCGAATAGGCGGAAGCTCCATCTGGGAGCGTTATTTTTTAACGATCTCAACGATCTTACCCCAATTGACATTAATAATCTACTGCGCTTCATACGAAGCTCCAAGTGGCGTGGGATTTTCTTGATCCTTGTGGTATAACAACGGACCTTCTTGGTCTAAGTGCTTGGTCTGACGGCCACTTCAACCTAACCTAACCTAACTTAACCTTGTGACGTCTGTGACATACTTTCTGTAAGAGTTCTGCTCAAGTACGTTTAAGTCGGTTAAGATGATTACCACAGTAAGATTCTCATTCTCATTGACTTGAATCACTCATATTAACTGTTGAGTTGGTAGTTTTTAAAATGTTAAGAATGCATCGGTCACTGGGCACAGTTATATTTATAAGAACTACTGTATGGATCGGCTATGATGATGTAGATCATAAAATGAATAAAACTTCGACCCATATGGATCTATTGCGCTCCCGCTGACTAGTACTATAGAGCCAGTACATGCCCGTCCGTATAGCACCCCGTCCATACCAAAGCTTCTTAAGAATCTGATAATATGGAGCGGTATCAGTGAATGTCGCACAGACTCCGAGATTGCGTGGTCTCTTCTATGACGGATCGTTGTTCCGCAGTCGTTGAGTAGATGCCATGGGGTCTCCTCCGCTTCCCCACAGAGTCTGCAGCTTCCATCCTCTTCTAATTTTAAAATCTTTAGGTGCCCCTTCAGTTTGCAATGTCCTGTTAGGAAACCCGTAATGATTCTTACATTACTTCTACTTAGTCCTAATATAAGGCGGGACCTCTTTGGGTTTTAGCTCCCCAACATTTCTTTTGCTTGCCGTAGGCCTGGGAGATTCTCCCTGATAGCCTGGATCGGCTATGCCAAATGGTTGAATCTTTCTCAAAATATCTTTATAAACAAAAAGTAAAATTATAACACAAATTTGCATTTTTTTTTTAAATATTTTTTTTTAATATTTTCCTTTATACATTTTCTTAACAATTACATTTCGTTTATAATTACAATTACATAAAAAGTAAAGGAAGAGGAAGTGGGAAAAGTGATAGAGCGTGAAGACGCCAATAATAATAAATACGAACAGCAGTCTGAGGATATTACACAAAAATGATAAAAAGGTGTTTTGTTGTTTAGACGAGAATTATTATGAGTATCCAAGAGAAGAGATGAACTGCAACTGTCACTGAATTGAGACGGAGGCATTCTCTGATTCGTCCGCAAGGATGGGATGCATGCAAATCGCTCAACTCCCCCATGGTCTGATGCTCAGTTTCAGTTTATCACAGCGAGATCGTTCCAGGGTAAATAAGTGAACTACATTCCGTCTTCATCTTCTTATCAGACGATTACTAAATCGCTACCTTTAAGTGACATTTGTTACGGTTTTTCTTCTTTTTGTTTTTGGTTTTTTTTTTTTCAGTGTAAGTTCTTGATACACATAAGAGCGCTCCAAGTTTATGGCTAAATTTCGTATAACAAGGTAATGTTATGCGACTTTAGGCAACTCTTGGACCATACTCCGACAATCAGGTTTGTTCTATTTTTTGGTCGCCTAATTATTATTATAATTATAACACAAATTCATTAAGCTAAGTGGGAACAACAAACAAACAGAAAACAAAATTAATTTACAATCCTTACATGCTACGTGGCAGTTGGGCAAAAGAGAGCGTGAAAAAAACAGACGCCTTTGGAGTTATGTATCTACCACGTTGGCTGGTGGGTGTGAGGCGGATGTGGTAACTTTTTTTTTTGTGTATCCTCATTGTCATCGTTTATCGTCATCGGTGTCGTTCAACGGGTTTCGGGAAAAAGTTGAGCTGTTGAGTGGTACAAGATGGTGGCAGGTTGTTGTATTGTACGAGTTATAGTTTGAAAGATCATCTTCTCCGCACGTTCGTTGGAATTTATTTATGTACGTTTGTTTAATTGTCTACTTCTTCTTGTGGCTGTAACCAATGTGGCCATGGCCGTGGCCGATAGAGATACCTCCTCCATGAGCAAGTCCGCTGCCGCTTGAGATGATGGTTGAACCACCGTGACCATAAGATCCAAGGCCGATACCATGACCAGATCCAATGCCAATACCATGACCAGATCCAATTCCGATACCAAGACCAGATCCTCCGTAGGACACCCCATGGCCGATGGATCCACCGCTAATTATGGCACCTCCGCCCAATCCGCCGCCATATCCGCCGCCATATCCTCCCCCCAATCCTCCGCCCAATCCTCCGCCCAATCCTCCACCCAATCCTCCACCATATCCTCCTCCGATGATGGCACCTCCGCCATGCTGCACAAGTGATTGTCCGACAACAGTTGGTACACCAACTGGTACTGCAACGGGCCTATCGACGGTGACTGGAACATGTCGCTCTACGGCAACCGGATATGGACGATCGACGGGAACATGAACTGGGACTGGTACTGGACGGTCAACGGTGTATGGAACATGTTTCTCAACTGTGTAGGGCTGTGGAACTGGAACCTTAACATGAACTGGATATGGCCGATCAACGTGCACTGGGTATGGACGGTCAACTGCGACGGGAACATTGACGTTCACACGTTTCTCAACAACCACAGGGTATGGCCTCGCGACGGCGACTGGGTATGGTTTTGGTACAGCAACAGGGACTGGACGATCGACCGGCACATGAACTGGAACTGGGACATTCTTAATGACGGTGTAGGGCTGTGGCACTGGGACGGCAACCTTGACGTGCACTGGTACGGGCCTCTCGACTGTGTAGGGTTGTGGCACTGGAACCTTCACTGGCACTTCAACGCGTTTCTCATGGACAACTGGATAGGGTTGTGGTACATGCACTGGGTATGGACGGTCGACAGGTACATGAACTGGATATTTCACGTGTTTGACAACTTCGTAGGGTTGTGGCACTGAAACGGGCACTTTAACGACTTCCTTGACAGTGTATGGTACTTTTTGGATAACTTCGTAGGGTTGTGGCACTGGAACTTTAACTTCATATGGAACGCGTCTCTCGTGAACAACTGGAACTGGTCTGTCGACATGGACTGGTGTGGGCACACCTTTGACGAGCGTCACAGTTTTCTGAACATCGGCGTGCTTGCTAATCAAGTATTCACCATGTCCTCCAATTAGGGCACCACCACCAATGATAGATCCACCACCACCAATGATGGATCCCCCACCACCAATGATGCCTCCACCACCATGTCCGATAAGGCCACCACCGCCATGCGAAATAATCGCACCACCGCCATGTCCAATCAAGTTACCACCGCCATGTCCGATCAAGGCACCACCTCCATAGCCAATGCCATGACCAGCATAGGCATTACTCAATTGTCCAGAGCCAATATATCCAGTATCAAGTCCAGAATGACCATAGCCGTAGCCCAAATTCAAGAGGCCACGCTTATCGAGCTTCTTCTCCAATGGTACGGCTTTTTTCGCCGAAGACGACGAGACATCGCCGGCACATGCCGATGCCACTAACAGGGCGGCTAAGCAGATCTGTATTAGGGAATGTAGAGTAAATAAAAAATAAATAAAATTTTTAATAAGTGACAGTTGTATTTGAAGGTAGGGGTAATTTTTGTATGAGAGAGAATAAGATTTTGTAGGTAAAATTGTATGCGTTGCTTTAGTTGCTGTTCCCAATTTATCCAACTCTCCAACAACCTTCCACAGCTTATATTAGCAGTCAACTTTTAACCAAAACCAACTCAGTTACAAGATCGGTTGAAATTGAAACCGAAAGTTTTGCTGTGCGTCACTAGATTCTTGCAATGGTGCGACAGCGAAAGTGCATTGCGTCCATGACGGTCGGTCCGTCCGTCACACACGATTTGAGTTAAGTCACATTTGCGCGCCAATAAAAAAGCGATAGACAAAATAAAAAGTGAAAATCCAAAGAAAGATGGCGTGCGACTTATTTATGGTTTTCCATTTGAAAACTTATGACGGGTTGGCTTTGCTTCATCGAAGCTCTTTAAATGCATCCGGAAGGCAAGTCACGTATTAGCGGTTAACCGAATATGTTTCTTTCCGTCAACAAATGCTGACTGTGTTTACCAATTGCGGTCAGTGATCGCTGTATTAACCACTTAAATAACGGAATTAAAAACAATAAAACGAACAATTGATCGACTTATCGGCTTTTTTGGCCATCAATCGAAAAATTGCATCATGAACTGTGTTATTTTATCTCGGAAGTCTGTTTTGAAAAATATTTGCAACGGATAATCGGATTTATTTGATTGGGATAAGTTATGAGAAGAGTATTTAATGGAATTTAAAAAATTTTGCTTTGAGAAATGATCTGGGATAAAAGTTACAACAGTTTACTCAGTTCCTTGAATTAAATTGCGATTGAAGATCAGCTATTTTGCGGAAGCGGTATTTTAAATAATTGTGACACATTCTCTTAGACACATTTGGATAATAAATTTAAAGATTTTATGAATTAATTTTCAAGTCTGGATTACCTTTTGCAATCACTGAATACAGATTTTGTCTTATCCAAAAACCTACTGTTATCAATTAGGAGATTGGATAGGGAATATTTAGTAATAACATTTAAGAAATTTAAATTTTGTCTTATGCGTCTTATTTGAAAAATATTCTCAGAATTTATAAGTTCGGATAATAATATTATCTGTTTAAAATAACTTTTTAAATACGATGTGTATTTAATGAAATCGATTTTAAATTTTATCCAAAAATTAATATGAAAATTTTAATGCATTTTTTAAATTATCAATTCCATTTTCATTCTTAGAAACAAGCAATATTGTGTTATCCGTCTTATTCGAAATAGATAAAATTAATTAATTAATGTAAGTGAGTAATTTTGAAAACAAAATTTTAAAATTTGCAATATAATTGTTTGCAAAGTATCATCAATTTTGGAATTCCCATTACAACTTAATCAAAAACCAATTTTAAGAAATTAATACTTCGGATAATAGATTTTATAAGTGCAGAATTATGTACTAAAGTTTTGCGTTCAATAAACATGTAAGGAATTAAAATATTGCTTTATCCGTATCATCACAAAAAAAACCTTAATCAATCCAGACTTTGGATAACAAAAATTATTTGTTTTAAATAACTTTTTAAATTTTTAAACACAATGTAAATTGACTTAATTTAAATTTTAAGTTATCCGCAAATTAATCTTCGCAAATTTATAATTCGGATAATGTTAATGATTAGTTTATAATGCATTTTTAAATTTGGTATATAATATGCTTTCACAGAAATAAAATCTTGCCCTATCCGTCTTATAAGAAAGTAATCTTAGTGAATTTATATGGCGGATAATGTTTTAATATTGACGGTTTAAGTTTGGAATACAATATGCATTCACCGAATTTAAATCTTGTCCAATCTGTCTTATCCGAAAACAGCTCAATCAAAGTGGCCATTTTTCAGACAACGTAAGGATAACGGATAGAATAATGTTTGGGACTTGTTTAAAATTACTTTAAATAAAATCTTGCCTTATCCGTCTTATAAGAGAATAATCTTAGTGAATGGCTAGTTTAAAATTACTTTCAATACGATTCGTTGACAGCGGAAAAACACTTTTGCTTTATCCGAATGGTTATTCTAAGTAACTAAACCGACACAGATGAATAGGAATACAACGATTTCTATGTCTGGATGTAAATTTCAAGTAAATATTGAAACTACAAAAAATGCCCAGATAATTTTCTGGATTTCAAGCAGAAAATGTTCCCACATTTATCCAATAAGGAATTCTTTGAAATACCATTATCCGCACAGAAATCGATTAATGTAAGATCCATTGCTAATAATCCATATGCAACACTGTTTGTTATCCATTGTTGCGAGGGTGCTGGGAGAGTTATCTTATCACTTTCAGTCAATATTTTGGTTCTTTTGAATTTTCACTTTATTTACTATAGTAGTTAATACTCACAAATATTTTCATTTTTTATTTGAAATCAGCAGCTCTGTTCACACCACACCGAGATTGTTATGAAATTAGAAGAAAAAGAAAAAAAACAAAATTATCGATTTGCTGTTGTAAAAAAAAAACTTAAAAATTTAATCTTCGAACTAAAGTGGAAAAATTTAGTTTTTGAACAAATAGGATGTTATTGTTATTGTTTTGTTGTTATTATTAACCTTTTACTATTCCGAAGAAAAAGAGGGATAAGAATCTGTATGATTCCAAACCTTTGACTGGATGCTGATTGCACTCGGTTTCTGGCTTTTATACTATTTCTCTTGGCTTGGCTCTGGAGTTGACAAAACGCCGACCAAAGCAAACAAATACACTGACAGAGCGAACCACGACACTCAAAAGTCAAAACGCAGACAAGCGCAAAAAAGAAGCAGATCATCCAATGTTGCTTCCCAAAAAAGAAGCGAAAGCTTTTTCTTGTCGCTTTCGTTGGTGGTAGTGTAGCACTAACACTACAACTTATAACCACCACCACCTGAGCAGCTGAGTAAGCCAAAACTTAAGCGAAGCCCCACTTTAAATGTCATAATTCGACAACGATAACGACTGTGGTAGGCGCGAATCTCTTATGCTGCCGTCATGTTGTAATACCAATAACAGCCGCCCAGAAGAGGCACAAGTAAGCTCGGCTTGAAAGTGATCAGGCTGACTGCCGTGTGTCGTCATCGGCACGAAGAAGCCGGTTAAGTGCTTGCCGGCGGTTGAGAGTAAGAGTGATTCCGTTCAATGATCCTAAAGCAAAAGCTTTTAGCGATGACTTTCGATTGTGTGGGGTTCTGTTTTGTGGTGTGGTTCAGTGCAGAAAGCATACACGCATACTCGAGTATGCTCTGCAGAACAACTCTCTGCTCTTTCTCTTTCCCTTTCCCCGCAATCTGTGATTGTAGTTGAGCTTTGTTCGTGGTATTTGTGGTAGCAATCACAGTAATTATTAATTGTTGCATACGGCGGTGTGGGAAGTGGGCTAAGTGCGGCTTTGCATGCGATGCGAGCTCTCGTGTTTTTAGAGTCCATCTCGTTGTTCTTATCAAAAATTTTAGAAATTACTGATCTTCCACCGAGAAGAAAAGACCTATACTAACGATGCTAGATTGATTGCCATATCTTATCCGAAGGTTGATTCCCAGACATTCATAATTGGCTAACTCGCTATTGAAGCTATCAGCCGAATCTATCTCTAATCTCTAATTTTTGACAAATTAATGAACGTTTGAGCTTCTCTTGAACTTGTGCTGAATAAATTTGAATATCGTACAGATTTAGAGGTTTCGATTAGAGGCGATCGATTTCGTCAAATTGAATATTCAATGTTTTCAATGTCACAGACTCAGCGTTTGCAGTTTTAATGCTAAAGGGCAATATAACGGGTGTTTTTTTAAGAGGTTGCCGATTTTTTTTTTGAATAAAACACATATAAAATTATGAAATGACCAAAATTTTTTTTTTTTGGTAGATAATTTTTTGGCATTTAACATTTAAACACAATTTCTGGCATATGGCTACCACGACTATTTTTCACAAATGTCATTCTGGAGGTCCAATTTTCCAGCACTTTTTCAAGCATTTGAGGGCGTATGTCAGCAATGACACGTTGAATATTGGTTTCCAAAGCGTCAATCGATTGAGGTTTATCCACATAAACCAATGACTTCACGTATCCCCACAAAAAGTAATCGAGTGGCGTCAAATCGCACGAACGCGGAGGCCAATTCACCGGACCATTTCTCGAAATAATGTTGTCGTTGAAAGTTTCTTTCAATAAGTCGATTGTTTCACGTGCTGTATGGCAAGTGGCACCATCTTGTTGAAACCACATTTCATCCATATCCATATCTTCAAGATTTGACAACAAAAACTCATTTAACATGGTTCTGTATCGATTTCCATTCACGGTAACGCGTCGTCCTTCCTCATTTTTAAAGAAATATGGACCGATGATCCCACCAGCCCATAGACCGCACCAAACAGTACATTTATCAGGATGCATTGGTAATTCTTGAACGGCGTGTGGATTATCTTTGCTCCAAATGCGACAATTTTGTTTGTTGACGTATCCATTTAACAAAAAATGCGCCTCATCACTGAAGAGAATTTTACGGTAAAAAAATGGATCTTCGTTCAATTGATTTAACGACCAATCACTGAATTCACGGCGCAAACGATGGTCGTGTGGCTTTAATTCTTGCACCAATTGAATTTTGTATGGCACCAAACCCAAATCTTTACGTAAAATTTTCCATAAAGTCGATGGACAAAGTCCAATTTGCTGAGCACGACGACGAATCGATAAATTGTCGTTTTCTTCGACACTGGCCTCAACGACAGCAATATTTTCTTCTGTACGAACTCTTCTCATTCTTGTCGGTGGCTTGGCATCCAAAAGAGTGAATGTAGACCGAAATTTGGTAATTACGTTCTTTATGGTGGTCTCTGACGGACGATTATGTGCACCATAAAATTCACGAAGTGCTCTATAAACATTTTTAATTGAACACTGATTTTGAAAATAAATTTCCACGATTTGAAAACGTTGTTCTGGAGTTAACCTATTCATAATGATTTGCCAAACAATACTGAGTAGAAATGCCACTTTGAGCTGTCAAAACAACTGTCATAAAATAAAACGACATCTATCGGAAAAACAAACCTCCTAAAAAAACACCTTTTATTATAAAACTTGTCCTTCAGCTCTTCAAAGAAAATGCTCAAGATGTGAGTGATAATAAATATTTGTTTTTAAGAAACAATATAAACTTATTATTGTTTTTACTGTTATGTTCGAGATATCTCTGTTTTTTTATTCATTATAATTTAGCAACAAATAACAGGTAGAAGGGAAGACAGGCCAGTTCATGCTCTAGTTGCGGTCCGTTGCTGATGTTAGACTTTTTTTTATTTTATGATGTACTTACATATCTTTGCAACCACTGTACTACTTTTGACGTTCTCTTGATGACAACCCTTATAATGCTTAGCACAGGGTGGGCGTTAGGAAATTAGAGAGAGAGAGAGGAAAATGAGATGTTAATGCACAAGTGACTAAAATGACTGCAGATCATACAAATGCAGAGTCGGGCAATTTATTGCAAGCCCGAAGGGCGAAGCTAATAATCAGAGGCCAAGAAAATTTTTCTAGCGTACGTGTGTCGGTTTGTGTGTTTGTGGGTTTGTGGGCTTATGGGTTTGTCCGGTTGTAAATCGCGACTTCTACATTTGGTAAGCGCTTGGCTTGCGATGACGTGACGCGCGTCACGTGTCGCTCGTAGCGTGTGGCGCGTGTATTTTTTTTTTAAATTTCTTGTTTTAAAACTTGGCTTGTAATGGCGTGGCGCGTCTCACGTGTTGCGCGTCGCGTGTGGCGCGTGTAAATTTTTTTTTTAAAACTTGTTTTAAAACTTGGCTTGCGATGACGTGACGCGTGTCACGTGTCGCGCGTCGCATGTGGCGCGTGCAAATTTTTTTTTTATAATCGGCTTGCGATGACGTGTCACATGCCGCGCGTCGCGTGTACATTTTTTTTAAATTACTTGTTTTAAAATTTGGCTTGCGATGACTTGACGTGCGTCCACGTGTCGCGTGTGGCGCGTCTCAATTTTTTTTTTTTTTAATAAAATCCTTTCAGTCCTTAGACTGAATTACAACTCATATGGCGAGCTGAGAAGCTCGCTTTACTATCTTTACACATAATTATTGTACGGCTAATGAAGGAACCTCGAGACCTCGAGAGCTGTGCAATCGATATCTGGCACGGGTATTGCGGTTGGGTTGCAGAATAAGCGGGATGCATCAGGAAATTTCGTTTGAACACCACTTGTGGGAAAAGCGTAAAAACGGTGACAAGCAGGAAACATTCCTACGATTTTCAAGCGAATCCGTGTTTTTTTGCGATTTTCCTTCACCAATGTACTTTTTCTTTGTTGATGTAATGTGGTCTTGGGGGTTCCTGCGTAGAGAATACAGTTGTATTCATTTTATGGCGAATAAGTGCCTTGTAAATAGTAACCAGATTTAGGGGAGTGAAGTACATCTTCCACCGTTTAAGGAAACCTTAGAATTTTCCAGCATTCTTAGCGATGGTGAATATGTGGTCGTTCTACCTAAGCTTCTTGTTGACGCACATAGCGAGTATTGCGAGTTTTTCAGTTTCTTTGAAGGAAAATCCATTCATGGATAAAAGTTGGTGGTTTATATTATGCTCAGAAGACAGCTTTGGGTTTTGCAAGCATTAAAGTTAACTCTATTGTGTAGTCCCCACCTTGTTATTCTGTCAAGGAATGTGCTTAACATACCTTGTTGTTCGAGTTCCACTTGTGGTGAAGAGAGGCGAGTAGAAAGCGTGAAGGTAAAAGTGCTGTAGTCAGCAAAAGAATAAATCAGATTAGAAGTAGATGATAGGATTTCGTTAAGGAAAATCGAAAAGAATGTCGGAGATAAGACCGAACCTTGAGGAACACCGGCGTTTATACGGTGATTGCTTTTAAAACCATCCAATACGACCTGGATTGGACGATATTTACAGGATTTGGCTCCTGAAAGTACAGGTTGCCACCAACGCGCTATCTGGTAGCGTGGAGCTAGATGCGAAATATGAAGCAAGCAGATTGTCAATGTTTATAGAGCTGACGGTTGGAATGTCATTGTGAATGAGCGCTAGAATTGAAGACGAGGCAGTATTTTTAGTTCGTTTTTCGAATGAACAAAAATTCTTACTTCTAACTTCAGTTTCTGGTCGAATTTGACTCATTTTAGGTAGGCATTGCAATCATTTCTGACTCGTCTTGTCTTTAGATGTGAATTGTATTGGTTTCAATAATTACTAAGAAGATGTAGACAACTATGTGATTAGCCTATTGAGTGTCTGTCTGTACTGGTACTGAGACTGCAAGTTTATAAACACCAGACTGGACTCTGGCTATGGTTCTTGTCAAAGCACGACTCTGTTTTCCGCCAGAATCCTTGGTTTTCCATTCATCCGGACTATCTTCATGATTTTCTACTTCTTTCTCATTCTGGCTTGGAACGGGCTTCATCGCAGTATGCTACAGGCGGTGTGCATTGTGTCATACCGCGGAATCCAGACCCTGGAGGAGTCATATCTCTATGTTCTTGCCTAATTGACTGAGATGATTTCTTTTGTCAAAGAACTATCGTTTTTAAGTCATTTTTATTCCGCATTCGATAAGTCTAAATATAATATACTAACGTTAGAACTGGTCATTCCGATCTGTTCACGAGCCTCTTGACAGCTATTCTACTTTTTAGGTCAATTAACTAAATTTTCTGGGTGTTTCCATTCCTCACCTACTTTGTCCACTTACGTTCTATCAGTCTATGTAGGCCCCTCGCTTCGTTCATACTGTCATCAAGATCGGGTTATGTGCGCTTTGTTTTAATCAGATTGCGATTGACTCCATCAAGGATATCATTTTTACAATTGGTGTTCTCATGCGAGCTACAATGTAGGATTTGTCGCACAATAAAAAGTAGGTTAGTTCTAGCATTCCATGGTCGAGCTTCGCTAGATGGATTTCAGCTCCACAGCAGGGGTTTGTGGCCCACTAAATAAAAGGAGCCAAAGAACTTTATTTGGTTAATGTGATGCTTTAAAGAGGTTACTGCAATTTTACATCTAGAAGCTGAAGAGATTATTTCTCCCACTAGCCCGACAATCGCTGTCGACATCGCTAGTCCTCCAGCTCTAAAATGTTCTTTTAGGAAGGCCAGCTATGCAATATGCCATTCTCTTTTTGCTTTCCTTGATAGCATCTAAATCCTACAATATCTGAAAATTAAAAATTCCTTTATAGTTGAACACATATTTGATAAACAAATGTCAGATGTCATTAACATAGTATCTGACATTTATTTATTTGTTTTTGGCTTTTGTGAGTTCTTTTTATGTTGCTATTGTGATTTTGTTTACGTATCTTTCAACAGGATTTACGGCTAATTGTCTGATTAGGGTAGATAGAAGTCAGATTCAAATTTTAATTGTTGCTTTTGTAATTGTTTGGGAACCTGAATCATTTAATTATTTTGCTTTTTTTCGTAGCAATCAACTCAAATAACTTATTTATTATTATTGTTAATTGGTTTTTGTTGGAAATCAATAAAAATTAATTAACCTTAGCAAACAAAGGTTAAAATCCTGTTAACAAAATAGGAATTTCACCTTGTTTGTTCAAACTTCAAACTATAAGTGAGATAAGGGGCAATTCATAGTGAGGTTAGCGCGAGGGCAATATAACCTGGCCCGTAAAAAAACCATATTACTGAACCCCAAATCAGCCTCAGATACACTGATGAACGACGACGAACACGGCAACGAAAACGGCTAAACGATTAAAGAATTTTCTCATGGAAAGTACGCTCACTGTATAGAGCTCGAGCTGCACAGCAGCTAGCCGATAACCTGTCCAAATATAATGCTGACATAACAGCAATTAAAGAGATGCGGTGGGCGGGGAATTGTGTCTTACAAAAATCAGAATATGACATATATTACAGCTGTCATGCAAGACATCAGGTGCTCGGGTTGGGGTTTCGAGTCAGCAAAAGAATGAAACACACCGTTATCGTCTTTAAAGCACTAAATCCTTCTCGTGAGGGGCAGATTCAAAAACATAGGCCTCACGCACCTATAGAAGATTCCACAGCCAGTGTTCAGGAAATACATTGGCACCCATAGCTTACACGAGAACACTAATGACAATGGACAACGAGTCATAGAGATGGCAGCAAGCAATAACATGGTCGTTGCGAGTACGAGGTTTCCGGGTTAAAATATCCACAAAGTCACCTGGGTATCTCCCGATGGAATCACTCGCAAGCAGATAGACCACGTGTTGATACGATCCTACCGAGGTGCCAACTCAGACTCGGACCAATATCTTGTTGGTATGGTACTCCGAGCATGGATTGCATCATCATGAAAGAGTAAGTCCAGGGGCTGTGATGTCGGGCGTAGAAGAGAAATAGACGCGCCTTAAGAATACTCTCATTAGTTCTGCTGACGACATCTTAGACGGTAGTCATAGAGATCGGAATGACTGGTTCGATGACGAATGTAAGCTAGCGGCGACTGAACGGAAGAATGTTGCGTTCCGAGAAAGCGGGCACGCGAAGACGAATATAAAGAGCTCAGAAGATATGAAAAAGCTGTTCACCGGCGAAAGAAAGCAGCCTGGGAGAAGAATCTCGTCCGTGACCTAGAACCGTACAGAGTGCGAGGACCGCACCAGGCGCAGAAGTTCTACCAAATAGACCGCGTTGCACATACTGCAAAGACTAAGAGGGCAATATGATCGCTGATCTCAAAGGAATCTTTGAGTGATAGGAAGAGCACTTTCTTAAGTTTCTAAATGGCCTGCTAAATGAGGAATCTACAAATGAACGCAGATCACACTGTGCTGCCGCCACCATGCATAGACGAAGTTAGCAGAGCGATAAATTGGCTCAAAAATAATAAGGCCCCGGGAGTTGATGGTATCCTAGCTGAGCTGATTAAAACAGGGGGCCACGCAATACACCAAGCAGTTCATGAGCAGTAGGCAGTAGCGATACCAGAAGACTGGCGAAGAGGCATCCTATGCCCCGTACATAAGAAAGGAGATATCAACCTGCAGCAATTATCGTGTATAACGTTGTTAAGTAGCCGATAACAGCATCGAACCAGAAATACGCGCACGGTTGCTTAAAGCCAGCAAAGCCTACTATAGTCTGTCAAGACTCTTTAAATCCAGGAACGTAACCATTACATCCAAGCTACCAGTATATAAGATAATGGTCACACCAGTACTTACATATGGTTCCAAGGGTGCTTAGCAAAAAGCATTCTGACCTATCAACCGCGTTCGAGAGAAAAGTTTTATGGAGAATTGTTGGCCCCGTATGTGAGGAAGGACGATTCCGAAGACTCTATAACGATTAGATCGACAAGCACTAACGCGATGTCAATATCGTGAAGATAATTAATTTTGGCAGGCTCCGGTTGGCACGACACCTAACTCACATGAGCTAAGATGATCTTGCTCGAATAGTCCTTTGCGGTAGGATTTATGGAACACGACAGCCTACGCTGGAAGTATGGCTTAGAGCAGTACGTCCAGAGTTTAAAGATGCAAAACTTTGTAACAGTTTTTTCTCCTCCTACATAAGTTCCACATCCATAACAATGAACTCGATAAGCCAAGAAAAAATAATTTTTTGTAAGCAGATTGCTTTTTAGAATTCGTATTGTTTGCTGAAGGAAAGCTGCAAAGTAATTCTCAGAAAAGGTAAACAAAAAAAAACTTAAAAATGTTCCACTAATAAACAATATTGGTTCACTAAACAATCACCAATAAATCATCCATATAACTGTTGAGAGTACCAACGCTTGGGTCGTTGAGCACAATTCATTGCGTTTATCATCGTCATCAGTTGTCGGGCGCCGCGACCCAATATTAATGAAAAAAAAACCAAAACTAGACAACCGTTAGTAGCAAAATAGCCATGTTGGTATAATTAAATGAACAGAAGTAGAAATTACTAAACAAACGTACGAACAGACGGACAGACGGACAAACGGATGAACTGGCAAAATGAAACGAACAAAAATGTAACCGCATGGTTTGGCCCACAAACGAGAAGCTCAACGACGCGCCGGTGACAATTGTGTAATATTTGTAACTGCAATCGGTAACTGGTCCGGTCTCTGGGCCTTCTCATGGCTTTTAATGCAATTACTGTGCTCTGCTTGGCTGGATGGCTAGCTGGCTGGTTGGCTCAGAGAGATATGAAGACATTTTTCTTTTGCGTTCAAAAGCATACGCCAACAGTATCACCGCAAGAAGTCAATCGTGCATGGTGGAGATGTGTGTTGGATGTTGGTTGGTAGGTTGAAATTGTGGTGCTGTTTAACCAGTGCTCAGTGCGCCTCATTCTGGGATCAACATGCGCGAGTACTTAATCATGTGCTTCCAATAGACCATGAAGCTCCAAAAGATTGTATTTTTTTGTGCCATTACTTACTCGACTTACAAAACCTTCAGTAGCAATCCAGTGAATCCACTCATTGCCCGAGTGCCAGTTGTGATTGCAGACCATTGGCCACACAACTGTTTAAATTTGTGTTCCATCTTTTTCATTTATTCATTTTTTTTATCCAATTTATTGATCAGTGATGGAATAAGAAGTTATTTCCATTTCCTGCATTAAGATCCTGTCAACTTTTATCATTTGGATGGACGTGTTCTTTGACATTTTCTGGCATTGATAGTACACCGATTTGCTATGGCTCTGGGGTATACTTTTGGCACCGGAGGTAATTTTAAAAGACCGGCTCCATTTTCTGTTTTTATGTTAACAAAATGATGAAACTAATGGATCATTCAGCAGCTCTGTTAGTAATAGCAGTAAAGTATCTGTATACTAATAAACCCTGTCAGTGATACACGCGTAGGCTTGGCCGGGCTTACTATCGTGTTCCATAAATCATACCGCAAAGGACTATCGGAGCAAGATCATCTTCGCTAGCTAGCTAGGTATCCTGCCCACTGGAGCCTACCGAGCTTAATTCTCTTCACAATGTCGTCATCGCGGTAACGCTTGTAGATCTTATCATTATAGAATCTTCGGAATCGTCCTTCCTCACATACGAGGCCAACAATTCTCCATAAGTCTTTTCTCTCGTACGTGGCTAAGAGTTGAGAATACTTTTTGCTAAGAACCAAAGTCTCGGATCCATATGTAAGTACTGGTGTGACCATTATCTTATATACTAATAGCTCTAGGATGTTATGGTTACGTTCCTAGATTAAAAAGACTTGACAGACTATAGTAGGCTTTGTTGGCTTTAAGCAACCATGCGCGTATTTCTGGTTCGATGCTGTTATCGTCTACTCAACAACGTTATACCACGATAATTGCTGCTGGTTCCTCTCCTTTCTTATGTATGGGGCATAGGATGCCTCTTCGCCAGTCTTCTAGCATCGATACTTCATCCCATACTTGCACTATTAGTTCATGAATTGCTTGGTGTATTGCGGGGCCTCCTGTTTTAATCAGCTCAGCTAGGATACCATCAGCTCCCGGGGCCTTATTATTTTTGAGCCGATCTATGGCTCTTTTAAATTCGTCTATGCATGGTGGCGGCATCACAGTGTGATCTGCGTTCATTTGTAGATTCCTCATTTAGCTGGCCATTTAGAAACTTATGAAAGTGCTCTTCCTATCCCTCAAAGATGCCTTTGAGATCGGCGAACAAATAAGCCTCTTTGTTTTTGCAGTATCTGCAACGCGGTGTATATTGCATCACTCTTTGGTAGAACTTCCGCACCTGTTGCGGTCCTCGCACTCTGTACTGTTCAAGTTCACGGAATAGATTCTTCTCCCAGGCTGCTTTCTTTCTTCCGTTCAGTCGCTAGCTTACATTCGTCATCGAACCAGTCGTTCCGATCTCTACGACTACCGTCTAAGATGTCGTCAGCAGAACAAATGACAGTATTCTTAAGGCGCGTCTATTTCTCTTCTACGCCCGACATCACAGCCCCAGTCCCTGCATTAAGGGCGATTCCCATCGCTTGACCATAGTTGTTTTTGGTCTCTTCGTTGGGAATGGCTCGAATCTGATTCGCGGATGCTGTCTTTCGTGATGATTCAATCCGCGCTTGGAGTACCATACCAACAAGATAGTGGCCCGAGTCGACGTTGGCCCTCGGTACGTTCGTAAAGTCATCAGGTTCGGGTTCTCGTGTAAGCTATGTACTGTTTGAATAGTGGCTCCCTACCTGTTCTGGCATTCAAATCCCCAGAATGATTTTTACGTCATACTGAGGAGGCATGGAGTTTCCGTTGGACTTATTCTGAGAATTTTTCTTTTTCATCATCTGGAAATCCTCTGTAGGTGCGTGAACGTTTATGTTTAAATCTGCCCCGCACGCGAAGGTTGCATAGCCGTTTATTTACCGATTTAAAGCCAATAACGATTGGTTTCATTCTTTTTCTGATTAGAAACCCCACCCCGTGCACATGGTGTCTTGAACGACAGCGGTAAAATATGTCATATTCTGATTTTGCAACTGCACGAGTACGAATGAAGTTTTGTTCCATAGAGTGTTCAATACTCGGAGGTGCAGGCGGCAACAATGCACAATCTAGAAGCGTGGAGCTAGCTGCAAAATGTGCAGCAAACAGATTGTCTTTATCTTTAGAGTTGACAACTGAAGTGTCATTATTATTTTCACTAACGATCTTCTGTCAGTAACTTCTAATCCAATATATTCCTTTGCTGACGATAGCTTCTCTTATATATTTCCAGTTTCACGTACCTTTTCTTCGGATGTGGATGTGGAATTAGAACATCAAGCCCTTATCTATGAATGGCACTTGCATCCAGCAAACTAGCATGTGCCTCAACGATAAACTTTGTTTGAATGACCATACATTCAGTGTCGAAAAAATGCTGCGAAGTACCTTCGCTTCCTCCCACGGTGCTAGAATTGGTCCTTCCCTTTGAGCTGACTACGCATTCATTCGCCACAAACTTGAGTATAACTGTAATTTCTGGTCTGTCTGATTGACAGAATACAGCACTGCACTATAAAACTTATAGGTGGCAAAAATATTGAAAAAACAATTTATTCCCTCGAAAATTGCAGGAATGTCTACTGCTTGTTACTGTTTACCGCTTCTTCCATCAGCGGTGCTCAAGAAAAATAGCCAGTTGCATTCCGCCTCTATATGAATTCAACCGCAACCGCGCTTTGAATTCTCATCATTTTACCCTTAAGCCCTTGTTCAGATATTCTGTTGGGCTTAGATACTCTTTCTTTAGTCGTAAAACACCAATGTGGAATGCTTTACCAAGCTCTGTATTCCCGCATTCCTTTTATTCACAGGCATTCAAAATGCAAGCACATAGACATCTCCATTTTCCTTCCTTGATACCTTAGTGCCCGCACTGTGCCTAGTATCATAATGGTGTAAGCCCCTTGGGCGTGTTCCAATAAAAAAAAAAAAAAGATTAAACTGGCTAGGAATTATAACGGAATTCGGATATATTTAGTGAAATGTACTGATTCGAGTAAATGTTACCATGTTTAAATTAGCATACTCTTCAAGGGTCTTGTGCGGGTTATGGATTTTTTTTGAGAGATGGGTCGATATTGATATAAGTCTTAAATCTATAAGTTTGGTCGCAACGATGAAAAGTGTTGATAAGACAGGATTTTTTTTTTGTTAGATAGTGCATTCTTATAAAGGGCTGCGGGCACACTCGTCAATAAACTAATTGTCTATGGCACTTGCTCACTCATGCACGCACATGTACCCATCGTACGATTTAACGGTACGATTCAAAAGAGAAGCAAATATATGTTACTGACTAGTATAAGTATAAACCAGGCGACCTTGTGGGACACCTGAGTATTCTCAACTCAATTCGCCAAAGAGACATGTTCTGCACAATACCGGACGTTATGGTCAGGGAGTACTGTTTCGGAAGGTTATTTAAAGTAGAGATCTCAGACCGCGCAAGCTGGTCAAATGGTGCTCCGACACTAGACACTAATGGTCTGGTTTGGTTCACTGATGGATCAAAGATGGAATCTGGAGTTGGAGCCGGTGTCTACGGACCTAATACAAAGGTCTCGATACCAATGGGAGACAGTCCAACGGTCTTCCAAGCCGAACTCTATGCCATTGAGATCTGTGCCAGGTTAAACCTTAGCAAAGGCGTTAAAGGCGTTAGAATATATATTTACTCAGACAGCCAGGCAGCAATTAAAGCGCTGTCGTCCAACTTAATGGACTCTTTAACAGTAAAAAGCTGCTACGAAGCATTGCAATCTCTGGCCAGACACAACAGGGTTAACCTCGGTTGGGTACCAGGTCATAGAGGTATCGCAGGCAACGAAGCCGCAGATGAACTAGCTAGAGCTGGCTCAGAAACTGCATTCATAGGACCTGAACCTTTCTGTAGCGTCAACTGGTGTGCCGCCACGAAGGTGTTAATCTGTTGGGAGGGCGAACTTCGCCTGGCACATTGGATTAATACCCCAGGGCTAAGGCAATCCAAACAACTGATCAGACCCTATTCATACAAAGAAATCCTGAATCTTGATAAAGGTAGCATTAGGAAAATAGTAAGTTTTCTATCTGGCCACTGTGGCCTTAGATACCATCTTAGCAAAATGGGTGTGGGCTCTCTAACAGAATGCAGATTCTGTGCGGAGGATGAGGAGTCATCCGAACATTTTCTCTGCGATTGTCCAGCACTTATTTGGTTAAGGAAACGCATATTCCATAAGGAAATATGCTCAACAGCGGAGTTGAAAAACTCTGCTACTAAGGACATATTAGCCTTTATTAGGAAAGTTGTATGTCTTTTAGACAATTAATGCCCTATTGATACAATAGACCTTTCAGGTCGCGGTGTCAGTCACTTGGACTTCCCAAAAAAATACTGACTAGTAGGGAATCCAAGTGTGCCAAGACTGCCAATACTACAAAATTAATTGTTTTTCTATTGGAACTGGCCCAACACATTTGGTTATTAATTTTTCAGCAAAAATAAATCGCCGTTGGCGCAGTGTTTAAAACCGAAGTCGGCGAACGACCTTTCTGATACTCCGCCCTGCCTTACCGCTGCCATTGCACTACTTCCCATTTTCACATGAGTAACTCAGAGGAATTTCCCACCTCAAGGACTGCAGAAGAAACACCATAACATGGTGAAAACTGAAAACATGTTAGTGTTCTTTTATGCATCGATGTAATCGATTCCCGTCCTCAACTAGTAGTGGTTTTTGTTGTGTTTTTTTAAACAAAGGTCGTTCTTGGGCAAACAACAACTAAAGAAACAACAGTGTGGCGCAAACAAGAACAGCATACGATGTTGAAAAACAAGTTGTTACACTAAACTGCACTGAACTGTATTATTTGTGTAATATCCACACGATTAAAATTGCAATTTAATTATTAAAAAAAAAATAATTGTCTTGTTAAGTGCATAGCACATGTTTCTTTTGTTCGACATACACAGACATGTAACCACGCAACTAGCGCGGCTCAAGAACACCACAGCAAAGACGAAAGACACCAGCCACTTTCAGTCACGCCATGTTATTGTGTAGTGGTTGGAAGAACTATGTTAATTATGACCGCTTAGATTGCCTGTCATTAGATCGCAATGGTAATTCCCAGAGAGCAGGGCGCGATGTGTGCAACAAGAGCCGGATAAGAAGTAAATGATCGAAGACCGGATTAGAAGTCAGTCCACTACTAGTCGGTGTATGCCCCGCGAACAAGGATCAATGAATTTTGTCACACACAGACAGCACCAAGCAATAAAGTGCCCCCTCTAACAACTTTATGACACTTTCTAATTGCGTGTGGTGGTGCGGCTACCACAAATGGCCGGACTGCGCTCAAAGTCGAATGTTCTTAAATTAGATCGCTACCAGCAACGTAAGATCGATCGAGTTCTGATTGAACGTACGCTGAACGCTGAAATGTTGCACAACAAAAGTCAAGGCCTTCCTGTGGACTGCGAACAACTGACTGACCTCAACAAATGCTTATGCTTATGTTGGATATATTGCGATAGTATAGGTACTTTATAGTGAAATCAGAGCAATTTGTATAGTGGCACATTAATGTAGACGCCATACACTGGTACTTGACGTAGTTGTTGGTTTATTGCTGATCGTGCGGTGACACATCGTTTACAACTTTCTGTAACTTATAAAGCGGATCTGAGAAAAATCTTAAATGGATTGCTATGAATGCGATGATTGGTCATAACAAGAATCAAGTTGGTTTTTTTATTTTGTTTTAATATAAGTAATAATAAGATAAACTGTTAAACTAAGTAAGCGCTATTTAACAATTAACAGAGGTCGACCACAGTGCTAACGTAGATACAATTCTCTGGACCTAATATACAATAAAAGAAGAAAATATCACTTTGTAACATTAGTAGGCCGATTCTTTCACTCAAAGATTACGTAGAGCTGTTGTTGATCACTGTGGTATTCCAGGTAATGAGACAGCAGATCTATGCGAGAGAGAAGGCACAGATATAATCTTCACTGGCCTCTAGCCCAGCATTGACTTTTCCATCAACAATGCCATCGAAGCAGAATGGAAATGATCTCCCGGGATAACCAAGACAATGAAACTTCTCAGCTACAACATAAAACATCTGGACGGAGCACTTATGTTTGGACCGCCAAATATTGATATCTCAAGGTCCGAGGACATGGCCATTTGGTAAAAATGCGGAAATTCATAATGGACCGCTACAGATTATGCACCAATGCGAAGGAAATACCAAACTAAATACTATTTATATGCCACGCTCTCATAATTAAAAGACTAAAATACCACAAGGCGTACATAGTTCCTTGGCCAAATGCTACGATTGATTTCGTCTATATAGTGACATTCAAAAAAGAACTAAGCTATCAATTTATGTGGTAAGAAAGTGGAATGAACAATGGATAATAAGGTGTAAGTGCACAAGGCTCCTCCAGCTTACCAATAAAAATAATATTCAAATCTATGATCAAAATAATTTGGCAACTAGACGCTTGCTGACAAATTATTAAAATATACTTTCAGAATCGATCGGATCGACCAGGCACGGAATATTCGATGAATATTATTCTTAAAGCATATGGATTACTCTTAACTCTATGTTATGTGGTTTTTTCAATGCAGCGACTGATCTAGCAATACAAATCACAAAAGTACAAGCATTTTCGAAAATATGGTAGACGAACCTGTATTTGCCGCTAGCGATGTGGCAGATATTTTTGGTTATTAACAATAAGCTCAGTGCAAGTGCTTTCCTAAATTGTACACCAACGCTTCTCGACAATCATCACATCATCAACACCACCTTTTACAGAAGAGATGTTGCACGAACTTCAACATAGAATTTTGTCTCGCATGTACAGAAAGCGAGGATCACACCACATGCGGAGGTTTTACCAAAAAGTCCGTGATATAGCGTTATGTACAACGTGTTGTATATACTTCTTCTTTCTTTTTCATTGCATATACTGCAGATAGGATAATCGGTTCACCGATCTCAAACGATCATGGAGTGATGTGATGAGATATTTCAAAATTAGCTAAATGGCCACCTAAGTGAGGAATTGGAGGCACCACGAATTACTGACAAGCACACTATCCTTCCGCCATCAAGTGTAGATGAAGTCAGCGATAAATAAGCTTAAATATAATAAGACTCCGGGAGTAGCATATAGCGGAGAATGGGATCTTCTACGCTAGATTTTACAAACTGATTAACGATCTAATACTGGAAGTGTAGGAGAAAGAAATTATGAAAGGTGATATCACAACATACAGCTCTCCGCTGTATCATGCTACATCGATGGGTTTGACACTTGGTAAACTCGGCAGATAAATAAGGCAATGATGCTGGTAGTTACAGTGTCTGGAAAGGACACTGTCTTCGTATTTAGCAGCCTGGTCGTACAACTGCAGGACCATGATATGCCTGGAATAGTTTCTATCATAGGCGGCCTATGATAGCTTTGCTATCCAATTTCTTTGGTACACAAGTTTTACATCCTGATGTTACTGGTACGATTATGTGCTCTCTGTAGAGTTGCATATCTTAACCGGTTGTCAGAACCCACAGATTGGCAAGGATTTAGGTAGGTCCTGCTCTAACGAATGAGTTATTACTGGCACAACTCTCTAAGATGGACGCTGCTGATTGTCGTATACCTAATCCATGTCCGAAAAGGACCGTGAAACTATGCTGTCTGTTGGCGGTGTTTATGGTTTATGCAAAGACATTTCATCACAACACACAGAGAACAGTCTTTGGATTTTCGTGACCACCTGACCACCGCCAACGAGACCACAATGCCACATTCCTCTTCAGACACGAATTGTACGACAATTGGCGACCATCAATTGATGTACCAGTATTAACTCATTGGTAAGAGCTGAGCCTATCCGATCCGCACCGATTTAAGGGATGACGGCAACCGGTTGTATGATGCGCAACTCCTCGCTTAGCACATAATCGCACCAGTAACTTCAGGAGACTCCACTGATTTACAAAGGGGATACCTCTGATGTTACCAATACTTTGCTCTACCCGCATTTGGGTAGTAAACCACAAAAATATCCGGATCACTAGCAATCCCGATTTCAACAACTATAACGGTCGTCGACAAGGGTGTGAGCTGGGCTGCGTCCTCTTAAACCTGATTTTGAAGAAAGTTATCCGAGACTCTGGCTCAGTGGATAAGAGCATGGTTTCTGAGCAGTAGGTTCGTGGTTCGAATCCCAGTAACACCAAGAGTATTTTTCACGGTGTCCCACCTACGGCGCAAGTCTGACAAACGTCCGAGAGAAATAACTTGTCACGGAAAGCTTCTCAATTAACCGTTCGGATCCGGCATTAAATTGTAGGTTCGCTCCATTTGTATGCAAACACATACTTGCTCAACGCAAATGGTTGCGAGAATCGAGGCTTTGGACCGCAATGGACTGTCGCGCCGAATATTATTATTATTATTATCGAAGACTCTGATGTAAGCAAGAAGAAGAATCGTCCCCATCTTTATCTATATTCTGGCTTACACATAAAATATTGACATCATTGGTAGAATTTAAAAAGCTGCACAAGAAGCTTTTCGGGTCAATCGCAGCAGCCGATAACAACCTGCAGTGATCAGTGAGGCGGACAGAGATGTCTACTTTAAGTTTGTCACAGAAGACTCTTGCTACTCCCTTGCCGTCTGCGATA
Organism: Nephrocerus scutellatus; assembly: GCA_947095585.1. Taxonomy (NCBI): domain Eukaryota; kingdom Metazoa; phylum Arthropoda; class Insecta; order Diptera; family Pipunculidae; genus Nephrocerus; species Nephrocerus scutellatus. The sequence goes on from OX352764.1 coordinate 99,330,048, forward strand.
TCAGGTTCGGATCTACTCTTCCAGTCTTCTCTGGAGCAGATTGTTGTCTTAAAGTCATTATCAAAGTATAGCATTGGTGTGAGGTAATCAAGATTCGTCAGCTCTTGTTTTAACGACTTGATTTTGGTTGAGCGTCCTATTTGGAGCCTTTTCCACTGATTTACTGCTTTCAGTCGCGTAGCCGTATTTGCCGATTTCTTTTCGCCAAATATATCTACTAGATTGAGGTCGAGCATAACCTCTAATGCACGTGTTGTTCTTGATCGCAGCACCACGCTTATAAGCATACCAGCTTTTAAGCGTGTATGTTCTCATAATAAACTTTTTCCAGAGCTGGCCACTATACGCTTACACTGTACAAATAGTACTACTGCTGTGTCAAGTCAACTCTGGTATCAAGCCCCAGTTTCTGCACGATTACAAACCAATATTGGCCTTTTTACTCCTTCTATAATATTACGTTTCCAGCTAAGTTTCCTATCAAAGATATTGCGAAGAATTTTATGATTTATCAGCAAAAACTGAGCTGGCACCATTCAAATTTGGAGGAGCGCAACAGTTGGAATTTTATATTTCCTGATGAAAAGCACCAGCTACCTATATGTTGTTCGGGTTGATGCTCATACCGCATTTACTTGCCCATTCTATAACGTTTGAGAGGGCATTTGACATAACCTCCTTAATCTTTCTTATTCCCCTCAGACAGCTAGCTAATCATCAGCATACGTAATCACGTTTATGCCTTATTTTCCAGTTCCAACAGAAATCTACTGATTACTATGTTCAATAAAAGATGGGATAGTACACTTCCTTGTGGTGTTCCTCTTACTATACGCCTTTTAATAATGGAGCCCTCAGCTTCGCGCTAATAACTCCTGCTTAAAAGTATATAATTGATTAGCCTACATATAGGGTAGTCTCTACCTCTATGAGAGGCAGTACTTCAGTGATTGTCTCTGTTTTTACGTTCACAGTAATTATATCGAACGCTTACGGCTTTAGGACATTTGTTTGTCGACTTCGTTAAAGCTGGTTTGGAATTAAAACAACAGCCTTCTGAAATTTAAAACTTAAAAATAGCCTTTGTGGTTAAAGTTCAATGGGACCAAAAAGACCATTATATATTACTTGGTATAGGCCAGGATAAAAAAGGAAGGGGTAGTAGGTAGTAGTAAGTAATTCAAAAGACAGTATTTTAAAAAAAGTTTGTTAGTTACTTTTAAATTAAGCTTAGATTGCTGCTCATTTAATTTAGGTCAAATATTAGTCCAGCTATTGGTCGATTAAAATGCAGCTGCTACATTCCAGTGCAGGAATGATTCACACAAAATGATCGTCGACCTAAAAGCGATGTAAATTGTGGTAAGTAGTATGTACCTCTGTGGTCGCCTCTAACCAAAGAGACTTTAACTCCATTGTAACACAAATGCGGCGAACGATCGCAATGAAATTATAAATAATTGCAGACGATCGTCTGGCGAGCTGAACAAAAATTCGAGATCTCGATCATAATCTCAAATTAGATCTCAATTAACGAAGCGAAAGCGAACGTGCAGCTTCTGATTGGAAGCTCTGCAAGCTAACAGTGAGTTAGATAAGGTTAGGTTAGGTGAGATTAGCACGTACGTGTACACGGCGAATCAGAAATCACCTGTCGCCGCGTCTACCTTCAGATTCTTAGGTGCAATAAATCAGCGGCATAGCATCCACTGGTTAGATGGATGGATGGATAGAAATGCGCATAGCAATGCTGCCTGTCTGTCTGTTCGTTGTCCTACTTATATGTCAGATTGCAATAGTGGTCCAACTGTTTTACGGTTTAACAGTCCAATAAATGAGGATCTGAAGCGATTTATTTCTCTGTGTCTCTCCATGCGACTACAAATACCAAACTGTTGTGAAAAACGCACGCGTTATCGATGTCTGAGTTGGTTTCACCAAACAGCTGTCGTCAGCCAGCTGAGAGACACTGCCGCAGGGGGTCTTGATCACTAGGCCTAAAATAGTTTTTTTCCTCCAACACCATAAAACCGTTCTGCGATGAAGATTTGCAGATTGCGTAATCGATTTCTGGTTCAACGACGATCGGCGGTGCATTTCCTCTGGTTTTATTCAAAAGAAATGGACAACATTTAAGGAAAATTGATCGTGCGTTAAGCAATTCCTTGATCATTGTGATCGATCACACGTCAATCACTTGACCAACAACGATGACAGTCGAACGGAACCACCACCGTATGTGAACAAGATTTGAAAGTTGTAGGTACACTTCTTCTTCTTATCTCTCCATCTCTCCCCATCTCCTTTTACTGACAATATCATTTCCATTAAATGGTCATAAATCGAACAAACATTTCGGATCGTCTAAGTAGAGGTCATTACTAGTTTGATTGATCGTAAATGTACAAAATTCTTTGCTGTTTGATTTCATCTATTTGGGAATGAACCGGCTGAGGGACAAGCTCTAAACCAGTCGCTACGTCTTACGGACGACTATATACTTTGCATCTTCTTTACTTTCTAAAAGTGCTAAGTGCATTATTTTTTGTGTTTATTTCAATCTCATTTGTAGATCCTGCTTTTCGAGCAGCAATAAAAATGTTTTTGAAAATAAATTTTAGTTGTGGGATCGGCGGATGCACTAAGGTTATATAACTTTTTCCCAAATTGCACAGTGATGACAATCACCAGTCTCATTTGTGAAATCATTTGCATGCACCATCATGTTTATGACTGTACGTTTTTAGTGATGAGCTATAAAATATCAGTGTTACAGTCTACCTTGTTCTTATATAGCAGCAACATACATTGATCCAAAGTACAGAGGGTAACGTAATAAGTTTCTATATCTGATTAGTTACTCCTCCATAAAATATAGTTACTGAGCGTTAAGAACTTTTACTAATTTTTTTTTAAAAAACTTACCAGCAGGCAAAAATATTGAAGTTTTATTTTAAGCTCACCATATCACTTAACTAGGACCTTCTTTATTTAAGGCATTCCATCCGCTAAATAAGATTAAATCAGGAAACATGATAACTCATTACATATAAGTATCGTTAGTTGTAAATGAGGGAATAATCCTACATATGTACGAAAGTCCATAAGGCGGTCAGCAATCAGCCGAATAGCGGGAACGACAGAATGCTCTAGTATTGCAGGTGGCCGTAACTATCTCTGACTGGTGGAATTGCGATCAAACCTCCACAGACCGGCCGCCGGTTTTTTCCTCCAATGCAGGAAAAGCTGAATGATCGGGCTAGTCCCTTCCATGTAAGGTTGGCGCGAGGACAACAACCTCGCCCGTATTATTACGGAACCCAAAATCAACCTCGGATACGCTGATGAACGACGAAGACCGCGGTAATGAAAACGGCTAAATGCTTTTTCATAGAACGTACGCTCACTGTATAGAGCTTGAGCTGCACAGCAGTTGGCCGATACCCTGTCTAAATGTAAGGCTGAAATTACAGCAATCCAGGAAATGCGGTGGACGGGGAATGGTGTCTTAAAAAAAACAGAATATGTGATATATATTACAGCTGTCATGCAAGACATCATGTGCTCGGGGTGGGGTTTCTAGTCAGCAAAAGAATGCAACACACCGTTATCGGCTTTAAAGCAGTTAATGAACGGCTATGCACCTTTCGTGTGAGGGGCAGATTTAAAAACATAGGCCTCATTAATGTTCACACACCTATAGAGTATTCCCCAGATGATGAAATAGAAGAATTCTTTGAATCAGTCGAACGGGAACTACATGCCTGCCCTCAGTATTCATTCTGGGGAATATGAATGCTAAAATAGGTAGGGGGCCAGTATTCAGGCAGTACATTGGCACCCATAGCTAACACGAGAACACTAATGACAATGGACAATGAGCCATAAAGATGGCCGCAAGCAATAATTTGGTCGTTGCGAGTACAAGGTTTGCGCGTAAAAATATCCACAAAGCCACCTGGGTATCTCCTGATGGAATCACTCGCAAGCAGATAGACCACGTGTTGATACGATCCTACCGAGGTGCCAACTCACACTCGGACGACTATCTTGTTGGTATGGTACTCCGAGCATGGATTGCATCATCATGAAAGACTGCATCCGCGAAAGAGATTCGAGTCAACACGGCTGCCCTTCGCAAGAGACCAGAAACAACTACGGTCAAGCGATAGGAATCGCCCTAAATTCAGGGAGAGTAAGTCCTGGGGCTGTGATGTCGGGCGTAGAAGAGAAATAGACGCGCCTTAAGAATACTCTCATTAGTTCTGCTGACTCCATCTTAGACGGTAGTCGTAGAGATTGGAACGACTGGTTCGATGACGAATGTTAGCTAGCGAATGAATGTAAAAGTGTTGCGTACCGAGAAATGCAACAATCCACAGAACGCGGGCACGCAAAGATGAATATAAAGAGCTCAAAAGATATGAAAATACAGTTCACCGGTGAAAGAAAGCAGCCAGGGAGAAGAATCTCGTCCGTGAACTAGAACAGTACAGAGAGCGAGGATCGCACCAGGGGCGGAACTTCTACCAAAGATTCCGCGGTATGACGTAATATTCACCACTTGCACGTACTGCAAAGACAGAGAGGGTTATCTGATCGAAGATCTTAAAGGCATCTTAGAGCGATGGCAAGAGCACTTTCATGAGTTGAATTGGAAGCTCCACCAATAAACGAAGACCACACTATGCTGCCGCCACCAAGCATTGATGAAGTTAGCAGAGCGATAAATTGGCACATAAAATAATAAGGCCCTGGGATCTGATGGTATTACAGCGGATCTGATTAAAACAAGAGGCACCGCAATACACCAAGCAATTCATGAACTTATAGTGCAAGTATGGGAGGAAGAAGAGATAACGGGCTCCGACAAGGCGATGAGCTGTTGTGCTTCCCCTTCGACCTAGCGTTTGCAGAAAGTGATCTGCGACTCTGACGTAACGGCGATAGGAACAATCCTCGATAAGTCCACTCAGAAGGGCTAATTACATTAAGCAGTTCGATATATTTTTCTTATTTCTAATAACAACAGAGGATCATTGCTGTCATCAATCGGACATAATACATACGATAAATACGTAAACGATGCTCGGAGTTGTCAACATAGGATATACTACTCGTCACTTATTATATATAAGTCTACAAGAGGAAACATACTTTTTAAACAGCAACTTAATCGACAAAATAAGCCTTCTCTTGAAAGTAAGAGATGAGCTGATCGAACTTAATGTTATTCCGTATCGTCCAGAGCTGCCAATCCTTTGCGATCTATGTAACAGCAATACGACAGAAGACGTCTTCCACGCCCTATTTTAAATGAATACCGTCTTTGGGACGACTGGGCTGGATGAGAGGAGAACGTTGAGCATTTTAAATGGAAACTATGGGTAGAACGCGTTGTATAACTACACTACGAATACGCAGATGTTGAGATAATCATGAATACTATAAATATAATAGGTTGACTTAGGGATGACTTTCTGGTAAACATCAGCTAAAAAATAGGACCGGTTGAGGTTTTTCTTAGAGGAGGCCAGGACCATATCTCAGTTGTAGACCCAAACAAGACAATGCAATTTATTAAGTTTATTAATTTCTATTATTGTCGGTGGGGCTTTTTTTATAATTAGCGCAACTTTAAGGGATTTGCTCCCGTATTATGTCTAGGCACAACGTGTGTCTAGAACAGAAGAAGGAAACAAATTGGTGGGTGAAGCTGAGTTCACACTCGAGCACTCAAAAACTAGAATATTATGTTTATAAACCGATACGATACGACCAAATTACAAGTTCATTAAGCAATTGAAGCATAAGCTAGAAGACAGTTATCTCGTTTCCTTGGAAGGTTGGACCCAGATTGATTATTTTGCAATTAGTCGCCGTCGAATTTTTTCAATTCTATTTCAACCTGGTTACATGGAAATGCATGACACTATTTTTCATTTGACGAAAATTTTAACCCTAGAAACAATGCGTCAGTTGATAGAGAACGCATACTTTGGAAAAATCACTCTCCTGCCGACTATCAACATCAATATTCCGAAAATTAATCACTCAGCCATAGTTAAATTGGTTTTGTTAGAGTATACCAATTAAGCTCATACACCGCGATCCAAAACTGTACCAACCCAATTTACAACATTCGATTGCGCAATTAATTGCCCATCACTCAGCGAAGTGAGTCGTCATCGGCCGATGTGGTTTAACGCCAGCAACGTTGATTGCCTCCGGGCAATAAGGCAATAAAATAAACAACAAACAGATATGTGCAAAACCGCAAATTGCCCATCACCACAACTACCAATAATAACAATTTAACAGCATTGTTAACGCAAATTCAACCACAAATTAAACCACGAACAAGTGAACTGAAAAAAAGCCCAAAAGAGTCATTAAATAAAGCATCGCGTTGGTTAGTGGGTAAAATCTGTTTTCGAGCTTGAATCACAGACGTTGTAGTACATAGAGCGGTCGTTGTATGTTATTGTTGTAAATTTTCACCAGTTCTCTTCACAAGAAGGAATTAAAACATTCCAACGATCGCCAACGATGCGGTGCGATTCGCATTCAAAATTGCAGCATTTTCCCAGCAGTACAACAGCCAACCAACAACAACTAATTCCCATCCATGGTAGCAATTAATCCAGTTTTTCTGCTCCTAAATTAAATCTTGCGAAAGATCCAATTTAAGAGATCGGCGACGTACGGTAAGTAGAGCTCAGTATGCGCTTAGCATATGCACGTATGTGTGAAATGTGTCAGTTCAGTTCGGTTCGGAATTGCAATCGGTCGGAGATTACAATAATGAGTAATAGTATTGTTGTTGCTTTGCTGCTGCTGCTATTATTGCTATTGCAAAGCTTGGACTGGTAGAGTTTGGCAACTGTGGACGCAGCTGTAGCATTGGATCACGCGATATTCGTAACAAATTTGTTTTAAGTGCTTAACTGAATCCCCGAAGGTAGTTTCAATGGATGCCAAAAGCGCTCCCTTAATCGAACATTACCAGAGCATTGATGGCAATCAGAGACTATAACACGACGCTTTGTTTCGTTGGAAATCTTAATTGAATTGTATCTGGAAAATGTCGTCATGTTCTTGCATCCTAATTTCACTGCGATTATCTTAGTTGTGAAAATTATAAGCTAACCCATTGTTGTCAATTGATTCTGTTCTCAACGACCATATGGTTCGAAGGAGTGCAGATTTCCGCTTATCCCCTTAACCTAAAGACGTTACTCTTTTCATTATCATACTTGGCTCTACAACCGGCGTCTGCTCTGGGCTCGCGCGAAATATGCACTGATCGGCCCCGATTTCAAGCCAGTTTGCTGTTCGTAAACGCTCTGTATCCTTGTCAGCGCCATCCTTCTAGCATATAATTGGCCTGCCTCGATATCGTGTTTAAGAAGCCCTACCACAAAGGTCTTTCCGAGCAGGATCCTCTTCGCTAATGCTAAGTGTTCTATCCACCGGAGCACCGAGCTTACAACTCTTCACGATTTTTACAATGCAGTAACGCTCGTAGGTTTCATCATCATTGTAGAGCCTCCGGAATCGTTCTTCCTCACAAACGAGAACAACAATGCTCTTTAACACCTTCCTCTCTTCTTTTTTCTATGCTCCGTGGGGGTGGGGGCATAGGTCTTCTACAAACGCACGCCAACGAAGTCGATTTATCGCCTGAGGTTTCAAGAGATGCCACTCTGTCCCCTGGGATCTTGCTTCCTTTTCTATGTCTTGCTAGAACGGCCAATTCGACGGCTTCCTTCAGGACTCCAGTCGAGCGCTAGTTTCGTAATATCGTCCGCTGGGTTTCTCAAAGTGTGGCCAATCCAGCGCTTAATTTTCGACGTCTGATGGTGATCGCGAATCTTTCCTCTCGAAAGGCGGCTATTTCATGAATTGATTTGTAACGAAATTAGTTTTAAGCCAGCAAATCAACTCCGCCACAAACCCTTTTATTACGAAAATAGATTTATTACACTAAGCACCGCCATCTGTAGATCTGATATAAGTAATATCGAATAATGAGGACTTTTGGCTATTGTACCCGGACTAAGATGGGTTTCTGGAATGTAAGGCCGCTTCTTGACTCAGGGAGTGAAGGATTGTATATAAAATAATGAGGTAAATTTTTTCTTATACCGGTAAGTTCTTATATTTTCCGGATGGTTCGAATAGAACAGAATAGAATAGAAAATAGTAGAATCTTCCCGAAACTGTTGGTTATGTGTTAATACCCTATTATTTATAACAGCCAGTTAGTATTGATTTTGAATAGTACTAGAGTACTTGCAAGTAGATAGAGGAATATTGTATGTGAGTATATGTGTTACAATAAGTATTCACCAGTGTGAATTTTTCAACTGTTTCTATTTGTGAGTTAAAGTTGCAATTTGTGAATAAACGAACGGAGCTCTGGATCCGTCGAATGTAACCAAAGTAAACACGATTACAGGTTACAGCTTGGTGTAGTGCGGGACCTCCTCGTTTGATTAGTTCTGCTGGGATACCATCTTATACCGAGACCTTATTTTTTGAAGGTGATTTATTATTCTGCTATTTTCCTGTATGCTTAGTGGCGGCAGTGTGGTCGTCGTTCACTTGTGAAGCCCCCAGCTTCTCAGTAGCTGGCCACTTTAAGCAACTGATGATGAAAGTGTTCTTCCCATCCCTCTAAGATGCCTCTTAGATTGGTGATCAGGTAACCCTCTTTGTTTTACCAATGTGTACAAGGCGATCATACCGCAGATTCTTTGATAGAACTTCTGCGTCTATTGTGATCATCGCTCTCTATATATTACAGTGTCTTATCCCAGGCTACTTTCTTTCGCCGGTTAACTACTTGTTCATGTCTTGTGAGCACATGAAGTCTTGCCCGACAGCTGTAATATATGTCTCTTACTGATTTTTGTTAGTTTTGTAAGTTGTCCACCACATCTTCTGGATTGCTGTTACATCATCTTTGGCTAGCTGCTGTGCAACTTGAGATCTAAACAGTTAGCGAATGTTCCATGACAAAATTCTTCTATCCATAACTTGTAATACCCGCTATTCATTTGAGGTCTTACCGCCATGATGCAATGCTGTAACAATATAAGTCTGAAACTTTTTGTGGATTCATTCTTTTATTCGTTTTATCTCTTTGCGCTCCCAAGAACTTTTTGTTTGAAAAACTAAATTTCTTTCCTTCTTCTGCGCACCAACAAAATGTCATGAAAATTTTCTATGGTATCAGGAGTATTCCATTCTCTTGCTCAAAGATCTGCTGCCTCGTTCCCTACAATTTCCGAGTGCCCTGGAGACCACATAAGGGTGATTTTATTGGTTTTGGTCAATTGTTTTAAGTGGCAGTAGCAGCTTCACGTTGTTCTGGTGTTGAAAATAGGGCATTTGGGTGCAAGTAGTGCGGCCTGGCTATCTGAGATCATGTAAATCTCAGTTCTTCTATAACTTCTTTTAATGCATTCCCAGATGCAGGCTTATAGTGCTATTGTTTATGAAGATTCATTCTTCTTCTCTTTGTGAAGATGGTGCACACTATTTTGTCTGTGTTGACGCTTAGGTTCACCTCTTTGCACCATTCGTTTACTACTTTCAGAGCAAACTGCATTCGTTCTGCTATCGTGCACTCGAATTTGCCACGAACCATGAGAACAAGGTCATCCGCATTGCCAATGTTGGTGATACGATTGTTCCGAAGCCTAAAGAGTAACTGGTCTATTACCAGCAGCCACAAAAGAGTTGAGATTGGGGCAGTACTTTTAAAAACAGTTTTTATCAGAAGATGCAAATGTATCTCTTCCACGAAAACGAAGCTCGGATTTTTCGCACAACAGAAATCGACCTTACTAGAACGTGGTTGATGACTATACGGTGTTTGATCATCCTTGGAGAACTTCATAGAAATTCCTTTTGAAACTTTCCGGTACTTCATAGAAATTTTTACTGTGAATCCAGGTCAATACAATAAATTTATGTTGAGAAATTAGCGGCAAGTTATAAAAAAAATGTCTTAATATCCGTTGGCTCAATAATTAGCAATATATGTTTGTTTGTCTGTCTTGGTTTGTGGATGCGATACTCGCATATCGCAAAATCACTCACTTGTAACAATGTTATGAAATAAATAAATCATGAGAAGCTGCTGCTATATGCCAGCTGCCTGACATTCATTCATTCATAAAAGCCGAAATATTCGCAGTAGCAACCGCAGAGGCAAATGGCGCAACTGGGGCATTCATGTAATAATTTTGCTGTAGAAAAAATACAATTATATCACAAATCATGGTATAATTTAATAACCGCTCTATTGCAGTGCAATGAGTTCAAGGTTAGGACAGCAACAAAATCAATTAACAAATTGTTTTCTTAAATCAATCACGAGGATGGTCATTCAATGGATTCCTCGCCTTTGTGTCTCGTGCATGAACAATGACAATATTTTTGTGTTGAATTTCTGAAGAAAAAAAAAATGCCATTCACAATTAATTAATTTGCAAGTAAATTAAACAAAAAAACAAACAACGCTATACATCAGACAGGATGTCTGTGTCGTAAATTGTAAATTGTTGAAAGTAACCACGAGGTGCGAATCTTGTCCTCATCGTCATCTGCATCAATGATGCCGTTGGCTGGAGTGATCTTCATGAAACTCAAAGGTTATAATTATTAATGTTATAAGCTGATCGCATTGTCCACTTGACCGCTTACCAGTTTGGTTTGTTTATTTCTCGTCTGCCCGTCTGTATGCACAATTTACATATTTTGTTCGATTGTTGGCACGTGGCTTCTCATCATTCAAACGGGGAAGCAGCACAGCCACAGCACAGCCCAGACAGCTGGAAGGAAACTTCTTTAGATTGTTTGTAATGTGATTGAGCGGATTTTTGTTTGTTAAGTTTTCAGGTAATGCAATTAGCTACTCACTTAGTACGCTAATGTGACGGTGGTATTTCTTTGTTAGCAAATACGACGTCTGCTATTCCATACTAAGTAGTCGTTGTTGTTAAAAACCTTGAACTCTCTTGAAAAATTAAAAAAGAAATGGTAAAATAGTAAAAAGTAATGCCTTACTTAAGTCTTCTTTTAAAATGAACTTATGTTAGAAATTCAAACAATTCGTAATACACATGTGAGCTCTGCGCGTACCTTTCAACGTGGCAGTCCAATATATATGCGCATTGATCGTAACTCCAAGGTATGTTTCCACATCTTCTATACGATTTTCCGTAGTTGCGTTTGGACAATCTTCACTTCTAACAACTATTCTTGAGTTAGAAGCCCTATGATGAGGCCCCCTAATATATATTAGTTTGGTTTTTGAGGTGTTAATAACCAGGCCGTTATCGTGACACCATCTGACTGCTTTATCAACTTCCGCTTGCATATAGCAGACTATAGCGGTTTTGTCAGCATATGCAAAGACTGTTGATTTCTTAAAAATTCAAAACATTTCGTTTGAATAGATTATGAAGTGCTATGGCCTAAGGTTTGATCCTTGTGGAACTCCATAATTAACTGGTTTGCGGTCACTAAACGTTATTTTTATTTGAACCCTAAAGATTCATTCACTCATGTAGTTCAGCAACACGCTAAAGGGACTTGCATCCTTATAATGCCGAGCACAGCGCGGGCGTTAGGAAATTAGGGAGAAGAAGAGACAAGATATCTAGGCACGTGTGTCTTAAATGACTGCATATCATACAAATCCGGAAACACAGAAGCAGGCAATACATTCCACATAAATATTGTGCGGCTAAAAATGGAATCTTTGAATTGGTTTGTACGTTCGAAGATAAGCTTAATGGTGGATGCGTAGGCTCGAATTAATGCACGGGTATTACTGATTGGTCCAAGAATGGGAGCGATGCATCTGGATATTTCTTTTGAAGACCACTTGTGGAAAAAGCGATGAAACAGTGACAAGCAGGAAACATTCCTACGATGTTCAAGCGATTCGATTGTTTTCGCGATATGTACGTCACCAATAAGTTTTAACGCGCGGTTCTGAACTCTGTCTAGTAGATGCCATGTGGTCTTGGGGGCACCTGCCCAGTTGTATTCAAGTTTAGGGCGAATATACGCCTTGTAAATAGTAGCCAGATCTGAAGTAGTAAAAAACATCCTGCACCGTTTTAGGAAACCTAAACATCTCCCAGCATTTTTGCGATGGCAAATATTTGGTCGTTCCAACGAAGCTTGTTGTTAACGCACATACCGAGAATTGAGAGTTTTTCAGTTTCTTTGATGCAAGATCCATTCATGGATAATGGTTGGGGGTTTAAATTATGCTTACACGACAAAAGACAGCATTGGTTTTCAGACGCGTTAAATTCAAGTCTACTATGTAGTTCCCACCTTTCTATGCTGTTAAGTTCAGAATTTAACGTGCTTAACATACGTTGTTGTTCCAGTTCCTCTTGCGATGTAGAGGGGCATGCAGAAAGCGTGAAATCATATGAAAAGCTTAGAGTGTTGTCGTCGGCGAAGGAATGGATTGGGTTAGAAGTAGCGAAAGAACATAATGAAAATGAGAAATAGTGTCGGAGACAAAACAGAACCTTGTGGAACACCGGCGTTTAAATTGGATTTGTAACCATCCAATCATCCCTATGTAGTTTTAAATTAAGCTGGAGTAATTCGGCACGAAGTCTTAGCACCATCGATAGTCCTTCGACGCTGAATTCGTCCCGAAAGTACCTGTCTTATAGATCTTGATATAACTGCGCTATACGCGGTTCTGTACTGCAACTCCTAAGCAGCTTTACCCCTAGTAGGAGGTTCGCTTTTTTATGAGGTCATGGTTTTCAATTTTAATACTCTTCTACATTAAGTTAAAGCTCCGTTCCACAGCCTAGCGCCAGCTCCAGCCTTTCTTCATACTAGCTTGCCATATTTGCAATTTTCTTTGAAGAGGCGATCGTTTGGCATTTTAGGATCCTTCAAGATATAGTCAACTTGCAAACTGAACGTTTGTATGGATACCGGAGGCAATCCTATCTCAATAATTAGCATGTAGTTAACTGGGTTCGGTGTTTTTTTTTGAGGATCCTCAAGAGCTCTTCTACAGTATCATACCTTTTGGCTCCCATTACGTAGGCTGCATATAACATAATGGCTTTTGAGACTGCTTCAAAACATTGTACTACTATGAGTTATAATTTTGCTGGCGAAACATCTTCTCCATGTAGCATGGAAAAACATATCTATGAAAAAATCGCAAAGCCAAACAGAGTAAGCCTTTGCGATTTTTTCATTCAAATATTTTGCTATGTTCAAGTGAACACCTAGGTATCTATACTTAGTCACTATTTCTACTATCATTGTACCATTGTATGGCCATTATCCGTTAGCATAATTTCTGCCACCTCCACTCTTAAATAACATTTCTTAGGTTTCTCCAAATTAACAGCTAAGCTAAGGCAGTAATCATAGAACCGGTTAATTATCAGCTAGATAGTCTCGAGATAGCTATCAAACATAACTATGTCACCCGGGAACATCAGGGCATTGCTTAATATAACTGCGAACGCCATATTCCGCGTAGAAAAGCGATTTTAATTTCGACGAAGAATGCAAATAATTCCGACTTATAGAAAGTCATTTTCTTAATCGAACTTCCGGTAAGAATCACTCTGCATTCTCTCCAATTTATAAGCCATTAAATCATTTAATCAGAAGTATATTTTGCTTTTAAGATTTGAAAAGAAAAAGACCTAAAAAAAGCTTTGCAAACCACTGTTTGTGGCTTTGGAGTGTACATCCTGCATTTGTATGATCGGGCCTCAGTAGAGCTTTCGATGCTCATCATCCTCAGGAGTTAGAAGTTGTCTCATCCCGTTTGAAGTTCTTTCCATATAATGCTTCATTCTTTTTAAGGACAATTTTCTATCCATATTTATTGTTCTCCTCGGATTCCCAAATATTCACACCCAAAATCATTTATCGCCGTTCATTAATCGCATCGCATCAACTTAAAACTAGAAAACATTCGAACATTCAAAAGTGCCTGCTTGTCTATTAAAGATTTTATTTATTTTTTTATTATTCCCGACTTCCGAAACAGAAGCTGTCTCGAAAGGCTAGCCCAAATACACACCACATAGACATACAAGTAGAAACATTCATTCAAATTATTAACCCCACCCAAGGAATCCGCCTCAAACATGAACACGACTATCCAGCTGCTAATCTGTTAAGTCAATAGTCAATGAGCTAACCAGTCAGCTAGGTAATAATGCGCCATTAACCAAATCGCATAACTACCGCATGGTAATCAGTCAACATCGATCTTCCTATCCTACCACACTATAGCTGGGCATATGCACTTAAGCCGTTGGTGCATAATGGTGTCGAGCGGCGACCATAAACCAACAGAAACCGGGTTTAAATGCCAAAAGGTCAAAACAGACAACACATCAGCAAAACAGCAACAATAACAATTACCGACAACAGTTATATTTGTGTTCGAAGTGTCTCTACAGTGTACTGCGCCGAAGAGACGTAAATGTCATCGCGCGGGGGCATTGCTCCTTTGGTGGTTTACCATTATGCTGCGTATATTGTAGACCACAGGTAAAGTAGTTACAGAAGCAGAACAATCGAAGCTGTACTATAAAAGGTCATAAATGTATTTGCACCTGTTTTGCATTAAGTAACTCTGTCGAGGGGGTGAACGAGCAGCACATTGTTAATAAATGACTTAAGACAAAAACTCGCTAAACAGCCAACTGGTGTGATGGCTACATGCCATGGTCTTAAAGGTATGTTTTTGTAAAGCAAAGGAAAACGCTTTGATCAGACAATAATTTTGTTAACTTACCGTAACTGAACATAAGCTCGAAAGTGCAAGAAGCAAATAACAGCACTACCTGAAGATCTACACAATGGCATTGAACATGGACATGGAGTTCTTCTAAAGGTTTTCTAGGAATTTATATTTTTAATTGATTGTTTATACTTGTTGTGAATAATGGCTACTAGAATTCCATTTTGAAAATAAGCAACAAACAAAGTCAATTCTATTATAAAGTGGTCACTAAAACTTTAAGATAACCTTGATTTTTATTAAAAAGCGTTTTCAGTTTAAGAGATCAATTGAGGAAAACTTCTGACCGACAACATATTTCATTGTTGGAGGAAAAATGCATTTACCGGGAATATAAAAGTCAATTATTCAGTTATTTGTGTTTTATATATCAGTTCTATTCTTCAAGAATTAAAAAGCTAAGCAACTTCTCGACTTTTTAAGACTTTTATGTAGAAAATTTCATCACAATATCCTCCGGCTATTGTCTATTTTTGTCTATCTCTCTTTACTAATAGTCTGCATCTCGCTTCATTGAAACTGAAATCTGAAACTGAAACACTTGAAGAAATTTGACGGTCGTCTTCCTAAAGGGTGTATTCAAAAAGTGACTGTACGAAGTATCGGTATTTTAGACTTTCTTATCCTGTGCAGATAATTTTAATAGATACCATACCACTCAACCAAGTTTTTATATAATTTTGCAGTCCATCTCACTACAAGTCATCTTGTTCCAGTACTCAGTACAGCACAGTCGAGGGTGCTTATCGTTTTCTTTGAGCTTCGGTGCTTCTATAATTTTCTTTCCTTTTTTTACTGGCTCTTGGGTTATTAGGTTACAACCGTTCGATATTAGTGTTAAGCTTCGTTTCTCTATAAGCCATTTTCCTTCTTTACTTTGCCTATTTGAATAACTTAGTAGCAGATTCTGTTACTATAAACTCCACTGCTTCCTTGGTACTTAACGACTGGCATCAAACCATGTATAGTACTCGAAGTACATGAGCAGACGTAATTAGTCAATTACTGCATATATTTATGGCATTTATCCTTCCTTTATGTTGGCAAAACAAAGAGAGGTGCCGATGGAATTCAAAAAAAAAACGAGCTTGGTCATCGAACTAGTCGTTCGGATCTCTACGGCTATCGTCTAAGATGGAGTAAGCAGTACTAATGACAGTATTCTTAAGGCGTTTTCATTTCTATTCTACGCCCGGAATCTAAGCCCCAGGACTTACTCTTCCGTGCATTTAGGGCGAATCCTATCGCTTGACCGTAGTTGTTTCTGGTCTCTTCGTTGCGAAGGGCACCCATGTTGACTCGAATCTGATTCGCGGATGCTGTCTTTCTTGATGATGCAATTCGAGCTCGTAGGTTCTTACCGTCATCAGTTTCGTGTTGTGGCGATGGTCTACCTGGTTGCGAGTGGCTCCATCTGGAGCTACCAAGATGGCTTTGTGGATATTTTTACGCGCAAAACTAGTACTCGCAACGACCATGTTATTGCTTGCTGCCATCTCTATGACTCGTTGTCCATTGTCATTAGTGTTCTCGTGTAATGTACTACCTGAATACTGGCTACCTACCTATTTTGGCATTCATATCTCCCAGAATGATTTTTACGTCATACTGAGGACAGACATGGAGTTCCCGTCCGATTGATAAATAGAATTCTTCTTTTTTATCATCTGGGGAATCGTCTGTAGGTGCGTGAACGTTTATGAAGCTTATGTTTTTAAATCTGTCCCGCACGCGAAGGGTGCATAGCCGTTCATTTACTGCTTTAAAGCCGTTAACGGTGGGTTTCATTCTTTTGCTGCCTCGAAACCCCAACCCGAACATATGACACCATTCCCCGTCTATCGCATCTCCTGAATTTCTGTTATGTCAGGGTATCGGCCAGCTGCTGTGCAGCTCAAGCTCTATACAGTGAGCGTACGTTCTATGAGAAAATTCTTAAATCGTTTAGCCGTTTTCGTTGCTGTAGTCGTCGTCGTTCATAAGTTTATCCGAGGTTGATTTGGGGTTGCGTAATATGGTTTTTTTACGGGCGAGGTTATTGGCGAGCCCGATCATTTGGCTTTGCCTGTATCAGAGGAAAATTACCAGCGGCCACCACGTGGAGGTTTTATCGCTCTTCCACCAGTCAGAGATAGTTGCGGCCACATGCGTTTCTGAAGCATTCTGTGTTTTTCTCCCTACTCTGCTGATGGCTGACCACCTTGGTACGGTATAGTTTATGAAAATTATACAACAATTATATTAGATATTCTCAGAGATTTAATTGCAATCGGTAAATTGTTGTGTTAATCTATGTATCTAAAAATGTGTTGTAACGATTTTGCTCAGGTGATGCTCACCAGTCACCCATGGACCGTTTTGTCGGTGGTTGTTTCAAATTGTTACAAATACAATGTTTATTTCTTTTACTCTTTTATTTATTTGCGGAATTTTTCTTAAGCTATGATATAATGCTACATAGTTCTACGTTATAGTTATATATACCAGATATTACTAAAATAAGAAGACGGAGAAGTAATCAGGAACGCGGTTTGATATTTGCACCTGAGGGGATATGGGTCCCAATAATAGTAGTAGAGGATAACATGTCGGATGTATACCGGCTAATTTAAAATGATGCTCACTGTAGAATGCGGGACTACGTGTAAATCGCATCACACATTCTCTTAAAAAAGGTTCGGTGGGATACAGGTTCAGTAGAAAAATAAATGGTATTGTGTCGAACATATACCAAGTATTCTCTACAATATTCTCTACAGAGTGTGTGACAATGTGTCGAGCATATTACACACACTCTAACAGAGATGACGGTGAACTGGGAATAGTTCTGTGCAGGAGTGTATCGCGCAATTACACTGGCTATATGGTAGTATACTGCTTTCTACAAAATGTATGTTTGTTCGATTAAAACAAACGCCTCTAGAAGAGTTTTCTCGGTTCTACCCAAGCGCAGTCAATAGAAAAGCTTTTCCCTTTTTTTTTTTCTTGGTTAATGTACGAAATATTATTCTTTTGAAGCCAATTGGGCTTCCCTAAATCATAGACATCCTGGTCTACTTGGACGTTGCTATTTAACAACCTCTGTAGAGAACTTGGCACACACATGTGAATTAGTATTGAAGGTCCTTTCTTGAAAATCAATGAAAATATTGCATCAAGGTATCTCAAGTGCTAGAAAATGTTTGACTTACTCCACACCTGAAATGAGATTCGAATAATAGATATAACTATCATAATTTGGCTCTTCAAACATGGTTTGGTCCAGGCCTGTCGACTTATAGATGTCAATGTAAATGTTTTTAAAGTGCTAAGAGCACTTCAGATCTCGTACTGCAGCTAAAAAGAAGGTCAAACACAATCACATGACAGTCAATGTTCCGAAAAAGACTTTCAGGGAATTTGATATCATATTACATTCCTAAAACGTAACACCAGTCTTAGGACCATAAGATTGTAATGCCCATGCTCAACCATAAAAGTCGTGCACTTTTATTTACTATTCTAGTTCCTACTGCTGGTTACTTTTAGTTAGCTATGAGTCACATGAGGCATAAGCTAGTGGTCGGATCTATTCAGATAGAATGACTGATAATGGCACCTTTTTCTCTACACATTTTCTATTGCAACCGATCATTGACAAATCCGCCCTAATTAGTAATAAATTAACAAAATGGACAGCATCATGGTATGGTACATAGCATCGTGACTGCATTCAGAGAAATACTAAGTGCTTGAGAGACAAAGAACATTCCTATCAGAAGACAACATCTTGAATAGAAAATTTCGACATTAATCATAAGTTAGTTGATTGCCTTTCCTACAAAGGTTCGGTCTATGTAGGAACCGCACAACATGACCAGTGCGACCTAAATTACTAGCAGCAGGGCCGGAGCTTTCAATCTCGTTTAGTACTGCAATATCATAAGATCGCAGTTACAAGATTGCAGACAAATTTTGCCATTCAGCCGCATTCTCACGAAAGTCGCAAAGTTGCACAATAAGGTGTCCGCAGGCTTGTCGTCACTCAGTCAGCCAACAGACAGCATAATTCTGGTGGTGATCGAATTGTCGTCTTATATCACAAAATGCTGCGACAAAATGTCGGAGATAATCTAAAAATACAAAGAAACTCCACTACTCCACCCCAGTCAAGCTACTATGTACTTGTAGTATTTGTGGCAGAGTTCCTTTTATCACACAGCTATACACACAACCATAACCATGACGCCTATCCAACAGCAAGAAAACCTTCATTACTTACGCGGCAATGACGCAGCTAAGTGACTAATTCCTGCAATTCCAATTTGGCCATTTTCTGTCAATAGTACACAGACCGCTAGCAAAGTGAAATGCGCGCGAACACGTAACTAGGGTAACAGCAGTTCCTTGTTGGTGCCGGCCGGCCGGCACGGCTGAAAGCCTAGTGCCCCGCATTATGCTGTAAGTGTATGTGTTGTGTTGGGTTATTTTTGCACACAACAACCAGTGCAACAATCGTCACATCGAGAGAGCTAAGACCTCGGACAACCTTTGGAAAGAAGTCATAAGTTAACTTGGCTGGATGGTTGGCTGGTTGGTTAGTTGGTTAGTTGGCTTGTGGGCTTATTGGGAGTTACTGAGCGTAGTGCATGCGGTATATCCTTTTGCATAATTCAGAAATTAGACATTTTTGTCGTGACTCCGATCATGATTTGTGAAGGCAGCCGACGACCGGGCCCTTACACTTTTCTGTTCTGCACATAGCTGCAGTCTTGTCCAATTGTGAGGCGGATGAATGGTGTCTCGATGTTTACCGCGCGGCAGTGCATGCAAATGACCTCGATTCGGTTTCCGTAATGCATTTTTGGGTTTATTTGCTAAATGGGAATTCGATTGTATGTTGGTAAGCCACAGTCTGATGATAGGGTTCTTTGAGTTTCTCGTCTTGAAAGTAAAACCAGAAGGGCATTACTTTTACTCTTTAATTTGTGAAGGTTCCGCTTGCTTAGTATACATATCATTCTTGATTCTTGCTTAGCAACTTGGAAGTATTTGTCCAATCTTTTAGTTGTTGTCAGTAAAAAGAATCATTTTACTTCCAATAAACTTTTGAAAAATCTTCGTAACTGCATTGCAAAATTTTGAAAAGTGTTTCAAATCGACTGTGGTTTGGTCTTTGGGGTGTTGGTTCATATCGTTGTTATCGCATCACGCCTAAGCCACTAAGACATATTATAGGGTATTGCATAACGAGCGAGGAAAGTGTAGTTTATATTACGAATTAGAAGCTTGAAACACGATGCGGTAGCCGAGTGCGGCTATCTAACGAGCACGATGAGCACTTTTCTGCGAGTAATGTACGTATGCTATTTTTCACACGACCAAAACCGGTTTTACTGGTAAACCGGTTATGCGCAATGCAAAATTATTCTGGGGATGTGTGTTCGTTGTGACTGCAGTAAATAAGAAAAGTTTTTTATAAGTTAACTCACTAGTGTGTATAATGGCCTCTTTCGAAGCCATGTTATAGTGTATGCAACAGCCACTTTCGTCTATGGGCGTGTGTACAAGCCATATTCACACCGTGTGATCGATTGGTACTTCTGAATGTTCGTTTGTTTTTTCTATCTCGGTATGTGGCGCTGGAATTGAGATATTCTTAAAAAGGTCATTCTATATATATATCTAACCTCATCACGCCTAAACCACTGGATATTCGTTCTATAGGTTCTTTTGGTGCTTGAATAAGGTTATATATTTTTGTAACCCGATAGGTGGCGTTTGAGTTGATATTCACGAAAATGTCATTAGTTTGGTTATTAGATATTTCGTTTTGCACAAACGTGTTGTAAAGCAAGCTTTGTCGTATTTTTGGATTATAAGCTAAAGGAAATGTAATGTTAATATCAGCCACCGCGGTGGTAAAAGGAATGCGGTGTTTCTTGTGTGTGGTTAGTGAAGCATCTGGAAAGAGCTAGTATTCTTATAAAAGCTATAATTATTCAATAGACTTAGATGGTTATAACGTAGTTTTTATAATAACATGCTTGTAATTAGAGCTTGTGGGCGCCGTGGCAAGAGCATGGACTTCTGAGCAGGGGGTTCTTGGTTCGAATCCCAGTAACACCAAAAGTATTTTTCACGGTGTCCCACCTCTCGCGAGTGGGTGACAAACGTTCCGAGAGTAATAACTTGTCACGGAATGCTTCTCAATTCGCCGTTCGGATCCGGCATTAAATTGTAGGTCCCCTCTATTTGTGTGCAAAAATCTACATGCTCAACACAAATGGTTGCGAGAAGCAAGGCGTTGGACCGCAGTGGTCTTTCGCGCCGAATATTATTATTATTAATTGGAGCTTAGATTGTTTTACAATACAAACCAGTAAAACAATTATTGCGAGCCCGAAGGGCGAAGCTAATAATCAGAGGACAAGAAACATTTTCTAGCGTACGTGTGTCGGTTTGTCAGTTTGTACGTTTGTCCGATTGTATATCGCAACTTCTACCAGTCAGAATTTGATGGGACTTGTTTTAAAACAATTGGTAAGCGATCGGCTTGCGATGATGTGACGCGCATCGCGTGTGGCGCGTGTAACATTTTTTTTAAATTATTTGTTTTAAAACTTTCCAGCATACGTGTGTCGGTTTGTCAGTTTGTACGTTTGTCCGAATGTATATCGCAACTTCTACCAGTCAGAATTTGATGGGACTTGTTTTAAAACAATTGGTAAGCGCTCGGCTTGCGATGACGTGACGCGCATCGCGTGTTGCGCGTGTAACTTTTTTTTTAAATTACTTGTTTTAAAACTTGACTTGCGTGTCACATGTCGCGCGTCGCGTGTGGCATGTGGCGCGTATAACTTTTTTTTAAATACTTATTTTAAAACTTGGCTTGCGGTGACTTGACTCATGTCACGTGTCGCGAGTCACGTGTGTCGCGTGTAATTTATTTTTAAAATACTTGTTTTAAAACATGGCTTGCTATGACGTGACGCGTGTCACGTGTCTGGTGTCGCGTGTATTTTTTTCATCTGCATATAAGTTATACTTGCAATTACTAGTTACGATAGGTAGGTCATATGAAACAACTAAAACAAATTACAGACTTCACGTTAGAGGAATGATACAGGAAGTACCATGAGATAGATATTTTAAAAAAGATCTACACCGGTCCTGTAGCAAGAAGTATTTAAGTGTTATAGGGTGTGAAGCTATCTAAGGTCGAAACAACGTTTATTTCCTAAAAATGCTACGAATACCGCATTGGAGTGGGTGAAAATAGGCGAACCCCTGTCATAAACATACTTTTTTTTTCGTAAATAACCCAGGAATCGAGTTCAAGTACACACCAAATATTTACATTGTTGGCTTAATAATTGAATTCCATTCCGCCAGCGGACAAAGTTGTATAAAGCAAATAACTTGCCGTGCCCCACTTTGATTTTAAATTCCTTCGACTTCTTCTTCTTCTTCATCTTCTTCTGTTATACAACCTTAGTGCATTTACAAAATATTCCTTACTTATCTCCAGAAATACTTTTGCCATAAGCTTAGCACACAAACACCTCTAAAATACTCACAGGTCGGTCAACTGTTAATAATTCGAAAACTCGTGAGCTTTTTTCTTGCCTGAGTTGGTATTTATGTTTTTTTTTTTTGAGGTTGTTGTTGTAGTGTTTTTGCTGTTTTTTTTTTTGCTATTTATTGTGTGTGACAATCTGCATTGGAGTGTGCCCAGTACAACTTCCGTTCGGCGAATGGAATCTTCTCCTCTGAAGAAACTCATTTGCTCGTCTGCAAGAAGGCCATCATCGTCTGTTGATTTACGAGCGATCGTTTTGTAGGTGAATATATGTGGTAATGTAGGTAGAAACACACATTGTCATGTTGGCCAGGCGTCGTCTCACTGATTAGCTAATCGGAAAGTTACTCCCACATTAACAGAATTGTATCCTTAACGCTTGGATGATATTGTGAAGGGGCCAATTAACTATTCGCTGGCGAGTGCATAACGGGTTTCACGGCTTTCCACAGCGAGTAGTTCGAAATCTTATCGGCAGGCAAGCCTTCACTGTAAACAGAAGCCTCGCAATTTTTTAGATCTTGCAGCGCATATTTTAGCTTGTTGCATAGTTGGTTCAAATAAGTTTTATTCGGGACGCGCAGGATTGTTGCCATCTCTTACGCCCTCTCCTTCGATTTCATTCTGGTATTCCTGGCTGTTCCGTAATTCTGTCTATCGGAAAAGAGGGCTCTCATACGCAGCACTCTGAATTGCTCCCACAAGATTATCAACTTCGTCTTTTATCTCAAACGGCAACTTAAGGAAACAAACAACATTGACCAAAAGATCTTTGAAATGTCTATTAATTTGATCCCCTTTGGTTCTACCTTCATTCCCGTTAAGTTCACACTTACCCCATCAACAAAATGCTTCCAAGTCCAAGAGCATTAATCAGAGCTGCACACACCTATACGCATTCGCACATTTCCAGCAATCACCTTGCCCTTCAATTATTGGTACTAGCTGGTATAAGTGGCAATTCGCCCAAACATATGACCATGTGTGGCCAAGTGCTCATGCGTCCGAGCCGTATATGATGTGAACCACCGCCCCAACTAACGCATTGATTTTTCTTTATCTCAACATATAGGAAATTTCTTCAATTTATCACTCCACTTGCCCTCCAGGGGTCTAGTTGGTACTGTGGTACTGATTGACTAAATGTGGTTATGGTAAAAAAAAAAAAAATATTGGCTTTGGGCCATAAACATACTTTGCACTTAGCATTCCCAACAGCACTGATGGTCGACAAAGGTTGCTGTTATGGTCAGCAGTTTGGTTGGTTGAGGTGGGTGGCAAGGAGAGGAGATGGAACAACACCGCAAAGCCGCATTTGATTCGGGCGTTGGTTTTTGCACTGGGGTGACTTGCTTGGCAGGTGGGGGGACACTTTATTAACCGCTAATGGCAAAGTGTGTGGCTGTCGTTCCAGTTGCGTAGCAGACAGAGATACTCACGCGGCAACTATTCTCACGTTTACTTTGTGTTGTCATTGTTGTGTTTGCGTACGCTGGCGCTGTTTCGTTTGTTTAATTTCCATTTTAATTATTTCCTGATTGTGCATTTATTGCTTCTTAATTAACGAGTTTTATGCTTTCTGTGCTGTGTTATTAGCTCACACACAATCGAGCCGTAAGTACGTGCTATAATGGGTGTTAGGTGGAAAAATTTGCAAAAGATTTTGTTGCATTGCTGGTAAATCGAAATATATTTACACACGATACCTAACAGTTAGAGGGAACGCTGAACTAGTTCGCCAGATGTTTTACGGTGCTTTTTCCATATCAGCGTTCAACAGGTTTTTTTCTTATTCAGATTGCGGTCAGCTTGTGGATGTGACAAGATCTGGGGGAAGTCGAACAAAAGCATACGAATGAAGAATCTTTTTGTAAACTAGAAACTTAAAATAACGACTGGCTATTAAGTTGAACATTTATTTTCTCATTTTCCCCTCTTTCAGATACTTCGTCTCTACAGTTTTGCAATTTCAAATTTACCGCGCAATGTGCGCTGTTTCGGGGCAGTATGATCCTTCGAATCTATTGAAGCCATTGCACAAGTGCGACATCTACCGTCACCCGGAAGCTGGGAATTTATTAAAGTGAGTCGACTGCATTAATTACGGTTATGCAATGGTCATTTCATTTCATTTATTTTATCATCTTAAGTCTTACAGAAGACATAGTCTTATAGTGTACATAATAATTTGAGCTAATAACTACAAATAAATTCTGTAATATAAGAATGACAATCTAATAATATATGTAACTGCTATGGCAAAAACTTCACGAGGTACAATGTTAAAAAAAAGGAACAGAGTAAGTAAAGTAATGGAAAGAGCATATAGTCTACAGAATTCAAGAGGGATTATTGCAAATTATAATAACCCTTCGAAGTGGAATAAACGAGGAAGTGCATTGACGAATAAAGAAAATTATATTATAGTGAAGCGGAATTAATTGTATAAGTAGGAAGATGTACGCGATGCAATGATATTGTGTAGGAGCATACAGTTACTGATATTCAGAAGCCGTCTTAGTGAGCCACCGCAAACATTTTTGAACAGAGCTGAGGTCTGATTGTATCTACGAAGCTTACACACGTATCGTACCGCGTCATTACTGCCTTGCAAAAGCTTATGTTCTGAGTGCGAGTCAAGCTTTCTATAAATTGCATCTGTAAAGAGAATATTAGGTAAAATAAAAGGTTTCACCAGCATGCGTCTAGTTTCAAATGGCGTAAAATCACTGGTTAGCCACAACTTGCGCAATATGACCGATAATGAAGTTAAGAAAGATCACCATTTATTTTTATCTCCCCGCTGATAACACAGTCAGAAAAACTTAGCCGGAAGTTGACCGGTTATTAGGGAGAAAGTTGGAAACATCGTAATTTTTATGCAAAATTGCAATAATCTGCGACTTCATAGGATTTTAAACCAAATAAAAGAAGAAGAAGAAGAAAAGAAGAAAAGAAAAGAAAGAAGAATCTTTATTTAAACGACAAACAAGATCTTCTATAAGGCCTATTTGCCTCGAAATCTAAATTTCAATGTCATCAGCATAAAGGGTGAGAGTGGCATGCTTTTAGAAATCCTTTTAAGTCATTTTTATAAATACAGAATAGAATCGGTCCCTAAATAGAGTCTGGTGGCACACCGCACTCAATATGGCTGTATGGAGACTTAGTGTCCCCAACGAGTACTCTAAGCTACCTATTCGAGAGATAGCTTTTTAAGAGCTTAACAGAGTTATCTCCAAAACAACCAAAGAGATGTCTAAGTTTATTACAAAGAAAATCATGGTTTATAGTGTCAAAGGCCTTAGAGAAATTCAAGTAAAGAATTGTAATGATAATCGTCAAACGAGTTCCTAATGTCATCCAATACTTCTACCATTGCTGTTCTACAACTATGCTGAGGCCGGAAACCAGATTGCAGCGGAGCCAGTAAGTTGTAAGCACTAATAAACATATCTGTCTTATTTGGCATAACTAAACTATGGGCTTTCTTGTCTACGACATCCTCTCTGCGTATGCTTGTTCCGCGACGCTCTCGTGTTCCATGAATTCTTCTGCAAAATACTTTTCTAGATCAGAATCATTTCGTTTATGCGCTCACGGCCTGCTACAGAACTCTCTTTGATCCTTTTCACGATATCATCAACATCAACGATAACGCTCGTGAAACTTATAATTATAGGGCGTACGATCCTTCCTTGTTGATGATATGGTAATGATGATGATAATGATGATAATAATGATGTTGAGAAATGGGGAGTATTTTAGGATCACTTCGAGTATGCGACCCATGCGGATCTTTTGCGCTTTCTTCTTATGGTCTTTTCTCTGTCGGATCGTTGCTCCACATTTGTTGAGAAGATACCACGGGTTTTTTTTTACTTCTCCACAAAGCCTGCAAGTGTCAGCCTCTTCTATTTTTAATTTCTTTAAGTGCCCCTTTACTTTCTTCTGGTGGTGTGAGTCCCAACATCGAGCGAGACCTCTTTGGATCTTTGGCTCCCAAACATTTTCTTTGCTTGTCACAGGCTTGGGAGATTTTTCCATATTACGGAAGCAGCTGCCTTACTTATTCCTCGTATCTCTTCCTGTATTATGCGGTAAACTATGTCACAAAATGGATACCGTAGCTCATTGGATAAGAGCATGACTTCTGAGCAGGTGGTTCGTGGTTCGAATCCCAGTAACACCAAACGTATTTTTAACGGTATCCCACCTCTCGCGAAAGTCTGACAAACATCTGAGAGTAATCAGCTTCGCTGTTATGCCTTCCGATCACGAGGCCTTATTTGTGCTTGAGCCTTTGGTAACTTCTACGTTTTGTGGCAGCAACATAGTATAGACTTAAGTCATAAGGGCAGTACTATCCACTTCCCTAATAACTTATACCCAGGGGTATATGGTATATGGGGATATTATTACGCGCCAACCCTTGACACTGCGTCACCTTGCCTATATTCTCTCACAGCAACAAAAGGCTTGGTGAGGTTACTTCCGAAATTGACAAAGCAGAACAAATATCGCTTTTGACATCTTGGGTCGAGAATAACTCGGTTGAGCAAAACAAAATTTGAGTTCCGCCAAGTGCTCTGCTGAATCAACATCTCAGATCCTAATACATTATATTTCTTAGTAAAGGCGACGCTCTTCTTATCTTCTTCTAAAACAACATAAATCGCCAAATCCCGATACTTTAGACTGGGACGTTCTTTAATAAGCATTGCTCTGGCTGAGAATCTTAACCAAGACGTTTAGTATATGGTGTAGAGCTTATAAACGACCATTCGGAAAATCAAGCTGTGACTAGGCTTCGTAGTAATTCGGTAGCAGAAGCTGTGAAGAGTGTTCTTCTTTATCAAGTCACTGGCACCATTGAAAAGGTAAACCAAAACAACCACGTAAAGGAGCTGGTATACCAATTTGAATCGAGTTCGAGCTGAATGGAGTTCAACTATTGATGGTGTTGGTTGAAATTTCCTTCCATCAATGGAAAGGTTGATTCCCTCAATTCTCATCTCCATTTCAATTGGCTGGTTTTAAATTATTTTTTCAAGCTTGGCAGAGGAACTCAAGAACTGCGGTGTCTATCGGCCGGCATAAAGTTGTGTCTGCTTTTTTTTTGATAATTTTACAACTTATGTTTCTTTTTCTTCTTTCAGACGCCTAATGTCGAAGGGAGCCTCCCAACCGTGGCAAGAGATTCTCGAAGAAACGACCGGCGAAGGTCGCCTGGACGGATCTGCCCTTCGGGAGTATTTCGCTCCACTGATGGAATGGCTTCGCCAGGAGAATTTACGCAATCAGGAATATGTCGGTTGGAACTACGATGGCGATTATTGCAAACGAAGCTTGGAGACGGCTCGTTTACAAGTGTACGGAGGATTTTATAACGCAGCAACTTACCTTGGTAGAGGAGTGCCATTGACAGTTTGGTTAATGATCTGTATTATGACAGCCTTTCTAAATTATTAGAGCATACGTTTAGAAGGGTGTGTTGATTGAGTAATAAAATGTATTTTTAGTAAACTATTGGAAATGTCAAAATATTTAAGAGCTTCTTTCATTGATCTGTTTGATGAGAGTAAAGTTGTTCGGACACCCTGGGCTTTTGTGCTGCCGCTTTGTTAGCTCGTAAACAAATCAATCAAATTGCTCAAATGAATCGCCCGCTTTGCAACAATAACAATCACAACGCTAAATTGGCAATTGCTACCGCTCTCTGTAAAGCGTTAGGGGCACTTTTAATGTCTCGATCGTCGTCAAAGCGCCATACATACTACGTTAGGTTGACTAATAGCAGATCCGTTATCACGTCGCATCCTATTCCAGTGATATCTCACGCTTACACCCTGTCATAATGCGCATCTCTTTGCCTTTGACGTGGAGCTTATTGCGCATAATCGAATTAAGAAATAAATAAAGTGAATGTAATTTTACAGTTTTGCCCTGATGTGATGTCGCACCGGCCGGCCACTTGTCGGGTTTATTAGATTTGCAAGCAGTGATCGTGCTGATCGTAAAGTTAATCTTTTTCCCCCTTTATGCCTTAGGTCAATTTTCTTTTTTGCTCCGTCTTGTCGGCCGCACTTAACTTGATGACTTGATTTGAAAGTGAATCTCGGAACATTAAATAAAATAATGATTTTGAACGATGTTGTATTTTGATTTTTTTTCTCAGATCGCATTTGCAGTGGCGTAGTTTGCATTTGGATGAGGAGAGAAATGCTCTAGATCATACACATAAGGTTGATTGCATTTCGGTATCATTTTATTTCATGTTATTTTGACAAGATTATTAATGGACTTGTTGGACTTCACGATTTTTTGGGGGAATTAGCTAATTTAAAAGTAATTACGTTATAAGGAAAGATTACAAAGTTTTCATTCTGCCAGAAAATTAGTGACACACACGTCCTTAAGGAGGCTGTTTTTGTAGTTGTGTTTGAGGCCTGAGTCATAGAAGCTTGACCAAAGTGCAGCGCTAATCCCTCAAATAAGCTAAGTGCAACGCTGCTCAATTTGATTAATCAGACGAGAACCGATGCACTCAGCGTATAATGAACAGGGAAGGTATTGTTTTTGTATGACTTGATATGAATGGTGTCGTTAATTTTTGTTGCGGTCTTCGAGGGGGTTCTTAGGGGTAATTGCGATTCGCAACAGTGGCTTCCAGTATATATATGCTAGACTAACTATAGACTATTGATGAACCATTTGAAAGGGTTCGGAGCAGTATACAAGTGACATCATACCCAACACAGTACGCGCTCTGCTACTAGGCCAGTTTATATTGTGACGTATTCGTTGTAGAGACGAAGTTACAGTGAACCAAAAATACCACTTTCTACTACAAAGTATTTAAGTCGATATATATCTATACGAATTCACTAACATTAGTGTTCTAGGGTTAGGTCGATATATACGGCAAATAGCTAGATACATATGAGCACTTTATCTAATAGAAGATAAGTTGGTGAATATCGGTTAGGTCGGTAGATATTCGTGAGCAAGTGAGCGTACCAACTCAATTATTCTACTACCAAGATTTTCCAAGAAAATGTGTTCAAAGGGAACGGTCAGGGTGCTGGGCTTACAGACAAATTTTTCGCTTGGAAGTTCTTATTGATTTGTGATTGATTGCTTTGGCTAGTTAGTTAGGTAGGTAAGGTGGTGGACGTCGCTGTACTTCCGAGTTCCTCAATCGGCGCTAGAGTGAGCCATTTTGATACCACAAATCTCGAGGTCCCTAGTATGTATATTTAATTGGTTTATATTCAGCCTGTAGCATTCAAATATCAACTCGATGATTCTGTAATCTGAGGGCTCTTTCAGGTCAGCAAAAAATTGTGCCAAAGTGCCTTGACCCTGCTAGAACTGCACATCTACAGAGAAAGTGAAAGTGTCATTTACATCTTTGCAACTTCTGCAGAAGTTGTTGTGCGGTATACCCAACTTGGTGGCATGGTTACCCACTGGCCAGTGGCCCGTGCTGACAGCCACAGCCCTGAAAACATCCTTTCGGGTTCTAGATAACAACTCAGTAGTTTTCGTTATGCTGTAGAATGGCCATATTAATCATGTCACACCTGGTCTGTGACTTGGTATTGAAAAAGAAGACAATTTGTTCCTTGACTGAGCTCATTAGACTGTTAACCCTCTCCATAAAGCCGGTGTCCGTAGCGACGCCCTGCTTAGCCAATTCGTCCGCCCTCTCATTACCCTCTATATTACTGTGCCCCGGCATCCAATACTATGGTGATGTCCAGAAATTGACTGATCGAAGTCAATTCTTCTTGGTACTGTTGTACGAGTTTCGCGTTTATGGTGGTCGCATGAATCGCTCTTATGGCAGATTGGCTATCAACACATACGCCAACCCTTCTGATTTGTGAGTTATTAAGCCTTAGTGCCATACCTACTTGCTGGGATTTCTGCCTGAAAGATACTAGCTGAATCGGGTAGCTTGTATGACCGTGACAGATTTAAATCACCCGAGAAGATACCTGCACCGTGTCCGTGATTCATCTTGGATGCGTCAGAGAATATTGTTGTGCCACATTGTCTCGGTACTGCCCCATCCTTCCAGTTTCCCCTGGTAGGAAACTCGACGCTGACTGAGGAGTTGAAGCTAAGTTTAGGGATGCAGTAGTCAGAAGATGATGATATCATGCCTTCAGGTACTGTCTGCAGTATATTATAGTTCCTGTATTGTCTAGTAGCAAACCACCCAGATTCTCTGAGTCGTACTGCACTGCACGACGCAACATACTTGATAGATATGTATGAACGTAGAAGGTGTAAGATGGTGTTAAGGGCCACGGTCAGAGATGACCGTAGAGCTCCTGTTATTAAACCGATCGCTATAATCGGCTGAGTTTGGTGGCATTGTACTTCTTCGTCATCGCTGGCCATCAAACTAGCGATCCATAGGTAAGAATTGGCAATACAACAGCTGTGTCCAGCCAGAGAGCCATCCTTAGTTAAGACCCAATTTCTTGCCGATGGCATAGAGGGTCCGGCAAGCTTACTTAGCCCTGTTCTCTATTTTAGCCTTTCCGCTATTCCTATTTCCCCTTGTCGAGTTTATCCGGAGTTCGAGATGGAGTTCTCTAAGGCCCACCA
Organism: Nephrocerus scutellatus; assembly: GCA_947095585.1. NCBI lineage: Eukaryota > Metazoa > Arthropoda > Insecta > Diptera > Pipunculidae > Nephrocerus > Nephrocerus scutellatus. The sequence continues at coordinate 99,361,064 of OX352764.1, forward strand.
GAGTCTCGAAATCCGGAAAGGGGATAGTATACCGCCGCCAAGATTTCTCCGTCGTTGACTTTAATGTGAGTGTTTTCTGTTGTTTATTTTACTTGTAGTGTCCTGCGTGTGATGTTCCCTGTTGTTCTTACCGCTATCGTCGTCGATACCGAATACCGAATACCGAAATGAACCGTGTCACTGATGCCAAGAAAAAAGAGCATATTTCTGCTTGCGTTTCCCTTTTTATGTATCTTGCCTCTTGGTAAACTCTCTAGCGTTGCACCCTTGCAACTTCGTTCAGCTCTCTCGTGTTGTTGTCTCGTTCTCTTTCGGTTGTGCATCGCTCATCATTGGAAATTTTCCATTCGCCATTTTGCCACTAACGTACTTCGCTTGTGCGCACGCTGCATTAGCTGTGTTGCCATGCTAGGTTTTACTTTTAGATGCGCACAATGGCATTTGCCATTTCTTTGGTCTATGCTTATGCACTCAGTAGGTGTACGACGAAATTTGATGCGCAAATTTCTTCATTGCACTGTTTTTGTGTTTCTTAATAATGACCAGCTGTTTTTTTTTTCTAAGTGTACATGGTGGCTGTAAGACAAAAATTGATGCTTACATTTTCATTAAATAATTTTGACGAATCAAATTATCTTCGTTAGAATGCTCCAAGCAGATTTATAACGATATGGAAGAACATGGTTTGAAGATATTGGATACAGCTGAGATCATTGGCATCTCTCTCTTTCTGTCTTTCCACATCACTATGATCCACAGGCACTCAAAACACAAGCTCAGAGACATCTCCTTTTTTCTCCTCCCAAAACACCTACCAAAAGACCTCTCAAAATACCCTTAAAAATACCTCTTTCGTAACGTAACGCTCTCAATTTCACCCTCTACTAAGCGGGCCAAAAGAAATATAAATTCAAAAAACAATAAAATTATACGCAACAAACTTCTTTGTTGTAAACATGAAAGTCGTACAAAATGTATCTTGATGATCGTTAAATAGTTTTAAAGTTTATATTTATAGCAGACGAATTAAAACCCCAGTCTACGCTTAACGGCGCCACTGTCCCCCTCATGGGAACGTTGCAACGGAATACAAAACACCCTGACGAGACCAACGGACCGAGGGTCACACACAATTGTCATGCGCACCCAGTGCTCAGTTCGTTCTATGTGAGTGAGAACAATATACTCGCCGACGTCGTACGTACGATATGCATAAGGTCTTCCAGTTTCAGTAAGGACATCATCATTGCAAATGGGTGCAATACACTACAGCCGCACACGAACAATGTACACTTTCGCCATTTATGCATACCAGTCCCACAGTCGCAGACAGTCTGGCAGACAGAGATACAGATACAAACTGGCAAACGGAACTGGGGAAGTTAAGTGAATGATCGATCGGACATTGTGTACGACCAGATCAGAAGTCAGTTGTCACAGTGCTGTCGTCGTCGAACGCTTAGAATAGCATTGCTTAAGTCGGACAATTAGTTTGCCATTTCGGGCAACCTAACAACTTGCCATTTCGGAAGTGTAAGAAACTAAAAAATGCCTCCCAATTGGTTGCACACAGTTGCAGGACTCATAGTTGCGTCTGCAATAATCGTTTTTGACCTACAAGTGTCCACCGGTTTCGCAGTGACAGGTGCTGCCAGTGATATTGCAAGTGTCGCGGGCGGTGTGGGTGATAGTGTCGCAGGTGGAACAACTGTTAATCGAAATAGGAACCTCCTCAACACAACTGTAACAATCACCAATCACATATGCACCCGCGAGGAAACCTACAACGAACAATTGCAAACGCCTTCGATGCAGCCAGTTCGTGTGCGGACATCAAAATGGTGCATGGAATTTCCACCGAGATGCTCCAACTACAAGACTGAATTTCGGGAAGTGATTAAACTTCAGGTGAGCTAGTTCTCTGCATGACTTGCCCGTCGTCTAACTGCACGTGGGCATATGCAATCATATTGCAGTAGAGCAGTATAGGTATTCGTTTGGATCTGGATCTGGTTCAATTAACTGGTTGGAATCTGAAGAAAATGCCACTAGCAATTTTCCAAGCGCTTATGTTATACTTTTACCAAGAAATTGGTGGCTGGCAAAAAATGTGCTTCAAAAAAACCTGCTTCGAAATTCAGGAAATGTTTACTACATCTTCGCAGTGGATAGAAAGGAAATTTTCTTCTTTAACAGAAAATTACTGTTTTTTATGGCTGTGTTTGTGTGAAAAGTGCGGTCCTAGCTAAATAATGATGGTTATGCGATTAGCTCCGTTTTGACTTTTATTGTCGACTTAGATCATTTGCTGGCAATTTGGCTTAGCGATTTGTTTCCTGACTGGTACAGTTTTTTTTTTCTTCACATACGTAGAAGGCATCGATGAAAATAAAAAGAAATTGTGGAAATGGAAAATTTCAAGGAAGAGACATATTTCACATCATGTGTGGGGCACCGGACTTGCTTGTTAGTTTAGGAAACGTAATAAGCTATTCACATAGCAATGACATTTTTGCAGGATTGTAGGGCTAACTAAAAAGTGTATCTTCTGTAAGCTCACCGTTCCTAAGAAGTGTTGGGCAACCCTGAAAATAAAGTAAACGACTTTAAGAATTTTTTGAAATTTTTTACTTAGTTTTTGTGTAATTATCATATTTGGCTCTACAACTATAGTCCAGTTCTGGCTTCCCGCCTTAGTTATTGTATACTATTATTTAACAGATCAGTCATAATCACATATAATTTGCATTACAATTCGCGTCCACCTTTTTATGATTGCAATGCCTACCTTAGACGGGACAAATTTGACTTTGGCCAGAAACTGAGAGAGTACGAATGCCTATGGAATTTATAAGGTCCTGCTTGATTGGGCTACTAACTACCTTTCTGACCGTTTAGTCCAGGTCTTATTGCACGGATCCAAATTCAATGTTCACCGCATAATTGCCGGTATTCCTCAAGGATCTGTTTTGTCTCCGACACTCTTTCTCATTTCCAACAATGATCTCCTATCCGCTACTTCTAATCCGTTTCATTCTTTCGCTGACGATTGCACTTCTAGCTTATCATATGATTAATTTACGCTTTCTGTACGTCCCTCTTCATTGCAACGGAAACTCGAACAACAACGTATGCCAAGCACGTAAAATTCCGACCTTGACAGCATAACAAGGTGGGATCTTACATCAAATAAACTGAAAAACTCGCCATTCTCGGCATGTGCGCAACAAGCTTCGTTGGAATGACTACTTATTAGCCTTCGCTAAAAATGCTGCGAGATGTTTAGGTTTCCTAAAACGGTGCAAGGTGTTATTCACTCCCTTAGATCTCGCTACTATTTACAATGCATATATTCGCCCTAAACCTGAATTCAACTTGAATTTTATGGGCAGGTGTTCTAAAGACCACATTATATCTTATAGACAGAATTCACAACCGCTCGATAAAACTTATTGGCGAAAGCAATCGAATCGCTTGAACATCGTAGGAATATTTCCTGCTTTAAAATATTAGTCCATTTTTTCTACTAAAAAGCTTTTCCCATATTTTTGTGATAATGACAAGCATGAAAGGTTTCTGCGGAGTTCAAGGGAATCTATTGACCTTGCAATGTTATCGCACTGTTTTGTATTCTACCTAGCAGCTCCAAGGCAGTCTTAGGCGCACTTGATCAGATATGACAATTATTGTGCTAAAGTTTGGGGCGAATAAACGTTTTGTAGATAGTAGCCAGATCGAAGGCAGTTAAATATTTATTGCACGTATGAGAAGACCTAAACATTTCGCAGCATTTTTAGCTATGATGAATATGTGGCCATTCCAACGAAGCTTGTCGTTAACGCTTTTGCCGAACTGGGAAGTGGATGTCTCACAATGGATTGTTGACACAAATTGTCGCAAAAAATTATTCAAATCACCAGAAGAAACCAAAGCTCACAGCCGGCTATATGATTGCTAAGAATTAGATCATCACACTGCTACATGTATAGCATACAACAGTTACACCACAACTCACCAAATTTTTTAGGATGGAATACACGGACACCACACCAGTCATTTGAGCTCCACATGAGAAGGGGAGGGATGTTCCTCAAACTTATATGAAAAGCTGAGAGTGCTGTCGTTGGCGAAAGAAAGGATTGGATTAGAAATAATGAATAAGAAATCATTAATAATAAAAATGAGAAATATTGTCGGAGACAGAACAAAGACCTTCGAAACGACGTCCAGAACAACTTCTATTCAAAATAGCTTCTATCCAATGAAGCCGTTTTTTAACGTCACCATAAGCACGCATTTTGGACAAACGAGCTTATGCCAAACTGTGTCAACTGTTTTGGAAATATCGAGTGCAATAACTTTGCTTTCATCACATTGATGCAAAGATCGGCTCCACTGTTCGGTGCGAGATATGCCATGAAATCAACAGTAGAACATTGTACACGAAAGGATTCTAACGATTCCGTGAGTTTCAAGATATTGCAAGATATTTCATGAGCGTTTCCATGACATTGGAAATAATTGATATAAGTGGTATGGGTCGGTACAAAGAAGGAGACGACGGCTTGCCTTTTTTTTTTTTTTTGTATAGGCTGGACAAAGGCTGTTTTAGAACTACTCGGAAAGAGTTCAGAAGAATAGGATAGAAGGAAAATATTTCGAAACGGTAATGCCAGCTTGGAAGAACACCTCTTTTAGGTGCATTGAAAAATATAATGGAGTCACTTCCGATGCTATAATTGTGTTGCTAATTTCGTGAAAAAGCTACAGCTGGGTATGTATGAACACAAACCAAAATTCTTAAGCTTTATTTGAGAAAAAAGTCGATAAAACTAAACAGTTTTCTTCAGATCTCGAAATGAGTGATTATGCTTTGAGCTATGATATCTACATACCAATTTAATTGCAATTAGCTTATGTTCGGCCGACGAGAATTCCCTTTTTTAAATTCTCTATATTAACTTCGCTTGCACGTGGCTGGCTGGCTGGGTGGCTGGCTGGCTGGTCAGATTTTCTGATCAATTTTTAACCCACTTCCCAAAGCCCGATTTTATTGAAATTTTGCACATATGTATATTTCCGGTGTCAATACTTTCTATTAAAATTCGAGGCCCCTCGGACCTCGGGGTCGGGGGGCTCCCATACAAATATTTTACAAAATTTACCCGATTTTTTTAAAATTTTATACAAGTTTGTATCTCCAAGGGAAACAAATTTTGTAGACCCCGGGCCCCGGGTTCGTGGGGCCCCATAAATTGTTTTTTAAAAATATTAACCCGATTTTCTTCAAATTTAATACACATGTGTATCTCCGATGGATAATAACACTTTTTGTAAAAATTTTGGAGACCCCGGGCTTTGGGGTCTTTGTCACTGATGGACAAAAGTTTTTGTAAGGTTGTTGGAGTGATCGGACCATGAGACCCGTGTGATGTCCATGTAAATTTTGTAAAAACTAGCTCGATTTTCTTCAACTTTTAACACATACCCATCTCCTATTAGAGAATTTACATGAAAATTTTTTTTTTTTTTTTTTTTTTTTTTTTTTTGCAACACGAATAGACATTCTATGAACATTTATTTGTATGTTTTCCAATTTGATATTATACTCTCTATATCGTATTTACCTTTGTTATGAATTGAAAAATTGAATCCACATATTGTGCATCTAGCTTTGTGAATGGCATCGTCAATAGCTGTGATATTCAAAATAAATATAAAGATATAAATTAATATATAAACTCATAATAGACTGTAAATTTAACATTACAGTTTATTTATTTTTCACGGTCCCACCACTCGCCACTTCCACTTCCGAGAGTAATAACGTGTCACGGATAGCTTCTCAATTCGCCGTTCGGATCCGGCATTAAATTGTAGGTCCCAATTGTGTGCAAAACACAACTTCGCAACGGTCAGTCGCTTTCTGAAAAAATGCTTCTAAAGGGTCCGCCATCTAAAGTTTTTTTTTTTTCAACTAGTGCTTATTTCGTGAATGGTAACATGGTCTGATTTGACAGATAATTAGTTGTATCCTTCCGCTGAACGAATATGGTTGTGTATATGCTTGAACAACGCTGGGAAATATTGCGACATTACTTTGAAAATCATGGTAATGTTGCAGAATGTGTGCGAAAATTGCGTACGGATTTTGGAAGAAGAGAAGCACCGTCAGCTCCGTATGTTCGTTATCTTGTGAAAAAAGTGAAAGAAACTGGCATCCTCATCGATAAACCAAAGCGTGAAAAACCAAAAACAGTGCGTACACCCGAGAATATTGATCCTGTGGCAGAAAGTGTGCGTGAAGCGCCATCAACATCAATTCACCGTCGTTATCAACAATTGAACATTTCGGAGACATCATTGAGACGAATTTTGCATAAAGATCTTGGTATGACGCCGTACAAAGTCCAATTGGTTCAGGAGTTGAAGCCAACTGACCATCCAATGCGTTTTCGCTTCGCTGAGTGGGCCTGCGATCGACTTACAGAAGATGCCGATTTTGCCAAAAAAATCATCTTTTCTGATGAAGCTCATTTTGATCTTGGCGGGTATGTAAACAAGCAAAATTGTCACATTTGGGGCACAGAAAACCCGCACGCATACATTGAAAAGCCGGTAGACCCAAAACGAGTCACTGTTTGGTGCGGATTTTGGTCCAGAGGCATAATTGGGCCATTTTTCTTCGAAAATGAGCAAGGAGTGGCCGTTACAGTCAATGGCGATCGTTATCGGGCCATGATGAACGAATTTTTGTTCACAAAAATTGAAGAGGAGGATATTGGCAACATTTGGTTTCACCAGGACGGCGCTACGTGCCACACAGCCGAAGCTACACTCGATGTTTTGCGCCCTGTTTTTGAAGATCGCATTATCAGCCGCAGAGCTGATGTCGTTTGGCCACCTCGGAGCTGCGATTTGACACCGTTGGACTATTATTTGTGGGGTGCCCTAAAAGATAAGTGTTACGCCGACAAGCCAGAGACAATTGACGCTTTAAAGGACAATATTCGTGAAGCCATTGGTGAAATACAGCTGCACACAATCGATAATGTGCTTAAAAATTGGACCGAACGTGTAGGCTACTGCATGGCCAGCCGAGGCAGCCATTTGAATGAAATTATTTTCCATTGTTAACCGGAAGGATTGTACTTTCAAATAAAAAAAGAAATTTGAGAAAATATTCAGTAGTTTTTTTTATAGCATTTTCAAAAAAAAAAAAAGGCATTTGGCGGACCCTATATGTATTACATATAACATATATATAATCCTCATTTCTATGTGAAATAGAAACAACTTTGTATGGAGCAATGCTTATTCTGTACTATGTATGCATATCTGTATCTAAAAAATAGAAAAAAAAATCTAATTATTTGTTCCAAACCAGTTTGACGCTTGACTTATGAGCTCTGATTCTTAACATTTTTCTCCTATTCTGTCTCGATTAACTTCCGCGTTTTGTGAGTTAGTTTTTGCGATTGTTTTTGTGTTTTGTGCACGCATTTTACACGATTTGTTGACAAGTTCCACTTATTGCATACTTAAAGTCACTTGTGTAATTTTTTAAACTTAATGAGTTTTAATGTGACAAGTTATAGCTATTGGCATTGGTCAGTTTTTCTTTCTTCAATATATCATTGAAGAAATTTGAAGTAATCAGAACTTATAAGGTAAGAGTGATTAAGTAAACAGGTAACTTTTTAATAAACAGTTTATTCGGTCAAGTGAAAAAATTTACCGTCATACTTGTACATTATACTTATACACCTATCCGCAATAAAACCATCTGTAAAATGGACAGTACTTTATAAAAGACACACTTTGATTTTGGATATAATTAGCACATAAATCCAATGCAGAAATACATTTTTATTCATTTGCAACTACATTAATTTTCATTTCAATTTCCAGAATGAAAAATGGTGAATTTTGAGTTTACGTATTCCGCCTGGAAAATTGAAAATGAAGTTATATAAATAATCAATTAAAAAAAGTAAAAAAAAATATATCTCTGCATCGTATTTTTGTACAAATTACAACTAATATGTTAGTATGTTGTTATTAGCGGGTGCCTATTCCAAAATAAATCTAAGACAATATATGAAAAAGGTTTTAAATAAACGACACTCACGAGTACGAGTTTATTAGTTATGAGTCCCTACCTGCATGAAAGGTGTCTTAATATTAAGATAAACTTATAAAGAATTTCTATGACCGCATTATGCATCAAACAGGCACACAGATCTTCGCCATACTTTTCCACCGTACATCTTTTGTATCCCATTGTACCTTATGCGAGTTAGGAATTCTACTCACAGAAGCCTGCACAGCGTTTCACTATAGGACTTTACCATCGGAAGCCTAATTGTTGAGAGTGCTCCTAGCAGATCAACCAAGTATTCGATTCATATTTTAAGTACTTGAGCGATTGATGCCCTCACCCCAGCAGCCTGTATATGCTAGGGGTAGTCGCTTGGGTTAGAAGGGTAGAAGCGCGTAGTTATGTTTCAACCCCTAAACTATTTAAAAATTTAGTAGCTAGATTAGAATTTTTATTACCTTATTTTTAGGACCGGTGGTCATCAGCAGCATGGGAGGACTGACATGTTCCAATAAACTGATACTGATTACTATATGATATATGAATGAATGAAATTTGATTAAATTGTTATCGATAACATCCCTAATATAGTGCCTTTAAATTTGACTTTAAATTTTTATACCAGAAGCCTAAAAAGTGTAAGTGTATCCATCCAATCTGGAGGAATCACATCACCTCATCTGGTAATGTGACGTTGTAACGAATACTTTGCATTTGATAGATGTGTAATTAACTGCAAAGAGCATGCAATGAATATACTCGTAATTATATTAATTTGCTATGAACAGTGACAGATAAAAGATACTTGTATATTAATATATCTCTAAGTTCAAGACATTTTATAATCATAAGATAATTGCCAATTGTTATTGCACAATGCAGCGTGGCGGTAATAGAAACAGTGCCAACGATCAGCAGCCATCGTCATTCTTGCATCATATGCGAAATTTCACTGTGCGTCGAACTGAACTGAAATTCGATGCTTCCTGTAATGGGAAACCCAGTTTCTACGAAGCGGTCTGGACTCTGGTGTCGTCTCAAATTATACGACTAGTGCGTTACAAGCTCTAAAGATACAAATAATACTGCATTGGGGCGATTCAATTTCACTTTCATTTTTGGTACGAGCGGACAGATTAAGTAAGTAAGCGAGCAGAGATGCTGTGCTGTGTGGTTAGACAATGGGGGGAATGGTCTAGCAAAGCAACTCGTTGAGTTGGATTAGATTTAGCAAAGAGGAGATTGTTGCTATAGAGCATGGGGCGGGCGACTTCTCCCGCTCAGGTGAGGTAACAGCATACTATAAAATCCAGTCCAACAGCAACTCCATAAAGTGCATTTCTGGTTGCTCTCCGGGTGGTAACGGTGGTTGATTGCTCGTTATGACGACGATGTTGATGATGTGCCACAAAGAAGGGGAGTCATTCGTGCAGAAATCAGGGCATTAATATGGTCAGGATAAATAGCAAGCCATCGGGCGTTCGATGCTATAATTGCGATTGAAATTGCTCGATTGCACACGTGCGATGAGAGTTGGTGAAAGGATTCGTAAGGAATAATATTTCCTATTGTGATTTTTAAGGACATTTTGAATTTCAATTCGGATAAAAACGGATAAAAAAAAATAAATCATAGTATTAACAGATTTGGTTATGAAATCTTTTAGGTAGTTCGTATTCTTCGGATAAAATGTGCATTTAAAATCGGATAACACGGATAAATAGAATGAGTATAAAATTAAGTGAAACTCGTTACCGCATTGTCGTTTTAAGTGAATTTAAAGTATTTTTACCGTTCGGATAAAAAAGATAACTCCGGATAATTTTTTTTGTTAGTTTAAATTTTTCTTTTTTTTAATTGCATGGGATGTTAAAATAAAAATAATTCTTTTATAAAAAGTAACTTATTTTCTGAAATATCAATACATTTTATTGAAAATATTTGAGAATGTCAGTATAAAGTTAATTCTAGAAGGCATATTTTAAGGATAAGTTTTGTTCTGTTTCAGCATCATTAATAATCTTAAACTTTCTTATAAATATGTTATACATAAATGTATTCGAATAGTACGATTCGTAAAAGTGGGCGTGGTATATGTTAAAAGTTTGAACAACCGCTCAAACTTTTTATATTATATATATATATAGGGTAGCGAAAATAAATCCCGAAACTTTAAGTAATATACTTAATTTGGATTTATTTAAGCTAACCACAAAACTTACTCCTACCACCATAGCCCTACAACCATGATAATCATGAATTGGTGTTGGCTTTCCGCTAAAGATAACTTCTGTCAGTCACTATTGGGCATCCCTTTGGGTCTTTGGGCGTCTTTGTCTACAGCAGTGCCTCATTCAAATTAACCTGTTGCAAAATTTATCGGATGTTTATTTACTTAGATACAGTTGCCAAACTACACTCACTATTACTTTTAATATGCACTTATAGGCTGTAAATGAAAGTGGGGTCGATGATCCAAATTCAACGAATCGTCACCGGTCGCTCGCAGGAATTGGGGCACTGACCGTCCACTACGTGCACAATTTTGCCCAAAGATCTTGTCCTACATCCGTATAAGATCCAGCTGTTACAGGAATATTAAAGTCACGAGACTATCACATGCGTCGTTCCTTCGCCGATTTGGCTCTAGAGCAGTTGGAAACTGACCCGTTGTTTTATTGCAAAATTTAAAGTTGTGTTTAGAGATTAGGATCCTTTTGGCTTAATAGGTTTGTTAATAAGCAAAATTTGCCACATATGGATTGGGACCAATCCACGAGAGACTCAATATAGACTCGATTACATCCAGAAAACTGCACCGTTTGGTGCGGTTTACACGCTAGTGACATCATCGGAACATATTTCCAAAAAATTAGACCGGAGGTCAAGGTACAGTCAATGGAGATCTTTACCGCACCATGATCAATGAATTTTTGTATAAAAATACAGATGACATTGATTCGGAAGAGATATAGTTTCAACAAAATAGCGATACGTGCCATACGGTGACGGCAACCATCGACTTATTGATATCAAAATTTGTCGAAAAGTTGATTTCGAGTAATAGACCTGTAAATTGGCCCCCAAGGTTGTGCGATAAGGAAACTCTCAATTATTTCCTGTGGAGCTAGGTGGAGTCACTGCTTTTTGCTGATAAACTAGCAACAATTGACGCTTTGCAGGTCCACATTGTTCGTTTTATTTGTAAAACACGGCCCACAGTGCTCGAAAAAGTGGCCCAAAATTGGACACCAAAAATGAGCTTCGTCAATTAAAGACGCATTGGCCATATGCCTGATGTCGTCTTCAGAACTTAATGTCATTTATTGGTCTTTACAATGAATAAGACAATTTTTTTTGTTATTTTTTTACAATATCAAGTTCTATTGGCTTTTAAAAAACACCCTTCACTTGATTATCTAAGGTGTAGGTAGGGGTGATGCGAATAACCTCGAACTCGCTTATGGTTAAAAAAAGAAAGGTATAACGGATCCTCTACGTGACCAGGACTGGACTCCGGTTGTAGAGCTAAAAATGATTGCGATTACGGAACTTGCCGGATAACAAAGACCGTATACACCGGTTGTAGAGATACATTTGTTAAAGGAGCGTCATAACGTTTCCATGACTGACACGGTGACATAATTTGTGAGGAAATGATCAGTAATTACGATCTGTTATTACGATAAATGGATTAATTGTGGAGTAATTTCCATTTTGGTACTTTGTTGCACCACACTTGTCACCAGCTCATTAGAAATCGCCCCATCGTTTCTTGTACAGTAGCGCTTCACCATATTTATATGCATACGAACATAGGAAAAAAATATCTTATATATATATAGCGATGAAGCATACAATTACAGAGATTTGCTATTTGTTTATTTATAAGCGCTCAGAGTCGCTTACATAAAATGCAACAAAATATTTTTATTTTTCTTTACATCAGCCGGTCCAGCCCGTTTGTAATGTTACCTTACTCGACGGATTGAATTGATTGCTCTTTTTGGTGCAAGCGGTGCAAACTGGATTAACCCCCTCAACGCGATAGAGAGAGGGGAAATTTCAGCATTCAAATGTACGTGTAAAATACGTAATAACAATGTATGTGCATTTATGCAGAGTGCACACTTGCATCATTTTATTTAGCCTTCTACGACTAATATGCTTAGCGCATGCACCTGTGGCTGCGTACCGTACCGCACTCGATTTATAAATTAAAAAAATCAATCGATAGAGATTAACTAGAACATTAAGTTAAGCGCATGCACATTCCAAACAGCAGTGTCTCGCATTTGTTGTCGCGCCGATTTTTCATTATCATATTGGGAACGAGGTAAGCATATCATTTTTTGGCGGGAAAATTCCAATTTCAAATTCGATAAGCGATCACTCCTAATGTTGCAGCAACAGCAGGTGATTTTAGGTTTTGTTTACAGATCATCTGCAAGCAACTGATCCGATCCCCGCCGAGTGTGGGTTGCAATAAAATCCATTGAAGAATTCTTCATCGTTCAGTACATCATCGAGTGTGATTCAATGAGCAACAGAAATTCTTTGGACTCAAGTCGATGTTGCAATATCGTTCATTAATTCAGATCCTCTTAATTGCATCTACGTAGCATAAAAAGCGGAAACTGGAAATTCCATTCCAGAGTACAGTAGCTAAGCGATTTTTGGAGCGATCTGTATACCGTCCGCCCTCCTCTGCGTCTCTGATGATTTGCCTTTTTAATTTAGTAGTTCCACTCAGACCGGTTGAGTTATGCAATTCTCAAGAGGATCTGGTTAAATGTTTTCATTGGTCGTCGTCTGTCTTTACGATAAAACGGAAATCATTCGATTTCGGTGCACAGCTGCAACAATCACTATCAGTCTCCTCCTGTGGACAAAAACGTACAGCATCGTTATGGTAATGAAAGAACCACAATTGACAATTTATAGCGCACACAAAGTAGCACACTTTCTGTCCAGTTTAGATGCACACTCACACACATCGAGATATGATATGAGATATGTTATGTGTAATATATTCAAGTATATTGTAACATCCGGGGTGCGGTAATAGGAGCAATACTGTGTGTCCAGTCTGTAGCTAATCGAACAGCAGTAGCCGCGCAACCGCATTCGAATGAAAGACTTTGCAGAGTTGCAGCACTTGGGTTGTTTTGTGACTGTTGTTGTGGTTGTTGTTGATGGCTTAATTGTCCAGTTCTCATGAATGATTGTGATGCTAATGTTGTCTCATTCTGCAAAGAAGTTATATTTTTTTGAAATGTAATTTATGTCAATACTAAGTGGATGGAAATTTCCAACTAGAAATTGGGTTAAGTTGATTAAAACTGCAATAAATAATTTTCAGGTCTGTGGCTTTTGATTCATTGTACAATGGGCGCATTGCATTGATGAATTTAGGACATTTCGAGGAAAGTAGAAGCTACCAAAAAAGATTAAGCCTTCAGACTCCATAGGCAATTTGGTTGGACCATATTAGAGCAAAACTTTAATAAGCTTCTTATGACCATTTGAGGCGGTCAGCCATAAGCAGATTATGGAGGATAACTTTTAGTATTTCTCTGCACCAGTCCTTTGTAAGTACCGCTGATGCAAAGCCATAAACTTTGCCCGTCAAAATTATTACGGAGTACCAAGTCAGCCTCGGAAAAACAGATCCACGACATCGACCACAGAAACAGAACGGGCTTATTGCCCACGTTTTGCTGAACAAGCGTTGGCGAGTGAAGCTTTGTTGGTGATGTATGACATATGAGAGTTCCATGTAAGTTTTTGGTCGAACATGACCCCCAGGTAATTGACTTCTGGCATTGTTTGGAGAGTATTGCCTTGGAATCTTAGTGTGGGAAGAGTTATTTTCTTCCTTATGTTGAAGACGGTGTATCCTTTTTTATCTGGGTTAACACTTAGGAACCTCTCTACACCATTCGTTTAGTGTTTGAGAGCGAATTTCATGCGTTCTGTTATCGTACTCTCGAATTTACCACGCACCATTAGGACTAGGTCATCCGCATAGCTAATGTTTGTGATATGATTATTCTTAAGCCTGCCCAGTAGCTGGTCCATCACCAATAGCCACAAAAGTGGTGATAGGACTCCGGCTTGTGGAAAGCCTCTAGTTGCCGTTACTGTGATGAGTGCGTCACCGAACGAGGCTAGAACTATCCTATCTTTAAGCATGCTCATGACCCATCCTGTGATAGAGGAGTCTATTCCACTGGTTCTGACTTTTATTTGAATTGCTTCGAAGTTAGTGTTGTCGAAGGCGCCTTGAATGTCAATGTAGGCGTACAGTAACATTTTTTTACTACGAAGTGTGTCTTCGATTTCAGATATCAACTGATGGAGTGGAGTAAAGTGATTTTCCAGTTTGGTACGCATGTTGGCTGGTGTTAAGAGGGCTTCGTTGGAGTATGTTGGATCTAATCTGACTTACCTGATATCCTCGGGGAATTTCTTCCCTTCTTTTGGTAAGAAAATCACTCGCACTTCTCTCCAGAACCTTGGAACGTATTCTAGGCAATAGCTGGCTTTATAGAGTCTTACGAGTGTAGTTTCTATTATATTTATGCCACGCTTCAGAAGGATCGGGTATATTCTGTCTAGACTTGGAGATTTGTATGTATGGTGGTCCGAAGGAGTTTACGGCCCAGCGAACTCCTTCAGTGGTGGTAGAGCGCCTGTAGGACTCGGCGGGGATAAGATAAGGATGTGAGTTAATGTCCTCGTCCTTCTTCTTGGTTGCTTAGTATAAGACAATTGGGGAAATGACTTTTTACTAAGCACTCAAGAGTTTCTTGTCTCGTGGTTGTCAGGCCACCATTTGGTGTTCTGACTGAACCAGGTGGATTTTTGTGATCAAGGGAGAGAGCTTTTTGTAGTCGATATGCTGTTGGCAGCTTTTCAATACTTTCACAGAATTCTCTCCAGCTGTTTCTTAATGCAGCGTTGTATTTTTTTAGAGAAGTTCTGTAGGTCGTCGTTTGGCCTTGTTAAAGAGTTTCCGAACTTCTCTTCTCTTGGTTTCGAGGTTCGAGGTTCCACCAGAGAATATCTCTCGTACCTCTTACTCGAGCTGCAAGACAGCTTGTGTGTTAGGCATTCGTATTTGCCTCGGTGAGATCGTTAGCAGTGCTATCTAAATCTACAATCGAGCTAATAGTGGTGCTAATGCCTGTTAGATTGAATTGGAGTGAGTCTAGGTAGACTTGCCATTTGATGTGTTTGGGGGTTCTTATAATAGATTGAACCCTGTTGGGTGTTTCAATACTAAAATGGATGAAAATATGTTCGAATAACGATGCCTCCTTCATTGCCAATTCTGGATTGCACTAACCGGACTGTAATGATATAAATAAGCCGTGTGAGGGAAGCTGCCTTGATTGACTAATTCACCGTATAGGACTTTCAAAATTGACTAAGAATTCGGAGTTCCTTTTTCTGATCTTCCAAGTCTCGAATCAACACATAGGTAATTACTGCAGGGGTCTTATAAATCATCGTCTTGAAAGTTATCATTAGGCTTCCTTCTCAATAGTTTTTTGGTATTTGGCTTTGGGTCATTTGTAGCAACCAAAGTGATCAGACTGTAAGTTCGTAAAATATGCGTATTTCATTACGTTCACTCAGTTGCTACAAAAAGTGTTCCAAAGGTAGTTAAGGGATGGTTTAAGTTCATCTTTCAACAACAGCAATTAGCTCTCGCCCTAAACTAACCCTGATAATATAGGAAATTGGATGCAATTAACAAAAAAGAAATAAATCACTGTTAACCAGTTAACAACAACAACAGTCAACAAGGAAGCAAATCATAAATAATTAGCTCCCTTAAGTGTGCTAAGCGCGTTGTATAAAAATGGCACTGCTGTCCAATTTCTTTTATTTATAAAGGGAACAGAGAACAAAGGACGCATAACGCGAGATCTCCTCTCAGTCAAGTAGTGTGGGTGCTAATTCAGTGCACGCACACATACACATTCATTTGTTTATTTACCCAACGAATTGTTGTTTTGTCCATTAATAAGCTGGACGCGCATCATGAATACATGTGCATGATGTGGAGCAACTGCTCAACTTTACCCCACTTACCCCATGCAACGAAATACACTTTTGCATAACAACATTTTCAAACAAAAATCGAGAAGTGAAAATTTAATTTCCATTTTAAGAAAATGCTTGCGCGAACTTCAATTACGCCAGAGACTAGCCCTCCTGGTCTGGCCATTGCAAACACCCAACTAAAACAATGAGATTAACTTCAAATTTATTGAAATTTCCTGCTTGATAGTCGAGTCGCAGTCTCCTTGTTGTTGTTGTTGTGCCTTCATCATCAACAGATTTACTCCTCTATTGTCTTCCATATTTCACGGCGCCCTTTACCAAACCCATGGCATTTCCAATTGAGTTTCTGTTGATTCTGAATTCATTCTCATGTTACAGTCCTCGCCTCCTAACCAACCCCACCCAATTTCTTTCTTTCTCTTCTCCGGTGTTGTTACTTCATCTTCCATCTTCGCAGTGCTCTGTGCTTCAGTCAGATCCCATCAAAGAAGACACAATAAAAATTAATGAAACATCGCGGCAGATCATCTCCATCCACAGGGTAATTGACGAAGATTAAATCATAATTCAGTATGCGGTTCAACACTCTGTACCGCCACGTTATTACACGAGTACGACGGTAGCAGAAGTTTACGTCTTGTTGTTGTTTTTTGCGCAAAATTGCCAACTGCTCACATTGCATTCAACGGCCGCATCGATGGATCACTGCCAGCATCGCATCACTTAACGCAGAAACAAGCAACAAGATGATCTATTGGCACTCAAACGAAGAGCGATAATTTCAGGTCATTAATGATTGTATCACTAATTTATTAAAGTAAATTTAATAAGTTGACCGATAATCACCTTATTTTTAATGGACTGTTATTAATTGGAACGCTTCACAATCTATAATATAAAGAGAATTACAATGATCATAATCAAGGGGATCATTTTAATGCTCTGTAGTATAGTAGAGTTGCTTACATCTGAATTTATTATTTGCTACGAAATATCTAGATAAATTGAAAATATGTATTAATACTACTTACCGCTAGCTATTATTTCGGTCATAAAATCATAACTAGTAACTAATAATGCTAAGTAACACTATCATCAATAGGAGAAAACAATTTTTACCAATACTTAGTGATCGGTTTCAGCTTTGATGATAGGTAACAATAATTGAACAATCGCCTTAAAGTATCTAAGAATTAAGTTGTAATTGGCAAAATTTTGCAATAAACAGTATCATGTTTTGAAAAACACGATCATTTTATGATCATTAGCTACATTGAATGAAACTTTTTCACATTTTCACTACTGCACGATCATAAAAATAATATGTATTTGGTATAAATTAAGTCTTATACGATCATTTGCAGAATATAAGATTTTCTAATGATCGTGCAGTAATTAACTGACGTTTTCTGATGCAAGATCACCAAAATTCACTGTTCGATATATCTTTATATATATATATATATATGAATATATTGTTCAATTATCAATAAGATCGGTATTTATTTAATTTAAATATATTACTTATGATCATTCAGTAACTAAACAATATTTTACGGATTTAAGATCACTAAGATTCATTGTTCTATAAATGAAATCTCTGGTGAAATATGTGAATATATTGTTTAATAATCATTAAGACCTGTATATATTTAATTTAAAAATATTTCTCAGGATCATGCAATAATTTATCGATGCAAGATCACTGTTATTTTAATCAAATCTCTGTGAAATATTGATGTGATCATTAAAAGTTGTGTATGTTTAATTTTAAACTTATTAGCGATCAGTAGAATCCAACGGTAATCAAAACTACACGATCTCAGTTATTTAATTTATAGAGATTGATCGTAAAGATAAACAAAATTGAATCATAATTTAAAAAAATTGATTGACGATCTGTAGAACAGATCGTTTATCCGGGGTTGCAAAGATAAATTATAATCGAAATTAATTTTCCAATGATAATACTTAACAAATAAACAATAAGTGAAATGTTTACTTTGCCAGTATTACTCAAACACTAGCATTTATATAAATTTCATGGGACTATTTAAGATTTCCAAGTTAATTAAAATGTTTATAAAAATTTAGAAATCATAAAATACTTCGTTGACAGTTAAGATAACCAGTGATTAGTAAAATGATTGCGATCACATGAATACCGCGATCATCGAAAACCTTTGTGTATTTATAGTTGAAATACATACATAATACAAAATATGTATAAATGAAACCAGTATATGTAAAATATATATGGGTTAAACACTGAACCCAATATTCCATGCACCACACGCGGCTATAGACACGCGACACACGCAGGTTCTCAAAATTCGCCTCTGATACTGAGGTGTTCACAAAATTTCAGTTCTCTAGGTCACGTAAAAGGTGTTTAGAGAGGAAAGGATAGAAGATGTCGCGGGTGGAGCCTATTTCAAAGATTTACCAAAATATCCACGCATCACACGCGCCAAACGCGACACGTGAGATCGCAAAAATGGCCATTGATACCAAGTTGCTCACCTCTCTTGGTCGTTTAAAAGGTGGATTAAAAATACTCGACATGGTAGGGCGTACGTCAAAGATTAACCCATTTTATATGCATCACAAGCGCTACATGTGACTTGCGACACGAGTGCCATGCTCAAAATTACACAGGTAACCCAATTGTTAACGCATCACATGCTCCACACGCGACTCTCGACACAAGTCATAAGCAGGTTCTCAGAGATGGCAGATGACACTGAGCTGCTCGCAAAATTTCAGCTTTCTACGTCGCACAAACGGCGGTTAGAATGGATTTCAAAAAAGGTCAACCTGGTGGGGCCTATTTCAAAGACTAACCCACTTTCCCCGCATCACACGACCAACACTCAAGTCATGACATGCGCCTTACGTGACATGCGTCTTACGTGACATGCGTCTTACGTGACATCAGAAAATCAGAAACTTCATATAGTGCTGCTCACAGCTCTCTAGGTTGCTTGAAATGTAGTTAACATAGAGTTCACAGTGATAAAGTTTTTAATCTTAATCCTTACTAATATTGTAAATGTGAAAGTAACTCTGTCTGTCTGTTTACTTTTCACGGCTAAGTACCTGGACCGATTTGTCTCACTTTTCTTTTAAAATATTCGTAATAGTAGAGGGATGATTATAGGAACCTGGAAATTTTGGAAATTAAGGAAAAGGGATTTATGTATGAACTCGCGACCATAACTCACGATTCGAACACGTTTTTTAATATATATATATATACAAGTATATAAATATAAATATATATACAGGGCTCGGAGGTTATAGACTAAAATTGGGTCAGTGGCTGGTAGGTGGGGTGGGGCTTAATGGTGTGCGTTGGTGGTTTCAGTGGTAGAGCGGTCAGTTTGGTTGGTCAGTAGGGTGTGAGGAGCAGCCAGACGTCGCCAGTTATTTTATCTTTTGGTGGTTCTACACGGTGTCTTTGTGGTGGTGGTCGACCGGTCCCAGGTAACGCCGGGGTTAACAACTAGTATTAATATAAAAACGAAACTATGCCTGTATGTCTGTATGTCTGTTCACGATTAACTCGAAGACTGCTTATCCGATTTAGCTGGAACTTTGAGATTTTGTTGTGACCGTTGCGGTGGATGTTTGTATGGTATTAGTGTGGTGATGGGGTTGAGTGGTTTGACGTGCTGGTATGCTAGGTAACGTTTGTATATGGGATTGACTCGAAGACCGTGTATTCGATAGATATTGGTAAGATATATGTTAGTTAGAGGGGGGGGAGGTATCTTAAGGTGAGTCTTCGCGTGGGTCATGGATGGTGTTCAGATGGGTAGGGGAAGCAGGGTGGGGACAATGTGGTAGGGGCAGCCAGGCAACGCTGGGTATTTCAGCTAGTAATCAATTCACGATCACCATGAAATAACTTGGAAGCTCTTACAAAATCAATTATATCATTAAAATTGGCATGCATTATTCGATTTTTTTTCAATTAATACATGATTGCTTGATCATCGCATTGCTAACTAGCGTGAATAAGAAATAATGGACTTGATCTAATTTGTCTCTGCATACGTCCAGATAATTGTTTATCCGTCTTATAAATTTATATTCTGTTTACTGGTAAATTCTACTTCTGTTGTTGTCTTCTAAGTTAGTAACTCATAATATCAGTGAATTTGTTCAAATCAGTTTCTTCAATTCCCAGTTGTTTTTTCTTTTAAATTGGTCTAAAAAAAGTTGTATAACATATCGCACAGTAATTCGTACCGAAATGGCAACGCTTAACCAAAAGCTTTTAATAGCTTTTGCATGCATAAAATAAATATAAAAAGAGAAAAGTACTAGATCAAAGCTATAGGAAAAAGTTTAACTACCGATCGCCATGGACAAAATTTCCATTGCATACTTTTAGACAGTTAATTAAATTACAATTGCCATTTACAGACTGAAATCCACTACGGCGAAAGCTCTTTAAAAAGAGCAAACAGAGCAACGGATAAAATCCGACTGCTTTCGCTTGTTGTGTCGAATGAGTTCCGGAAGACTTCCTTTACTGCGACTTCCTTTTCCAACTAAAAAATCGTTCGCAATCAGACAGCAAATACCAGAACATGTTTGCAGCGCTGTTAGCTGTACTGTTCATAACATTTTTGTAACAGTATCCGCCATAACTTAAATCGAATTCCTTTCGTCTTTTAATTCCTTTTCACCTGCAGAACATTACCAAAACCCGAACAATCCGATACTGTTGCGATGGCTACGCTGGGATCACTTCGATCAACGAGACTATCTGCAAGCCAATATGCCGAGGAGGATGTGGCCGTGGATATTGCCATTCACCCAATGATTGCAGTTGTGATTCTGGTTACACAGGAAAGCATTGCACACAGAGTGAGTGAGATTTTATTTTTTAAAAAGCATAGATTTCAGACAATTGTCTACGTTTGTCGTCACGCAGGATGTCGTCACGATCGTTGGGGTGAAGCATGCAAGAATGTCTGCCGATGCCGGAATGGATCTGTTTGCGATAACAAATTGGGAATATGTCACTGTACGAGTGGATGGACGGGCGAAATGTGAGTTTACATACAAAAGAGTCTTCCTCTGTGTTTTTAAGAATTCATTCAATCCAGTTTACATATAAAAGAGCCTTCCTCAGTGTGCTTAATAATTAATTCAATCCCTTTCAGGTGCGAATTACCCTGCCCGCATGGATACCACGGTGTTATGTGCCGCAAGACATGCGAATGCAGTTCGAACCGATGCAATCCTCAGACTGGTGATTGCATTGTGGCCAGCGACGACTCACTGATACCACTGCATCCGCCCAGTTTTACGCCAGGCGGTAACATGACATCGACCATGATCGAAACACTCAACTCAACGATCGTGAATATCACACACAACTTGGATCGCATTGCAAAGAACCTGATGTCGAGCACCGAGAGTGTTACACTGATCGCCGTGCCACCAGAAATCATGGAGATGACAACACTGAAATCGATACCCGAAGTGATTCTTATCAAACCCGGTGAACATCACACTCCATCGATAATCGTCCATCAGCCAGGACTGGGTTTGCTGGAGAATATTCACGCCACAGCGGCGAAGACACCCGAAGTCATACACGTTATCACCAATTGGCAACAGCAGCAGTCGATTAATGGAGTCGACGGTGGTGGCCAAATGGTGGGCTTAATTCCGGTCAATGATACAAAAATTGATTTGGCAACGATTGGTAGTGGTGGATCAGGTCCCGAACACGACTCTACGCTTCTCACAACGCTGCTGATCATACTGCTTTTCATTATGGTTTCGATAGCAATTGGCTTTCTGTATGTCTATCGGCGATATCACTACCAAAAGGAAATAGTCCAGAGCGACGGAGGCGTTGCTGGTGGACGTCATCTGTCAGACGGTGCGATCAGTAATGCCGGTAGCACAAAGACATTCAGCAAACCACTTCCTGATCTTCCAGCTTTCACGCAGATGCTGCACAACAAAATCGAGGGTATGTAAGTGTCAGAAGGGAGTGGTGGTGGGAGTTTCGAATGCATAGGGACATTTTTTACATTTTATCTTTACAGGTCCCGACTTTTATGATTCACCTACCAATAATGCGGCCGTTAAAGGACCCTACTGCTATGCTCGCAAAGAATCACTTTACTCTGTTGTTCCGGCCAAATCCCGAAAAGGAAGTATGGACAGCCATTTGTACGATGAAATTCGGTATCCTTTGCATGGACATCATCATCACCATCATAATCACCATCATCAACCACAACAACAACAACATCATCATCATCAACAACAACAACAACAACACCATCATCATCATCAACAGCCAAATTCGGGCAGCACTGGTAACACACTTACCGTACCAGAATTGGGTCATCATAAAATTTCCCACATGTAAATTCCGAAATGCCATAAATATTCGTAGTTCACAATAATTTTAAAAATTAATTATATATATTTTAATTATAATTATTGTTGTGACTCTACGTTATTTTTATGTTCAATTGGAAGTTCCCAATTATAATTTTGTAATTTATTAATTTTTAATGGAAATATAATTTTTTTTTATTATATCTTTTATTATTTTATTATAAAGGGTGTTTTTTTAGGAGGTTTGTTTTTCCGATAGATGTCGTTTTATTTTATGATAGTTGTTTTGACAGCTCAAAGTGGCATTTCTACTCAGTATTGTTTGGCAAATCATTATGAATAGGTTAACTCCAGAACAACGTTTTCAAATCGTGGAAATTTATTTTCAAAATCAGTGTTCAATTAAAAATGTTTATAGAGCACTTCGTGAATTTTATGGTGCACATAATCGTCCGTCAGAGACCACCATAAAGAACGTAATTACCAAATTTCGGTCTACATTCACTCTTTTGGATGCCAAGCCACCGACAAGAATGAGAAGAGTTCGTACAGAAGAAAATATTGCTGTCGTTGAGGCCAGTGTCGAAGAAAACGACAATTTATCGATTCGTCGTCGTGCTCAGCAAATTGGACTTTGTCCATCGACTTTATGGAAAATTTTACGTAAAGATTTGGGTTTGGTGCCATACAAAATTCAATTGGTGCAAGAATTAAAGCCACACGACCATCGTTTGCGCCGTGAATTCAGTGATTGGTCGTTAAATCAATTGAACGAAGATCCATTTTTTTACCGTAAAATTCTCTTCAGTGATGAGGCGCATTTTTTGTTAAATGGATACGTCAACAAACAAAATTGTCGCATTTGGAGCAAAGATAATCCACACGCCGTTCAAGAATTACCAATGCATCCTGATAAATGTACTGTTTGGTGCGGTCTATGGGCTGGTGGGATCATCGGTCCATATTTCTTTAAAAATGAGGAAGGACGACGCGTTACCGTGAATGGAAATCGATACAGAACCATGTTAAATGAGTTTTTGTTGTCAAATCTTGAAGATATGGATATGGATGAAATGTGGTTTCAACAAGATGGTGCCACTTGCCATACAGCACGTGAAACAATCGACTTATTGAAAGAAACTTTCAACGACAACATTATTTCGAGAAATGGTCCGGTGAATTGGCCTTCGCGTTCGTGCGATTTGACGCCACTCGATTACTTTTTGTGGGGATACGTGAAGTCATTGGTTTATGTGGATAAACCTCAATCGATTGACGCTTTGGAAACCAATATTCAACGTGTCATTGCTGACATACGCCCTCAAATGCTTGAAAAAGTGCTGGAAAATTGGACCTCCAGAATGACATTTGTGAAAAATAGTCGTGGTAGCCATATGCCAGAAATTGTGTTTAAATGTTAAATGCCAAAAAATTATCTACCAAATAAAAAAAAATTTTGGTCATTTCATAATTTTATATGTGTTTTATTCAAAAAAAAAATCGGCAACCTCTTAAAAAAACACCCGTTAATTTTTTATTTATTTTGTCAATCCTTTTCGTTTTTGGCAATCCTACCTATTCCTAATCTTGGCATCCTGGAACCAAAGACTAACTGGTCTTATCCAATTAGGTGTAAAGAACGTACTGTGGTCGTCCCGCAGCGGACCCTTGCGATCTCTTGAAGCTCTGTGGCAAAACCTCTGGGGTCGCGGAGGTGGGGACAAAGACACCGCTTCCGCATTTTTTAAAGAATACCCTAGCCTATATGGCAGACATTGCGACCGAAAAGATCAATTGTATCTTAGGGTGTATTTACTCTAAGAGACGTACCACCTCCCTAGTGAAGGATAGTATGTCCTTAGTGCCAGAATGTCTTAACTCCGCTGTCGAGTATATTTCCTTATGAATAATGCATCTTCTTAAAACCAAAGTAGGTCTGGGCATTCACAGAAAATGTAAACCTACATTCTTTCTCTGAGCCCATCATGAGTCAAGTTTCCATCTTCAGTCCATCTGTGAAACATACCAGACCTCCAGTGCAGGAACATCATTACACCAGTTTGCCTGGTCCAACATTTCTACCTCAAATAACCGCCGAAACAGTACTCCAGACCGTTATATAGGGGATCGTGCAGACCATGTCTCTTTCAGTAATTGAGTTAAGAATTTTCATAGTCACCTGGTTTGTACCCGTATTCTAGTTGCAGCTTAATAGCACATCTAGCAGCCGTCTTCCTGATGGAGATTTGCAGGAGTGAATGGACAACAGCTTCAATGCAGTCGTAGGGCAGGTGCGCAGGGCACCCGTTATACCTAGACAGGCAATATTTTGTAGCTGCTGAAGCCTTTGTCCGTTTTAAAACTTTCGGCCACCAAAAGATGGCCTCATACGTGATAAAATATATCATTATCATTGTATAGATCCAATGTATCATTTTAGGGTTTAGACCCCAAGTACAGCCATAGAAGTTTCTACTGGCCTACAAGACTTTAGTGGCGCGTTCTTTGGTGGACTTGATATGAGAATTATAATTTAAGATAGTAAAGCGAGCTTCTCAGCTCGCCATATGGATAGTTGTAATTCAGCCTAAAGACTGAATTATCTTAAAATGGTTTTCTTAAAAAAAAAAACATTTTTTTTCTCCTTACCCCTATGAATAAAAAAAATTCAAAATTAAACAAATTGCAAGCTGAGCGCTTAACAATTGTTTTAAAATAAGTCCCATAAAAATTCCTGACACGTGTCACGTCATCGCAAGCCGTTTTAAAAAAAGTATTTCTTAAAAAAAAATTACACGCGCCACATGCGCTACACGCACCACACGCGATGTGCGAAACGTGTCACGTCATCGCAAGCCGAGTTTTAAAAAAAGTATTTAAAAAAAAAATTTCACGCGCCACACGCGGCACACGCGATGTGCGTAACGCGACATGTGTCACGTCATCGCAAGCCGAGTTTTAAAAAAAGAATTTAAAAAAAATTACACGCGCCAAACGCGCCACACGCGATATGCGAAACGTGTCACGTCATCGCAAGCCGAGTTTTAAAAAAAGTATTTAAAAAAAAGTTACACGCGCCACATGCCACACGCGACGCTCGACACGTGACACGCAAGCCAAGTTTTAAAACAAGTAATTTAAAAAAAATGTTACACGCGCCACACGCGATGCGCGTCACGTCATCGCAAGCCGATCGCTTACCAATTGTTTTAAAACAAGTCCCATCAAATTCTGACTGGTAGAAGTCGCGATATACAAGCGGACAAACTGACAAACTGATTTTCTTTTTCTTTTTTCTTGTCCTCTGATTATTAGCTTCGCCCTTCGGGCTCGAAATAATAATATAAAGTGGTGCCTTTGATGATGATAAGCCTCAATCGACCAGTCTTCTTTTCGTGGAAGGCACTAGAACGGTTTTCCAAGCATTGGTGTATTGCTCTTCTCTGCTGCACCATTCTAAAATGAGTAGTAATGCACTGGATTGGAAGACTGTCAATGACTAGTGACCATAGAAGGGGAGAAAGCACTCCTCCTTGGGGACATCACATAACTATAGTCACAGACACAGATACTCCTCCCGAGGCGTAAAAAATATCTCTGCTTACAAGCATGGCCCTTATCCAATGATAGGTCGAGTCTATGCTACTGATTGGCCTTTCATAGTCATAGTCAGCCAGTGTTATCGAAGGCATCCTCAATGTCGAGGAGGTGTGCCCTGCTTCTTTGGAACTAAATTTGTTTTTTTGTTTGTGTGTTTGTTTGCCTTGTGATAAATTGTTAACCCACTTCCCAGAGCCCGGTTTTATTTTATGCACGCGTGTCTATCTCCGACGACAACACTTTCTGTAAAAATTTGAAAATAAGAATGCCCCAGCACCGAGGGTCTCCCATATAATTTTTTTTTTTAAATTAAACTGATTTCATTCAAACTTTACGCTCACGTGCATATCCGTTAAGAAAGCTTACATCAATATTTGCAATTTTTATGGGACGATTTTTTATTTCTTATAACGGTTCTCTGCCTTTTCCTTTCTAATCAAATTTGAACCGCAATTAAAAATAAATTTAAATTTTTTGTTATTTATTTTTTTTCCAAAAGATAAGAAATAATTAAAAATTGAAAAAACAAAATTTCGAGACATTCTCGTTTGAGTTCTGATAAATGTTTGTTTGTTCACTAACTTGTGTGTTAAACATTCAAAAAACAGCAGAGATAAAAATTAAATAAAAAACGTCTAATATAAATTTTATCAGCAGGACCGCATTTTTTTGCAATTGCACTTTTCATAAATTTCCTATCAGCAACAAAAGAATTTACTTCCTCCAAGTGCGGATAAGGTGGATCTTAGTTTTTTTTTGTTTCTTGATAAGCATTCGGTTCGGGTCTCTTAAGTGAGTTTCATTGAAGCGTGTTTTAAAATAGGATGTCTTACATACATTTCGAAAAATTCCAGAAGGAATAAACATTTGGAGATATAAAGAAAACAACTCAGGCAAGATCAGTGCATTCGTGTAGATACATTGAACGATCAAGCAACCACTCGTCAGCTAGCCAGCCTGCTACTGCCCAAATCAAACTGATATTCCTTTTCTTTCTAACATGAGAAGGAGAAAGAGACAACTGCATGATCTTTTTTTAATGACCCGTTGCTTTGCGACTACTCTCTGTATATTCATTCGATTTTCAGATCATTCTCGACTTTATCTTCTACTGAATCTAGTCTCACCCTGTTGAAGCGTTTCCTGCATTGTCAAGATCTCAATTGAAATACGCGATAAGAAACTCGACAATTGTTTATAAGATTTGTTTACTGAAAAAAGTTAATGACACATCTGCTGTCAAGAAAATCCGAATCATATTCAGAACCCTTTCGTTGAAAGCAAATCACAAACAGCTAACTAATCATAGTTCAGTTAAAGTTCTGAAGGGATCAGAGATAGGGAGAAAGAGCATGGCTTGTGCGTACAATTTTCTAACTTTATGTTCAGCCATCGTGTTCCTTATGGGTATGACTGGATATCTTGCAGAAAAGCAACTCTTCGGCGATATCTTTACAACGGACAGTCGAAGTCTTTCGTTACCCACTGGTCGCATGAGTCGAAATAAATGTCAACGCGAAGTTCCGTGAGTACTGTTACCACAACTTATTGCCCATGGAGGATCAACATCATTTTCAATCTCTCTCCACTGTGCAGTGCAATTTTCTTTCAAACGTACAAGGACGAAACTATTCGTGGAAATGGGTCGTCAATTTATTTTCATCGCCTGGAAGTTTGCTGTGAGGGTTATACACGCTACGCTTACAACTGGGATGAATGCGTGCCCGATTGCTCAGGAGGCCAAGCGAGCGGAACTGTTGGGATGATGAATTGCCGCAATGGGTTCTGCCGGGAACCAAATAAATGCGAATGCTTTGAGGAATTTGTTGCTAACGATCGAGGCGAATGCATACACACGTGCCCCATCGAGTGTCAGCATGGTCAGTGCTACCTGAATGGAACGTGCGCCTGCAACGATGGATACACATTGGATCCAAAAACGAGAAAATTCTGCCTTCCCGAATGTCCAGTAGCATGTGGTAACCATCAGGAGTGTATGTCGCCGGGAAAGTGCGCCTGTCGTGATGGCTACAAGCTGACCGCCGATTTGGGTTGCCAGCCGATTTGCATTCCTGACTGTGGCCATGGCAAATGTGTTGGTCCCAATCAGTGTGAATGCTTCTCAGGATATATGAAACGGCCACAACGGAATGTCTGCGAAGCTGAGTGTTACATGTGAGTGAGGGCGAATGTTGCACAATTGCGATTACCATCTCTTCCTTTTTTGCTGTAGGGTCTGCGAGAATGGTTTCTGTGAGTCACGTTACAAATGTCAGTGTCGCGATGGTTACAAGTATGATTTGAATACGACTACCTGTCTGCCAGATTGCGGAGATGACTGTCAAAATGGAGTCTGTCAGGCACCGGGATTATGCAAATGTTTTGAGGAATACGAACTGAAAGGGGCATCATGTGAACCTACTTGTCCTAAGTAAGTTGCTGTTTTGGAGTATTGTTAGGAGACGTAGGAATTTTAAATAACAGTGTCTATTTAGTGATGGCAACTGCTGGCTTTTTTTTAACGACACGCTCATCGCATTTTCTGAAAAACCATAAATTAAAAGAATTTGGCACATTTTTTGATTCCACGCCGTCGAAGTGGTGTTCTAAGCCAATCTATGCATCTCGGTGACTGTTCAGAGCAGGGACTCTTTAACAGTTAAAGAACATTTGTGAGGAATTCTGCTTTTACTTTGATGAACTGCCTGAATTCATGTTACGGATAGTTGTTCGTTCTTGATACGATTTGGCTAAAAGATGACGCGAAGACACCTATTAAAAAATCGTCCTATTGATAATAATATTCACATTCCAATAATCAGATGCTACTAAGAACCGGGAGGAACGAAATTTAGACGAGTCACAAATGATTGCAATGCCCACCTTAGACGAGCAAAATTCTGGGCAGGTCCCAAGACCACAAAGCAGCTACTCGACAGATAACAGAACCGATAGCTAAAACTTATTGGTGACGTAAACACCGCGAAAACAATCGAATCGCTTGAACATCGTCCTGCTTGTCGCTGTTTTATCGCTTTTTCCACAAGCGGTGTTCAAAAGATATATCCAGATGCATCGCACCTATTCTCGAAGCTATCCGTAGTGCCTGTGCCTCAACCACGCGCCCACGCGTATACCATTAGGCCTATTTTCAGACGTACTAAGCAATTCACTCTGTGTTTCCGCATTTCTATGATATGCAGTCATTTAAGACACACGTGCATAGACATCTCATCTTTTCCTCTCCCTAATTTCCTAGCACCCATGCTGTGCTGAGCATTATAAGGATTCCTTGAGCGTGTTTTGGTCTCGTTTCTCCTTATTCATACTCAACTTGTTTCGACTTCAAAAGATTTTAAGTCATTTGGTGTAGGTTCATAATTCGTTGTAGTAAAAGTGCTCATGGGAAGATGCCATTGTACAATATATTCCACTGATATCTGTTGCAAGGGCTGCACAGCGAACATCATTGGTTATCACTGAAAATAAGAGTGGTGACAGACAGTAAGCAGCCTTGTCTAACTCCGTTTCAGATGTTTTCCCTTTTCGTAAGACCTTTTAGAAACTTTGTATGCTGCCTTAATATTAGCCATCATTACTTCGAGGATACCTCTGCTGCGCTAAGCATATCCAGATGAAATTCCGGTTTATATTATCAAACAGTTTTTTTAAATCTATGAAGAGCAGGTGATGCAGATATCTGAACTCGCCGAATTCTTCTATAATGAGCAGTAAGGTGTTTATATGATCAATGCAAGATGATCATGCGTGGCTGCCATTTTGTTGAATTGAGAAGCTTTCCGTGACAAGTTATTAGTCTCGGTTGATTCGAAGGGAGGTGGGATCGTGAAAAATACTTTTGCTGTTTTCTGGGATTCGAACCCTGCTCAGAAATCCATGCATGTAACCACTGAGCGACGGCCTTTTATGTAGCTGAGTAAAGCCACCTTTTTCGTGTTCAGAGCAGAGTTTGATTAATTAGCAAAAAAATGCAATTTAATCGTTTGGAAGTTTTCTAATTTAGTTCCAAAACTGTTTCAGACATCTACTTTTGTTTTCTTCTTCCAGCGGTTGCGGCTACTATGGCAAATGCATTGCGCCCAACGTTTGTGGCTGTGGAACATCGCATCAGCGATGCCAATTTGGCAACTGCAATGCCCAGGGACGGTGTGTTTGCGGCAAAGGCCTCAGTAGATTTATTGACAAATGCGTCAACCCAATGATGCTGGACTCACTGGTCAGTCCAATCGAACAACGTGATCGGTACAATTTACATTTGCGGCTGGAATTCGACAACCTCATCGGTAGATTTTTCCAAATATGAACAACAACAAAAAATGCATAGAAAAAGTGTAGCTATTCAGTGGGGATGATTGATGTCCCCGCCAAACACAATTTTATTTTATATGTCAATAGGAATAGGTTATATTTTGCAATAAAATTAAGAAAAATAAAAAGTGAATTTTGATAAAACTGCGCATTAGACTGGCACACACTGCTGGCGTCCCTTGATGCCACTCTTGATGAAGCCCGGTCGGCAAATGCAGAAATTCGGCGACGTACAATAACCATTGGGGCAGCCCTTGGGACAATGTGGCTTACAGACGTTCGACTGGTATTCGTCCTGAATGTAGCCATTGTTACAAGCGCACACATTGTTACCGTCGCAGTATCCATTCAAGCACGGCTGATCGCAGTGTGGCACACAGCTTGATCCAGAACGATCGAGCTCAAAGCCAGGGCGGCATGAGCATACATCGGGGGCAATGCAGGTTCCTTTGTCACAACCACTATGGAGTGAGAAGATAAATTAAGAAAAAAATCTTAACGATTAACTCTCAATACTTACTGCGTACAAATTGGCTCACAAAAACCTTCCTTCTGCACATATCCACGATCGCAGTTGCACACTCCGGGTGCGACGCAGCTTCCATGAGCACAGTTGTCGCATTTCGGTTCACAAATACCTCCATCATTTAGCTGATAGCCGTGACTGCATTCGCATTGATCGGGACCGGTGCATACACCGAAATCACATCCCTTAGCGCAATGTGGGATGCAGTATTGCTTCCTTATTGGTTCGATGATGTAGCCCGGCTTGCATTTGCAGGATCCATCCGGCTCACATAATCCATTACCACAACCAATTGGGCAGGTGGCAATACATTTGTCCTCGTAGTCACGCACGTGTCCGGGAATACAAACGCAGGTGTTCGGTGCGGTGCAGATTCCATAACGGCAATCATCTTTACAAATCGGATCACATCGCGTGAACACATGTGGATTGCGCTGGTAGCCATCGCAGCAGACTTGGATTTTACTCATGGACGAAGTGGTGCCATTGCCTGCTGGAACCAAAGCTCGATTTGCGACCAATGTGGCGGTGCTATTGTCGAGCAGTGGATGAAAAAGTAAATATTTATATTATCTCGATTTGTAAGCTATAATATAGTATTCAAAATAAAAAACTATTCCGCCTTGTTTCCGTCGTGTGGGAGAGGGGGTGGTCTCAGAGTTGGTTACAATTACGTCTGCTCACTCATTAGAGATGACTAGGCGTGATTTGACAAGAGGACGGGGCGACCACCTCTCCATAGCACGTAGGCAGCATGCCGGTCCCAATCCCGGGAAAAGGAGGAGGGTTTGGGGTAACGGGGCAACCCTATCCTCAGCAAATAAAGTAGAGGAGAAAACCACGACAGACTAAAAAATCCTAAATCCAGTGGTGAGACACGTGCGCCGAGAGATGTATGGCCATGAGTTGTTGGTCGCTAGCACGGGACTTCGGATACCTGGCAACCTTCTCATGGTACACCGGGCTCTACCATGGGTGACATACTTTCCCGGATACTCGTGGGAATTATTGATAATCCAAAAATAATTTATGAGACCGATGCATCTCCAATCGCATCAACCTCGGAACCTGCGTTAGAGCGGCCCGATGTAGTGTCAGAGGCTTCTGTGCCCCTGACCGTCATCCCAGTGGTGACACCAATTTCGAGATGTGCTTCTGTGCCACCCGAAACCTCGTCAGGAACTGATTCCCTTCCGACGGTGGTGGATGAACTCTCGACTGTCAACCCCGTGTTGACCACAACTTCTAGGTCTACTCTAATGAGCAGCCTAGAAAAATTCAGAGTGCGGATGACTGTGCTGTGAAATTTCTCAAAAGATCTCTAATTAGTTGATCTTGAATTATTCTAGCAATCTCAGTAGATTTCAATAATTACTATAAATAATTCCTCTAAGGACATCAGCATCTGTTAGTAAACTCAATATGCAAAAAGATTGTTTTTATATTTTTATATTTAAGTATATTCGCATCTATATTTTTCTGATCCGTTCTCTCAAAGAGCTGTTTTTTGAGATAAACTCGCAAATTTTTTTTTTATGCATGGATTACTAAATGTTGTTTCCATTGACGATCACTTTCCAGTTACTGCACCCTTATAACAGCGTCGATTGTACATTAGAGCAAAACAGTCGCAACTTCGTGTTTTTGCTAACTGCATACCGAATGCAGCTTTGGCTATTGCTGCTACTTCCCAGTCCTATACGACAAGCAAAGGAAATGATAGGGAACTATGACCCAAAGAGGTATTGGTCTATATTGGGACTTAGTAGAAGTAATGTAAGAATTATTCCGCGTTTCCTAACAGGACACTGTAGACTGAAGGGGCACATAAAGAAATTAAAACTAGAGGGGATGGCAGCTGCAGTCTTTGTGGGAGAGCGAAGTAAACCATGTGGCACCTTCTCTATGAATTCGTAGCAACGTTCCGACATAGGAGAGACTTCATGATAATTCACGTGATCTCAGAGTTTGCACGGCATTCACTGACCCCACACAGATACCCCTTTTCATCATCATCGTTACCATCATCATCATCATCGTCATTGGGGTACTGAAATCCAGCATCGTGAGACTTTTTCGGTTATTGACTTTCAAGATCGTGATGACCTTAATAATGAAATCTAGAAAGTTCTTCACATTCTAGAAAAATTCAATATTTGTCTGTCTAGTACAATAGCGGAAAGTTGTCTACGGGCATCTGTTTCGTAAGTACATTAACGACAATGCAGGATGCTAGAACATATTGCATAGTCTAGAATTTCACAATTGCAATAAAACCTAACTTGACTAAGGATTAGTTCTCGAAATTACCGGCGCCAACTACGAGGAAGTAAAAGAAGCACTACATCACAATTCCGATTGTTGTACGTCCTAACCCGATCAGTCACAATGATTGGATCAAAGATCAGCCTTATAGTAATTTGCATAATCCAATCATTGGCATAGAGCACTACTACTAATAATATATTGTATTAATACAGGCCAACCTTATCAAAGCTGCCTATACGCCTTACTCTTTGGCACCATTCATTACTTTTGAAAACTACATTTAAAAAAAAATATAAGCAACAATAGGTACCATTAACATTAAATGTTTCTCCAGATGAAATAAAATTTAAAAAACTGAATATGTTAACTTGAAGCACATAAACGGACACTTCTTAGTAATTGTCATTCGTATGAAATCGTTACTGTATAACACGACAAAAATATATAAAACACAATATTGTCAAACAGTCTAAGTATATTCTAGGAACATTTTGTATAACCATTTTAAATTTTAATGAATACAATATATTGTTGTTAGAAGTTCAGAGTGATGCCAACGATAGCCTGGTTTACCCTAATTCTAAAATTAGCATTCACTCAGTAAAACACTCTAGAGATCAGTTAGAAGTTCATATTCATTTAAGATTAAATTAAATAAAACAAATCTTGTGTAACTTTCTCGTTAGGAGAGATCTTAAAAATGTCCATTATAACGTTCTGTTCGGTCAGTTGTTATTCTTAACAAAAATATCGCCTCTAGATTTATGTCTTATTTTGCGGTATATTTTTCACAATTGCGGATAAATAGCAAAATTCTCCAAAAATGCATCTTCATCTTGAATCTTTTGATTCAATCAGAGAGATCAGTAAGAAAATGATCAAATACAACAAACCCATTTTGATTACTTATTGTTGATCAGCTACAAATAACTATTATTATAATTGCCACGGCGCCCACCTATTACAATGTAGGTGACAGAAAATTGGACCTATTATTTTTTTTTTTTGGCAAAGATCAGTAAGAATACTTTTTTTTTTAAATTACCGTACAAATTAAGTTTTTGAGTCCCTATGATTTTTCAGGTAGCAAGCAAGTTTAAATGTTAATGTATAGATCAGCTTAATAATCACTGACTTCTAACTTCAGATCACTTACCGATCTTGTTACTTATTTATTTATTTAATTATTTACGAACATCAAAAATGCGAAAACCTAAACACTTACGGCACTTCCTTATAGCAAATGCCTGATGACATTGCCGATCGTGTCTTATTGATGAACTCAGCGGTTGGATCGATGAATACTGGTGTCGCCGCACCACCCCCACTTGTAGCTATCACATGCGTAACATTGTATTGATTGTACTGGTAAGTAGGGCTTTCAGTGGCGTTGCCCAAGACGAGACTGCCCGATGACGACCCTGGATGATGTGTCTTTATACCGGTTTTAAACTGACCTCTAACTCCGAATGGCATTACCACAGCGATAATGCTTAGGCAAATAATATAAATGCTCGGTGACTTCATTGCGATGATGAAGCACGATCGCTTTTACGAGTATTTACAATTATATTGATTCTAACAACGACAACAAGAACAACAACTCTCCTTTCCTTTGGTTTGGGTTATTTGAAATTATTAACCGGCGGACGTCTGTTAGCTACGATGACTTCTAATGAACTGACGGTCGCCACATTCTGACGATCAACTGCTGAGCTGTTTGCCAGCGAAATAGAAAAGAAAAATAATTATAACATAACGATCATGACAATGATTAGCACGGCTAAGTTTAAGACGTGATGCATTGTTAATTTTTTGGTTTTCCCCATTGTGCCAATAACGATCCCTTAGGCCGGATTCGTCTTCGTTTCGGTTATTATGTTGGCTGCCATTGTTTTGTGGTTTAGTTAACTACTCGTAAATGCACGATTTTTTCCGCAGAACTCATATCAGTTGGAGCCGTTTATTAAAAATGGCTTCCCTGCCTTACTGCGTATGTATTACGTTACCACAGAAGAATTTTACTTTGAAAAATCGAAATCACTTCGCCGGGTAAGCATACGGGTCAATTCATTTGCGATAACAGACAACTGATGAACACTGAAACTGGGACAGAATTTGGTTAGTTATTCTTGTGTATTTTGAAATATTATCAAATGCGAATGTTACAACACAACAATGGTGATTACCAAGGGAAGGTGCTGATCTTTGATCTTACATTTTTTTTGTTTTTTTTTTTCCTTAAGTTAGATGTGTAACACAGTTGCTTTTAGCGCAACTACCTAAATAAGTTAATTATAAGACTGGTTTTGCAATCATAAACATAAATTAAAACCTAGAAATTTGCTGTGGATTATTTAAATGTATTAAGATTATAGCGGTGTGATCCTCAAAGTATGTAATGTTTTTTTTTTAATTTTATAAACTACTGTAGGTTTTTTTTTGAACTCGCATTTGCGCTGAATGACAATGATTTTGAAAGTATTTTGAAAGTCCGAGAAGAATTTATTCGAAAGTTAGTATTTAAAAGTTAGACGGAGAAG
Source organism: Nephrocerus scutellatus (assembly GCA_947095585.1). Classification (NCBI taxonomy): domain Eukaryota; kingdom Metazoa; phylum Arthropoda; class Insecta; order Diptera; family Pipunculidae; genus Nephrocerus; species Nephrocerus scutellatus. The sequence goes on from OX352764.1 coordinate 99,396,882, forward strand.
GATTCTAGTAGTGGTGATTTTAATGATAGCTTAGGTTATATGTGTACTTGGACATCGCAGTCGGAAGAGTATCGTATAAGCGATATGGAAGCTTTGGGATAGTTAGAAGTGGACTTGGAAGCTGATTTGCACACAATTTTGTATGAAATGATTGAAGCACTTAATCACCTAACGAAATAATTCTGATATTAAGTTGCGTTCGTAGTATTGAGCTACCAGTAGATAATAGTAGAACGAGCCATATAATTTTCCTCCCAAAGCAAAGCAACCACATCCACATTCCAAAAGTTCAAATGGATATTTACTATGGAGATGCACTGTATTGCTATCTTTCAAAAATAGTTCAAAAAGCAAAACAAACCAAAATTTTGAGCTAAATTAACACAACACAAATATGAGATGAAGACATTTGCGGAGATGGATATACACACTTGGGTGCAAAATATTCGCACATTGATCATTTTTCAACAAAAATATCAAAAATATCAAAAAAATCGAATGTTTATTGAATTTTCTCGAATGCATTTTCAAAGTGGCATTAACATTTTCAACACCTATCCAGTGGCACCTTTTTTTTACTTCTATCTTACCAACAAAGTAATTTTTTGGGGTCAACATCTTGAGTAACATCAGAGATGTCAAATTTGAAAATGCTCAGATCATTTTATTCTGAGCACTTAGAGTTAGAGCACACTCAGAACTCTGAGCAAAAAAGAAACACGAACATTTATCTTTAGAACTCTTTGACTGCTCTGAACTAATTTATGAAAACGCCAAATGACAGAATATTGTGAAAACTTGTTGATCTATCTGTAAGTTGATATCGACAACAAAAAACGACATCAATAAAAATACAATTCATAAGAATTACAAGAATTAAGCATAAAACATTTGTGTCTCGTTTCACTTGCTGGGTTAATTTGTGAGTGAGCTAAGATTTCTCTCTCTCTCCACCACCAAAACCAAGCAGCGCAACCGACTGCGCAGCACACAACGCACACGGTCATTAAAGTACGACGGTATCTGATGCCACTATTTATTTTAAAAAATGTATAGGGCCTTGCGGCCGAACCCGGGGCCCGATCACTACCAAATTTTAGAAAAAGTATTGTTTATTGGGTATACACATGTGTGTTAAATTTGAAAAAAATTGGGTAATTTTTATTTTAAATTTGTATGGGAGCCCCACGAACCCGGGGCCCGATCACTTCCAAATTTTCAAAGAAAGTATACACATGTGTACAAAATTTCAGGAAAATCGGGCTTTAGGAAATGCGTTAAAAATTGATAGTTAAAAAAAATCGCTTCAAAAATTTTACAAAAAGTTTTGTCCATCGGAGATACACATGCGTATAAAATTTAAAAAAAATCGGGTAAATTTTGTAAAATATTTGTATGGGAGCCCCCCGACCCCGTGGTCCGAGGAGCCTCAAATTTTAATAGAAAGTATTGTCACCGGAAATATACATGTGTGCAAAATTTCGATAAAATCGGGCTTTACAAAGTGGGTTAAAAATTGATCAGAAATCTGACCAGCTAGCCAGCCACCCAGCCAGCCACCCAGTCACCCAGCCAGCCACGGAGCAATATCTATTGCTCGAACTCTGTTTTTCGGCTTGTCCCATGAATGTCCGATGGAATTTATGTCCGGGTTTCGAGCTGGCCACTACATAACAGGCACATCCACCTCTTGAAGTTACTGGTACACCATACCAGCCGTATGTTGTCTCGCATTATCCTGTATGAACAGGATGTTTTGACCAATAAACCCAGCAAAACGTACCTCATAGTCCTCGATTATTTCCTCAATGTACCGTTGAGAAGTCAATCGTATTAATCGACGGGCATAATTCGCTCCGGATATGAACAAAAAGCTGTCTTCGCCTTCTGTGACATGCCTCCCCCCAGAACATGCACGATCCACCACCATATGAGACATGTTCTTCACTGCAACATTGTGCAAATTCTTCTCTTGATATTTTGTACATTCTTCCCCGTCCATCGTTGCCATATAAACACATCGTGCATCATTCGTCATAGAAAAGGACTGTTCTCCATTTCTGTACAATCCGAATTATCTCGAGCGAACTGAAAGAGGGCTCGTCGGGCTGCGGTAAATTTCGGCCCGTTTTCTGATCTGTGTGTAGTCAGATCACCTCAAAGTCATCATCCAACTGTCCACCGACTGACTTCAATTTCACGAAATTCTTGGAGTCGCTGTCCCAGTTGAACTGCATTCAAACGAAGATATCGCATTGAAGTCGTCACAAGAAAGCGGTCATCACGCACTGTGTTGTAGCATGAGGCCAGCCAGATCCTTGTCGCTGAAGCCGCCAGTTTTTTGATATCTCTGTCACACTTGACGAACGGACATTCGGCTCCAATTAGGTTGTCTAGCCACTTCACTTTGGCGCAGCCCCGCATCAATTAGTGCAACTATTAGAGCGGTTACCTCTGGTGTGGTATTCATTTTCTTGTTACGGATGAAGACGTAACCGATAGAAGACCGTTCAGGCTAACCGGTGATATGCAAATGATGACAATTCCGAACGAGTGATTTCAGAGTATGCTGTTATAAAGGGTTTTCCAATAAGAGGTTTTATTTTGAATAGCCAGCTATTTGGGCAGCTGTATATTTTGAAGCTGTCATCTTTCTACATTTGACAAGTATAAACTACGTCATTACTAAAAATGGCACGATACAGGCTTCAACAACGCATTGAAATTGTTAAAATTCACTACAAAAATGGTGAAAGTTTGCAAAACTAAAGCTCTTTTGGTCGTCGTGAAGCACCTTCTCGGCCGGCAATATTGAAACTGGTCGAAAAATTTGAGCTGTTGGGCGTTGTGAAGAATTGAAACCGTGTGCGTCGCTCAAGAACAACTGAGAATATTGCTGCTATAGCCCGTAGTGTTGAAGAAAACCCAGGTTTGTCGATTCCTCGTCTCGATCTTTGTTATTAGACATTCCACAAACGACATTACGCGTATTTGGCATAAAGACTTAGGTCTTAAGGCTTTTAAAGTTCAGTTAATATAAGAACTCAAGCCGGTCGGTCACAATAAACGTCGTATCTTCGCTGATTGGGTCCTTCAAATGCATCAACATGATCCGGATTTTCATCGAAAAATCATCTTCAGTGATGAGGCCCATTTTCACCTCGGAGTCTACGTTAATAAGCAGAATTATGGCATTAGGGGCTCAGAAAATCCAAGAAGGATTGTCGAAAAGCCACTTCATCCTCAACGTGTCACTGTTTGGTGCGGTTTTTGGGCTGGCGGTGTGATTGGACCTTACTTTTTCGAAAATGAGGCTGGTGCAACGGTTACGGTGAATGGATTGCGCTACCGAGATAGCGCGCTACAAATTTTCAGTCCCATCCATCTCGCATCCCAAAAAGACAGTATCCTGTAAGTCGATCGAATGCACATGACGGTTCTTAACTCTCTTGTCTTTGCAGACAAATTAATGCACTAGAACAGCCTTAGTCCAGCATTGGCCATACTTAACTGTAACTAAACTCCAACTAAACTCCAACTAAACTTCAACTCAACCACAAGTCAAGTCCAACTCAACACTAACTCAACTCCAACTCAAGCAATTACTAACCGAACATTCAAAGTGAATTCATTTTATAAATTTGGTAAACTTTTAATCACAAATTCTGTTCCGCCTGTGTTCTTCTCAAAACTCAAAACACAAAATGTCTTCCAATGAGCAAGTCGAACTCCTTCATTAGTTCCAAATTGAGATTCCTTTGCAGTGTGGAACTGCCAGCAAAAGTATTCATCTTCACTGGCAATAGGCATTCGCTGATGAAGCGTGTCGTTCCTTCGTGACAATGACATCGTCCCAAAGAATTGCAAGATCCATTCTTGCATGACTGATAGGAGGATACCTCTCCGTGAATTATCGCACATCCACAGACATTTGGCGCAATGCATTTGCCGTAAAAGCCGCAGCCGCTAGAAATGAATTACAGCAACAGCGACAACAAAAGTCCTAAGAAACTTTTCTCACTTACTTGTCACAAACGGGCTCACATGAAGCTCCTTTGCGGACATGTCCATTAAAGCATCGACAAACACCAGGCGCAATGCATACCCCATTATCACAGGTATCACCGCAATCTGGCAGACAAGTGGTCGTATTCAGATCATACTTGTAGCCATTCTGACAGACGCATCTTGTCTGTGATATGCAGAAGCCATTATTGCACCGCCTGAAAGGACATTATAGTGTTACGTTGCGTCAACCAATCACACCCACTCACATGTAACAATTCGCCTGACAGCTGCTACCGTTGATCTTCTTCTTATACCCGGGAAAGCATTCACACTGATTCGGGCCAACACAGTAACCAAATCCACAGTCAGGTATACAAACTGGCTGACATCCCAGTAATGAGTCTGGAGATGCTTTGGTGAAACCCTCAGCACAGACGCACGTATCGGGAGCGACACAAATCTCATTGTGGCCACAGGCCAGTTCACAGAAGGGAATGCAGAACTGATTCGTGGGATCTAAGCAATATCCTTTGTCACATGCACAAGTTCCATTGATGTAACACTGACCATTGAGACACTCCAGCGGGCATGTTGGAACACACTCACCGTGCTCGTTGTGAACAAAATCAGCGAAGCACTCACAGCGACCGCCATCGACGCAAAAGCCATTCCTACGGCAACGTGTACCACAATCCGGAACGCATTTACTCCAATCGTACTCGTAACGCTTGTACCCAGAGCAGCACTCCTCGATCACATTGAAGTACGCCGTAGTGCCATTGCCGACAATCGGCTCATCTTTGTCCACTTGCGACAGAATCGCTCTATAAAGACAGACATTTACCTCAGCTTCAGTTGTAGGCTGACTGTACTTACGGTACCTCTCTGGTGCACTTCGAAGGATGAATATTCCTTACAGGCAATGACAGACTCTGTGTTTCAAGTCTAGCAGAAGAAGTTGACTCCTGTGACGCTACCAAAATGGTTAAAATTCCAATCGCCACAATACGGCCAGGAAGTGACATTGTTTCGCCCTACAGCGTTGCACTTACTCGACGACTATCGCAAAAACTACACCATGAGAGTGTATTGAGATGTTGTTTGTTCAATATACTTTGCTCTCGAATAGACATTCGTCAGTATGCCAAAGCTTGTACTGGAACTGAACTGAATTTATAAAACAAATATTTCGATTCCCTTATCAGCGATTAGCGGCTAAGCAGCTATACGTAAGATAATGCGCGCTAAATTGTTCCAGATTAAAAGCGTTGCCAGGTGATAAGGACTTCAGATGTATTTCAGATCATAAAAATTTAAGTATTTTTTATTTACTGAACGGATTGGAACCAATCTTGTAAAAGATGTCCTGCTCAGAAGTTGTCAGTTTTTTTATTTATGAGTCTTAGACGCGTATCAATGCGTGTTGCATACATTTTAGTTGAAGTGGTAAGGTCTTAAATTTTGACACATGTAGCCAGAAATTAGGACAAACTTAGCAGCGAGTAGCTAAAGCTGTAGTGGAGACTTCTTCACTTCACATCACTTCGAAGCTTCACTTTAGAAAAACCAGCTACAACGGAAATGTAAAGTTGTTTCCTATTCCACCAGGCAGGACCTTCATTCAGGATCCAATAAACTGTCCAAATTAAAAGGATGACTTTAAGTCGGGTTATGCCCTGTAAGTAAAACGACGATGCTCCGACATTTTCTAAATGCAACTTGGCCGTGTATTAGTTCGTCACATCAAAGAAATGATTGGTAGTTCTACATGTATTTATCGAGTTCCAAGAGTGTTCCTATACGGCTTCCATAAATCCTCGAATAAAAACACTTGAGCTTCACAGACTCAACCCCCTAATATTGGATCCAGACCAAGTTATTTTCTAAGGCATTTGACAGAGTTTGGCATCAAGCTCTTTTGTCCAAAATGCGTGCTTATGGAGTCGATAATAAACTATTTCACAGGATTAGAAGCTATCTTTTGGACCGTTCAATTTAAGTTGTATTGGACGGTTTCAACTCTAAAGGACATCACTTAAATACTGGCATTCCACAAGGCTCTGTTTTGTCCCCGATACTCTTTCTTATTTTTATCAATGAACTCTTATCTGAGACTTATAATCCAAATCACTCTTTCGCTGACGACAGCACTCTCAGCTTTTCATATAACTTTGAGTTACGTTCCTCCACTTCTCATGTGGAACTCAAACAACTATGTCTGGTAAGCACGTTAAACTCTGACGTAGACAGCATAATAAAATGGGGAGCGCCTTAAACTAACTACCTTGCATCAGCTAGATAGAATACAAAACCGCACGATAAAACTTATCGGTGACGCAAATATAGCGAAATCAATAGATTCGCTTGAACACCGCAGGAACGTTTCCTGCTTATCACTGTTTTATCGCTTCTTCTTCCAGCGGTGCTCAAGAGAAATAGCCAGCTGCAAGCCAGCTTGAGTTCAACCGCAATACTCGTGGTGCTCTAAATGCTCATCAGTTTAACATCAAGCCCATCTTCGGACGTACATTTAAGTTCATGTACTCGTTCTTCAGCTGTACAACACGTATGTGAAATGCTCTGCCAAGCTCTGTGTTTCCACATCACTATGATCCACACGCATTCAAAACACAAGCTCATAGACGTCTCCTCTTTTCGCCACCATGGTCACGTCTGCGAGTAGAAGATCCAACATTGGTCCCTCAATTCAAATAGTGGAGCGCGAATTTGAAGTAGTGCAATTCTTTAACTATCTTGGGTCAACTGTAACATGGAACCAGAAATACGCGCAAGGTTCCTTAAAGCCAACAAAGCCTACAATAGTCTGTCAAGGCTCTTCAAATCCAGGAACTTAACCAAAGCATCCAAGCTGCTGGTATATAAGACAATGGTCATACCAGTACTTACATATGGATCCGAGACTTGCGTGCTTAGCAAAAAGCATTCTGACCTCTTAGCCGCGTTTGAGAGAAAAGTCTTACGGAGAATTGTTGTCCCCGTATGTGAGGAAGGCCGTTTCCGGAGACTCTATAATTATGAGATCTAGGAGCGTTACCGCGATGTCGATATCGTGAAGAGAATTAAGCTCGGTAGGCTCGGGTTTGCAGCACACCTAGCTCGCATGAGCGAAGATGATCTTGCTCAGAAAGTCATTTGCGGTAGGATTTATGGAATACGACTACTAGGCCGGCCAAGCATTTGCTGGTAGGATGGCGTATATCAGGACGCCCAGTGTTTAGGGATGCCAAACTGGATGACATCTGCTCAAAATTAGGACCGGTGGAGAGACATTTTGCGGAAGGCCAGGACCGGACCCCGGTTGTAGAGCCAAATATGATGATGAAGATTAGTTCGTTACTCATAACTTCTTGCCGTGAAATATTCCGGAGAACCAAATATTCGCTAAAGGATAGCGTTCATCTCTAACACCAGTGTTATACTTAATACATCTGCTAGCACTTTTACATCCCCTTTTGACCGGGACGGGGAGAAGTGCAGTTGTATAGCAATTTATGAGGACGGAAAGTAAGTGTCGGCGAGTTAATGTCGGCGAGTAAGTGTCGTGACAATGAATTTGCTGTTCCCGGATTTTATTTATAAAATGTTGCGCACCCTATTACAGAACTCACTCATACACACAACTCGGCACAATCTGACCTTGACCTTTATACATATTCCTTATCACGCATGGTCAAGACGAATGCCGGAACAGAACCAATACTGCACAGCAATGCGCCTTCGGCGTCAGTGTCAAGCGATGTGAGTGAGCATCGCTAAACCGCTGAGCGTATAAAATGTTTTCGTTATTTCCATAGCTTGCCAATGTGATAACAGCAACCATGTCACTCTATTCACTAACTGTGCTCCTATAGAGCTCGTATACGAAACGAGAAACGGGAGAACGACAAAGTGATAAGAGGAAGTGCGTTAGTTTGGTCAGTTCCGTGGCATTGTACAAAATATTGTCATCGCAGTTTTTCGGAGCATTTCGAAGTGATCGAATTTAGTGGCCAACACATTGAAATGGCGTCTTTCGGATCATCGTCGACTTCTTCATGGAATTTGGTGGTTCGATTTGCTTCCTTCATCATAGTGTTGTGTCATTTGAAGAGTCTTGTCGCAACGTCATACCACCAGTCAAGCAGTAGCCAAGGTCAGGAGGTCCGTGGCTATCAAAGTCAACACCATCCGCTGCAGTTCCAACAACAACAGCAACAACAAACGCAACAGCAGCAGCCACAGCGTAACAAACAGCAGCGCATGATGAATTCGCGATTCCGTGATGCGATCGATGAGAATGCAAAGCACAAATGTGTCATTGAAGTTCCGTGAGTTATGGAGCAACACGCGTAACGCGTCTCTCGATCGATTTCCTAATCTCTCATCTTGTCCACAGGACAATCTCGTTGACGGCGGACAACTATCCACATTATCGCAATATCCGCAAGGGATCCACGCACCACTTCAGCCTGATCGAGACATGCTGTGAGGGGTATCGAGCGAGCCGGCTGCACGGCTCCACTCTGTGCCTGCCGGTCTGTGACAACTGTCGCAACGGCTATTGTACCGCCCCGAATGAGTGTCAGTGTTATAGTGAATTTGTGCCCAACGACAATGGCGATTGTGTGTTCACCTGTCCACTGGGATGTCTCAATGGCCGGTGCTACTTGGACGGCAGCTGCAAATGCGATCAGGGCTATAAGTTGGACGAGACAAGGAAGTTCTGCCGACCAATCTGTTCGGAGGGTTGTGCCGAGGAAATGCGTCAGAATTGTACCGAACCGGAAACGTGTGGATGCAGTAAGGGTTACACGCTACGGGACAACGGGTGTGAGCCAACATGCAATCCGGAGTGCGGCATAGGCGGCACATGCACTGAACCAAATGTCTGTACATGCAATCATGGACACATCCTCAAGGGTAGCGTCTGTCAAGCGGATTGTTATCAGTGAGTTTTGGATTTGTTCGGATTAATGTCCTGACATAGTGTTATTTACGAGGACTTTTATTTGCAGGAAATGCGATCATGGTGTTTGTCTGAGCAAGCATCGATGCATTTGCAATGCAGGATATCGATATCATGAGAAAACGATGACGTGCATCCCAGTGTAGCCCGTTCGCCGATGTGTTACGTCAGATGGCAGTAATTTTAGTTTAGCTTAAGTTTTACGTACAAATACTACTTAGGTATAAGATAATTAAACTAAAGCTTATTAATGCGACACGACACGATTTTAGAGTGAGTCCTTTCTCTTAATAAACACAAGGATAGCTTTTGATTTGAACAGATACGAGTAAGTTACCTTTTTTTCTAAAGAAGATCATTACTTATGTCCTATATCGCCTTGTGGGTCCGAGGGCCTCAACTACGCCTACGCGCCATCGCGCTACTAAGTCACAATATCGAGAGCAACCTCTTTGGGTCGTAGTTCCCCGTCATTTCCTTTGCTTGTCGTAGACCTGGGAGATTTTCTTACGGAAGCAGTTGCTTTACCTATTTTGTGTACCTCCTCCCGCATTATGCGGTACTCTATGCCACTAAATGGTTCTGGCTCTACAAGCGGAGTTTCTGCTCCTTTGTTAACAAACATATCCGCTGCTTCATTGCCATCTTTGCCAGTGTGTCCTGGTACCCAGTATAAGCGTACCTTGTTTACTTCGCCAAGTCTGTTTAGCTTTGCCCTACACTTATCCATCAGTGATGTGGAATGCATTTGGGGCTTTTCCTGCCTCACGTAGTGTCTCTCCAGATTAAAGTGAGCACATCTTTCAATAGCAGGTACTTCTGCCTGAAATATGCCCCATTGCTTCAGAATACTTAGTTCTTGGCCAATGGACTCCCGCAACTGTAGATTCTGCTTTCACTGATCCATCCGTACACCACTTTATGGCTCCCGGATGTATCTGGTATTCATTTTCAGATCTGAATTTCTTCTTAGTGCTCAGTTTTTCTTGAATTCAAGCTTTTGCACCATGTTGTCACAAAGAATGCTGGAATGGAACCTGTTTGGTTAGAGATTCCACTAATGCACTTGCCCTAACGTCCGTGAAGCAGCCTACCTTTCTCAAACGTAACTTGGTTTCCTCGGATTAGTTCTCTACCACTATATGTAGTGGGGTAGGCACAAGAATTACCTCCATACCCGCCGTGGGGCAGTTTTTCATGGCTCCTGTAATTAAAACACAGGCCAGCCTCTGCACTTTTTCCAATTCCCTTCTCTTGGTGCTTAGCTTGGTTCTATTCACCCATTCCACTGTTCCATAAGTAATCATTGAAATAGCTATTATGTCCTTTTGGTATTTACTCCATAGCAGTCTACTATCAAATATCAGTCCCAGGTATTTAACCTCTTTGCTGATAGTAATATCTTCTTCATTGAGGGTAACAGGGTGCATTCGGCCCATATTCCTTCCATTGGTGAAGGGTACCAGTGTGGGTTTGTTTGGGTTCACCCTAAGTCTCACTTCTAGGCACCATCTGCTCGTTATGGTTAGTCCGTTTTGGATTAGACTACAAAGCACTTATTAGAACTTATATTTTGCCACGATGACTATATCGTCCGCGAAGTCTTTGGCATAAGTTCCTGCCTCAGCTAGTCGCTAAAGTAGTTCATCTACGAGGAGAGCACCCCTCCTGGTGGACATCCTCTTGTTGTGCTCACTTTAATGGTATCATCACTAACTATGGTTTCCGCTGCATCTCAGGATCTCGAACATCCGCTTAATGATTGTGCTGTTTACCTTTTTTCTCTCCAGAGCAATTATAATCGCCTCATGAGATGCATTGTCGAATACTCCTTCGATATCTAGGAAAGCGCATAGCGCGATTTCCTTACTGGCAAGGGGCCCCCCTATACAATTCGTCAGCTCCCACAATGCTGCGGTCTCCGTAGATCTGCCCGCTCTGTACGATTTTCGATTTTCTTTAGGACGAACGATGTTAGGCTAATTGGTCTGTAGGACTTGGGAAGGGTGGGATATTTTTTCCCCACTTTCGGTATGAAAACCACCGTTGCTTGTCGGTATGTACCCGAGTGCTAGACTACTTCCAAAATATTTTTTAAGAGGTGTGGAAGAAAAGATTATCTAATCCAATCTGCATGACTTAGGATTAAAGCACTGACAGTCGTGTTCCATAAATCCTACCGCAAGTGACTTTCCGAGCAGGATCCTCTTCGTTCATGCGAGCTAGGTGTCCTGCCTACCGGAGCCTACTGAGCTTAATTCTCTTCACGATATTAACATCGCTGTAGCGCTCGTACTTATCGAGTCATCATTATAGAGTCTCCGGAATCGCCCTTCATCACATACGGGGCCAACAATTCTCCGTAAGACTTTTCTCTCGAACGTAGCTATGAGGTCAGAATGCTTTTTGCTAAGCACGCAAGTCTCGGATCCATATGTAAGTACTGGTATGACCATTGTCTTATATACCTTGGATGTTATGGTTAAGTTCCTGGATTTGAAGAGTCTTGAATGATTATAGTAGGCTTTATTGGCTTTAAGCAACCGTGCGCGTATTTCTGGTTCCATGCTGTTAGTTAAAATATTGCACTACTTCAAATTCGGGCTTCACTATTTGAATTGAGGGACCAATTTTGTATCTTCTACTGGCCACCTTGTTCTTTGTTTTGCTCTCATTTATGTGCCGCCTGCTCGATCTAGACAAAAGATTCCTGTACAGCTCTTAGGTTTCTACCAACGATGTCAATATCGTCTGCGTAGTCCAGTATCTGAATGGACTTAAAGAGGATTTTTCCTCTCGCCGTTACGTTAGAGTCTCGGATCACTTTCTCAGAACAGGTAGGCCAGTCCTTTCCCCTGTCGGAGCCCGTTATAGATGTTGAATGGATATTTTTAGTTGGCTTATAACACTTGTCATTGTTAACCTACATAGTCGTGTCAGTTCATTTGGGATGCCGATGGCTTTATAAAGATCTACTCTGGCTATGCTATAACAGGCGGCTTTAAAGTCTACAAAAAGATGGTGTAATGAGTTTTGAAACCCAAGATTTCTTTCCATCACCTGCCTAAGGGTGAATATTATCTTATCTAGTCATATATTGAACGTGAAAATGTAATTTATTACTATTTATTACGCTTACATGTACTTACGCGACGAGTATACTCGTCATTGGCTTTCTGGGCCAGTATGCTTATCATGAGATACTCCTTGTTAGTTAAAAAGATATAATCCAAAGCAGAACAACACAACGAAACTTAATAATTTTCCACTTACTGGAGTACAATTTCTAATTTCTCGGTCACCTACATACGGAATCGGAATGCATAATACGCAGTGTACCGATAACGCGTTCCAGACATTTTAATCAATTCCGGATACCAATTAAGACGCCATCACACTCCCGCTCGCCGACACTCGCGCCAAACCACCCACTTATCATTTGTGTTATAATTTGCAGCAACTGCTTGCATTGTTGTTTGAAGATCGAAAGTATTTTGCGAACAAAAACCAAATAAGCGTTTTTCTCCCACAAAAGCTCTTCTAGTTTCTTAGGATAAATATTTCAGTTGTGGAATAGCCACTCGGCCGATCGGAAGTGTTACCGTCGTGGAATTAGCAATTCTTGCAACAGCAAAGAAAAATGTTCCTTTGTACTGGTGATGGTGGTGGTTTTCTGGTAATCGCTCTGATGTCTCTCGCAGGTGGAACTTTGTCCAGCAGCAGCGCTAATGATGGTTGGTGTACTCGACTGGTGCCCGTTAAGCACACGGAAATTGTCTGGAAAACAAAAATTGTGATCGCCACCAAACGCGGATGGTTCGGAAACGTTAGACATTACCCGCAAGTGAAACATTACACGGAAAATCAAGTGCGTTTGGTGGATTTTTTTTTGTTTGCTTCATTTCCCCGATCCTCATTCTCAACTCTCTCAACTCATTCCAGATTGACTTCTCCTACAAACAGGCGAAAAGCTGCTGCCCCGACTACACTTTGTCCAACGAGGGTGACAGATGTTTGCCGATATGTCCCAGTGGATGTCCGCCGAATAGTAGCTGTGTTTTTCCAGGATTCTGCAAGTGCTTGCCAGGATATAGTGATGAATTTTCAGTGCTGACAAAAAGATGCGAACCCGTTTGCTCCGAGCCATGTCCACCGGACATCAGCACCTGCACAGCGCCAGATATATGCACCTGTAGCAATGGTTACGAATGGAATTCAACGGCGAATAGCTGCGATCCAATTTGCTATCCAGTAGCTGGTTGTCCAGCGAACAGCATCTGTACAGCACCGGACGAGTGCACTTGCCTTGGCGATAATGGGTATCGTCATCAGCAATTGATATCATCCACTGATCAATGTGAACCGATTTGTTCCAAGGGCTGCTCCAGTTATGGCAAATGTGTTGCTCCAGAGACGTGCGAATGTTTTGCGGGCTATGAACTCTCTACGACGACGGATGGCGATGAACCCACTTGTAAGCCGCACTGCTCGAAGGGTTGCACAAACGGTCTATGCTTTGCGCCGGACATATGCGTCTGCCAAAGTGGCTACCTCATGGGACCGAACAGTACGTGTACTGCCGTCTGTTCGTTCGGCTGCACAAACGGCCATTGTGTCGAGCCGGAAATTTGCGAATGCAAACCGGGCTACCGCATGAAGAAGCACTCGGTGCACGAATGTGAGCCAATCTGTGACCCGGCGTGCGTGAATGGCGATTGTGTGGCGCCGAATATTTGCATCTGCTGGCTAAACTATGCACCGGCGGAGCATTGGCACATCGATGCTCATTCATTGGAGTCTACTCCTGATAGCGTCTCCAAAAACGAAACTTCCGCCAACACCTGTGTACCATCTTGTCCCGATGGATGCTTGCATGGTTACTGCAGCGGGCCATTCAATTGCTCCTGTGACTCGGGCTACAAACGCCATGGCTACATTCCAAATGAATGTGTGCCAGTTTGTGGGAATTGTCAATTTGGTGATTGCATTGGGCCAGAGCGTTGCCTATGTTGGCCGGGATATGATTCTGTCGAAGCAGAGGAGAGCGTCAACGGGAATCAGTGTCTTATGCGTTACAATGGGAAGAACGAAATTACAAATAGACCCTCGGAACTAACCAGAACCAGACCAACAACGGAAATTACTGAATTGGATGTGGAGCCCTCATCAACTTCACATCAAAGCTCGACAGACGGAAGCAGCACCGACGAATTGGTAACATCAACAACAACAACAACAACAACAACTGATGATAGTTCTTCCTGCTGGGATAGGTGTAACTGTTGGACTGCAGATGATAATTCCACTTGTGCCGTTTTATGCGGCAATCAGGAATCAATGGGCGACCTCTCGATAAGTCGCACATCATCAGCATCCTTGTGTATCTCACTGGACTCGTGCGAATGTTCTCAAAACGCAACGGCACTCCACTGCAATGTTACTTCAAATACAGATAACGAAAATGAGTTACGTCAGTGGAAATACACTTGCCACGAGCAGAACGAACAGCAATCACAGGCAACAATCATAGGCATAGGCACGAGCATGAAGGACTCTCTGCCAAACAAAACAGAACGCAAGTGGCCATTTTGGATAATTTGGGTTGGTGTGGGAGTTGCATGTTTGGTGATCGTTGGCGGCATCATTACGATAACAAGGAGACGATTCCAAGCATCGTCTTACATTCCAACTGATCAAGATGGTATGTATGATATCTTAGCAACAGCTGATGGTTGATTAATTGAACTTTTCATCTCTCTTCAGGATTGACAGTTCGCTATGACAAAGGTTAGGATCGGCGATCGGTTCAGTTTTCTAATTTTTAAGCTTCACAAATAAATGTCCCAGTTTTGTAAAGATTCCTGTGGTTTTGAGATTAATTTTTTTTTTATATTTCTGATAAAACTCACATAAACACACGCCCATGCACGGATCATAGTACTCACACACATTTCCAACAATCCAATCACAATGAGTTGAGTTTATTTTTGGAATTTATTTTATCACATAGCTGTTCTCTCTCTCGAAGGCTGGCAAATGGCCCCATTTTGCTTGGCAGTTCATATGTACTTTGTTTCCTGATAATGCAAAGAGTGTGACAACAGGGTGTTTGATAAATGTGTACTTGCTATAATAAAAGCTATAAAAAAGGCAGTTTTTAGGCACATTACCAAAGCAGTAAATGCTTTGTTTTATATCTCTAGCATAATTCTAGGCGCAATGTTCGAGATCCAACTGGAAATTTTTTCAACTTAGGAAAATTCTAAGAATCGTGCCAATTTGAATGAAATTTTTTTTAAATATTAATTTAACGGTTGCTATTTAATCCCATTTGTATTAAATTTTTAAATATAAAATATAATAAATACAATTCAATTTTGAGCCACTTTTTCGATCACGGCTGTCCGTATGTCACAAATAACATGAACAATGTTGGTATCCAAGGCGTCAATTGTTGTTGGTTTATCAGCATAAACCGGTGACTTTACTATACTGAAAATAATCGAGAGGTGTCAAATCGCACGACCTTAAAGACCAATAAATTGACAGGTCCAATTCTCGAAATCAACTTATCGCCCAAATTTGATTACAAAAAGTCGATGGTTGCCGTCGTGCTATGGCACGTAGCGCCATTCTGTTGAAACCGCATCTCGTCCAGATCAATGTCATTCATATTAAATGTTTTTATATTAACTTGCCTGTGTCTGTCTATTTACCGGTCTTGAGTGCATCTTCTTGAGAACGTCTTAAAGGTGTATTTAGGGGCCTTAATGTGAACTTAAGGGCGGTTTAAGGGCTTCTTGAGAGAGTTTTGAGATGGTTAAGTTGAGTGTTGTGAAGGTTTTAAGGGGGTGGTCTTAAGGTGGTCTTGAGAAGATTTTGAAGTGGTTATAACCGGGTCTTAAGTGGGATCTTAAGTGAGATTTTAGGTGGTCTTGTTGGAATCTTGAAGTAGTCCTAAAAAGGTCCTGGCGGGGGTATTGGCGGGTTTTTAGACTGTGGACCTGATTGAGGTCTTGAGGGTGATCTTAAGGGGTTCTCGAATGGGTCTTAAAGCACCTTGAAGTAGTCTTGAGGGAGGTTTGAGGGCATATAGAGAAAATGTTGTTAGGGTCTTAATTTGGGTCTAGAGAAGTTTTAAAGGGGGTTTTAGGGAAGTCTTTGTTGCACACTCTCTATTCGGTACCAACAACAACGGAAGCCAGTCTTACATTGTAGTACCAATGGAAGTCAGTCTTATATTGTAGTGTTGCACAGTTCACATCGCGCTTAAATAAATAATAATTAAAGTAGTAATCCTTCTTCCTCTCAGTAAAGTTGATTCCCAGGTACTTAGTCTCTGACTTGGTGTTTATTGTCGTGTTATCCGGAAGGGTGATTTTTAAGGCTCTGCACCGGCTTGCGATTTTTCTTATCCTTGTTTCAGTTGCTGGTACTCGGAAGCAGATGAGTTCCGTTTTGTTGGCGTTGATCGTCAGCCCAACTTCAGGTAGTACTCCCAAAGATTTCGGAGGTGTTCCTCCAATCTTCGGGAAGCTATCTCTGGAGAGCGGGAAACGGCATACGTGATCGAGTATGAGGTGGTCTTTGGTTGGTCTTGAGGTTGCCTTGAGGGGGTATTGAGGTTTATTTAATAGGACCTTTGGTTTGGGGTTTTGAGGGTATCATAAGAGAATTTTGAGCGGGTTTTAAGAGGGGTATTTTGTGGTTCCTTTGGTAGATCTAGAGGAGTGCATTGAAGTGGTCTTGAGGAGTTCTTTAGGTGTTCTTATGGGGGTCTTGAGGGGGTTTTAAGAGGCTCTTTATTGGGGTATTGATGGGGTCTTTAGGAGTCTTCAGTAGGTCTCGAGAGGGGTCTTAAGGTAGTTTTTTTTACACCGAGGTATTTGACACAGTTATTCCAGTTTATGTTTATGCCATTCACTTTGGGCGTATGCGTGGGAAGAAAACAAGGCCTTTTTCTTTTTGAAAAGAAAATAGCATTAATTTTAAGTTTCCATATTATTGAAATACTCGATGTTAGTGTGTATTGCATTTTTTAAATAAGTATCAATTGTGAAACCTATCTCATGCGTGCTCAAAATTCCGATATCATCGGCGTAAATGGCATACTCGCAGTAAGGTATCTTTGGAACATCAGATGCATAAATGTTGTATAGTAAGGGGCCAAGAACTGATCCCTGAGGAACGCCGGCAGGAATTCGTCTTTCTGAACAGTAACTTTAAGAAACAGAAACCTTGAAATGACGGTTTTGAAGTAAACTCCTTACTACATTAGTTACGTATGGTGGAAAGTCTAGCATTATCATTTGTAGAGCAGTCCCTCGTACCACACTGTGTCAAAAGCTTTTCCTATATCAAGAAGGACTAAACCGGTTGATCTTCTTAACATATTTACTAATTCTTAGTAATTAAGCCTCACATGAAAATGATTGTGGTTTTCCAATATCCACTCACAAAATTAGGTACATCTGGCCATGTTAGTTTGAAGCAGATTATGTACTAGAGTGAAGTGATAAGAGTGCATCCGTTCCACGTGTAATTTTGTTGCACTGTTGCTGCAATAGCACAGAGAAGGCATGCAACTCTTCAAAATTCCCAGTATATCGCCCGATCCACGCGTAAGAGTCACGAAAAATTAGTGTCAGCATAATCACTCGTGCAAGCGTTACAGTGGTGGACATTTGAATGATGCTATGAAGAATTTAAAGAGCTCAGAAGATATGAAAAATAGTTCACCGTCAAAGGAAAGGAAAGCAGCCTGGAAGGTGAATCTGGTCTGTGAGCTAGAATAGTACCAAAGAGCCCGCGGTATGACGGAATATTCACGAATTCGGTACGAAATCAGTGGCATCACATCTATGAGAGCAAAACAAAGTACAAGGTGACCACGTCTGCAAGCAAAATATCACGCAATTAAAATAGTGGAACTCGAATTAGAACTTTAACTATCTGGGGTTTATTGCAGCAGTCGGTAACAAAATGGAACCAAAAATACGAGCACGCAGTTGCTTAAAGCCAATGATGGTAAGGCTCCTCAAATATAGGAATTTAACCATAACATCAAAGCTGCCATCCAAGTCAATGGTCATACCAACACTTACATATGCATCAGAGTGTTGGGAGTCTTGGTGTTCAAAAGGAAACTTTTACGGATACTTTATGGCCTTGTATGAGGGGAAGGAGGTGGAGTCTCTATAGTGATGAGAGCTTCTCCCCGATGTCAACATCTTGAAGAAAAATCAGCACGGTATAGGCTCTGGTGTGCTCCTAGCTCGCATGGGCGAAGATGATTTTGCTTGAAAATCTGTTTGCGGTAAGACTCATGGGACACGACCGAGACAGGTCAAACAGATTGAATTCAGAAAGGGTGGCGAGCATTTTTGTTGACGGCCCGAACCTGACCACGATTGTAGGAAGAGTCATATATTATGATGAGTAAACTGAGCATAAATCCTGGATTGAATTCGTTTTGCACACTGGGATTATTTCAAAAATATTCCTTCAATGCTATAAGAATGTTGGCAACCATGTGCATGGAAGGGCGATAGTATCTTACGGTGGGTAGTCAGTTGGGTGGGGGTAGTGCAGTTAGGTCAGTGTGGTGGGCTCTAGTGGTCAGCTAGTTCAAAATAAATCCTTGGCGAGAAGAATAATTTTTTATGATACATGCCTTTGGAAGTAAACCATAGGCGCAACATCATTCTGCTTAATTTCTCTTGAATCGCAATACCAAGCTCAGTACATTTGGCAAAAATTCGAAGTTCAAAAAAATTCGATAAATCCCTCTCAATTCGAAGAGAAACAATTCCGAAGTGAAAATGAAAAAGTAAAGGTCACAAAAAACACCCTGTTTCTTTATTTATTTTCGATTTATCACAAACTCTCAAACCGGATAACTTTATTCTTATCTCGCCGAGGCCCACGCACACAATGACAGTGGAAAAAATTCAACCAGAATGGCGCGGGCAACAGAAATATTTATCGTTATTCCGAAGTCGACCTCTCAATGGACAGGCTGACCATCCATCAGAAGTTAAAAATATAACCTCGGTCAAATAACGTGTTAGTCCTTTCGTATCCTATTTTTTTTGTTTTGTTTTTATTGCTGTCCTGGAGTGTTTTTCTTCTCGTGTAACAAGAAATGTCTCCATTACATTTCGCATCGGTTACTATCGCCGGAGTACTCCTCCTGACAATGTTACACATAGAGTCTGTGGAAAATTGCCACCATTTCGTCAACAGGACGAAATTGGTACCAGTGACGCGAACTCGTTACGTAACACGTAAAGGAAGCGACGTCTTTCGCAGATTGAATCCGTTTAAGAAATCCACGGTCGAAGAGTACACAGATTTTGAAATTCAAACAGAATTGGTCACCGAATGTTGCCGTGACTACAAGTTGACCAACGACAATCGTTGCATCCCATCATGTCCACTGGGGTGTCAGGAATACGCAACGTGTGTTTTGCCAGGTAAATGCCAGTGCAACGATGGTTACATTTTGTCCAAGTCGACTACAGCAACTGGTGACATGGATGTCTGCTTGCCGGATTGTCAAGCAGCTGGTTGCCCAACAAATGGGCGATGTATTGCACCGAATGAATGCACCTGTGATGCTGGTTACAAGAGGGAGGGATTTTATTGTGTACCAAAATGCTCGTCAGGATGTCCCAATGGAATTTGCATTGCACCAGAAATATGTCACTGTGATGCTGCCTATCAACTGAATCCACTAACTAGTGTCTGCGAGGATCAAGGAATTACGCTATCGAATGGTGAAGAAGAACAACAACAAAAAGAAGTTGAAGAAAAGGAAGAAAACAGCGACAGCAAATGGATTTCAGAGGACCCCAGCGAAATTGCCAGCACGACGATCATATCACCAAGTCCATCGACCAGTACATCAGGCGGGTCGGATGAAGAACATGAGGATTATGAATCATCCAGTACGAGCTGCCCAGATGAATTCATTCGTTACAAAAACGATTGTCGTCCTGTGATTGCCAGCGATGCCGAATGCGAGGACAGTTGTGGTCTTAATGCTGTATGCACACCGAATGGCACCTGCATTTGCAAGCCAGGCTTTGGTCTGGTGGAGACGTCATCGTTGTCAGCGTCTGACAACAGTGGAGCAGCATGTCATTTGCTGGTTGTACAGCAAATTGCGGATAAATTCGACCCCAATTGGTTAGCAATCCTTCTAACAGCAACAGCTGTTGCATTCGTTCTGGGTGCTGTGATATTTCTCGCCGTGCGACTTCTCACCAGACAGAAAGGACATTTTGATGTTAAAGGTTGGTATTTATTTTATTTTTAGTTTGGTTCGAATGTATAGCAACAACAACAACATGACTGGTCACTTCTTTCATTTCAGATAAGGAACAAGAATACTCAATCGCCTACGAGCATAATCAACATGAAGAGCAATATGTGATGTGAAGGTCCATTTACTCGTTCATATACACACACACACACACACATACGAATGCGGGTATATGATAAAAATGTTGATTATATTTCAAACAAAGAATAAATTTCACTAAAAATTGTAATTTGGGTTTTCTGTTTGAGTTTTACGTGTTTTTGTTGCCTTATTTTTGTGCTCCTGATATGGAAGTGATGATGATGACTCAACGTACTGTGTAAAAATAGTTTGAGTTGCGATTGTATTATCAGGATCTGAGTTTTTACGACACCACAACGGAGTTCTTATCTAGAAAATGATTCATTATATCTATGATGTGTAGTGCACTGCGATTCGACGTCCAGAAGGAATTTTCTAATTATTTTTGGATTAGTCGAGTAGATAAAGCTGCTAGTTTTGCTATTTATGATTAATGGCATACTGAGCGAATGACAAAGCAAAAGACAGCTTAGAAAATATGAGTTTATTGTACGTTAATCGGATAACCCTTAACCATAGAGTCATAAATGTAGCTAAGGCATCAGATATCGTTTCCTAAAACATAACATAGAATAACTTATTATCCTCAGTGTTGAAGAAAATCAAGATAAACCGTAAATCTACATCTTTAAACCAAAAGTACTTAGACGCACTCTTAGACAAGATAGAAATAAGGATAACTTATTTTGTTACATAACATTTTGTTTCGAAAGAACTGAAAGAATCATTTCTAAGTAAACAGATCAAAATACTTCACTGAAATGCATTATGTAAGATTAAGGATTATAATTTAATTCTGATAAGAATGTCGGTGTAATTCTGTGGAATTCGATCACACCGATTGAGCAGCGCAACTTTTAAGGTTCCACAGTACGGAAAGATCTGCATTTCTTAGTTTTTATTGTCATAAACATGTTGTGTTGGTTTCAGCTTGCTCCTCTGGTAAGCTAGTAAGTCTTCGAGTCTTTCGTCGTACCTCGCGAAGATGCTATAAAATCATAGTGTCGGGTGAGCGTTATGCGAAAAGTCCATACACTCCGATGAAGTGTTTAGGTAAAACAATGCGTGCTCGTAAACATATTGTCTACAGACAGAGTATATTTGAACATTTCGAGATTCTTGAATTGTGTTCCTTGCATCAGTAGTTGCTTAGAAAGAGTGGCTGTTTGGTGGATTGCATAAGATAAAGCGATCAATCGCGACAAAATAAGCAGAGTCCAAAGATCAGCTTGTCTTTGTGTGAGCGGAGCGCTTCGTACAACTACCTCTGCTGCACTGGACATTCTGCTCAACCTTGCTCCGGAGGACGAAACCACTATCCATCTACTTTGTACTGGCCCAGCCCTCTCGAATAGGCGGAAGCTACATCTGGGAGCGTTCTTTTTCAACGATCTCAACGATCTAACCCAAATTGACATTAATAGTCTATTGCGCTTCATACGAAGCTCCAAGTGGTTCAACGAGTAGGCGTACGATTTTCTAGATCCTTGTGGTATCACAACGGACCCTTTTGGTCTAAGTGCGTCGGTTTTGACTGACGGTCACTTCAACTTAACCTAACCTATCAGTAGTTTCCGTTGCAGACCTATTTCACCGGGCGTTATGTGCTGTCTTCTTCGTTCCTGTCGTTAACGTTAAGAAGAATTAGACACATTGACACATTAAGCATTGAGGCCATTTCCTGGTACCATTTTGTGCAACTGATCGTTGTTGTTCAGGGCATATCTTCTCGCGAACGTTCGTATTGTTCGTGAGCGCGAGCGCGATTGTTTTTTTGTACAATAAAAACCATGGCAACGCAAATAAAATATTAATATGTGTATTTCTGTACTTGCGTTTCCTTGTACCTATACAAGTTAAATTGTTCCACAGGGGAATTGTGCCAGTGGAATTGTGCCAGTGGAATTGTGTCCAGTGGAATTGTGTCCAGTGGAATTGTGTCTAGTGGAATTGTGTCTAGTGGTTTCGGCCGGTTACCTTTATTTTCTATATATTAGGCTTTTATATTTTTATCCTTTCAAAAAATTCTCATAAAAGTAAGATCGATATCTCTACCTATCTACGCTCGACTTAAAAGCAGAATTTTCTTACATACTTTTTATGTCTCATTTCCAACGTTTGTTTTCAAAGCTTTCCAAAGTATGTCTTCAAAAGTACTTACTTTCCTTATTAAAAACTTTTATGTACTTTGACTTGACCCCTGTTTGTCTGTTTGTTTCAAATACTTTGAGCTCACTTTTGACTACCTTTCACACGACCAATAGAGCTGGTGCGCTGCTTAGTGTTATGCAACATTTCTAAGTGGCCTAGTATGACATGTGTTGTGCATGTGACTCGTACGATGGCGTTCGTGACATATATGACACGTGTGATGCGTCTGAAGTGTGTAAAAGTAGCATTTTTAACTTCTTTGAGGTTCTTTTTAACCAACTTGTACACAACATAGAGAGCTGAAATTTTGTGAGCAACTCAGTCTCGTGGACCATTTCTGAGATCCCGCGTCTGAAGAGTGCTACTAGTCGCGTTTGGCACGTGTGATGCGGGTATCACAGACAGATAGTGAATATTATCCAAAAACAAACATTTATGCTTATTTTGATTTATATGTATATGAAAGTTTGTACTCGAAAAACCAATTTTTGTAAAAACTTTTATTTAACTTGACTTAACCCCTTTTGCCTGTATTTTCGACTACTTGGAGGTCCTTTTTAACCACCTTCCACACGACATAGAGAGCTGACATTTTGTGAGTGTCTATGTCCAAAATAAAATTTTTTATATTTCGTGTACGGCGCGTGTCGCGTGTGCCACACGTGATTGTTTAAAATCGAGCCATTAACTCATTTTTTGAGGTCTTTCTTAACCATATTTCACACGACCTAGAGGTCTGAAATTTTGTAAGCGGCTCAATGTCAAGGTCAGTTTTGATATCCCACGCTTAACGCCTATCGCGAGTCGCGTATGGCGCGTGTGAAGCGTGGATAAAAGAAAATACTTTAAATTAGCCCCGATCTCAAAAACAGATATTTTGGCGATTATCGCAGTTATGTCCGTTTGTCTGTATGGATGTAACGCTTTTATGTCGCCTCATCCCGCCTAATTCACTATATGTATCGAAGCTATACCTACACCACATGATCTTTTGGTGGGATTATTTCTCTCGCCGTTACGTCGGCTGAGAAAATATACAAGCTCTCATTAGCCCTATATCTCACTTGGAAATAGAATCACATGACGAACCAATGTAGAATTTAGAAGATGGTGATGACAACGGAATTGCGAACGCCGGTGGATTTGCTGGAAATGTAAATTGTATTGATTCAAAGTACAACGCTTCCAATAATACATTACTGGAAATGAAAATTCTGTAACTTCACAAGAGATAAAGAAACTATAAGCACCAGTGCTTTAAATATTTCTTGATTAAGGATTTCTTTCAGTCGATTGCCTACTTTTGCCATCTGAACGCAAAGTGGTTAAAGGTTAGCTATTGTGTCAACAGAGGTATATTGTGAGTAGTGAGTAGGGGAAGCGTTTTCATCGCCTAGTCAAAGACTACTTGAAATGAAGCAATTTGACTCCCGAATAGACAGAGAACTGGGATCAATGATTTCTGTTGTTATTTGCAATGACGACATTTATTAGCGGTCCTAAAACACCATAGATCTACCGAATATGCTACATAATGCGACACTGTCAGATGTACATTCATGTTCTACAAAAAAACTACAGAGACTGCAAAGTCCATTGGATTGCCTTCGCAGAGTCTGATGTAAATTTGATACCAAAATCTATAAATTAGTAGGAGCATTTTCAAGAGGACGCATAAGGTCGCAACCTTATTAGTTGTAATATTGATATACGACAAAGAGTAAAGGGCCAAACTACTGCCTGCCTTGAGGTAGACGAAAATAGGAGTTCAGTAAATATAAAAAGTGTATGGCACGTTGATTCATATAAACTACTAATTAAAAACTGGCAAATAACATAGCTAACTATATACATAAACTTTAATATGAGAATGATTGATTGAATATTTAGTTGAAGTGTTCAGACACAGTCCTAGGGAACTCTCACAATATCAGCCTTTACAAAGTGCGCCATTCCAAATTGGGTTTCTGAAAACAGAAATAGATATTTTGAGCTCAAGGAATACCTGCCTTATCAACATACGAACTCACCTCTTTTATCAACGTTGTAGGTTTTCTTTCGCGCATGCTGAATCATCAGGAAAATTATCAGAGTAACCAGTGGAACCAGAAGGCATAGCAACAGCCAGAGCAGTTCTGGTCTGAATTTTGAAGATTTTGACGTCTTGGTATCATTATGGTTGATGGCCAATGGTTCGCATTCGAACTGATTGTTAGCACTCTGCTGAAATCCGTCATTGCACTCGCATACGTTTGGCTCGATGCAGTAGCCATTAAGGCATCCGAATGTGATGTTGTCGCCGCAATCAGCAAAGCAGGCATTCTCTGATGACAGAAATAAATTCTTTACATATCCTTCCCAGCATTCACATTGGTTCGGTGAATTGCAGTTGGCATTTATACACTCCGGTTCACATGTGGGGATGCAGTTATAGTTATTATATTGGTAGCCTTCAGCACAATCACAACGACCCTCCTCAGAGCAAGTCAATTGTGGGCATGGTAGTGTTACACAGACAGGAATGCATAGAGATTCTCGTAATATCATTCCTTCAAAGCAGGTACAAGTTCCATTGCGACATGTGCCATTGAAACAGGAATCACCACATGATAACGATTCATTCACAACTGGTTGATTAGACATTTCTTTAATTCCCGGTTTGTGCTTGGGAGCTAAAAATTCACATGAATGCGTTGTGAAATTAAACGAAAATCCTGGTAAACAAATGCAATTTCCTGGGCTTTCACAGTGGCCATTTAGACAACCACCTTCACACACGGGACCGCAGGAACCACTTGAAAATTTTTCGAATCCTTCATGACACAGACAGACGTCAGGTGAGTCGCAGTAACCATTGGGACATTCGCCATTACACAAGGGATCGCAGGAACCAATCGAAGATTTTTCGAATCCTGCATTACAGAGGCAGACACCAGGTGAGTCGCAGTAACCATTGGGACAACCTCCGTCACATACGGGATCGCAGGAACCACTTGAAGATTTTTCGAATCCTTCATAACACTGACAGACGCCAGGTGAGTCGCAGTAACCATTTGGACATCCGCCATTACACACAGGATCGCAAGAACCACTTGAAGATTTTTCGAATCCAATATGACAGATGCAGACGCCTGGTGAGCCGCAGTAACCATTGGGACAACCGTCAACACACACGGGATCGCAGGAACCAATCGAAGATTTTTCGAATCCTTCATTACACTGGCAGACGCCAGGTGAGTCGCAGTAACCATTGGGACAACCTCCGTCACATACGGGATCGCAGGAACCACTTGAAGATTTTTCGAATCCTTCATAACACTGACAGACGCCAGGTGAGTCGCAGTAACCATTTGGACAGCCTCCGTCACATACGGGATCGCAAGAACCACTTGAAGATTTTTCGAATCCTTCATTACACTGGCAGACGCCAGGTGAGTCGCAGTAACCATTGGGACAACCTCCGTCACATACGGGATCGCAGGAACCACTTGAAGATTTTTCGAATCCTTCATAACACTGACAGACGCCAGGTGAGTCGCAGTAACCATTTGGACAGCCTCCGTCACATACGGGATCGCAGGAACCACTTGAAGATTTTTCGAATCCTTCATTACACTGGCAGACGCCAGGTGAGTCGCAGTAACCATTGGGACAACCGTCAACACACACGGGATCGCAGGAACCACTTGAAGATTTTTCGAATCCTTCATAACACTGACAGACGCCAGGTGAGTCGCAGTAACCATTTGGACAGCCTCCGTCACATACGGGATCGCAAGAACCACTTGAAGATTTTTCGAATCCTTCATTACACTGGCAGACGCCAGGTGAGTCGCAGTAACCATTGGGACAACCTCCGTCACATACGGGATCGCAGGAACCACTTGAAGATTTTTCGAATCCTTCATAACACTGACAGACGCCAGGTGAGTCGCAGTAACCATTGGGACAACCTCCGTCACATACGGGATCGCAGGAACCACTTGAAGATTTTTCGAATCCTTCATTACACTGGCAGACGCTAGGTGAGTCGCAGTAACCATTGGAACAACCACCGTCACATACGGGATCGCAGGAACCACTTGAAGATTTTTCGAATCCTTCATAACACTGACAGACGCCAGGTGAGTCGCAGTAACCATTTGGACAGCCTCCGTCACATACGGGATCGCAAGAACCACTCGAAGATTTTTCGAATCCTTCATTACACTGGCAGACGCCAGGTGAGTCGCAGTAACCATTGGGACAACCTCCGTCACATACGGGATCGCAGGAACCACTTGAAGATTTTTCGAATCCTTCATAACACTGACAGACGCCAGGTGAGTCGCAGTAACCATTTGGACAGCCTCCGTCACATACGGGATCGCAGGAACCACTTGAAGATTTTTCGAATCCTTCATTACACTGGCAGACGCCAGGTGAGTCGCAGTAACCATTGGGACAACCTTCAACACACACGGGATCGCAGGAACCAATCGAAGATTTTTCGAATCCTTCATTACACTGGCAGACGCCAGGTGAGTCGCAGTAACCATTGGGACAACCTCCGTCACATACGGGATCGCAGGAACCACTTGAAGATTTTTCGAATCCTTCATTACACTGGCAGACGCTAGGTGAGTCGCAGTAACCATTGGAACAACCTCCGTCACATACGGGATCGCAGGAACCACTTGAAGATTTTTCGAATCCTTCATAACACTGGCAGACGCCAGGTGAGTCGCAGTAACCATTGGAACAACCTCCGTCACATACGGGATCGCAGGAACCACTTGAAGATTTTTCGAATCCTTCATTACACTGGCAGACGCCAGGTGAGTCGCAGTAACCATTGGGACAACCTCCGTCACATACGGGATCGCAGGAACCACTTGAAGATTTTTCGAATCCTTCATAACACTGGCAGACGCCAGGTGAGTCGCAGTAACCATTGGGACATCCGTGGATACACACAGGATCGCAGGACCCACTCGGAGATTTTTCGAAGCCTTCATGACACTGGCAGATGCCAGGTGAATCGCAGTAACCATTGGGACAACCTCCATCACATACGGGATCGCAGGAACCACTTGAAGATTTTTCGAATCCTTCATGACATAGACAGATGCCAGGTGAGTCGCAGTAACCATTGGGACATCCGCCATTACACACGGGATCGCAGGAACCTATCGAAGATTTTTTGAATCCTTCATTACACTGGCAGACGCCAGGTAAGTCGCAGTAACCATTGGGACATCCGTGGATACACACAGGATCACAGGACCCACTCGGAGATTTTTCGAATCCTTCATTACACTGGCAGACGCCAGGTGATTCGCAGTAACCATTGGGACAACCTCCGTCACAAACGGGATCGCAAGAACCACTTGAAGATTTTTCGAATCCAATATGGCAGAGACAGACGCCTGGTGAGTCGCAGTAACCATTGGGACATCCGCCATTACACACGGGATCGCAGGAACCAGTCGAAGATTTTTCGAATCCAATATGACAGATGCAGACACGTGGTGAGTCGCAGTAACCATTGGGACATCCGTGGATACACACAGGATCGCAGGACCCACTCGGAGATTTTTCGAAGCCTTCATGACACTGGCAGATGCCAGGTGAATCGCAGTAACCATTGGGACAACCTCCATCACATACGGGATCGCAGGAACCACTTGAAGATTTTTCGAATCCTTCATGACATAGACAGATGCCAGGTGAGTCGCAGTAACCATTGGGACATCCGCCATTACACACGGGATCGCAGGAACCTATCGAAGATTTTTTGAATCCTTCATTACACTGGCAGACGCCAGGTAAGTCGCAGTAACCATTGGGACATCCGTGGATACACACAGGATCACAGGACCCACTCGGAGATTTTTCGAATCCTTCATTACACTGGCAGACGCCAGGTGATTCGCAGTAACCATTGGGACAACCTCCGTCACAAACGGGAACGCAAGAACCACTTGAAGATTTTTCGAATCCAATATGGCAGAGACAGACGCCTGGTGAGTCGCAGTAACCATTGGGACATCCGCCATTACACACGGGATCGCAGGAACCAGTCGAAGATTTTTCGAATCCAATATGGCAGAGACAGACACGTGGTGAGTCGCAGTAACCATTGGGACATCCGCCATTACACACGGGATCGCAGGAACCACTTGAAGATTTTTTGAATCCTTCATTACACTGGCAGACGCCAGGTGAGTCGCAGTAACCATTGGGACAACCTCCGTCACATACGGGATCGCAGGAACCACTTGAAGATTTTTCGAATCCAATATGGCAGAGACAGACACGTGGTGAGTCGCAGTAACCATTGGGACATCCGCCATTACACACGGGATCGCAGGAACCACTTGAAGATTTTTTGAATCCTTCATTACACTGGCAGACGCCAGGTGAGTCGCAGTAACCATTGGGACAACCTCCGTCACATACGGGATCGCAGGAACCACTTGAAGATTTTTCGAATCCTTCATTACACTGGCAGACGCCAGGTGAGTCGCAGTAACCATTGGGACATCCGTGGATACACACAGGATCGCAGGACCCAATCGGAGATTTTTCGAATCCTTCATGACACTGGCAGATGCCAGGTGAATCGCAGTAACCATTGGGACATCCGTGGATACACACAGGATCGCAGGACCCAATCGGAGATTTTTCGAATCCTTCATGACACTGGCAGATGCCAGGTGAATCGCAGTAACCATTGGGACAACCTCCGTCACATACGGGATCGCAGGAACCACTTGAAGATTTTTCGAATCCTTCATTACACTGGCAGACGCCAGGTGATTCACAGGAACCATTGGGACAACCTCCATCGCATACGGGATCGCAGGAACCACTCGAAGATTTTTCGAATTCTTTGTCACACGAACAAGTATCGGGACTGGAGCAATAACCATTTTTGCATTCCTCCGAGCATTTCGGAGTGCACTGTCCGTTTGCTGCTGTCGTGTACCCTGGCAAGCAGCTGCACGTATCTGGACCCGAGCAGATACCATTTGCACACGGCACTGAGCAAACCGGAGCACACATATCACCGGTTGCGTTCATTTCGTAGCCATCATTGCATGCACACACATTCGGTTCCTTGCAATATCCGTTCACACATTCCTTATCGCAAATCGGCTTGCATACTCCGCTGGAATCTTTCGCATGATTCGAGTAACAAGTGCAAATGCCCGGCGCACTGCAGAATCCATTAGGCTCACAGTTTTGGCACTGTGGTGTACATCTAAAGTGGGACGAAGATTAACTTTAGTAGGAAATCCGCGAACACCAAGAACAACTCACCGATACTGAGAGAATTTCAAGTATCCCTTGTTACAGGCGCATGTATTCGGTGCACTGCACATCCCGTTCACACACGGCTTCTCACACTCCGGTACACACCGATTCGCTGCATTCTTTTTATATCCACGGCAGCAAAACTTTACAATTTTATTCTGAGCCTTTGTCTGGTAATGAAAAAATGGAAATGGCACAATCAAGCAAACTGATCACCGATACATCTTCCGCTAACGGAAACCTACGTAGATTTTGACTTTGCCATCTTTTCCTTTTGCTGTCACCTTCACCGGGCGGGTTGTCATCTTTGTGCAAATCTGGCCCAACACCGTCGTCATCAGCAGACAACTGAGAAACACTCGCAGGACGAGCATTGCGCACGCTAATGATCCTCAATCCAGAAGGGGTAAAGTAAAACTGATGCAAATATTAATTCTGCACAATGTGAAGCGATTGCGATGGCTGACGAGAATTCCAGTGGCGAGTTGGCTTAGACATCCGTTCCAGATATCGCACTGTGCTGCGAGGCGCGATTAGGTCGATCGGTCGTTCAGTCTGCTGCTGAGTTTCTGTTATCGACTTTGCTGGGCGCCAGGCGAGAAGGCATTTTCCTTTTTTGTTTTCATGCCGCACACAGCCGTACACATAAAGGGATCTGCACAATAATTGGAGAGTGACTTAGAAGTTCTCAGTACGAAGACCGCACGCACACACACATCCGTGCGATGGTCACTAACGTTAATTGCATTTGCGATAAAATTACGCGCTACTGTCCGCCCTTGGAATGGGGTCAATTCATATTTTGTGCATTCGTTGCTATTCTGGAAGGAGCTGTGTTATCAGTTGCTGTCAGAGTTTTGCATAACTCAAGCGGCTTTGCCAGTTTTTTTTAATTTTTTTGTTTGTTTTGTTTTCGAATTCCAAACCAAAGTTTGTGATTGCGCCATCGCAACGCTATGGAATAATTACAAACGGGCACATTGTTGTTGGTCGAGCGACGATTCAGGATAGCATCAGCTGTAAATTTGTGGGTATCGGGATGACTAAGAAGCCTTAAGCTGCCTGCTGTTGTGCGTATCGAACATGGATATTAGATACGCAAAAAGACAGAATGGCTACCATGGGCTGCTTAAGTGCGTTGTAGTTTTTACGATACGTAATCATATGGCGCAAAATATTTGTCGGCATAGTCAAGAATTTCCTTAGTCCACTTGTTTACATTTTCTTCTTAGTTTTGCCATCGAATGGCGCGTATTTTAGCATAAAATTGGATAGAAATAATTGCGTGTGAGCATAGAGCAGTAAGCACAGACAGTCCACTTCATACATATGAATTCAGTTCTAAAATTGGTCTAGCATAAGTCTTATATAATTTTAAGTATTTCAGAAGGGTTGATGTAGACGTTGCAACGTCTTCTAAGCTCGCTCTTGTTGAAACCTGATTAATATGTTCCTCCCAAGAAAGTTCACTTGAAACTTTCAAACCTAACATCTTAAAATCTGGCAATGCCAATAGCCACTAGCTTACACGAGAACACTAATGACAATGGACAACGAGTCATAGAGCGTGGCCACACAGGTATGTGGAATGAAAGCCAAGTCCAGCGAAACAGGTAGGTTTTTTGTGAGTTGGACAGGGAGAGCTTGATTCCACTGAAAATCCACCGAATGTCATCTACAAAAGATGACTTTCGGCGTAAGCATGAACGTTCTATACAGCAAAACAACACAAATTGACAAACACACACACACACAAATGCTTCGTTACGTGTAGCCACAACGTTCAAGTGAATGACTTTCATTCCCATGCCTGTGTGACCACGCTCATAGAGATGGCATTAGGCAATAATTTAGTCGTTGCGAGTACAAGATTAGCGCGTAAAAATATCGATAAAGCCACCTGGTTATCTACTGATGGTAGCCAGTCACAACCAGATAGACCACGTGCTAATGGACCATCGCCACAACCCGAATCTGATGCCGGTACGAACGTACCGAGGTGTTAACGTCTACTCGGACCACTATCTAGTTGGTAAGGAGCTTCGAGCACAATCGAGCTGCATCCTCAAATCAGATCCGAGTCAACACGGCTTCTAGCCGCAACGAAGAGACCATGAAAAGCTACGGTCAAGCGATAGGACTCGCCCTATATGCAGGGAGAGCAATTCATGGGGCTGAGATGACGGGCTTAGAGGACGAATGGACACGCCTTAAGAATACTGTCATAAGTAGTACTGACTCCATCTCAGGCAGTATTTGTGGAGATCATAAAGACTGGTTTGAATACGAATGTAAGCCAGCGACTGAACGTAAGAATGTTGCGCACCGAGCAATGCAACAATCTCATGTCAACTGTAGCAGCCGTTGGAACCAGATATACGCGCACGGTTGCTAAAACCCAACAAAACCTACTATAGTCTGTCAAGACTCTTCAAAACCAGCAATTTAACCATAACATCCAAGCTGCTGGTGTATAAGACAATGGTCATACCAGTACTTACAACATATGGATCAGAGACTTGGGTGCTTAGGAAAAAGCATTCTGACCTCTTAGCCGCGCTCGAGAGAAAAGTCTTATGGATAATTGTTGGCTTCGTATTTGAGGAAGGACGATTCCGGAGACTCTATAATGATGAGATCTACGATCGTTACCGCGATGTTGACATCGTGAATAGAATTGAGCTCGGTAGGTTCCGGTGGGCAGGACACCTAGTTCGCATGAGCGAATATGATCGTGCTCGGACACACGACAGCGAGGCCGACCAAGTATACGCCGGAAGGATGGCGTAGATCAGGACGCCCAGAGTATAGGGATGAAAAACTGGATGACATCGGCTCGAAATCGGGACTGGTGGAGGCCAGGACCAGACACAGGTTGCAGAGCCAATTATGATGATGATGATGATGATGAGGAAAAAATATATAGTGGGGTATAGATAATAAATGCAACGCAACTTTTTCGTTCTCAAAGTAAAAAAATCGGCCATATAGAAAACTCGCCAAATATTTATTTGTTATTCAGCGAAAACAACGATATTTTCCAGACCGGGCGACTGTCTAAAAACCGTGCCAAACCCCTTGATATTGTGCTCTATTTGAACACAAGCAACATATAATTTTCTAGACTAGACGACCATTTTTAAACCACATCACTCCCCCACCACAACTTCTGTCGTGTTTTGATAGTAAGCCATCAGAACACCTCTCCTCTGTCGTATCTCGACCATAGGCCGTCAATACTCCTGTGTCCGTCGTCTCTTGACCATAGGTCATCAGTATCCCTCCTCACTGTCATGTTTGATCATAGGTAGGTAGGTAGAGTGATGGTCCACGCTGTGCTGTGTGCGAGGTCCTCAATTAGCGCTAGTATACGCCATTTTGATGCCACAAAACTCGAGGGTTCTAGCATGGATAAGGACATGGTTTAAATCCAGCCTGTAGCGTTCAGCTATGTGATCAAGTCGATAATCCTGTAATCCAAGAGCTCCTTCAGGTCGTAGAAAAATGGTTTACCTAAAATGCGGTGTCTTGACCCTGCTAGAGCCGGACAACTGCAGAGGAAGTGTATGAGAGTTTCTTTCTCATTTTCATCTTTGCAATTTCTGCAGAAGTTTTTGTGCGGTATACCCAACTTAGCAGCATGACTGCTGGCCAGTGCTGATAGCCACAATTCTGGCAATATCCTTCCGGGTTCTGGATAACAACTTGGAGGTTTTCTTTTTGCTGATGGATGGCCACATTGATCTCGATATGGCGCAGCTCGACATCTGCTCCACCTGAGCTGTGACTTAGTATTAAAGAAGGAGAGAATTTGTTCCTTGACTAAGCTCATTGGACAGCTAACCTTCTCCATAGAGCCAGTATCCATAACGACGCCCGTCTTAGCCAATTCGTCCGCTACCTTATTACCCTCTATATTACTGTGCCCCGGCACCCATACTATGGTGATGTCCAGGAATTGGCTGATCGAGGCCAATTCTTCTTGGCACTGTTGTACTAATTTCAAGTTTATTGTAGTCACATAAATCGCCTTTATGGCAGATTGGCTATAAACACAGATACCAACCCTTCTGATTTGTGCGTTTCTGAGCCTTAGAGCTATACAGGCCTCCCTGATTGCTAGAATATCTGCCTGAAAGATGCTAACCGAATGGGGTAGCTTGAAAGACCTTGACAGATTTAAATCATCTGAGAAGATACCTGCACCGACTCCGTCCTTCATCTTGGATCCGTCAATGAATACTGTTGCGTCATATTGGAATAATAGGCCGTCAGTATTCCTCTCACTATATTGCTGCGACTTGACCATAAGCCGACAATATAGAATTCCTGCCGAAAAATATCCCATTAAGCAGTTCCCGCTCCGCTGTAGGCTTCAACAGGGCCAAGTACCGCCATAATTTATGTAAAGCATATTATTGACGTTTAAGATATCCGCACTCTTCAAAGACGTAGTCATTTCACCATCCATGATCGTCGACACCGACCTCTGTTAGTATTTGCCAGGCGGTAGGTGGTGTGGCAAGTTTATCGCAGTCCTACAAATGCTTGAAGGTACGCAGGAAAATATTTAAGAACTGTTGCAATATTCCTTGATTCAATTACATCCTCATACACATCCCTCAGTTAACTTCAGAGTCAACAACAATTTTCTTTTACTTTCCGTACAGCTCGTACTTACTGCAAAAAACACATCCAGCTTTGCATACTTTCAAGCTGTGGCAAGATGTCAGTGCTTCTCAAACTGCTTCCAGTTTCCTGTACTTTTGAATAAATTCTGTGCGCTGATAAGAAAATTGTAAAGTACAACAATTTATTTACAATTCGAGCACAAATGAAATCAATTACCGCCTACTGTTGGTGTTGAACTTACCTCACTGCGCTGTTCTGTTGTCATATGGTTGGTTGGTGTTATCATTGTGGAGATGCAAATTTTTGTTTTGTGTGAATAAAGCAGAGCAACATTGATAAGAATAACACGACAGTCGTAGCAATAAGACGAGCATGTAGATAGATGTATTATTAATAAACTAAAGTAAAAAAAAAAATAAAAAGATGCAATTAATGAAATCAAAATTAAAAAACAAAGTGGTTGTTAGGTGATGGATGGCGGGAAGGCGAGGAGCCAGAGGCATCCGTAGTTCATTGCTATTGTGACCGCAACAGAGGCCTGCAGAACAAGAAGGAGCCAAATGAGTGTGATAAGCGCGATGATGATCCGCACCAGTCACCACTCTAGGTGGCTGCTGGGGCTATTAGTAAAGATTAAGCTCGCGTTGATGGACGGATTGAGTTTCGCGATTGGAAATAATTTCTCAATTCTTTGTCGATCGTTTTGCTGATCGGTTCCTTGGTTAACGTTCACGCTCTCGCCTAACTGTGATATCTCCATTATTGTTGTGGAAAATTTAATTGAATTTTTTTATTGCCAATTAGGTGGTAATTTAAGTGTAGCTGAATTGAAATGATTGTGCTGAAAATGTGGCACCATTTGACGATGTGCCTTCTGGTCGTTATTCAGATTTCAGGATGTTTCTCCTGCACAGAGCAAATACCGTGAGTTTGAGAAGTGTTTTCTTTGCTATCTCTACATATGTATCTTTCTTTTTGCCACCCGCTTAGCCAAGTGAAAGTCCGTGTTGCTTTGGTCACAATGCGAAAATACTCGGGAGTTGGAGCGGCCAATTGCACAACAACCGATTGTCAGCTTTTAAGGAGTCCGCTGATGCTTCGAACTGTTAGAGAGGTACGTGCACTATTTGTTGCGATTTGCGATATAATTTTAATTGTCTGTCTGATTTTGTTGCAACGACTGGCTGATTGTTTCTAACAAGTGAGCACTGAGCGTTAGAATATTGGACCGATCGTTATATAAAATTTGTGATAATTCTGAATGTTTTGGAGATAATTCAATATAGGAAGTGATCTTGTTGCAAGGACCGATCACTTGGGTGAAATGATCGCTTATACTTCTGTGCCAATTAGAGACAGGAATGTTATGGAAAACTGGCGACTTGTAAAGCCAAAATTTGATGTCATTAACAAGTTTACTGTAATAGAGTTGGTGATCTTGTTTCAATGAAATTTTTTAGCAAGTGATCGCTGGTAATTTGCTGCCAAGCTAATTGTTGCAACTGAAAGTGTGAGATCGGTCATGTGACATGCGTGACAATCACAATAAGCGCGTGATCTTGTTGCCGATCTTATCAAATGAGTGGTTGCTAATATTCGTAGTTGTTGTAGAAATCTTAAAATATGATGGTATGATGATCAGTTATTAAAAAATGGTATCCCCATCCCTATTATCCCCATCGCCAAACTGGATGACATCGGTTCGAAATCGGGACCGGTGGAGAGACTTTTTTTGGGAGGCCAGGACCCCACCCCGGTTGTAGAGCCAAATATGATGATGATTCATGGATAATGGCATGGGCTTTTGGATTCGCTTAGACGACAGAAGATAGCATTGGGTTTTGGAAGTGTTAAATTCTACCCGATTGATTTCTCCCCATTGTATTATGGTCAGAATTTAACGTACTTAACATACGTAGTTGTTTGAGTTCCACATGAAAACAGTTCCGCAAACTTATATGAGAAGCTGAGAGTGCTGTCGTCAGCGAAAAAGTGAATTAGATTAGAAATCAGAGATAAGAGATCAATAATAAAAACAAGAAAGAGTGTCGGGGACAAAACAGAGCCCTGGGGTACGCCAGAATTTATGTGGTGTATTTCAGACTAGAAACCGTCCATAATAACTTGAATTGAGCGGCCCAAAAGATGGCTTCTTATCCAATGAAGCAGTTTTTCATTCATCGACTCCAAAAGCACGACTTTTGGACAAAAGAGCTTGATGCCAAACTCTGTCAAATGCTTTGGAAATATCGAGTGCAACTGCTTTGCTTTCACTAAATTGATGCAAAGACCGGTTCCACTGTTCAGTGAGATATCCCATGAAATCACCAGTGGAAAGTTGCCCAAGAAATTCGTACTGCTGGTCACTAAGGATTTCGTTGGTTTCAAGATCTTTCTTGAGCTGAAAATTGATCAGCGTTTCCATGGCTTTGGAAAGAATGGATGAAGGTGCTATGGGTCGGTATACGAAGAAAGAGATGACGGCTCGCATTTTTTGGGTATGGGCTGGACAAAGGCTGTTTTCCAACTACTCGGGAAGAGTCCAGAAGAATAGGACAGATGGAAGAGCAATGGTAATGCCAGCTTGCAAGAACACCTCTTCAGAACTAGTTGGGAAATACCATCTGCCCAGCGGATTTGTGAATGTTGAGATCATTTAAAACTCTAGCAACTGCACGAGTACGAACGAAGATCTGTTTCATAGAGTGTTCAATACTCGGAGGTGCAGGCAGCATCAATGCACAATCTGGAAGCGTGGAGCTAGATGCAAAATGTGCAGCAAACAGATTGGCTTTGTCTATAGAGTTGACAGTTGATTCGCCGAAGATGAGCATTGCAATAATCTCTGGCTCGTTTAAAATTTGCTCGGTTTTCCTCAGTAGGGTTTGCTTTGTAAAACCGAAAGCATACCTCTCTAATCCTAGAAGCCTCTTTACAGCTGGAGTCATACCATCCATTCATTCTTTGGTTTAACAGACTTTTTCCTGGAAGGGATAAATTCGCTCAAACCAATAAGGATGATGTTTGTGATTGCATCAACGGCGGCATCCACGTTGCTATCACGAAACAATACCGACTAGTTAATCCTCCCAAAGAAGTTGTTAAGGCCGCCCCAATTGTTTTTCTCGTATTGCCATACTGTTATTTCGGGAGTTTTTTCTCTAACTGCGTGGCTTATTGACGAGAAATTAGCTGATACTACACAATGGTCTGACGAGCCTAGAACCGATAATACACTGACGGAGTAATTATCAGGACGAGAGGTAGGGAACAAGTCAAGGGTGTTGGCGGAATGATTTGCAATGTCAGATATTCTGGTAGGCTCATTTACAAGCTGAGTAAGGTGATTTAAGTCAGCGAACAACCCATCCCTTCATACGGGTGTTATCTGGCTAGAATGGCCCGCAATAACGATTTTAGTGTTATCATCATTTGTGACAAGTCTTGCAATTGAATCGGACAGTGCATCAAACTCGTGAAGAGTTGAAACTCTGTCTAAGTTGGGGCTTCTATTAAGAAAGTAGAAGTGAATGTTACGCCCTTGTACCATAACTCTCAGCCATATGAAATTAAATTCCGCATTGGAACATTGACTCGATTGAGGCAAAAGTTTAAACGCAACATAACTACGGACTTAAATTGTGAGCCCGCGTCGGGGGAAAAATAATGCCACTAAGCTATACCCAGGCAGATTTAAATCCGAATTATCAGAATTCTCAAATACTTGAGTTCCGCTCAGTGCCAGAATTGCTGGACTGTATAGTAACTATGTATACTACTTTCAACGAAGTATTTCAAATCCTTCCAATGCTGTTCTCCATCCCTGATTTTGTACGATTACTTTAGTCATTGAGACACTCCATTCTCGGTACAGAAATCCCAAAGCGGTGAAGTCAACAACCAAGATAAGGTGATTCTTTTTTTAATGAAATATCTTTCCCATTAACTTGTCAAAAAAATTACCATGAATGTTCGTGGTGCTAATGAACTGCATTCCATAAGAAGACGAACGCACATGCGTAGTTACATGATGATAAGAGACAACCACTCAGTATGATTGGGGTGACCATTTTCCATCATCTGTGACTGTGTTGGAGGGATGACGCTCATTGACGTTTCGTAATTAAATGAAATTTTTGGGATCGTTGTACCGCTGAAATGTTATCAATTACAAGTGACCTGTTGCCGCTGTGTTTACGGGTCACAAGTCCTGAAATATTATTTAAAACAATCGAATATCTACTCATTTGAGGCGACACTTTTTGTCTTCCATTTATTTGTCAAATTACGCTCAATTACAGTTGCTCTTGTTTATCTGTATTTCTATTTATTTTCTATTTTTTTTTTTGAAATCTAAAAATAGCGTTTTGTTGAACTTCTACAAAAAAGTATTTAGTTCTACTAAATAACTCAAAATAGAAGACAGCAAATAAAAAAGAACACACAAATGGAATGAACTTGATGGCGAAGAAGGAGTCATCAGTGTTTTGTGTTCCTTGGATAGAGTTGGAAATAGAAGCTTATTTGCCATTATACGCTACCTTTGACTACAATATTGAAGATCCTTTAATTATTGTGATCATTAGTTTTTTCAACCTGGTATGCTTTGCTTTCAAGATGTTTTACACAGCTCAGAGTGTTCCACTTTAGGCACGACACGGTCTGCAACATCTTAAAACAAATCACGTTGAATTGGGAAAATTCAAAATAACAGCTTGATATCTCAAAGGCTGTTGTTAGAAGAAAAAGCATACGATAGCGATCTAAAAAGTAATCATTGTTTGGATGATGACACAAATACTCCAAGCGGCCAGGACCAGCGATAATTTTTAATATTCAAATCGTTTGGTTGCTTAGTACTCATAATTTCTATTTTGAAATTTTGCACTTTCATTTCGCTTTATGAAGCAAGATCAGCTGCAATGATATATATCATATAACATATATTCTAGTATCAATCTCAAATACATTCTTCTCCATTCTAACAAGAGAACAAGGGCAAGGGCAGTAGGCTCTTTCCAAACCTTTCAAAACTTCCGGTGGTGATGGGATCTTTCCAGCGCTTCTACAGAAGGTAATCAATTTCATTCTACCGAGTATGATTGCTTTAATTTAGAGCCAGCTACAAGTGAGGCTACATTCCTACTATCTGGAGACAGGTAAATGTTATATTCATCCCCAAACCAGGCAATAGGCCTAGTGAGCTGCCTAAATCATATAGACCTATAAGTCTAATATCATTTGTCCTCAAAACCATGCAGAGACTTTTTGATGTTCATATTAGAGGCCGGTAAGAATTGTCCACCCCTCTGCGTTCAACTCAGTTTGCGTAGAGGAAAGGCAAAATCACAGAAGGTGCCCTTCACTATTTTGTAAAGAATAAAGAAGGAACTTTCCGTTTCAAGGAAGTGGCCCCAGTGTCGATACCAATGGGTAAAAGTCCCACGGTTATAAGGTTTTCACTCCTGCAAATCTTCATTAGAAAGACGGCTGCTAGATGCGCTATTAAGCTGCAACCAGAATACGGGTACACACCAGTTCCAGTTCCGGCACTGAACGTTGGAGCTGGAGCTGGTATCTTTGGACCCAACACCAAAGTCTCGATACCAATGGGTAAAAGTCTCATGGTTTTCTATGCCGAACTCCATGTCATTAAGATCTGCGCAAATATTAACCTTGATAAAGGAATTAATGGCGCTATAATATACATCTTTTCAGATAGCCAGGCAGCACTTAAAACTCTGTCGTCCAATTTAATGGACTCGATATCAGTCAAAAACTGTTACGATGCACTGCAATCTCTTGTCAGTCACAACAAAGTTAAAGTCGGTTGCTTCCCTGTCATCAGGGAATTGCAGGCAATGAATCTGCAGATTCAAGCATGAGTCCCGAAGCTTAGGAATCCAAACAATTAATCAGGAATTCCTTAATCTAAATATGTATAGGAAGATAGGGTTAGTAAGCTTGGGAGTTTCCTAACATTGTGGCTTGCGATATCACGTTAACAAAATTGGTGTGGGCTCAGAGACAGAATGTAGGTTCTGCTTGGAAGATGAAGATTTATCCGAGCACATGCCCACGAGTGAATCCCCGACATTACTTTGGTTAAGAAGACGCATCTTTCAAAAGGAAATATGCTCGAAAGCGGCGTTGAGAAATTCTACCATTAAGGATTTACTATTCATTAGGGAGGTGGTAAGAGACTTTCCATTAAATACACCCTAATACAATAGAT
The DNA here is from genome assembly GCA_947095585.1 of Nephrocerus scutellatus. Classification (NCBI taxonomy): domain Eukaryota; kingdom Metazoa; phylum Arthropoda; class Insecta; order Diptera; family Pipunculidae; genus Nephrocerus; species Nephrocerus scutellatus. The sequence goes on from OX352764.1 coordinate 99,437,580, forward strand.
CTTTTAGGTCGCAGTGTCTGACATATGGGCTAGGGTATTACTCACTGAGAGAAAAATTAAAATCTTTCAAACAATTCATTTGAGCTGATTCCATCCAGTATGCCATTCCAAATCTTTGGGCAGCATGGTCTATGATATCCTTCTATCAGAGACTAGACTTAACGTGATGTTGTGTCCCATTGGTCCTACCGTAAAGGACTTTCCGAGCATGAAAGTTCTGATGCGTGCACGGTGTCCTGCCCACCAGAGCTTGCCGAACAAGAATCTCTTCACGATGCCTACATAGTCTACGGAATAGTCCTTCCCCACATACTAGGCTAACTGCTCTCTGTAAGACGTTTCTCTCAAATGCTACTAAGAGGTCAGAGTGCTTTTTGAAAGCATCCAGGGATCGTGTCCATATGAAAGTACTGGTATTACGGTTGTCTTTTATGCCAGGAGGATTTTATGGGTAAATTGTGAGATTTTAACCCACGTTGCACCCTCTCTTCAACGTTGACACTTCTCTCTTTACATGAATGCGCGTATTTGTGTTCCCATTCCGTTATCGGCTGCTGTAATTGACCAAGATAGCTAATCCCTTGCTTCATTTCAAATTTGCGCTCCACTTAATTGAGGACTATTGTTTGATCATCTGCTCGCAGACATACCAATGGGAATGTGAAGACCCAGATTTCGTGGCGCCAACTCGATCTGGCGGAAAGCTTGTTGTAATTGTTTTCACCAATAATGTCCCTATCGTCTGCATAAGCCAGTATCATGATGAACTTATAGAGGATTCCTCCTCCATCACATTAAAGTCTCGGATCACTTTCTGATCAGTTTTTGAGTTTCCTATGATTAAGCCACACTCGTAAGTCCAATGTTGACTTTAGCGTATATATGGATATACTGTCTTGCAGGCTAGAGGAGAACATCTTATAGGAGTACTCAAAAACAGTTAGCACGGTCATTTGCTGCACAGGATACCTTTTCGTCAGTCTCTTGGCATAGCTTCTTCATCCCATTCTTGCACTATTAGCTAAAGATTTTCTTTGTGTTGTGCGGATCCTGCTGATTTCCTAAGCCGAAATGTTCATAATGTTTTCCATTTACATTCATTTCATCTGCCGAGTAGTCTTGGAATTATTCCTCATAGTCAGTCAGACCTATGTGTGTTTGTAATTAAATGAATTAATCAAAATTAACAAAAATTTCCCTTTCAGACCTACAAGGATATCGAGGAGGTGTGCTGTGATGGCTACGTGAAAAACACAGAAACTGAGTAAGTCAACGTATCAACGACAAACACAACAAACTATTTACCTATAATCCTACTATCCCACAGTGAATGTCTCCCGCAGTGCGACGACTGTAAGACAGGAAAATGCCTTCACCCGGGTGTTTGTTTGTGCGCCAAAGGTTACAGTAATTTCCATGAGCGTAGCCGTTGCATTCCCGATTGCTCAGAGACGTGTGTAAATGCGGACTGCACAGAGCCGGACGTCTGCACATGTCTGCAGGGTTTCACCTACCGCAATGGTAGCACTTCGGTTTGTGAGTCCACCTGTATGGTGGATTGCGAAAATGGCCACTGCGCTTCGCCGGATGTGTGTAGCTGCAACTTTGGCTATAAGCGCAACGAGGCGCTCGGCAAATGCATGCCGATTTGTGAGGAGCCATGTGAAAATGGCATCTGTACTGGTCCCAATGAGTGCAGTTGCAAACGAGGCTATGTTATGCGTCTGGGCAGCATCTCAAAGTGCGAACCGGTCTGCTCGAGCGGATGTGCAAATGGGGTGTGTCGCGACCCGGAGGTTTGCGTCTGTAAGCTGGGATACACCAACCTGGGCGGGCATCGTTCGCAGGGATGCGCACCCGTTTGCCGAGACACTTGTGTGAATGCCTTCTGCACAGCACCAAACCAATGCACATGCTTCGATGGGTTTGGCTTCAAGAACGGCTCGCGCTCCTGGTGTGAACCGTCATGTGCGCGCGGCTGCGAGAACGGCTTTTGCAAGGAGCCTGGCAAGTGCGAATGCCATTCTGGATATGTAAAGTCAGAGCCGCACAAGTGCACACCACAATGCAAGGATACCTGTGTGAATGGGTTCTGCTCAGCGCCTGACACCTGCATCTGCAACGACGGCTACGTCTATCGCAATGGCAGCGAGACTCTATGCGATCCGTTCTGCAGTAAGGGCTGCAAAAATGGGTTCTGCACCAGCCCTGGCATATGCACCTGTAACGTGGGATATCAATCGCTCCTCTACTACCATTGCATTCCAATCTGCACGCAGACCTGCGTCCATGGAACGTGCACGGCGCCCGACACATGCCGCTGCTTTAACGGCTACAAAGCGCATCCCGAAACGCCACACCAATGCGATCCGATTTGCAATTTTGACTGCGGTTTCGGGCAATGCATTGCACCGGGCATTTGTAAGTGTGACCCGGGTTATGGGAAGAAATACCTGACGGGAAAATGTGAGCCGTACTGTCCCCAGAAGTGCGTGAACAGCATCTGCTCGACGAACTCTGTGTGTCGCTGCTACGAAGGCTACAAGTTGCGTGCGAACAGCAAGAGCATCTGCGATCCTGTATGCCAACCGGCGTGCATCAACAGTTCTTGTGTCGAGCCGAACACGTGTGAATGCTGGCAGGGCTACGAGGACACCAAACATCGAAATCTCTGCATCGCCCGGTGCCGACCGGCCTGCGAGAATGGAAAGTGTGTGGCTCCGAATTTGTGCACCTGTGAGGATGGTTACCGAGTTGCGAATGCCAGTACGCCGTACCGCTGCGAAGCGCAGTGCAATAACATCTGCGTTAACGCCGAATGTCGGCGGCCCAACACTTGCGAGTGCTTGGACGGATATAGCTTCTTGAATGGGAGTAGCATTGAATGTGCGCCCGCATGCGAGCAGGGTTGCGATAATGGTACGTGCGTGGCACCGAACACGTGCCAATGCAACGATGGGTATCGAGCGGTGTCGATAAACGTTGACGGTGAGGTCGCCTGCAAGCCCTACTGTGGAGTTGACAATTGCAGCGGCGGCACCTGCGTAGCGCCGCAGGTATGCGAATGTGGCGACGGAATGGCCTACGATGACTTCCGAAAAATGTGCTTCCCCCTCAAACTGGACATGTTGCAAATGAATCGAAGGTGAGTGATGACTGAAGTGAATTCACATGGAATTTACAATTTTCAACGACAAATATTTCAGCAGAGGTTCCACAGGGCTCTCCAGCCGAACAATCACAACCATTGCGGTGCTCCTCTTTAGCGTTTGCATGATCTCGATGCTACTGATCTTCAGGGAAATAACAAAGCGCCGCCAGCAAAATGGCAAATCGCAGCAGGTTAGCCTCATCGAGAATCCCTCGTACGGTGTTGAGATGCCACACGCGTTGCCAGAATTCCAAGCGTCCGAGAGCGACGATGCCAAATAAATTTTCTCCTGCAAGCTTCTAATTAATATTTTACTTTATTTTACTACATACATAGTTACTGTTGTTTTTGTATCTTTTATTTTTTATAACAAATTCTCTCTTTCTCTTTTGCTATCTCTCTCCCTCTTAATGTCTAAAATGTACATTTTCAGTTTGTAAATTATTATTATTTTTTGTTTATAAATATAAATATTTTTATTTTTACAAACTTTGTTAAATAATTTCTTTTCTTTTTTCTGTTCTTCTATTCACATAATTATCTTAGTGGGACTTATTGCAAATTGACAATTATTTTTTATTTTTTTTCAATTAATCCAATCAGCTCATTTATAGATTCTTTTATTAAAAACAATTATTTTTTAAAAATAAAAAAATTTATAAATAAGCTGATTAGATTAATTAAAATTTGAATAAAGTCTTAAATTAATAATAATCAACATTAATTATTTTTTTCTGTATTTCCACTTTCTATGTATTTCATTGTTAATTAAAATTTGGCTTTGTAATAATTGTTTTGATTGATTTAAGCATACGTTAGGTTATTATTCCTAAGAGGTTGTTGTTAGATTTGAAAAATTCTGTCAGTTTGTTTGAGGAATTTCGTTAAAAAATAAAAAAGACTTTAAAATTAAAAAGGAACATTATTGTATTTATTATCAGTATGGAAAATGATTGATTTAATGCTAAACTTCGTGGTCCATAAGGAATATCTTTGCGGCCCTATCAATATAAAAAATGAAATTAAAATTTTTATGACACCTTCGAGGCTTACATTTTATTATATATTTAAATAATTATACATTTAATTCATATTGTCATCAACATGAAATCCTATTTAGTTCAGCTGGGATATTCCAATACTATAAAAAATTTATAGTGGAGCTGTGCTTTGGACATTTGACATTTGGCAATGAAAGTTCCATACAAATCTCCAATCGGAGACAGGCTATACCCAATTCTTCTGCAATGCTCCATATAATTTATAAAATCCATAGCCAGGTATAGCCTAGAATACGTTGCACTTCCAAAGCATTTGACAGAGTCTGGCATCAAGCTCTTTTGTCGAAAATGAATGCCCATGGAATTGATAAGACCCTGCTTCTATTGTCTAGTAACTGCTTTTCTGACAGTTCAATGCAGGTCGTAATGGACGGTTTAAAATCCAGTGTTCACCGCATAATCGCCGGTGTTCCACAGGGCTCTGTTTTAACTCCGACACTCTTTCTCATTCTCATTAATGATCTCATATCCTCTATTTCTAATCCAATTCATTCTTATGCTGACGACACCACTCTTAGCTTTTCATACGAGTTCGCCCCTCATCATCACAAGTGGAACTTGAACAAGAACGTATGTATGTTAAATTCTGATCATGACAGGATAACAAGGTGGGGACTCTCTAAAGCGGTGCAATATATACTTCACTCCTTCACACCTGGCTACTATCTACAAGGCATATATTCCCGAAAAACTTGAATTGGCTGGGGAGGTGCTCCCAAGACTACATTGTATCTACTCGACAGAATTTAGAACCGCGTGATAAAACTTATTGGTGACGTAAACACCGCGAAAACAATCGAATCGCTTGAACAACGTAGAAATCTTTCTGCTTGTCACTGTTTTATCGCTTTTTCTATAACCGGTGTTCAAAAGAAATGTCCAGATGCATCCCGCACATCCTTCAAACCAACCGAAAAACCTGTACCTCAATTCGAGCTCACGGGTCTACCATTAGACCTGTCTTCGGACGTACCAACCAATTCAGAGATTCCTTCTTTAGCCTCACAATAATTATGTGCAATTAATTTCCCGACCCTGTGTTTCCGCATTTGTATGATATGCAGTCATTCAAGACACAAGTGCATAGACATCTCGCCTTTTCCTCTCCTTAATTTCCAACGCCCATGCTGTGCTAAGCTTGTAAGGGTGCAAACCCGTTGAGCATGTGTACATTATAAAAAAAAGGTGCTGGAGAACGTGTAAGTGATTTCCTTATCAAAATTAGAAAAGAAATCCCATGAGGATACAACGTTACAGGCAAATATTAGGTCACTATATAAGAAAGAACTCTTAGATAATGGTCTTAACAAGCTAACTATAGATGGGTAGTTCGGTGTTGTTCTGGGAGTAAATCCCCATAAAACAGAACCCTCTATAAAGGGCACAAACAAGCTTATCCTTCTCTGATAAAGCTATATACATGGGTCTTACTCTGAACAGAAAGCTAGTCTGGAAACCTAATATACAAGAAAGAGTTCGTAAAGCTACAGTGACACTCTTTTCCTGTAAAATATATTTCGGTAATACAACCTTCACTTCTGTACGGTGTGGTAGTCTGGTGGACTGCCTTAGACAAAGCAATAAGTCGCGACAAACTAAGTAAAGTCGAACGGTCGACTTGTCTATACATGAGCAGAGCGTTCCGTAAGACCCCCTCCATAGCACTAGACATGATGTTCAACCTTAGGCCACTCGACATCTTCAGCAGACAAGTTGTGTTTCGCCTAAATGCCCAGTGGACACCACTTTGTTCTGAGTTTAATCAGGGCTCCTCCAGGAGGTATAGACTACACCATTCCGAAACTGCATTTCACCAGTAACTTCCTGGTTACCATCACCTCCAGATCACTCTGGAAAGAAGATGCTAATTTCGAAGATGAATCGATCAGTTTTTATACTGACGGTTCAAAAACTGATGCTGGAGCATACGGATGTGTTCTCTTAAAAAGGCTAAGTGTTAGTCTCTCTTTCCATCTTCCCAATGACTGCAGTGTCTTCCAAGGAGAAATCATGGCGATGAAAGAAGTCCTGTCTTGGCTGAAGAGAATCGTCATATACACTAAGGATAACCGCATCTTCTCGGATAGTCTAGCAGCTTTTAGATTCCTAGAATGAGTCTCTACGAACTCTCTTGTAGCACTAGATTGCCGATTATCACTCAGAGAGATGGCGGAGTACATCCACCTGTACTGGGTGCCGGGGCATAAGGGCATTCTGGGGCAGGGCTGATGAACTCGCCAATAATGTTTCTTCACTGCTTCTTCTACCTGAAAATGGTTACTTAGGCCTACCGGTTGCTACATGCAAACTCATGTTAAAGGAGGATGCTATTGATAAAACCAGCCTTAGATGGGCAAATAGTCTAACTTATGTGAACCAACAGAGATGGCCAAAGCTGGATCCGAAATGCTCCAAGTATTTGATCTCTCTAAATAGATTACACCTAAGTGTCATTACGGGACACTGTCATGTAGGCAAGCATGCAGCACGGCTTGGTGTATTTTCCAATGACTTCTGCAAAAGCTGCACAGGCGAGGTGAAGGAAGAGACCATTATTCACCTGCTCTGCATATGCAGAGGTCTTTCTTTCCATTTGGAAGCCTTCATTTAATATCGGCGCGACAGACCATGCGGTCCAATGCCTGACTTCTCGCAACCATTTGTGTTGAGCATGCATATTTTTGCATACAAATGGAGGGATCTAAAATTTAATGCCGGCGAATCCGAACGGCGAATTGAGAAGCTTTCAGTGACGAGTTATTACTCTCGGACGTTTGTCAAACTTTCGCGAGAGGTGGGACACCGTGAAAAATACTTTGGTGTTACTGGGATTCGAACCATGAACCCCCTGCTCAGCAGTCCATGCTCCTATCCACTAGCCTTCATTTAAAACGACCTTAATGACATCAAGCACTGACATCTTCTCAGCGTCATTCGAAGCTCCAACGAGTTCAACGAATGGGGTGAGAAATCATCTCTATCCATGTGGCATTGCAATGGACCATAATTGGTCTAACTGGGTCGGTTTCCAGCCAACAGCCAACAGCTACCCCAAACTAACCTAACCTATATAAGATCTAACAGACTTCAATGAAACTCCCTAAACCCCTGCAAGCACGCATATCAGACTGGAAAATCAACAGAAACGGCGGTACACGAGCTCATCAAAGACGAACTTCGAAGCAGCTCGGTGTTGATTTGGAATGGAATACCAACCCTTTTATGCTAATAGTGCGTCCTGGCTGTCGGAGATCATGCAGATGTCGGTTCCGGTGTATATTGTTTTGATACGTTCGAAGGTGCAAGCCTTTATTGCTATTGTTTCTGCCTTGAAAACGGTAGGGGATTTTCATAGGGATGCTTACAGTGTGATTATGGGTCTGGGTCAATTGTTCCTGTTACTATGTCTGTTTTAGATCCATGGTGGAGAAAGGTATTTATGATATTTTCAACTGGTAGTCTTATTGAGAAGTTCCTTTGAAAATTATCATTGCAGGACAATTTCGTTTTCCAAGTTAATCTTGGTATTGATGCTGGTATGTCCTGGTCTATTTGCCTTTATTTGGTTAGCTGTTCCTGGTTTAATAGCTCTAGAACCATCCTTACTTTTAATGTGTAAGTGAAGCGGTCGAAGTCCTAGAAGCTTTTCAAGAGCTGCCGTTGGGTAAGTCTGACAACCAATTCCTAGTGTTTTATTTTGGAAGTTATTTGGACACTTAGAAAATGTTAAGTCACAGTGGGATGCTGCTACATCCCACACACATTCTTTCGTATAAGAGACACTAACTGTCCGCCAACATTGTTTAGCCTTCTTTCGGTGGGATAATGGAAAATACAACATAAGGTAATTGGCAATTTGAAAAAAGACTACAGACGGGTATTTGGCCAAAGATACCTTCCACGTTAAGCACCATAGCTTATGATTAGGATTTGAATAAAAATGTCAACATGTTCCTTTTTGTGATTGAAAACTAAAATCTCTCCACAGACGAACGTTTTGAATGTCTTGTCATAAAATAGAGTCTTCTCTTGTAACTTGTAACTCTTGTAAAGAAGCTTCCCGGATGAAAATAATGATGGTAATAAAAATGGTGCACTGTTTACAAAAATGGAAAAATTAAAAATGAGTCTATCTATAGAAATGCTTCGCATTGTTGTCCAGCAACCAATCCCAGTGCCACAGTCAATTCCCGACCTGGTCACGGTGGACGCTCATTTGCCGGACAATTGGGACTAGAGAGCATCGCCTTGGTAGTTCCTGTTTGTTGGAGTACAGTGTAGAACGGCGCCGATGACATGTTGCCACCACCAACAACTTGCTGCTGATGTGAAGCTGGTGACAGTCCGCATTGTGATTCGCTATCTTCCATTACTACAGAACTATCAGCTGCCGATGGGATTGTCGGCAGAAAACGTATTCCTAATCGAGGCGGTGATGAATCCTCTTCCTCTTGAACGGCTTCTTGCCGCACCAGGCGGGGTTTTGACGTCGAAATGGTCTTGCTGCTGTGCGCTGCTGGGAGACAAATGCTGTTTTATGATTACCGCCCTTTTGCAATGGGGTCTATGGGATATTTTGAAACTTACCAATAATCGACGGCAATGGTGTTGTACTTCCGGCACTGGATCGCGACAGTCGAAACGTTGAGGTACTCGCTGTGGTAGCCGATGCCGACGAGTCGTTCCTCGAGCTGGATAAATTTGAATCCTGCGACGTTTTGCGGGTAATAAGCCACGCCGAGTGACGCCGTCGATTTGGTTCCATCATTTTCAGTGGTATCGCGCAGGTATGATGTGCTGACGGTGGTCCGCCATTCCGCCAACTGCTCGACCGAGAGGAGCAAAAATTCTCACTGGAAATGGAACTGGCACGCGTCTGCTTCTTCTTGCTTTTGATTTCCGAGAACTGATACGCGTACGGATCATTGTTGGCGTTCCGGTTGCGACGACCACCTCGTCGATGAGTGTCAGTCTTCTGTTTGTTGCCATCTCTGCAGCAACACGCCGAGCTGGTCAGACGATTCCATGTTCTTGACATGACCGTGCCCTCTTTCTCCTGCCTCTTATGCCAGGTGGGCATTTCACTGGGCATCATTCGAAGGCATCGGCAGCCCGGCGGATGAGCAGCTGGCAGAAGTGGTGGCAGCTCCTTGGGCGTTCGCTCACATCGTCCCACTGTACGTGTCACACGTGTCTCCTCGAATGCCTTGCACAACATGACGCAGTCTTTCTTGAATTGTTTCGTCATAATGGCGTACAGGAATGGATTGCAGCACGAGTTCAGCGGCAGAATAAAGACGGTGAAGATCTTCGCCTGCTCCAGTGAGACCAATTGAAGGCCGAAGATCGCGGTAATAGAAAAAAACGCAATTGGCGACCAACAAAGAAAGTCAGTGAACACAAGCAGAGCCATTCGCTTGGCGATTCGCGAATCATTTGTGTTCCAAGCTTGTGATCCGCGAATTGCCCAGTACATCTTCAGGTAGCAGCCCATCAGGGTGAGAAAGGCGCAGCCATTAATGAACATCAGAGCGACCACATAGCTAAGACTGGCCAAGCTAGTTGTCGTTTCGAACGGAAGGCAAACGGCAAATTTCCGATAATCAGAGACACCAATCAGTGGCAGAGTGGCCATACCCAGAGAGAAAGTCCACCCGATGAACATAATGTATCCGGCCTGCTTCAATGAGAGGCGCTTATTCAAATGGATTGCATGGGTGATGGCATAATTACGCTCCAGCGTGATCACAGCCAACGTGTAGACGGACAGTTCCGACGAGAGTACCGCCAAAAAACCTGCTACCTGGCAGACGACAGACATTTGCCAAGGAATTGCAAACATTCGAAATTCCCCCAGTGTGGAGGCGTCAACGATGGCCAATATCCCCAAGTAGATACCCATGAAAAAGTCCGCCGCAGCCAAGTTGCACACAAGAAACCGGGGGACGTCCATTTTCGAGCGGGAAAATATCAGCACAAAGACGACAGTTCCATTGCCGAGCATCGCCAATAGAAAGACGACCCACACGCCACAACGCAGTGTCCACCAGTCGAAGAGATCCACACATGGGAGGAAGGGCCCCGGTAGAGGAAGACACTGCACTGAACCCGGCGTTATGTCAGAACTCATTGGCCGGAAATATCCGCCTACTCCTGCAAAACTTCCACCAGCTGATCCGATATTCGCTCCAGATGATGCCGTCGCAGCTGCAGTTCCATCTTCCTCAAAGTACTCCTCAACATATGCAGGCAAATTACCCGGGTAGTTGAAGTCCTGACCGAAATTATCCCACAAATCGGTCATTTGCGGACCGAACTTTTTGCTCAGGTTATCTAATGTATGACATCGGTGTTACAATAGAAAGCTACCATTTTCGAGTCAAGTATTACTTACGCAACTGCGGCCAAATGTCCAGCATGCTGTTATTCCAGAGACTCATATCGAACTCTGCGTCCGATGGAAAGAGAACCGCCTCCTGCACTAACGGTGGCTTCCGCGTCGCCGACATTGCTACCAACGGCAGAAATGGACAGCAATGATAGGCGTACGACAAGACGAGCGTTTGAATGCGTGGAAAAGTATCTGGCGCTGGAAACTCCTTCAGCTTTGGATTGTTGAACGTCTTGAGGTGGAGTAATCTGTGCAAACCATTAGCCGGTAGTGTGGGAAATACGTTATTCCCCAAATTAAGATCCTCCAACTCGTTGAACTGTGAAAATGCATCCTTATGAATGATGGCAATTTCATTGCCCTCAAGATCTCTGAAAGGGATGGAAAGTATTTAGGGTTTCAGCAACAACAAAATAATGAAAAAAACCAGCCAAACTTACAACAACTGTAGGCGTGGCATTCCTATAAAGGCGTCCTGCGGTATCACACTTATCCTATTGTAAGACAAGAGCAAGTCGTGAAGCTGTTTAAGGCCAAAGAATGGACGGCCGCTAAGCGTTTCAATGCGATTACTGGAAAGATCTCTGCAAAAGTTTGTAAGGGGGGGGGGGTCAATAGCATAGGCAATAACATTTAGCGCTCATGCCCATATCACTACTCACAACAGTCTCAATTCTCTGCAATTGGCCAGCAATGGAATGCGTTTTAAGGTATTTGTCTTCAACTCCCTTCGATGTTCGTGAGGTGGGGGGGTGGTGGTGAAACAGTAAAATTTGTAGCAGAATCTTAGATACATTTTTTTTGTTGTACATATTTAGTTAAAGCTTACAAACTCTTCAGTCTCGGTGTCTGTCGGCACAAATTCGCCGGCACATCCAACAGTCCAGCACGATCGAGTTTTAGAAACTCCAACGAATAACATCCATCCAGGTCGGGAAATGCTCGCAACGCTCTAACATCAGATAGGATCCTTGAATGGAAAACATTGAGCAACTGCTCGAAATTTCATATTGTTCTCGCAGTCTAAAGGAAACTCTTCTTTCTTTCACTCTTCGACTCTACTCTTTCTCTCTCTCTCTCTCCTTACAATACAAACGCACTCGCACACACACATTCATTCACGCACACTTCCAAGAATTGTTTTAGTGAATAATGGATTTCTATACCTACAGTTTACGCAGGCGTGACATTCCCTGGAGAGCACCTCGAACAATCATTGTCAGTGGATTCGCTCGAAAGTCGATGGTTTGTAGATTCTTTGGTAAATCTGTTTCGTTGATCCAACGAAGGCGATTTCCGGAAGCAGAGCTTGAGAGGGAGGAAAAAATTTATATAAAGTTGGAGACAAAATTTGTTTGTGTTTGTTTGGATTAAATCAAAAGGACATTCTAAGTTTTGAAATGAACAAAAAATACACTTTTGTATTTTTTTATCAAAAGCAAAAGTTTTTTTATTGCCTTCAAAGTGAAGCAGCCTACCCTCCGGCCAACCAACTCTTGTAACTCACGTTCTCATTATCGCGTTAAACCCTTGAACGTAACTTTATTTTCGCTCATATTGACTATGTCCCAAAGCAGGCAGAAGAGGCCATGAATCAGCGAAGGATTTCAGGCCTCTAAGTCTCAGAGCTAAAGGCTCTGGAGCGAATTCTAGATAATCATATCAGGCAACGATTTGAAGTCACACAAGCATCGAGATCTCAGCACGCATATCTTACGGGCAGGTCCACGGAGACTGCCCTCCATGAGGTAGTGCGAACGATTGAGCACACGATCAACTACAAGCAGTTTACTTTAGCCACCTTTTAGAGGCTTTCAACAATGTTCACATTGAGGGCATCAAGGAAGCTCTGACCAAGTCAGGAGTGGAATCCTTCCTTTCGCAATGGTAGAGTCAGCTCCTGGGCAACACGCTGTGACCTTTGAGACAACCCTGGGAAGACCGAAATGGTTTTGTTCGACACTAAATCCAAGATACCGGCCTTTATCCTTCCAAAACTTAATGGAAAAAGTCTCAGGCTCACCCCCAGCGCCAAATATCTCTCGGAGTGATCTTGGATAGGAATCTTAGCTGGAAGGCTAACATAGAGAACAGGGCTAAGAAAGCATGCGTGGCCCTCTATGCTAGCAGCAAAACCATCGAAAGGAAATGGGGTCTTCAACCAAAGATGGCTTTCTGGCTGTACACAGCTGTTGTATGGCCAATTCTCACCTACGGATCGCTGGTTTGGTGGCCAGCGAAGAAGAATAAGAATAACGCCACCAAACTCAGCAGGTTACAGCGATCAGCAGCAGTAGGCATTACAGGAGCTCACGGTCTTACCCGACCGAGGCCCTTACATCCCGACATATTTATCAAGTATGTTGCGACGTGCAGTGCAGTACGACTCAGAGAGTGTAAGTGTTTTGCTACTAGACCATACGGACACTGCAATATATTGCAGACAGTACCTGAAGGAATGATACCATCATCTACTGATTACTGCAACACTAAATTTAGCTTCAACTCCTCGTTCAGCGTTGAGTTTCCTACAAAAAAGGAAGGATGGGACAGTAGCGAGGCAATATGACGTACCAATATTCACTGACGGATCCAAGATGAAGGACGGAGTCGGTGCAGGTATCTTCTCGGATGATCTAAATCTGTCAAGGTCATTAAAGCTACCTGATTCAACTAGCATCATTCAGGCAGAGATTCTAGCAATTAGGGAGGCCTGTAGAGCATTAAGGCGCATAAACGCACAAATCGGAAGGGTTGGTATTTGTGTTGACAGCCAATCTGCCATAAGGGCGATTTATGCGACCACAATAAACTCGAAACTAGTTCAACTGTGCCAAGAATAATTGGACTCGAATAGTCAACTCCTGGATATCACCATAGTATGGGTGCCGGCGCACAGTAATATAGTGGGTAATGAGAGGGCGGACGAATTGGCTAAGATGGGCGTCGCTATGGACACTGGCTCTATAAAGAAGGTTAGCTGTTCAATGAGCTCAGTCAAGGAACAAATTCTCTCCTTTTTTAATACTAAATCACAGCTCAGGTGAAGCAGTCTGTCGAACTACGCCATATCGAGGTCAATGTGGCCATCCTACAGCAAAAAGGAAACCACCGAGTTGTTATCCAGAGCACGGAAGGATATTGCCAGAGTTGTGGCTATCAGCACTGGCCACTGGCCTGTGGGCAGTCATTCTGCTAAGTTGGGTATACCACACAACAACTTCTACAGAAGTTGCAAAGATGAAAATGAGAAAGAAACTCTCATACACTTCCTCTGCAGTTGTCCGACTCTAGCAGGGTCAAGACACCGCCTTTTAGGTAAACCATTTTTCTACGACCTGAAAAAGCTCTCAGTTTACAGGATCATCGACTTGATCTTATACCTGAACGCTAAAGGCTTGATTTAAACCCTCTCCTTATCCATATGCTAGATCATCCTTCGAGTTTTGTGGCATCAAAATGGCGCACACTAGCGCTAATTGAGGACCTCGCAGCGTGGACCACCACTCTACCTACCTACCAATGTCACTGTCTCTACTAAGGGTGGACTACCCTGTAAGCAAGCTAATCCATCATATGCATATTAGCGCAGAGCTGTGGGCTCCATCGTCAAAAGGCGGGCAGTAAAAGGAACACCGCAAGGAGGTGTACTAGCCTCTTTCCTATGGTCTAGGCGTCAACCCGAAAAAGACAGAGTGGTCCTTTTCATCAGTAAATATAAAATTCCGACACTTGCTACTCCAACGATAGACGGTACCTTAGCTTAGTTTTTGCTGATCAAGCAATATTTCTTGGCAACATCTCTGACAGGAAACTTAGCTGGAAACCTAATATTACAGAATAAGGATAATATAGCTTTATGCTCAAACTTTATACAAAATGGAGTTTAAGAACACAGCTGGTACACTGAAGAACAAACTGGAGAAGGTGCAAAGAGTGGCCTGTATGCTTACAAGCGGGGCGCTGAGAACAACATCAAGACGCGCTTCAGAGGTTATGCTCCACCTCATTCCAGTAGATATATTTGGCAATCAGAAAGCGGCAAATACGGATACGGCGACTGTTGGCAGTAAATCAGTGGAAAAGTCTCCAAAGAGGGCACTCTAATATAATGGAATATAATGGAATCTGTAAAGCAAGAGCTGATAATGGCTTTCGGACAAGGATCCCGCCTGCATAGAAGATTGGAAGAGTGGATCCGAACCTGATATAGAAACTTCGCAGATCACGTTTTAGAGGAGTCTGTGTATCCATTCTGATTAGTGATAATGATACTTCGCAGATCACCTTTCAGAGGAGTCTGTTTCGGTCTATAGTCCAGAAGGAAGAGAGTGCTTGTAGGATTTCTGCCTCCTTGTACTCATAAATGAATCAGAGACTTGCCTACTTAGCAAAAATCACTCTGATCTCTTAGTCGCGTTCTACAGGAATATCTTAGAGAGAAATGTTTGTCCCATATGAGAGGAAGGAGCATATCGGAAACTCTATAATAGCGGCTCACAATCGAGACAGAAGAGATTTTTCCTTGAAGGCCAGGACGGTTTTAGTCTGGGTCTGCCTTGTAGAACCAGATATGAAAAGATCAAGTGATTGCAAAAATAAAACCGTTCATTATTACCATCCCATCATGAAAAATTATTAAGGCAGCTATTTCAGTTACAGATATAGAATAAGAATTCCGCTCATTCACATCCGGTGGCGGAAAACACCAAAAACAGAACAATGTCAATAGCAGTCGATGTACAAAATCAACCAAATTCTAAAAGGTTGACTTGTGCATATCCCATATAATATTCGATGAGATTTGGAAATTTTATTTTGAAAATGCAACCACATTTACTTTTGTGCGTCAGCTAACGGACAACGAAAGGATTGTCGCAAGGATATTGAATATCCGGAGCTTAGCTGAATAATAAAATTCGCAAAAAGCGCACGTTATCGGAACAAAGAATTTTATTGATAATTTGTGGAGAAGAAAAAAATGCAAAAAGGACTTTTCTTGTTGTGATATCCTACATTCGGATCAAATATCATCATCGTTTTGCATTCAGTTCAGTTGAACATCACCATCACAAAATGGCACAAGGAAATTCAATTCTTGTAAACAGGATAATTATGAACGAAAGCGAATGTGGTGCCACACACAAACAAATGAAATAATGAAATGTTGCCCTGGATTCCAAACTGCAACCACCATACCGCCGCCACACCACACTCACAAGGGACATTCTTTCGACGGAGCAAGCGATGACATTTTTTTCGTTTGCATTTTTCTCAACAACATTCCGCTGCAGCACCTAACAACATAGCAAAATGGGAACATCGAGTGGGTGTGTCCCGTCGCATAGCAAATGCATGTGCTATCTGTGGGAAGTCTTATGTGACGGACGGAAGTGAATCCGGTTCGTGGATGAAGTTGTTTATGTAGTTGTTGGGAATTGCACAGTGGACAAGTTGTGAGTTTATCATCTTGGGGACGCTTGGATACGCACGATGCTTAAGTGGTAATCCCTACAGAAGTCTTTGAAACCACTGAGCAGGGATTTTTCTTTTCTGAACACTCCCGGCGCGCATACCTATATATTATAAGCAAGAAATTAACGAGGTAGGCGAGGTAGAAAGTATCGTTTGCGGTTGCGGATGACAGCAACATTACAACGTGTACTCAAAGAGGCAAAAAATTCGTCGTCATGCTATCATGAATGTGACTGTATCCTGCAGCTATAATGATATCAGGGAAATTCAAAAGGAAATCCTCAGATAATTACGCTTGTAGCTATGGAGTTAACCCGATGCGAATGGGTCAAGTAGAAGAAAAATACAACTGTCAGCTGGGAGTAACTTTATAAATTTATCTTCTATCTGTCCACCCACCATCAGAGAACGTTTGAGAATTTAAAGTAATGTCGCATTATTTTTTGTGACATCTGCAGTTGTTTGGATGACGTGTTCTCGTTTTCTGTTCTGTATTTTTTTGTGTTATCTTCCGTAACCAGGCTTTAGGATTTAGAGCATATAGAGAACAATAAAGATATGTTGGATATTTTATTTTTGCCTTACTGAATGCCTCAATGAAGATATATGCTTCGAATAATCTTTTAATGTTGTTTTCCAAATAACTGAAGTAGATGAAGAAATTTACATACAAAGCGAAGTAAAACTGGGGTACCAAAAGGAACTCGTCTAGGTACACAACTGTTTTTGATGTTTTTTGATGATACTGGTTGGTTAATAGATCAGCTTTTAAATGTTAATTTAAGAAACCCAGCAACATGTCATGTAACACTTATGTACTTTGCTACAGTTCGGAGTCAAACTCGGCCTCAATAAACAAGCCTCTCCTAGCTACCTGCAAGTGAAGTGTCTTAGACAGATGTGCCAGTATTAACTCAATGGTTAGAGTGCGACCTATCTGAAATCCCTGCCGATATTTGCTTCACGACAGCCAGTTGAGATATGCAACTCCACATAGAGCACATACTCGCACCGGTTACATCAGGGGACACTGACGTACCAAAGAAAATTGGTAAGACCAGGGGCGGCTGAAGTACCAAAGCTAGTACTCTACCCGCATTTTGGTAGTAAACCATCAGCCACTGCGTAGGTCAAGTACAGAACGATACTGGATCCTCAACAAAAAGTTGGCACAGACTCAGCTAATCTCCAAAGAGATCAACCTCGTCCGTGGGCTTAAACCAACTGCCGTAGTACCAACGCGACCTTGGTGAGATCTGACATCAAACGCATTAGTTCGTTCAGTATGAGTGCCTGGTCGAAGTAAAGCTAACCCTGGCAGTACATCATCCGGAACCTCGAACCCAATCACTAGGATAGCATGCCGCCTAGCATAGAAACTATCCCAGGCACATCACGGCACTGCAGTTGTACAACTAGGCTGCTTAATACGACAGTGCCCTTTTAGAAATTCTAAGCACTAGCAACCTTGCCCTACATATCTGCCGAGTTTACCAAGTATCAAACCTACCTTCAATTGTGCCAACCTATTCTTTGTAGATCAGAAGTTACCACCTATTAGTACGCGCCATTTTAGGTGGTTCGTGGGTTGGACTTCTGAACAGAAGTTTTGAATGCCAGAAACACAAAATGTAACGATCCCACATCTCGCAATAGTGTAACAAACGTCCGAGAGTATTAATTGTCATGGAAAGCTTCTCAATTCGCCTTTCGGATATGGTATTAAAATGTAGGTCCCTTCCAAATGTGTATACAAATTCAACACGCACAACACGAATGGTCGCGAGAATCTAGCTTTTGGACCTCATAGGTGTGTCACGCCAAATATTATTATACTTAATCCTGTACAGTGCTGTTACTCTGAATTAGATTCGAAGACTCAAATCCCGTGAACGCAAATGGAACCAAAAATACTCGGAAGAATTTTTCGCTAGAAACAGCCGAGGATATCTTTATCAGTCTAATATAGAGTCCATGCATTATAGAGCAGGAATAGGGTAACTATGGTCTCATACAGCGTTTTCTTAGTTACTGGTTTAAGAGAGGGCTTTACTAACTAATTGCCTTCTTACCCCAAAGAAACAGCGATTAACAAGAGTGGAACATAGCTTGATGTTTAATCTGGTGTCATTATCACATATTATGGAGCCCAGGTAGGCATAGTCATTAAAGTAATAGATGTCTATTGTGAAGCTCTGAATAATATATCGATATAAGTCGTCTTTCCAACGCTTCTGCTTCAATGGTCCTAGCCTCCCGGTCTCTACCGCACCCATTTTTGAATGCATTTTAACCAGTTTTGATATCTCTAAATTCTGGGCGTCCTCGTCTATGTCATCGTTCTAGCCGGCCAAGCCTAAGTCTCGCTATTTTATGGCAAAGGACATTTCGACCAGGTTCCACTTTAATCATGCGAGCAAGTTGTCCTGCCAAACGGAGTCTACCGAGCTTAATTCTCTTCACGATGTCGACATCGCTGTAACGCTCGTAGATATCATCATTACAGAGTCTTCGGAAATGAATAAAGAAAATGGTATTAGTCAAAAATGGAAGCCATGAGGTACATCACCATATATTTGTTTTTCAGAATGCTTCCATGGGGTTGCATACTTACAAGTATAACACCTCTTAGTAGATAATTTGAAGAACGTATACACGACAACAAGCTTCATCTTTATCTAATATACTCTCAAGAAATTTGCTCAAATATGCAGCTGCTATCTGCTCTTTAATAAAAAATTTAATATTTATTGTAACTGAACGGAATGTTTCACCAGCCGTCGTTTCTCTTAATTCTCCAACGTAAGATTGTTATACAAATTTTCATGTAAGTTGTCGTCCTTTTCCTTCTTTTACTTCGAAAAACGATCATTAAGTTACAAGTGCTTTACAAGTGCAATATTCTGTGCAATAATTGTTTCCCATTTCTCCTGCTGGGAGTTCTCATCATACTTGTATGCGATATTAAACGTACCTACATCCTATTTTTACCTAAATGGAATTTTAACAAACTCCCACCCACACTAACTGATACACGACGACTATACGTTATCTAGAATCCTTAACAAGCTCATTTCATTTCTGGTACAACAAAGTGCTTGTTCCATGTTTTGAAGAATTAAATTCGCCTGCATGGAACAGCAGTAGGAGTAGCATCAGCAGCACACATGTTCTAACACATGTGAGTACAAGTTGGGGCAGCACGGAAACATGACCTCATTTCAAAAAAATGCCGGATGCATTCTGCAGCAGTGTGGGAGAAGCTCTTTTCCCATTCCTTCCTTAAATCTACCAGCTGAAATTGTATTCAAAATAGAGCTTGGACCTTAACGCATCTGTTTGTGGTTCTGTTAGTATACGATGCATGTACGTGTGTGTGTGAGTGGGTGGATATGTTGGGTCTTTTTCGAAAGTTGGTTATACTTTTTGCAAACATTTGCTTACAAATTGTATGAAAATAATAACTTGTGGCATAGGAATGGAAGGATACTTTAAAAAAAGAAAAAAAAAAAAAAAGCACCGAAAGGTGTCGAAGTCTTTAACTATGCAGTTTAGTCACTCAAGGACTGCTGCATGCAGATAACAATCAACGCCAACTAGCACTACATGGCTGAGGATATAATTTTTCTTTTATCCCGTAGTTGTTCGTGGTACTGGTGAGTTTTTAAAGTCCTTTTTTTTGTTTAAGAATCGATTCCTGAAGAGCTTGCCATATATATGTAATATTAACATGGCGAACTAACCTTAAAGGGGTTAATTTTTTAAAAGCTCAAGCTTCACAAAAAAAAGTCATTTAGATTCAAGAACAATGCAGGGACGGCCTTAACAACTTGTTTAGGAGTATTAACTGGTCACTATTGTCTTACGGTATCAACGTGGATGCCGCCGTTGATGCGACTACAAACATCGTCCTTACTGGTATGATAGATTTTATCCCTTTCAGGAATAAATCTATGAAACCAAAGGAAAATAGACGGCTTGACTCGAGTTGTAAAGAGGCTTCTAGGATTAGATAGGTATGCTTTCGGTTTTACAAAGTTAACCCTACTGAGGAAAGCCGAATGAAAGTTAGAAATGATTGCAATGCCATCTTGGGCGATTCAAATTCGCCTACGACAAAAAATTGAGTTGAAAAAAATGTCTTAATACAATATCTGTTTCATGGCAAACCATATTGGTACTCTTAGCCAATTGTATTAATCGTTGCAATACAATGAGAAGGTGGCTTAAGGATTAACTCCAATAACGCCTGCTCGATCTGGATGAAAGCTGTACAGCCCTAAGGTGTCTACCAACGATCTCAATATCGTCTTCGTAAGACAGTATCTGAATGGACTTATATAGGATTGTTCCCTTCGCCGTTACGTCAGAGTTTCGAATCTCTTTCTCCAACGCCAGGTTGAAGAGGATGCAGGCCAGTCCATCCCCTTGTCGGAGCCCGTTATAGATAATGAATGGGCTTGATAGTGATCCGGATAATTTTACTTGGCTTATAACATTGGTCATGGTCAACCTACATAGTCGTGTCAGTTTATTTGGGAATCCGAATTCTCTCATGGCTTTATAAAGTTCTACTCTGTCTATGATATCATAGGCGGCTTCAAAGTCTATAAAATGATGGTGTAGTGAGTTTCGAAACTCTAGACATTTTTCCATCACCTGCCTAAGGGTGTAAATCGGAAAATTTGTTGATTTGCCTGCGATGAAGCCACACTGGTATGAACCAATGATGACTTTAGCATATGGGGCTATCCTGTCTTGTCAGGATAGAGGAGAAAATCTTATACGCGGTACCCAGCAACCTTATACCACGATAATTGCTGCATGTTGTGATATCTCCTTTCTTATGTATGGGACACAGGATGACAACTTGCCAGTGTTCTGGAATCGCTTATTCCACCCCATACTTGCACTATTATTTCATGAATTGCTCGGTGTGATGTGGGGCCTCCTATTTTTATCAGTTCCGCTGAGATCCCATTTGATCCCGGGGCCTTATTATTTTTGAGCCGATTTATCGCTCTGCTAACTTCCTCTATGCTTGTTGGTGGCAGCATAGTATCGTCTTCGGTAATTGGCAGAGCCTCCAATTCCTCAGTTAACTGGCCATTTAGCTACTCACGAAAGTGCTATACCCATCGCTCTAAGATGCCTTTAAGACAGGCGATCAGATTACCCTCTTTGTCTTTGCAGTATGTGCAATGCGGTGTGTATTTCGTCATACCGCGGTCTCTTTGGTAGAACTTCTGCGCCTGGTGCGGTCCTTGCTCTCCGTCTTTTTCTAGTTAACGGACGAGATTCTTCTCCCAGGCTGCTTTCTTTCGCCGGGGAACTGCTTTTTCATATCTTCTAAGCTCTTTGTATTCATCTTCGCGTGCCCGCGTTCTATGAGATTGTTTCATAGCTCGGTACGTCACATTCTTACGTTCAGTCGCTAGCTTACATTCGTCATGGAACCCGTCTTTCCAATCTCTACGACTACTAACAGTACTAACGACAGTATTCTTAAAGCGTGCAGGATGCAGTATTTCGTGATGATGCAGTCTGCGCTCGGAGCACCATACCAGCAAGATAGTGGTCCGAGTTTGGCACCTCGGTACGTACGTACCGTCATCAAGTTCGGGTTGTGGCAGCAGCTTTGGGTGCCAATGTACAGCCTGAATACTGGCTCCATACCTATTTTAGCATTCATATCCCCCAGAATGATTTTTACATAATACTGAGGGCAGGCATGGAGTTCCCGTTCGACTGATTCAAAGAATTCTTCTTTTTCATCATCTTGGGAATCCTCTGTAGGTATGTAAACGTGCCCCGCACGCGAAGGGTGCATAGCCGTTCACTAACTGCTTTAAAGTCGATTACGATGGGTTTCATTTTTTGCTGACTAGAAACCCTACCCCGAGCACATGATATCTTGCATGACAGCTGAAATATATGACATATTCTGATTTCCATGAAAAAATTCTTAAATCATTTAAGGGAATGATAATATTAAGTGACTTAGTCGAACGTTCGACTAGCTAACCATAATAGGAGTGCATTGTCCATTTTCCACACTAACTTAATATCAATTTAATATTTGTTTTCTTTTTCTCATAAATTAAAGCTAATCACTTTTACAATTTTGCGACATCAACAACAAACTGCAGTGACAAACTTTGAATGTCATCACATTCCTGAAATATATAATCCGCGTATCTCAGCACAGCACTACATTCACGTCTAGACACAATTTCCATTTAAATTTCCAAATCTCCAAAATTAACATAATTATGAGAAAGACCAAAGCACTACGACCAACAAATCTTTGCCAAAAAACCGACTTGGATTTAATTTGATCGCTCGCAATGGTCCGCGCAACAGATCAACCAACAAGAAGAGATAAACGACAACTCGAGTGTGACGATGGAGATAACACCAACGACCAACATCGGTGCGGTAAGGCTTCGCTTTTGAATTTTTTAATCCTTCGCTAACGCTCGAAGCACAACATTGGATGGTTATTCGCAGATGCAATTTTAGATATACCCCCCCATTCATAGGTATAGAGGTAGTAAAGTTTACCATAGAACGGTCCTTTACAGCAAAATAAACACAGAAATTGTATATATTTTTGTTTGCGTGTACTTACAACTCTTGCAGATGATTCAGCTTGTTGAGACCATCCGGCAGGCTGCTTATTAAATTGTCATCCAGTTCTCTGTGAAGGGTGCGAGAATAAAAACAAATAAGTTATTAGATAGTGGCTGGTATTTTGTGTGCACAGATTGTTATGATGAATAAATAAAAGAAACACTTTATTGTTGATGTTTCGTTGTAATTGTAAGTGCATTATAGTTGAAAGGACAACCGACAGAATAAAGTGATTAGACACCGGGAATAAATGAACGCGTCACGGAAAATGTTCGACATTTGAATACAAATGAGATGAGATGAGAAGAGATGATTAGATATAGATAGAATGCGATGATTTGAGATGAGATGAATTTTCCATTCTTCTTTTTCTGAGAATAAATTCTTTTGGTCGACGGAGGTTAACAGTTTGGGCCAATTCGTTACACACATTTTGCATAGCTCTCTGTGAACTTAAGGGACTCCTCAGCATTCCCCACGCTACACTTCTTAACACTCGTCATCATCATCATGATATTTTTTTCTACAACCAGGGCCAGGTCCTGTTAATCCGAAAAATTCTATCTACTAGTACTGATTTCAATCCGACGTTACCCAATTTACTAACCCTAAACTCTGGGCGCCCTGGTCTACACAATCCTTTCAGCGCTGGATTGGCCTGCATCGTGTTCTATAAATCCAACCACAAAAACTTTCCTAACAGGATCCACACCATTAATGCGAGCTAGGTGTACTGCCTTTATTATATCGACACCATTATAAGGTTGGTAGATATCATAATTGAAGAGTCTCTGGTATCGTCTTCCTCTAGACTAAAAAAATGGTAGGCCGTGTCGGATACACAACAGCGGGTTTCGAGCATGACAACGTCTGCCCGGGACGAAAGAAAAGAAAACGAAGATTTCCAACAAGTCTTATAGTCGGATCCTTGTCCTACATACCGAATTCCATACAAATCGCTTGAGAAATTGCTTATTTCAAAAAATTCCAGACCTATTGGCCATATTCCAGAATTTCCACCAAGGGTTGTAGTCGCATCCTAGTCCTACATAACGAATTTCATACATATCACTTGAGAAATTGCTTAGTACCCAACGTATAACGTATAAAGCTATTCTGTCTTTAAAGACATTTGATAAAAACACATAATTATAAAAATTCTTTTGAAGTTCCGCAAGATTCCCAATTAAGACCAATACTTTTTTCGAGCTGCTTTTAAATGAGATTTGAAAGAGTGTTACAGTATTTTAGTTAAGTTTTTTTTTTTGGGTTGATTTTCAGTTTCCCATATTAAATTGTAAGACTTTTAACCTTAAACTTTTACACTTAATACCAGTAACGAGCAATATGGGGTGCTCCTCCCTGATTTGTATTCCATTTTTAATAAAAAAATTAACTTTTCTAGCATTTATGCACTTATATTGTAATCTCTGTACGTGACAATATAAGAACATGGTGAATACTTTGTCCACATTGTTTGAATAAAACAATCGAGAGGATGGTGAAGTTTTTGTCCCAGTTTTTATGTACCACTGTCTTCCTGTTGTTGCATTAGCAGTGCAGTTCAGGGCAACACTCGCAATGTTTACCAATAATAAATACAAGGATCTAAGAAGAATACAATAGTAAATTGTGGTGGTAGAGGGGACGAAACTAATATGTTGGTGCATCAAAGTCCAATTGCTTCCATTTTGGTTAAAAGTTCAATAAAGTTTCTAAAAGCAGACCAACCAAGCACTACTACAACGGAGAGTGAAGCAGTGTGCTCTGTTTACTGTTTGTCCAAATGAAAGCAAACAATTGAAGTCGGGAGACAACAATAAGCTCAGGATATCGAAATGCACTCTAATTGGAAATCGCCGATAGTCGACGCTATGGTACTTTTTTTTTTCTTCAAATTTTAAGTGCATTTCGGTCAGTTATTCCGCTGTGTGTTAGATATTGCAAGTTTTATGGCACGATTCTGTAAAATTCCAACAGACGGTTTGTAAAATTCGTTCTGAGTTTTGTTGGTTTCGGTTTTGTTTCTATCTGTTGCGTTGATTATTTATTTTGGTTTTTTTTTTTCAATTTCCACACCAGAATGAAAGTATTGCAGTTTATTAATTCTATGCACATTGTGGTGCAGCTGCTTGAAACCAATTTTAAAAAATGTTTTGATTTTCGTATTCGTTGAAGTGCTTCTCCTATTGGTCGGGCAATTTATTTCAAATAAATGTCGAAACGTAAATATATAAAAAATTTAGAAAAATTAGCGCGAAGTTTTGTGCTTAAATATTTCAGCAATTAAAGGCCATTACCCACTTTAGAAATGTTTGGAACAAACTAAAAAACAATTCACAATAACTTTATAAAATTGTTGTACAAAATATTTGTGAGAACGTAAGAGAAACAATAAAGCTTCTAATCATGGACATAACAAACTTACAATAAAAATTTTAAGTTTTGTTTTACAAAGACTTCGTGGTTCCTCAATAAATCTTTCCAACTCTCCCGACTACATTCAAAGCCAAAGACGACGATTGGAGGCGCTTTGTTGGTAAAAACAATAGCGATCCATGAGGTGAAGTGTACCGCATTTGTAGGGGAAAGTGTGTGTCAGAAGTCTGTGGCATTCCTGTCAACGACCGTGTATACCATACACGGGCTGATAGTGTAAGAGCACTCCTAGAGGAGTTCTTTCCTGGTGCCCGTCCGCCGCTATTCGGTCCCATGAGACGGGTTGTTTCATCTCTGTATCCATCTGAGTTGTGGGAGTGTATGACGATGATAAGTTCGAGAGAATGTCTCCTGGGATGGACGAGATGACTGGCAAGATGTGTAAAATCATCTGGCGGGCCATCCTGGACCATATCATGTTGATTTTCAGAAGTGTTTTGAAACTTGCTACTTTCCATACAAGGTACAAGGACAAGGTACGCAGTAACCCTAGTTCCTACCGTGGCATTAGTCTCCTACCGGTACATGGAAAGTGCTGGAGAGAGTAATGGAACGAAGGCTTAAGAGTGTTATGGCTAGCCCGATATCTGATAGGCTTCAAAACTGGAAAAAACATTGAAGATGCATGCCTCTACGTAAAATACAGAGTACATGGCAGTGCAAGTCGATATGTTCTTACTATCTTTGTAGATTTCAGGGCGCTTTCGTTTACCTCAGTTGGGATTGCGTTATTGAATAACCCAGTCGTGAAGAAGGTACCCCTATGGTTGAATAAATTCAGTGGCATACAGGCGTACTGTGTTGTCACTACCGATGGTGTCAGTAAGTGTGTCACTCGCGGCTGTCTCCAGTGCTCCATTTTGCGGTCCATTTATATGGAACATTATGATAGACATCCTCTTAGGACAGCTAGCAGCTCTATAAGTGCTATGCCTATGCTGATGATTCAATCATTCTTGTTGAAGGTAATTCGCAGCTTGAACTTAAGCAAAGGAGTACGGAACACATCTCGGTTGCTTATGACTGGGGTGTCAGAGTTGGTGTTGACGTCTCATTAGACAGGACTGTGTCGATGTTGCTGAAAGGCAAATTATCACACAGTCTACACTCAGTTGTTAGGCTCAATGGGTCTAGCCTTAGGTATGTGAATCAGGTGCGATACTTTGGTAAAAACATGAGCGAGCACATGAACTTCCTTCTGCAACTTACCGAGCTCAAGCGGCGGCTAGTGAAACTTGTGCGGTCAATGCGTGCCGAATGGGGTATGGACAAGCGGGCAGTCCGTACCATAAATGGTGGCCTATTTGTTGCTTGTGCAACAGATGGAGCATCACTTTTATGCTTACCAGGGCCCTGGAATATAAAAAATTAGAAAATTGTCATCATAATAAAGAAGAAGGATCTACAGCAGAGCACGCTCCGTCGCTGCAACGACATCAGCTGAGCTCTTATATCCTCTTGTGGTAGGCAGAAAGTTTCACCGACGAGTGCAAGAAGGGAATGATTGTCAAGCTCCCTAAAAAATTTAGTCTTATGGAGTGCGAAAACTAGAGATGCATTTGCGTTCTTCCTGCAGTTGCAAAGGTAATAGCCAAAGTAGTACTTGAGCGAATTACGGAACATCTGGAAGATACATTCGATGCCGAACAAGCAGGTTCCCGCACTGAATCCTTCTGCGTAGATCACATAAACACCCTGACGATCATAATTGAATAGTGCGTTGAATTCTGGTCACCACTGCACCTGCTGCTTATCTATTCTGAAAGTGCGCTTGAGAGTGTCAACAGACAGTTTATCTGGCTCGCCTTGCGCAGGAGAGGTATACCCGATAAACAAATAGCTTTTATCAAAGCAACATATGACGGCTCTAAATGTCTTGTGCTGCATAGAGGAAAGCTGTCAGTGGAATTCGAGATCATAAGTGGGGTACGACAAAATTGCATTCTATCGCCGATACTTTTTTTGTTGATGATTAGCGATTAGCGCAGCTTTATCTACTGGAAACGGAGGAATTCGTTGGACTCTAACATCTCAACTCAAGCATGTGGACTACGCTGTGGTATAGAAAGAAGAGAATTTCCAAAATCTTGGGAGTATTGTCTCGACCGAAGGTGGAACCGAACAGGACATGGTCAACCGAATCGGCTAAGCAAAATCAATGTTTGGAATGATGTCCATGATATGGCGAAGCAATGCGATCAGCTTAAACACCAAGCTGCTACTGTTGCGTTGAAATGTTGAATCTGTGCTGTTGTATGGGTGCAGCACTTGGAAGATGACCGCTACTATCACAAAAAGATTACAAACGTTTGTAAATAGGTGCCTACGGAACAATTTAAGCGTTTTCTGGCCTAACCGTATCTCTAACGAACATCTTTACCAGAGAACGTGTCAGCAACCTATAGGCACAACCATCCACTCTGAAAAGGCGACAGTTCCATAGCAAACTAAGCAATGCAATAGAATCCGTTATCTCAGGAGGGTAGAAGAACGGGTCGTCCGAGGAACACATGGCGCAGAACAGTTGAGGAGGATTCACGGCAATTGGGGAAGAGTTGGAGAGAGCTGAAGCTCATTGCCAGAAACCGCACGCGATGGTGCGTAGGCGTAGTAGAGGCCCTAGGACCCACAAGGGGATATAGGACATAAGTAAATAAGTACAGCATAGCACGAATAGCTTTTTTGTTAACTCCATCAAATTATTCGTAAATGGTTTTGTTGTAAATTTAAAAATGGAAACGGAAAGGTCTGTTTTTTAACCAAAAGCAAAGTGATTTTTCAGAATTTTAAAACTTTTTGCATTTTACAGCATAACACCATCATAATCTCTCATAACAAAAAATCAGCATCAAACTTCCTCCTTTCCCCAATTTTTTTTTTAGATTCAAAAACTTTCCCCCATAAACAAATCACCGCTCGTAGCTCGGAAGCAAAAGAACCGATTTGAAAAAGTTTTCACATATTTTTTTCACCGCAAACAATTCACTTTTTTTCTGTTTGCATTTAGGGAACTGCAAACTCATTCATGCTCCAAGCAGTAAAATCACAACTCCCTTGCCGCCACCACCGCTTCAATTTGCATGAAAATAAATTTGCTACAAAGAAAGTGCATTTTAGATTTCTGAGCTTACAGCTCCTGCACCATGACCATCAACATCAGAATAACGATGACGGTGGCGATGATACTTACAAAACTTTTAAAGCTGTTAAATTTGTAAACGCTCCCGACGAGATTTTCATGATTTGATTTCTTTTCAGTAATCTGTAAGCGGAAAGAGAAAGAAATGTTGCTTCTTAACAAAACAGGAAAAAGTTGAATGAAAATAAACAATGAACTTACAACACAATCAGATTCGGCATTCTGGGGAAATCATCGTCGTTAATTATTGTCAAAAGGTTACTTCCGAGATTTCTGCGAAGATGAAGAGCAAGAAGATGATTTACTATTAGGAATATTGATAATGGAGTTTGCAGAAACATAGTCGGGAAGGAAAGCATGCATACAGTTGTAGTCAAAAAGAATCATTTACCCAAAATTAAAAAAATTAAAAAATATTTGTTGTTGTTGTGCAATAAAGTACTGATAGTGAGTTAGGCTGCAAATTGTAAAAATTGACAACTTTAGGGGGTAATTGTCCAATCGAAAATAACCATTATGTGGGTAGCCAAGCTCAAACGTGTATGAGATAGGGCTTTCAAGAAGACCATCAAGCTCAGCTACCGAGGAAAACAAAAGCCGATATTGGTGGAATACATTTCTCTACTAAGGAAACGACCAACCTATGATGAATGACGTTGGATTCTTAATTCCTAAAGGGCCCATAAGATAGCTATTTGAGTTGCAATCCTTAAGACATGTGATAACTGTAGTAAAATTCATCACACGTTCTAGGACCAACACATGTTGTATTGCAGAAGTGAGATCGAATCTCCACCTGGTGGTCGCCGGTAATTTTCCTCCAATGCAGGAAAAGCGGAATGATCCGGCTAGTCCCTTCAAAGTAAGATTGGCGCGAGGAAAATAACCTCGCCCGTAAAAAATGATTCTTACGTAACCCAAAATCAGCCCCGGATACACTGATGAACGACGACGACCACGGCAACGAAAACGGCTAAATGATTTAAGAATTTTCTCATGGATCGTACGCTCATTGTAAAGAGCTCGAGCTGCACAGCAGCTAGCCAGCCTGTTCCCTGTCCAAATATAATGCTGACATAACAGCAATATAGGAGATGCGGTGGACGGGCAGTAGTGTCTTACAAAAATCAGAATATGGCATATATTACAGCTGTCATGCAAGACATCATGTGCTCGGGGTGGGGTTTCTAGTCAGCAAAGGAATGAAACCCACCATTATCGGCTTTAAAGCAATATATGAACGGATATGCACCCTTCGCGTGCGGGTCAAATTTAAAAACATAAGCCTCATAAACGTTCACGCAACTACAGAGGATTCCCCAGATCATGAAAAGGAAGAATTCATGAATCAGTCGAACGGGAACTCCATGCCTGCCCTCAGTATGATGTTCTGGGGGATATGAATGCCAAAATAGGTATGGAGCCTGTATTCAGGCATTACATTGGCACCCATAGCTTACACGAGAACAATAATGACAATGGACAACGATTCATAATTTGGTCGTTGCGAGTACAAGCTTTGCACGTAAAAATATCCACAAAGCCACCTGGATATCTCCTGATGGAGCCACTCTAGATAGACCACAAGTTGATAGACCGCCGCCACAATCAGACACTGATGACGGTACGAACTTACCGAGGTGCTAACGTCGACTCAGACCACTATCTAGTTGGTATGCTGCTCCGAGTGCGGATTGCATCATCACGAAAGACTGCATCCGCAAATCAGATTCGAGTCAACACGGCTGCCCTACGCTGAGATGTCTGGCGTAGAAGAGAAATGGACACGCCTTAAAAATGCTGTCATTAGTACTGCTGACTCCACCTTAGGCAGTAGTCGTAGAGATCGGAATGACTGATTCGATGAGGAATGTAAGCTAGCGACTGAAAGTAAGAATGTTGCGTACCGAGCAATGCAACAATCTCTTAGAACGCGGGCACGCGAAGATGAATACAAAGAGCTTAGAAGATATGAAAAAATAGTTCACCGGCGAAAGAAAGCAGCCTGGAAGAAGAACCTCGTCCGTGAACTGGAACAGTACAGAGAGCAAGGACCGCACCAGGCGCGGAAGTTCTACCAAAGAGTCCGCGGTATGACGAAATACACACCGCATTGCACATACTGCAAAGACAAAGAGGGTAATCTGATCGCCGATCTTAAAGGCATCTTAGAGCGATGGGCAATTTCATTAGTTGCTAAATGGCCAGTTAACTAAGCAATTGGAGGCTCCACCAATGACCGAAGACTACACTATATTGCCGCCAACAAGCATAGACGAAGTTAGCAGAACGATAAATCGGCTCAAAAATAATAAGGCGCTGGGATTTGATGGTATACCAGCGGAACTGATAAAAATAGGAGGCCCCAAATTACACCAAGCAATTCATGAAATAATAAAGCAAGTACAAGGAGGAATAACCGATTCCAGAGCACTGGCAAAGAGTCATCCCGTTTCGCATACATAAGAAGGGAGATATCACAAAATGCAGCAATTATCGTGGTGTAATATTGTTGAGTACCACGTATAAGATTTTCTCCTCTATCCTTCAAGAGAGGATAGCCCCATACGCTAAAGTCATCATTGGTCCATAGCAGTGTGGCTTCATCCCAGGCAAATCAACAACTGATCAGATTTACACCCTTAGGCAGGTGATGGAAAAATGTCTAGAGTTTCAAAACTCACTACACCATCTTTTTATAGACTTTAAAGCCGCTTATGATAGCATAGCCAGAGTAGAACTTTATAAAGCCATGAGAGAATTCGGCATCCCAAATAAACTGCCACGACTATGTAGGTTGACCATGACCAATGTTATAAGCCAAGAAAGAAAAAATATCCATATCAACATCAAGCCTATTCAGCATCTATAACGGGCTCCGAAAAGGGGATGGATTGGCCTGCGTCCTCTTCAACCTGGCGTTGGAGAAAATGATCCGAGACTCTGACGTAGCGGCGAGAGAAACAATCCTCTATAAGTCCATTAAGATACTGGCTTACGCAGACGATATTGACATCGTTGGTAGAAACCGACGAGCTGTACAGAAAGCTTTTATTCAGATAGAGCAGGCGGCACGAAATCTGGGTTGCTTAAAGCCAACAAAGCCTACTATAGTCTGTCAAGACTCTTAAAATCTAGGAACTTAACTATAACATCCAAGCTGCAAGTGTATAAGACAATGGTCATACCAGTACTTACATATGGATCCAAAACTTAGGTGCTTAGCAAAAAGCATTCTGACCTCTTAGCCGCGTTCGAGGGGAAAGGCTGACGGAGATTTTTTGGCCCCGTTTGTGAGGAACTCATAAGTTTGTGCTTGTTAGTTTATGTAGTTAGTTCGTTGTTGTTTGGGGAGTGGGGCGTTGTTGTAAGACGAGACTCCCATATAAACCCTTATTTATTAGATCGCAGTTTAAAAATTAATATCGCATTAATGTTATTAATTTCAGTGTTACTTTGGTTAAATTAGCTTCTACACAAAATGTGTTAATTGTGAATAATGCAAGTTCCAGTGTATGTACAAAGTTAGGAGACAACAGCAAATTGGAGGGACGACACACAACAGATACAAAGATACATAAAATAAACGTAAATATACATAAAATAAAAATGAAATATCATTGCTCACAGTGCTTCAAGTGATCTTAGTCCAGCCAAAGCATTTGTTGGTATCCTGTAGAATAAATTACCCTCTAGCCGGAGCGTTCGCAAATTCTGCAGATGTCTGAGGCTATCGCTATCCATGCTAGCAAGGGCATTGCCATTGAGCTGCCTACGGTGTGTTTTTTACACGTTTTTCGTTTTTGTAGTTTTTGTTATTACATATTATGTTTATATACATATTTACGAGTATATATATTCGAATATTTTACAGTGCAGAAAAACAAAGTCATATTAATTACAAAAACAAGTAAGTAAGACGAGTAAATTTGCATTTTTGTGCCGTGCATTATCTTGTGAAAATAAAACAAATTCTCTGTTTACTACCGAACGAGTCATGTACTCGTTACTGTTCTTATATACACGACAAGAAAGTGCAGTTGTTCATTAATCAAATGATTGGCAGGCGAGCTGCTCTACGTACTTACAGTGAAATAAGATTCGGTAATCCTTGAAATGAGTTGCCCGGAATCACTTTAAGGCCACAATTTTGCAGGGATAATCGTTTCAGTTTGCCAAGTCCTTTAAATGCATTTGGATCAATATTGATGAGGCTATTGTCGGCGAGAGTTCTGTAATGAAAGTATGCAAAGTTACAATGTGAGTCTTCTCCATTCTTCATTAATATCTAGTTACTGTAGTAGATGCAGGATCATAATACTCGCAAATAATGTTACAAACAATAATGTATTTCACATTCCCACCACTTCATTTTATAGATACTGCTTGAGTAAGCTGTGCGCATAGAAGATCCTTCTTTACAGTTACTTATTATCAAATTAATTACGTACAATGGTCACAGAAACTTCATTATAGTGCATGAACGTCCTGGCAAATGACTACAGTAGAATGTGCGAGTAGGGAGTCGCATAAATTTACCATAAGGAGAAGTACTTATATAACTTTGCTTCTGAATTTGCGGATAGTAGTTATTTTACTAAATAATCTTCATTTTGATTAAATTAATACAGTCTTAGCTTATTAGAAGTCCTTATTTTGTTGTGAAAAACTTAACAAGCACACTAAAAAGTCAAACTTCACAGACTTTACATAATGTACCCAAACAAGAAGCTCTGCGAAGATTTAAGGATAGCCATTGTCAGAAAGAGTGGAAGCAATCAGCTGCCGACAACCATCCAGGAACATTGGAAGGCTGTGAAAAATGTTTTCACATTTGGAGCGGAAAGTATTGATGGTAGAAGCCAGGCAAGGCACAGCATGTGGCTTACCAAGGATACCTGGAGGCGAATTGAAGAACGTAAGCTACTAAAAGCCCGTATTGTAGATACCCCAGCAGTAGCGAGGATTGAGCTAGAGTCCCTGTAGAAGTACAGCGTAGTATACGACGTGATAAACGTAATTATATTAACAACCTGGCCTTAGAAGCAGAGGAAACAGCGACCAGGTGCGATAGCAGAACCGTTTACAGAATCACCGAAGAGCAGACAGGTAGTCACCGCTCTAGCCAACATCCGGTACAATGCCTATATGGTGTCGTACTCGTTTCAGATGAAGATCAGCTCAATCGATGGAAGGAACCTTTCTCTATGGTCATTAACTGTGTATTCGCCAAGGATATGCACACAATTCAAACGGAGCTACACCTGCTGTTTATCGATTTTTAGAAGGCGTTTGACAGTGTCAACAGACAGTTTATCTGGCTCGCCTTGCGCAGGAGAGGTTTACCCGATAAACTAATAGCTACTATTAAAGCAACCTATGATGGCTCTAAATATCATGAGCTGCATAGAGGAATTCGATATTCTAAGTGGGTACGACAAGGTTGCATTCTATCGCCGATACTTTTTTTGTTGGTGATTAGCGATGTACTTCGCGCAGCTTTATCTACTGGAAACGAAGGAGTTCGTTGGACTCTTACATCTCAACTCAAACATCTGGATTACGCTGACGAAGTTTGTTTACTCTCATACAGAATTATGGAGCTGCACCAAATGACAACAAATGTGGAGAGGGAGGCTAATGTTGCGGGTTTGAAGATTAATACTAATACTACCAAAACCAAAATCATCAACCTCGGCACTAACTCAGTATCTCAAGTTAACATTGCTGGACAACCGGTAGAGAGAGTAGAGAGTTTCCAATATCTTGGGAGTATTGTCTCGACCGAAAGTGGACCCAAACAGGCAAAGCAAAATCAGTGCTTGGAATGATGTCCATGATATGGCGAAGCAATGCGATCAGCTTGAACACCAAGCTGTGACTGTTCCGTTCAAATGTTGAATCTGTGCTGTTGTATGGTTGTAGCACTTGGACCGATACTATCACAAAAAGATTACAAACGTTCGTAAATAGGAGGTGCCTACGGAACATCTTAAGGATTTTCTGGCCTAACCGTATCTCTAACGAACATCTTTACCAGAGAACGGGTCAGGAACCAATAGGCACAACCATCCAACGACGGAAGTGGCAATGGATTGGTCATACACCCCGAAAAGGTGCCAGTTCCATGGAAAACTACGCAAAGCAATGGAACCCGTTATCTCAGGATGGTAGAAGAACGGGTCGTCCGAGAAATACATGGCGCAGAACAGTTGAGGAGGAGTCACGGCAATTGGGGAAGAGTTGAAGAGAGCTGAAGCTCTTTGCCAGGAACCGCAAGCGATGGCGCGTAGGATACAGGACATAAAGAAAGAAAGAATAGTGCTTTTAATTAAAATGTAACAATAAAATAAAATACATTAATGTCGTGCTGTCAGATATACTTACAATTCTTCCAGATTCGGTACCGTAAAAAATGAATTTGCTTCTAAATTTGTTAAATTATTATTTCCTAGATCTCTGAAATGACAAAAAAAAGGAAATAGTAAATTAATTTCCTAGGAACCTTAAACATGAACTTTGATTAATTTTTTTTAATTTAATTTTAATTTAAAGCTTTTGAAGAAAAAACAGGGAAACTAATAGAAAACTTAAATATTTGTACAACGTTTCGTTAGACGATCCCACAATTGGATTGAATTATCGTTAGAAAGAACTTCAACTTCAACTTAGTTAGTTAGATAAGACTTTTATTTCATAAAAAGATAAGTTGGTACATAATTAAACATAGTTTTCGAGCCTATTTAGGTTTGGTCTTTATTGACCGTCTACCAACAACTTCAACTTCATTGTTTCGAAAGGACGATTCGAAAATTAAGTATCTTATACTAAGCGTTTCAGTATCCAGCTGTTCATAGATTTTTTTAAAAATAGCAATTTTGGAGTGGTTCATGCTCTGCCGAAGGATACACATTAAATTGCTCTGATAAAGTTATTCTCATAACCAACAAAGTCTTAATGGAGTTTTCATTAACTCAATTCCCGAATTTCTTGCTGGTCATCGTACGCATTTCATTACGATTATCATCCCTCAAGCAATTATTGTCAAGTAAAATAAACTTAAGAAGATTCAAATTCAGCTTTTTTATGCTCATATACATATAATGAGAAGACACATAAATGTTTGGAGATTTCGGTTGATTTTTTATGTGTCTAGATAACCCAAAGGAGATCCTTAATAAACCGTTAAAAGTGGGTCGACCTCCCACTTGTACATATCACACCATAGAACGAAAAATCTTGATTTGAAGATGAGACAGGACAAGCAAACGCTTTAAGCTCGATCAGTTGGTCATAAAAAGAAGCAAAAAATGCCAGAGGTTATTCAAGTAGCTGCAGTTAACGTTCCTTCATTCGCCTGATTGTGATTCTGTAAAGGAATAAACGAGAGACAACCCAACCGCTATATTATAAAGTCGATTTACAGTAAAGACTGCCACCACCCTGTGTTATCTGCCGTCCAGCCATCGTAATGGTCTTCGTTGGTGGTGGTGGTGCTGGTGGTGGTGGTGGAACCCTAATAAATCTTCCCGGTTGGTTCCAGTGAATTTTCATTTCGCTTTTCCTTTGTGTGCGAACATTTTTTGGAAAAGTTGTCTGCTGGTGGCACCGCTCGCTCAATTGACATGGAAGGCAGGCAGCACAACACCAAAACAGGGAGACACTTGAGAAGATTTATTACCGTTAGATCGCACGGACGGGTGAGTACCGATAGTAAAGGCGAAAAGGCTACAAAAAAACCATCATGTTTTTCATCATTTTTATGTTAACCAACGCTGGAGCATTAAATAGAACGCTGAGTGTACGATGGGAACGGGATGTAAACAGATTTTGATGTTCGTCTGCTTGTCGTGTT
Organism: Nephrocerus scutellatus; assembly: GCA_947095585.1. Taxonomy (NCBI): domain Eukaryota; kingdom Metazoa; phylum Arthropoda; class Insecta; order Diptera; family Pipunculidae; genus Nephrocerus; species Nephrocerus scutellatus. The sequence continues at coordinate 99,473,724 of OX352764.1, forward strand.
ATTCCTTTTTGTCATCAATAGCAGCTCCTTTTTTTGTTGAAAAATTAATTCCTCGTTGAAGTTTCTTTTTTTTTTCCTTGTCTGTTGTTCAGATTTTGTGTGCCAATTGCTAGTCATCGATATGTGCCTGTTGTTTACGAAGAGATACATTTGTGTCCTGCTGCATTAGTGGATTTTGTATGAAACGGATGTTTAACCTTTGTGTTACATAATTTAGACAATCAAAGCTGATGGATTTTTTAAATTTTTTGGTTTTTTGAAAAAAATTTCAATACACCTTCGTGGAGGTAACGCCTTTATTTGTATTTGTTAACGTTGTACGTGCAAAGCATGGAAACCTTTAATATATTACTTCCTATTCTCTTTGTTTTAGACGCGATGGATATTTCTTATTTGTCTTTATTTCCTTCCCTTGATCCGCGTGGGAGCACATGGCCCCTACAAACGCATACCAACCAACCTGGAAGGTTGCAAATTACTCAACTCGGTTCCCTGATTTCTTGCATCTGCATCCCCTTCGAAGGTTCTCATCCACGTCATAGATTCGCCGACTGTCATAAGGTTTTCATTCAAGCGTCGTCATCCGCAGATTTTCTTAGTGTGCCACCAATGCAGCTCCACTTTCAATAGTAAGTGCGACCTGTTCCAGCTATGTAATAATAATAATAATATTCAGAACATTGCGGTCCAAGGTCTAACTTCTCGCGACGATTTGTGCTGCGCATGTTAATTTTTGGACAGAAATGGAAGGGACCTACAATTTAAGGCCGGATCCGAACGGCGAATTGAGAAGCTTTCCGTGACAAGGAACGTTTGTCACCCATTCGCGGGAGGTGGGACACCGTTTTGGTGTTGCTGGGATTCGAACCTGAACCTCCTGCTCAACAGCCATGTGAACTTCTACTAAGCCACGGCGCCCTCGTGCCAGCTATGTAGCTAACCAGAAATCTCTGTTGGTGATACCTTCCAGCTGTCTCACTTTAAGTATTCGTCACAGACACTAATTGACGCAATCTTTTTGAGGCGGAAAGCGATTGATTCGGCGACGTATTAATATAAAAGAACTGTGAGAAGTCTTATTTTGGAAACTTTTTTTTTTTTGAGAACTACAGATGCTGTTCAGTATTCGAGCACGTAGATACTTCATGCCTGAAATACTTATAATATCTCACATTCGTTTAGTCGGTTGTCCAGTTGAGCTACGAGTAAAAGCGGCAAAGCGCGTATAGTTTGACTATTAGCTTGTCGGTCGGTGGTCAAACTTGTGGGAGTGTCACTGTTAGCAAGTGTACGCTAGAGCATACACAACGTGGCTAACAATCGTTCAGTCCTCCGGTTGCCTTTGGTCGTGTGAGGGCGGTGGTGAGCTCGTACACTTCCATGGCTATGAAAAAAATGGCAGGCTGGCCCGCTCACGGTAAGAATAACGGTTGCGGCGGAGAACTCGTACAACCTAGTAGTATTGCCCGTAGTTAAAAATTAATAGTTGGGGATTCCGTAGAATCACCCTAGGATGAAATTTCCAAAATTGCTCAAAAGCGGAGAGGTCAGTCGAACGGTAAGTTAGATAGGCAAATGTATTACCACTGTGCCGAAAATGTGGCAAAGAGAAGGAATCAATTAATGTAACTAAGCAAAGAACAACGGGAGCGGAACTGTTGAAAGGTAAGCTTTCTTGGTCAGAATTGCTCTGTCCTGCCAAGAGATTTCCCGTGAATTATCAGTGCATGTTTCAAAAGAACGATTGGGAATCTTATCGGTATCATTTGGAAAAAGGGAATATGTTATGCAATCGGTTGGTATTTCCTTTATTTAACCAACATACCAACATACCAAGATACCCAATCTGATACTGTACGGGGAGCGGTATTTTCTTTTGATTCGACCAGTGTACTGTGTATACCTACACAGTGACGCAAATTGTCTGTATATTAGCTGTATGGTTTGTGACGGATTATTTGGCTATGACGGCTATTCAAATACTATTGACACACCTTTTGCGAAGGTACCTGACAAGGTTGTCGAAGTCATTGTTAAGGTTCTGGAAAATACTTTTCAATATTAGAATTAAATCACTCAAATGCATATAGTTTTTTTTAAAAGACTGGATAAGCTGAAGTTTTTTTAATTCAATTAATAATCTAAATTTTGGTTTCTTACAAAAGCCTACTACTCTCTATGTACATGGTAATACCCCATGGTTCCTACACGTACGCATAGGCACGCACATACAGTCCTTATACAATAAATCTGCCTCGAGACACCAATTTCAATTAAATGCCTCCTTAATTAGAATTCAAATCAACCATTTATGTAGGAACGAGGCACTCTATGTGCAATTATGCAGTTGCACCACGATGCAAAATTCAATTTGAAAGTAGTCTGCGCTGTGCCGGTGCTTGAAGTTCTATGGGTCCAAATTTGAACAATGCCATCGATCACACTTTGGTATTTTGGCCCCACATCTAGACAACACAACTGCAACAACAACAACAACAGCGTTAGTGTTAAATTGCATTGTAGCACGGCTTTTTAACTAAAGACAGCTAGAGGTTCTCTGTGCACTCGTTAGGTCATCTGTGCCTTGCCGCAGCCACACAGTGTTGTGAGCACACCCATGTAGAGTTGCAAATCTTCAATAGTGCAGTGCATGGCCATTTTGACGACCATGGTTGTCTGGTTTCTGGTTTTTGGTGTCTGCACATTTATCGCGCCAGCCTGTATAGTGACTCAGTTCGACTGGACAGACTGTATGTGTATGGGGTGCGTGTGGCAATTGCAAATGCGAATTATCGAATTATTCCCCAAGGAGGAACGTGCATGCTCTTGATGCTGTCGTCTGTCGGTGGTCATGTCGTTGAGACGTGTGTGCATTTTAATTTTTGCTCCATGCATTTCGGGCGAGATACTATACGACGACGACTTTAATGTTATTCTTATTCGAAGCACAACAACCGTCCACCACTCCCACTCACACACAAGGTTTCGACAGAAGCGCACCACACACTTCCGTTTGTTTTATGCTAATTCGTTCACGAATTCTGTTGTTGTTGTTGGTACAGCAGTTGTTGGCGATACTTACTTATTCCTGAAAAAATATTATTAATTGTACAAATGTGCTGCTTGGAATTGAAATAAAGTTTTAGGTTTGGGTGGAGAATGCGTAATGGTTGGTGGCGGCCAATGGAATTATCCAATTGGTAACCACATTGCATTGAGGAATATTGTAATGAAGGATATTCCAGCGATCAATTTCTTGCATTCCATGCACGTAGACGTGAGGAGAAAACAATAATTGAATACTCCCGGTGAGCAAGGTATACACTTCGTATCAATGACACCCTTTGTTGTTTCAGTCCAATTTATTGTCATTGCCACCAGTTCAGTTGACAACTATCAACACCAGAAATAATCCTAATTAACAGTGACATTATAGGGGATTCTGATTTTCCATGGAGTATGCTTAAGAAGAAGCTATGTATTGGAGAAGGCAGCCGCACTATTTTTAATAAAGCGTCACTAAAGCCTTTCAACTGATTTGTACGGATAAGATTTGGAAATCCTTCTACTTGCTTCACCAAAAGCTTGGAGGAGAACTCCATCTAGAACATAGGGCAGCAACAAGATCCCTCCATCTGTCCTGATTTGCCGTAAGGGGCTTTAGCTGTGGCCACCTATGAATATTCTCAAACTTAGCTTCCTCCAATACAGTTGACCTCCATATTGATTTTGGTCTTTCAGCACGCCTTGCAACCTGCGGATTCCATTCAAAAGATTATTTCGCCGTGTCATTGTCTGGTTTCCTTAATGTGGAGCCAATCCAACCCCATTTTCGTTGCATGATGTTTGCATCCACTTTTTACTGACCGGTCCTATTCCACAACTTGACCTTTGATATGATTTGTGGCCAAGAGATTTTAAGAATGTACAGCAGACACCAACGAACGAAAGCCTGTCACCTGTTGAGATGTTGGCAGAACATGTTCCACAGGCGTATAATAGCACGGATTTTACGTTGGATTCGAAAAGTCTCAACTTGATGCATAGATAATGATATTTTACTAGAATTCCATATAGGAGTGAGGGTTCCAAATGCACACCGAGCTTTATTTATTCTGATGTTCACATCCAGATCTGTTCCACCATTAATTGCAATTCAACTGCCCAGATAGTTGAACTGCATGACTTCCTCCTACATTGTTCTGGCCTATGTGCATTATTTTGGTCTTATTAACGTTAACCCTTAAGCCGGCAACCTCTCCGTTAACTTGCAGTGATTGACACATTTGATTCAAGCCAGCAGTGCTATCTGCCAGAAGGCAGATATCATCGGCATAGTCTATATGGCTCAGCTTATCAAACGATCTGCATTTGATCCCACCGTGGCAGTCATCACATCATCAATTTCCAGTTAAAACATCAGGATAGGTAACTAACATCTACCTGTCTCTCACCTTGACGCAACTTGAAAGAACTGAACTGCATAACGAAACACCTTGCGTTATTGTATGACTCTTTAATGGCATTAACTATCTGCGTAGGGATACCCCTGGCAATAAGCGAGATCCAGATGCATCCCCGATTAACCCAGTCGAAGACGTTTTCCAAATCTACGAACATCAGGTAGACCGGTGATTGGAGCTCGGACAATTTTTTAAATTATATTTCCCAAGGTGTTAATGTGATCGATACATCTTGGTGTCTCTTGAGCGTGGACTCGATCCTGGACTTTATCGTTTCCAGTATAATAATTGCCATTAACTTCCGGAATACGGACGAAACGGTGATACCATGCTATTTATTTGCAGTATTTTAAGTCCGTTTTTTTGTAACTTCACAATCACTGGATAGGTTTCATTCACCCAAACAGTCTCCACTATTTGTTACAAAATACATGTAGCTGCTTTAAAATCTTCTTTCAGGAATTCTAAAGGTATGCCGTCGAGTCCACCTGCTAAAGGCAAACGATCGCGGTGACAATACCGCTGGAAGCTCTGCATGCGTTTGTAAGTTAGTCACTCAAATTCGCATTCTGGTCATCGTTAGGCACTGCACAAAATTGATCCTTCCCCCATCGCAGCTGATCTTCTATAGTTACCAAGAGGATATCGTTCACATCGACCACAGGATGGTTCGTTGTGCTACTCTTACCGACAATATCTTTGGTGATTTTATGCTACTCCCGTATAGCAACTCTTCCAGCAGCATGTTCCGCACTCTCCGCAAGTTTGTCCACCCTAATCACCTTGTAACATCTCACACAACTTTGCACTTAGCTGCTCTATACTCATTCTTTAAGAGATCAGTTTCCAATGAGCATCGCTTTCCGCATTGATTCTAACTTTCAGTGTCATTCGGTGTGTGATTATATCCCAGGTGTTTTTGGAAATCCAGGAATCTCTAGTTCTTTTTTGTCTAGGTACTGTTTCTGATCTGGTTGCAATAAAAACGTTCTTTACTCGACCCCACATATAGTCAACTATATCAGTATTCACGACTAACTGTAAGTCTGACGCTTTGTCGCGAAGTGCGGTGGCAAAGTTTTTTCCTACATTTGGGTCACTTTGTATTGAAAGATAGCCTACTTTCTGTACCTTCTAAGGGACGCTGGAGAGCCAGCTGTTCGTAAAGCCAACAGCAAGTGATAATCTCTACCTACATCTGCCCCAAATACCATATTAGTTTCCATACAATAGAGGTATAAACATAGAATGAGGCGAGTGAACTGGAGGTTGGATTAAACCAGTCCATTACCAAATCCTGTAACTGATTATTCTGCTGGCACTGAAACTATAAACTCCAAACCTGCCTGGATTTCTGCTCTATAACCTTGCACCGTGTATTTCTCGTTCGACCCGTTCTTCTGCCATCTTAAATCAACGATTTCCATTCTATCGCATAGTTAGCTATGGAACTGTCACCTTCTCGTAGTATATATGACCAATCTACTACCACTTCCATCGTCAAACGAACAATCATCGTGCCTATTTGTTGTTGGCCCATACTTATGTTAAGCTGTTTGTAACATCAAGAAAGAAAAAATCCTTCTTTCCTGAAAATTCTCGACACACTCATTTCACGCTAATATTTATTGTCATCGACGATGATTTTGCTCCCCGGGGAATTCTGTCTAATAAACACCATTCCTGTCAGCAACGCTTAGTCGTCACAAAAGTCGGTAGCACTTTTGTGCAATTAATCGGTAAATCTTGAACTAATTCCGTAAATCATGGGACAATTACAAGATCCGCGCTAAACGGCCGAAAATTAATGATGGTGTTGTATTTTGTTTTTCCCGACTTGTCAAATGATGATGCTCCGGCAATTTTCCAGATTATTTATTACCCGTCCACATGGGCCAAGACAGAGAACAGTGAAATTCGGTCAACGGAATAAATGGATTTCGGGCAAAGTGAGCGCTTTCTTTGGGTGAGTGTGTGTGTTGCTTCTCGTGTTCACCCAATTTTTCGACTGTGTGGCGGTCTGTGTCGACTTTTTCGCATTCTTCTTCAGAGGCCAAGCTGTGTGTGTGTTTGAGCTGCTTTTTCTTTTGGCAACGTTCCAACCTTTAGTATTCTCCTGTTGATTTTGCGCCTTTTTTAATTCCATTGAATTCCATTTCTCGTTGCTCAAATATTGCTGAACACCTGATTCCATCTATGAGCATCGGCCAATTATCGCCAGCACCCCATCAAGAGTAATAAAATCAACGAACCACGAATCACCACGTCGTTCGATGGGCTTATAACGACAAATTAATCTTTGTACGGCTTTCAAAAAGACACTCGAACTACCAAAACTCTAACTCCACGTTAGAGACCAACCAAGTGTTGCAATTTCTGGCAATTTTCGTAATACGCGTATTTGCAAATAAATACTTGATTTGCCATAAAAAAGACACCACATACATCACTTTTGTTGGCTTTGGCAAATCAAAACGACCTCATGCGGCTAAAGACTAAGCTATGTCTACCTATATTGAAGTCCACGGTAAAAATGTGATTATGTGATGGTAGTGATGATGCGAAATCTTAACATGGGTTCATCCGGTGATCGTGGCTGTGAAAGTCCGTCAAATTCTAATTAACCGTGCAAATTATTTGTTGCCATTTTGAATTTGTTTATTGAACAACAATTTAATTTTTACTTTTCCCACGACACTGCGATATGACTTTTTGCGTCGACGGAAAATCCACAATCTTCCACTCCACGAGCAAAGTTTGTCATCATCACGAGAAGATCACTTGAGACAGAATGGCAGACGGAATAGGCATCAAGCGCAGCGCTATTTTAGATTGACACATTTTCTGCGCTGCAGATCACTTGACGATGATAATAACGATCACTAATCACGATCGTTGGCTTTATTGAGCGCCCGTCATCAATTCAACACGCTCCAGTCAATTTCTCAATGAGTACCTCTCGCAATTTGGTTGGAGACAGAAATGCATGCTTCTGATGGTTGATGCACCGCAAATGGTTGGTTGTTCGCAGAATGAAGCTTATGTGTTTTTGGCCATATTTGGAAGGTGGTTTCTTATTTAGTGTAAGCCCGTACATTGTTACCAGAGTCATTGTAAATAGAGAAGATATCTTTTTTTTTGTTTTGTGTTTAATGCAGGTGCAGTCGGGTAATTGTTGCAATTCCTCTAATGAAAAATTGGGCGACCAATATTTGTTTTTTAAATTAAATAAATTTGTCCATTGATCAGAACCAATTGATAAATTGGTGAAATATGAATATGAATTTTATGGATATCGACTTCATATTAAGAGTACATTTCGAGATCGAATTTAATTTTTCATCGCTCTGTAAATAACGAGTATTCCCGCAGTCCATAGTTTGTATCATTTAATTTAACGTCAATCACCCTCGAAATCTCTTGAAAAGAGAAGCCTACCAAGCAACACCACACCAATAGCTACCTATGGATTCGGCACTGATATCAATATCGAGTCCATCTCCAAAAAAGAAGTAACACCAAGACCACCTCAAGACTCGCAAAATCCCAACAACTCCGCTGAAGAGTGTGCCAATTAAAAAAAACGACGATGCGCCGCTTACTCAGCGCAATGCATGGAAAGGGTAATTAACGTTCTAAGCGGCCGGCGCTCATTTGCCCATGATGCTTAGATTGCATATTTATTTTCATAGGCGAACGACCGCCGATGTTTTATATTTTTTGTTCCCATGCACCGAGTGTGCCATTAAAGAATACGTATGGGTTATTTTTGTTTACTTTTGTTTTCATGCACCAAGTGTGCTATTAATACGTAGTACTGATTTGTGAATGCTTTTACTTTGAGAGGCACTAGACGATGTAGGGTCAAAAATGTTGTATGCTTTTAGGCATGTTATTTATGTGGTCGCTGGTGCGATCCCTCACAGACCCAACACTTTCTTACAAACAGTTATCATCGCATAAACTACACTATAATATTATAATATTAGCTTTGGAAGGTGTGACGGAGCCGCTGCGGACAGCGTAGAGCATATGTTCTGACATCTTCACATATTTTAGACATTAAATCTTGATACTAAAGATAGCACACCATTCGAGCTTTTGGACGCGTCCCGAAGATGACTATCATATGTCAAAACTCACATTTGATGTGACGTAAAGAGTAAACTGTAGCTAGGATGGTACTGCATTTGCTGCAAACTCCTGCGAAATCTGCTTATACCACACAGATATATTATTTTATTTAATGTCAATTGTCCTGAAAAGGCAAATACCACCTCGTGGGCCAGTAGACGCCTCTACGGCAGAAATGGGGGTCTAAATTAATACATTGAATGTATACTATGATGGTGAACTGCACTGCATTAGGAGCTGTTGTAGAGCTTGTAGGATGGCGGCTAGATGCGCTATTAAGCTGTAAGTAGAATACGGCTACAAACCAGGTGACTATGTGGGACATCTGATATTGAAGAATTATCAATGCTCCGTCATGGTCGAAAAGAACCTGACCAAGTCATGCGATGTCATAAAGCGACTCAGGCATATTGGACAGAATTGTGCAACACTCAAAGTTCCAAGATAGAATAGGGAATCATTTTTTTACTTAATTCTTTTCAACTGCTGGCATACGCTGACAACATCGTTATCATTAGCAGAACCCAGCAAGCTGTCACTGGTGAGTTTTCCAGCACTGAGGAAAAAGCTGAGAAGATGAGACTGCCAGCTAATGAGGACAAGACAAAGTATTTGCTGTCGATAAGAAGGGACACTCAACATCGATGTATTAGGCAGAACGTAACAATAAACAGCAATTATTTAAGAGAGTTTGAGTCTTTGTTTACCTAGGCTCCCCAACAAAATCCGATTACCACACCAGTGGGTACCGTGGCTCTAGTAGTTCGTGCGTTGTACTTGTGAGCCGGAGGTTCGCGAGGGGTGGGACCGAGAAAAATAAGTTTGGTGTTTCAGGGATTTCGGATACGGTATTGAATTGTAGAACCCTTTCTTTTGTGTGCAAAAATATAACACGCACAAGACGATTGGTCGCAAGGAGCAAGGCCTTGGCCAACAACAGTCTCGATCGCTGTTCCTCGGGGCAAAGAAGGCAAAGCAGTTTCTCCCTCGAACAACGAAGATGACCTTGTATTAAATTCCCAGTCCTCCCCTATAGCGCTTATTGAAGGCGGATGAAGATAGCCTTGGTATTCCCGAAGAAAAATTCTTCAGACAGGTTTCTGTCCCCTATCCAATGATGGTTTTTGGAGCAGAAGATTTAATGACAAATAATAAGTGCATCAGTGCCATGACATAGACCTAGTCAAAAAGCTGCATATGGGACGTTTAGCTGAGCAACAAAAACATAAATATTTCTTTCTAAGAGAATAAAATACAAAGAGAGAATACAGCAGTTTGAAAAATCGGGACACATTGCACCAACTGGACGAGTAAACCCACTTCAGACTGTCCACTTTTTAGTCAATTTAAAGGATCAAAGAACTCGTGAATCTTGCATATTTTGTATTTTAAATGACGAACGTTTTCTTTATTTCTCCCGACTATATGTTATTCTCATAGACGTTGTTCTGTTTCTTGTTCACAGAACGCATATATAGAGCAGCAATTATCCTCTAGAACTAACCCTCCCTGGTAAATGGTGTGTCAGTTTGCAATTAATGACCAACTCCACCCAAAAAAGCGTCTGCTCTTTCTGTATAAAAATAAAAGGACAAAGGAAAAGGAAAGCTTCACTCACAATATTACAACGTCCATTGGCAGCTCCCGTGGAATCTCAGGCACACCAACACCACGACAACTTAACGACAGCCGATTTAGATGGCCGGTACAATAGCATCGCAGAGCCACCCACATTTCACACACCTTATGCAACGTCCGTTCAGTGCCACCACCATCTGAGCCACTTTCACTGGCTCCACTGATGGCACTTCCATTGATAGTCGATAGCTGTTTCGCTGCAGCCTTGTCCGCTGCCATGGCTGCTTTGGCAGCATCACGCACCGATCCATGATACTCTTTAAGCGATTTCTCATAGAGAATTTGGGCTTCACGCTCTGGATCAGCAGACGGCAGCATAATATTCTCACGTATCACATCGGACACCGCATTTCTATGAATCGCTGAATTCATCGTCGCAAATTTACTATACACAGGACTATCACTTTTGTTGGTTGTATTTGTGTTTGAATTTTTTTTATTACTATTACTATTACTACTATTATTTCTGCTACTACTACTACTACTAATACTTTTAGTTTCACTATCGCTATTAATACTTTGTGGCACAGACACTGAATGCGGTCGACGAACTACCGTGGTGGTTGCCACAGTTGACGGCGCACTTTGTGTGCTATTCATTGACTCCGTCAATGCAGTGGTTGCTGGTAGGCTTGGGCTAGGTTTGAGGATGCCTGCCACACTATCTGTACCAAGACTCCCAACGCTGGAAACCGCTACCGCAGCATTTACTAATTTAGATGGAATACTCTGCAGCAGGCACATTACCAAAACAAAGATCACAGAATCCTTGAGAAGAAACCAACTACGTGCTCGGCTGGCGCGCGCTTTTCGACCGGCCATTCCTTTGTGTGTGTGATGGATTCCAGTCGAGTTCCTCAGATAACTAAATGCCGAGGCAGGTCCAATGGGTGATGACGTCGTCGTCGTCTACGTTATCGTAGTCTGTTATCCAGCAAGTTGATTATCTCTTCTGTTGAACACATTTTGTTAGGCGACTTTTGTAAGAAGGGTCCTAGTGATTCAAAAAATTCGTCTCTCTGAAAAAAAGAAGAAATTTGATACTTTTATTGGTAGTTGGAAATGGCTAATAGTTTCAGTTTAGAACAGTATGGTAATTGGAGGACTTTGCTGATCCTGTTAATATAAGCCTTGATATACATAATATTCTAGAATTTCTTAGAGTTTTCTTGAAAATAAAGAATTATATGTTTGTGTCTAACTAACGGCACGCCTGGACCATTTTCAACCAAGCTTAGTATTATACATATTACTTATAATCTGAAGTCACACACAGGTGGTGGTGGTGGTAAATTATTATCGAATTTTAAAAACGTGCAACCCAGGGAACTCAGCTAGTAATAAATTAATAGAAAGCTCAAAAATAACTCAAAAAATTTAGGTTTGAAATTTAAAAAATATCTAAAGACGGATAGTTATTTGAAAGCCACTCTCCGAATGATCAAAAAAAAAACAACCTCGGTGAATAACCGCAAAAGCGACAACGCTTTGGTGACTTCGACATCGATTCAAAATTTCTTCATACATCAGGAAAGATTTTGTACCGGCAACAGAGAAATCATAACCAGTAAGAAGCAGGATTTTCCCTGAGAGTCCGGCAAAAACGCAAACTCTAGGCTCAGGTTGTTAAACGCAAGGGATGTGAAAAAATTTAGTATTCTCCTATTAAATGAAATTTAAGCTGCATTTCGGAGAAAGAAGAACTTTCCAAAGAAAGAACCAAAGGAGAGACTTAGCGGAAAATACCTTGAAAGGAAGACGTAATATTTTTAAGTGATTTGTCCCCCTATTTTATGAAAGCACCTGTATCCTCCTGTGCAGACCACATAAACACCCTGCGGATCATTCTTGAACAGTGCGTTGAATTCCGGTCACCACTGCACCTGCTGTTCATCGATTTGGAGAAGGCGTTTGACAGTGTCAGCAGACAGTTTATCTGGCTCGCCTTGCGCAGGAGAGGTATACCCGATAAACTAATAGCTACTATTAAAGCAACCTATGATGGCTCTAAATGTCATGTGCTGCATAGAGGAAAGCTGCCAGAGGAATTCGAGATCCTAAGTGGGGTACGACAAGGTTGCATTCTATCGCCGATACTTTTTTTGTTGGTGATTAGCGATGTACTTCGCGCAGCTTTATCTACTGGAAACGGAGGAGTTCGTTGAACTCTTACATCTCAACTCAAACATCTGGATTACGCTGACGACGTTTGTTTACTCTCACACAGGATTATGGAGCTGCACCAAATGACAACAAATGTGGAGAGGGAGGCTAATGTTGCGGGTTTGAAGATTAATACTAATAATGTCAAAACGAAAATCATCAACCTCGGCACTAACTCAGTAAATCACGTTAACATTGCTCGACACCCGGTAGAGAGAGAGTAGAGAGTTTCCAATATCTTGGGAGTATTGTATCGACCGAAGGTGGAACCGAACAGGACATTGTCAACCGAATCGGCAAAGCAAAATCGGTGTTTGGAATGATATCCATGATATGGCTAAGCAATGCGATCAGCTTTAACACCAAGCTGCGACTGTTCTGCTCAAATGTTGAATCTGTGCTGTTGTATGGGTGCAGCAATTGGAAGGTGACCGCTACTATCACAAAAAGATTCGTAAATAGGCGCCTACGGAACATCTTAAGGGTTTTCTGGCCTAACCATATCTCTAACGAACATCTTTACCAGAAAACGGGTCAGGAACCAATAGCGCAACCATCCAACGACAGAAGTAGCAGTGGATTGGGCATACACTCCGAAAAGGCGACAGTTCCATAGCAAACTACGCAATGCAATGGAACCCGTTATCTCAGGATGGTAGAAGAACGGGTCGTCCGTGAAATACTTGGCACAGAACAGTTGAGGAGGAGTCACGGCAATTGGTGAAGAGTTGGTAAGAGCTGAAGCTCATTGCCAGGAACCGATGGCGCGTAGGTGTAGTAGAGGCCCTAGGACCCACAATGGGATACAGGACATAAAGAAGAAGAAGATTATGTAAGAAAGACGTAACATTTTTAAGTGATTTGTACCCTTATAATGCCTAGGCACAGCGTGTGCTTGGATATATTTCAATTGAAAAAGAAATGCACTTATTGTGGTGGGTGGAGTTAAAAGTTCACACCCGAGCGCTCACCGACTAGAACATAGTGCTTATAAGCCCTAATGGTTGGCTCTTATCTTGATTACCGCCTACATCAACTCAACCGCAATTGTGAATACAGCAGTATACCCGAACTGATTGTCATATTTCCACCGCCATTTCATTTGTGCCTAAAATCTAGATCATCAGTGTGCTGAGAAAAATCTGTACGTTTTTTAGACGCGCTAAAAATTTAATCCCGTGCCCTACAAGCGGGAGCCAACGATGCTAATCACTGGACTACCGAAACTAATTGAATAACCGGTTTGGGATGTTTCTGCCTCGTTTCGATGAGATCAAGAACCATACAATTGTTAAAAAATATTAAAACAAAAAAATATATGACTCAATTCACAACACTTCAGGGTCTCATCATATAGCAGCGTAGCAGGTTTATTTTTATAATGATGTACCCTGCGGGACTTTGACCCATATTATACTAAGCATATCGTGGACGTACTTAGCACAATCGTGTTCTACAAGTATACTCATATTGAGCTTAAGTTTATTTAGGTTGGACTTTACACAAATTGAGTACATAGAACACCACTTCAACAAGACGTCATTCATACTGCTCGGCATACTACGATTTTCATTAAAAATCATAAAGAGTCAGTTATGGGCGAATGAAAAATCAAAATTTGTCCCTGAGTCCACTGACGGCGAGGTGTAGATGCACATAAAATATTTATATCAGAAAATTTAAAAATTCCGCACACTTAGTAGAACACACTCATGACGAAAGTGTTTTCTTAATAACAAAGCGATTTAATACAAAAATACCAGAACACCCTGTTTATTTTTCTAATTACGTTGCCAAGTTATCAAAATCTAACCATTAATTCATTGATGATGTTTTGTTCTTCATCCCTCTCCCTCTGAACTCTTCCAAGAAAGTCTTCGGTGTTTGCCTTTTGATTCGGAGCTCCATGGCACTCGCATGTGGCGATGCTTTTTTCGTTTTGTGAATATCTGGACCCTCTTAATAGCATTTTTTGATCTATTGTTGATTTAACCGCGATTGGCCGAAAATTTACTGGAACTCTGTTGTAGTATGCGAGTACCATTAGTTGATTGAAACTTTTGCTTCACACGCTATTTACCATTCTTATAGAACACGCAATACATTTATATTTTTTTTGTATATTTTGTACGAATATATACCTTATAGTGTCTGAAGTAATTCGTCTTTATTGTTATCATCAAAAAGCATTAAGGTTCATCAGTCGGCATCAGTCACGCAATGAACTTCGCTTGGCCTGTGCTATTGACTTTACTTTCTTAAATGTATATTCCATAAATCACCAATCAATCAAATGACTTTTTGGGTAAAAATAAATATAAAAAGGCGTTTTGTTTCTTAACAGTTTTTGTAACTCACTCTCCGCCCTGCCCCGCCAGAAGAAATCGCTAAGCTAACAAAGTCAAACCATGAATGCATTCTCTTGATGGGATGCGACTCCAATTCCAGACATTCCCTCAGGGGCAGCTCGGAGGACAATGAACGGGGTGAGTCTCTTTTTGATTTTATTATTAGCAGGCAGCAACCTCCGTAATTGTAACTCTGGTAATACTACAACCTTTACCTTTCGGGGGTCGGAGAGGTTCAATGGTTGGGACGTGGTAATCGACATTACCATGATTTCTAATGATAAGGTATTCAGGGTTGATAACTGGACAGTGTCCGATGTCAACTCGTACTCGGACCATAAGTATATAAGGTTCGATCTGAACCTCCGTACGGGAGTCGATCAAAACTTATTAAAACTTAAAAAGAACTGACTGGTTAAAATTAGGCAAACTACCCAATATTGAATCAACTTCGGCTGATAAATTGGACAATAAAATTAATACGTTCGAGAAATCAATGAACGTGGCACTGAAAGCAATCAGTCGGAGTAAAAAAGTTCACCCTCCGTGCTGGAACCAAGACCTTAGTAAACTTAGGAGTATGACTAGATCGATCTTTAATATCTGCTATTCCAACAAATATTGGCAGCCTTATAAAGACTGCTTAAGAAGGTACAAGAAGCCAAGCGACGCTCTTGGATGGACTTCTGTCAATTAATTGAAACTACAAGGAGTCTGCTAGAATTTGAAAGATTCTGGCCAAAGAGAGCACCTGTCCGACTTTCATCAAGAAAGCAGACGGCGGCTGGACGGCATCTGCGGCAGAACCCCTGGATCTTCTCATTAATAAACATTTCCCTACCAGCAGCTATGAGTGTGCAGATAACTTGGAAAGGTTGCATGCTGAGCATCTGTTATCCCGTGATGCAGTGGATAACATCATAGCCCGGGAAAAGGTTTTCTGGGCTTTGTGAAGTTTTTCGGCCTATAAGTCTCCTGGCCTGGATGGCATACAGCCGATTATGCTACACATGTCACTGGAGGTGTCAACTTCCTGGCTCATGAAGATTTTCAGAAGCTGTCTCCTACTCAATTATGTCCCCCGAAGCTGAAGAGGAGTTCGGGTGGTTTTCATACCCAAAGCAGGCAGAAGAGGCCATGTATTAGCAAAGGATTTTAGGCCGCTAAGTCTCTCTTGCTAAAGGTTCTGAAACGAATTCTAGATCATCATATCAGGCAACGATTTGAAGTCACAAAAGCATCGAGATCTCAACACGCATATCTCAAGGGCAGGTCCACGGAGACTGTCCTTCATGAGGCATTGCGAACAATTGAGCACACGATCAACTACAATCAGTTTACTTTAGCCACCTTTTTAAATATAGGTAGAAGGGCCTTTCAACAATGTTTACATTGAGGCCATTAATGAAGCTCTGACCAAGTCAGGAGTGGAATTCTTCCTTATGCAATGGATCGTATCCATGATTGGCAGCAGGATTATATATGCCAATCTTGGCAGATGTAATATTACCAAACGAGTTGACAGAGGCACCCCTCAAGGAGGGGTTATCTCTCCCTTACTATGGCTGATGGTAATTAATGATATGCTAGTAAAACTTTAAGAGGATAGGACGAAGGTAGTTACGTATGCAGATAACGTGGTGATACTCGTATCAGGCCAGTACCTCTCCGTGATCAGTGAAGTCATGGAAAGGGCTCTGGGTAAAGTTAGCTCGTGGGCAACAAGCTGTCAAGCTGGAGTCAACCCTGCGATGACCAAAATGGTTTAGTTCACCACTTAATCCAAGATCATCATTCATTCCAAACTCAATGGGAAAAGTTTCACTGGTACACCCAGCGCCAAATATCTCCGAGTGATCTTAGATAGGAAGCTTATCTGAAAGGCTAACATAGAGAACAGGGCTAAGAAAGCATGCGTAGCAATCTAGGCTAGCATCAAAACCATCGGAAGGAAATGAGGTCTTCAACCAAGGATGGCTATCTGGCTGTACACAACTGTTGTACGGCCAATTCTCACCTATGGATCGCTGGTTTGGTGGCCAGCAGCAGCCAGTATAATGCCACCAAACTCAGAGAATCTGGGTGGTTTGCTACTAGACCATACGGGCACTGTAATATACTGCAGACAAGTACCTGAACGCATGATACCATCATCTACTAACTACTGCATCCCTAAATTTAGCTTCAACTCCTCGTTCAGCGTTGAATTTCCTACCAGGGGATACTGGAAGGATGGGATGGGAAGCGAGGTAATATGATATATTATGATGGAAAATGTAAACAATCACAATTCGGTTCTATTTGCCTGAACAAGAGACCGACCACCGACCGATCTTCAAATTTCACATGAAACTCGACATAAGAACAAGTCATCATGTCTAACACACACGCATTTACCACTACTTTGAACTTTAACTGTCACGATCTCAATCTCCGTTCCCGAACCAAATCGCGCAGCAGATCACCAGTAGACCGCTCATAAAATATCTAACAAAAACAAGAAATTAGATATATTTCTCTGTTGGATACGTCATAAGCACGTCAATTACAATCCACTCTGCAATATCGCGAGTGCAAGAGATCAAACGCTTCACGATCGATTCATCAATATTGCATAGCACGTTTACAGTCGGTCAAAGAGTCCGACAAAAAAACAAAAACAAAATAAAAAATCTCCCCAAAGCCACGTCGTTTTTCCACTAGCACCTTGTTAGTCGGTTTACGACCGGCTAACGCAAAGGAAGGTGCAAGAGATCAACACATGAAAATAAAGAAATAAAACTCGACCCACCAATCGGCTGAAGATTAATCAGATATATCGCAAAGTCTAGATAATGCTGTATCTAACAGCAGATACAGATATGTACTCACGTTATTCCACACACTGCTGGAATAATTAAAGAGATAGACAAAACTCGATTAACCGCCCGCAGGCTTAGTGCCTTCTCGGACTTAGAATTCAGTTTTTTGCTTAAATCCGAGTTGGCGCATGGTGCATGGTGCATTAAGTGTTAGTCTCTTATTAGGGTCCCTCGGGTATTGGGGGCAGCTAGGCGACATTCGTTTCGTGTATGGGCAATGTATTGCATCTAAGTCGCAGCTTATGGAGAAAAACTTGTCGTATAAGATTCCAACACACACTTGAATTGTCGAATTTAGAGGAAAACACTGTTTTTCTTTTTTAATTTTTCCGACCGATTAGTTTGACATCAAATGCATAGTTTCTTCAACACAGTGTCACCCTAAGAAAAGCCATTCATGCCCTGTGATACGTTGTTTCCCGGTGTTTCCGTTTTAAGTATGTTCTAGAAAATTTGGTACTAATATTTGGTGTTTTTTTTATTTATTGTAACGTAACGTAAAGTAATGACATTCTTCTCGTGATGCAGGTGACATTTTATGCTTTGGTCTTTGTCACTTTATCTGCTCGATTGGATTGGATTAGGTAAGAATCGTAGCTTCCGATCGAGCATACCCTGAATGAACCATTATCTCATTTTCTAGACAAACAAATATCTTTTATTTCACTAAAAAAATTAATTTTTTATAATTTCTTTCATTAGTTGCATGACATGCAATTCCATTGATGCTCTCTTTGGATAGACAATCTTAACATTTCTATGTTTTCAATTTGTTTGTTTGTGGGTCAATTGATCGCTAATGAACAACATTACAAATGTAGACGATAGACACATTCAGAGGGGAATTTTATTTTTGCTCATCAAACCACTGGCCAGCACCAATAGTGGAATAACAACATTTGAAATTCTGTGCAATTTAACGCCACGTGAATATCTAATGGAAGGTATGTCTGCGTAAAATGACTATCAGCGATCACATTCTTACCGCTGCAGTTTAAAGGAGAGACAGAGAGAGAAGTGTAAAAACCCAAAAAGCAATTAGTTTGCAAATTTATTCATAGTATGTTGTACAAGACGCTGAAGAGGTACTCGCGAATTGCGATCGCCCACTGACGCTGTACGATCGTGATATGGCATCGATTTTTTTTTTAAAATTCAGCTCTGCACCATGCAGGGAAGATGAATTTTATGGTCCATTTGTCGAGATGCATTTAAGATTTAAGAGCTCATTGGAAGCTATGTGAATTTTGACACAATCATTTTTTGCCTTTTTCGATTTTCTCAAAGCATATCCACTAGTAAGCCGTCAAAGTGACAGAGTTTTCGTAGTTTTCATGGTGAATGCTTTGCAAATGGAACGGCAAACCGAAACCGAAACCAAAATGTCAAAAACAATTGAGAAATTAGTCTGCTTGCTCCCTCATTGCCTTATTGCTGAGTGAACCCTACCCGTCGATTGCTGACAAGTAGCAAAGTTACAAGGTCGGTACAAAACTTTACAAATAAAACGCAAAATCAAACTGTACCCCGGGTACAGTTTGCAAATAGAACGTCAAACCAAATCACTACAGAGAAATCTTAACTCTAGCCTGTAAATCGAAAGAGACATTAGATTAGATGAGACTGTCAGTTTTTAGGAACTTGAAGATGGCCTTCTTTGTCTCCCTATTTATTTAGTAAACGATGAGCGTAATTTCTGTTTAAGTTCGATGACGTTAGACTTTACTTCTTAAATCCCATAAAAGTCCACCACACTTTGCTTTCCACACAGCCAAGTGTCCCTTCTAGGTTTAAAAAGCACTATCTACTTTTTAAAAACTTTTATTTAACTCTTGGCCCTTGGACTTGGCCCCTGTTTGTCTGTATTTTCGACTACATTGAGGTCCTTTTTAAACAGATTTCATACAACCTTTGTGAGTGTCTAAGTCCTAAATAGCATTATTTATATTCCGTGTGTGACGCGTGTCGGGTTTCACGTGTGGCGCGTGTGATGGGGTGAAATGTGGCCATTTTTTAGTTTTTTAAGGTCCTTTTTAACCACCTCTCGCACAACCTATAGCTGATTGAAATTTAGTAAGTTATGTGTCAATTTTTATATCCCGCGAGTGAGGCGAGTCGCGTGTTGTTGCGTGTGATGCGTGTTTCGCACAACCTATAGCGAATTGAAATTTTGTAAGCTAGGTGCCAATTTTGGATATCCCGCGAGTGACGCAGTCGCGTGTGGTGGGTGTGATGCATGGAAAAAATAAAATACTTTGAAAAAAAGTCTGAATCTTTGTTGCCGTTGTCCGTTCAAGAACTTTCGGCCACCAAACGATACCCGCGTACGTTATAATAGGTCTTACCTATTATTATACATACAATGTGTCATTTTAGCATTTAGACCACAAGTTTTGCCGAAGAGGCGTCTATTGGCCCACAAGGCCTTAGTGGCGCGTTCGATGGCGAACTTGATATGAGAATTCCAGTTTAGCCGTATATCAAGGTTGACGCCGAGGTATTTAACGTGGTACCTTTGATGATGATAGGTCCCAATTTGACCAGTCTTCTTTTCTCGAAAGGCACTAGAACGGTTTTGCAATGATTGGTTGATAGTTCTTCTCTGCTGTACCATTCGAAAACCTGTAGTAAAGCACCTTGCATGACACTAGTAATAGTCGTGCAGTCATTATCATTGATTAAATTCGTCAAATCGTACACATAACCTATGGTACAGATCTGTGAAGATGGACTAGAAGATTGTCAATGAATAGTGACCATAGAAGGGAAAAAGCACTGCTCCTTGGGGTCATCCCTTAACTGCAGTTACAGGTACAGACACAGACAGATAATAATATCTCGATTTATTGTCCTTATACAATGATTGGTCGAGTCTTCGATACCTCTGCTACTGATTGCCCTTGCAATAGAGTCGTCAGTGTTATCGAATACAACCTCAGTGTCGAGGAAGGCACACAGGGTCACTGCCTCGGAGCGAAAACTTCATTCTATCTTCTTTACAAGATAGTGAAGGGCACCTTCTGTGCGTTTGCCTTTCCTATACTTAAACTGCCTTCTGTGATAAAGGGTAGACACTTCTAACAGGCCTCTAATATAAACATCAATAAGTCTCTCTATAATTTTGAGGACAAATGATTCTAGACTTATAGGTCTGTATGATTTAGGCAGCTTACAAAGCCTATTGCTTGGTTTGGTGTTAAATATCAATTAACCTGCATCCAGATAGTATAAATTTACCCCCAGTTGTAGATGGCTCTAAATAAAGCAATCATACCCGGTAGGATGAGATCGGTTGCCTTCTGTAGAAGCACTGCAAGAATTCCATCACCGCCGGGAGCTTTGAGGGAGGTTTTAAAGAGCCTACTGCCCATTTAACCTCATTAGGACTGAAGATTTTACCAAACTATACTAGTAATACAGACCCTTTGGTCAGATGCGTTCATGTAAGGGTTTTGTGCACGAGTAAACGAACCTGAGAAATTAACCTGGAGTATAGGGTTCAAATTGTATCCTCACGGTCTGACGTGTAGGTGCCAACGGCCTTTTTTAATCAACCTACATAGTATGTCTTATCCTTAACTAATGCTTTATGGATTCGTGCAGCTACTGGCATTTTGACAATGCTTTCGCAGCATTTCCTCCATGTGGCACATTTGGATTGTCATAATTCAGAGTTGTAGTCTGTAAGGGCGAACCAATATTCGCCCTAACTCTTCTTGTGTTTAGCAGAGTTGAAGAATACACAATAAACTTAGCTTTAATAAAATTTACTTGCATTTACTCTTACCATATATATATTATTGATATATGATTAATTTACTGTTAACATTGTTTGTTCTTTAAATTACTATTTTCGTTATTAATTTATTTTGAAGCAAATATTATGTAGGAGTACTCTCCCTAGAAAGCACATTGTTAATTTTAAATTCGCATAATTTTCGTTCATGTAATTCCCAAATAGTCAATGTAAACATTTGACTACATAAGCAATTGTTCATATAATTCTCAACTTGTTTAAGTAAGATAGTAAATTTTGAAAAGAAAGAAAGCTGATGGTAAGGTACGACCTGTGCGATGATTCCTGGCCAACCAGACAGAGCGACAAAATTCTTTGTAACGAAAACGCCGAACAAAATGTTAATCCTGGATTCCGACTGAGACTGAGAACCGCCAGCAATCTTACATCGATACAATCACCACCTCCTACTACTTCTCACCAATTAAAAATTCTACTCAAGACTCCATGTGTATCACAGAGTCTAAACTGGAATTCCCACATTAAGTCGGCGTAAAAACCTTCTACTAGAGTCTTGCGCGATCGATTTTTCTATCTTCTCCTGAGAGTTTTCCGAACTATTAATAAAAATTATTAGCAAAATCAGCACTTATTAAAAAATTCAGGTAATACTCGGAGATTTTCGATTAAGAAATCAAATTAATTTTCATTAAATATTGAATAATAATTCTGTACGCACACACTAATTGCTGCTGTATCAGCACTTTGGTCTTTTGTGTCACTGGCCGTGCTATAATTTCTCAAATGACTGCGGCATAATTGCCTGACAATTTTGAACCTATACCAGACTGTACAACTTAATTACAGGCATTGCAAAATTAAAAATTTCAATCGCCATCATCACCATTAGATGATGTATCTCTATAAATCTATTAAATACCCGCCGGTAAATTTTCTGTTATTAGGATCAATTATTGTTTTCATACCAGCAATGCGTGGGTTATACGATTAATAGCAAAGAATTTTTCTGTCTACATATAAAGGAATGTAAACAAATATTGACCTAACATTAGTACCTAATTACATTCGAAAAAAAAATTATAATTGATACTGGAATTAAGAGAAGAAGAAGAAAGAAAGAGATATGCAGTAAAAAAATTAAAAATTCAAGAAACCCACATTTTCTGTTATTGATTTAGACAACACTGTTTTGCTTTATTTTGGTACTATTTGAGTACCTAGCGTTGCAAAAAAGCTCTTAATCTGATTTTGTTCAATTCAATAATATAATTCATTTCGAATTGAATCAGTTTGGCGTCTCTAAACGCTACGCCATCATATCAGCGTAGGCTTGGCCTGTCTCGTCGTAGTGTCCCATTAATCCTACCTACCTATATTCTCTTCACGATGTAAACAACGCGGTAACACTCGTTATATAGTTTCTAAAATCGACCTTCCTTACAAAAATTAGACAACAATTCTGTGTAAGGCTGACTTTGTCTTTTCTTAAAGAGTGTTTTTGTATGAAAGCTAAATGGTACGACTATTTTTATATAGACTTCCAGATTCAATTTGTGATTTTGATTTGAAGATTCTTAAAAGACTAAATTTTGAAGGCTCTGTTTGCGCGTATTTGTGGTTTTATGCTGTTATCGTATGCTTTTATTTACCCAAGACAGTTGAAGGATTGCACTTGTTCTGATTTGCACTCAACTATCATTTATTCTTGGTGACATATGTGGCTACCCTGTGCCTGTACTTTTTATTGCTCTCATTTTATGTGCAGCCACAGGTTTCAAGGCGACTTCTTGATATGAATAAACACTTCACGAACAACTTTTGGGGTTCTACCGATGATGTCAATGTCATCTGCGTAACCCAGTATCTGCATGGTCTTCTAAAGGACTTACACATCAGACTCTTGGATCACTTACTCCAATATAAGTTTGAAGAGGTCTCAGGCCAGTCCATACCGCTGTTGGAGTCCATTATAGATGTAGTGTGAATGATTCTTATTTTTTTAGTTAGCTTATAACATTGGTTCTGGCCAACCTACTTATTCGATTCAGTTTATTTGTGATACCGAATTCAGCCAGTTCTACTCAGGCAATTTTATTATAGCAGGTTTTAATGTCTAGAGCAGACGGTAAAGTGACAAGTGAGTTTTGGAACTCTAGACAATTTGCCACCACCTGCCTAGGGTCAAAATATTTGATCAATTGTTGATTCGTCTGCAATGAAGTATGGGCCGATAATGAACTTAGAGTATGGAACTATGCATTCCTGAAGTATAGAGGAGAAAATCGTATGTATGTATGGACCTAATCAACAACGCTATACGTATGCCACGGTAATGACTGCACCTTTTGATTTATACTTTCTTATGTATCGGACCTCTTCTCCAGTCTTCTGGCATCACTTCTTTCTCCCATAATTGCACTATTAGTTCATGAATTGTTTTTTGTAGTGCGAGCCCTCTGGATTTAATCAGATCTGTTATGATGCCATCTGATCCCGAGGCCTTAATATTCTTGAGCCAATTAATCGGTCTGCTAACTTCGTCTATGCTTAGTGGTCGTTCTTTGGTGTAGCCTGCAATTTCTTGAAAGTGCTCTTCCGATAGCTGTAAATTGCCTTTGTGATCGGCGATCAGATGAACCTCTTTGGCTTTGCAGTATGTGCATAACAGGTGGCTTTAAAGTCTATCAACAGTTGGTGTTTTAGTGTTGGAAATCGAGACATTTTTCCATCGCCTGCGCCTTTGTGAACTATTCTGATGAAAGATTTTATATTTCAACCTACAATATTAACAATCATATTGATGAACTTACTCCACAATGTATTATATATTGAACCAATTGCTCAATCTCCCGACTAAGCTTATTCATTTTTCAATAAAGTTAATGATTTTTCACACGCCCATAGACGAAAGTGACTGTTTCGTACGCTTTAAACTAGCCTCGAAAGTAGCCCATAACAACACTAGTTATGTTATGATATAAACGTCTTTTGTTATTTACTACAATCTCAGCGAACACATTGCGCATGAGCAAGAATTCTCTTTTGTTTGTCGTTTGTGATTTCTGCTTCTCTCTCGATTTAGCAGAAAAACCGGTTTGGACGCGTGAAAAATAGCGTACACGACTTGCAGAAAAGTGTTCATAAACTCCACTTTCCTTGCTCGTTCTGTAATATACTATTACGTCATACTGAGAACAGGCATGGAGTTCCCGTTCGACTAATTCAAAGATCACTACACGCCGCCGCACCCTAGGAATGCTGTCTGTGAATCTTAGTAATTCTTCGTGGTACGTACAAAACAGCGCTACACACCGCACTACTTATGAGACGAACGATTATTGGAGGTCAATCCTAATTGTCACCACTGAACTTCAAACCTCTCGAAATAAACGCCAAAAAAATTTTTCCTGGCCAGTTGACAGTTCAGTGAAGGTTTAACAACGGCTACCTCAAAACTCAATCACAAAACAACTAGATTTGTTGTAGTAAAAAATGTACCCACTTTCAATAAATTTTCTTATACAATTGTGGTTCAATATAAATAATAATCATAATCAGTAATATACGAATAACAAAAAGTCAAACAAAACTTCAATGAGTTGGCTTTACAATCTGTAGTTGGAAACTTTTAAAATCATTTGATATCCTTCCATAGGGATGTGTGTATTATAAAAGTAAATTACCTCGTTAACGTATTCAAGTTAAGTCATGTATGGTGTAAGTGCCATAAATGCTTACAGTTTACATTATTTGCTCAAAAGGAACTTAAGCTTTCAATGTTAATATCTAGTCGTGTGTGCAGAAACTTTATCAAATATTTCCAACGCATAATACTACTTGAGATTGCTCTGCTGGAATTTTATCTTCTTTCGCACGAGTTGTCTAATAACCCCATAAGTTCCTTTAAACACGAGAACATGCAAAGAAGCCTTTTCAACTCTATTTGCATCTTTAAGAGACCAAAATAAACGAGCAGTCAACAAAACGGACTCTTCTTGTTGTTTCAGAATTGCTGTATCTTACTCGAAACTAAACTGGAGACTGTATTTTACATTTTTATTATTATTTTTACAAAAAACTTAAATAAGAACTCGATAGAAAATTTTCTAAAATTTTGCATATAAAGAAATGCCCATTAAGGAGGTGATATAATTACAGCGAAGCATAAAAATAGTTACGTTAAGAGAAACACCCGGTCTGACAGATCGCTAAATCAATTTGTGATTTGTTATCCCTAAACCTTAAACAGTTGTATTGCTTGCTTAGTATATAGTTACTTTTCCTTAAACACTTTTTAATTTATATATAAAAGTTGCAAGCTTATATGACAAATAGCAAATTGTGTGCCATTTTCCTGTACTTCAGAATGAAAAAGCTTCTTCTTAACACATTCTAAAGTACAGTAAGTGCTAACCGTCCTACTGGACTCAAGACAGATTGGTCTTGATATATTGTGCATGTCTTCATTTACTGTTGACTGTCATCTGGAAGTAACTTTCTTCCAATACAGGAAAAGCTCAATGATAGGGCTAGTCCATTCAAAGTAAGGCTGGCGCGAGGCCAACAACCTCGCCCGTAAAATTTTTTTATTACGGAACCCAAAATCATCCGCGGATACACTGATAAACGACGATGACCACGACAACGAAAAAGGCTAAAGGGATTTAAGAATTTTCCCATGGAACGTACGCGCACTGTATAGAGCTCGAGTTGCACAGCAGCTAGCCGATACCCTGTCCAAATATAAGGCTGACATAACAGCAATCCAGGAGATGGGGTGGACGGGGAATGGTGTCTTACAAAAATCAGATTATGACATATATTTCAGCTCTCATGAACGACATCATGTGCTCGGAGTGGGATTTCTAGTTAGCAAAAGAATGAAACCCACCGCTATCAGCTTTAAATCAGTTCATGAGCCACTCGCAACAAGACAGACTACGTCTTGATAGACCGACACCACAACCCGACCTGATGACGGTACGAATGTACCGAGGTGACAACGTGGACTCGGACAACTATCTTCTTGGTATGGTGCTTCGGAAGACTATATCCGCGAATCATATAATGGTCAACACGGCTGCCCTTCGCAACGAAGTGACCAGAAACAACTCGGTCAAGCGATAGGATTTGCTCTAAATGCAATGAGATGTTCTACCAAAGAGTCCGCGCTATGACGCAATATACACCGCACTGCACATACTCCAAAACAAAGAGGGTTATCTGATGGCCGATCTCAAAGGCATCTTAGAGCGATGGGAACAGAAATTTCATGAGTTGCGATATGGCCAGGTTACTAAGGAATTGGAGGCTCCACCCATGACCGAAGGATACACCATGCTGCCGCCACCAAGCATGGACAAAGTTAGCAAAGCGATAAATCGGCTCAAAAATAATAAGGCCCCGGGGTCAGATGGTATCCCAGCGGAGCTAATAAGGTCAGGTCAGTCAATAAACCAAGTAATTCATGAACTAATAGTGCAAGTATGGGAGGAAGAAGCGATGTCAGAAGACCGGCGAAGAGGGATCCTGTGTCCCATACATAAGAAAGGAGATATCACAACATGCACCAATTATCGTGGTATAACGTTGTTGAGTACCGCGTATAAGATATTCTCCTCTATCCTGCAAGACAGGATAGATAGTTAAATTCATCATCGGTCCATACCAGTGTGGCTTCATCCCAGCGAAATCAACAACTGATCAGATTTACACCCTTAGGCAGGTGATGGAATAATTTCTAGAGTAGTCCGGCTAAGACTACGCTGGACGGATTGCATAGACCAGGACGTCCATAGTTTGGGGATGCCAAACGGGATGACATCGGCTTGAAATCGGGGCCGGTGGAGAGACTTTCTGAAGGAGGCCAGGACCGGGCACCGGTTATGTTATGTTATTCAAAGTAGTATCAAAACATTAGGGGTGGACTCCATGAAAAAATCCTGGCAGCTAAATTAACACGAACTCTGAACCGACTTTTAACTGCCGCTATTCGAAATGTCTGTTCATCGTTCATGCTGCCAGACTTTTGAATCAGCTCCTGCTGATACCAAATAGTACACTCGTTAAAAGAAACACGCTTTTTAGCAGACCCACACGCTTACTAAAAATCAATGAGGTCGTTTTCACGGGTTATGGGCAACTGAACCAAAACCAGTTGGATGGAAACGTCGGAAGGTGGGGGAGAGCTACTGAGACTGCCAGCTCTCGCTGACAATCAGTGTTGTCATAGTGTGCTTACGAAATTTACAGCGGGATTCAAAGACCGCTGTTTCGCTGAAAGTGTTAAATTCCATAAGTGGAACAAAATTAATAGGAAAGCTATAATTGCAACTCCTTGAAATTTCATTCACAATCAAATGAAATATATATAAGTATGTAGTCCGACTCCTTCCATAACACCATTCCGCCCCTGCTACATGGCGTCAACTATCAATTTCAACATGGAGTCCCATTCATCTTATTCTCTGTGTTTCGCGCAAGCAAAGAAAAATGTCAAGCAATTAGGCGCAAGGAAAACGAAATAATTAAAAAAAAAAGATGAATATCAAGTTTTTGCTAAAATATTGTTGCTAACTGTATAACGATCTTTTCAGTTCAAGAAGTCAGTCAGGCGGCCGGCCGTACAAGTGCAGTAGATTTGACCAAATCAGACAAATTTATGACTCTCTTTCAAAAGACCGCTTTTATGGGCAATGGACAGCAAAAAGGGGAGCAACTCATGCGATACAGTTAGTCTCAAGTCATAGCTAAGCGGCACACTGGAACAACAACAAAAAATATTGCTATGTTTTAAAATGTTGTCAATTGTAATTACTTACACGTAGATAATGTACGTTGCTGTTGCAGTCGTCGTCGTCGTTGTCCCAAGATATCGATGTCCGTTGCGCCAGGCGGCGTCATGTGATTTCGTTTTCATTATTAGGCTGATTGCTTAGTAGCTTAGCTTAGCCACGCTTGTTGAATAAATACAACGAACTGCGAGAAAATGTTTTTATCTGTCAGGTTGACAGTTGTAGTTGTTGTGGATGTTGTTGTTCCTGTTGATTTTTGATTCTTGCACCAGTTATTGCGACTAGATTCTCGCAGATCGTGTGCAGAGATACGCTGATGACAAACAACATAACAAATTAATGAAGCTGATAGATAGCTCTCGAGTAGTAGTGAAGTACGTTTTGAACAGCAATAACGAGATAAAGAATTGTTGGAGCATTGAACTGCGATAACGAAGAAGAGGACCCATCAAGATGAATGATCATTCGGAACAGAAATTTGTTAATTAATACTGCTATCGTCATATAGGATAAGTTATTGAAGAAATATATTACCAGCAGATAATCAGCTGTATGTCTCGGTAGCAATGGTAATATGCTTACTAAATAGTGGAAAAGAATTTCATATCTACATTAATTGGTTATTGTACCTGGACTAAGATTGGTGCTGGAATGTGAAGACGCTCCTTGACTCAGGGAGTCAATGCCAGATTTCTTCAACTGGAACGTGCGTTTCTTCGATATACTGAGAGTGAGTGAAGTAAGATGTTTCGACGCGGGAGAGTACCAATCACCAACGGGTAACATTGTGTATTCTACTCCGGCAAACCCTCAGGCAGTCCCGTGAACGCTAACGCCGACAGCACACAGATGCCTTATTTCCTCGCACATACATGATAATAGGATCTTATCGGCCACATTTCGGACTAGAGTAACCCACGTCACGATAATACAGTGTAACGCCCCAACAAATCCTTTGACTGAGGATGAAAAGGACAACTTCTACAATCAGCTAAGCGCTGTATTCAACACAATGTCGAACCACCTTGTCATAGGAGGCACCATGTTTGAGCATAAGACCTGCCACAAGGTCAGCTGGGTGTCAACTGACAGGCAATCATCATCCAACCAGCCGAATTGAGTCGTAGCCAGTGTTATCGAATGCGCCCTAAATGTCAAGGAATGCACACAGAGCCACTTCCTTAAAACGAAAAGTTCCTTCGATCTTCTTTATAGGAATGTGGAGGCCACCTTCTGTGCTTTTACCTTTCCTGTATGCGCGCTGTATTCAACGCAACGTCGAACCACCTTGTCATAGGAGGCACCATGTTTGAGCACAAGGTCAGCTGGGTGTCAACTGACAGGCAATCATCATCCAACCAGCCGACGTTTTAGGAGCTGTCTTTTAGACGTCCGAAACAGACGAGGAGCCGACATGGGTATGGTACATGGTAGCTACTGTTCAGTTACGTACTGCATCAGTTCAAAGAATCCGCATTATCATCCGAATGCTTAGGTATAACATCGACCGGCTAAAGACACTGAAAAGATAATGAAAGCAGCTGGAGAATGCGGGAATCCGGCAAAAGAAACGTAACGAGATAGAAGGTGCTGGCAGTAGTTACTAAAGACGAGGAAGGCAGAAATCTCGATATTTTAAGGGCAAAATATAACCGGATTAGTATGTATGTATGTACATTGGAAAATTTAATGAGATAGCATCGAATTGAAGTGCAAAA
The DNA here is from genome assembly GCA_947095585.1 of Nephrocerus scutellatus. NCBI lineage: Eukaryota > Metazoa > Arthropoda > Insecta > Diptera > Pipunculidae > Nephrocerus > Nephrocerus scutellatus. The sequence goes on from OX352764.1 coordinate 99,503,600, forward strand.
TTATAATGAAAACTTTATCTTAATTTGAATGTGTGATTCCGCTCGGTCGCACTATCCGCACATAATTAATTAAATCTGTCTGCGTGTATTCACACGGGACTACAGGAGTAATAATTAAATGGATGCACAATATATACCGTTCGTTGCATTCACATCAATTGTGGTTAAATAAATTAGAAAATCTTCGTGTAATCGTCGACCAGTCACTCACCCCCAATGCTCTCACATTTTTCCATATTCTATGCAATGCACACACAGTGCAATCCACTTCAGAGCGATTACGATAACTCCCCGCCTCATACTATTTATCTATAAATGACTGCTGAACTCTTGCATCGAGAGGTGGTTGCAGGGTAGCTGGTGGTTGCTCCCCAATCTGTAGTCTACTCAGTTGCTCACTGATGCTGGTAATGTTCCGCGGCATCAGAGAACATTTTGTGGTTATTGTGTTGTGAGTGTTGTGGTTGCTCTAACTGCAACCGGAGTGGTATAAATTTGTTGTTTACATACAATTTGCGATGAACGACGGAACGACGGAAAATTAAATGAACAGAAACCGACATCGACAATGTCAAAGCAGAAACCGAGCGGGAGACGGACGGTTTTCTTTTGTTGCCCTTATCACTTACTCGTATTTTATATTATGCTTCTGGTGGTAGTGGTTGTGCGCTATGCGCTGCTGATCATCATTATCATTGCCAGTGATGAATGAACTTGTTGTTGCTCTAATGTGTAGTAACCACTTCCCCAGCTCGATAAAATTTAGCCAATTTGATTTGTTTGGATGCGGTCGGAGTCGTTGCTTTTGTGATTTGCATGTTCGCAAAATTCCACTATTTAGAGATAAATTATTTGCAATTTACAATTGAATTTGATTAAATTTATTATTTAAATGTATGAGAACAATAATCAAATGTCAGAGAGAAGATTAATGTAGAGTACCATTGGTACCATGTTAGTATAGAAAACCTTATGTGCCTCAATACAAAATGACAAATAGCCAAACTCTTAATCAATATGTTAATAATTCAAGGTATTCCAGAGACACACTCTTAGAATACAAATTGCTCCCGATAATGTTGCGAATGCTACTCTTTGTTGGCGTGATTTCTGCCCCTCATTGAAATTCATAACAACACTCGTCCAGCACTCGCAACAAACCAAATGGATTTACATGAAAAGAAACCACACTTGGAATGGAGGCTGACACAAGACCAAAAAAAGACTCGACTTACATTGTTGCCATATGCTAGACTCGCACACTAAATGACCACATGGACTTTTGGCGTGGCGTTATTATCGTATCATAAAAATGTAATTAACTTAAAAAGAGAATAGCAACACCAGCCACAGAATATTTTTAATTTTCGGATCGATTTCAATTATTTTCTTATGTAGGTACTTACTCTGCAAATAATTAAAAATGTCTCTCAGTTTAAAGGTTAATTTCATCATTATTATCCTTTGTGCTTAATATTTTTATTCACATGTCATACATCGAATTCGGTTAAGAATAATACATGCATATGGAGTACTTTAATGGTATAATTGTTACGAGGAGATAATGCATTTCAACAATAAACCGAAAGTCGTTTTTAATTGTGCGGTTTCATTATTGCTTCCATTGTTTCGTTGAACGCTCACAGGTGCAAGCAACAATTGTTCGACGGTAGATGAAAAATTCGGTTTTCCACAAAAAAAACGTTAAAGGACATTATGAGCAGTTTTATTGCTGCCGGAAGAGTAGCATTTTCAGCTTAAACAGATAACTTATTTAACGACGACGAGCTTGAGATATTAGTTGACACACTTTTTTCATCCTATCAGGATTTTAAAATTTAAAAATATCTCTCTGCAAATTGAAGAAAGTCATGATTTAAGCTGTTAGCGCTGAGAGGCCTTCAAGAGAAGCTAGAAACATTCACAGCAATCCAACATAAGGAGGAACTTTTGAATCTTACGGGCATCATCAACGAGGCATTAAAATTAAAATGTGTCCAACAGTTATGGAAAGTATAGCTGCAGTTAACATGATAGCCATACCGGGTAAACCACCTCACGAAGCATCATTCTATAGGCTGATATCTTTGCTGCCAATAATGACTGCTACCAACTATGGAACGGAATATTATTCCAATTTCGCTTTCGAGTGAAACATTCAATCATTGATCAGTTACACCGAATAACAGACATTGTCGAAAAGCGATTGGAAAGAAAAACATTTGTTTTATAGTCTTTTTTGATGTAGCACAAGAATTTGAGAAAATTTGGCATAAGGGATAAGTCTACAAACTTAAAAAGTTACTACCTACCCAACGAACGTGCTGAAAATTTAAGATCGTATATTACGAACAGATACCTTCGCATAAAAGAGAAAGAAGAAATCAAGGCGGGTGTACCCTAAGGAAGCGTTCTCGGACCAATGCTATACCTCCTGTGTACTCACGATATTCCGACGCTAGAATACAACACGATTGTTACTTTTGCTGAAGACACGGCTGTAATGTCAGTTGTGTAATATAATATGGACTCAACTCTTAACCTTCAAGAGGCGATCTCGCAAATTCAAAATTGGACAGAGAAAATGACGAATACGATTAAACGAATCAAAATCACTTACCAGTACATATTTATCCAAGCCATACCGTAATTGAAATTTCGCTGGAGAGTCCATGTCAAGAAAAAAATATAGGAGATTGGTATTTGCTACAGAAAAATGTATGGAAGACAATCTTGCCTATCGAAATCTAAAAAAGTTATAAAACCCATATGGAGCGATGGTATTCAACTCTGGGATTCAACGGTTTCCAAACAAGGTGCTGAGAAACATTGTAAATACACTTTTCTACATTAGGAACGATGTGTTTCACAGATACCTGTGCGTTGAATGCGTACAGAATTAAATACACAGATTCGCCAAGGATGCATGAGGATGGACTTTACCACCACACGAATCCTGGGACTACCCCGCTCTTGGACCACAAAAATTAAGTGAGAGAATTAAAAATCTTCTTTCTTTTTTCTTTCCTTTACTCCGCGGGGGAGCATAGGGCTTCTACAAACGCCCGCCAACGAACTCGATTTATCTCCTGAGGTTTCAAGAGACGCCACTCGGTCCCCTGGGATCTTGCTTCCTCTTCTATTGTCCTTTTCCATGTCTTGCTAGGACGGCCAACTCGACGGCTTCCTTGTGGATTCCAGTCAAGCGCTAGTTTCGTAATATCGTCCGGCCATCTTATTCTCAGTATCCTCCTACTTGTTGACGACGATCTGGAGGCGCGTCGCAACTAACCTGTGACTTTGCACGTTTCGCAGCCATACAAAAGTACTGAAAGGACGTTAGATGTGAAGATCGTTAGCTTCAGATTCCGGAAGATTTGCGAGGAGTTCCAGATATTATTCAGCATACAATAGGAGTGACGAGCCTTGTTTACACGAGAGTCAGCACCACCATTTTTTGACATCCAGCTGCCCAAACAACAAAACTTATCGAATTCCCCTATCTGATGTCCGTCAATCGAGAGATCACATGTTCCACTAGCGTTAACGCAAAGTAGTTTTGTTTTTGGGACGTTAATTTTTAAACCCACTTTGTTAGCGTGGAGTTCTAGTGAGTTTAATTTTCGCTCCATGCCACCTAGCGATTGTGATAGGAGACATATATCATCGGCATAGTCCAGGTCTTCTTGGCGGTGAAAAACATTCCATGGCCAACCCGATGGAGTATGGGTTACTATTTTCATCACCCAGTCGATGACAATTGTGAAAAGCATTGTTGAGAGGATGCAACCTTGCTTGACTCCCGAGTAGACATTGAAAGGTGAGCCAAGATGATCGTTATGAATGACGCGGTATAGCTCCTTAATGATGTTAATGATTTTTTCCGGAACACCATAGTTAGACAAAATCTGCCACATCATGTTTCGGCCTACGCTATCAACAGCGCGTTTAAAATCTACAAAAACCATATACAGAGGAGAGCGATACTCAACTGACTGTTAAAGGATTATACGCAGGGTGTTAATTTGATCACTAAAAATAATCATAACTTTTAACTAGTGCCGCATACATAATTATGTATAGTATACGTAAGCGTCAATTCTTTAAAGTTTTAGTCTAATAACGTGCAGTGCAGTACGACTCAGAGAATCTGGGTGGTTTGGTATTAGACCATACGAACACTCTAGCAGTAATATGTGTAAGATGGGCTTCGCTATGGACTCAGGCTCTATGGAGAGGGTTAGCTGTCCAATAGGCTCAGTTAGGGAAAAAAGTCTCTACTTTTTTAATACTAAGCGCCCTATCAAGATTAATGTGGCCATCCTCCAGCAAGAGGAAAACCACCGAGTTATTATCTAGAACACGGAAGGATATTTTCTAGGTTGTGATTATGCTGCTAAGTTGGGTATACCGCACAAAGTGGCAGTTTTTACTCTCAGACGTTTGTCAGACATACGCGAGAGGTGGGACCGCGAAAAAGTTTCTTTGTGTTACTGATATTTGTACCGCGAAACTCCTGTTCGGAATCCAACGCATTAACTACTTACTAGAGCCTCGACACTTTGGTGGAACTATTAGTTTATATTTTCTCATTGTGCTACCCATTGTAATTACTTTTGGCAAAATTAATTGATGCTAAGAAGAAGAAACAAAATTTCTTTGATAAGATGTTACCTTTCAAACCATAAACGAGTTCCAAGGCAACAAGTTCTCATTGTCTTTTTACACGAGAACTGGGTCCAATATCTTTTTCCAACTATGGATATATTTCCAAACATAACAGATCAGCAACCAAAATTGTGATCCATATTTTACTGGGTTTGATGGAATGTACCGTGTGACTGACACAACGTGTTACCAATTTCAGACTGTCATTGCTGTCAAACCAGTGATGACAGAGCGCTCAAATATTCACTAATAACAGTTCATTCCATTTTTTACAAGCATACAAAAGCATATTTCAGTGGGAAATATTCAGAAAAAAGTTATCCGCAATGGAATTCAAGCGTAATAGTGTGATTGCTCTATTTTTGGCTAGAAAACCACAGCCGCAGATGGTTAAATGATTAAAACATCTGCATGTGAATAAAATGTTTATGTTTCGCACCATAAATCGTTATAACGATACTGGCAGCATTGCAAAACGTCATGGGGGTGGACCGAAACGCACTGCAACATCGGCGGATATCATTCGGAAGGTGCAGGCCAAATTGGTTGAGAATCCGCGCCGTAGCGGCAGAAAAATGACTCGTGAGGCGAACATTTCGCTCGAACGGATGCAGCACATATTGAAATATCATCTTGGACTAAAGGCCTTGAAATGCCAATAAACGCATGGTCTCACCGATGCTCAAAAAAAGTTAGAGTGGAAAGAGCAAAGGAGTTGTTACGCTTGCACGAAAGTTGCGATTTGCCGAATTTGGTTTTCTCCGAAGAGTCACCGTTCATTATTGAGCAACAGGTGAACAAGCAAAACGACCGGATTTACTTGCCTTGTTCTACTGAAAATTTGGACCAACGGACTGCCACTCGAAACCAAGCGCCGCCGATGGTGATGGTTTGGGCCGCCGTAACGGCCGAAAGTCGTTCACCGCTCGTTTTTTTGCACCGTGGCATCATGATAATTGCTCAAATTTATCGGAATCATGTGTTGAAGGGAGCGTTGAAGCCTTGGGCACAAAAACATTTCGGCTGCAGAGCCTGGACATTTCAACAGGACTCGGCGCCGAGTCATAAAGCGCGCGTCAATCAAGATTGGCTGAGAAACAACGTTCCGCCGTTCATTTCCACTGCCCAATGGCCACCAAATTCACCGGATGCGAATCCGCTAGATATCTCGGTTTGGGGTATTTTGAAGAGAAAGGTTGGTACAAAAAAATACCAAAGTGTCGATCATCTCAAGCAAGCGCTTCGTCTGGAATGGGCCAAAATACCGCAGAGCCACTTTCGTGCTCCATGCAATAGCTTTGTCGGCCGTTTGAAGGTCATAATCGCGGCTAAGGGTGGCCAAATCGAAAACTGCTAATGCAATTCGAAAACTTAAGTATTTGTGAACATTTTTTACTTGGATTCAATAAAATTCATCAAAAAATAAAAATGCTGCGGCGTTTATTTTTGGTAACACTTCGTGTCATGCACCCGTATCTACTGAAAAAATTAACATCATCCTCGAAAGCACATCAACACATTCATCTGGGTTTAACATTAAATTGGCAATAGAGAAGACCATTTATCCATTTATCGAACAATTTACAAATCGGCGCAAATTTATCAGGGATCTTTGCTGTCTTCTACTTACAAATTTTGACATGATTTCTGATTGAACATGGGAAGGCCGTTGTCATCATCAAATCACTAATACATATATAAAATGAAATTAATGGCATTAATGTACTCTAACACTTTTATTATCTCAAGCGCAAGCTGTTTTCTTGAAAACCCCATTATTGGAAAGGAAAACTAACGACCTATAGAGGAAAAAGCACGTCTTAGAAACATAAACTCGTTAATGGTTCCAAATTTTTGGATTTTTGGATTTGATCGAGTACAACATTTTTATTTATAACAAGCACCGCTTTTTCATGACAGTTAAAAAGTAAAACAATTTATGGTTAAAGGTTCGTTTTAATTATGATATGAAAATAAACAAATTGCCACTAATTTATTGGCACCAATCACCATAAAAAAACCAACAATTAAAGAATTAATTATTATGCTGATCATCATCGATCCGCAAACGATCATCTCATCATAATGCGATCGATATGCGGGACGATCATCATTTTTCATTCATTTCCATTCAGTAACAGACGTACCTACCTTAGCGCGTTAATATCCAGAGTCGAGTGTCTGGTGCGTGCTGGGGCTGGCTCTGTACGAATTGTCGATTCGTCATCGATAAAAAATTAATTGAAACGAAAATCGATTTATCGCAATTTCGTTTTTTTTGTTGTTTTTGTAATTTCTGTGTTTGTTTTGACTTTAAGTTTGAGTTTAAATGATTTTTTCAGTTGCAAGGTATATACCTTGGTTTTTTTTAGTTATTTGTATTTTTATGTTAATCCTCGTCTCGATCTATCTCCCTGACTACCTCTCGCTCTCTATTTCACGATCGATCGTCTGTCTCGATCAGGTGTTGCTAGTGCCGCTGAAATAATTCTCGATCTCCTTGAAGTGCCGATCATGCCTTTTGATTTTGTTGTTGATTATGTTCCATTTTTTTGTTTATTTTTACTTTTAGTTATTGGTGAATTTATTAACTAAAGATTTTCATACACAATTTCATAGCGGGGAGTTTTGTGGTCTCTCAGCGGGGAGTTTTGTGGTTTCTTCCAGACGAAGGATGTTAATTATACGATGTGATTCTCACGCTGCTAAGAAATGTTTCAATAATGCACCATAGTAGGTTTTTTTATTTATTAAGGAGTAAAATTTGCTTGGCCCTCTGTAAAGACCTCTAAGCTGTGTGTATATTGACCAAAGCTACAAGTGTTCACTGATGGACAAAACGCAAAAACTAAAAATTCATATGGAAAACGCATGCAGGAGCACTAAGATGATATGAGGTAATGCTTCAAGATTACAAATGGATCTACATTGCAGTTGCAATTGCAGAAGCATTTTTTTAAAAGACGCAAGTAACACGTCGCGAAAAAAAAAACAACAAAACGCAACAACTCCAAAAACGAGTTATTTCGTCCGATTCGAATGAAATTCGGTCACAAATTACAAATGAAACTGCATTGCATGCGCTGGATTGAGAGATTGAGAAGAAAAAACGCGTACGAACATTTATCAAAAAAAAAACAACAACAACAACTACAACAGATACTTCTTATAAAATGAAGTTTTTGTTGTTGTAACCAAATTTTACACGCAGCGAAATCATCGCCCGCCCTCTTTTAAGGTCGTCCTCTCATCGGCCAGTCAAGGGGACAAGGGACAAAAACAAAAACTAAAAATTGGCGACACCCGAAAAACCACTCTCACTTTTGTTGCGGTATCTTTCACTTTTTGGATGGCACACAAAGGCAAAGATGATGATAACACAGGTCAGTGAACTGAACCGCTGCTGCAGTAGTTGTCTGCAGAACGACGCGAATTTTAATCACTCATTGGTGGCGAAGGCGTTCGCGTGGGCGGATCAGAGTGCCCAAAAGAAAGCACAACTCAGATGAACACTTTACCGTTGGATGCGCTAATCCGTTGGATACAACCGAACACGATGACGACGCGACGTAAACTGAACGACGAGCAACAAACGAATGGGAATTTTCATTTGTGTGATGACGAGTTGAGTTTTCCTTTGCAAAGAAGCCGATGACGATGGCGACCGGCGACGACGACTTTGCCTGTGTGTCGTATCTTAAAGCACAAGGCATTCAGGAGGCAAAGTCACAGACACACAGACGGTGTAGCGAAAAGCTTCGATTTTCCTTTCGGGTTTGTTTTGATAAATGTGGGAGATTTTTTCAGAGTCAATGTATCCATGTATCTAAAGTACTTCATACAAATACACCATGTTTTGGTATGTATCTAAACACCTCCCTGAATGTAACAAACTACTCGGGATGTATCTAAACACAACATACAGAGTAGATAGTTATTTTTGCTTAGTAGGGCCACAAAGTAGCAACAATTTTGTGGGTGGTGCAATTTTCTCTGAATTTTGGCAAATATTTTTAAAATTCTCGTCCGCGTGTGTTTGTTTGTGTCTTGTGGATTGTCGCCAAATCTTGTGATCAATTTTTAACGCACTTCCTAAAGCCCGATTTTATTCAAACTTTTCACACATGTGTGTCAACAATGCCAACACTTTCTATTAAAATTTGGAAGGTTTCGTGCCGCAGAGCCAAGGTGGTCCCATATAATTTTTTTTCAAAATTAACCGGATTTTATACAAACTTTGCAGACATGTAGGTTGGTTTCAATTTCAGGTGCAATATAAGTGCAATTCGATGGAATTTTTGGTGATGCAATTCTTTTTGGAAATATGTAGGAAATCTAAATTACCAAAATAGGCGTGATTGTAGGCTAGATATGAAGTAATTTAAAAAAAATCCTAAAATAAAAAATTTAATATAACCTATCATTTCGTTAAACCTTTGTATCTATACATCATACTAGCTGAAGTGCCCGGCGTTGCTCGTGGCTTCATTACCCACCCATCTTCTCCGGCGTTCCCCGGCTGCCCCATCCCACTGACCCCCACCAAATTTACATCTGCCCACTACACCCACTGACCCACGACCACTTTCAAAATGTGCCTATTAAGTTCCTATTATGGTAGAAAACCCATATGCAAAGTAAGAACGCGATCGGTTGAAGGGTTTGGCAGTCCATACCGGACATACATTGATACATACATACATACAAAATTTCACTTTTATATATATAGATATCATCATCATCATCATCATCATCATCATCTTCATCATCATCATTATCATCATCATCACCATTATCATCATTATCATAATCACCATCATCTTCAACATGTGCTTCAACGTTGGCGTAGCCGCTGCGCAGGCTTTTCAATTTATCTTATTCTTCTGCAGTCTTCCCAAGGAATTGAAAAACAGCCTTTGTCCAGTCTTTTCTTAAAAAAGGCGTATCGTCATCTCTTTCTTTGTACCGACCAATTGCGCTAACATCCATACTTACTAAGGTCATGGAAAATCTGATCAATCGTAAGCTTATGCAATACCTTAAATCACGTGAAATCGTAGGCAACGTTCTACATGTGATCTGATGCCTTATTTCACTGAAAAGTGGAATCAATTTGGCGAAAGCAAGGCATTTGACAGAGTACGGCATTAAGCTCTTTTGTCGAAAATGAATGCCTATGGAAATGATAAGGCTCTGCTAGTAATTACCTTTCAGACCGTTCAATCCAGGTCATATGGAATGGCTTTAAATTCAATGTTCACCGCATAATCGCCGGTGAACCCCAAGGCTCTATTTTGTATCCGATACTCTTTCAGATTTTTATTAATGATCTCATATCTGCTACTTTGAAACTGAATATTCATTCTTTTGCTGACGACAGCACTCTTACCATTTATATGATTTCACGCTTTCTGAACGCCTCTCTTTATTGCAAGTGAAAGTCGAACACCAACTGGTGCTAAGAACATTAAATTCTGACCTTCACAGCATAAAAAGTTGGGAACTACACAATAGAGTTGAGCACAACGCTTTCAAAACTCAATGATCTCTTTTGTCGTCTAAGCGTAATGTGAACCTTTATCCATGAATGGATCCTACATCAAAGAAACCTAAAAAACTCAGTGTAAGCGTCAACAACAAGCTTCCTTGAAATGACCACTTATTCGCCATCACAAAGAATGCTGCGAAATGTTTAGGTTTTATAAACCAGTCCTTCCCACCAAAGTAAGGCTTATCAAATGATTCTAGGCACAAAGCGGCATGTCTCATTCGTTTGTTTGACGTTTCTGTCCGCCCTTTTCTAGTCCGATTAGGAATATAATTAAGATTTAGATCTGAATCTTTTCTGTACTACATCTTGTACGGCGCTCTTACCACACTTATGACACAAAAACAGTCAAGGAATATTCCATTTACTGATTCACTGCACTTTCGAAAGTACGCTCAACTTCAACAATTGCACCGAGTCCCATGATTTCATTATTCTTTAGAGTTAGACCTTTAGAAATAACTTGCATGTGCTATCTTTTGGTCGATAAATGTTAGTAAAAAGCCTTAAAACGTAAAATGTCAAAGACTATAAGTTGACATGGATCATATTTTCTTACTTTTAAAGTTAACTTAAATAAAGCAACACCAGCCGCAGCAACATGTATATCAAAGAGAAGTATACAGAAAGCTTTTTATAAATAAATGAGATACATTCAGTCAACTTTTTATTTTTCTCTCTGAGCTTGAGATGATTTACTATTCAGCTTACCTCACTCTCGGCAACCTGTTGAACTTCTTCTTCATTGAGGACATTTTTTATGTGAAGCACTTTTAATGTTGTCATTTGGGGGTAAACAAACAGATACAAGTACACATATCTACATCGTAAGTGACGTATACGTGAATCTTTATCTTAAGCATCGTAGATAAGTGTTTGTTTGATATAATCATTCAGTTTATTGCTTTTTCGTGCCTGAAATATGCTTTGGGGCATCAAACTGATTGAAGCATTAGAAAGGTTATCGAATGACAGAAAAACTTCACTTTCATTCGATTCATTTATCGAAAAAGATTTATATTTCAAGTATATATGGCTTCAAGTTAGATTGTTGACGAAAAAACCAAAGAGATTCGGAAAAGAAGGAATATGTTTCAATGTATTTTTTTTTGATAGGGCCAGTAACCCTTAATGACATATTTTCCAGTCCTTGTTTTTGCAATAAGAGTAATGCAAACAATTCCGCTAAAAATCTAGCTACTGTCGTTGAGTCATAAGTCACAATATTTACAGTTTTATTGTTTATTTTATGTTATTTATATTAAGTTATTGTTTTTAATAGTTTTACTGATACCATATTATTCTATTAAATTTCATACCTCAATATAGGTTATAACGAGTACATCTTTGTATGTATCATTCGTGAAAAGAATTAAAATGTCCTCCTCGACGTAAATTTCGACATTCCAGCTGCAGCTAAAATAACCCTTTACTACTAAAATCTTTCAGAGAAGCGTGAAAACAGCCCTTTTCCAGTCTGTACATTAAAAATAGTAATTCTTTGGCTAAAAGACCTCAGATGAACCCATTAGTTACTACTTCCAAGGTTTGAGAATAGAAGAAAGCGTTCTTCATAGTCGAAAAGAAGGTATTATGGTTTAGGGTAAAATTTCCTCTTATGGAACCGTACTCATAAAATAACTCTCCAGCATGCGCATTCATAGAGCGCGGATAGTTAAACATTTGATATAGGACGCCTTAAGTTGCCATCATACTCATCCGATATGAACTTTGTAGAAACGTGTGAGGCTTTTTAGTTCGAAAGATTTACACTGGTCGGGGATAAAACAGAGCCCTGGGGAACGCCATCATTTAAGTAATTAAACTTAGACTTGAAACCGTCCAATACAACTTGAATTTAGCGGTCCAAAAGATAGCTTCTAATCCAGGGAAGCAGTTTATCATCGACTCCATAAGCACGCATTTCGGACAAAAGAGCTTGATGCCAAACTCTCTCAAATGCTTTGGAAATATCACAGTGCAACAGCTTTGCTTTCACCAAATTGATTCAAAGACCGGTTCCACTGTTCGGTGAGATATACCATCTAATCATTAGTGGAACGTTCCCCACGACTGCCGTTAACTAAGGATTTCATTGGTTTCAAGATATTTCATGGGCAGAATATTGATCTGCGTTTCCTGCGTCCTGGCCACCCGCAAAAAGTCTCTCCACCGTTCCCCGATTTCGATTTCGAACCGATGTCATCCGAGCAGGATCTTCTTCGCTCATGCGCGCTAGGTGTCCTGCCCATCGGAGCCTACCGAGCTTAATTTTCTTCACGATGTCGATATCGCGGTAAGCGATTTTTTGCTAAGCACCCAAGTCTCGTATCCATATGAACGTACTGTTATGACCATTGTCTTATATATGATCAGCTTCGATGTTATGGTTAACTTCCTGGATTTGAAGACCCTTCACAGACTATAGTAGGCTTTGTTGGCTTTTAGCAACTGTGTGCGTATTTCTGTTCCATGCTGTTATCGGCTGCTTCAGTTGACCCAAGATAGTTAAAGAATTTCATTACTTCGAATGCGCGCTCCACTATTTGAATTGAGGGACCAATGTTGGATCTTCTACTGGCAGACGTGGCCACCATGTACTTTGTTTTCCCTCGTTTATGTGCAGCCCCAGATTTCGTGCCGCTTGCTCTATCTGGTTGAAAGCTTCCTGTACAGCTCTGCATTGGAGCGGAACATTAGAAGTTTGTTCTTAAGCTGAGAACATTGCTCTTCCAGACTTTCGATAGCATTCGGCCTGTAGCTTTTGTAATCTGTCCAGCAATTTTGAGTTAAGTGCGTGTGTTAGCAGCACTCAGAGATTTTGTTTTGGCTGTCTATATCTTAAGGTCCAATTTGTTTTTTCTCAGCTTCTAGATTTTGGTCCATCGGAAGGAAATCCAATATACAGTGTGAAACTAGGCAAACTTCGTCAGCGTAGACGAGATGATTAAGGTAAGTTGTAATAGTCCATCGAATTCCATTGTTAACTTTCTTCAATACTGCACGAAGTAAATCGCTGATGAAAGCCCGATTTAATCTAAATGAAGATCTATGGAAATTTGCGGATTTTGAAAAAGTGGAATCCATATTAAAATACCTCAAACGGAATTGTATAGCTCACAAATTACGCCGGCCAGTGAACGATATAGCCCGACAAGCACTTAGTTGGAATCCTCAATTAACTTGGATATGGATGATCATATAAAGGCTCATGTAGACGGCAAGATATGGCGAGAAGTTGCGCAAAATAGATTCCAAAGAAATTCTTTTGTAAATGTCCTATTCTTTGCAGTAGAGTTCTGTTTAATATCATGATGACCCTTCAAACGCTCATCAGTTTAACTTCAAGCACTTAGCGTTTAAAGATTTTTTTATAATTGTCTTGTACCTCAACCTAATACCACAGGTCTATAGTAGTTAATAGATGTAAACTTACTTCAATTCTCGTTTTATGCAACAATGGTTCGAAAATCAAAAGTCTGTCTGGTCACTCACTCCTTAAGGGTACATATTATTGATTCCCTTTCTTTGTCATCGCAACAAAGTTTTGTAATTTTATAATTTCCTTAAGTTTCCTTACACGAGTACTCTTCTTTTCGTATAAAATTTTAACCAAATTTTAATTTAGCTTTACATATTCATGCATAAAACATATGTATGTAGAAACATTAAAGAAACATTAAAAGAAATTTACAGACTCCTTTTCATTGCTGTAAAGTAAGATCGTCAAAAATGCTCACTAAAACCGCTCGTTAAACGTAGAATTCGATGCCAAATTGAGTGGAAGGATCTTCACATGTTAATGACCATAAAATATTCAAATAAAAATAACACAAGCATTGTGTTGGTCATAAAATGTACGAACGTACTCACATTAAGCGTAAAGTTTTTCAATAACAAGATAACAAAACGCACAACTCCATTACTTTTCAGAGTTTATTGATTTCCGTTATGAAAACCGCTTGCGAATTTATGGAATATCATAGTACGGTAGTATTGGAAAATGTGAGAGAATTCTTTGGAAAATGTTTGGCAACAGCTCATATAGTAAATCGTTCAAATGTTTGGGTTTGAAGTCGTTCCCCAATGCTCAAACAGCATCCATGTGCTTAATAAAATGATTTACGTTTTTCTTCTGAATTCCCCCTCTCGACTAAATGTGACTGGCAGAGGTATGACATGTGTTTGACTAATTATTGGTTTGATAAATTCCTAATAAAAATAATGCACAAAATTCAATTTGTGCTGTAGACTTAACATTTTGTTTGCTGTCAAATCTACACACATGAAGGCATGATTTGTCAACGTTTTAACATTTGACGCGCTCAACAGAAAGCACCGCGTGGGCTTAGAGACAAGAAAAGTATAAAGAATTAGCTAGGAAGTGTCTCTTCGCTGGCAGGTATTTCAAAAACAATTTTTGGATCTAAGCCAAATTAGTTTTTTTAGACTGCTTAGTAACCAACAACCTCATTAATGTATTTTTTGTTTGTTTTTGACAACAGTTGATCGACAGAATAAAGGCCAAGGAGACAAATTTTCATTATCTGTTTCGATTGTCAAGTATCTGTTTCAAGTGTAATCAACTTGGTTTATTATGCAAAAAGCACTGAGCGATGATGATTGAAGAACAGGTGTTTCTCTAAAAACAGATCCCACACCTCCGTCAAAGCTAAAAAAAAATGTCTAACCAGATTTGTTTTTGATTCGTTGACGTAATTGACGTAAGTTTGCAAGCGAAAAAAATGTCATGAAAATATAGGTTTATCTTAATAAATATTTTACTGAATTGACTTTACTTCACCTTATTAACTACAACCAGTAGTTCAAATGGTCAGCCGCGAGGCACAGTTTCGTAACCAAACTTGTTCAGCTGAGCTGCATCCGGAATTATTGAACCTTCTATTGCTATGATGCTTCCGCAAATCAATTGGAAACGATACCTTTTTTTGTCGCCAACAAATTTTTATTTTTCGGTTCTTTATGAGTTGTAGTACATAGATGGAAGTTTAAGGAACCATAAACGTTTCGCAGTATTTTCGTCAAGGTCGAATATACCAAACTTACCGAACATTTTTAATTTTATGGTAACCTAATGGGGAGTAATTCGTGTGAAATGACAGAGAGTTTATATCACGCTTTGACGAAAAAAGCACTCAATTTTACGAGCTCTAAATTTTACTCAATTTTTATGTACTCCCCATGTTGTTCAGAGCTTAATGATCTTATAATAAGCGATAAGTACTTTTAGGGAGCTGGGTATAAGAGTATAATACGTTTATGGCAATAATCTTATAGTGCAGTGAAGGACGTAAAGAATGAAAAACATAGACGAGAGATTATTGATAAAAAATTAAAATGTGTCGGAGACAAAACCGAAACTTTTGGAAGATAGGTCCTTGTGTGGTAAACTTTGTACCATGAGCGAACGCAAAGAAATTTTCTAATTGAATTAAGTAATATGAACATCTGGCTAAGCTTAGGAAGAGAGTTAGAAAACTCTTCAACTCTGCTAAATGCACGAAGAGTTGGGACGAATATTGGTTCGACCTTACAGATTACAACTCTGAATTAGGATGATCCGAACGTATCATATGGAGGAAATGCTGAGAATACATTGTTGAAATGCCAGTAGAGGCACGAATCCACAAGGCATTAGTTAAGGATCAGACAAACTGTGTAGGTTTATTAAAAACGCCCGATGACACCTACAAGTCGAACCGTGAGGATACAATCAGAACCCTACTTCAGGTTCTACCGGGTATGATTGCATTATTTAGGACCAGGGGTACATTCCTACTATCTGGAGACAAGTAAATTTGAATATTTATCACCAAACCAGATAATAGGCCTAGTGAGCTGCCTAAATCATACAGACCAGACCTAAATCATACAGAGAGACAGGAAAGACTCATTGATGTTCATATTAGAGGTCGGTTAGAATTATCTACCCCTCTGAACTCAAGACAGTTTGCGTTCATAAAAGGAAAAAGCACAGAAGGTGCCTTTCACTATCTTGTAAAAAAGATACGAGGAGCTTTTAGTTCTGCAAGGAGCTTTACTAAACGTTTTATAATCGTGCAGCAGAGATGGACTATCCATCAATCCAAGAAAATCCGTTTTAGTGCCTTTCACGAAAAGAAGACTAGCCGATTTGGAACCTATTATCATCAAAGGCACCTCGTCAGATTATTCCAGTAAGGTTAAATATCTCAATGTCATCCTTGACAAACGGCTAAACTGGAATTCTCATATCAAGTCCGCCACTAGGGCCTTGCGAGCAAGTAGACGCCTCTAAGGCAGAAATTGGGGTCTAAATCTTAAAATGGTACATTGGATCTGCACAAAGATGATGAGACCTATTAGCACGTACGCGGCCATTGTTTGGTGGCCAAAAGTTCTTGAACGGACAACGGCAACTAAGCTTCAGAAGCTACAAAGAGCTGTCTGTCTATATATAACGAGTGCCATGCGCACCTGCCCTATGACAGCACAAGAAGCTATTGTAGGCTTTCACCCCCTAGAATACGGCTATGTGAGTCACCTGACAATTCATGACTCAATTCCTGAAAGACACATGTTCTGCACTATCCTCGACATTTTGGTCAGGGAGCACTGTTTCGGAAGAAAATTTGAGGTAAAAATATTGCACCGGTGCAATGGTGTTCCGACACTGGACGTTAGAGGTCTGAACTGGTTCACAGATGGATCGAAGATGGAAACTGGAGTTAGAGATGGTGTCTTTGGAAACAAAAGTCTTCGTATGCTCATCAATGTTAATAATATTGGATAGAGTCTAGAGTTTAGACTATTCCACGAGTTCGTAGCTAACATACAAAAAGGGGATGCTACGACAGATATTGGGAACATGCCTGTGAACATCAATGTACGACGAAAACGAAACACAATTTTCGTGATTCAAAATATTTTATGAGCTTCATAGAAAAAACACCCTATGTCTCTAAAATATTACAACTTAATATCCGACTAACCTCTTTTCATCATAATAACAAAAAAGACATATACGGATGAGAAATATCTGAGCGCTAGCAGTGACGTCGCATCAAAATGATTTACTTCCATCAGACCAATCAATGGGCAACATCTCAACGTCTCGTCACTTCTATGCTTTAATATGCAATGTTTCGTTCTTTTTATTTTTGAAAAAGTAATAAAAATAACTCCAACCCTAAGTAGCCTCATATTAATCATTTAAGGGTTCTTCTTCACAATCGTTCCATATATAAATAGCATTATAGAGTCTCTATCTGAGGACACCATCACATCATGTTGGTGCTTTCTTTTTCGCATGTCATGCGTAACATGTCAAAGTAATTCGTATCACCCCCTCCTCCCTCTCTCTCTCTCTCTCTCTCTAACTCTCGCTGTCTGGAGGTATGCAAGTATCCTTCTCGAAAAATGCTGCAACTTTAAGCATTTTTTATAAGGACATTCCAAGATGTTTAGTTTAACAAATCACTTGATGGAAAACAAAGGACTGCTCTACAAACTGAATATATTCTGTGTAAATACATTTCTATCTTAGACATAAAATCGTAAAACTTTTGGGAATTTTAGCATTTTTGGAATTTTACGATCAAAATTGCCCGGAGGAGAATACCATTTCGATATGATTTGAAGATTTCTGTTGATGATACTCGTATTTACAAAATTAAACCAGAGGATAGTAGATACGTAGCTGGAATTATTTTTATTTGCGTTCTGTTGCATATTTTACAAATTGATAGTGGGAGAGATAACTTTTGTCGGATACTGAGAGGAAACATTTAGAGAAAAACTTATTGATACTTTTCTTAACTTCTATCGAATACAGTCATCGAAGGCTAAGTTCAAAAAGCCAGTATTATAACTGCATTCATTTTCAGCGTTGACAAGGAGTAGTCACAATTGCGATGTATTAGCTGAAATTGATGAGGCAGCGTACCAGTTAAAGGATGTGCTAGTCACTTCCTATCATGGCAGTTGTGTCCGTAAATCGAGTTTGTGTAAACGCAAGATTTCGTGGTGGAACGACCATCTGGCTAAGCTTAGGAAGTGAGTTAGAAAACTCTTCAACTCTGCTAAATGAACGAAGAGTTGCGACGATCCAAACGTGTCACATGGAGGAAATGCTGCGAAAACTGAAAACTGACTGCTGAAATGCCAGTTGCGGCACGAATCCACAAGGCATTAGTTAAAGATCAGACAAACTGTGTAGGTTTATTAAAAAAGACCGATGACACCTATCGAACCGAAGCGAACACGTCCCCAAACCAGGAAATAGACCTAGTAAGCTGCCTAAATCATACAAACCTATAAGTCTAACATCATTCGTCCTCAAAACCATGAAGATACTTATTGGTGGTCTTATTAGAGGCCGGTTCGAATTGTCCACCACTCTGCACTCAAGTCAGTTTGCGTAAAGGAAAGGCAAAAGCACAAAAGGTGCCACTATATTGTAAAGAAGATAGAAGGAAATATTCGTTCCAAAGAAGTGACCCTGTCTGCTTTCCTCGACATTGAGGGCTCTTTCGATAACACTGGCTACGACTCTATTTCAAGGGCAATCAGCAGCATAGTTATCGAAGTCATAACGACCAATCATTTGATAAGGGCCATGCTTGAAAGTCGAGAAATTATATCCGACTCGGAAGGAGGGTCTGTGACTGTGACAGCAGTTAATTGATGTGGTCACTAGTCATTGACAATCTTCTGGTCGATCTTCACAGATCATGCGATTTTTATTAGTGGTAAGCACTGCACGACTATCACTAGTGTTATGTTATATGTTATACGTATTAGAATTGTGCAGCAGAGATGGGCTGTCCATCAGTCTCCGTTTTAGTGCCTTTCACTAAAAGAAAGATTTGGGACCTATTATCATCAAAGGCACCACATTAGATTATTCCAGTGAAGTTAAATATCTCGCCGTCATCCTTGATAAACGGCTAAACTGGTACTCTCATATCAAGTCCGCCATGGAATGCGCCAATAGGGCCTTGTGGGCGAGTAGACGCATTTACGACAGAATTTTGGGTCTTAATTCTGAAATGTTACATTGAATGTATACAAGGAAATTTGAGGTAGAAATATTGGACCGGTTAAACTGGTGCAATGGTATTCCGACACTGGACGCTAGAGGTCTGGCGCGGTAAACAGATGGATCGAAGATGGAAACTGGAGTTGGAGCTGGTGTCTTTGGTCCCAACACCAAAGTCTCGATACCAATAGGAACAAGTCACCAACTCCATGACATTGAGATCTGCGCAAAAATTAACCATAGTAAAGAAATGAAGGGCGTTATATAACACATCTTTTCGGATAGCCACGCAGCACATAGAGCGCTGTCGTCCAATTTGATGAGCTCGATATCAGTCAAAAACTTTTACGATGCACTGCAATCTGGCCAGACCCAACCAAGTCACACTCGGTTAGGTCTCTAGTTATCAGGGAATTGCAGGCAACGAGTCTGCAAATGAACTAGCTAGGGCTGCATCGGAATCTACGTTCATAAAACTTGAACTCTACTGCGCTGCCGCCACAGCACTGATAAATTGTGGGGAACATTAACTTCGTTTCGCCCACTGGGAAAGTGTCCCGGGGCTTAATTTTAATATGGATAGCATTAGAGGACTGGTGAGCATTCTAACAGGTCTTTGTGGCTTGCGAAGTCACCTTAACAAAATTGGTGTGGGTCCAGAGACAGAAGTTAATTTTATGAAATGATTGCAAGTTTTAAATTTAATTTAATTTTTAATTCTAAAACAATCCTTTGATGAAACAATTGAACTTCGAAATAAGTGCGTTATATATTGCAATTGAGAAGGTCAAGAAATTTCAATTTAACGGAGGATGAGGAGTCATCCGAGCACATTCTCTGTGAATGTCCAGCATTACTTTGGTTTAGGAAACGCATCTTTCACAAGGAAATATGTTCGGCGGCAAAGTTGATAAATTCCGCCACTAAAAATGAACTATCGTTTATTAGGGAGGTGGTTTATCTCTTAGAAAAAACAAACCTTATGGCACAATAAATCTTTGCAGTCGCAGCGTCTGCCATATGGGCTAGTGTAGTTATACAAAAAAAAAATACCTTTCTGACCGTTCAACCCAGGTCGAATTGGAAACTTTTAAATCCACTGTTCACCGCATAAGCGCCGGTGTTCCTCAAGGCTCTGTTCTGTCTCCGACGCTCTTTCTAGTTCTCATTAATGATCTCTACTGCTACTTCTCATTCGATTCATTATTTCACTGACGACAGCACCCTTAGCATTTCATATGATTTCACGCTTTCTGCACGCCCCTCTCCATCGCAAGTGGAACTTGAACAACAACCTATGTTAAGTGCATTACCTTGACAGCATACAAGGTGGGGACTACACAATAGACTTCAATTTAACCCTTCCAACACTCAATGCTGCCTTGTTACGTCTAAGTGTAATTTAAACTCCCAACCTATGAATGGATCCTGCATCAAAGAAACTGAAAAACTCGCAATACATATTGAGCTCGTGTTCATTGTAGAAATATCATCTAGAGTTGGTTTTTTATTTTAAAATTATTTTTGTGCTCATCATTAATTTGATTTGGTATCGCGTGTAGCAATCTTCGATCGATCAATTTTTATGGTTATGCCGTCATTGCCCCCTTGTGAATTTACCAAAATATTTCACATACCACCGTCGTACCGAGTTAATTAATAAATCAATCGACAGCTGTGGTGTTGTAATTTACAAATAATTAATTGAATTATTAAGCGCACAAAATCGCAAATTATTGGTCGGATTTTGTTCAACCGCCAGGACTTAATTTCGTATTTAACCACACTGCACATTATATGCATCATAAAATTTCTTAATCGTATGGTAAATTATTGTTTTGATGGTTCGCATGGCAAGGATGCAAATTATTGCGATAAGCTTTCATCGTACGAGTATTGAATTCCCATCATCACAGTGCGCCATCCTGACTTCATGTTCGGTGGCAATAAATTAAATCTGAGCGTGCGGTGCCGCCGGATCGCATTAGATCTACTTCACGCGGCTTGCCACACACATGAATAATGCATTTTGTCCGTGCGATATTTATCGATGCAAAAATCACCTCCGTTCGGTAACCAACTGTACCGTCATCTAAGCCGTGCCCCGTGATTGTGTGTGAATCTGGGCAAAAGTGCGGGAGATGCAACCACTGTGCATTTACACTTTGTTTACACAAAACATTCATGGATATGCACGCGACAAGATGGAGTTTCACGATCTTCATGTGGTGATATGTTAATATCATTTTGAAGATGTTCTCCTCAACTACCTCCTTTTATCGCCTAGGAATTGTGCATAAACTTCGCCCGCTCGCTCAGAATTGTTCAGTGAGGACATAAATCTGTGGGACACTATAAATTATACTCCTATAACAGGGATATAGACATTTTCGTGATGGAGATTTATGTCTTCTGGGGTGAATCCTTGCAGTTCACAGAAAATGTCAGTTGAGCTTTTGTTACAATTTTCTCCAGCAAGATTGACATCTTAAGGTTAATCCATTCAGATATGGAAATCTATTTGTTTGCTGATAGAATTTATTAAGAGGGATCCGGTTGAGTCGTTTGAAACGAACGTGCTGTTTACCTCTTTTATTAATACGCGACAACTTAGCCGTGTTATGTTAGTTGCAGTGGCGGTGTAGGTAATGGAAGGTTTCTTGATGTACTTAAGTGATTTATTACCTGGTGACTTTTTTGTAAGATGACTTCTTTCTTTCTTTATTTCGACAAAGAAAAGGCTTACCGTGACAAGTTATTACTCTTGGATTGTTTATCAGAAAAATAATTTTGTGTTTCTGGGATTCGAACCACGAACGTTCTGCTGCTGACGTTATCCAATGAGCCCACTATTGTATGGCATATGGCAAAAAGTATGGGGAACAAACTACATACAAGTATATAAAAATTAAAACTATTTTTTTTAAACATCAACAGAACAGACGAGGCTCCTTTTTAACGGCTTAACGGGTTTGTTGGTAAGCTTAATTGAGTGAAACCAAATCCAAAGAACCTAGAGACTCTATTAAATCCAGAAAAATGCACCGTTTCGTGTGGTTTACGGTTGCTGTTGGCATCATCGGTCTTTATTTCTTAAAAAATGAGGTCGGAGTTGGCGTTAAAGTCAATGAAGATCGTTACCGCAACATGAGGAATTATTTTTCGTTTACAAATATGAATGACATTGAATCGGACGAGATGTGTTTTCAACAGGATTGCGCTACGTGCCATACGGCGACGACAACCACCATCGACCACTTTCAAATTTAAATCAAAATTTGGCGCTAAGTTGTCTTCGAGAAGTGGACCTGGAAATTAGTCACAAGGTCGTGTGATTTAAAACATCTTGTTAGCAATTGAAATGTTTGTTTAACATTTCTGATGGTTGCTTAATCGTCTTTTAATTTTCTGGATTAAGGCGATTCGATAACAGTTAAAGGAATAAGAAACTAACCAAGGTTGGTTAAACTTTTAAACGCCCGTCTTGTAAACATACAGATCTTTATATAATTAACCACTGCAGCTCAACAATTATCCTTACTAACCAATATTGTTAATGATTTTCGAAATAATATTTCACTTTGTTAATTTTAATTCTTTTGAAACAAAAGTTTCCATAGTGCTCCTGTTCTTGTTTCCGTCACCACGTCGTGCATCACACCTGGCGTTACACAATAATAATTCCTACATTTCAATTAATGACCCAGTTACAAGGAAAACTTTGCTCATTTATGTTGTAAAACAAGTAGCAGGATTTTTTCATGTACCACTTTTTCCGCAATGTACCACTTCTACAACAATAACAAATGTGGTGTAGCGAGCAATAATGAACATCACAATCATGCCGCAAAAACTCGGTTGGTTTTGGTAGAATGGATTCTGTGGTCTTCCGTTGGAGATTTTTATTTAATTTTAATGGCAATTTCTCGATTTTACCTTTGTTTGCTCGTTCGCCTTTCAATTAGTACTCATCGCTTGAAGGGTTGCTACGGTCTCGATCTGCAGTATTTGCATTTTACCAGAAGTTAAGAATATGAATTAAAGTTGAAGGAATTGAATTGGAATCAAAAAACTGTCTATTGTTTCGTTGGTTAATGCAAAAACTTAACTTTAATTGTTGTGCAAATTGTAATTAAAGTTTTTATTTCAAATAAATAATTTGTGACTTTCAAAAATTAATAAATGGAATTCAACCGATAACGATCACTTTCATAAAACACCACCTCGAAGTGGATTGTTTATTGCGATGTTATAATATTGGTGGTACTCAGTTGTAGATATTGATTGCACCCATCAGTGGTCTCTATTATATGTTTGAACGTCGTCAACATATAGAGAATAGTCGATATAAGGATTCTCAGTTCTATCTCGTAGTACAATAAAATTTGGTTGTATTGGCATTGCAGCACTGGTTTATGACCTTAAGCCAATTGTTGATTTTTTTAAATGTCAGATTTTTTTTCATCTTCTGCCTGAGGGTAAAAATCTTATTTGACGGATGAAGCCGTATAACGTCCTAATCCTCGTCTACCTCGTCGACTAAGCATCGTGTCCGGTTGTCAGCAACTTTTGCCAGCTCTCTCCAAATCATTGCCGATCTACCAAACAACCTTAATTTCTCTTCAACTGTTCTTCAAGTCTGCTTCGTCGCAACGTAAGGAGTGATAGATCCATATCCACATTAAGGTTTATAAATTTGTTCGTTCCGGAATCGTTTCGGTCAAAAAATTTGCAAGATGATGTCAAGACATCTATCATTAAAAGATTGCAACTTTCAAGTAATATCGTAGTCATCTTCCAACTAATGTACCAAGACCAAGACCAAGACCAAGACCAAGACCAAGACCAAGACCAAGACCAAGACCAAGACCAAGACCTTCCAACTAAATACAATCAGCCTATTGAGTGATACAGAAAACAGTGCGCATTAAAGGACTCAAATTGATGACGAAATATGGCAGAAAAAGCTGAAAAGCAATAAGGCTTAAGAAAAAAAAAGGTTATTAACTTTTAAGCTCTCTGGTTAGTAAGTCTGGTTTCTATTTAAAAAAAAAGTTCCAATAGCAGATGGGAAACCCTTTTTGCTATAATTTCCAACTAAAGAGTTTTTCAATTGCAACCCACCATTTTTCCAAAGAGGTTTCTCGGTAGTGCATGTAGTTTTCTGCGGTTTTGTTGACGTTTCAACTCATCTATACTGTACTTATTGAAAATTACACTCTTCACTGATTAAATGGAAAGTAACAACTCTTGCAAACTATCCAAATTGTTTATCAAAGTACGCGTTTGGTTCTTCCTTCTTCTTTATGTCCTGTATCCCCTTGTGGGTCATAGGGCCTATACAACGCCTACGCGCCATCGCGTGCGGTTTCTGGCAATGAGCTTCAGCTCTCTCCAACTCTTCCCCAATTGCCGTGACTCCTCCTCAACTGTTCTGCGCCATGTATTTCTCGGACGACCCGTTCTTCTACCATCCTGAGATAACGGCACCTATTTACGAATTTTTGTAATCTTTTTGTGATAGTAGCGGTCAGCTTCCAAGTGCTGCACCCATGCAACAACACAGATTCAACATTTGATAGGAACAGTCGCAGCTTGGTGTTTAAGCTGATCGCATTGCTTCGCTATATCCTGGACATCATTTCAAACACCGATTTTGCTTTACCGATTGATTCGGTTGACAATGTCCTGTTCGGTTCCACCTTCGGTCGAGACAATACTCCCAAGATATTGAAAACTCTCTACTCTCTCTACAGGCTGTCCAGCAATGTTAACTTGAGTAACTGAGTTAGTGCCGAGGTTGATGATTTTCGTTTTGGCAGTATTAGTATTAATCCTCAAACCCGCAACATTAGCCTCCCTCTCCACATTTGTTGTCATTTGGTGCAGCTCCATAATTCTGTATGAGAGTAAACAAACTTCGTCAGCGTAATCCAGATGTTTGAGTTGAGATGTAAGAGTCCAACGAACTCCTTCGTTTCCAGTAGATAAAGCTGCGCGAAGTACATCGCTAATCACCAACAAAAAAAGTATCGGCGATAGAATGCAACCTTGTCGTACCCCACTTAGGATCTCGAATTCCTCTGACAGCTTTCCTCTATGCAGCACATGTCATTTAGAGCCATAGGTCATAGGTTACTTTAATAATAGCTATAAGTTTATCGGGTATACCTCTCCTGCGCAGGGCGAGCCAGATAAACTGTCTGCTGACAATGTCAAACGCTTTCTCAAAATCGATAAACAGCAGATGCAGTGGTGACCGGAATTCAACGCACTGTTCAATAATGATCCGCAGGGTGTTGATGTGGTCTACACAGGAGGATCTAGTTCGGAAACCTGCTTGTTCGGCATCGAGTGTATCTTCCAGATGTTCCTTAATATGCTCTCAAGTACTACTTATTACTTTTGCAACTGCAGGGAGAACGCAAATGCCTCTCCAGTTTTCGCACTCCATAAGACTACCTTTTTTAGGGAGCTTGACAATCATTCCCTTCTTCCACTCGTCGGGGAAACTTTCTACCTCCCGAGCTCTCTCTACAAGAGGATATTAAAGCTCTGCTGATGTCGTTGAAGCTGCACGCAGAAGCTCTGCGGGTATACCATCTAGTTTTACCGACTTGCTGTTCTTTAGTGCGTTAATCGCGGTAGCGATCTTGTCTTGAGGTGCGAATTTGGGAAATTGTTACTTCCGGCAGCTCCGTTTGATTTAGGTGCATATCGTTAGCAAATACACGGTTAAGGACCGTAGAGAAATGCTCCTTCCATCGCTTGAGCTGATCCTCATCTGAAACGAGTACGGCCCCATCAAGGCCTTTCACC
This sequence comes from Nephrocerus scutellatus, assembly GCA_947095585.1. Taxonomy (NCBI): domain Eukaryota; kingdom Metazoa; phylum Arthropoda; class Insecta; order Diptera; family Pipunculidae; genus Nephrocerus; species Nephrocerus scutellatus. The sequence continues at coordinate 99,529,675 of OX352764.1, forward strand.
GGATGTTGGCTAGAGCGGTGACCACCTGTTAGCTCTTTGGTGATTCTGTAAACGGTTCTGCTATCGCACCTGCTCGCTGCTTCCTCTGCTTCTGAGGCCAGGTTGTTAATATAGTTACGTTTGTCACGTCTTACACTACGCTGTACTTCTCTCATTTTTCTTCTATACATGGACTCTAGCTCGCTCCTCGCTGCTGCTGGGATATCTTCAATACGAGCTTTAAGTAGCTTACGTTCTTCAATCCGCCTCCAGGTATCTTCGGTAAGCCACGTGCTGTGCCTTGCCTGGCTTCTACCAACAATACTTTCCGCTCCAGATGTGAAAACATTTTTCACAGCCTTCCAATGTTCTTGGATGGTTGTCGGCAGTGAGCTGCTGATTGCTTCCACTCCTTGCGATAAATGATCCCTTAATTGTTGGCGAACTGAGGGGATCTTTAGCCGGTCGATGTTATACCTAGGCATTCGGATGATATTGCGGATTCTATGAACTGATGCGGTACGTAACTGGACAGTAGCTACCATAAGGTGATGATCACGTTCCATACCCATGTCGGCTCCTCGTCTGTTTCGGACGTCTAACAGACAGCTCCTAAAACGTCGGCTGATCGCCACATGATCGATTTGGTTGGATGATGGTTGCCTGTCAGTTGACACCGAGCTGACCTTGTGGCAAGTCTTATGCTTAAACATGGTTCCTCCTATGAAAACGTCGTTTGTGTTGCAAAAATCAACAAAACTTTCACCATTGTCATTTCGTTCGCCGAGGCCGTTCTTCCCAATCACATGCTTGAGCCCTTCATTGTCGTTGCCAACCTTGGCATTCAAGTCCCTCATCACGATGGCCATATCTCCATTCGGCGTTGCGTTGAATACAGCGTTTAGTTGATTGTAGAAGTTTTCCTTTTTATCCTCAGTCGAGGGATTCGTTTGGGCGTAGCACTGTATGATCGTGACGCGCTGTACTCTAGTCCGAAATCTGGCCGATAAGATCCTATCACTATGCGGGTGCCAGGAAATTAGGCCTCTACGTGCTGTTGGCGTTAGCAGCAGACCTACTCCAGATTCACGGGGACTGCCAAAGGGTTTGCCAGAGTAGAGTAGCACAGTGTTACACGTTGGGGATTGGTACTCTCCCGCGTCGAACCATCTTACTTCACTCACTCCCAGTATGTCCAAATTATATCGAAGAAACTCACGTTCCAGTTGAAGAAATCTGGCATTTTGAGGTCCTTCACTCCCAGAGCCAAGGAGCGTCCTCACATTCCAGAAACCAATCTTAGTCCGGGTACAATAGCCAAAAGTCGTCATTATTCGATCATTACTTCTCCGAGGCGTTGTGTCGGTTTCAGTAGCTGGTATTTTTCGGTACCGCAGGGTGCTAGCCCACGTTACATAGATTGAAAACGGTAGACCGTTCGCATTTGCAGTTTTAGCCTACATGTATAAGGATTTATACACATAGTTGCCCGGGGACCACCACGAGGAGGTAGAGCAAGCACTACATCACGAACTTGATTGCTGCGCTACTGGCCCAAACCAAGTTTTGAGCAGTTAGTAGTTTCCCGATCAATCGCAATGCAGATCGCGTTCGGTTTCAACAACTTATTGTAAAATTTATTCAAACATTTGGACTGCCAGTTTCCAAAATTGTATCCCACATTTTAGTCAGTGAATTATCCTTCTTTGGCGAAGAAAATCCAAAAACCAAAATATATTGATATCTCATCAAGTAATTCGAGTGAAATACTTGATTTTTTAAAACACTTTCCTATATATGTACGAGCAAAAACTATCCTTCAGCAAAGCACTTATCACTCACTTACAACTGAAAACTTTAAAAATTGTGTTTAATTACATAAACACTTTAGATAAAAAACTCAATTACCTAATATAAGCGTTCAACATTGTTAAAGATACCATTTCACTTACATATCAGACCGACTACATTAGAAGCAATAATTATTATTGATTTTTTGCCCTCAAGCGCGCCTACCTATTCATTATCGCTTAAAACAAAAACCAATTACACTGTCAACAGCTCATATTATGGGTGCTTGTGAGATACAAATTGAAAGAGTACTCATTTAGATACTTAATATATATGCGCTCAGTATGCATGATTATTGTTTTTATTCCTGTGCACCAAAAGTGAACTTAATTACCTTGCGATTTATTTTAATCGATTTGTAAACTAAGAGATTTATTTTGGTTTTGTTTATTTAACTTCATAAGGGTTCATTGTACAAAGTAATTGACCGAAAATACAATTGAGTCAAGTAATAATTTAAATTTAGCTGGAGCTGGAAAATTTTGAGGTGGCAAACCTGCAAGAAGTCTGTGCAATAGCGCACAATACTGGCCTAATTGTTTCAATGACAGAGATGAACATTTATTACCGCAACTAAGACAACTATTGACTTTAATGACTACTCTGGCTATGCTAAAACCGCCTAGATTTTAACTTTTTTACAGCTTTTGAGCTCCATATATTATTCTTTGTGCATCTGTTCATAACTGCTAGTTTATAACTTCGATAGCTTGCTTACAAATTTTGAAGTAGCGTCCAAAAACCAGAACTTATTAGCAACTAAAATAAGAGAATAGAGATATGGGTTTCGATTTAATGGTGATATCATTTCCAGGAGTGCCTTGCTTTTACCTGGTTATAGTTGGTGAGCTATCAGAATACCAGAAATAAGCGTCCCTTTAGGATTCTCATTTTGTGACGAATAAAACTCCGAAACAGTAAGCTCCCTTTTGCCCATAGCCATAACCATAGCGGTTTATTGCTTTGGGAAATCGCCATAAATCACATCTGTCGCCATTACTACCGCCATCGCGCTTTTTCACTTTTTCGATCGAGTGGAAACGGAAATAACAAATTTACGCCAATGCACATCTTCTTCTTATGGGTAAGTGTATCTTTAACTTTGCTGCAGCAGTTTATTGATTGGTTGGTGGCAATTGTGGCAGAGAAAATCTACAAAATGTGCGAAAATATTTTCAAAACAACGAAAGTTTTTTCTCCACCCCTCCCCCCCATTCGTCTCTCTATCTGTCGTCTATGTTATCAGGCTGATGATTTTCTTCAAGTGCCCTTTTTCGTCCTGTTAGTTTTGTATCTTTCTCAAAATTGTTATTATTATTGTGGTCTACTGTGTAAACCGAAATTAATTCAGGAATTCATAGTGCACCCTATATGGATATTTTAAATCTTCTGTGCATTATGGAAGAATGACCGCAGTTGTAAGAGTGCATGGTACACTTGCTGCCGTGGCAACAGTCAGTCGAACTTCTAATTTTTGATACGGGATCGCCTAATTAGAAGCCTCGTAGTCGATTCCAACGCTCATTTATAACGACATTCTAGTTGTCACAATTGTCCATTTGTCTTATATACCAACAGATTGGATGTTATGGTCAAGTTCCTGGATTTGAAGAGTCTTGACTGACTGTAGTAGGCTTTGCTGGCTTTAAGCTACCGTGCGCGTATTTCTGGTTCCATTCCCTTATCGGCTGCTACAGTTGACCCGAGATGGTTAAAGAATTGGACAACTGCAAATTCGCGCTCCACTACTTCGATTTAAGGCACCAATGTTGGACCTTCTACTCGCAGACGTGGCCACCATGTACTTTGTTTTGCTCTCATTTATGTGCAGCCCCAGATTTCGTGCCTCCTGCTCGATCTGGATTAAAGCTTTCTGTACAGCTCGTCGGTTTCTACCAACGATGTCAATATCGTCTGCGTAAGCCAGTATCTGAATGGACTTCTAGAGGATTGTTCCTCTCACCGTTACGTCAGAGTCTCGGATCACTTTCTCCAACGCCAGGTGGAAGAGGACGCAGGCCTGTCCATCCCCTTGTCGGAGCCCGTTATAGATGTTGAATGGGCTTGATAGTGATCCGGATATTTTTACTTGGCTTATAAAATTGGTCATGGTCAACCTAGATAGTCGTGTCAGTTTATTATGGATGCCGTATTCTCTCATGGCCTTATAAAGTTCTTCTCTGGCTATGCAATCAAAGGCGGCTTTAAAGTCTATAAAAAGATGGTGTACTGAGTTTTGAAACTCTAGACATTTTTTATCGCCTGGCTAAGGGTGTAAAGCTGATCATTTAATGATTTGCCTGGGATGAAGCCACACTGCTATGGACCAATGATGACTTTAGCGTATGAGGCTATCCTGTCTTGAAGGATAGAGGAGAAAATCTTCTACGCGGTACTTAACAACGTTATACCACGATAATTGCTGCATTTTGTGATATCTATCTTCTTATGTATGGGACACAGGATGAGTCTTCGCCAGTCTTCTGGTATCGCCCCTTCCTCCCATACTTGCACTATTATTTCCTGAATTGCTTGGTGTAATGTGGGGCCTCCTGTTTTTATCAGTTCCGCTGTGATCCCAACTGATCCCGGGGACTTATTATTTTTGTGCCGAATTATTGCTCTGCTAACTTCGTCTATGCTTGGTTTCGGCAGCATAGTATGGTATTCAGTCATTGGTGGAGCCTCCAATTCCTCAGTAAGATGGCCATGTAGCAACTCATGAAAGTCGGCGATCAGAGTACCCTCTTTGTCCTTACAGTATGTGCAACGCGGTGTATATTGCGTCATACCGCGGACTCTTTGATAGAACTTCCGCGCCTGGTGCGATCCTTGCTCTCTGTACTATTCTAGTTCACGGACGAGATTCTTCTACTAGGCTGCTTTCTTTCGCCGGTGAACTATTTTTTCATATCTTCTGAGCTCTTTATATTCATCTTCGCGTGCCCGCGTTCTATGAGATTGTTGCATTAATCGATACACAACATTTCGACGTTTAGTCTCTAGCTTTCATTCGTCATTGAACCAGTCGTTCCGATTTATACGACTACTGCCTAAGATAGAGTCAGCAGTACTAATGACAGTATTCTTAGGGGCGTGTCGATTTCTCTTCTATGCCCGGGATATTAGTCCCAGAACTTATTCTCCCTGCATTTAGGGCGAGTTCTATCGCTTGACCATAGTTGTTTCTAGTCTCTTCGTTGCGAAGGGCAGCCCTGTTGACATTGTCAATTGTCATATCTGGTTTGGTGCGCCAAAAACTATCTTGCTATCTTGTGTCATAAAACTTATCGGTGAAGAAAACGTTGCGAGGTCAATAGATTCGCTTGAACACTGTAGGAACGATTCCTGCTTGTCACTGTTTTATCCTCCCACCAGCGGTTCTCAAGAGAAATAGTCAGCTGCATGTCAGCTCTCGTTGAATTCAACGGCAACACTCGTAGCGCTCTAAATTCTTATCAGTTTACTCTAAAGCCCATCTTCGGATGTACAGTTAAGTTCAGGGATTCGTTCTTCAGCCGTAAAGCACGTATGTGGAATGCTCTGCTAAGCTCTGTCTTTCCACTTCACTATGACCCGCAGGCATTCAAAATACAAGCATCATACAGCATCTCCTCTTTTCTCCTCCTTCTCCTTAGCGACTTCGCTTTATCAAACATATAGCCGAGCATTATAAGGGTGCGAACCCCTTTACGCGTGCGCGAATTATATAAAAAAAAGTAAGATCCAAAGGTCCAGATTCCTCTTTATTTAAGAAAAGTCCCCGATTATCGCAAACTTATCGATTTAATTCCTTCGCAGTACATCGCGTTCATAATCTCCTCCAGATGTTTATAACATAAGTTCCTATAGAGCTATCGTTTATAAAATAAACAATTTGTTAAAATTTTGTATACCAAAAAAAATTCCCCTATCCTTACATCTTCACGTTCAGGACTTTTATTTTAGAAACATTAAGATGAATTCAGAATGTCAACACAATTTCATTGCAACGAAGTGTCAATACTTCGGTAGAATATACAAGCAGCTACTTATGTATAAACAAAAGCCAAAAAGTCAATGAAATTCAACCTATTTTCGGAACAAGAAGCAGTCACCAAAGAAATTCTCCTTTCTCTTTTACACAACCAATTTCATAGAAGGCGCTAAGATGTTTCTTGAAGATTCTTGATTGGAAATTTCTGAAAATACAAATACAAAGTCATTGAGGAAATCGAACATTCATAATTGCTTGGCACAAGTTGGTGCAAAAGTTAGGATCGCCTCAGAACATCGTGTTCACACATTAAATTTGCTCGCCGCCGCCATGCAGACCATTAACCAATCACCCGCCCGCCCACAAATATCGTTCACTCATCGCTTGTGGCATAAAGCAACGTTGGCGACACCGAGCAGATGGAAAATTTATTGGCCAGACGACACAGCGATGACAATTTCTTTTGCTACTTCAGTTGGTACCGCGGCTGCCAACTAACACCATATGTCAACACTGTCACCGACAAAGAGATGCAATTATTAATTGAAAACAATTTCTTTTTTGTAATTAAAGCGACAACGTAGATGTACACTGGAAGGTATCTATGAAAGCTGTAAGTTTGCAACCAGTACGCCGGGTGCAACTCATATAAAGTTCGATCATTAAACGAACCGCCGGCCGCCGCCGATGAACAAAGAACTAAAAGAATCAAATTTTGTGATGAAATTCTTCATTAATGGATATAATCTGGATCTGGATCGCGATCTGGAACAATTCGATTAATGTAATGTGTGTGTGGCGGCTGTCAGAAAAATTTCACTCCCAAGGTCGGTGAATGATACTCACAATCTTGGTCGCTGGTGGCAGAAACAAAACGTCCCAGGCAGGCGATTGTCTCCATTTCAACGCCCGCTTAACCCACTTGACAGACTAATGGCCGATAATTCACCGCATCGTTTGAGTGCGTGAATTTTTATGACTTTTTTTACGAGGCGAGTGCTGATGGGGGGATTTGTGCGCTTTGGCAGCAGCTGGTTATCTGCTCTTCATTATTGCCAAGTGACTTCCTGGGAAACGATTTATTAATTATTTGTATTTCCTTATTAATGGTGCCTCGTGTGAACTAACACAATGTCGTCGTTGACGCATTATCGGACGGGTAACCTTGATTCTTGAGGTGTATTTTTTTATTTTATTTCTTTTATTACAATCTAAGAATAAATTCTTATATATGTAGGCTAAAATTGCAAGTGCGAACGTTTTAGAGTTTCTAGTCTAAGTAAGGTACCGAAAAATACCAGCTACTGAAACCGACACAACGCCTCGGAGAAGTAATGATCGAATAATGACGACTTTTGGCTATTGTACCCGGACTAAGATTGGTTTTTGGAAAGTGAGGACGCTCATTGACTCGGGGAGTGAAGGACCTCAAAATGCCGTCTTCGATATAATTTGGACATACTGGGAGTGAGTGAAGTAGAAGAACTATGGTTCGACGCGGGAGAGTACCAATCCCCAACGTGTAACACTGTGCTACTCTACTCCGGCAATCCCTCCGGCAGTCCCCGTGAATCTGGAGTTGGTCTGCTGCTAACGCCAACAGCACGCAGAGGCCTAATTTCCTGGCACCAACATGGTGATAGGATCTTGTCGGCCAGATTTCGGACTTGAGTCCGGCGCGTCACGATCATACAGTGTTACGCTCCAACGAATCCCTCGACTGGGGATGAAAAGGACAACTTCTACAATCAGCTAAGCGCTGCATTCAACGCAACGCCGAACGAAGATATCGTCATTGTGATGGGGGACTTGAATTCCAAGGTTGGCTTGAATGACAATGAAGGACTCAGACATGTGATTGGTAACCACGACCTCGGCGAAAGAAATGAAAATGTTGACAGGTTTGTTGATTTCTGCAACACCATCCACGTTGTCATGGGAGGCACCATGTTTGTTGGCAATCATTATCCAACCAAATCGACCATGGGGCTATCAGCCGACGTTTTAGGAGCTGTCTTTTAGACGTCCAAAACAGACGAGGAGCCGACATGGGTATGGTTCGGGATCATCACATTATGGTAGCTACTGTCCAGTTACGTACTGTATCAGGTCAAAGACTCCGCAATATCAGCCGAATGCCTAGGCATAACATCGATCGGCTAAGGATCCCCTCAGTACGCCAACAATTAAGGTGTCATTTATCACAAGGTGTGAAAGCAATCAGCAGCTAACTGCCGATAGCCATCCAAGAATATTGGAAGGCTGTGAAAAATGTTTTCACATCATTGTATTGTTGGTATCACAGACTCCATAGGGGCCATGCTTGAAAGTCGGGATATTATTTCCTCCTCGGGAGGAGTGTCTGTGTCTGTGAATGCAGTTAAGAGGTGTCCCCAAGGAGGAGTGCTTCCTCCTCTTCTATGGTCACTAGTCATCGACAATCTTCTAGTCGATCTACATAGATCAGGCTACATCGCCATTGGTTATGCGGACGACTCTCACTAGTGTCATTCAAGGTGAAGCAGAGAAGGATCATTACCATCACCATCAATCCTTGCAAAAGGGTAGTGCCTTTCACGAAAAGAAGTCTAGTCGAGTTGGGTCCTATCATCATCCCAGTCACGACATATCAAGTCCGCCATCGAACGGAACATATCCCAATTTTTTTCATTTCTAACAAAATGGCAGCTAATTCACATTATCACATTTCTTTCGCCCCACCTTGTTTTATGCATAATTTGAAACTTTGAATGGAAGATTTCGGTTTATTGTTACGAGTATTTGTCAGAAATCGCTTATTAATTACATGACTCCATTTAATTTCATCCGTTCTCCCTTTCTCTTTCTATTTCTAACCCACATTCAAAAACACATCGCCACCTGTGCCATATTGTCGTCTATGAATTTCAAGAATGCAAGGTGCGCCTGCAATGCAACCTTTGCAGCCCCGCATTGTTGCACGCAAAACAATGTCTGTCTCAAATTTTTAAGTCGGTGCCAACAACTTCCACTCATTACAGGCATGCAACATGACAATGTTAAATCGAATCCGAATGTAAAACACAAAATAATTCCTCTTAAGTGCTGCGAGCTCTCGCTCAGAAGTATCGAGCACAACATCAACAATTCGGACAATTCGCGGCGTGAGTAATTAATTATTAACTTCCATTTTGGCGAAAAGTCGAAATTTATCTCACGTCAAGCGGCCGGGAATTATTATTTGGCGCAAAGGCATAGTTTTGCTAGCTGGTGGCGGTGCGCGTAATAAGTATCTGTCGCTTAGCTACCAAATAAAAGAATCCACATCCGAACGAGCGGCCACCACAGGCTCATTAAAATAAACTTTCTGCTCGACGGCCGGCTGCCGGCATCGCGCCAGAGTCAAATCAAATCAAATAAATTATGTCCGGCTCCCAGAGGCGTGCACCCATGCATCAGCGCTGCAGCAAGAAGTATTTAAAGCGAAATAAATTTCACGCTCGTTCATTGGATGTCATCGTCGCTGATAATTTATATATTAGCAGCGCCGGCTAAGAGTTGTTGTTGGTTTGTTGTTTTGCTGCTGTACTGTTGTTGTGCTGCTGTACTGTGTTTTAAAAGTCACTTTCGATTAAAAAAATTGTAAATGTTTGCTATTTGGAACACAGCATCTGTGCAACATGTTCAGTTGCGGCCGCGACACGACTTGTATCTTTAACGACAGCGACTGATCACCAAACGAATGCAGATGCAACAGTCACAGTACAGACAACATTTAATTGCAATCGAGGTGTGAATGTGAATTTGACCAACTATTTCAAATGTGAACCCAAATAATTGGGTCAATCAACGCGAATGTGGCCAAATACCTTCAGAGACAACATGACACATGAGTTGGCAGTGTAGGCGCTATGTTTTGATAGAATACGACATGTGGTTTCCTATTATGTACTTGGCGCACCTAAGCGACCCCTTTCTGTAGGCAACACAACACTTTTAAATGAAGTGAACGCAATTGTAGCTGTAAGCCTAACTTCAAAATGAACACAGAAACGGCTGCGAAACTTTGTTCCACTAAATTTAAAGTTTTCTCACACATTCTTCCGTACTCGACACTTTACAAACTAACGAAGGAGTGGAGTTTCGTTAAATGCCTAAGGTGTGAAAAGTATTCGGGGTAAAAAAGTTATCCAAAAAAGAATTGCAGCTTCAATCAATTGGATTTGTCATCAACGCACTACAACTTTTATTTGTCAATTCGGGAAACTTTCTTCAATATTTCCAGCAAAGAGTAAAATTATAGAGTAGGGATTTTCTTCTCGGTATAATATAACAAAGTTATGCAATATAAAGAAAATGTCCACCTTAACGAACAGTAAACATTAGAATTCAAGTTATGTAACAAGAGCTGTCCATATACTTAAGTTATTATTTAGTTTACAGAACTCAGGATGACTTTGTGTCACTCAGACCGACCGACTATAGGTAGGTAGGTAGTGCGGTGGACACCGCTGCACTTGCAAGTGCCTCAATTAGCACTAGAGTGCACCATTTTGGTACCACAGAATTAGATCTCAAGACCTACTATAGATATACTTCTTCCATGGAATCACTAAAGTCCCCAAATCAAGGGTCTCATGAGAGTTCTTCGTTTATTGCCGTTTCTCCAGGTTTTAGCGCTTTTCCTCAAGCGTTTAAGCCTATGTTGAGATCATTTAATACTCTAGCCACTTGACGAGTACGGAAGTAAATCTGTCCCATAAAGGATTCAACTCTTGCAAGTAGAGGCGGCGAGGTGAGGAAAAGATCAGTCAAAGCAGACATAATATCTCAAAAGACCATCGTGTCAGAAGAAAGCTCTGACGCAAGACGGGGACCATTAGGAGTGCGTCTCCCCTACACCAAAGTTCGTTGGTTCAGTCGGCGTTATTAAAAAAGTAAAAGATATTTTCGTCTTTCGTTTTTAGAATCGTTCTAAAAAGTCCTTATTTCAATTTCGATTCAATCGAAAACATCGAAAACACCGGCACACTATAGGAAACAGAAAAACGGAGTGGATGTCAATGAGCGTGAAAATCCACTCAAAAGGTACAGCAAAATGCAGGCAAACGGAATTGGGTTTTACCTACAAATGTTGAGTCAGGCACTTAAGCACCAGCACACTGTAGGTAAACGAAACGGAATGAGTGTCTATGAGGAGTGAATATCTGTGAAGATGAGCTCGTATACTACAGCACACTAAAGGCAAAAGGGGACGGGTTTAACCAACAAATGTGGAGTCTGGTACTTAAGCGCTAGCAAAGTTTAGGTAAACAAAATGGAGTGAGGGTCTATGAGTGAGAAGGTCCGTTCGAAAGCACCGCTTGTGTCCTTTTGCCAAGTCTGCCGCATACGCAAAAGATAAATCGCTTTTTCTGCTCTCTATAGCAGTTACTGGAGTAGATACCCTATCACGTAAGTGTAACAAGCCACCTGCCAGACATTACCTTCTCCACGGTCAACCCATAACCTGCATGCAATATTTTCGTGACCTTGGCATATTGTGTGAATCAGAACTAAGCTTCCGTTCTCATATTGATGAAGTAATTCTTAAAGCCAACTCATCACTTAGCTTTGTCAAACGTTGGTCCAAAGAATTTTCAAACTTTTACGTGACCAGATCTCTCTACATCACCTTTGTCCATTCCCTTCTCGTGTACGCTAGTCAGGCGTAGTCCCCATATCATCAAGTTTCAGAATCGAGAGCATCCAACGTCGCTTTCTCCGATTTGCTCTTCGAGTTATACCTTAAGAAAATCACCTTATAATACCTCCCTACCAAGACCGCTTCAACCTCATAAACTTAAAAACCATAGAGGAACGCAGAGACATAGCTGACATTCTTTTCATACATCGTCTCCTCTTAGGCTCCGTCGATGCGCGTCTCTATACAACTCAATTTTCTTTAACACTTACCATCGTAAACTAAGATGCCCGCCTGTCTTTTACCGACACACCGCACCATGTACGGCTCTAACGAACCAATCTCCCGTATGCTGCAAAAGATTAAGTTAAACCTTACCGTTTTCAATTTTAACCACAGCACTCCCTGTCTTAAACTTAATTTCCTCCGCCATCCCCGCTAGCTTTTTATGTTAGCTTTAAGTCTTAGTTTTAAGTTTTCAATTATGTTAGTTTTAGGCTTTAGCTTGTAATAAGCTGAATAAATGTGGGCAATTGCCCCCACCAAATTAAAAATTAAATCACAGTTTTCCATCCTTCTTTTACCCGGCCGATTTCATCAAGCTTCCTGATAGAAATATGTACAGGTTTGTATCAGACTAGGGCCTCCGTTAACTGTTCGGTTGCACGTGGTCTGTGGAAGGTGCGATCTTGTAATGCAGATCCAGAAATCGTTAATCTAAAAACGTTGTGCAGGGTCGTTATCGGAAATTCAATCCTTATCCAGGGCTGTTGTTTTGTGACAAGATTATTTTCTCAGCGGTTGAGCTATCAACCCCGCAACTAAACGGCCAGATCCTTTTGTGTCTTCTTGGCGGAAAGGAGCCAGGTATGCCGATAATTAGATGGTCTGAAGCTCCGAGTAAGACCGTGGAGCCAAAATAAGATGGTATGCCTTCGTTGAATCTGTCTAGAGAGCTCTTCTTGGGCGTCTCATCTATTGGGTGTGCATCGGTGAAAATATTCCTTCGGGTAATTGCTTTCCTTGGAAGATTCTTCTGAAGAGAAAAGATCCTAGCTGACAAAGTTTTACGTTTTTTTTGTAACATTTGCTTATGACCTTTTGCCATGGCAAGGCTTATTACAAATGAATGGGAATTAACACAGAAGCTCCAGGAAAATATGAAGTAGTAAATCAAATGATGACAATTTAATCAAATCTCCGAACTTAGAATGGAATTTCATTTCACATAAGAGACTAGCATGGCTGTGCGCGAATATATAAATTTATGATAAATGTGTTTGTTTAAATGTCCGACGAAGAGTAAGCATAAAAATCGCCATCAAAATAATGGATAGCTAAGGGAGCTAAATATAGGATTATTTTTTTGTTTGTCTAATATACGATCTGATTAAATCTAAGCATAATTCAAGCCAAATACGTTTTGTAGTTTATTTTATGAGGAGACCAAAAACAAGGAAAATCATTTTATTTAAATGTTCCTATGATAAACGAGTATGTTGGAGCTTTCCTTATTGTTCTTTTGTTCAGAATACAAATTGCCTTCATTTTTAGACAGACCATTGAACTACAAAGTAAGCAATAAATTAATAAACATCTGAAGGGAAATACATAAACTCATCTGTATCGGAGGGAAATCACACGGTAATGGACGACCTAAAAAATGGAATGAAGCACCTGTTGTACCCATACATAGAGTAGAAAAGAAGGGGCTATTAATAAAAGCAAACAACATAACTAGTAGGCTCCGAATAGGGACAAAGGCACAATCTGCAATAATAAACAAACTAAATTTGGACAAACAAACATATTATGAATGATTAGGGCAGTTTGATAAGTCAGTGAGTTTTTGAATTTCCCGCGCAGAAACTACAAATCCAATACTGCACTCGTCAACTCCCATCTATTAATAGACTTCTGTCAAGCAAGCTGCGTTATTTAGTTTGTGTTTGACAGCCATTGGAAGCAGACAACCTCGTGAACTTTAACGAAAATGGAAAAAAGTTAATTTCGTATGCAGATTAAGCAAAAAAAACCATCACCGAGGGGCACCATTTCGTAATCGTGTATGAAACATAGATCCACACCAGAGATAAGGGATATTCAAGTGGGTTTTTCAGGGTGAACGTGCTCCAAAGATGACAAAGATGGGGCTGTCGGCCAACAAGGTTATGGCAAAATTATGGCGATATGATTCACATCGATTACCTTAAAAATGGTACAACGATCACCGGCGAATATTATTCAGAGCTTTCGGACAGATTCGATATTGATTTGAAGGAAAAACGACCGCATGTGGCCAAGAAAAAAGTGCTGTTCCATTAAGACAATGACGAATGCACATTGGGCTGCGAAGTGCTACCACATCCAGCATATTCTCCAGTTTTAGGTACCAGCGGCTATTTCCTGTTTCCCAAGCTAAAGAATTGGCTGGGCGGTAAGAGATTTTGGTGAACCGATGTGGTCATCACTGAAACAAACGCTTATTTTGAGTGCCTTGAGAAAACCTATTCTTTGGTAGAAATAAAGAAATCGGAAAAACGCTGGACTTAATGTGTCGAGCTTAAAGGAGACTATGTTGAGCCTTTTTGCGGAAAAAATATCTTTTATTCAAAAAGTAACTATCTTATCAAACTGCCCTCGTATCTAATAATAACTCATATACGAGTAATTGAATATCTTGTGTCTATTTCTATTTGGCTTAAAAGAACACCCAATACATCAAACATCATACTTGTGCTTAGTTATATAGTAAGCTTGACGGATAATGACAGATTGTCTGAAAGGGGTCGTTAACAATAATGTCAAGAAGGCGCTTGTGCGTTTGCTTTTAGTTCCATACTTTGGCTTTCGCACAAAGTGAAAGTGAAAGTTTACCCCCATTAACTTCGAATGGATGTTCCCATCAGTTATGCAAAGGATATAATATTCATACGGTAAGGATAGGCGTTGAAGTTTTCTCATTCAGAATAATTTTGTAGGCAGGAAATATTCGATGAAGCGTGGAGGAATTGTAATTCGAAATTTAATTGAATTTATGAGTTTTTTGTGAACGCTGAGTGATTTGATTTTTATAAAAGGAAAGTTTGAGCAGCGATTTCAGTACATAATTGATTGAGTTGGTAGATTGGAGAAGGAGTTAGGCTTTGGAGTGCTGACAAAAGCAAAGTTATAAGCTGAGCGCCAGTGAGATTGCAGTTTTCGCGTTTTGATATCATCCCACTCTAACCATTCGAGCATACCAGCTTTGTTTTGTTCGTCTAAAGTGCCTTCAAAACTTCGTCTAACATAACTTCTTCATATTTCTCCCAGCAATTCCATTTTCACTTTCATCTGTGTGCTCGGTTTGCGATCTTTAATGGCTCTAAACCCACTTAATTAACTGAAATTTGATTGCTTTGTAATACTTCATTCTTTGATACCTGCTTGCTTTTAATTGGTGGTTACCCATTGTTTTATTTTTCACATTTTGAAGGATTCCTAACCCCTTTTAATCTCATTACTATACTACATAAGTAGATCCGTTGAAATTCTAAACGAAAACGATAACAACCACATCAATTTAATCGCACAAACATTATGCGGGTGCTATGATAATCCCGCTTGGATGCAATTACCGCATGGCGATGATTCCAAGTGCAGAAGAGTGCAGAGAAAACGATAAAAATGCGGTCAGAAGGACAAACACATCAGCTATAGTGTGCACACCATTACTATGCAATTGTGATTGCACTCGCGTGAACCATCGTTGTACTTTGAAATACATATGTATCTAAGAGTATGTAAGCAAACCACCATCCATGCAATTATGTTTAGTTTTTTATCACGTCGTCGTCGTCGCTATTTTTAATCCATCCAACAACCAACAACTTTGTCCTTTTCCAACCTTTCTCTCGTCAATTCATTTTTCTTTTAATTACATGAGTCCTTTTTGCACTTGAATGGCGTTCAGTGGGCTTCTCTGCTATGCAAATTTTATGCACTGACGTGCACGGTGCAAATCTGTTTGTCCTGAAACACATACACCGGACTGACGGCTGCTTTGTCTATTTATAAACAGAGAACGTTTAATCGTAGTAGGTGTAGCTAAAGTGTTGCATTTAAGTTGAAATTGGCTCAAAGACCGACCATCCACACTCAACACAGTAAAACATATCAAGGATAATGTCGCACATTGCCGTGAGTAATTTATAAATTTTTAATACGAGTATGCAAGGACCTCTTCGACTGAGAATATAGGTGTCAAGGGTTTTACTGGCTTTGGCTTAATCGCGAACAGACATGGAAAAAATTTCTTGTTCCAACATACAATAATCTATTCAGCTGAGCTTTTTTCTTATCATGGATAATTACCAGGAGTCGATTTAAGTGGAAACGAGAGGGAGAAGTAACAGTACAGGGAAATAGAGTATACATCTTAACTGAGTTATTCTGAATCGTTAAGTGGATTTTCAGTAAGAGTTTCAGTAGGCATGGATACATCGCCTAATGTAAATGAAAAAAAAAAAAAACAACCAAATGTCAACCGCACAAAAACCGCCACCCTTAAAAAAATTTGTTGTTAAGTCCTCTCGATTTAACAGCTCAATATGCTGAGTAACTGCTATAACTACGGCAAACACAGAACGTACAACAATGTAACGTAACGTACAACAACGTAACGCAACGCACCAGCGAAAACGCCCTCGTTAATGCGAATCATCGAAGCTCCACGTGCAATAAAATGATATTTTGAAGTTGAAGGAATGAAAGAGTCGCTCTCCAATGCTTTTTCGAGTAACTGAGGGTAATAAAAAGTTTTATTTTTATTTTCGGTTTTGTAGTAAACCAACCAAGTTGGTCAAACGATTGGAGAGCTGCTAAATTGAAAACAATTTGCAACCGTGCAGTTAGCGCCAGCAGTAAGGGTGGATTTATTACCCAGTGATAACGATGATGATGTTGATGAGGGTGGTTGTGAGCGAACTTCCATTGGCGGGGGATGCAATAAAATTCGGCAAACAAATGGGTATTAAAATCGCAATTTTTGTGTTTTTTTTTATTTATTTAGAAACTGTTTTTGTCTAGTGCTGTGCTGGTCTTCAGAATTAGAAGGAAAAGGAATCATCGATCAGGTTGGGATCGATGGGGAAATTATAAATTTTTTTATTACTTGGTTTGTAGGAAAATCTTTTGATTGTTACAATATAAGACAATAAGCGACATAAGATGTTTACCAATAGAGCAAAATGACAATAAACTATGAGATAAGAACATATCTTCAATATTGAACAGCATGTGACTTTCAAGTCGTCTTATTCAAAAGAATTTTAAGGAACTGTTTTTTTAATAAGACAATAATATGAATAAAAACTAAAACTCAATTCTTCTCAGTTATTTTTAATACAATAGACGCTCTAATTCTTTATAAGAAAAATTCATCAAATATGAGAGCGTTATTCAAATATATGGACTACTACTACTACTACTTTTTCGTATTATTTTGGCTAATCTCTTATTAATAATCTATGAAGCTTACCTGACTTATCATATGATATACATTGATGGTAGGAAAGAGAACTTCACTTAATTGTCTCTTAAAGGCAATCAGTTGCCAACCAATAGATACTGGTCCTGGATATTTAAGGAATATAATTATTACGTAACAATTTTTTCTATTAGCAATACATATTGCAATGGGATTCCACCTATACCGTAATGCCTTTTTACCCTCTAATATAGAGGAGTTTTCAATTCGGTTAGGTTAGGTAAAGTTAAAGTGGCTGTCAGTCGAAAGGCGGATACACTTATACCAGTACTGGTCCTTTGTGATACCACAGGGTACAGGATCTAGAAAATTTTTCTCACCTACTCGTTGAACCAGTTGGAGTTTCGCAAAAAGCCCAAGATACTACTACTGTCTGTATATTTAAGATCATTAAGTTCGTTGTAAAAGAAATTTCCTAGATGAAGCTTACGTTTTTGGGAGAGGGCTGGGCAAGTACAGAGAAGTTGGAGAATAGTCTCCTCCTCGTTCTCGTCCATGCAACTTCTGCAGAAGTCGTTCGAGAAGACGCCAAGCCTTTCTGTATGTGTGCCGGTGAGAGAGAGTCCCGTGAGGACACCTATAATAGCACCTATGTGCAGTCTTTTTTGAGAGATCAAACAATTGGAGCATTTCGGATCCAGCTTGGACCAGTTCTGTTTTGTTGCCCGACAAGAAGCTCCGTTTGACTATCTACGGTTAGTATTTTCGTTAGCATCCCTCTTTAAAATGAGTTTACATGTATCGATTGGCATGCCTAGAGAAAAATGTTCAGGTAACATGGATAGTGTAGATCCGTGTTTGGCGAGTTCGTCACCTCTACAGTTTCCTGGAACGTCTCTGTGCCCCAGCACCCAGCACAGGTGTATGTTTAAATGCTCCGTCATCTTCGTGAGAGATAATCTGCAGTTATGTGCTAGAACAGAGTTCGTAGAAACAGATTCCAGGGATTTAAGCGCCACTTGGCTCTCAGCTTATCGCTGCCGACGACGCTGCATTCATCGTTGTACAACGTGACTTCACTGTGTGACTGCCCCGCAGCTTTTCAGCTAAACGCTGACAACGACTTTCTCTGCATTCTCTATTGTCCTCACCATCGTGGCCTGAGGCTTGTCGGACCGACGTCAAAGGGCGCACAAAGGCTCAAACACTCAGGATCTCGTCGAGGCTCGTTAGGCTTGAGCTCACATCATACTAAAAGGCTCACATCAAGGGCGCACGAACGCTCACGCACTCAGGCTCTTGTCAAGGCTAGTCAGCCTCACGTCAAAGGCACACAAAGGCTCAAACACTCAGGTTCATATAAAAGATGCACGTTTGAATTCATTTATTAACTTTGGAAATATGAAAATAAAAACTGAATTGAACTAAAAGTCACACAAAATATAAATTTTGAATAAATAAAATCATTGAATTTTTTTCATTTTGAAAAAACGACTAGTATCTAAAGGTACTTTAGGAATCATCACCATCAAAGCTTCTTACATACTACGTGTATACAAATTTTAGAAGAATTTAAGACTATAAGTCACTCGTGCTGTCGTGCCCGTGAAGGACACTTGATTAATGTTGTCTTCAATAACTAATCCTTAAACAAAAATAAATGTTTTTTTTGATATCTTTAATACGAAATGATTTATTTAGAAAACAAATTGGGCTGCTCGTTATCAAAAACCCATTAGATTGTTATGTATTGATAACGCTTCACATTTCAATTATCAACAAAAACCCAATGCAAAATGTTGCACCAGCTGCATCTTATCCTGCTACAGCAGTAAACAACATAATCCTGTGTCAGCTTCAAATTTAATTAGAATCTACATAGAAATCTGTACAATATACAGAGTCCGTTCTATTGCTTCCATTAGTTGTAAGTCGACTCTGGAAATCCAGCGAATTAAATATCTATCGTTGCCACCACAAAGAGAGGACATTCTGACCGCAAAACCAAAAAACTGGAATTGCTTAATTTCATTCGTAAAGATTACAGTTAATGTCGTCGTAAATGTGGTAGAGATAATAGGGATAGGGATTTATTTTTAAAAAAAAAATTTTGTAGTTTGTGTAATTCTGGTTAGCTCCAATGTAATCCTCCCTTAAATCCAGTTGAGCGGAAATTTATTGAAAATTAAATTCAATTCAATGCAATTTTTTTTCTTCTGGTAGCGATTAGAAAAAATGTGCACTGTGGAATGCTAGAAACTTAATATCGCAAAACTTTAAAGACCAGAAAGACAATTCGGAGAAAGAAGAGCGTGTGTCAGTAATGGTTTGCGTCGTGATCCAATGTTGACACATAAAAAGAGTTGGGAATATTACGACTTCCAGTACGACAACTTGAAATACATGCAGCTACCAATATCAGTTGGACATTATGCTGTGCGTGGATGTGTGCATCTAATGTCTTCGGGTGAACACAGATGAACGCCGCGCCACTGTCACTTTATTGATAAGTGACATTTCGTTCGTTTTTGTCATTTCTTAGCAAACGCATTTGCGTCTGTTGTTTTCTTTCACTTGGCTGAACTGACTGACTAACTGACCCAGCACACATAATGTACGTACGGGGAAATCAGGTCAAGGATTTTCTTCGCTGCAATTCGAAAAAAGGATATCACTTTGTTGACGCTGCATAAGCCATTTAAGACTAATACTGATCCGCTAAAATGGAAGATTTTCTATTTGAGAAATTGAATTTTTAAGTTCGTATTTTTGCAACTGAAGGTTTCTTTTATTTTTAATAAATCTTTTTTTTTTTAAATGAAAGTATTTTCTTGCATGACGACAAAAACAAACGAGAGGTTCGCGTCTGAGCGGGATTTTCTCTCTAACTGTTTTTATATTACGTTTGCTTAGATCGACAATAATGACCATATATATTAGTCTTTTTTTAGTATTGTTGCTGTCAATAAATTGTCTTCAGTATTTCCTTGTGCAACGCGAATCAGTTTCATGTGGCTTAGCATTCGTGATGGGAATTCCCCTTTCCGTCGGGATTATGATCTCAGTCATCAAGTCCGTGCTCTTCCATACAATAGTTGAGTCTTCTCATGATTTGGTTTAAATTGAACCGAACTCTATCCCTCCGAAAGTGAAAATAACAGTGAAGTCATGGTCATACCCCACCAGAGTCTTATTCGGCATCAACAATAGTGGCAACTATCGTATAAGATTTTCAGATGAGTAAATCCCAGGATATAGTACTATGCTGCCCGGCCGTGATCGCATAATAAAATTTGGCTGGACATACAGTTTTAGGTGCCCTACTTCCTTCGTGAATTATTACGTTTCGGATTTGTCAGCAGAGGCATCCCGCAAGGAAGAGTCCTGTCCCCACTTTTTGGAACCTGGCGGTGAATGAGTTCCTGGTACGCGTGAGAGGTGAGGGCTGCGGAGTGATCGCCTATGCGGACGAAGTTGCCATAGCCGTCGTAGGAAGCACCCACACACCTTGAAAGAATTTCTGCAAAATGCTCTAAGTAAGCTAATAAGTTGGGCAGATCATTGTAGTCTAGGGGTAAACCCCCCAAAAAACCGAACTTGTCCTCTTTACGAGGAAGTACAAAATTCCACTCGTCAACCCTCCCTCCATCAAGGGCACAAGCTTGACTTTCTCAGATAAGGCCAAATATCTTGGTCTTATTCTGCTATACGGTGTGGCTGTTTGGTGGACTGCATTAGTTAAAGCGATCAATCGCGACAAACTAAGCAGAGTCCAAAGATCAGCCTGTCTTTGTGTAAGCGGAGCACTTCGTACAACTCCCTCTGCTGCACTAGACATTCTGCTCAACCTTGCTCCACTCGACATCTTCGGTAGACAACTAGCTGCAAGCGCGGCTACTCGCCTCAGAGAAATCTCTCAGTGGACCGTGAATGATTTCGGCCACTCGTCTATCCTGAATTCAGTCAAGACTCCACTTGTCAACTTAGACTATACCATTCCGTAGCTCCAATTCAACAAAAACTTCCAGGTTACCATCCCCCCTCCAGGTCTTCTTGGGAGGAAAAATGAAGGTATTCACTTTTACACAGACGGGTCGAAAACTGATGAAGGGGCTCGCGGAGGTGTCTTTTCAAAAATAATAAATCTAAGACTCTCTTTCCGTCTTCCTGATCAGTGTAGTGTTTTTCAGGCGGAAATCATGGCTATTAAGGAACCATTGTCTTGGATGAAGAGTAATGTTATATCTGTTAAGGATATTAACATTTTCTCGGATAGCCAGGCTGCGCTAAAGTCCATGGAATCAGTCTCCAAAAATTACATTCTAGCCCGGAATTGCCGATCGTCACTTGAGGAGATGGCGGAGCATTTCAACATTCAACTGTGCTGGGTGCCAGGGCATAGAGACATTCCTGGTAATTGTATGGCTGATGAACTCGCCAAACATGGAACCACACTACCCCTTTTGCCTGAATATGGTTCACTAGGCATGCCGATCGCTACGTGCAAACTCATGTTTAAACGGGATGCTATAATAAAAACTAATTATAGATGGTGGTGGGCACCGTGGCCCAGTGGATAGGAGCATGGACTCCTGAGCAGGGGGTTCGTGGTTCGAATCCCAGTAACATCAAAGTGTCACGGTGTCCCATCTCTCGCGAATGGGTGACAATCGTTCCGAGAGTAATAACTTGTCACGGAATGCTTCTCAATTCGCCGTTCGTATCCGGCATTAAATTGTAGGTCCATCCATTTGTGTGCAAAAATATGCATGCTCAACACAAATGATTGCGAGAAGCCAGGCCTTGGACCGCATGGGATGTCGCGCCCGTATTATTATTACTATAGATGGTCAAACGGCACAACTTGCATTGCTAGCTGGCATAGGTTTTGACTGACGGCCACTTCAACATAACCTGATGATTCACTGGATAGCTCAAGCACCTCCAAGCTCACATCTAGTACCACAAGTCGTTCTATTGATCTTCATATTTTCTAACTGCGCCAACCTTGTTACCATATTCGATTCCTAACTGTAATAATAACTGTCACGGAAAGATGCTTAATGCGCCTTTCAGATACAGCTTCAAATTATAGATCCCTTCCATTTGTGTCAAATAATATAACTCGCACAACAAGAATGGTCATCAGAGACAAATATTAGCCCTTTTGGCTGATACTGCAACCTAAAAAGATATATTATATCGTAGGGTGTAACTAATCACAGAGACTTACAACCTTCCTAATGAAGGATAGTATGTTCTTAGTAGCAGAGTTTCGCAGATCAGCCGGCGAACATAATGCCTTGTGGAAAATACTTCTCCTTAACGAGATCAACCCTGGACAGTCACAGAAAAAGTACCCGAATGTTTCATCCTCATCCAAGCAGAACCTACATTTCGTGTTCGAGCCCAGATTAATTTTGCTAAAGTGATATCGCAAGCCACAGTGACCTGTGAGAAATCTCACTAGCTTTCTGATCCTTATAGGAAAAGGGCCTCATTAACCATTTGGATTGTCTAAGCCCTAAGCGTCCAATGGGCCAGATGAAGTCTACCTTCCCAATTATTAATCATAGCTGTAATGGCAGCCCAGTTGACTCTACAGTAAGATTCCGGTCCTAAGATTCTAAACCAGCCCTGACTAGTTCATCTGCATATTCGTTGCCTTCAATTCCCTAGTGACCAGGGACTCAAACGAGTTTTACGCTGTTAAGCCCTGCCCGGGATTGCAGTGCACCGTAGCAGCATTAACTGATTTAGAGTCCATAATGTTGGAGGATAGCGCTTTCAGTGCTGCCTGACTATCTAAAAATGAAATAAAGCGAAACGCCTATAATACCCTAACTAAGGTTTATCCTAGCACAGACCCCAATGGTATGGGGTTACGCTTGTAAAACACTGCCAATCATAACCATTGGTGTTGAGACTTTGGTGTTGGATCAGAATACCCCAGCACTACTCCAGAATTCATATTTGACCCGTCTGTGTACCAAAGCAGACCTTTAGCGTCCAGTGCTGGAAAACCCGTAGACCAAGTTGCACGGTCCAATATTTTACCTCAAACAACCTGCCGAAACAGTACTCTCTGGTCATGGTGTCAGGGATAGTACAAAACATGTCTTTTTCGGGAATTGAATTAGTTATTTTCAGGTCTCACACATAGTCACCTGGCTTGTACCCATATTCTAGTTGCAGCTTAATAGCGCAACTAGCGGCTGTCTTCCTAATGAAGATTGTCAGGGGTGAAAGACCTACAACAGCTTCTAAAGCAGTCTTAGGGCAGGTGCGCATGCTTGGACCATACTCCTAACTGTATTTCGAACCAAATAATATTATTACTTAGAAGTTTTCTGTATATTGGTCGGTACATCCTAGGATGGGTTCAACCGGTAGAATCGTGATGATGTACGAGGTTTCAAGTATTTCGGATGGTTTTAGATGGACGTTGATACTAATTTTGAGCACCGATTGTGGAAAAAACGATAAAACAGTGACGAGCGAGGAAACACATTGAAGGATTGATAAATATTGCTCTTACTGGAATACATTTATTAACAATATATTTCAGAGATTTATTTTCTGGCTTGATGGCCGTAAAAAAATACAAAGAATTAATCGTTGGTACTTACGACTGAAACAGGCTACTATTGTGTATTTGTTAATCGTTCGTTAGTTGCCGTAAAATGTAGGATTAACAAGTCCGTCCGCTACTTGTCATTCGCTAACCGTCTATGACTCGTACAATATTTTTGTGTCCAAAAAGAATTATGAAGCGGTTCTGTATTCTTCTAGTAGATGCAATATGGTCTTCCAATCACCCGACTAGAGAATACAGTTGTATTTACGTTCTGAGTGATTCAATTATTTTTCGAAGTCTTCTGCGGTTAAGCACGTAGACATCATTGCGGCTTTCTTTCTTTCTTTTACTTTCAAGACTAACGCTGGTATACCACCCAGTCATGAAGCCTTTAAGTTTTTTAGTGATTGACAAATCGAGCTCTCTAAAGGTCTCTTTGCGCTCTAGAAAGTCATCGCTTTCCTTTGTTTCTTATCGTGATTTTCTTATCCATTTATATTGAGTGTGTGAAGATAAGATCGTTCCAGTGTCAGGCTGATGTAACTCGTTTGGTTTTATAGCACCATGCTTTCAAGTCGTTTTTAGTGTATATGTGTAAGCAATCTATGATGAGCAATTCTTGTAAGCCTTACAATATTCTAACGCTCTTACAAATGAATCCAATTAATTAGATATCTATGTAAGAAAAGTACACAGATCTTATAAAGATTCATATATCCAATAACAATAATTATTCGTTTTTCTCGCTAGTAGAAGACAATATCCTATGGAGCCGTCTGACTAACCAACCGACTGGCCGATATATGGGACAAGAGAGAAGACAACAAAACGCCAATTCTTCCATTCTAAATTATCTTCCACCTTCTAACACCGTAAATTAGGAAATTAAATTGGTCCATTGTGCCGGCGCAGTAGCTAGAAAATCGCTGTCGAAATCATACATACATGGTAGTCAAGGGTAAGGCGACGTGTAATCCGAAGCAGACTCGCGGCTTAGTTAAGCTCCGTCTTGATTGTTGATTCCAGACAACTATACTTATAGTTGATCGCACCCAATGGGGGAATTGAATTAAATCCGTCTGCCACTCGAGATAATGTTGCACTTGAGTTGAGAGAAATGTAATTGCACGATAATCAATCATTTGTGCGCATTTTCCATTTGCATTTCGTTGTCTTTTACGCAATTTCATCAGCATACTGATGCACCGACTGCAATTCAAGTGCAGAACAGTCTGCGCACAAATGCAAATAGAAAATCCATTAAGAATTTATTAAAAGCAGTTTCATTTTTATGTAAGAAATGCACTCTTGCAGTATTAATAGAATGGAAAAGTCAAACAACTTTCCATTTATTCCCCCTTGGTATCGCATGGACTCCAGTATTTGTTTGTAGGCTGGAATTGATGATCGAAATCAATTACGAAAGCGCAGAAATGAATATTGCTTCTCTGGGATTAAAAAGGATTTTGGTTTAAAAACAATATTGTCCTTGTTATGCTGGTGATACAAATTTTCTGGAGTGGAAGTCTGGTAATGCACGTTCCACTTTAATGCCAGATGGGCACGATGTTGTTTATTATATCTGGATTAATGCACTGACTGCTCGAGTAACAGCAACATAAATTACGGCAATTTAACTTGAAAGTATAATTAAATTACAGTTGGATTACAGGGTGCTTAATTCGTTCAGCTAACTCTGTTCAGTCGTGGCAATTATTGAACAAAAGTTTGATTAACTAATGGCTTATCGTAAAAAATTATCCGCACCAATAAGGCCAAGAGATGGGTACTGTTTCTCCACCTTGCTGCTTGGACCTGTCCGTCCTCGATGTCGTGTACCATAAATCTTACCGCAAAGGACTTTTCGAGCAGAATCCTCTTCGCTGATGCGAGCTAGGGTTCCTGCTAACAATAGCCTACCGAGCTTAATACTCTTTACGATGTTGACATCGCGTCAACGATCGTCATCATTTCAACAACTTTCCTCTCAAATGCGGCTAAGTGGTCGGAAGGCTTTTTGCTAAGCACACAAGTCTATGATCCCTAGATGGGTATTGGTGTGACCATTGTCTTATACACCATCAGCTTGGATGTTATGTATAGATTCCTGGATTTAAAGAGTCTTGACAGACTAAAGTAGGATTTGTTGGCTTTAAGCAGCTTCGCGCGTATTTCTTGTTCCATGCTATTATCGGCTGTTACAGTTGACCCGAGGTAGTTAAAGGATTGCACTACTTCAAGTTCGCGCTCCACTATTCTAATTGCGGGACCAATGTTTGATCTTCTGCTCGCAGACGTGGCCACCATGTACTTTGTTTTGCTCTCATTTATGTGCAGCCCCAGATATCCTGTACAGCTCAGTTGTTGATATGCCTAAAATAAAACCATACTGGTATAGACCAATGATTACTTAAGCGTATGGGGCTATCCTATCTTAAAGGATAGAGGATAAAATCTTATACGCGGTACTGAACAACGTTATGCCACGAAAATTGCCGCCGCTCGATCTCTATGCAGTGAGCGTACGTTCCATAAAAAAAACTTTTAATTCGTTTAGTCGTTTTCGTTGTCGTGGACGTTGTCCTTCATCAGTGAATTCGAGGCTCATTTGGGGTTCCGTTTTTTTACAGGCAAGGTTATTGGGCTCACGTCAACTTTAATTTGAAGGGACTTACACGATCTTTAAGCTTTTCCTGTATTGAAGGAAAATTACGGGCGGCCACCACGTGGAGCCTTGATCGTACTTCGACAAGTCAGAAATAGTTACGGCCACGTGTAATAATGATGAATCTTCCGTGTTGTTCTCCTGATGGCTGACCGTCAAGCTAATTTTATTGGTTATGATGAATTTAACTAAAACAAGTATTATGATATATATTTTGAATTCCAAAATCGCAATCTGTAAGTAGCTGTAGTAACGCTCCCAGAGTACCATCAGACACCAGGCACGATGAAAAAAAAAGTAATTATAAAAAAGAGACCCAGCAAAATATCACCCTGAAGACACCACTGCCTACGCCCTCAAAACACCCCTCAAATATATCTGGAAATCCCACCCAAGACACCCCAAGACCCAACGCAAGACATCGCAGACTGAAGACTCCATCAAATCCCCCTGAAAATGCCACTCAAGACACCCCAAATACCAACGCATGGCACCCTCAAGACCACACTCAAGACCACTCTCAATACCCCCTTATGACCATGTTAAAAATACCACAAGTTCCTTCTCAAGAACATCTTAAGGCCCCCTTAGCACCACCCTTAAGACCCCCTTAATACCGCTGGTGATTACTTATTATTCATTTACGAGTGTGGCTGCAGCCCATTGTACAATTAAACGGATCCCTAGTTTGTGTAGTTCAATTTAGTATCAGTCGTCTTACAATTACAATAATTTTCAATTTTATTTATAAGTGTCCCATTATGGCTTATGTCTCTGGTAAAATTAGTGAACCACTGAATTGGTATGCTGATGATATTTCATAACAGTTTTAGAATCAATTTGCGCGTGAGGGACATTACCAATTAGTATATAGAGGACAACACTATTATTCACATAGGAGGTAGCTTTATCTGCAAATGCAAGAAAGTCGAAATTTTATCGAAGGTTCTTGTATCGAAGTAAGCCTACAAATTAATAGCTGGTTTCTACACATATTTATACTTTAAATACAATACATTTTACCTTCATTTAAAAAATTAAGCAAATCAACGATTGAATTGCACAAAACAAATACTCCAAACAGAGCTTTCTACAAGAAGTAACAACGTCTAAAGTAATTTAGTTAGTCCAGTTCATTCAGATGTTTTGCATATTCATTAGCCTTTTGTCCTTTGTAGTCGCTCAGTGTCATTTGACAATGTGGAGACCATCAGAATGTCATTAGTCTGTACGTTTGCGTATGCATACCATTTCCATTCGCTCAAGAAAAGAACGAGAAAATTTATTGCTCCAAACGCATGTAATACGAAGATTTATATCTGACTGCAGTACGATTTTGTCAACTCTAGCATCACTGAGTAACATATCAGACTGTCACATGACTAAGTTGCATGAAGTATACGTTGCGACATCTTCTTTGGTTGGGATTTATAGGATTATAGGACATAAATTAAAGAAGATAAGCATTTGCTTCTCTCAATTAAAAACCCCACACAAAAGCTATGAGCGTACGTTGTATGTTAACTAAAATAAATGTCTCCTGGATATTGTTGTGATTAATACCGTACCCACATAATGGATGCGTCCACTAAATTTTTTAATGAAAGCCACAAGAGAACCGATTTGGTTTTTATTCAGCATCATCGTCATCATAATAAACATATTACTATCGCATTTGGCTCTAGAACCACTAGTCCCGATTTCAATCCGGTGTTATTCAAACAGTATCCTCTTCGTTTATGCGAGCTAGGTTTCCTGCCTACCACAAACTACCGAGCTTAATTTTCATTACGATGTCGACATTGCGGTAACGCTCATAGATCTTATCGTTATAGAGTTTCCTCGTCTTTCAAGGTCAACAATTCTTCGTATGCATTTCTTCAGGAACGCAGTTAAGAGATCAGAATGCTTTTGGATAAGCACCAAAATCTCAGATCTATATGTAAGCATTGGTATGACCATTATCTTATACACCAGCGGCTTGGATATTATTGTAAAGTTCCTGGATTTGGAGAGTCTTGGCAGACTAAAGTGGGCTTTGTTGGCTTTATGCAAGAGAGAGAATATTTCTGGTTCCACAATGTTATAGGAGGCTACAAACACCTAGCAGTACACTTGCAGCCCTAGATTTCCTGTCGCCTGCTCTATTTGTATGAAAGCTTTTTGTACAGTTCTGGGTTTCTACCAATGATTTTGCGTAAGATGACTATCTTAGACTTCCCAAGGTTGACAAACAAATTCCACTTCTTACAATACTTTTAGCCTAACTCTTTAGCATAACAAATACGCTTAAAGTCACTGTTCGCTACTCAGTAAAGTGTTTTTAAGATATTTGTATTGTACTCGTATATTCTAAGAAGTATTAAAAACCTGGTTTTCGCGTACTCATTAGGCGATCACTGTTGGTTTTTTTCCCCTTAAGTAAATAAATATGAATTTATTAACTCTTCTTCCTTTACTTTCTGTTTCCTTCTGCTTTATGCTCCATTTTTCCAAAAAACTAAAAAACTAATGGCCAAACTAAAGATATTCTTGGCGGCACATTGACTAAATTTTTAGATGATTTTTCAAATTCTACGACAACTTAATTGGAGCAAAGATAAAAGTTTCGTGGAAAAAAAACCAACCTATTAACTCAATCATTTTTATCGGCTATAAATATTAATGGGTTCATTGTGATTTTTTTTTTTGAAAAAAGCTATCTGTTGGTGTATTAACACAAAACACAATCACCAAGAAATACGAGCAAAGGTCAATAAACTGTTGTGTGGTAAAATGCTACCACAGATGGTAGGAGACATAGAGGACTTCCGCGTGTGGACAAAATTAATATCTTTATGTACATACCTACAAATCTTGAATAATAATAATAACAACAAAATAAAAACGTACAGCTAGGAGTGAGACAGAGTAGATTCCCGAGAAATTATAGCACCCCTACTGAATTCTCCTCTGAAGAGGATACGATATAAGAATAAGGAAGTAGGATATTCAAGGAAGCTTGACCAGCTCTATTTTGTATTGAAATGTAATAATAATATTATTATTATTAGTCTTAGTGATGAATTTCCGTTAACAAATTACCCCCGTGCATAGAATTTAATATCACCAATGACCAACGAACTCACTGGCACAAAATGTCAATTAATTTCATTGAAATCCTACCAAATGGTCTCCTTTTGATGGTTGTTGTGTTCGTTGTTTGTTTCTGGATATTAATTATGCTAATGGTGTGCAATTATTTAACTCAGCCAGAAGAGAAAGGAACTTCCTGAAGAAGATGATATTCTTGGTAAATTACGACACAGTAGTTCACCAGGATTCTTTTGATGACGTTGCAAGTGTCCATAAAAAAAACTGGGTTGGGGACTGTGATGAACGTCAATAATGGTTATTATGCCCGGAATAGTGTTCTGTTATTAATAGCTGTAAGCGCGCGGAAATATTAACTACAAGGGTAGAAGGACACAATGCGATGGCATAGCCCAATCCAGTACTTTGGTATTGACCTAGATACGTCACTCTTTGTGGTGATTCAGAGAGTTAAGGTGGTATTAGTGTTGGTTGCCTGGGTGCATTGTTTAATGCGCAAACTAATAATTTGACGGATATCCAAAGCCAGAAAGTAAAAGAAATTGTAAACAATGCTATCATATTTACAGTTTTGGAGAATAATTTTAAGACCTAATCGATTAGGGACAATTTTAGTTAGCAATTGTGTACACGGTGAGAAATATCTGTTTTCTTTTTGATGACTAATAGTATATTAATATTTACCAATCTAAATTGTCACAGATGGTAAAATAAATAATCCCTATAGCTACTATTTAATACCACAGAAGTTGGCTTACTACACACCAGCCGATGGCCAAGGGTAAAGAATAAACTACAACAATGCGCATATTTCAAATCATAAACAAACAAAGTGAAGAACGAAAATGTCCTGATTAGTTTTTTTATATCTCGTCTTATGGTAACAAAGACAATGATTGACATTTGGAGATTTGTGCCCTATAACATTTATTGCTTTTATTTGAATTTATTTGAAACATTTCGGATAGCTCTATGGACAAACTCATTTAAAGGACACTCATCCACAAACACGTTATTGTCTCTTTAGCCAAACTGGCATTGATTTCCAATTTTTACAGACAAATGAATATTGTTCTTTCAAGTTTTCATATTCCATTTATGAATGGATTATGATACGAAGAAACCTTAATGAGTCTGCAGGGGTAAGGGAAATATAAGGAGCTTAAAGGATAAACCAGCAATAAAGAAAGCAGCATGGAAGTGGTACCACACTTGCAACTTTGAGGTTTACACGTAGCGAGTAGTTTATCAGAGGTAGGAATTCTACAAAAGTCATTACTCAGACGCAATATAAACTGCGATTCAATGTGAAATGTTATCCACAATCTCCAAGGAAATTTTTGAAGAAGTTTCTAGAGCAATGAATATACTTAGCATCTCAAACAAACTGACATGATTATGTGGAATGAACATGATATTCATAACAATGATTTCCAAAGCACTTTTTATCTAATCAACATCTGTTGCACCTTCAATAGAACTGAGAAACAAATCCCATAATCCAAAGAGATACTGTGTCCTACAAAATCTGTAGAATATGTAGGTTAGGCTGTTTTGTGGCCGGTTCAGAAAACTTAGACCGGTAACGGGTGGCGGTGATTGTGATCTTTGCCTTTCCCCCTACATAGAATTCAATTTTAGCTATTTATAATTCTCAGGATGTCCTGCACATTTCAGATTAGTTTTCCAATATGAAGTCGCCCAATGTTTTTCGTTCTACATGCAAGAGTCAGAAATTAGCACGGGAAGTGGGCCACAGTCTCTACCTCCTTGACATCTTACAAAATCTACAGAAGTCATTGAATTCAAGACCCAGCCTTCTCGCATGCACTCCAAAAGGGCAATAATTTCTTCTTCCCACGTCCTGCTTTGACTTGTTTCGTTATGCTGCATGGGATGGCGTACTCTAAACACTTCACATTTTTTGATGTTTCCGCCTCTTTACGAATCATTAACTTGACCGTCGTTCCCTTTCTGGTAACAGTTGAAAATTGTGCCAGATTGTCTGTCTTGAATTACTCAGGGACCCTAATTATACATATGACGAAACACTCACTCATCTCTTTAAGATATCAACGGCAACGTTGACGATCAGTGTGAACCATTCCAGCGACTTCATTGCTGTTAGACTATCTACATAAGTTACAATATAAGTTGCTGATATTACATAACATGTTTCAGCCAGGTTAGTACCTCCATAATCGCTATCACCTCAGCCTATTAAACGCTGCAATAGTCTGGGAGACAAACGGAAATGGTTTCGCTCTCTAGTGTTTTCTGGAGGAGTATGGAAAACCTTGTTGAAGAATACAACAGGTAATGTATAGTATAGTCTTTGTCTTTGGAATTTAATTCTTTAGCGATTTAGTAATAGTCGACTGTCCTGTCATAATAATGTCCACTAATCTATTCTGCTAGTCGCGTAGCTGTATTGGCGTTTCTCTGTCTGATGTATTTTCTCGCTTGCACCAGATGAAGGTAAAGCATAACCTATAAGGCACCTTTGAATGAGCACCCAACTAATATTCACATAGGTTGCTCCTTGTTCCTTCTCTTGTTAACTCTTTCTAGAATTTTTTCAGTTTCCAGCTGTGCTGACTGACCAAGCTTGTCCCCATACTTTTCCATAATTCCAAACAGAAGTATTTATAAAACCTGTATCAGGAACTACAATTTTTACCAACGTTAACTTGGTTTTTGTTATACTATGCATTGAACACGACTCACAAAGTTAATTTATCCCAAACTCGATAAAATCGGTTCTGAAGCTTGCATCAATTCTGCATATTGTGTGGAGCAAGCTTCACCTAATCACTACAATTGTAGCGTGCGATACACCAACAAAAATCATTGTCTATCTATGGTTGCATCACTATTGATCCGTATTTTTCATACTTTCAAAAAACATTCTGCCTGTGGTATTAATTAGTCAAATGTCGAGTTGTCTTCTGTCCAAACGATGTTCTCTTGATGTTCCATTTATTAAGCTGAAATTCGTCTGAAATTCATTGTTACGTATTTCACTTAATCTACAAATAGTAGAGAAAACAATATGATCCCTGTCCAATGCCAATGTATCCTCACTCTTATGCTAACGCTCTTGTCCCATTATGAAATTGATAGGAAAATCAAGCATAGCAAAAAAAAATTCCTTAAGGATTTAATGCTTGATACGAGTACGTATTGCTGTGCACAACATGAATCCTCGTTTAGGGATACAAATTCCCCCAGCTGATGTCCTTTGTGACATAAAGTGCATGAGAAGACTATTAATTTAGATGCCATGAGCAAAATTCCTGTTAATAGATTTGAGACTGACAGACTATGTTAGTGTGTTGCATGATAGTGTATTTTGTGAAACTTGTCAAAGTGAAAATAACATCGTCTCGTCTCTTCGACGATTTTCCTCATAAATCATAGATATTTTTACTGGAACTATTTTCCTTTTAACTTGCGAGTAAGATGCTAAATCTGTTAAGAAGATAAATCTGTTTTTAAACTGGTCCTTATGTATTGTAAAATACTTCAAAGGTCACGGTGTATTAAAAAATTTGAGAAAAATTACATTTACAAAGGTGACACGATTTTTAAACATGTAGTCGTGTCTTTCTTTGGCGCATTTTAGAATTTCATAAAATTTGAAATTCTTTTCACATTCTCTAAAAAAAATTTAATAAAAAGATTCCTAAATGATGAAATTACAGCCTTTTGATTTAGTAACACGTCGATTGCCACACGTTGTATATTGTAAGAGTGAATTTTAAATTAATGTAATGAAAGCAAGTGTTGAAAGCCGCAGAGCCGTTGCACAATAGAATGTCCCTGGTGCTCGTCATCAATGAGAAGTGCCATGAAGCTCTAGATAGACTTAGTTTTGGCATAAAGCAAGCCAAAATTAAAGTGTTCCGGATCCCACCTGATGAAGAAGATCCAGAGGAGGATGCTGCCTCCAAATTATTAGAGGATCTACAGATAGATGGCGGTAAATCTGTGGACGGATCCGGCACTTCCCTCCCCAAGTAATGACGACGTTGTCTAAGGCTCTGCAGATCAACCTCAAGCACTCGAGGAAGCCTCTGATAATATGCAGGTTTTCCTGAAAGAGGAGAATATAGACAAGAAACCTGGGTCAGAAGCACTGATGTCAGGGGTCTATTCAACAAAGAGTTTAATCTCTTTTACAAAAAAGACGTGGGTAAGCCAAGATCATGTGTCTTAGTTCAGAAACATATTAACGCTTTCCTTTGTCCAAATTTTAGCTCGTCGGACTTAACTGTTGTGAAGATAGAGGATACAGGCGGAGGTAACCTTCCCATCTCCTATGCCTACTTTCCGCACGATCTTGCCATTAAACATTCATAAGGAAATCAAGAGGGGACAATGTCCTTATGGGGTCTGATGCAAATGCCAGGCACAGTCTCTGTGGCAGATGAGAAAATAACGAACGGGGTGAGTCCTTATTGGATTTTGTCATAAAATATAATCTTAAGATTTACAACACTGGTACTCCCACCTTTATCTTTCCAAGATCTGAGAAGTACAATTGATGGGAGGAAGTGATAGATGTCACATTGACCAATAGTAATCTTCAGTTCAGGGTTAACAACTGGTCTCCAGTCTCCGATCATAGATACATAACAGATACATAATCTGCCGTTCCAGTTGGGCACTCCCAAACCGTACAGGAACATTAAAATAACGAACTGGATGAAATTCAGTAACGTTATCCAGGCAAAACTGGGCAAAATTTCTTCTACTGAACCAGCTACGACTGCAGACGTGGACTCCAACATTAAGTTGTTTAAAAGCTCCATGGCCATTTGGCCAAGAAAGTATCATGCCCGATCAGTCGCAGCAAGAAAAATCACCCACCTTGGTGGAGCGATGAACTGGATAAGCTCAGAAGGCTGTCCAGATCCATGTTCAACATCTGCTATACAAATAATTTCTGGCAACCCTGCTAGGACTACCTGAAAACATACAAGAAAGCCATCAGAAAGCTAAACGACGTTCCTGGATGGACTACTGTGACCAATTGCACAACGTCGAGAGCGATGTGGCCTTCCTATAATAAAAGGAAAGATATTTTTAGTGCGGTTGCAATAACCGCGGGCCACTGGCCGGTGACCTGCTTCTTTTAGGCTATAATTGGTGACACTCTTAGAAGAAGTAAGAAGAGTTAAATTTTAAATCCCAAAAATTTATTGAAACAGCAAAGCACTTTTAAATCATATACTCTACCGTTTCTATCTAGGCATTTTCGAGAGCTTCAACTAGCATTTCAGTCGGCCATTTTTATACCACATTCCTCGGAAAACTAAGTAGGGGGTAATTTCGATGGTTTTTAAATTCAACCTCGCATCGTTCAAGTACGATATTAGATCGATAACACTGTACTTCGAAAGCTCTTACAGGTCGGCACTGAGTGGTGCTTTAAGCTTAAAGTTCGGACTCGGTTCTGGAGTCTCCTTTTATTGTAGGAGGACTATAAATTTATTGATATGGCGCACTTTGTCAGGCGGCCAATTTATTTGTGAGCTAGTAGTAAAGAATTTGTTTCTTGACTGAATTCATTGGGCTGCTAACTCCTTTTAATTGAGCCAGTGCCAATAGTGACGACCTTCTTCGCTTTCTCGTTACCATCTATATTACTATTGCCTGGCATCCAGTCAATGGTTATGCCCACGATTTGACTAATCTAAGCCAGTTCTGGCTGGCATTACTTGACGAGTTTTTGACAGTCGCTTCTTCTTCTTCTTCTTCTTCTTTATGTCCTGTATCCCCTTGTGGGTCCTAGGGCCTCTACTACGCCTACGCGCCATCGCGTGCGGTTCCTGGCAAAGAGCTTCAGCTCTCTCCAACTCTTCCCCAATTGCCGTGACTTTTCCTCAACTGTTCTGCGCCATGTATTTCTCGGACGACCCATTCTTCTACCATCCTGAGATAACGGGTTCCATTGCATTGCGTAGTTTGCTATGGAACTGTCGCCTTTTCGGAGTGTATGCCCAATCCACTGCCACTTCCGTCGTTGGATGGATGTGCCTATTGGTTCCTGACCCGTTATCTGGTAAAGATGTTCGTTAGAGATACGATTAGGCCAGAAAACCCTTAAGATGTTCCGTAGGCACCTATTTACGAATGTTTGTAATCTTTTTGTGATAGTAGCGGTCACCTTCCAAGTGCTGCACCCATACAACAGCACAGATTCAACATTTGAGCGGAACAGTCGCAGCTTGGTGTTTAAGCTGATCGCATTGCTTCGCCATATCATGGACACCATTCCAAACACCGATTTTGCTTTACCGATTGATTCGGTTGACAATGTCCTGTTCGGTTCCACCTTCGGTCGAGACAATACTCCCCAGATATTGAAAACTCTCTACTCTCTCTACTGGCTGTCCAGCAATGTTAACTTGAGTTACTGAGTTTGTGCCGAGGTTGATGATTTTGGTTTTGGCAGTATTAGTATTAATCTTCAAACCCGCAACATTTGCCTTCCTCTCCACATTTGTTGTCATTTGGTGCAGCTCCATAATCCTGTATGAGAGTAAATAGACGTTATCAGCGTAGTCCAGATGTTTGAGTTGAGATGTAAGAGTCCAACGAATTCCTCCGTTTCCTGTAGATAAAGCTGCGCGAAGTACATCGCTAGTCACCAACAAAAAAAGTATCGGCGATAGAATGCAACCTTGTCGTACCCCACTTATGATTCCTTTGACAGCTTTCCTCTATGCAGCACATGACATTTAGAGCCATCATAGGTTGCTTTAATAATAGCTATTAGTTTATCGGGTATACCTCTCCTGCGCAAGGCGAGCCAGATAAACTGTCTGCTGACACTGTCAAACGCCTTCTCAAAATCGATGAACAGTAGGTGCAGTGGTGACCGGAATTCAACGCACTGTTCAATAATGATCCGCAGGGTGTTTATGTGGTCTACACAGGAGGATCCAGTGCGGAAACCTGCTTGTTCGGCATCGAGTGTATCTTCCAGATGTTCCTTAATACGCTCAAGTACTTCTTTGGCTATTACTTTTGCAACTGCAGGGAGAACGCAAATGCCTCTCCAGTTTTCGCACTCCATAAGACTACCTTTTTTAGGAAGCTTGAAAATCATTTCCTTCTTCCACTCGTCAGGGAATCTTTCTACCTCCCAAGCTCTCTCTACAAGAGGATATAAAAGCTCTGCTGATGTCGTTGGAGCTGCATGCGGAAGCTCTGCGGGTGTACCATCTAGTCCTACCGACTTGTTGTTCTTTAGTGCGTTAATCGCGGTAGCGATCTCGTCTTTACTGGGAGTTGAATTGCGAATTCGGGAAATTGTTACTTCCGGCAGCTCCGTTTGATTTAGGTGCATATCGTTAGCAAATACACGGTTAAGGACCGTAGAGAAATACTCCTTCCATCGCTTGAGCTGATCCTCATCTGAAACGAGTACGGCACCATCTAGGCCTTTCACCGGATGTTGGCTAGAGCGGTGACCACCTGTCAGCTCTTTGGTGTCTTTGACAGTCGCTTAAAGAGCTTTTATTAAAGATTAGCTGTCCTTCGAATTCGTGCGGTACTTTAGTTTAATGCCATACAAGCCTCTTTTATTGCTAGAGTATCCGCCGGAAAGATGCTGGTCGAGTCAGGAAGCCTGTACAATAAGACAGATTAATTTCATCCTAAAAAAAGACACATTCCTCCTCTGAATTTGTCAGTAAAAATTGTTACGCCCAATTGCTCCGGTACTTAACCGTTCTTCTAGTATTCTCTATTCGATACCAAAGTTGGCGTTGAAGCTTAGTTTGTCGCTAGAGTAGTAAGTAGAAAATGTATCACACATCCAGATACTGTCTGCTGTATAACGCAATACCCGTATGCTCTGGTTGTCACCAGAGCCACTCAGTTTTTCCGATCATAATTCAGTCAGAGGATGTCAACGCGATAAATAAGAGGATTTATAGTCGTCCGCCCATTCATTTATCAACTACCGCCGTCTTCCTTTATAAATGTGGTAATATGGTCGTCGTCGTAACTGTAAGCTTACATCCTGAATGAATGGCTTATCGAACTCGAGTTGATGATTTGATGATAAATTGCGAACTAATACATTATATCGCGTATATCTTTTTTGTCTGGATTTTATATTAAAATAGTTCATGGTATGGCAAGGAGTTTATTTTGACAACTTTTTAGAGGATATTTTCAAAAACTAGCTAGCTATATTGTAGACAGTTTGTTGCACAACTTGGAAGGCAGACAACAGATAAGAAGAATGTTTTGACTACGATTTGCCTTTCCTTTTAAATGGTGTACCTAATGGAACATTTTCACACTTTGAAAGGACTAAATACAAGGAAATGACCCACATCCTTTCATGACATTGTTTGTGTTTAACGAAATGCGAAATCTCATTTCAAAGAGAACTGAAAAAGAAAATAAAAACATTTAGCAATCCGCTAAATGGGATTCCTCTCGACCAATATCAATCAATCAAATGGGAATCTGACCGACTTCGAAGCTCAGTGCTAACTTCAGCGTAGTCTTGAAGGAGAAAAATAAATTTCTTTTTACCACTATAACGTGTGAAAAGTTTCTCCATTCACACAGGGAAATGACCTAATTCGTTTAAGGAAAAAAAAACTTTGTTCATTCCAAAAAGTATTGAAAGTTGTTGTTGTGGTTGATTTGTTGCAAACAAACAAATTGACTTATCATAAACAATTAGAATTAATATCTCACAAGACAAATTAAATCTTTCTATCTTGGAAGAGATACAATGAAATAATAGTCCGCATAGCTTCTCCGCATCTCTGCATCATCCCATCGTCCCAACTAAAACGAATTGCTCTCTGAAATGAATTAAATCAGGATATATGCGATGGCACAGATAACAATCAACCAGTAATCACACAGTGTGTCACTACGCCTTTGCATACGAAATAAGGATGAAATCCCTTAATAGGACTGCAGAGTGACATCGATTTTGTGCTTCTTATTCTGTTTGTCTGCACGAACTAATTTGCATTTTATCCTCCAGGGACTGCACCAAGGATGCACCTCTTTTGTCGGCGACAAAAACATCCACGCAATAATATCAGGAGCGTGAAAAAAAAATTGTGACTCGGATTAGAAAGGATCAGACGTCGAATCAAATCAAATATTTAACGATTAATATGAAACTCACCCGCCACGATGGCACAGACACAAATCCTTATTGGCCGTAAAGTGGAAAGATAAAAGAATAGAAAACCATTGACAACATCATCAGCAATTATTATTATCTTGGAACAAGGACAACGCTCTGTAACGCTGCGAATGCAAATTATTGGATATTGGATATTGGAATTCAATAGATGTCAGGGAAAAGGCAAGGAAAGTAATATGCGAAGATACCCTACTTGTCGAGACTTACTTTGTTGTTATTATGACGTGATCTGTTAGTGGAGCTTGAGGGTTTGTCAGATGACTATTTTGCTCTGATATCAAAACGGTTTTTGCTACTAAATAGCAAACAAATGGTTTGGGATTAGCATCAATTTTAAAGTCGAATAACATGTAGCATTTATGCACATGCCGTACGAATTCTGAAGTACGGTGGAAGAACGATCAAACCATCACGTAGCGGTCACTGCCCAGAAAGTCAAAATTAATGATATTATAATTATTAATTGATAACTTTGAATTAAGGTTATCGCAGTGTGTTAACGCACTAGTGATTAGAACGTTGGACTTCTGAACAGGAGGTTCGAGTTTCATATCACAGAAACACCAAAAGTATTTTTCACGGTTCCACCTGTCGCGAATATCTGACGAACGTCCGAGAGTAACAATTTGTCACCAAACGACTTCCAACCAGCCTTTTCGATACGGCATTCAATTGTAGGACCCTTGCAGTTGTGTACAAAAATATTACACGAACATCAAGAATGGTCACGAGAACTAGGCCTTGGACCGCAACAGGACTTTTGCTCCAAATATTTTTATTAGTATCGCTAACAAAATATGCACATAAGCTCGCCTAATCTTTAATTCGTTCCGTGAAAAATGTTTACTCTCTTTGGAACATTGTGGCATTCTTTGCCTCAATTTCTGATGGCGAATAATACTCGGTGCATTTTGGAATTGCATTCAAATCCTCTGAGATTTTCTTTATACATCCGAAAGCATACCTCCTTGTTCCTAGAGGCATCTTTGCAGGGTAAATAATACCATCCATCATCCTTCGGTTTGACAGACTAGGTATTGAAGGGAGCAAAGTCTCATACACCAATGCGGATGATGTTTGAGATCCTATCAGTGGCGGCATCTCGTCGGTATTGAGAAAGAATTTATTAATGCTGCCTATATTGGCTTTCTTCTAATGTCCATTCTACTCTATTATCTTTAACAGCGACATATTAGCTTATGCTACAAAATTGCCAGATGACCTAAGCGGCGGTGGTACACAAACGGTTCAATTATTAGGATGAGAGGTAAGGAACAAGTCAAACGTATGGATGGAATGAGATTATTTGTCTCGGCGAATGACATTAGTATATCTTCGGGTGTTTTCTTCCCAGACCAGAATTGTGTACATTAATATTCCAGCATGGCGTCTGCGTCAAATATTTACAATCCATTTAGATAGCGCATCAAAATCATTAAGGGTTGAATGTCTAAGTTTAGGCTTCTATATACAAAAGAGTTTGTTTTGCTTATAAGTTTGACTTTAGTCAAATGAAATATATGGCCAGACCGCAATTTTGAAAAATATGGGCACCAGTTTATAGCGAGGTAAACTTAGTTCATAAGCTTAAGAGTATTCATTCATAATCATCATAATCATATTTGGCCCTAAAACCCGTGTCCTGTACTGGTCTCCTGCAAATAATTTCTCCACCGGTCCCGATTTCGAGTCGATGTCATTTAGTTTTGCATCCTTAAGCTCTAAGCGACCTGATCTACGTCATCCTTCCAGCCTTTCGTGAGGATCCTCTTCACTATTGCGAGCTAAGTGTCCTGCCCACCGGATCCTACCGAGCTTAATAATCTTCATGGTGTCAACATCACGGTAACGCTCGTATACATCATCAATATAGAGTTTCCGGAATCGTCCTCACATACGGACCCAACAATTCTCCTTAGGACTTTTTTCCCTAACGCGGCTAAGAGAGCAGAATGCTTTTTGCTAAGCACCCAAGTTTTGGATCCATATGTAAGTACTAGTATGACCATTGGCTTATACACTAGCAGTTTGGATGTTATTGTTAAATTCCTGAATTTGAAGAGTCATGACAGAAACTCTCTATGAGATTAACGTGGTTACTTGCAAGAAACACATTACCTCACGGTCCTCTTCGGACATTCTGCCATTCTATGGGTCATGGCACCCGGTTGGTTTAAACGCAACTCCACACCGACTATTGTCTTCCCGCTTGGGCATAACCACAGCCACCGCCGAGTTGAGAACCTTACAACTCAGGACTGGTGGCCCATCGTCAGTCAGATTTCCGTCCCTAAGTCGTCCGATTCTGTCCAAGTTGCCCATCTGTTCTTTCGTTCGTAATTAGTCTGTCAGTCTGTCAACGCCGACACCCGCAACACCAAGCTGCCTAGCTCTCCGCCGCCCAAACACTAATCTTGCGTACACATTCAAACATTCAACTTGTTCACTGCAGTTTGCATTTCTGAAGCATTCTGTGTTATTCGGCCTACTCTACTCTGCTGATGGCTGACCGCTGAAAATTTGAATAACATCGGGTAACTTTTCACAAAAATTTTGTATGCCCGATCACTTACAAAAAGTTTTGCCATCATAGATACACATGTTTGCAAAGTTTGAATAAAATCGGATAAATTAATTAATTTTTAATTATTAAAAAATGGAAACACCTCGGAAAGTGTTGTCATTGAAGATACTCATGTGCTCAAAGTTTGAATAAAACCACAAGAAAAAACACAAACAAACGCTAACGCAAAGTTAATATGGAGAATTTAATGAGGAGGTAATTAAAGAGGTTTTTTATGTAATGGCAAATGGCAAATGGCAAGTAATAAAAAGCACTGGTCCTGTGGCGTTTAAATGACTTTACTACCCAACCCATTTTCCCTTCTATTAGACTAAATTAAAAGACTTTTGGCTGCAGTATGGTTCCTTATCAGTTGTGCTCACTGCAACTTTCCAGACAGCATTTGTCATAATATGCCAAATTGTTCATACATCAGAAAAATCTTTTCATGGTTAAAATGCTATATAATGCTCATGCAATAAAAGCGATACTTAACATTCAAATTAAATTGCCGTAAATTAAGTAATAAAGTCTTGTGAATAAATTCTATCCACTGCAATTGCAGTTGTAGTTATTTGCAGGAGCAATTACCATAAAAATTCAGTACCTTCATTAAACTACGCTCAGTTTAACAGCAAAAGGAGAACGCACAAGACGTCAACTCAAATGCACTCATTCAATTGCAATCCATTAAAAGGCGATTGAAATGAAATTTTCCTAAGAAAGTAATAGAAAGAATAATTGTTGTATACAGACACACACAATCGCAATCGCACAAACACACAAAACAGTCAAATAATTTATCCCTGTGCATAGAGAAGTAAAATTTATTACATCTTGATGACATGCCGCAAGTAAAGAAATTAATTCGATGGGCTTTTGGGGAGCTACCTATTAATAAAGTAGTAAATAACTAGCCCGAAGTAGATTAATATTCCCAACGATCGAAATAACTAAATTAAGTTGATTTGTTTTATTTATAAACATAGCATTAATCTTTTTAGTATCCTTCATTTCCTTTAAGCGAGGAGGATGTATATCTTTGCTTTGAAAAGCAAAATCCAATTCAAAATCAATCGGAACGTGAATAGTTTACTTTTGAGAGTAGAGCAGTGTTCATAAATTAGTAAGAACATAACAGTATACAACTTATTTTTTATAAAAAAAAGCAAACGTTTTTATTGCTTCCTGGTCGAATTGTATAATGTTGGCGCCAGGCTAATAACCTCGCCAGTAGAAAACAATATTAAGAAACCATTCGCGACTTTGAAACCGAACGGACACAAAATGGAGAGCCGAAAATAATTATCTCGAAAGGGACTCTTAGTTGACAACAAAATTCGTGCTATAAGTGTAGTTATCATATATATAGAAGGGCTGTCTATATCCATGCCACGAATAGATAGGCCCGTCACTTGACGAACGGAAAGATTGACATTTTCTTTGTCTCTAACTTAGAAACCGGGCGGTTATTGCTCTCCTTTCCTTTTTTCCGACAACATATTTGACCGAGTAGTTGTTCTTACCTACTTCAAAATCTGGACGACAGTACTCGGTTGCGAAATAGCTTTCAAGATAAGAGACTTTTGTCTGAAGTTGTAGTAAGCAGTAGTCCCGGAAGGATCTTCCAGAGTAGATGCTTCAAGCCATCTTATCTCGTTCAGTCCCAAGACTTCGATTTTATACCGTAGAACTTTATTTTCAAGTTGAAGTGATCTGCTGCTTAGCAGTCCTTCTTAAAGGCAGTCAAGAAGTGGCCTAACGTTCAAGACCCTAATTTTTGTACCTAATTTGCCAAATTATCATTGCTTATCTGAAGCAATGGTGACAGATTTGTAGCACAGTTTTGTAAAGGTATGCGGTTTACTGAACTGTACCCCAACCCACAACCCAAAGTCATGGGGCCGGATAAAAAGCATCACTGTTGGATTATCCAGAAATCGTCTGCCACCAACTCATTTTCAATTTACATGTCATAGTATCGAAAATCCTTTTCCACCTTAGCTCCGTATACAATGAAAATACCCGTATAAGATGTCGTTTATCATCATTGTTATCATATTTTGCTCTACAACCGGGGTCCGG
The DNA here is from genome assembly GCA_947095585.1 of Nephrocerus scutellatus. Classification (NCBI taxonomy): domain Eukaryota; kingdom Metazoa; phylum Arthropoda; class Insecta; order Diptera; family Pipunculidae; genus Nephrocerus; species Nephrocerus scutellatus. The sequence continues at coordinate 99,572,786 of OX352764.1, forward strand.
TCCTGGCCCCCCGAAAAAAATCTCTCCACTTGTCCCGATTTTGGTACGATGTCATCTGCATCCCTAAACTCTGCCCACCGGAACCTACTGATCTTGATTCTCTTTACTATGTCGACATCGCGTTAACGCTCGTAAATCACATCATTATATAGTCTCCGAAATCGCCCTTTCTCACATAATAATATCCAAGGCCTGACTTCTCGCAACCATTTGTGTTGAGCATGCATATTTTTGCACACAAATGGAGGGACCTACAATTTAATGCCCGATCCGAACGGCGAATTAAGAAGCTTTCAGTGACAAGTTATTACTCTCGGAATTTCGCGAGAGGTAGGACACCGTGAAAAATACTTTGGTGTTACTGGGATTCGAACCATGAACCCCCTGATCAGCAGTCCATGCTCCTATCCACTGAGCCACGGCGCCCACTTCCTGGTTCAGATGGTTCATTTTTATAACATTTAGCGCGACAGACCGTTGCGGTCCAAAGCCCAGCATATCGCAAACATAAGTGTTATATTTTTGTACACAAATGGAAGGGAACCACAATTTAATGCCACATCCGAAAGACGAGTTGAGAAACTTTCATGACAAATTATTACTCTCGGATCTTTTTCAGGCATTCGCGAGAGGTGAGACCGTGAAAACCGAACCGAAAACCCTCATGCTCCAAAGTCCAACGTACTAACCAATAGAGCAACGGTGCATGGTTTACTGACTCTAATGTAATTTTATAGGTTAATTCTAGGATACTGGGTACTCAACAAGATAATTGCAGCTCTTTATTTTGTTTTCATTAGATGCCTTTCTTTGAGCATTCTAGCATTATTTCTTCCTCCCATACTTACACTATTTATTCAGGGATGGTCAGGTATCGAGGCCTTATTGTTTATTTTTGTCGGGTGAGAATAGTGTTGTCGTTGGTCAACGGCGGAGTCCCAGGTCGCTAGTAAGCGGTTTAAATAGGAAATTTTAAAAGTTTTCTTTCCATCATACAGGATTCCTTTGAGATCGGTAATAACATTTCCTTTTGCCTTTATAGTCCATGCTAGGTGATGTATCGCTCAATACCCACTGATAGTTTAGTTTCATAATCGAACTAGTCATTGTGAAAGAGCTGTTTTATATTAAAATTGTTGATGTACCCACTTAATGGAACTCACTTGGTGCGGTGTGGTGTGCCTGGCATATAATAAAATTTCTCTAAACAGTGATTCATATTCATTTTCATTCTTTTCTCATGAGTTACATGTTTTGCAGTAAAACTTAACGTTACTTTCTGATGCGAAATGCTTCAGGGGAGTTTTCTCTCAGTTGTGAACAACTTTAAAATCTGGCAAAAGATAACTGCATTCATGCATGTACGCAGCACTTGTCGCTAACTCCTGATTGTTATCGATTCAATGAAATTTCCAAATGATCCATAAATTCTCCATGCAACTGATGCGAAAACTCAAAGAACAAAAAAAACTTTCTTACAAAGAAATGCTTCTGAAATTCCCTCAACTTGTTTACTTGAACAAATAGCTTTAATTTTAAGTTGAGCGAATTCAAGTTCCAAATTAAAGTGAAATGTTATGCTATTGTTTCGTGTACTTTTTTATCATCTTCATCATATTTGCCATTTGTCTTTGCAACTTTTTAACCTCCCGATTATTTGTAGCAGTAATGTAAGCAACAATAAGCTAAACTTTTATTAAAGAAATAATTGTGCTGAAACATATGTTGTCTCAATTTTGAATAAAATAGCGACGCAAGTGGTTTTCAGCGTCATACTTGAAAAGAGAGTAAACTTTTCAGAGAGTACTGCATTGACCGATATATATTAAATATATAGTGCAAAGTTGGAAATACAACAACTTGCAATAAAAAATTCCATTAAAGCATTTTAGGTCCTTTGAAGTCTCTCCATTTTTTTGAGTCATCATAAATTGTTGGTTATTGTTTTTCCATGTTAAGTACTTTAATTCAATTTCTTGCTTAGGTAAGGTTAGGTTAGGTTATGTGGCTGTCAGTGAAACCGACACACGTATACCAGTAATGGTCCATTGTGATAACACACGGATCAGGAAAAATTCCTTCCACCTACTCGATGAACCCGTTAGAGATTAGTATGAAGCGTAGGAGACCACAAATGTCAATGTTGATAAGATCATTAGTGTCGTTGTAGAAGAAAGCTCAAATATGGAGTTTACGTTTTTGGAAGAGGCTGGACAAGTACAGAGAAGATGAACGATGGTCTCCTCCTCCTCCTCTTTTTCAATGCAGCTTTTGAAGAAGTCATTCGAGATTTAAAGCATAAATCTTTAAATCTTTTTTTTTTTGAGTTGAGTTGAGTTGAGACACACGCTAAAGTCATTTGCACCCTTATTATGCTTAGGACAGCGTGGGCGTTAGGAAATTAGGGAGAGGAAAAGATGAGACAAGTTGTGCACGTGTGTCTTAAACGACTGAAGGTCATACAAATGCGGAAACACAGGATCAGGCAATTCATTCCGCATAACAATCGTGCGGCTAAAGAAGGAATCTCTGAATTGGTTAGTACGTCCGAAGATAGGCTTAATGGTGGACCCGTGAGCTCGAGTTGAGGCACGGGTATAACGGATGGCTTGGAGAATGGGCGGGATGCATCTGGATAATTCTTTTGAACACCGCTTGTGGAAAAAGCGATACAACAGCGACAAGCAGGACACATTCCTACGATGTTCAAGCGATTCGATTATCATCGCGATGTTTACGTCACCAATAAGTTTTAAGGCGCGGTTCTAAACTCTCTCTAGTAGCTGCAATGTGGTCTTGAGGGCACTTGCCCAGACAATACAGTTGTTTTCAAGTTTAGGGCGAATATACGCCTTGTAAATAGTAGCCAGATGTGAAGTAGTGAAGTACATCTTGCTCCCGTTTTAGGAAACCTAAGCATCTCGCAGCATTTTTGGCGATGGCAAATATGTGGTCATTCCAACGAAGCTTGTTGTTGACGCACATACCGAGAATTGAGAGCTTTTCAGTTTCTTTGATGCAAGATCCATTCATGGATAAAGGTTGGGGGTTTAAATTACGCTTGAACGACAGAAGACAGCATTTGGTTTTAGAAGCGTTAAATTCAACTCTGTTATGTAGTCCCTACCTTGTTATGCTGTCAATGTCAGAATTTAACGTGCTTAACATACATTGTTGTTCAAGTTCCACTTGTGACGAATAAGGGCGTGCAGAAAACGTGAAGTCATATCAAAAGCTAAGAGTACAGCGAAAGAATTGATTGGATTTTAGATGGTGGATAGGAGATCATTAATGAAAATCAGAAAGAGTGTCGGAGATAAAACAGAGCCTTGAGGAACACCGACGTTTATACGGTGAACATTGGATTTGAATCCGTCCAATACGACCTGGATCCGGACCGGTCAGAAAGGTATTTACTAGTCCAATCGAGCAGGGTGTTATTAATTCCATACGCATTCATTTTCGACAAAAGATCATGATGCCAGACTCTGTCAAATGCCTTGGAGAAATATCAAGTGCAACAACTTTACTTTCACCAAATTTGTGAATAGACTGGTTCCAGTTTTCAGTGAGATAAGCGATCATAGGTCACCTGTAGAACGTTGCCTGCTAAAATCATACTGCAGGTCACTAATGATTTCACGTGATGCAAGGTATTGCATAAGCTTACGATTGATCAGGGTTTCCATGACCTTGCAGAGTATAGATATTATCGCAATGGGTCGGTACGAGGAGATGACGTTTCGCCTTTTTTAGGTACAGGTTGGATAAAGGCTGTTTTCCAATTCCTTGGGACGACTCCAGAAGAATAAGAGAAAAGGAAAAGTCTGCGCAGTGGTAATGCCCTCCTCAAAACTATAGCGGGAATGCCATCAGGCCCCGTAGATTTATGAATGTTGAGATCATTTAATACTTAAGCCACTTGACGAGTACGAAAGTAAATCTGTCCCATAGAGGATTCAACTCTTGCAAGTACAGGCGGCGACAACGCGCTGTCTGGCAGCTTAGAGCTAGCTGCGAAATGTGAAGCAAGCCTATTAGCCTTGTCTATAGAACTGACAGTTGGAATGTCATTGTGAATGAGAGTTGGAATTGAAGACGAGGCAGCATTTTTAATTCGTTTGACGAATGACCAAAACTTATTACTACCTTTGGGACATTGAAGTATTTTTGGTCTCAGTTTTGGTCATAGTCGAATTTGGCGCGTTTAAGGTAGGCATTGCAATCATTTCTGACTCGTCTAAATTTGGTTCGGTTTACATAGTGGGGTTTTTTTTTATATAACCGAAAGCACGGTGTTTATTTTATAATATTAATCAAATCAGTATCATTCGTTGGTAGCAACGTTTAAGTTTAAGTTTGACGATTCCTTTCTTTGTCAATTGTTAACTTTTGTTGTCTTAAATGCTTATAAAAGAACATAATTGCAGCTAGTCATTCGTAGGCACTCATTTTTGATGCCGCACTCAGTAAAATATCTTAGACAAATCAAGACCAACAACTTATTTATTAAAATTTAATAATTCCACCCTTCAGTGAGATATGCCATCGTATGATGTGACGTGAAACGTTGCTCAAATAAACACATCATGATTTACGATAATATATATTCTATAATGCTGAAAGTGCATTATAAAGCAGGAAAGTGTGTTATCCAACTACTCGGTCAAAGCCCAGAGTAGCTCTTCAAAACTATTTGTGAACTAAGCAGGAGTTTTTCTGATTATTTTTAACAACACTCCGTCACCAGGTCATTAAATCCTGTCATGTCGTACTAAAAACACATTAATTATGACATGAACGACATCGTGCGACACTTTTTGCTGGTGTTTGTTTCATCAGAATTAATTGACAGTAGTTATTATCTAGATGACAGCGCAATCTCCCCACATGAACTGATAGTGTTAGTGGATCCGATTGCATCCACGCATACGCTGCAGTTTTCAATGCACAGCTAAATGGAGGGTTGGGAGAACTGTAACGGTTTCGCTATACTTTCATTATAAAATCCTACAATAACTAGGGAAGCTTCATTGGAGCCCGCAAATTTCAAAATTAATTCCATTATAATTACACTGCTGTGTAGATTGTAGACAGCATTTCAGTTTATTCCACATTAAGATAATCGAAATCATTTTATCACATCATTACCATGTACACGCAGTAAATTATACTGTTATTGTACGATATGTGTGGACAATGGGGATGTCCTTTCGTCAATTTGCCGATGTGTGTGCTTATATTGTAGTGGAACGAGGTTATTCAATGCAGGCAGGCAGGCATTTAGTGCAGTTATAGCTCATATAAACAAAGTTACGCGATCGTATTCGCACTATGTGGTTTGTTGAGATTTTGTTAAGACGAATATTTTGTAAATGTTTCAGCTCAATCGGCTGTCTAGTTTTTAAGTTTTAGTGTCGTATTACAAACCAACAGGCACTCATTTTTATATATATAGATTATAGTACGTACAAAGCAGGGCAGCACATAGCACACAGTCATTATGAAGCTGCTATATGGCGTGATGTTAGTACAACACAGAAAGCAGCGCAGCGAATAGTGCAGTCCGACCATTTTTTTGTCGACTTTAGGTGTTTAGTTACAAAATTGGTCGACATGGAAGGCCCATTTATTTAAACGGGATAATATATAGCCTATGCTCGCTGAAAGTCCCTTCTAAATATTGGTGAAAGAATTGAAGAAAGAATGAAAGAATCGGTCCTGTAGTGTTTGAGATTACCTCCTGTACACCAACCAACAATTCCTCTTTATAATATTGGTATTTTGACGCCAATCTCCTTGCAAATGTATTCCATACCAAAACTCCTTATATCTGATCCAATCATCCTGCAGTATGTAGCGTAACTATATTTTCTTCTGGAGTCTTCTGTAAAAATTGCAAAACATCATTTGTCCAAAAACCTGTACCGAAAAAAGGTAAACCTTCATTAATTTCCCTGTAGCAACATTAAGCACTTACGTCCATACTTTCAAAGGAGATGGACACGCTGATTGATCAGCTTATGCAATACCTTGAATTAAGCGGGCAAACAGTTTTCTAAGTCACATGACCAACGTGAGATTACCTGATGGCATTTGTTAGTGAAAAACCAGTCTATGCACAAATTTTGTGAATGCAAAGTTGCTGCACTCGAAGACATTTGGAAGGGGGTGTCCTCAAGCACTCTTGCCGAAAATAAGTTCCTATTTAATCGATAAGACACTGCTTGATTAGAATGGTAGCTACCATTCTGGTCGGTAAGTACAAGTCAGATTGTGGACAGTTTCAAATCTAATGTTTACCGCATAAGCGCTGGTGTTCTGTTTTGTTTTGTCACCCAAGCTCTTTCTCATATTCATTATTGATATCCCATCCGCTATTTATAATCCAGTTTTCTTTCGATGATGACAGTACTCTTAGTATTTACAAGAGCTCAAATTCAGGTACGTTGTCCCTACAAAAAGGTAGGCATTACACAACAAAGTAGAATGTAATGCTTCCCTTCTTGCCATTTAAGCGAAATACACTTGCATCAAAGGAACTTCCGATATGTGACTTAACATCAAACTTTGCAGGAATAATCACATATTCGTCATCGCTTAAACGAAACGAAATATTTAGGTTTCCTAAAATGGTGCAAAAATTACTTTACTCCTTCATACTCCTTCATATATCTATACAAAATATAGAACTCGACGATAAAACTTATTAGTAACGGAAATATCACTAAGCCAACGGCTCGATTAGACACCGAAGGAATGTTTCCAGCTTGCCACTGTTTTATCATTTCCTCCACAAGCAATGTTCAAATCTGCAACACTCTTCCCTCCATTCAAGCCCACGGATCTACCATTGAGCCCATTTTCGGACGTACCGACAGTAATTCTTTATTTATCCACACATTTCTACGTCTGTGTAGTCCGCAGACATTAAAGATTTATGAACATAGAGATCACCTTTTGTCCCCTTCTTATATCACTAATGACCAATGTATAGAAAACACAGATTTAAAAGGATTCTCCGCTCATCCGAAGGGATTAATACTTTCCCAACTATCGAGTTTTTAAAGACCCTGTACATACTCTTCATTAACTTAATCTATGGTTATCTAGGTACCGATATATTTCCTTCAAATTGAAAATCAAGCCTATCTCCGTAAAACACATAGAAAGGAGTAATCTACTGATATGACTAAACGTATGCTACCCTTTAACCGGAACAACTCCATTGTTCCTTTCGAATATCATCCAAAAGTAATAGTTAATTTAATTTAATTTAATTTGCAAATATCTTAGAATAAAGGGATACGATGCAGAGTTAAGGGATGACAAATCCACTTTCCACACGCATTTCAGATGGACAATTGTACAGCAAAGTTTCAATTTCTAATCTGTACGTTAGTATATCAAAGACATTCGAACGGAAAACGCGTGAAGTAAGTGCCAAATGGGGTTGGCATATAGGTGGATTTCCAACCATAATATAGTAGCATATATATTTATAACAATATGGGCAATAACAAGAGGAAAATTGTTCGCTTTAAGTGCTACATTTTAACTGCAACACTGCTCTGCAATGTAATTTTCATTTGAATACATTCCAAAAAGGTTTTTTTCGCTATTGTTGTTTGTATTTTCTGGTATTCCAGTGCTAAAAATATTGCCATGTCAATGAAATGAGAACTTGGGAACCGATTAAATTTTATGTAATGCAATGCAGAGCGACATTGATGCCAACGAGCAAAGTGATCACATTTCGCACACTTCTCATAAACCTTCAATAGAGAAGCCGTTTAATAGAATTTGGGAGTTCAAAACTTTCGTAATAGTTGTCGTTGTAGTTGTGAACGATTTCTAGTATTAATGCGACAGTAAGAAAATATCAATATCCTTTCAATTGGTACAATGGACCAAGTATACTTAACTGATGAAAAAGTAGTATAAGTGAAATCCAGTTAACTTGGTTGAAGGGTAGAAGAACAAATACAAACAAAACATCTAATCTAATAAATTCCCACCGCTATAAAGTAAAAGATACCCTTTTTTTTAGTGAATGGGGTAGGTAGTAACAAAGTTAAAATAACCTTTTAACATATAAAGTGGGCTGGTGTAGACTTAAATTTGAGTAGGCGCATCAAATCTGTTCCCAAATAAAAGTTTAGTACTTGTACTTAGGTGACGCTACTGTTCGAAGTGAACCTGGATTTTAACCAACATGTTTCTTCTGTTGTTTCTTACGTATGTCATTAAATCTCCTTCTCTTAAGACCGTCAACAAAAGTGTGAACAAAAATCGTTAGAAGATTCGTTCACCGGAAGTGTCCAAGGCTATATTCATCTGCCTTCAATAGAGTCCAAGCTTAAGCGAGATTTTAGATTGATTAAGATTAAGGTATACCTTCTTAGTTGTCTGAAAGAAGGCGCTTCTACTCAATTGCCTTCTTAGCCAAAATACAGCGGCAAGATTTATTTCTTTAGTTATAGCTCTGTTTTGTGATATACCTACAATACATCAATGTTGAGTGTTTCGTGTATGCCTGAAGCTGTCTAACGTGTTTTCTCGGCTGAGGCACTCAGCGGCTTTCACGGTTCAAATCTTGCATCTGAGAACGAAAAGTTTTCTTTGAGCGGATTTTAGGCGGTCGCCTTGCTGTATATAATGGGCTGCAGTTGGCTTATTTTCACGACAAAACCGAACGAAAAGCTTAGCTAATTACCCATAATGATCTTTAGCAACTACTTGCATTTCACACGGGTGATGGAGTAATGGGATGGTCATTGGGAGAAGGCGTGAAGAGGTGGTGATGGGGACTGATGGGATGATGGGTTGGTAATGAAGCCACGACAATTTCTCTCCATTGTCAAATTTCCGCACCGAATGTTTTACTTCACTGACACCTGGCTTAATCCCACGTCATAGTTAACGAACATTTGACGAAACCGTCCAAAAGCACATTATGGTCACAGTAATGAGTCGTTCACATCAGCTAAATTAATCCAACTCAAGTCCATTATAGTTGGCCCCTTAGAACTCAAGAAATTTGTGTGCAAAAGTTTGCGCACCTAACCAATAAATTAGAAAATCCGTGTGAGAATTTTATGCCTTATGCTCGGGTGTAGGTTACGAACGATCCCATGTGCTGGCTGAAATCTGAGGATGTACAGATCGGACAAATTATGCATATTATGCGTATCGATGGGTTACTTTGTTACTACTGTCTACCACCAAAGCACAAATAGGGTGGAATAACCTGACCAACTGTGCAATATCAAGTATGATAGAGTTGATCTCAAGATCAAGGAAAAACATTGCCGCCCTGTCTTTTAGCACAGGCCATTGGCCAGTAGCTAGCCACGCTGCTTAACATGGCATTTGTGTAGGAATTGCAAGAATGGAAATGAAAAATAAATTAGTAATCACTATCTCTGCAAATGCACAGTCACGACTACGCAAAATGAGTAAAGGTTGCAAAAAAAATAGGAAACATCCCTATTAAGTGAGTAGTTTTAACTGAAGATTTCGCATTTCCCTCTCTCAACAGCTGAAACGTGCCTGTTATAAAAATCAACTTTTTGCCCGCCAACAAACCTAAAGCTATTGTCTGGTACACAGACACTTCAACTGAAAGTGACAACGAACGACGGCGACGACTGTCATTTAATTTAACGATTGCATCTGTCGCGCCACTGTCATTGTCATAAGATGATGGCTCTATCTTGATTTATGGCATGCCAGTAGGTATGACTATGTTACTCACGCATCGCAACTGACTTTCACTGTGATGACTTTGAAAGGATTTTTCATTTTTTTTTCTATCACATCCCGTTTCCTAACCTCTGAATGTTTTGGATTACTGGAGTACTTTCACTGGCACAAGTCACAACAAATCGATGCGTCTCCCATTGAGTGGCAATCAAGATTCTATCAAAAATCTGTTGGCAAACATGACAAATCGCTCATGGATATCCCATTGTTGAATAATTCATTGCTTCACTGTTATTCAATTGCGTTTTCCTTCTCTTCGCTTTTATGATATGAGTATGGGAACACAATTCACAAGCTAGGAATATAAGGAGATTGGTATTTAGAACGTGCGCCATCTGAAGGCACTTATGATATGGAACATCTGAAGGAAGGAAAGGAAAAGGCAGAGAAGCTCGAGATATTGTTTGCTTAGGGATGATAAACTTTGGAACGGTGGATCGAGGGGGCCTAAATCCTGAATTTAAGATTTATAAGATTTGTTGTCCCAAATGAATGAAGGAGAACAAGCGAACAGAAGTTGTTGCTGGTCTTAGGCCAAATCGTAACGGTCTACGAATTAAGGAAATCTTCTTCTAGTTGATTGAGGCAGTTGTTGATTCATCTAAACAAACTTACAAAAAACATTAACTGTAGACAACAACAAAATGTCTCACAATTTCATTCCTCATTTGCTTATACCTACCATTTCTTTAGTCGACTGCATTCTCATAGGAAACCAATCATGGAATAAATTGTATTTAACATCCCCATCCCCATTAAATCCAATCAGCAACAATTAACTTCACACGCAAGGTTGTGCTTTGATGAAACTGAAATGAGATACATTTCTCAGTTTAGCAAATAAGGAAGAAGGACAAAAAGATTTCCGGATTAAATTACTTGCAGATAATTTGCGTTGGCAAATGGAATTCCTAATTTAATTTGTCAGATTTATTTATTTTGCAATTAATTAACTACGCAATTAAAAGAAATTTATGCGAGATTTGGTGGAGTGCTAAAGTTCTTTACAATACCGAAATGAATCAAATGATTGATAGTGGATGATGTTCCAATTAAAATAAAATAAAATTAAAGCGTAGAAAAGCTAAGACCCCCATTTCTTATCATCTTTAACTTAATTTTCGGCCTCGTCGACGGACAATTGTTTTTCTGTACATGCCGAAATGCCGAATGGATATGCAGTACTATGCTTTCTATTACTTTAATCAGATTTAACCTATCATTTGCCGTTACTAAGATAAGTAGTATCTTAAACACCAACCTTCGACTGTTCCGCTCAAATGTTGAATCTGTGCTGTTGCATGGGCGCAGCACTTGAAAAGTGACCGCTACTATCACAAAAAGATTAGAAACGTTCGTAAAAAGGTGCCTACGGAACATCTTAAGGGTTTTCTGGCCTAACCGTATCTCTAACGAACATCTTTACCAGAGAACTGGTCAGAAACCAATAGGCACAACCATCCAACGACGGAAGTGGCAGTGGATTGGGCATACACTACGAAAAGGCGACAGTTCCATAGCAAACTACGCAATTCAATGGAATCCGTTATCTCAGGATGGTAGAAGAATTGGTCGTCCGAGAAATACAGGGCGCAGAACAGTTGAGGAGGAGTCACGGCAATTGGGGAAGAGTTGGAGAGAGCTGAAGCTCATTGCCGGGAACCGCACACGATGGCACGTAGGCGTAGTAGAGGCCATAGGACCCACAACATAATGAAATGAATGAAGATAAGTAGTATGCATTATGTCGCATATCCGCAAAATTTCAATCACTTAGTTTTGTCATATGTCTATAGGCTTAATACGAGTAGATACGATACAAAAATTTAAAACGAAACTCCATGATAGTTCTGTCGTACGTGTTATAACCTCAAGAGAAAATTGGAACTGATCCTATGAATATGAACATACAAAGGTTACATGCTGTGCAATTCGGAATGAGTCTCATAGCGGCCAATCTGGTGACGACCTAGCAATCTCAACTTCAAAAAGTTAATGTCACATTATTTTGGACAGATCCCTAAGTAAAGTTTTGACCCTTTGTTTGGAGTGACTCAAATGTCCCCCCAATCAAAAACAAATTAATGTCGACAGCGTCGTCGATTCTTCTTGAAAGTGCTCCTTTTTTATCAGAGCAGGGAAATTCCACTAGTTATTGATTCCTTTTACAAAAATTGACTTTCTCAAGCTCGAAAAAACCAATTCGTTTACACTGCATTTTAAAATAAATGGGAGAGACCTAGAATATAAAAGGCCTCAATATTTAATAGTATATTACATAACGAGCAAGGAAAGTGGAGTTTATCGTGCGAGGTCGAAGCTTGACGAACGAGGCGGTAGCCGAGTTCGGCAATCTAACGAGCACGATGATCACTTTTCTGCAAGTCATGTACGCTATTTTTCTCGCGTCCAAACCGGTTTTTTTTTGCTTAAACGAGAGAGAAGCAGAAATGTGAGAATGTGTGTTCGCTGTGACTGCAGTAAATAACAAAGAAATGAATTTTTCACGCGTCCAAACCGGTTTTTCTGCTAAATCGAGAGAGAAGCAGAAATCACAAATGACAAACAAAAGAGAATTATTGCTCATGCGCAATGTGTTCGTTGAGGTTGTAGTAAATAACAAAAGACGTTTATATCATAACATAACTATTGTTGTTATGGGCTACTTTCGAGGCTAGTTTATAGCGTACGAAACAGTCACTTTCGTCTATGGGCGTGTGAAAAAGATCTAACAACACCACTTAATTTATTCACCCAAAATCTTAATGTTATAAGCAGCTCCGAACTCATATAATAATAATAATATTCGGCGCGACAGACCATCGGTCCAAGGCCTAACTTCTCGCGACCATTTGTGCTGCCTATGTTAATTTTTGGACACAAATGGTGGAAGGGGACCTACAATTTAAGGCCGGCTCCGAACGGCGAATTGTGAGAAGCTTTCCGTGACAAGGTATTACTCTCGGAACGTTTGTCACCCATCCGCGAGAGGTGGGACACCATGAAAAATACTTTTGGGTGTTGCTGGGATTCGAACCTGAACCTCCTGCTCAGCAGCCTTGTGCACTTCCACTGATCCACGGCGCCAACTCATATCCAATGATAAAATTAATGATTTAAAAGGATCGTTTGTTTTAATGCCAAAAGACCAAGCCTAATACATTCTTCTCCTTCCTTACTTTCTTTACTCCGCGGGGGAGCATAGGGGTTCTACAAATTCCCATCAACGAACCTGATTTACCGCCTGAGGTTTCAAGAGATGCCACTCTAGTCGCTTGCTTCCTCTTCTATTGTCCTTTGCCATGTCCTACTACGACGACCATCTCGGATTGTGGAATCAATTCGAGCGCTTATTTCGTAATATCGTCTGCTGGTTTTCTAAAAGTGTGTCCAATCCAACTGCATTTCCGTCGTCTTGTGACCGCGATTACATCCTGCTGCGTAGCTCTCCACAAATCTTGATTGGTGATAGTGTCCGGCCATCCTATTCTAAGTATCCCCCTTAAGCACTTGTTGAGAAAGAGTTGAAGGAGCGTAGCAATTAACACTGCAACTTTCCAAGTTTTTCAGCCATATAAGAGTACTGAGTGAACGTCAGATCTGGAGATCGTTACCTTAAGGTTCCGGGAGATTTGTGAGCAGTTCCAGAGGCTTGGTGTATTTTCCAATGACGTCTGCAGAAGCTGCATGTACGAGGAAGAAGAAGAGAAAATTTTTACCTTCTCTGTACTGTACTGTACTGCTCTTTCTCTAAAGCGTAAGCTCCCTTATTTTACAACGACCTTAATGTCTTGTTTAGCACTGACATCAAAAGTCCTCTACGCTTCATTCAAATCTCTTACTGGGCGAGAAATTCTCTCGGTAAATGTGCCATCACAATGGACCATCTATTGGTCTAAGTGGGTCGGCTTCCTGCCGACAGCCACCCCAACCTAACCCTACCTAAGATCTAACGTCGACAACTCGCAAATTTTACATTGCATTTCTTCTAAACTTCAAATTTTTGCACAAAGCACGGACTTTCCAGATAGAAATTCTTGAGCACAGACAAAAAAAACTTCCGGTAATATAACATCTCACGTTTGCAGAAAGATGACCTTCCATCACTAACAGAGACGCAAACAGAACCACAGATGCCCAGATAGACGGTCGATCGTGCTCATCATAATAAATGTAACTTTTCAACATTATCCCCAAGATGTCAAGCACTAATAAGTCACAAGAGAGGGATTGGTTTTCTTTCGCATTCTGGAATTGTTTATCACTTGGATTAGATCAGTTTTAGTTATGTAACTTGCACACGTAGTGGCATCAACACAAACAAAGGTTTCTTCTTTTTCCTTCAGAAACTTTGACTGGGTTGTTGGCACACAAATCACAACTGTAATGCACTTTTGTTATTCTTCCTCATCATAGTTAAGGCGGAGAATCTTTACAAATAGAGTCTGGCTACGGATGTGAATGCGAAGGAATTTAATTAAACAAACAACATCAGGAATCGCCTCAAAAGAAGAACTTTCCCTTTAGCGATTTTCCTGTGTAATGAAAAAAAATCCTCCGTTGTTGACTGTAGAAGTTCAAAAGTCCGTCATCACGTCCTGTGATGCAATGCAGGGAAGAAAATATGACAAAATATCTCCGGTTCTTACGCTGGACATCGAAAGGAGAAGAGAGGCGTAAATAACCACCCTCGCTGCGTGCTATCACATTTCAAGATTTTTACGGTTTTGTTCGAGTGCATAAGATATGCCAGGATGGAGGGCAGGAGCAGTTACCCGGAAGTTGAAAAAAAGAAGAGGATGCTCAATATTTACCTTCTTTCGGTAAACAGTAATGTACACCAGCAACTACTGCAACCAAAGATGACAGGAAATTTATTACCACTGATGTGATGTGGCATGATATGAGGAAAATACCTTGTAATGCAAAGGTTTTGTAAAATTTTCCTTTGCAAGATATTTTTATTTATTATTTATGTTGACAGTAGAGGAGCACATTTATTGAAAGGGGAAAACTAGAAGAACATTCAAGCAGAAATTAAAAAAATACGGTCTGGAATTCCTTTCTTGTGAAAATATCTAATTTGGTTTCTAAATTGACAAAGCCAAAATTTTGATATTGATTTTGTTATCAAATAAGTATCAATAAGAGTCAATTCAGACGATTTTACAGGCTTATTTAAGATGGCTCCAAATAAGTCTATAACTCTGAACACAAAATCAAAAGTTAAAAATTATCATGTACAAGAAACTGGAACAGGCATTTTAGTTCGATGTCTGATGTCTGAAGACCCAAACAAGATATCAACTTTATTTATTCTCAGTTACAAAGGCTAGTATTTCTTCCAAAAATAAAGTCCTAAATGAAGTTTCTACCATTAGTATTAACAGAGCAATTCCCGTTAACATGGGTCAGGGTACAGCAAAGTAAGCTTTTTCTTAAATCCCCGATAAGTGATGTCAACATTGGAGATAGAGTCTTGCTGTAGAACGATTTTTTCCTTAAAATATACCCAAGAATCATTTCCCAAAATATCTAACAAATATGAGATATAATTAAGTAACTGCAATACGGTCGATTATCATCAATACCACTTGGGGCCATTTTGGAAACTATTTAGTGTGTACACAAACCGTTGTTGGAAATTAAAATTACAATGTGTTTAGGAAATGAACTGTATTATCTGCCATGATTTGTTGCGATAATTTAGTTTCATTTCCTAAGTGTGCGCTACACGGGCTTGGAAAACAAAATTTCCAAAAAACTAACAGCCCTTCGAATATTCTACTCAAATAAATTAAATAAATTTTTAATAAATAATACAAGAATAACAATTAAATATACATTGCACTTGGTAGTGGCGATGATTATTTAATAAGTAGCGTTCCATTAATTATTTCCACTAAAATATTTACTTGTGACGTGACATTGATAAAGGAAAGCAGCAATTTGAAAAATTATAAAAACTATCTATGCTATTATATAAAGAGGTAAGTTTTGAAGGAGCAGCAGGGCAATGCCTGTTATTTTAGGTAAAATTGAAAACTACTGGACCGATTTTAATTAGGTTTTTACCATCATTTTTTCCTTTGAAGTTATAGTGTACAGTTTTTTGCCAGTCGTTAGAGGGTGAGTTGGTGTGGGCGTGGGATCAGTGGAGTGTTTAGTCGGGTAGTGGTTATTGTGTTGGTGGTAGCTGGGCAAGGCCGGATATTTCAGCTAGTGTAGAGTAAATTATTTCAATTTGTCTTGCATTTGCTTGGTTATTTAAAGAATCTTAAACTACATACAACTATATCTGGATTCACGCCACTGCACTAATCTTTGTTAACTTGTACACATAATATTTTATTTTCCTTTTAACACTAAAAGTTTATCATTAATACACAAGTAGTTATCTTTACATAGCAACATAAACAATGAACATAGAACACAACTGATTCCACTTCTTTGCGATGTAAAAAATTTATAGTTTTTGTGGAAGGTAAAATATTTCCCCATTAGTGCCCATAAGATTTGGTAAATAATAAGGTTTCAAAGCAGAGACACAAACCACTGCATTGTGTATCGTGTGGAATGTAGTTTTCGACTAACGACATCGTGCAGTACACAAACAATTTTCGAACAATTTATTTAATTGATTTTTATTTATTTTATAAATGTATTGTTTCTTTGGCCGAGGAATAGAAATAACAATTTATGTTAAACTTAAAATGTACTTTTGCGCTTTATATAAATTGTGCAAAACTGAACATTGCATTCCTTTCAACTTATAATCACAACTACTATATATTTATTAATTGAAAATTTATAATGGATTACAGGAATAAAATTGGATAGTAATTTTCACGACATCAACCACTACAATATGAAGCAATCCACAAGTCACTCCATCGATGACGGTGAATTTTTACATAAATGAATGTGGATTGTAAATGAATAACTCACAACTCTCCGCAAAAACGAATTGAATACAAAATGCAAATTTATTTACATTACAAGGATACAAAATAATGGCTATCTTCCAATAATCATACTAAACAAATGTTTAATTGTTATTGGAACCTTCTTGCACTTGAACTTGTATATGTGTAATATATTTCCCTTTGAAATCTAAAAGTAGTGTTTCGTATTTTCATGTTTCGTATATTCATCTACACACAAGTACATAATTTGAATTGAAGGCGGCGATTACTTTTGTTATATTTATTATAGCAAATATTATATTTTTTGTAAACCTTTTCCATGACAGACATACAGATCCACAGGCACGCCAACTTAATATAAAGAAAAATAATGGTAGGTGGGTGCGGTGCGTTGACTTGGGTACGCGCATTAGAAGCTATACTTCTTTAACGTGATTGAAAGAATAAAGATTAATATGCATGCTAAAAATCCATACGAGTAGAAGATAAGAGAAGTAAACGAAGCTAGTTCACACAATCGATGACATTTTTTCGCACGACACAATATATAACATAAGACAATGGTTGAGTTCACTGCTCAACAAAATTTCACAACTGGATATTTAAGAATCTTCTGTAATATAAAATGTAGAAATATGTATTGGATTGACTGTCATATATTATATATTTTTTTCAAATATATAAGAAAGATCCCCCATAAGACCACCAAAAGACTCCTAACAGACCCCCAAAAACTCTCAAGAGACCTCACAAAAGACCCCCAAATATCATCAAAAGTACCACAAAAGACTCACAAAGAACCACCAAAGGATCCACCAAGAGACCCCAAAAAGAGCCTTGTTGGAAAACCTCTCAATAACTTGGGAGAATTGGGGGAATCAACACATTTGCTAATGTTGAGATCTGGTAGGAAATATATCTTTCCATTCGAGTGATTCCACACGGAAGCATTAGCGAAAGTAACGCGTCAAAGCGGAAGCGTGAAGCATTAGAACTGACAAAGAAGAAGATTTTTTTTTAAAAACTTTTAATTAACTTGACTTGACCACGTTTTATATTTTTGACCATTTCGAGGTCCTTTTTATCCACCTTCCACGCGATCTAGAGTGCTGAAATTTTGTGAGAGTCTAAAATAAGATTTTTTATATTCCGAATATGACGCGTGTCGCGTGTCGCGTGTGGCACGTGTGATGGGTTGACATTTTTGACGTGACAACGTCTCACTACGGAACCAAACATCAGCCTCGGATACACTGATGAACGACGACGACCACGGCAACAAAAACAGCTAAACGATTTAAGAATTTATTCATGGAACGTATGCTTACTGTATAGAGCTCGAGCTGCACAGCAGCTGGCCGATACCCTGTCTAAATATAAGGCTGACATAACAGCAATCCAGGAGATTGGTGGACATGGAATGGTGTCTTATAAAAATCAGAATATGACATTTATTACAGCTGTCATGCAAGACATCACGTGGTTGGGGTAGGGTTTCTAGTCAGCAAAAGAATGAAACGCACCGTTGTCGGCTTTAAAGCAGTAAATGAATAGCTCTGCACCCTTCGCCTGTGGGACAGATTTAAAAACATAAGCTTCATAAGCGTTCACGCACCTACAGAGGATTCCTCAGATGATGAAAAAGAAGAATTCTTTGATCCGTCGAACGGGATCTCCATGCCTGGCCTCAGTATGATGTAAAAATCATTCTGGGGGATATGAATGCTAAAATAGGTAGGGAGCCAGTATTCAGGCAGTACATTGGCACCCATAGCTTACACGAGAACACTAATGACAATGGACAACGGGTCATAGAGATGGCAGCAAGCAATAATTTGGTCGTTGCGAGTACAAGGTTTGCGCGTAAAAATATCCACAAAGCCACCTGCGTATCTCCCGATGGAGCCACTCGCAACCAGATAGACCACGTGTTGATAGACCGCCACCACAACCCGAACCTGATGACCGTACCAACGTACCGAGATGCCAACTTTGACTCCGACCACTATCTTGTTGGTATAGTGATCCGAGCGCGGATCACTATCAAGTCCATTCAACATCTATAGGGTCCGCCATCTAAAGTTTTTTTTTCAACTAGTGCTTATTTCGTGAATGGTAACACTTAGCTCATGTCTGATTTGACAGATAATTACTTGTATCCTTCCGCTGAACGAATATACTGACCATCCAATGCGTTTTCGCTTCGCTGAGTGGGCCTGCGATCGACTTACAGAAGATGCCGATTTTGCCAAAAAAAAATCATCTTTTCGGATGAAGCTCACTTTGATCTTGGCGGGTATGTAAACAAGCAAAATTGTCGCATTTGGGGCACAGAAAACCCGCACGCATACATTGAAAAGCCGGTACACCCAAAACGAGTTATCGGGCCATGTTGAACGAATTTTTGTTCACAAAAATTGAAGAAGAGGATATTGGCAACATTTGGTTTCAACAGGACGGCGCTACGTGCCACACAGCCGAAGCTACACTCGATGTTTTGCGCCCTGTTTTTGAAGATCGCATTATCAGCCGCAGAGCTGATGTCGTTTGGCCACCTCGGAGCTTCGATTTGACACCGTTGGACTATTATTTGTGGGGTGCCCTAAAAGATAAGTGTTACGCCGACAAGCCAGAGACAATTGACGCTTTAAAGGACAATATTCGTGAAGCCATTGGTGAAATACAGCTGCACACAATCGATAATGTGCTTAAAAATTGGACCGAACGTGTAGGCTACTGCATGGCCAGCCGAGGCAGCCATTTGAATGAAATTATTTTCCATTGTTAACCGGAAGGATTGTACTTTCAAATAAAAAAAGAAATTTGAGAAAATATTCAGTAGTTTTTTTTATAGCATTTTCATTCAGAACATCAGAAAAACAAAAGGTATTTGGCGGACCCTATATAACAGGCTCCGACAAGGGGATGGACTGACCTGCATCCTCTTCAACCTGGCGTAAGAGAAAGTGATCCGAGACTCTGCCGTACGGCAAGAGGAACAATCCTCTATAAGTCCATATAGATCTGGCTTGAGCAGACGATATTGACATCGTTGGTAGAAACCGAAGAGCTGCGTAAAGGAAGCTTTCATCCAGATAAAGCAGGTGGCACGAAAGCTGGGGCTGCAGATAAATGAGAGCAAAACAAAGTACATGGTGGTTACGTCTGCGAGTAGAAGATCCAACATTGGTCCCTCAATTCAAATAGTGAAGCGCGAATTTGAAGTAGTGCAATCCTTTAACTATATCGGGTCAACTGTAGCAGCCGATAACAGCATGGAACCAGAAATACGCGCACGGTTGCTTTAAGCTAACAAATCCTACATTAGTCTGTCAAGACTCTTCAAATCCAAGAACTTAACCATAACATCCAAGCTGCTGATATATAAGACAATGGTCATACCAGTACTTACATATGGATCCGAGACTTGGGTGCTTAGCAAAAAGCATTCTGACCTCTTAGCCACGTACGAGAGAAAAGTCTTACGGAGAATTGTTGGCCCCGTATGTGAGGAAGGACGGTTCCAGCGACTCTATAATGATGAGATCTACGAGCGTTACCGCGATGTCGACATCGTGAAGAGAATCAAGCTCGGTAGGCTCCGGTGGGCAGGAGACCTAGCTCGCATGAGCGAAGAGTATTCTGCTCGGAAAGTCCTTTACGGTAGGTTTTTTGGAACATGACAACGAGGCCGGCCAAGCCTACGCTAAAAGGATGGCGTAGACCAGGACGCCCAGAGTCTAGGGATGCCAAACTGGGTGACATCGACACGAAATCGGGACCGGTGGAGAGACTTTTTGCGGGAGGCCAGGACCGGACCCCGGTTGTAGAGCTGGGATTTGCTGGGATTTGCTTTATATATCCGAAAGCTTTCCTCACTAATTCCAATAGCCTCCTTGCAGCTTTGGTTTTGATCGACTTTGTTCTGATCGGAATAGAGTTAATTCTTGTGTCTGCATTTTTATTCGTTATAATCAGGGGTGATTTGTGCATTTACGAGAAGAAACTAAACACAACTACAATGTCTGAGACAACAACGACGAGCATAGCGACGGGAAGCATAGCGACCAATATAATAACCGTTCAGGCCGTTCAGTTTGGTTTTCGTATTGCCACAGAAATGCTGGAGTTTGCACATCTATGCAATATGCAAAAAAACCGAAAAAATCAAAAATGTTATACTAAGTTATCATGCGGCTGACTCTGTTAAGCAGAATCCGCAATCGATAACCCCGCGTTAACTGCACTTTAACCAGCAAGTTTAAAAAAAAGAATACACTGATAACTGATAGCATAACTTCTTCTTCTTCTGCTTTTTTAAAATTTAAATTAACTTTTATGTTGGCAATGGGCTTAATGTTGTTATCTCTGGCATAGTAACAATCTATGCGCTCAAAGTGTATTATCAGGAAACTGAGAAGAAATTGAAACAAAAACTGTATTAATTAAGAAACAGCACAACTCTTATCAGTAAGTTGCATTATCAAATTCGCTTGCATAACTGTTATTCAGTTGTAGTTCACAGAATCGAAAAGATTGAACTTTGTCCGTGAAATTGATTAAGAAATAGAACAGAGTTGCCAAATGGGAATTACTTCTTTGTTTTTTAATTGATAGACCTTGGATGTTTACTGTTTGTAATGTTTTAAGCCTTAATACTCACTTGACCGCTGATAATCAATCTAATCATCCTTCTCTTCATCTGTGGGCGTAAGTGCGTAAGACTACTTTTCATTGTCCCACCTCTTGCGAATATCTGACAAACATCCAAAAGTAAAAGCTGTCATGAGAAGCGCTTCGCATACGGCTTTGAATTATAAGATCCTTTCATTTGCTTGCAAAAAAGAAGCTAAGCCATGGACCACAATTGTCTCTATTACGCCAGACATTACTTTTTATCCTACTTCTGATCTAATACCACCACCATCGTTAACACATTACGGATTCTCTCCCCAACGATTGCTATCGTGAATCGATGAGTTGTTATACTGGCGGTTTTAAAACTGATGCTGGGGTAGGCGGAGGTGTTTTCTCAAGAAGGCTTAATATTAATCTCTCTTTCCCCGTCTTCCCCATCACTGCTGTCTTTTTCAAGCTGAAATCATGGCGCTTAAAGAAGTACTGTCTTGGCTGAAGAGAAATGTCATATCCGCATTTTCTCGAATAGTCGAGCAGATTTGAGATCCCTTCGAACTCTATTATTGCCCAAAACTGCCGATCATCTCTCAGGGAGATGGCGGAGCAGTTCAACATTCACCTATACTTGGTGTCGGGGTATATCGAAATTTTAGGGGAGTGCAGGGCTGATGAACTCGCCTTTCTACCTGAAAATGGTTCATTAGGCCTACCGATTGCTACATGCAAACTCATGTTAAAGCAGGATGTTACTGATAAAGCCAACCTTAGATGGTCGAATGGTATAAGTTGTGTAGCGACAAAACAGATCTGGCCAAAGCTGGGATCCGAAAAGCGCCAAGTGTTTGATTTCTCTAAACAGAGTACACATAAGCGCTACAATAGGTGCCATTACTGGGCACTGTCTTATTGGGAAGCATGCAGAAAGGCTTAGTGTATTTTCCAATTACTTCTGCAGAAGCTGCATGGACGAAGAGGATGAAGAGATCATTCTTCACCTTCTCTACACATGCACAGCTCCTACTCTAAAGCGTAATCTCCATTTGGGACAACGTTTTCTTTGACAACGACCTTGACGATTTGCCAAGCACTGACATCAAAAGTTTTCTAATCTTCATTCGAAACTCCGACTGGTTCAACGAGTTGGGCGAGAAGTCTCTCGACCCATGTGGCATCACAATGGAACGACCATCTGTTGGTTTAAGTGGGTCGGTTTCCTGCCGACAGCCACCCCTACCTAACCTATCCTAACCTCCCCATTTTATTTACCAGAATAGATGCTGTTTACGCTTTGAAATCTTTACTGTGTCCGTTTACCTTCCAAAACCTACCCTACGGCTCTTCTGCCCTAATTGAGAATAAACCTTTGTTCCAATATTAAATGTACTCACTGAATTATTCACGGTCGTCCCAAATAAAAAACCCTTTATAATAAAGTCGAAGCATAACATAGTTGCTCTGCCCAACCAAGTCTTGATTATGTCGTTCCATTATGATCATCAGATTTTGAGGTTTTTCGGAATGATGGTCCTGGCAAAGTAGATGAGATCTCTGGTCGCAGTGTTTTTTTTAGCAATAGTCTTAACCCTAAACTACATAGCAACTTTGAAGCTACAAACTTTAAGTTTACCTGTACCTGTACAAAATTTTCTGTCTCAAGACATTACATATATTGATTGCGAGCCCGAAGGGCGAAGCTAATAATCAGAGGACAAGAACATTTTTCTAGCGTACGTGTGTCGGTTTGTCAGTTTGTACGTTTCTCTACGTTTGTCCGATTGTATATCGCGACTTCTAACAGTCAGAATTTGATGGGACTTGTTTTAAAATAATAGGTTGGTGACGCGTGTCACGTGTCGCGCGTCGCGTGTGGCGCGTGTACATTTTTTTTAAATACTTGTTTTAAAACTTGGCTGGCTATGACGTGACGTGTGTCACACGTGTGGCGCGTGTATTTTTTTTTAAATACTTGTTTTAAAACTTGGCGTGTTCATCCGATCTTCTTTTCTCCCTTTATTTGTTTATTTTGTTTGTTAAACATTTAGTTTATCATTCTACCAGTTTGTGTGCATATCTGGTCCTTTTTAAATTCTCTATATTAACTTCAAGTCCGAATGAGTTTGTGAGTTTGCTTGTTTGGCTGGCTGGCTGGCCAAATCTTGTGATCAATTTTGATTTGACTTCACACTAAAACTCGATTTTATTTTAACTTTAACTTTGCACACTTATGATGTGTATCTCCGATGAAAACACTTTCTATAATTGGAATTTTGAAGTGATTAGGCCCCAGGGTTAAGGGGCTCCCATATTATTTTCATACAAATTATAATTTTTCTCTTGTAACCTTCGGTCCTTGCCTTCCACACATTGCTTATTGGTGTTTTTTCTCCGGTCGACCTTAATATATTCAAGCAAGTCAATAAGATACAGAAGGAAATCAATCCTAAGAGTAACCTCAGCTCTCTAACAGTTTTCCTGAAAAGTGTCAAGATCTCATGTATGCCCTCCTTTTTCTTCTTTGCTCCCACGATATAGCATTTGTTTAATTCGTTTAATTCGTGCCGAAAATAAAAGAAAAATATAAATAAAAATGTAACACTGTGTGTGATGGTTTTCTGTGGCTTGCTCTATGAAATAAATCAATCCCCGTGTAATTCTATAAGTGTACATCTTTACTGCATCGAACGTACCTACTTTTCACGTCGTCAGCTTACTCGTAGATTAAATTGTGTGCTCCAAAGAATTAGAAGAGCTTCAGCTTAATCGAAACGAGCGATGAGTGATAAGCAAGCGTTTGCTTCCACCCAATAAACAAACAAAGTCCAATATTTTCTTGTTCTCGGTAATCGATGTACATACATTTTTATTGCGATCTTACGTAATATTGAATTGAACTCACCGGATGAAGAATGTAAGAGTACGATTAGCATAACCTTCAATAGCGCGATCAGATCAGATCAGAGTCTACAGTGGGCAAAAGCAAGAGATTATTATTTCAAGTAAGACTACATATTATATGTACCATGTGTCAATTGCAACACTTTTACATTCGTACATAAATTTAATATACAATTGACATTTGCTTAGATTGGTATCGTTACACTAAAGATAAGTTGGGGTTTTTATATTTATTGCAGGGACCCGAGGTGTATCAGCTTTAATCAGGGCTGGGTTTTTCTTTTTGTTGACTGATAAGCTTTCAAGTAAGGTCGGTCATTATGGCTGAGTGACGTACAGTTGAAAGGTGTTAGCTCAGAAATAAAAAGGAAGACGTTGATACTTTTAAATGTTTGAATTCCTAATCGTTTCCAAAATCTGAGACTATAAGATTGATATTTCAAATTAAATCGAAATTGAGCAGAGGGTGAAAATGTGGCTCAAATTCATCTTTGTTCGTTCAATTGAAATAGACAGACATTCAGACAAGAAATGGAAAACAAACGAATAGACAGACGGATGGTCAGAATGATGTATTGAAGAAATGCTGAAGTCATAGATACAGATGGAAAAACAACAACAATAAATGCGGCCAGAAGGAAATAATAACAGTCGGACTGACAGTCAAACGACCTAAAAATAAACGCAGTGGTTCAACTAACAAACATAAGAGGGAAAAAAGAAACGACAAGAAATTGACAGACAGATTCTAGTCAGGAGAATAGATACTTAAGTATATGCAGATAAAAATAAGGAGAAAATAACCACTTATCGATATTCATGCAAATGCAAAGAAAGATAAATAATTGGGCTAAGAAACGTTAAACAAACTGAAAGACGGGCGGATAAGCACGATGAACGCATGAAAGAACGAATGAAACGACGAAGATACATGTAATAAAAAAAAAAGACGGACGGGTTCACACGAATGAACAAAGATTGGAAATTTTTCAGTCAACGACAACGGTTCCGAAAATTGTCCGAACGCTTAAATCGACGGCTTTCGATAAAGTCCATGCTTCAGCGTCATTGAGCAAGACTGGGATGATGAAGGTCTTAAGCAAGGTCTTCTTAGAGGACCGAGCCCTAATTCCTTCCTAATGGAATTTTTAGAAAGTAGTCCTTTGTATATGGGTATGTTTGGCAAATGGGTGAGAAACGTTCCGCGAGTAATAACTTGTCACGGAAAACTTTTCAATTCGCCTTTTGGATCGGATCCGGATCCCTTCCATTTGTGTCCAAAAATATACATGCGCAACAAAAATGGTAGCGAGAAGCTAGGCCTTGGACTGCAATGGTCTGTCGCGCCGAATATTATTAATCCTTTGTAAAATTTTTTATTTATCTTGACTTGACCTCTGTTTGTCTGATTGTTACGACCTCTTTGAGGTCCTTTTTAACCAACTTTCCGTCCTATAAAGTTGAAACTTATTCCTGTAGGGCTTTTCTGGGATCTCGCGTGTCTCACAAGTGTATCGCGTGTGGCGCGTGTGATGCGTGTAAAATTGTTTCGTCCTTTTAACCAACATTCACGCGGCAGTTCACGAAAGCAGTTCCCCGGCAAAAGAAAGCAGCCTGGGAGAAGAATCTCGTCTGTGAACTAGAACAAGACAGAGAGCGAGAACCGCACCAGGCGCGGAAGTTCTACCAAAGACTCCGCGGTATGACGCAATGTACACCGCGTTGCACATACTGCAAGCGCAATGAGAGTAATCTGATCGCCGATCTCAAATGCATCTTAGAGCGATGGGAAGAGCACTTTCATCGGTTGCTTAATGTTCAGCTAACTGAGGAATTGGAGGCTCCACCAAAGACCGAAGACAACACTATGCTGCCGCCACCAAGCATAGACGAAGTTAACAGAGCGATAAATCGGCTCAAAAATAATAACGCCCCGGGATCTGATGGTATCGCAGCGGAGCTGATTAAAACAAGCAATTCATGAACTAATAGTGCACGTATGGGAGGAAGAAGCCATGCCAGCAGACAGGCGAAGAGGCATTCTGTGCCCAATACATAAGAAAAGAGATAACACAACCTTCAGCAATTATCGTGCTATAATGTTTTTGAGTACCGTGTATAAGATTTTCTTCTCTATCCTTCAAGACAAGACAGCCCCATTTGCGAAAGTCATCATTGGTCCATACTAGTGCGTCTTCATCCCAGGCAAATCAACAACTGATCCGATTTACACATTTTGGCTGGTTATGGAAACATATCTAGAGTTTTAAAACTCAATTTACCATCTTTTTATAGACTTTAAAGCCGCCAATGATTGCAAGTTTATTTGCACGACTATGTAGGTTGACCATGACCAATGTTTTAAGCCAAGTAAAAATATCCGGATCACTATCAAACCCATTCAACATCTGTATCGGGCTCCGACAAGGGGATGGACTGGTCTGCGTCCTCTTCAACCTGGCGTAGGAGAAAGTGATCCGAGACTCTGCCGTAACGGCGAGAGGAACAATCCTCTATAAGTCCATACAGATACTGGCTTACGAAGACGATATTGATATCGTTGGTAGAAACCGAAGAGCTGTACAGGAACAGGCGGCACGAAATTTCGGGCTGCACATAAATGAGAGCAAAACAAAGTACATGGTGACCACGTCTGCGACTACAAGATCCAACATTGGTCCCTCAACTCAAATAGTGGAGCGCGAATTTGAAGAAGTGCAATCCTTAAACTATCTCGGGTCAACTGTAAAAGCCGATAACAGCATGAAACCAGAAATACGCGCACGGTTGCTTTAAAGCCAACAAAGCCTACCATAGTCTGTCAAGACTCTTCAAATCCAGGAACTTAACCATAACATCCAAGCTGCTGGTATATAAGACAATGGTCATACCAGTACTTACATATGGATCCGAGACTTGGGTGCTTAGCAAAAAGCATTCTGACCTCTTAGCCGCGTTCGAGAGAAAAGTCTTACGGAGAATTTTTGGCTCCGTATCTGAGGAAGGACGATCCGGAGACTCTATAATGATGAGATCTACGAGCGTTACCGCGATGTCGACATCGTAAAGAGAATTAAGCTCGGTAGGCTCCGGTGGGTAGGACACCTAGCTCGTATGAGTGCAAATGATCCTGCTCGGAAAGTCTTTGCGGTAGGATCTATGGAACACGAAGCGAGGCCGGCCAAGCCTACGCCGGAAGGTTGGCGTAGACCAGGGTGCCCAGAGTTTAGTGAAGCCAAACTGGATGACATCGGCTCGAAATCGGGACCGGTGGAGAGAGAACCGAACACCGGTGGTAGAGCCAAATATGATGATGAATAACTCTCATGAGAAAGCTTCTTAATTCGCCTTCCATTTGTGTGCAAAAAACAACACACACAACACAGATGGTCGCGAAAAGTCTGTTGTGCCAAATATTATTTTATTGATGCTGTTTTCGAGTACAAAAACTAACAAAAAATCATTCAAACCGATCGATGAAGTATGATAAAGCGGTCCCCTCGCGGAACGAGCTGATAAAGAAAATATGTTACTCCTCACTTTATATCGTTTCTAAATTTGGAACATGGTAGTAAATTTTTGGAACCTTAAGCCATATGGATACACAGTTTTTTTAATTTATTACAATCGTTTATGATTGCAGTGCCATGGTAACCCTAAACGTAACTTGTTCGGATTTTCATTTTCTTACTCATGGAGCAAAACAACATCGGCACGGCCCGGCACTATAAATGCAACCGCGCATCGACAGCTTTCATCCATGACATTAATCCACATGGGAAATTTCTCTTTTCTATTGAAGTACAAGAAAATGTTCGTCGTTGCCTCACATCCATATGTTCCATGAGATATCGTGTTATCTGGTTGAATAGTCGAATAACTTGCACTCCCCCCATACGGCTCTGAACAACACTGCTGAGGCGATCGATCTCCAACTCACAGAAGGTATGTACTTTAAAGATAACGCGGCGTGGCGCACTATCAGTACACCTGATAAGGTGCACAAGATTTGAACTGCTTCTGACTCGGTTTGTTGTTGGTTGCTTTTTGAGTCAGCGATTGTGTGAGAGCATCTGACAATCGCTTCACAAATGTAATACACTGGCAAACGGCAGCGCACCGCACGATCGAGTAACTGATTTTCACCCAGCCAGTGCCAGCAGTCTGATTTTGTGTTTGAAGTGATCGAGTTGTGATCGAGTTGTGATCGTGTTTTTCCCGCCGCTAAATCGCTAGTAGTTTGGTGATCATTCAGTTTTCTATTCAAATACAAAACAAAACAAAAAAACACTTCAAACTTTCTATTGTTAAGGTAAAATAGAAACAATTCTTTGCAATAATTGTAAATTTTTTTTTAACGAAAGTGCATTATGATCTCTCAGAGAATAGTGATCGTGATTTGCTACTACTGGGTTTTAAGTTCTCGTGTGTCGAACTAATTTCTTTGTCCTTTCAAAGAAAATATGAATTTGCAATTGGAAATATAAAACACTCTAATTACATTAGAATGATAAAAACTCTGGAAGTACACGAGATCCAAAAAAAGACACGTCATGAATATCATTAAACAACAACAACAAAAACAACATCTCAAGCAACAAAACTGTAATGCTATTAAATATCATTTGCAGTTATTTTTCTATTTTGTGACTGATCTTGTTGATCGTTTCTTGTGCCAATGCTCACTGCATTTTCAGTTCGTCAGAGTTTAGAGACGATGTTTGTTGTTTTGTTGTTATTTCGAGCGGATTTGTTTGGCAAAGTGTCAGAGACTCGATCTTGGGGATAGTGGAAGGTTGGGGCTTGTGCTGGCTGATATCTGTATACGAATCGTGCAATTATCTTTTTTGTTTTTGTCATCATCTTCTTCTACGATATCTTCACCACCCACTCTATACGATTTGTGTAATGTGCATTGTGTTGTTGTTAACCTCTAACTTGTTTTGTGCATTAATTTGCCATCTGATTTCTGACAATCATACTGTAGAACTTCAGTACAATGTATGGGTGGGTGAATAATTTCAATTTCTTCACATGAATTGCATTTTTTTTCCAAACTATTTTGAGAATGTCTGTATTTCTGTATTATAACGTTTATTTAGTAAACAACGCCAAGCATACAATTTGTACTAATAGAGTAAAATATATAAACTAAAATATATAGGACCTTGAACTAACTTTGTGATTATTTGAACTTTCAAACATTTTCTATTGGTTCACTTTGAAAAATAAAGTCAATTAGTTGACTTAGTATGTAGTGAACAATAAGTGGACGGAGCGGCTCTACAGAATAGTGCGTTGGACTACTGCGCGGGATGTTCGAAGTTCGAATCCCAGTAAAAAACTTAAAATTATTTTGCACAGCCCTCTCTCTCTCTCTCTCTCTCTGTCTCGCGAATATCTGACAGAATTCCGAGAGTTAGAACTTAATTAGTCTTTGGATATGATTTTAAATTAAAGGTCCCTTCTATTTGTGGGCAAAAATATAACCCTCACAATACGAATGGTCGGATGAAGTTTAGTCCTGGACCAAAATGGTCTCTCTTCTGTGACGATGTTTTAATTTTTCATATTTGATAAAAAGTTTAACTCAGTATTCTATATTTTATAAATAAATGCATGAATGTCTAGTGCCAAGATGTTCTCCATAGTTGTCCTATGCAAACAAAGCATCTAAGCGCCTTCTATTTACCTTTCATTATTGTAATATGTGGCTTTACAATTGCCGATTAAAAAAAGTCTCTCCAACGGTCCGATTTTGTGGTGAACTTACCTAGTTTGGCATTTCTAAACTCTCAGCGTTCTGGTATATCAAACCTTCCACTGTAGTTTTGGACAACAGCGCCATAGTATCACACAAAATCTTTCGCCCAAGACTTTGCTAGCCGAATTCACTTTGCTAATGCGAGCTTATTGTACTGACTACAAGAGTCTACAGAACTGTATTCTCTTCATGATGTCCACATAACAGTAGAGCTCATTATTGAAGAGCCCCCGGAATTATTCGACCTGACATTACAATTATCCGTAAGACTTTCTTCTCGGACGGGGCTGATAGGAATGCATTTTGCTAAGAACTCAAGTCTCGAATCGGTGTGTAACTACTGGTATTACTGTTTCCTATTTACACCAATTATGGTTTATTTGTGGAAGCTGTGGCTCAGTGAAAAAGTGCATGGCTTCTGAGCAGGAGGTTCGTGGTTCGAATCCCAGTATTCTCACGAATGTCTGACAAACGTCCGAGAACTTAGCAAGGAAAGCTTCTCAATTCGCCGTTCGGATACGGCATTAAATTGCAGGAGGTCCCCTCCATTTGTGTGCAAAAATATACATGTACAACACAAATGGTCACAAGAAGCTATAACTTAGACGGCAACGGTCTGTTGCGCCGAATATTATTATTATGGTTAATTTCCTGGATTTTAAGAGGCTTGGCAGGCTTTGTTGGCTTTAAGCAAGAGCGTAATTGTTTCTGGTTCCATTCTGTTATCGGTTGCAACAATTGACCCGGAATAGTTAAAGGATTACATTTTTTCGAATTCGTGATCCTCTATCTTGATCGAGAGACCAATGTTGGAACTTCTGCTCGTAGACGTGGCCGCACCATGTATATTGGTTTTTTTTTCCATTTATGTGCAGCTTCAAATTGTATGCCAAAGTTTCTACCAATAATGTAATATCGTTTACGTAGCCCAGCATCTGTATAGATTTTTACCTCTAGGCGTTACATCAGAGTCTCGGTTCATTTCTCCAATTGTAGGTGAAAGTTTTCGACCTAGAATGTAGTCATGGTCAACCTACATAGTCGCGTCAGTTTACTGGGATGCCGAATTCTCTCATGGTTTTCTAAAGCTCTACCATGGGTTTGTTATTATAGGCGGCGTTAAAAAGATGGTATTTTGTTCCATCGGCTACGTAAGGGTGAAAATTTTATCAGTTTTTGATTTGCCTGGGATGAATCAACACTGGTATGTGCCAATAGCAAGCTTAACGTATGGATCTGTCCTGTTTTGAAGGATATGAAAGTAAATCTTAAACGCTGTACTCAACAACGTAATATAAATGTAAGATAAATGATGCACATTCTGATATCTTCCTTCTTATTCTGTGCGGAACAGGATGGCTCTTTTTTTTGCAATCGCTCCTACCTCCCGTACTTGCACTATTAGTTTATGAATTGCTTGGTTAATCAGCTCCTCTGGAATACCGACTGTTGTCTGTCTGTCCATATTGTTATTAAATTGTTTAATTGCTCTGCTACAGTGTAGTTATCGGACCTCTAATTTTGCAGTTCTCTGGCCGTTTAACTCAGCAAATCCTATCGCTCTAAGATGCCTTTTAAATCGGCGATCAGATTATCCTTTTTGTGTTTGCAGTACGTTGGCTGCTTCGGTACACTAAGACTCGTGCCGGTCCGTTGTGACACCAAAAGATTTTATTCTCTTGCCCCTTAAGGTAACCCATATGTGAAACGCGATGTATATTTCGTCATACTGTCATTCGTCAATATGCGGTATAACTTTCGCGCCTGGTGCGGTGTTCGTTCATTTTACAGGTTTTTTTTCTGCTGCCGGTGAATTATTTTTCATATCTTCTTAGCTCTTTACATTCTTATTCGAGTGATGGCGTTCTAAGAAGTTATTGCAACATTCTTACGTTCGTCAACTTAATTTATCATCGAACCAGTCTTTTTGACACTTACGACTCCTGCCTAAGATGAAATTAGCAATACTAATAATAATATTTTTAAGGCACATCTATTTATCTTCTACGACCGGTATGTCAGCCCCAGGACTTTTACTCTTCCTTTATTTAGAGCGGGCTCGTTTGATTGATCGTAGTTGTTTCTGGTCTTTTCGATCCGAACGGCAGCCATATCCCCCAATCCAAAGAATACTTCTTTTTCATCATCCGGGGAATCCTTTGGAGCTGCGTGAACGTTTATGAGGCTTTTGTTTTTATAATTGCCCCACATGCGAATGATGCCGTTCTCATATATTAATTTAAATCCGATAATGGTTCATTCTTTTTCTGACTAACACATGATGTTCCAGAGCACATGATCTCGACCATGACAGCCTTACTATATTGTGTCATATTCTACCTTTTGTAAGAACTCATCCGTCAATTTCCCATCCACCACATTGGACATGGTGTCAGTTAGCTGCTGTGATAAAAAGTTTTAACTCTTTACGGTATAAAAAATATTTGCCTTACACTTTTGCTTAACCGATTACACAGAGATAACACTCAGTTTATGCAACCGAAAGACTGACTTTGTTATTTTACCTTAAGCTGTTATAAACATTTGGTGTTGGAACAACAGAAGATTTCAACTGTGCCAGCAACTATAACAGTTGTTTTATTCCACTGTTTACTCTTTCAATTGTTCTTCTTCTGTTCTGTTGGGAAGAGTTCATAGGTCGGTCTGTTTATGGCCATTATTTACAGCCACAGTCACAGCTAACGCGTAGTAGTTATGCACAAGCCAACAGAGTTCATCCAAAAAATTCATGTTATTTCAAAAATCTTTAATGGTTGCACTATTTGTGTCTGCCTGCGTATGAGATTAATAATAATTTTACGTGCATTTAGTTAAAGCGGACATAGTCATAGTCTTAGTGAATCATTTCAATTTGCGAAGAGTTTTATTTGAAGATCTTGTTTCAGTGTTTGTCCGAAGTGAATTACTTAATTGTTGTTGTTAGTTTGTTGATGCCGTCAAAACTTGTAATCTCAACTTTTAATCCACTTTTTAGAAGCAGATTTTATTCGGACTTTGCATTCAAATTCTCTAATCGGAGATACACGTCTGCGATTAGAAAAATTAAATTGTTTTTAATGAAACGTTATAAATTGATTGGTTATAGTTCATAACACTGCAACAAGCTTACGCTAACGAGCAGTTCCATTATGATATTATTCACACAGGTTACATACAGAAAAAGCACATTATTTAGAATGGAAACCAAACTTGTTTCTTACATATGTTGCTTATAATCTGGCATCAAACATATGCGATGGGAGAGTGGGGTGGCTGACGATATTTGTGCCGAACCCATAGTTTTCGGGATCGCCGTGATGAAGTACTGGATAGAATGGTGCTGTATGATCAGAAGTTGTTTGAGGGTGGGACCTTCCGATATTCAGGGTCGATGAAATGAATAGTGGCGGAAGGCCACCTCTAGGAGGTGGGTGGGTGTTGGGGTGACCAATATTAGTGTCGATTCAATAGTTTTCGGGTTCGCTGAGGTGAAGTGTGATGGTGAGACACCTTTATGGGGGCTGGGGGGGTGGTCTATATAACTGTCGATTCCATACATCGGGGTTGTTGATATACATAGTGATGGTAAGCGAAGGGAAGTGAATTTTACAACCGTGCAACCACGTACACTTAGCCATTATTGTATAAATCTGGGAGTTTAAGCTGTCAGTAGTTAGACGACTTGGTTTGATGCACTTCAGTGTTCCAGTATGTCGGGTTTTATCAGTGAGCATTACTGCTTCCACCTAAGACTTCGGTTATGAACTATTGTATGCTCTTCTACGGTTTTGACGTTACGATCGCGATGCAGATCCGAATTTCTAATGTACCATCATGCGTTAACTATGCCTCTTAAGACTTTCTTTTAGAATCGTTGTATTATTCTGATGTTATTTTTATACGTACATCCTTATAACTGAATTCCGTATGTCCATATGGATCTAAGTATTTGTTTATCATCATCATATTTGGCTCTACAACCGGGGTCCGGTCCTAGCCTCCCGCAAAAAGTCTCTCCACCGGTCCCGATTTCGAGCCGATGTCATCCAGTTTGTTAATATAATATACAAATAAGTTACAAATGAGCCATTATAGTTTTCTGAGTTTGATGTTAAGTGCTCTTCAACTATTAGTTTTGCAACTACGTTTTCTTTGCTTTGTTCTTGTCGGGGACCACTCTTCGGGATATTTTGAATCTATTCATTGGTGGCATCGACAAGCCTTAAAGAAACCGGTTTAATAACCTAAGATACCAGATGTAAGAAGTGCATTTGGCTTGGAGATTGTTATCTTCATAACTAAAAGCATTTGTTAACCTTCCAAGTCTATTTAAATTCTCTGTATTAACTTCGCGTCCGGATGTGTTTGTGGCTTTGTCGCCAAATCTTGTGATCGATTTTTAATCCACTTCCTAATGCCCGTTTTTATTCCAACTTTGCATGTGTATCTCTGGTAACAACACTTTCAGTAAAAATTTTGAAGCAATCGGAACCCCGGGTTGAGAGGCTTCCATATAAATTTTTTAGAAAATTTGCTCGATTTTATGCAAACTTTACACACATGTGGGAGATAATTGGTCAGGTCATTTCGCAGCATTCTTGGCGATGGCTAATAAGTGGTCGTTCCAACGAAGCTTGTTGTTGACGCACATACCGAGAATTGCGAGTTTTTCAGTTTCTTTGATGCAAGATCCATTCATGGATAAAGGTTGGGGGTTTGAATTACGCTTAGAAGACAGCATTAGGTTTTAGAAGAATTAAATTCAACTCTATTATGTAGTCCCCTCCTTGTTATGCTCCCAAAGTCAGAATTTAGCGTGCTTAACATTATGTTGTTGTTCAAATTCCACTTGCGACGAGGGGCGTGTAGAAAGCGTAAAATCATATGAAAAGCTAAGAAGGAGCTAGCGAAAGAATGGATTGGATTATAAGTGGCGGATAGAAGATCATTGATGAAAATCAGAAAGAGTTTTGGAGACAAAACAGAGCCTTGGGGAACACCTGCCTTTATGCGGTGGAAATTCGATTTGAAACCGTCCAATACGACCTGGATTGAACGGTCAGAACAAGTCCAATCGAGGAGGGCCTTATCAATTCCATAGGCATTCATTTTCGACAAAAGAGATTGATGCCAGATTATGTCAAATGCCTCGGAAATATCGAATGCAACAGCTTTGCTTTAACCAAATTTGTGAATAGACTGGTTCCACTTTTCAGTGAGATAAGCCATCAGGTCACCTGTAGAACGTTGCATATGAAAATCGTACTGTTGGTTGCTAAGGATTTCACGTGATTCAAGGTATTGACCTTAGAAAGTATGCATGTTAGCGCAGTTGTTCGGAACGAGGAAAGAGATGATGGTTCGCCGTTTTTAGGAGCAGGCTGGATAAAGGCTGTTTTTCAATTCCTTGGGACGACTCCAGAACAATAAGAGCAATGGAGAAGCCTGTGCAGTGGCAATGCCACCGTTAAAGAACAACTCTTCAAAGCTATAGCGGGGATACCATCAGGCCCATAAGATTTATGAATGGTCAGATCATTGCATCAGTGCTCCCTTTTCAGCTGATGGTTGACCACCGATCTGAAAGTATGTATATCTGTATGAAAAGTGGAATCAAGTAATTCATTAGTTTGGTGAAAGAGAAAGTTGACGTAATTGATATTTCTAAGGCATTTGAAAGGATTTTGCACCAATCTGTTTTGTCGAAGATATGTGCTTTCGAAATCAATCCTTCAATGGACCATCTGTTAGACATTTAATACAATTTAGTATTAACGGTAAGGCCGGAAACTAATCGCACAATGACAGGCGTTATCGAGGGCTTTGTTTGTTTCCGACTTTATTTCTTCCTAGCTTGAATACCCAGCATTGCCTGGCTGACCCCACTACACTACCCGCATCCAACTGACCACCAAGACTCCATAAGAACCACTCCAAGACCCACCTTAAAATACCCCAACCACATATATCACCTATATCTATCAAATGCATGGTCTTCGAGGTAATCTCATATAAACAATACCTAGGCACTCACCACGTCAACCCCCTCAATACCATCATCACACTAGCCAAACCATCAAACATCCAGCGAACTTTTCTATCCACCCTAGTGTATTCACCTTTAGAATTTTTAAATAAATTATTCGAGAATTCATGAGGGATTAGGCACCCGAAGCCAGTTATTTATTTAAAGTGTAATATTATGGTTGCACTAACCCAATTTTGGTTAGATATTGTTAGCTAAGAAAACTCAATTTTTAGTTTAATGACTTTGTAAACAACAATAATATACGAGAAGTAATTATATCTGGGATAAAACCAAATTAAAAAGCTCTTTTAACAACAACCTGCTATTTATGGCTATATGCATAGGACAATTAATTTATTTATCGCATAATTCTTACAACCCTACCCGACTGCATATAATGTGCACGATCATTCGTTCCACATACTCGTTGAATTATTTCGTAGAAAAAAGCTAATATTTCGTATTAACTTCAAGGTGATTTCATTAAACAAACAACAACAACAACAACTGTTTTAAGTCAAAGCAGGAACACATGTTGTTGTTTGCAGCAACAACAACAACAACACTATGCACTACTTTTTTGATGCCGTTTTCATTTTTTATCGCCTGCCTTAGATGTGCATTCATTCGCGTGATGTGTGCTTACGAATTTTAGAAAAAATTAAACAAAGCGAAAATTTTAACTGAATCCATTAGTGCTGTGTGGTTTGGAGAGAGTTTTTCTTGGGCAGCGCAGTTAAGGGTATAAATTTATTATAACTTCGCCATTTCAAAACAACAACAAAAAAAATAAAACAAACAACTGTCGAACTTGACATGTTTTGCTGGTTGCATCTATGTGTGCATTTAAATACAGGCATAATAGCAAGCTAGAGTTACAAAAACTCACTACACCCTCTTTTATGAACTTTAAATCCACCTATGTTATCATAGCCAGTGTAGAACATTATAAAGCCATAAGAGAATTCAGCATCCCAAAGAAACTGACACGACTATGTATGACCCTAATGTTATGAGCCAAGTAAAAATATCCGGATCACTATCAAGCTCATTCAACATCTATAACGGACAAGGGGATGGACTGGCCTGCGTTGGAGAAAGTGATCCGAGACTCTGACGTAACGGCGAGAAGAACAATCCTCTATAAGTCCATTCAGATACTGGCTTACGCAGACGATATTGACATCGTTTACAGAAACCAAAGAGCTGTACAGGAAGCTTTCATCCAGATAGAGCAGACGGCACGAAATCTTTCGAAGCTTTCAAAATCAATGTAATCCATCCCTCAATAGACCATCTGTTAGACATTTAATATAATTTAGTTTTAACAACTAGGCTGGAAACTAATCGCACAATGACAGGCGTTATCGAGGGCTCTGTTTGTTTCCGACTTCATGTCTTACTACCTTTACAGCTTAAACACCCAGCGTTGCCTGGCTGACCCCACCAAACTACCCGCACCCAACTGACCACCGAGACCCCAAAAGTACCACTTCACCCACCTTAAGATACCCAAACCCCTCCCCAACCACATATCTATCTATCAAATGCACGGTCTTCGAGGTTATCTCATACAAACAATACCTAGGCACCCACCACGTCCACCCTCTCAACACCATCCTCACATTAACCCCCAACAAACATCCAGGTTAACCGTCTCCACCATATCTCAAAGTTTCAGCTATATCGGAAAAAGAGTCTTCGAGTTAACAGACTGAGTTTCATTTTAATGTACGAGAGGAGTATTCGAATATTTTCATCAAGGAATTTTTGTGTGTTACTTCTAATTCTACATAATTTTTGGCTGGAATCTCAGCTTTTTATCGAAAATGTTTTTTAAACTTTTTTTCATTTTAATTTGTTCCCTTTCCTTTTCAATCTTTCTACTTTCATTTTTTACATATCTTTTTTTTTTACTTCACTTATCACTTTCGGTTTCGGTTTCAAAATCTCTAACTTTTCAATACATTTCTTTCAGGCAAACGTTCAGCTTTTGCATAAACAAAGATGACATCTGAAACCCGATTAGATCGTCCCGGACCAAACAGAGTGAAACCTTCCGAAGTTTATCGTACTACAGATCCAGCGGCTCCAGTAAAACTGCGCATCGCCAAAGATGGTCTTGGCGCAGAAGAGCCCGTCTCTATTATGGCTCTGCTCAAACGTACAGCACTCAATTATCCAGACTATCCAGCCATTAAATTTAAGAACTCCAAAAAAGAGTACACAACTGTAACCTACAGGTAGGTTCAAGAGATCCCATCCAAATCCTAATTAAAATTGGTCATTACCGTAGTGATTTTTGAGGGAAAATTATTTTTGGCTCACATCCTCCGCCGTCCGTCTGGTACTCAAGTAGAATGTTTGTCTGGTCGGAATTTAGAGAAGAACTGAAAAATACATCCTGCTCGCGTAGAGGACATCATCGTTTATCCTCGAAAATACATTTTCATTCAATTAATTGTCACTTACTCGTATGCCCCGCGATAACTCACGTCTTCGACACAAACTGAATCTTCTATCCATTATCGGTTTTTACTTTTCTTCCTTTTTTCTGTTGTTGTGTGGTAGATGCCTTCTCCTGCTTCTACATGTACCTGAACTTTCACCTGATTCCACATTTCGATTTAATTTTCTTCCAGACAGTACGAGCAAAAAGTCCATCAGGTTGCCAAGGCATTCATTAAATTAGGCTTGGAGCCGCATCATTCTGTTGGTGTGCTCGCTTTCAACTGCTGCGAATGGTTCTGTTCGGCTCTCGGTGCCATCCATGCTGGTGGAATTATTGCTGGAATTTATACGACAAATTCGCCGGATGCTGTCTATCATGTTTTGGAAAATTCACGTGCAAATATTGTCGTTGTCGACGATTCAAAGCAAATGGAAAAAATTCATTCGATCAGGGATAAATTGCCACATCTTAAGGCAGCCATCCAAATTCAGGAACCTTATTTGCCGTACATGAAGAAGGAGAACGGATATTATCGGGTAAGTTTTTGGCATTTGTTGTGATGAAGATTATTCTCAAAATGACCTTTGACAAGTTGGTGTTTTTTTTAGTCTTTATCAAGGACGTAATTTATTTATAAGTTTGCCAATTAGCAAAAATTGGCATAATTTTTAAAATGTTTCCTAAAATAATAATTTGTATGGCTTAAAATATTTAGCCAAACTCAAAAAAAGTGCTGGTCCAAGCAAGACCCCTCTAGTATACCATATAAAAGCACAGTCAGTTGGGATTGATTGAGGGGATATTCTTCGACCAATGTAGATCTATTGCGCTTTCCCGGAAAAGTGCTGGTCCCAAGCAAGACCCCTCTAGTATACCAGATAAAATCACAGTCAGTTGGCTTTGATTGAGGGGATGTTCTTCGACCCATGTAGACCTTTTGCGCTTCCCCGACTTGTGCTATTAGAATGTTGTTAGCCTGATCCCTACAGCATCACCTCACTAGCAAAGCCTCTTAAGTTATGAAGTCGATTTAGAGAATGTGGCTCAGACACCGTGGTCGCGTGGCTCCCTCTCTGAATTTGTTGAGAAGATGCCCGTTAGGCTTAGCTTCTTCTATTAATACCCTGCAGCTGTCATTCTCTTCCACCACATTCATACTTAGGTGTCTTCTAAGTCTTCAAGTGCCTGTTAGGAAACCTAAAATTTTTCTTACCTTTCTTCTTGTTGTTCTCTCCAAGTCTGTTTAGTTTTGTCCTGCATTCCTCCACTAGCCCTGACGTGAAATGGAACGCATCCAGGGGCCTTATTGCTAATTGGTTGTCTGACTTGATGACTATCTTTAGCCCATGTGTGTACTTATTTTACTTTCTTCTACATAGTAAAAGGAGGTATAGTAGTCGCGAAGGTTTTCGAACTCGGGATTTTTGCAAATTTACCCATTTCCGTATCTTCTGTATCAGAAAAAGCGAACAAAAATCCCTGTCAGGTAGGCACCTTTGCTTATTCCTTTGAAGTACATTCCTTCGAAGAACGGACCACATATCTTGTTTCAGATCTGAATGCCTTCATGGTGCTCAATGGTGCTTTTGTACCATATCACAACATGGCGTGGAAAGTTAGTCCACTGCTCTTCTTCGGTCGTCGTCGGTGATATCGCCTACCACTTCGTTTCCATTTATTTACGTGCCTCCATTATGCGTAGTGGAAGTAGTAAACGGATCTCTATTCCACGCTGTATGGTCGAACTTTGATCTTTTCAAATTTATATTCTTCCAGAGCTTAGCTTGGTCCTTTCTGCCCATGCCGCTGGTTTAAGTATTATGGTATACAGCGTTAATTACTTACTATTTACTACACTTTTCTCCAGAGAACTCCTTAACGCAACATGAGATGCTTTATCGAAGGTTTCTTCGACGTCTAAGAAGGAGCATAGCTCAATTTCCTTGTTGACAAGGGATTACTTGATGTTCGTAGTCCATTCCCACAGTGCGGTCTTCGTGGATCTTCCCCGATCTTTATACATACTGACTGAAATGTAGAGGTTCTACTGTCAATTGGGAATAACGATCTTAAATTCTCATACCAACTTGGTCAAAACAATTAGTTGTTATAATTTCAACCAACTTTCGTCCATAGAGAAAAGTTCTGAATCGATTTGAGGAAACTCTAGAAGGCTAGATGAAACTCCTATTAGTTACAAATAAAGACCAAAGCGGTAGGTAAACTTCATTCAGAAGACAACATTCACCCAAAGAAAATAGTTTTTGGGGGAATTGAGAACCCTCTGTTATCCCAGATGAATCCATGGAAAGGAGGTCTTAAATTATCCATTTTTCTGAATAGACAGCAACAAAACTATAGTCATAATCTCATAGCTTTGACTTTAGACAGCAGATAAAAGTCGCCAAGCAAGAAAAAATCTGGTCTGAGATTAGTACCCATTGGTATACGAAATGAAATTCGAAATGAAGATCTCCATTATTTGTAACTTGACAAATCTTTTCGATCAGAACACTGTGAACAAATAAGTGGGTATATGACATCAACCAGCAGATAAGAGTTGCTGAATGCGAAAAGAGCTGGTTCAAGGTGAGAATCTTGGTGCCGTTTTACCTACTATGTGGGAATTAACATCGTAAATTCTAAACTAAAAAATTTGCATTGAATCCACTTGTAACTACTGATGCCTCCATTTCAGAAATGGAATAATTCGGTTGTTTGGATATTTAATGAGGAATTCATAAATTCATAAAGTAAAGTGTCCACTTTACAAGTGCGCTCCTGTACGCTCGAACTAGTTCGGAGCACCAGCTCACTAATCTGCAAATACCTCTATCTGTTACTATAACGATTAATTAATTGGCATCCCACCACCTGGAATCCTTGTTTTATTTCGTTGCAGTGGTCAGAAGTTGAATCCATGCTGGTCGATGATGTCGAGGACGAGTACAAGCATCGCCTGGAAAATGCCGCAATCAATGAGTGTTGCTGTCTCGTTTACACGGTGAGAAAAAGTTTCATCTTCATAATTATTTGTAAGCGTTCTCTCTCTCTCTCTCTCTCTCTC
Source organism: Nephrocerus scutellatus (assembly GCA_947095585.1). Classification (NCBI taxonomy): domain Eukaryota; kingdom Metazoa; phylum Arthropoda; class Insecta; order Diptera; family Pipunculidae; genus Nephrocerus; species Nephrocerus scutellatus. Next base: position 99,614,321 of record OX352764.1, read on the forward strand.
TCTATCTATCTCTGTCTTTCTCAATCTATTTCATTGATAAACAATGACGCAAATATGCATTTTCTCGTTTACAGTCCGGAACCGTTGGCATGCCAAAAGGTGTTATGCTTAGCCACGACAACATTGTCTTCGATTGCCGAGGCATCGTGAAATCCCTCGACCGAATAACACACGGCAGTGAAGTGCTTGTCTCGTATTTACCATTGAGTCATGTTGCTGCACAGACTGTGGACATCTACACGATGCTATCGATTGCCGGTTGCGTCTATTTCGCCGACAAGGACGCCCTTAAGGGAACACTTGTGAAGACACTGCAGGATGCACGTCCGACAAGATTTATGGGCGTACCACGTGTCTATGAGAAATTCCAAGAGCGCATGGTGGCTGTATCAGCGTCAAGTGGAAGTATCAAAAAGATGTTGGCCAGTTGGGCAAAGGGAGTGACGTTGCGTCATTACATGGAGAACGCTGGGTGAGTCGGGGAATTGTAGCGGAAGTGAGACAAGAAGCGAATGATAATTAGCTACTTATAGTAAATATGGTATCTATACACACACACAGAACCAGTCATTTCCAGTTAATGAATGTTGATTGGTTAGTCTCAAGGCACATGGGGTGATCAACTAAAGTGTCAGGGGCATGGTTAGAGTTGCACTCTAAGTCAAGTGGTTCAATTGGTTTCTTCGATTTTGCCACAGATACCAAAGCATTGTCCAATGGTGGTGAGAAGAGGTTGAGAAGTCACCTAATTAAGACATTAAGATTGGAAATCAAGATTATTACAGGCAGCTTGATGCTACTGCTTCTACACGTACTCCTTTGCTGTCATTTTTTTTGTGGTCGACCAAGTATACTTTTTCCTTTTTAAGGTCACTTGAAATAAATGAACTGTTTCTGTTTTTTGGTTAAGTTGGCTTGAAGTCAACTTTTAAGCAGTATCTTGACTTTCATACACGAGCAGGTACTTTGAGTCCAAAGGAAAGTCTAAAGGCTAGATTTACCTACCCACACCCACACTTACTTTATCGTCACTAAGTCTAACTTTGTGTGCTCTAAAAAAAAATCGGCTTCGCTAAGCTGTGCATGGCTGCACTCAATATGCAGCAGCCTGAAGCATCAAAAGACGTGTTTAGCGTTAAGTAGTAGTTAAGTTGCAGTTTTGCTCGAGGACGCCTTATCTTGGCTGAGGAGAAACGTCATTTCCGCTAAGGATATCCGTATATTCTCGGATAGCCAAGCTGCACTGGAATCGGTCTCTACTAATTCAATTGTAGCTCTTAACTGCTGATCATCTCTCACGTATATGGCGAAGCAGTTCAATATTCACCTGTGTTGGGTGCCGGGGCATAGAGAAATTCCGGGAAACTGTATGGCTGACGAACGCGACAAACAAGGAACTACACTACCCATCTTACCTGAACATGGTTCTCTAGGCACTCATATTCAATCAGTATGCTAATGAAAAAACTAATCGTAGGTGATCAAAGCAGATCTTGCCCATAACTGGTCCATAAGTGTGTTGGTTTTGCACTGACAGCCACTTTTAACCTAACCTAACCCAACCATGCAGTTTTGCTAAACTTGTGCCTTAATTAGCATACATCTCCTATTTGCATGGTCTTCTGGTATCTGCTTCCATAAGGCGGGGCCTTTTTCTACTGCGATGTCGTCCTGGGTTCTATTCGAAGACTCGGCGATATCAACTCTCGCTTAAACTTTCAGTACATAGTTTCTTGGCAATTTCGATGTCTCTTTACAGCTCGTATAGTTCGTCATTTCATCTTCACCTGGTTAGGGTCTTATACCAGGTTCTCTTAGTGGTCCGATTGAGTGGCGATTGGCAAGAGTAGTTATTCGTTTGATTTCAGAGCTGGTCTCCTTATCAGATGTGCTATAGCGGTAGACACAGTCCATAACTACCTCAAAGTTATAGGTGTCTATTGTGACGTTCTAACCTATGTGTTGGTGTTGGATCCCTCTTCTTGTTGATAGCAAATACTTTGTCCCTTGCTCTCATTAACCGCTAATCCCATTTTCAATACTTCAACTACAATGCTTGCAAATGCACTGGTGACAACTCGCTGTCCTCTGCTAATGACGTCGTCATTGTCAGCAGTTGAACAGAAAATGAAAATAATAACCGTCGACCAGGAAGTTTCGAAAAATTCTCTCCAATATTATGTTAAAGAAACAACAGAGCGTCTTGACATCGAATGAGTCGGTCAGGTGGGTTCCAACTTTGAAAGAACAGCGAGTAGTTTCCATATTCATTCTGAACGGGAACGACATGGCTCGTCTCTATAAATGATTTCAATTGCTGCTTAGAAATTGATAAATAGCTTGTGAATATTGAATTACACTTCATGGATCCTCTTCAGGATCTGATGCAGTGTAAATATTTGTTCGACTGTGGAAGATCCACAAGTCACAAGCCTAAAGTCACTCTTATAGTGGCCAGTCAGGTTGTGGATGAGTGTTAGGAGTGACACAGGTAGAATCTTTTAGGCGATGTTAAGGAGACTAACTTCTCTATATCTGGCTTACTCTAGGGCGTCCTTTTGCTGCAGTTCAGACAAACAAGGCTGAGATTACATCCATTCAGTTAGACCAAATTTTAGGGATGACTCTACCAGCTCATCTGTTGCAGTTATAAAAAGGTCCGCCGTATGTGTCAGCTCAGATAACATTCTAATAATCATTTTACTTTTTAACTCTAAAGTTGGTAGAGCCCATTATTATTGGAGATGGATTACAACACGAGCTAGATTGAATCTTTTGAGTTGGATTATAGTTTTTTTAGTGCAACTAAACTAGTGGGCCCCTGTATAAATACACAAAACTGAGAAAAATTAAAAATAAACATACTGAACTCACTAGAAGATTCCAACCCGAGATGTCTGCATCTCCACACAGCGCTCTAATCGTCTAGATACGGAACAATCGGCAGATTTTTAAAAACTTCAACCTAGCGGCGTGATCTCCGTTTCTCCGTTTGGTTTTCTAGCGCAGCTGAGTACCCTCAGTACCCTCTAGAGGTTTATTCTAGTGCAGATCTCGATGGCATGGAGTTCAGCCTGGAATAAGCAATTCCGCTGTAGCTGTCGTAAGAAATTCCACTTCAAATTCTATCAACACTTCTTTCGTATACCAGACTAGAATTCTCGGGTCTATTACACAATATTGCCGACATTTACCCCAAAAATTTAAAACTCTAAATTCCTGCTCTAATGTTAAGTTTATTTACAAAATATTTGCAGCAAAAGCTCCGGTGGACTTCGTTACAAGTTGGCAAAATCGCTGATCATGTCAAAGGTAAAGCATGCATTGGGTTTCGATCGTTGTATAACTTTGGTCAGTGCAGCTGCTCCAATGTCGCCGGAGACCAAAAAGTATTTCCTAAGTTTGGATCTGAAAATTATCGACGCCTTTGGCATGTCGGAGACAGCGGGATGTCATTGCATATGCGCCCCAGATACAACTCAGTTGAATTCCATCGGCAAAACACTTAACGGTTGCGAGACAAAAATTATCAACAAGGATGACAAGGGGCATGGAGAGGTGAGTTTCCAATTGACTGTGTGTGTGGGAACAGATGAATAATTGGCGACATTTACAGATTTGCATTCGTGGCCGTCACGTCTTTATGGGTTACATTGACAACGAGGAGAAGACCGTAGAATCACTTGACGATGAGTGTTGGCTGCATTCGGGAGATGTCGGTTACATCGATGACAAGGGTTACGTATACATCACTGGGCGATCAAAGGAGATCATCATTACTGCTGGTGGCGAAAACATCCCACCAATTCACATCGAGAATATGGTCAAGAAGGAATTGGATGGCATTAGTAATGCATTCCTGATTGGTGAGCAGCGGAAGTTTTTAAGCATTTTGCTGACCATAAAGGTAAGAACGTGTAAGGTTCTTTTTTTACCACAGACGTCACTTAAACCACAATCTTCACTTCGCGGTATAGACTGAAATGGACAAGGAGAGTGGTGCTCCATGTGACGAGCTCAATCACGAGGCCCTCATGTGGATGGAAAAACTCGGCGTTCAGCATAAGACACTCAGTGATGTGCTGAATGCGGGTCCTTGCCCAAAGGTCTGGAAATCAATTGAGGATGGCATCAAACGCGCAAATAAAAATTCCATTTCCAATGCTCAAAAGGTGCAAAAGTTTGCCATTTTACCGCACGACTTTTCCATTCCCACCGGCGAGCTGGGTAAGTAGCGAGACGCATCTGTTAGTGTGAGATTGAAATGTATAATGTATGTGTAACTTGTAATATGCAGGACCCACGCTGAAAGTGAAGCGTAATGTTGTCACGAAACAGTACGAAAAGATCATCGATGGTTTGTACGCGTAGGATGTACCACATGAGGCAATCTTGGATAGGTAGAGGAGAGTCTATATTCATAAGAAACAAACTGCGGTGGTGCTGCAAACTTAAAAAAGGTGTCGTTGTTGTATTTTTTTAAAAAAACATCAATTACTTAATTTAGTTCTCCTTTTCTGTAACGTAAAATAAATTGAATTTAATGATAAGTTAAGAATTCTATAAAATGGGAATACCAATATATTGTGTTACGAAAGTAGTGTAAGTACACTTAACAGGCCGTCTGTAGATAGCAATATAGTATATACAATTATATATATTGATATTAAGTGTGGGGAATTTTATATGAAATCAATCAGAATGTTGCTACGTAAGTTCTTTATGTTCTCTCGATTGATTTCCCATATATCTTCGCAGCTAGTTAGTTATGGTTTGAATTTGTACCAGAGTACTTGCAAGTAGATGGAGCAGTGTTATATGTGAATGAAAAGTAATCGCCAGTGTGTTGCTATTTGTTAATTAACGTTATAATTTGTGAATAAACGAATGTTTTTATTTTCAAAATCCATTATGAACTCCTTAGAAAGCATTTATTTCGTAACAATATTGACACCCAAAAAATTTCTTAAAAGTTGTACATTACAAGTATATTAGCGATGGATATATATTCCAGATATTCCACAATAATTACTATTAAGAGATGTGAAGCGTTTGTATAATAATGATAAGGATTGATTGTTCGCTTATTATATTTAAGATGTACATATATATAAAAAATAATATCAATAAAGAACACTTTAATAAAATAAACCCGTTAAATAGGTTAATGTGTCTGTACTTTTTATGTTATCCTTCCTTATTCAATTCAATGGTAAACATTTCCCTAAGGATTCCTATGGTCAAATGATATGCTGCCACCACCAAGCATACAAACAATTAGCGGCAATTCAAGTGCAATAAGAAGGTAATGCACTTGAATGCATTTAAACAAAACGCTAAGCTTCCCACTTTCCTTGCTCTGTCAGCGAACTAATATGAAAAGCTAAGAGTGTTGTCGTCAGCGAAAGAATGAATAGGATTAGAAGTAGTGGATAGTAGATTATTAATGAAAATAAGAAAGAGAGTGGGAGACAAAACAGAGCCTTGGGGAACATCGGCGTTCATGCGGTGAATTTTGGATTTAAAAACTGTCCAATACGTCCTGGATTCAACGGTCAGAAATGTAGTTACTAGTCCAATCAAGCAGGGCCTTATCAATTCCATAGGCATTCATTTTCGACAAAAGATCATGATGCCAGACTCTATCAAATGCCTTGGAAATATCGAGCGCACCAACTTGTGAATAGACTGCTGGTTCCACTTTTCAAAGAGATATGCCATCAGATCACATCTGTAGAACGTTGCCTTCGAAAACCGTACTGCTGGTCGCTAAGGATTTCATATGAGGTATTGTAGAAGATTACGATTAATCAGCGTTTCCAGGACTTTAGAAAAAATGGATGTTAGCGCAATAAGGAAAAACGAGGAAATGACGGTTCGCCTTTTTAAAAAACAGTTTGACCAAAAGCTGTTTTCCAATTCCTTTGGAAGACTCCAGATGTATAAGAGAATAGAAAAGCATACGCAGTAGCAAGGCCAACGTTGAAAGAAATCCTCATCAAAACTATAGCAGGAATACCATCAGGCCCCTCAGATTTATGAATGTTGAGATCATTTAATACTCTTGCTCAGGGGTTCTTAAGCTTTCTTTCTCGGCATTTTGGCGACCCCACCAGTTTTATAAATGCAAATAAAATAGAACATTTAACAACAACAACAACACAAAAATAAAATATGTATTTTTAAGATTCCCTTCATTGTTCTTGTTAGGAATTGCTGACAAATATACTGTTTTTCAATAAGATCACTTCAACTTTTTTTTTGAATAAAACACAAACTGTTCGACTTTTGAACTAACTTTTTTTTTATTAACGAATCTGAACATATACATATGATACATTTAAGTATGAAACTCGATTTCTTTTGCATGACCACCGCGTGGACGTTTTACGAAGTGAGCCTCATCGCTGAAGATGATTTTTAGGTGAAAATCTGCATCATTTTCGATTTGCTCTTGAGCCCAATTCACGAATCGGCGTCGCTTCAAATGGTCAAACGGCTTTAGTTGTTGTGTCAGCTTGATCTTATACGGATGTAGACCAATATCTTTACTATACGGTCGATTGTCGAACGGGCTGGCTAGTTAAATGGACCGTAAAGTGGCCGTAATGCTCTTAAAGTAGCGGCAACAGAACGATTATTTTGATAAAAAATTTGCACGATTTGCAATCGCTGTTCACATGTGTAGCATTCCATGATGAAATGTATACTAATGAAGTTTCCAAATGACAATAAAAAATATGGCGTCATTCGCCGTCCCTATCGGAGAAAACTTGAAGCGCACCTGTTGATACAATGAACTATTGCCTATCATTATGTAAAACTTGTAGAGAATGCAAAATTATGTTACATGTTTCCTTAAATGGATGATCTATTGCTGTCCTGATATGAAATCTTCCGGTAATGTTGACATTTTTCGATCCTTTCAATATCAGAGGACGGAAGAGCTCCTCTCCCAAGTTTTCGATAAAGTGCCATGTATAATAAACGCAGCAAGTGCAGCCGTGTCCAGAATATTTTAAAACATCGCCAAAGGACATCGCGAAGTTGTCCGTTTTGTGGAATACTGGAAGAAAATTTTGTCCATCGTATCCATCGATTCAACCGAATGTATCAACCTTGTTCGGATATTTTTCTGAATAAACGACGTCTCTAATCAAAAAATTCAAATGGTCTGACTTATTTGTCTTTCGGACCACCTATATGTCCAGAACTTTATTTTTGTCCCAAACACATGACACACACGAGCGTCACCGTGGTGGGTGTTAAATCAAACTTATAATCACCTACACATGTACGAGTATACTTTTTTGAGTTTAGTCTGAGTGTTTTTTTAAAAAGAAAATAATGCTAACAACATCTTACTTATTTGATCAGATAAGTAACCAAAGGAGTTGCTCAATCTTGCTGGTCTCATTATCTCTTCTATATTTTGAATTCGAGTGAGATATTTTGATTTGCATAGAGTTACTCACAAAGATATTAAGTAGCGAATCGCAAAATAATTTGCATTACTATGTCAGACAGGATGATATTTCTTTCTAATTAAAAGCCAGAAATGATCGATCTATTGATTGGAATAATATTTTCAAAGTCAAAGCAATTGACAGCTCAGCAAACTCTTCCTGTGCTTTTATTCAAAGATGGTAGAAAGCTTCTCGTTTTGTCGTTAATGGCTGTGCTATCTGTTCGTGGCTTAAAATATCAAATTCGGAAGGAAAATATTTATTTTATATTAAATCTCAATTGCTAAACGATCAAGAGACGACAATTACAGATTTTTAAGAGCGCTAGTTTTCATCATGAATGACCAAAAATTCTTTTTGACATTGAAGTATTTTTTGTCTCAATTTCTGGTCAAAGTCAAATTTGACTCCTCTAAGGTAGCCATTGTAATCATTCCTGACTGGTCTAAATTTGGTTCGTTTTTCCACAGTGGGGTTTTGTTTATATAACCGAAAGCATAGCTCCCGGTTCCTAGAAGCCCCCTTGCACCTTAAAGCAAACCAAGCATTTTCCTTCGGTTTGATACATTTTGTGCTGGAAGGGAAAAATTGCCTCATACCCTCGTGGATTATGCTTGTGTATGTTCGTATCAGAAATCCACATCCACACCACTATTGGCATTAAGTGGCCAGTTGATCCACCTAAAATAATTGTTAAGGCCATCCCAGTCGGCTTTTCTGCAATACAATTACATGGCATCTATATTTTGTTGTCTGAAAATCCATCGAGAGAGAGCTTTCTTGTATACATATAACTACTTTAAAATACACTACTGTCAAATTTCCAGTCACGAAATTGAAAAAATTTAGTATCTAGCATTAAGTCGATAAAAGTGATGGTAGGGAGATTAGTGGTTATCGCGGCACTTGCGAGAGCCTCAATTAGCGAATAAGTGTGCCATTTTGATGTGACTGACCTCAAGATACCTAAAACGTTTTTAAATCTAACCTATACGGTTAAAGTACAAGATCAGTTCGTTGATCCTGTTTCCTGAAAGCTCTTTCAAGTCGGTAACGTATGGTTTGTCCAGTATGTGGAGTCTGGACCATACTGAGATTGAAGTTACTCTGAATGAAAATTCATTTCTGCTTTACTTTCATGCAGATCCTGCATAAGGTGATAAATATGGAATTCTCAGTTTACCTGCGTGCCTGCCCACTAGCCAGTAACCCATACTTATTGCCACAACTACTATGGCAATATATTTCCGCCATCTGAAGATCAACTCGGTAGCTCCCCTTTATTGTAGGTGGGCTATATTGCTATTCATATGGCACAGCTGTTAAAATTTTGTTACTTTATTTGTGATTTTGTATTATGAAAGGAGAGAATTCGTACCTTGACGTAAGTCAGTGGACAGCTTACTTTTTCCATAGAGCCGGTGTACAGAGCGACGCCCCTATTCGCTGATTCGTCCGATTACTCATTAACATCTATGTTAATGTCCCCTGGCATTCAAACAAGGGTTATGTCCAAAAAGTGGCTTATCGAAGTCAGCACTTCTCTAACAAATTTCAAGTTATAAAGAATTGCCTTAGACGAGCGTAAGTCCTGAGCGCGATGCGCTAGCCTTGGACGAGCGTGAGTCCTGAGTGAATTCTGAGCGATGCGTGAGCGTAGTTCGAGACGAGCGTTAATCCTGAGCGACTTGTAGGCATGAGCCTTGGACAAGTGAGAATCCTGAGCGATGCGTGAGCGTAGTTTGAGGCGAGCGTCAATCCTGAGCGACTTGTAGGCGTGAGCCTGAGACAAGTGAGAATCCTGAGCAATGCGTGAGCGTAGGTTGAGGCAAGCGTCAATCCTGAGCGACTTGTGGGCGTGAGACTAAGCCAAGTGAGAATCCTGAGCGATGCGTGAGCGTAGTTTGAGGCGAGCGTCAATCCTGAGCGACTTGTAGGCATGAGCCTAGACAAGTGAGAATCCTGAGCGATGCGTGAGCGTAGTTTGAGACGAGCGTCAATCCTGAGCGACTTGTGGGCGTGAGACTAAGCCAAGTGAGAATCCTGAGCGATGCGTGAGCGTAAGCTTGAGACTAGCGTAAACCTGAGCGACTTGTGGGCGCGAGCCTGAGATAAGTGAGAATCCTGAGCGATGCGTGAGCGTAAGCTTGAGACAAGCGTAAACCTGAGCGACTTGTGAGCGTGAGCCTGAGACAAGTGAGAATCCTGAGCGATGCGTGAGCGTAAGCTTGAGACGAGCGTAAACCTGAGCGACTTGTGGGCGCGAGCCTGAGACAAGTGAGAACCCTGAGCGATGCGTGAGCGTAAGCTTGAGACAAGCGTAAACCTGAGCGACTTGTGGGCGCGAGCCTGAGACAAGTGAGAATCCTGAGCGATGCGTGAGCGTAAGCTTGAGCGAGCGTCAATCCTGAGCGACTTGTGGGCGTGAGCCTGAGACAAGTTAGAATCCTGAGCGATGCGTGAGCGTAGTTCGAGCCAAGCGTCAATTCTGAGCGACTTGTAGGCGTGAGCCTAGACAAGTGAGAATCCTGAGCGATGCGTGAGCGTAAGCTTCAGACGAGCGTAAACCTGAGGGGAAACCACACAGTGAAGTACGTTGTACGACGGCAGAGTTATGACGAATGCAATGGACGACGTTGGCAGCGATATGCCGAAAATGTCGGCAGCGGATGAGCAGTGACGTTGGCAGCAGACGAGTCAAGATGCCTGTAGGTCTTTGAGAGCTTGAGTTTATCTTAAAAGGCATATGCAGCGACTTCATCATTGATTTGAAAATTGCCTCGTTACATCCTTTCTAATTCCTCCAGACGGAAACTTTAAAATTAGAGTTGTATTTCAGTCTGGGAATACAGTAACCACTAGAAGATGATATAATATCTTTGAATGATAAACTGACCAGCTGTTTTGCATGTGGCGTCGTCTTATTGAAACCACATATGCCCTAATACTCCGCCAACATGGTCTGACAGCAAACTCCATTGACTGTGATTGGATTTCCAGCATCATTGAAGAAGAGGCAAGGGCCAATGAAACCTCCAGCATGAAACCCGCACATTTATTGGTTAAATGGCATTTTATTAATAGCTTCTGGTTACTAACTTGCCCAAAAGCAATAACTTTGCTTATTAACGAAATTGTTGAGCCAGAAATGCATCGCTTAGAATGATTAGCGTACGTAAAGCTCTCGCAACCAAATGCAGTTCGCATTGATGCATTTTTTATATAATTTGCAAACGTTATTGAAGCGTGTAATTCTTCACGATATAATGGCAAGTAAAGCCGAGTTGAAACGTTAAACAAACTGACGCATAGCCAAGAAACCGTTTCGAAAAAATGGGGCGTCCAAGTTGAAAAACCTTCTAAGTCTTTTGTGATGGTGTGACATGGCTTTCATGACATCGACACTTAGGAGTTAGGCATTTAAATTTAATTTTACTTATAGTTGCTAATGGCTTATAATGGCTAAACAGCCCATCCATCTCATCCATCCACTCATATTATTTTATTCAATATAGCAGTTCTGATAAGAAAATTTGAAAAACCAAACCAACTCTTATACACAAAACTCGCTTACGAAATGATTAGGCGAACAGAAGAAAAGCACAAAGTTAATTAAATTGCTCTACACTATCACCGGCTGCTGGCTGTGTAAGTTGGTTGGGGCATGAGGATATTATTTCTAATATACGAGAATTAAACAGAAATTAATAACATGAATGATGTACATACATTGGTAGGCACAGCAGATGTTTTTCCACGTGTTGTTGTTGTTGAGTAAAAACAACAGAAAAGTTTGCAAATTTACTATTCAGCTATGGGGGGGACAGCAAAAGATACAAAAGAACAACAACAACAGCAACAACTTATTATTCTTCACTAACCAACAAAAGACTGACTGAATATGCGGTATTGAAGCAAAAGAGACGCGTTTTCCTCGCTTCTGTTTGCCTGGTACTCTAGTGACATGTATATGTGAGAGGAAAAAACAACAAACATTTGCCGTCGTCGTTTGTGCAAAGATAAACAGATACAAGATACAAAATACTGCAAGAGTACTTATACCTCCGCTACAATATAATTATCGAAGAAGATAAATTGGAATAACAACATCCATTCTATTTCGTGTGTGTGTGTGTGTGTGTGTGTGTGTCTGTGTTTGGGTTATTATTATTTTCCGCTAGCTTCGAATTCTGCTACTCTGTTGTCTAGTAAATAATTTTATAATAATCGTACTACAAACACGTGAAAGATGCTCTCGCTCAGTTACTCTCTAATCAAATAGTGCACAATGTATGGATGTATCTAGTATCTAGATATTAATTGTTGCGTCTTTCAATGAAGAAATATGTTACGCCTCTTGCTAATCTGACAATTCCTAGTAGAAGTTGTGCTTTACAACTTGAAGGTAAAATATTTGTACTCGTAGTAGCTGGTATCTGCATCTACGTATCTTATATCTTAACCGAAATTCCGTTGCCGTTTAGATATTGGCAAGTCCAATAAAAAAATGTATTTAAACTACCAGGCGGCCAGAAGTGGCACAGTTATACGACTTATTCCGTCTGGTAAGTTATTTTTCTGTACAAGAAACATTTTCTATCTTAGATACAAAAGTGTTGCCGAATTATTGACGATATGGAATTAGGGGATGTTGAACATATTCCTCTCTGCGAGAACATTAAATGTTATTGTGTTTGTATTTTATCAATGTTGCTTTGGGGTTCAAATGCATAATTGTATTTTAATCCGGCAGCTCTAGTAGGCCAATTTGTTTCCTGTAATTCAGTTCGATATCAATAACGATTTGTTCACCCCATGTAAATATTTCTCTCCAAAGGTATCTTTGCTGGTAGACCGACTGTGGACTGGATTGCCTGCTTAAGAAAAAAATGAAGCAAAGACGGAACAAATTTAAATTATGTAGAAAAAGAGAAAGATAAAGACAAACAAGAAGGTATTACAGTAACATATTTATGGTGACATGTTCGACATTCTTTTCTTTGTATTTGAGAAGCATAAATTTAAAAAATAAATTTGGTATAAAAGACTTGTGTTTGAACTTTTTCCGTCTGGTTATTAGCTTGGTAACCGCTTGTTCTGCTGTTCGAGTATGATATATGTATGATTGGTCATATTATATAGCGACTAACTGTGAAAAACCTATTCGATGCCATCGTATATGCAGCAGTTCTATTTCATACCATTGCCATTGCATTTTCTCTACAGTAGTGTATTGCAGTGTAGGATTTCTGCATAAGGATACCTCAGTAAGATTCCAATAATTCGCTCGATACCAATAGCTGTTACTGATTTTGTGATCTGTGGTTGCTGAAGTGGGCAGGCACTCTACTGAAAGAAATCCTCAGTGGAGAAATGTTTATATCTCTAAGTTAAAATACTGCACTATCTTGCCGAACTTGCCAGCGCGGCCGTTTCATGGATCGTTGATAACTAGACTAATATCCAACCGGCATCTACACACGCTAACCCCTTAGCTGGATCTTATTAACATACGTGAGCTGAGATCGAATTTAATTTCATATGGCTGAGAGTGATGGTACAAGGGCGTAACATTCACTATTGCTTTTTATATAGAAGCCCCAACTTAGACAGTGTTTCAAATTGTAATGAGTTTGATAGACTGCCTGATTAATCGCAAGATTTGTCACAATTGATGATAACACTAAAATCGTTATTGCGGGCGATTTCAATGTTTACAATAGTGGGTGGCTCCACCATTCTGGCCAGACAACACCCGAAGGAAGGTGTGTTGAGTTATTCGCTGAGTTTAATCCCCTTTCTCAGCTTGTAAATGAGCCTACAATAATACCTGACATTGCAAATCATTCCGCGAACATCGTTGACTTGTTCCTTACCGCTCGTCCTAATAAATACTCCGTCAATGTATTATCGCTTCTAGGCTCATCAGACCATTGTGTATTATCAGTTGATTTCTTGTTAATAAACCACGCAGTTACAGAAAAAACCCCCTAACAGTATGGCAATATGAGCAAGCCAATTGGAATACCTCTACAAAAGATGATGACGATCTCAGCTATCTCCCGTATTTTAATCCTCGATCTTCCATAATTAGATCAAAAATTTTTTCAACGTTAACTTCTTTAGTTGAGTTTGGTCTTTTTCCACTACGTGGGTAGTTTTCGGCGCTCACGCGAGCTAGGTGTCCTGCCCACCGAAGCCTTCTATTCACGATGTCAACATCGCGGTAACGCTACTAATTCTCATCATTATAGAGTCTTCGGGATCGTCCTTTCACACATACAGGGCCATTCTCCGTATGACTTTACTCTCGAACGCGGCTCGTTCCATATGTAAGTACTGGTATGACCATTGTCTTATATGCCAGCAGCTTAGATGTTATGGTTAAGTTCCCGGATTTAAAGAGTCTTCAAAGACTTTAGTAGGCTTTGTTAGCTTTAAGCAACCGTGCGCGTATTTCTGGTTCCATTCTGGTATAGGCTGCTACAGTTGACCCGAGAAAGTTAAAGAATTGCACTTCTTTAAATTCGCGATCCACTATTTGAATTGATGGACTAATGTTGGATCTTTTACTCAGACGTGGCCACCATGTCCTTTTTTTTGCTCTCATTTATGTGCAGCCCCAGATGAAAGCTTCTTGGGTTTCTACCAACGATGTCAATGTTGTCTGCATAAGCCAGTATCTGAATGGACTTGTAGAGGATTGTTCATCTCGTCATTACCTCAGAATCTCGAGACACTTTTTCCAACGACAGCTAGAAGAGGACGCAGGCTAGTCCATCCCCTTGTCGGAGCCCGTTATAGATGTTGCATGGGCTTGTTAGTGATCCGGATATTTTTACTTGGCTTATAACATTGGTCATGGTCAACCTACATAGCCGTGTCATTTTATTAGGGATGCCGAGTTCTCTCGTGGCTTTATAAAGTTCTACTCTGGCTATGCTACCATAGGTGGCTTTAAAGTCTATAAAACGATGGTGTACTGAGTTTTGAAACTCTAGACGTTTTCCAACACCCGGCTAAGAGTGTGAATTTGATCAATTGTTTATTTGCCTGTGAAGAAGCCAAACTGGTATGAACAAACAATGACTTTAGCGTATGGGGCTATCCTGTCTTCAAAGATAAAGCAGAAAATCTTATACGCGGTGCTCAACAACATTATACCATGATAATTGCCACAGGTTGTGATACCTCCTTTCTTATGTATGGTGCACAGGATGCCCTTTTCAGAGTCACTCATTTGGAATGTGTGTTATAAGGGTGGAGAAGTATCAATTTAGAATCAAAACTAATTTTATAGCAAGCTGCGAACTTTGCAAATATTCCGTGTTATAGGAGTTTTGCGGAAGTTCAAAATAACCATTGAATTTATTACAAGTTCGAGGTTTTGTGACGCATTCTTAGGTATATTGTTGTGATAGTTGGTCATACCAACCTGTAAAATTATCATCTTTATTTGGTTATACTCAAAAGGTAAATACTTATTACGGATTTTACTTTCATTAATTGACTTTACTTTCACTTGTTTTTCTCTTTTGTATTAATATTTTGTATTTCATGTATTTTCACCTTACCTTCACTTTTTGAATAAAAGTAATAACAATAGTCAGCACTTAAATTTGACTTTCAGTTTGAATTAATTGGTCGTGCGGAAAATACCTTTTGTTGACGGTGCTATTATAACAAATTAATATAAACTTGATTCTTCTGAAACCACCAATATTGATCCTGATAGCAAATGTAAAAAAAAGTAATAGAACCATCGAATAAGGTAAATATGTACGTACAGTTTGAAGACGGTGAAATATTTGAAGATTCTTTTGAACAGTTCGTTTTATTACATCTACGAAATGTGTCTAATGTCCAGGTGTAATGTGAAAATGTGGTACTATGATAACAAAATATTGTAGAAATTAGCAAACGCGAAAGGATCTTGCATCCTTATAAGCAAAATATTGCCATGCAGGAATTATGATGAGGAAAAGAGGAGAATAGGCTCTGACGAAGATGTACGAGGGCAGAGTGATAAATACCTACTGTTGGCAGGAAACATTTTTTAGATAAAAGACTCTACTAGGTTTTTCTAAATTTGTATCACTTCTTAATTCTTCTACATTTGATAATATTTGCCTTAATGATAACATCTTCATTAGAGCTAAATCTCTTTCCGCCGAGATAAACTCCAAAACAGATATAAGGAGGACATAAATATTACAAACTTGTGAAAAGCAAGGTTCCACTTTTGTGGTGAAATATGCCATCAGATCACCAATTGAACTTTGTCCACGGAAGCCATATTGGCGGTCATTAACTAGTTCTCATGGTTCAAGATATTTCATAAGCTGACGGTTAATCAGCGTTTCCATGATCTAAGCAAGAAGGGACGTTAGTGCTATTGGTCGGTACGAAGAGAGACATGACGGTTCGCCTTTTTTTTGGCATTTGGCAATTTTCTGCTTCTTATACCTCCCAAAAATTAGTTCCCAAAAAAAAAAGGTTAAATTTTGTTCTATCATTCATTCCAGTCTGTTTAATTTTGCACATCCGCCGTTGACCTGCTGCCGCCGCCGACAGACAGACAAAACACAATGACCGAAGCCATTGACTTGGACTCGTTGGACAGCTGCGACCTGAAACCAGCCACCTCATACATAAGCGTCAACCTATGTGAGCCTGTCAAGTTGCGATTGGGTAACACTGGCCTCGCAGCCGATAAGCCACTTACAATACCGCAATATTTCCAAGATGCGGTCAATAAGTATGGGCATATTCCGGCACTTGTTTATCAGGATGAATCCGTAGCGGCAACCACTGGATCCAACGACGACGGAAACGGCTGGACTACGCTCACCTTCACCGAATACAAGGAACATGTGGATCAGGTGGCGCGTGCTTTTGTTCGTCTCGGCTTAGAACCGCACACCTCGGTTGGCATTTTGTCGTTTAATTGTCCCGAATGGTTTTACGCTGAGATGGGTGCTCTGTTTGCTGGCGGTGTGGTCGCCGGAATTTATACGACCAACTCAGCGGAGGCCGTTCATCATGTGTTGTCATCGTCGGACGCCAGGATTTGTGTGGTCGATGATGGGCGACAAATGGAGAAGGTCCGTTCGATAAAGGATCGCCTGCCACAGTTGAAAGCGGTCGTACAAATATATGGTCCATTCGCGGACTATGTGGGTGTTGATGATGGCTACTACCGCTGGGCAGACGTGGTCGCCATGCAGTGTGCTGATATGGTGCAAGAGGAGTTGCAGCGAAGGTTGGACAACATTGCACCGAATCAGTGTGCGATGCTGATTTACACGGTGAGGACTGATAATTTAGTTTAAATTTTCTTTTGTTTGAAAATATTTCACCTTGTGAAGTCCGGTACAGTGGGTATGCCAAAGGCTGTGATGCTCACGCACGATGCAATTGTTTTCAGTACAAAAGCAAATTCTGCCAGGCTGAAAGACATTGAAAGAGGAGCGGAAGTATTTGTCTCCTATTTGCCATTGAATCATATTGCAGCGCAGTTTATGGACGTTTTCTTGCCCATTGAAAATGCCGGGACATGTTACTTTGCCGATAGGAATGCGCTGAAGGGAACCCTTGACAAGACACTCGCGAAAGCACGGCCAACTCGTTTCTTTGGAGTTCCAAGAGTTTTTGAGAAAATGGAGGCAAAGCTGGTGTCGGTGGAAGCAGATTTGTCGATGCTGTCCAAGTTCATATTGGGATTAGCGAGAGGTGCCATCCAGAATTATCGTTTGAATGTAATGCAAGGGTGAGTTTGTGATAGACCGGGTTTCAATAAATCGACCCGATATATAAATATGACTTACAGCCAATCCTCTTCGACTTGGCGCTTTTGGTTGGCTTCCAAGGTGACGTCCCGCATTAAGACTGCACTTGGTCTGGATCGGTGTAAAAGTTTTCTGGTTGGCGGTGCTCCTGTCTCAGTGGAATTGAAGAAATTCTTTTTCAGCCATGATATGCCAATAACCGATATCTACGGAACGTCAGAAAGTGGTGTTTCGAATATGAATTTGTATCCAAGCGATTGGGAAAGTTCGGGGAAAACTTTCGACGGTGTCGAAATGAGAATCTTTAACCCCGATGAAACAGGCCATGGAGAGGTTATTGGGATAAATAATGTTATTTTGACATTTTCGGTCACTCTTCTAAACTCTTCTACAGATTTGCACCCGTGGTCGTCTCACTATGATGGGTTACCTCAACGATCTGGAGAAAACCGAGAAATGCCTCAAGGAGGATGGCTGGCTACACAGCGGAGACATTGGCTACATAAATACCAACGGTGATCTCATAGTCAGTGGGCGGATGAAGGAGCTAATTATTACTGCAGGTGGTGAGAATATTCCACCAATGCATATCGAGAATATTGTTAAGCGCGAACTGAAGGGAATCAGCAATGCTGTACTAATTGGCGACAAGCGCAACTACCTCACATTGTTGGTCACAATTAAGGTTCGCAAGGTGGTCATAACTCTTTAAAGCTCCTTTAAAATTTTCTCCCCCCAGACTGCTATGGATCCCGATACAGGTCATCCGCTCGACGAGTTGCTACCAGAATCCATTCAATGGATGAAATCACTTGGACTAAACGACTGCACTCGAATGACGGACATTCTTTCGTGGTCACCTGAAAAATCCGGACCACATCCAAGTGTACTTCAATCGATACAGGAAGGCATCGATCGTGCAAATCAGAAAGCCATTTCAAATGCCCAACAGATAAAGAAATTCGCCATTTTGCCGCATGATTTCTCGATACCAACTGGTGAACTGGGTGAGTATAGAGCGGAAAGAGTCATGTACCAATTTCTTGAAATTATTCAAATGGAAAAGTGATGATTATCGTTCACAAGATGCATTCGGGTTTTATTCTCAACTTTCTTGTCCCACAATTTTAAGAGCGTTCTTTACCTTTAAATAGCAAATCATAAGATCTACTTTCATGGATCGAAGTTCGTTAATCTGCCCAAAAAGGTCAACCTAACTCATAAAAATGCAAGACCGATAAATAGAAAGTGTAGAACCGTTTCTTCTTCCTCTAGGCAAGTCACACATAAGTCCAAATCTTAACAAATAACTTCAAATTAAGTTGTCCTCTTCTGTGAGTAAACCTACCATTCTTTAAGAGTCTGTTTCAGCGATTGCTAAAAGAAATTTCGCAGTGATTTGTTCGGCTTATCGACAAAGTGATTGGGTATTCTAGAGTCCCAATAGTGCTCTTATTTAGTATCCATAAATTTTCGGATACCCATAGATAGGCAGTTACCAACCCATAAGGGGAATAAAACGTAATATTCCTCAGAAATACACTAGGCCGTTACTATCTCTGAATGGTGGAAGTGCGATCAAACTTCCAGTTGATGGACGCCGGTCATTTTCCTCTAAAAAAAGAAAAACTGAATGATCGGGCTAATTAGTCCCTTCATAGTGAGGATACCGCAAGACCAAAAACCTAGGCCGTGAAGAAACTATATTAATAATAATAATAATATTCGGCGTGACAGACCGTTGCGGTCCAAGGCCTAGCTTCTTGCGACCGTTTGGGTTGTGCATGTATGGTTTTGGACACAACGGAAGGGACCTACAATTTAAGGCCGAATTCGAACGGCGAATTGAGAAGCTTTCTGTGACAAGTTATTACTCTCGGAACGTTTGTCACCCATTCGCGAAAGGTGGGACACCTTAAAAATTACTTTTGGTGTTACTGGGATTTGAACCACAAACCTTCTGCTCAGCAGCAATTCGTTACAATAACTTTCTTTGATGGGGCTTCTCGGGTTAATTCAATGTTTTGTTTCCAGTTCAGATCTATATATAATGTATGCGTATGTAGTCAAGACGATGCGTGAGCCTTTGTGCGCCTTTGACGTGAGCCTTGACGAAGCGATGTGTTCGTGAGCTTGAGCCTTCGTGACCTGTGAGCGTGAGCCTGAGACGAGTGTACACCATCAGCGATGCGTGAGCGTGAGTCTGAGCCGAGCGTAAATCCTGATTGATGCGTGAGCCTGAGACAAGCGTGCACCCTGAGCGATGCGTGAGCGTACAGCCTGAGCGAAGCATGAGTGTGATCCTGAGACGATCGTGCACCCTTAGCGATGCGTGAGCCTAAGACGAGCGTAAATCCTGATTGATGCGTGAGCGTGCGCCTGATATGAGCGTGCACTCTGAGTGATACGTGAGCCTGAGACGAGCGTGCACCCTGATCGATGCGTGAGCGTGAGCCTGAGATGAGTGTGCACCCTGAGTGATGCAGGGCGGCGATGGCGTATACGTCGACGACGAGAAGCTAGGCTAGCGGGCCTTAAATGGCAGAGGTAAGCGCAGCAGCAAGTAGCTTTTTACAATCCTAACTGCTGCCTTACAAGGCAAAGGCGCAGGTAGTGAAATGTAGAGGATTGAGTATCAAAATGACTTACCACGACGTGATCCAGACAACAAAAAAAGAGGACGTCTGGCTGCATGTTCGCCCTTTTGTAGTCTATTATGGGGCAAAATTCGAAGCGACGTGCTGTGGTGTGATTGGCCAGTACGGTGGCGTGGCATTGTTTTGCTGTCGTTTGAGTTTCGTACCTATTTGTTGGCTGCACTGCGTTGCTACAGGGTGCACCCGAATTTGGAAAAAAAGTATATTTCTTGTTTTGTGTGAACAAAACTAGGCCACAAGAATTTTGTTCCTCACACGATCTTACACGCTGATTTTTGTTTAAGTGATATCTTCTGAGTACATTCGGCCTAATATACATCTTGACCAATAGTTCACGATATTGCAGCACAAATGACGATAGAGTGATTGAGAGTAGTCGCTTAAATCCGGTTTTAGATAAAAGGCATATGCATGAAGACACATTCCATAAAGCTAAACTAACTGTTCCGGCTGTCCGAAAAGTAACGGACGATACTAAAAACTTTGTTTATTTTATTTCTGCCATTATAAAACTTCCGAAGGTTCACTATATGCTTTTTCAATAATGTTGTTTTTGAAGTCTACTAACGAGGTGGAAGTTGTTAGGTTCTTCTTACGAGCAAACCCTTAAAATGTATATTGTAACACTAGATTTTTTGCTACCTTCTTACAACCTTCTACTATTTTCACTTTTCTTCTAGGGCCGACCTTGAAGTTTCGAAGGAATATTGTCCACGGGAAATATGCTGATATAATTAATAATTTATATAAATAGTTAATGTACTTTATAATTTTTATATTAACTAAGCAAAAACAACAATCTAATAAAAAGAATAGGTCCAAGTTTCGAACCTACTTTTTCAGTGAACTTCAATAGGTTCAATGGTAAATCTCGTAATCTATACTAATATTATAAAGAGGTAATGTTGGATTCTATATAGGAGGTGATCTTCGAAACTACTGGACCGATTTCCAAAAAAAAATTGCACCAGTATTTAGAATGGACTTTCATGGTGAACAAAGGCTTTACATTATCCCGTTTAAATATAAAGGCCTTTCGTGGCAACCAATTTTGTAACTTAATAACTAAAGTCGACGAATAAACGGTTGGGCATCATAATGACTGTGTGCTGTGTGCTGCGCTGCTTTCTGTGCTATGTTTTCCCCCGTGAGGTCCAACTGCAGCAGGACTTTACCACGGGATATAAATCAAGGGTCGTCGGTACTTAGAGTATACTCCAGATGAGTAATGTCTTCGTACTTGCGACCCGAAGTGGACTACTGGTACCTAGAGTTTCCTTATGGGCAAGTCTTCGTATTTAGTGGTTCATTTCGTACAATAAAACAGGTCTGTGATAAGTGACAGACGGGAATAGTATATTCCAAAAGCCTATAATGACACCGCATCCTAGTGGCAAATGATGGGGTACGCGGTTCCGGACAAATGTGCTGCCAGGATCTGCTTTTGTAATCTCCCAGGCACTCATTCGTGCTGTCCGTGCTCACAGACAAAATAAGACCGAACGTAACGTTCTGATGACAATTGTGGTTGAGGACCCAGCTCGTTCTGGGGATGCAACGCGTGGGCTGCGGTTTACTATCGAAGAGAGGACTGCTAAGTGTAGTACTTATTCTCACGAGTATGCTTAATGGCGCAGGCTAGGCATGCGCGGGGCTCATGCTCCAACTCACCAACGATGTGCTATGTTTTGTACGAACAACACGCCATATAGCAGCATCACAATGTTATGATGCTATGTGCTGCGCTGCTTTGTACGTAGTATAACCTTTATATATAAAAATGAATGTCCGTTAGTTTGTAATACGACACTAAAACTCAAAAACTAGGCAGCTGATTGGGCTGAAACTTTCACAGAATATGCGTCACGGTAAACCACATAGTGCGAATACGATCGAGGTGGCGCTTTCTTTAGGTTAAGGCAATAGTTCAGTCCTACAGGGGATAGTGATGATAAGGTGGTGTTTCATGTGTGCGGGTGGCGGATCGCCCGAGCAAAGCTGATACAATATAATGTTCTCATAACTTATCGCATTTTCTAGGGTCGTCTTTAAAAAAATTTTGTTATAGTGGTTTCTTGATTTCCTCACTTAACTGGTAACAGCTCATGAAAGTGATCTTCACATCGCTCCAAGATGCCAAAGATGGCGATCATATTATTCTTTTGTTTTAATATTTTTGGAATGTTTTGTATACATTGAGTAGTAATTATATAGCATAGCATCAGCGATCAGATAATATTAGGTGGGACAAAAATTGGCGATTTATGAATTTTTCATGGATGGCACACATAGTTCCAGGTTTCCAGAAAATCCCGGTATTTATCTCTTCTTTTCAATAAGAAATATCAACCCTGAACCTGACAGACGAAAAAAAAAACAACAACAAAAACAATATCTTCGATAACAAAAAATATTCCATGACAACAACAAAAAATGTGTAACAAAAACAATGTCACTGAGGTCAGGAGTTTCGAATAATTCATTGTAGATTGATTATCTGCAGCCGAAATAAATGTGCACACCAACTTAATGACACTTGTCATTGTTTACTGTTTATTCCTAAAAGAACTGACGAACTTATCGTTGACTAAATTAATGATCAACCTAAGGTACGCAGCTGCGTTTTGCAAAACCCAAAAGATTAGGTTTTTCTTGGGAATTCCCATCTAGGTCTTATTTTTTATGTATGTAGAGTTAGCACGATTTGGAGCGTTTTTTTTCCAAATCTCTTTTAGACATCACTCAGAAAAATGCCATAAGTTAAGAATATTCCCTAACGCACGGGGGACGTGGTTAGTTAAATTATTCAGTAGTGTGCCCCAGTGAAATTTCATAAAACTAACTCTTTTAGAGATACAGGTGAAGACAGTAATGGGATTCGAAACTGTGCACTACGCAATGACACAAAATTGCGAAAAAAAGATACTGAAAAGACTCAGGGCAGATTCGAACCCGATACTACTTCATCTTCTCCTTCTTCCATCCTATCGCTCTAACCGGTGAGTCGTCTGCTTTTTGCAAACTTTAAGCTAACGTCGTTCTTATTCTGGATTCTGCTTTGACTTTGTGTATACAGATGTACATCAGTCTTAAAAACATTAAATGGTCCCTCTTTAGTTTTTGCTGATAGAGCAAGATTTCTTGGCACGATATTGGAAAGAAAATTTAGCTGGAAACCTAATATCATAGAACGAGTGAATAACTCGGATATTGCTTTATACTCGTACTCGTGTAAGAACGCCATCGGTAAAAATGGGGTAGACCTTAGACAGCTGTAGTGAGACCAATACTACTGTATGCGGTAAGCTTATGGTGGCCATCTGTGAAAAATTACGTATACAAATATAAGGAAGAAGGTACAAAGCTCGGCGGTGAACTGAGATTAAAACCAACTCGCGTTTTAGAGGTTATGCTCCATCTCATTCCAGTAGATATATTTGGCAAAGAGAAAGCGGCAAATACAACTACGCGACTGTTAGCTGTCAATCAATGGAAGAGTCTCCAAAATGGACACTCCATCATAATCAAATCGCTAAAGCAAGAACTGATGAATCTCGATCACATGACACCGGTGTTATGGTTTGAAAAATATTTTCGGACCAAAAGACAAGGAAGAGTGGATCCGTAACTGATAAAAAACAGTACAGTTTTCACGGCTGGCTTTAAGCAAGACAGACAACTAGGAG
Organism: Nephrocerus scutellatus; assembly: GCA_947095585.1. Lineage (NCBI taxonomy): Eukaryota > Metazoa > Arthropoda > Insecta > Diptera > Pipunculidae > Nephrocerus > Nephrocerus scutellatus. The sequence goes on from OX352764.1 coordinate 99,637,918, forward strand.
CAGGAGTCTTCTGTGAAAAGCTGAATGTAAGCATTTCTGTCCGACTTTCTGATACCTGCAGCGTAGGAATTGGCTGAAGCCAATTTTCTAGGAAGATTGTCAGACAGTCCGGCGGCTATAAAATCGTTGATAGCAGTCTCGCTGACATCAAATGTGGCGCTGATCTTTATTCTAAAGTGTGTTTGGATTTACGTGGATACCTGTCATGAAGACTCTACCTCCCGGTCCTCTTCATGGACATGGACATCAACGTCCTTCTTAGACTGATATTCCAGTATTAATTCTTTTCTAAGAGCAGCACCCATCTTACATACCAGTCGATCTTTGGTTCACGACAACCGGTTGAGATATGTACCTTCACAGAGAGCACATACTCGCACCGGCTACATTAGGACGGCCTCTGACGAGCCAAAGAACTTGAAAATAGCAGAGCGGCTGATGTACCATTTGGTAGTAAGCCACCAGCCCCTACGTAAGTCAAGCCCAGAACGAAACTGGGTCCTCAACCAAAGGTTGGCACACCTCATCTGTGAGAATAAATCAATTCCCATCGTACCAACGCGACCTTGGTTAGATCCTGTTTAGAGCAAAGGCCTCAGTTCGTTCAGAATGAGTGCCTGGGTGAAGCAAAGCTAACCCTGGCAGCTCATCGTCAGGAACCTCAAACCCAATCATTTGCCACTAGGATAGAAAGCTATCCTGGGCCGCCCAGCATATAAACTATCTCAGGGAACATCACGGTCCTGTAGTGTACGACCAGGCTGCAAAATATGAAGACAGTGCCCATTCTAGACATTTTAAGTACTAGCACTCTGGCCCTATTTATCTGCCGAGCTTACCAAGCACCAAACCCAGCGATGAAGTAAGATACAGCGGTCACTCTCAACGAGATGACTGAGCAGTTCAATACGAGTATAAGAATCACTGAGATGTGGACAGAAAACTGCATTGCAGACGAATTAGCTAGACGTGTTACGACTCTTCAGCTGCTACCGGCAGAGGTGGGGAGTCCTATTGCAACACTAAAGGTTGAGTTTCGGAAATAGGCAGAAGCAGCAATAAATGTACGGTGGTAAAATATTGACACTTGAAATGTATTAAGACAGGTTTAGCCAAGGCTGGTCTTAAAGCGCTCAACTGCGCTAATTTCCCTGCAAAGACGTGAACTAAAAACGGTTGTAGCGATAATGACAGGACACTGCCTCCTAGGGAAATTCGCGAAAAGGATTGATGTCGAATATAATGACTTCTGCAGAAGCTGCATGGACGAAAAGAAAGAGAAAACAATAGAACATTTGCTTTGTTCCTGTCCGGTACAAAAACACTTAGGTAAGCGGTTAATGAATAACCTCTCAGATCTCGAAAACGGCAAAGTGCAAGACATACTTCGATTCATTAAGAACTCAGAATGGATCCTCTGAAAAAGGGCAAGGTATAAGATCCTGTGTTAACATAAGGACAGAATAATTAGCTGCCACCACAACCTAAGCTAACCAACTAAGTGCTACGTAAATGTGCTACGAATTATGCTTCTGAGATACCCGAAGCACTCGCACGAATATGCCAGCCAGTATAACTGAGTATTTGGGCAACGAATTGCGGTCCCGGACTTTAGCCTATTTTTAGGTAGTCCTCATTTCTGGGTGAACCTGGGCTTCAACTAACATGCCTCTCAAAATTGCACGGCCTTTTGCCAACTTCTTCCAACTGCATTTGAAGTTCTCCTGCCACTTTTGCGTGCTATCTAAGGCAAGGTCTTTCTCTACTGCGCTGTTACTGTGTGTTAGATTCAAAGACTCTGCGGACCGAACCGTTGATGATTCGCTCTGCGTTGATTTCCATTCACTCTTGACTAAGCCGATATTAACGTACAACAGTTATATAAAGGATATCTTCATCCGCTTTCGATAGAATTCATGCTTCTGCATCATAGAGCAGGACTGGCATAATGAAAATCTTAAATTGGATCATATTATGGTCTTTACTATTCAATTGCATTGTTAGCTCAAAGAAACAGCTATTAGTAGGAGCAATTTTTCATTCGATTTCTGAGTAGGTGTCATTATCGGAGCAGTGTTATGGCAGAGCCTAAGTAGACAGAGTCCCCAATTAATCACATCGGTGTTGGGTGTCCCCTCTTTTTGAGGGAAAACACTTTGCCTTGCTCTCATTAACCGCCAATCCCATATTCTCCTCTTTTGAGCACTGTGCTTATTTCTTTGTTCGTTTAAATGATTATAGGAGATTCATGTTATGATGACATTTTTCTGTTTACATTTCAAAGACCTGAAAGATAACATGTTCGTAGATACATATGTTATATATATATATATTCGAATGCTCCTTTGTTGTACGCTAAGGTATACATTTTCGGTTTGATAATTCAACAAAAACGGAGCCTCTGGGCTTAAATAGGATTTGCTAGTTGCGCACAACGCAGCCTTAATCATTTATTGTAAATTTCTCACAAAAAGCTCAAATTGAACCTATAGTTCATACGAATTGATAAACACACACAAACATCACAAAATCTCACAGCAATCACAGTCCACAGTCAGTCACACTTATCAAGGAGCATTTTAATTATTTCTATGTCTACTCGATCCATTTTTAATTCGATTTTCAGTAGAGTTAGACGCGGTTCTCTGAGTGGATGTTTATTTTTGTTTAAAAGTTGTTATTATTATTTTATTAATACAAAGCAGTGCTAAGTTTACTTCATATTTTTAATTTTAAAGAAGAAAATAACGTAACTACGTCTAAAGTGACTCTCGTTCAGTTCGTTAACCATTGGTGAGTGTGTCCGGTTATCTTATACTTAGTGCGTGCATTCTTATCAGAGTACTGGGTGGACAATTCTTATGAAGATGGTTAGCTATAGATGCCTTGATAGTCGTAAAGATTGCATGACACTGCAAAAAATATCACATCTGAAATTGCACCACAAAATAGAAAATTCCGTGACCTCAATCTAAATTATTATGTGTACATTTCATTAAGGAGACATCCAGAAATTTTATTCTGTGATAACGACAAATGCATTTAATTTAATAGATCGATTCTGATGTCCATCCATCAAGAGGTTAAATGCAATGATAGCGTTCACGTTCAAAGGCTCAATGCTCAACTTAACCGGTCTCATCATATTAAGCCTTAAAAAGCTGGAAGTAGAACAAGTATCAAGTATTTAGCATTTTCCAACTAAGGCCTTAGAACATAGGATATTTTTTAGTAAAGTGTTTCTTTAAATTTATGACTAAAAATATCAGTAGGAATCTAGGACGTCCCAAAGTAATAATAACTGTCATGGAAAGCTCCCCGATTCCCGGTCGGTTGCGCAAAATATTATTATTATCATCTTACTTATCGCACGCAGGCTTTATTAAATTAATGATATTTCCAGGTTACAACATCTTTTCTTAGTATCTAACCGTTGCTTGGTAGTAAAGCAATCAATGTTCTTTAATGTCCTTAAGGGTTGGGGGTTTTAATTACTTTTGGACGACAGAAGATAGCATTGGGTTTTTGAAGCGTTAAATTCTACTCCATTGTGCTGTCCCCACCTTGTTATGCTATCAATATCAGAATTTAACGTGCTGGTTAACATACGTTGTTGTTCACGTTCCACTTGCGTTGTAGAGGGATGTGCAGAAAGCGTGAAATCATATGAAAAGCTAAAAGTGCTGTCTTCAGCGAAATAATGGATTGGATTAGAAGTAGCGAACAGGATATCATTAACGAAAATGAGAAAGAGTGTCGGAGACAAAACAGAACATTGGATTTGAAATCGTCCAATACGACCAGGATTAAACGGTCAAAAAGGTAGTTACTAGTCCAATGAAGTATGACCTCATAAATTCCATTGGCATTCATTTTCGACAAAAAGCTTGATGCCAGACTCTGGAAAATGCCTTGGAATTATCGAGCGCAACAACTTTGCTTTCACAAAATTTGTGAATAGACTGGTTCCACTTTTCAGTGAGAAAAGCCATCAGGTCAACTGTAGAATGTTGCCTACGAAAACTGTACTATTGGTCGCTAAGGTTTTCACGTGATTCAAGGTATTTCATAAACTTACGATTGATCAGCGTTTCCATGACCGCATGAATGTTAGCGCAATGGGTCGGTACGAGGAAGAGATTTTTTTGGAACTGGCTGGATAAAGGCTGTTTTCCAATTCATTGAAACGACTCCAGAAGAATAAGAGAAATGAAAACGCCTGCACAGTGGCAATGCCAACGTTGAAGAACACCTCTTCAGGCCCAGCAGATTTATGAATGTTGAGATCATTTAATACTATAGTCAGTTGACGAGTACGAAAGTAAATTTGTCCAATAGAGGATTCGACTCTGACTCGTCTAAATTTGGTTCCGTTTTCCACAGTGGGGTTTTCTTTATGTAACCGAAAGCATACTTCCCGGTTCCTAGTAGCCTTTTTGCAGCTTAAATCATACCAAGCATTTTCCTATGACTTGACACATTTTGTCCAGGCAAGCGAATTGTCGCCTTTACCAGCTTTTGACATTCCCCTCTGCTGACGAAGAAGGTACTGCCTTCAAAGGCTGGTAAAGCCCTTCGAAGGAGCGTTCATTGAAACATTGCACTTTGATGGTGCCCTGCTCATTTCCTCGAATGTCGGTGAATCTTTTTCCACCACAAATTTCCAAAGGTGTTCTTGGAAAAATTCAAGATTTTTTTCGACATCATGCGTTCATCCTTCCTTGCTAATATAACAGCATAGCTGAATAGCTGCGCCTTTGTGTCGACTTGTCTACCTCACTTTGAACAACTGGGTAAGGAGACTATTTCTGGTGCAGGTGCAGGTATTCCTTGCTGTAATAAGAGATTCCGAAGTCAAGTAAGAATTGGATTGGATTTTCCTTTTCTTCTTCTTTCTGTTTGGCGACTTGGGTATTTGACAAGTTCCCCAGATCCGATGATTCCTCACCAGGTCTAAGTCGTCTGTCACCCGTCTGTTAGAGGTCTGCGATAAATCGGCATCCATTATCATTTTAGCCAATCTTTTACGCCTCTTCATCTTTCCCTATCGCCTTTTCGACTTCAGCACAGGCTTTATAGTGCCCAGTGTTGTCTCATCCACTTTACCGCCCCCCCCGCGTACACCACAGAGATATTCCACAATTACAGGACTACTCGTTATCGGTGGCAAGACGCCCTTGTTTAGGAGTAGAGGTAGTTACTGTATTTCGTTTTCCTGAAAGTTGAAAGCTGTTCATCTAAAGCAGTTATAGTACTAGGTACTCGACCAACCACCTTTCCTCCCTTAAGAAGAGTTCCATCAGATTCAAAGCAACATTTGTTGCAAGGATGACCGTCGAGTCTAGACCTGTGTCATTATCCAAGAGATGACATCTTATTGACTCAATCGACGTGTTGCCCTCCTATGATGACCCACTAATAAGTGAATCCTCACCCATAGCCAGTAGCTCGCTTCCTCTGAGACCTTGGCAAGACATCTCAGCTATCCATTGGGTTCGGGTCTGTATATCCGATGCCCAGGCCGCTGGCGTACCACCGGCTGGATTCCCAGGATCCTGGTTACCCCATGCAGAGTTAAACAAATTATGGTTACCTCCATTAAAAAGGTTGGACTTGCATTTTATACCTACTGCCAGGTGACGAGGGTCCGTGTGGTTGTCATACCCAACACTCTAATTCATGAGCGCCCTTGCGGGAAATCGGAAGATTACTCTCCACGATTTCGCAGCAGCTCACCATGAGAGCCATTTTTTTCATAATTTTTCTTTATTAACTTCGCGTGAACGTGAGTTTGTTTGTTTGTGGCTGGCAGACCAGCCAAATCTTGTGATACATTTTTAACCTACTTCCTAAAGCCGGACTTTTTTCAAACTGTACACACATGTGTATCTCCGATGACAACAGATTATATTAAAATTTAGAAGTGATCGGGCCCCAGTTTCGAGCAACTTCCATAGAAATGTTTCAAAACGTCTTACCCGATTTTAATCAATCATTGCACAGATGTGTATTTCCAATGACAACACTTTCTTTAAAAATTTCCCAGATTTTATTCAAACTTTGCACTAGTACTGTTTGTTGGTGTTTATTCCATAGCAGCCTACTGATCAGTCCATGATATTTGACTTCCTTGCTAACAGCCATCTCTTCTCCGTTAAGGGTGATTAGGAGTATCCGACAACCTATTGGCACAATCTGGTCGTTATGTTTAATCCGTTTTATATTATATCAAATAGCACTTCCTCAAACTTTCCTCATGGATATATTAACTTTCATACCGCATATACAGTAGCTCAGTCCAAGTGGCATAATATTTATTCCAACCGACTATGTAATCTGGCATAGCAACAAATTGTCCTGCTTCTTACGAGTATACCCAACCGTTAATTTTGCTCTATCATTCATTCCAGTCTGTTGAATTTTGCACATCCGCCGTTGACCTGCTGCCGCCGCCGACAGACAGACAAAACACAATGACCGAAGCCATTGACTTGGACCCGCTGGACAGCTGCGACCTGAAACCAGCCAACTCATACATAAGCGTCAACCTATGTGAGCCTGTCAAGTTGCGATTGGGTAACACTGGCCTCGCAGCCGATAAGCCACTTACAATACCGCAATATTTCCAAGATGCGGTCAATAAGTATGGGCATATTCCGGCACTTGTTTATCAGGATGAATCCGTAGCGGCAACCACTGGATCCAACGACGACGGAAACGGCTGGACTACGCTCACCTTCACCGAATACAAGGAACATGTGGATCAGGTGGCGCGTGCTTTTGTTCGTCTCGGCTTAGAACCGCACACCTCGGTTGGCATTTTGTCGTTTAATTGTCCCGAATGGTTTTACGCTGAGATGGGTGCTCTGTTTGCTGGCGGTGTGGTCGCCGGAATTTATACGACCAACTCAGCGGAGGCCGTTCATCATGTGTTGTCATCGTCGGACGCCAGGATTTGTGTGGTCGATGATGGGCGACAAATGGAGAAGGTCCGTTCGATAAAGGATCGCCTGCCACAGTTGAAAGCGGTCGTACAAATACATGGTCCATTCGCGAACTACGTGGGTGTTGATGATGGCTACTACCGCTGGGCGGATGTTGTCGCCATGCAGTGCGGTGATGAGGTGCAAGAGGAGTTGCAGCAAAGGTTGGACAACATTGCACCGAATGAGTGTGCGATGCTGATTTATACCGTGAGCAGTGATAATTTAATTTAAAGTTTCTTTTGTTTTTAAATACTGACACCGCATTTTTCACATTTTGTAGTCCGGTACAGTGGGTATGCCGAAAGCTGTGATGCTCACGCACGATGCAATTGTTTTCAACACAAAAGCAATTTCTGCCCGACTGTTAGACAGTGAAAAAGGAGCAGAAGTTGTCATCTCTTATTTGCCATTGAATCATATTGCAGCGCAGTATATGGACGTTTTCTTGCCCATTGAGAATGTCGGGACAATTTACTTTGCCGATAGGAATGCGCTGAAGGGAACCCTTGGCAAGACACTCGCGAAAGCTCGACCAACTCGTTTCTTTGGAGTTCCAAGAGTTTTTGAGAAAATGGAGGCAAAGCTGGTGTCGGTGGAAGCAGATTTGTCGATGCTGTCCAAGTTCATATTGGGTTTAGCGAGAGGTGCCATCCAGAATTATCATCTGAATGTAATGCAGGGGTGAGTTTGCGATAGACCGGATTTCATTAAATCGATACGATATATAAATATGACTTACAGCCAACCCTCATCGACCTGGCGCTTTTGGTTGGCTTCCAAGGTGACGTCCCGCATTAAGACTGCACTTGGTCTGGATCGGTGTAAAAGTTTTCTTGTCGGTGGTGCTCCTGTGTCAGTGGAGTTGAAGAAATTCTTTCTCGGCTATGATATGCCATTAACCGATATCTACGGGACGTCAGAGAGTGGTGCTTCGAATTTCAATTTGTATCCAACTGATTTGGAAAATTCGGGAAAAACTATCGACGGTGTCGAAATGAAAATCTTCAATCCCGATGAAATGGGCCATGGAGAGGTAAGTGAGAATAATGACGTTATTTTGACATTTTTGGTCACTCTTCTAAACTCTTCTACAGATTTGCACCCGTGGTCGTCCCACTATGATGGGTTACCTGAACGATCTGGAGAAAACCGAAGAATGTCTCAAAGAGGATGGCTGGCTACACAGTGGTGACATTGGCTACATAAATACCAACGGTGATCTGATAGTGACTGGGCGGATGAAGGAGGTTATTATTACTGCGGGTGGTGAGAATATTCCACCAGTGCATATCGAGAATATTGTTAAGCGCGAACTGAAGGGAATCAGCAATGCTGTACTAATTGGCGACAAGCGCAACTACCTCACATTGTTGGTCACAATTAAGGTTCGCAAGGTGGTTATAATTCTTTAAAGCTCCTTTAAAATTGAATTACCTCTGCATAGACTGCTATGGATCCCGATACAGGTCATCCGCTCGACGAGTTGCTACCAGAATGCATTGAATGGATGAAATCACTTGGACTAAACGACTGCACTCGATTGACGGACATTCTTTCGTGGTCACCTGAAAAATCCGGACCACATCCAAGTGTACTTCAATCGATACAGGAAGGCATCGATCGGGCAAATCAGAAAGCCATTTCAAATGCCCAACAGATTAAGAAATTCGCCATTTTGCCGCATGATTTCTCGATACCAACTGGTGAACTGGGTGAGTATAGAGCGGAAAGAATTTAATCAAAATATGTTAAAGGACAAAGTAGAATTATCATTTGTAACATGTATTCTTATCTTTATTGCCCCTTAATTTTGAGTTCCTTCTTTACCTTTCAATACCGAGGACCTTGTTTCAACAGTCGAAGTTCTATGATCTTTGTTATAGCTCTGTCCAGGAAGTTCTTCCTTAGTCTTGAAAAAGCAGGACAGAAAGTGTAAACTTGTTTCTTCTTTCTACAGATATGACTTGGTCCAATATAAGTCCAAATTTAAGTTCCAATTCGGTGGTATTCTGTGAGTAAACCGGTCATGCTCCGACAGTTACTTCTAGAGATTCCTAAAAAACTTCCTCGTGATTTAATCGGTGTATCCACAATCCTATTAAATTTCCATAAATTTTCGTATAACCCTATATATGCTTTCTCGGCCTAACATTTTGGTTTCGACCAGTCGAAAAACGGACGAACTTCTTTTGTCCAAGTAAGGTAAAGGGCATTAGGGCAAAAGGGCATAACGGAGTTTTCCCAGCCGGGGTAAGCTCAGGGTGATATAGGTCGTTACAATGAATTTATGTTTTGTGGGACTTTAAGTTCAATTCAGTCTTTATTTCGATATTTCCGAACTTAATAATTGTATTCAAAGTCAGTTACGTCAGCCTTGACGGATGCATGCCTTGTGGACATAGAGCCCCGACGACGTGAACCTTGACGTGAGCGTTGATAACGTGAGCTTTCGTAAGACTTTGAGCTTTTGATGTGAGCTGGGCGAACCTTGAAGAGAGCCTGAGTGGGTGAGCTCTTCAGTGTGATGTGTGCGTAAGCCTGAGAAGAGCGTGTGCCTTTGTGGTCCTTTGACGAGAGCCTGATTGATTGAGCCATTGTGTGCCCTTTATCGTGAGTCCGACGAGCCTGTGTGCGTAAGCCTTTGTGCGTCTTTTACTACATGAGCCTTTGACGAGCCTTGGCGAGAGAAAGACAGAGTGCGTGAGCCTTCGTGAGCCTTTGAAGTGAGCCTGACGAGCCTTGACGAGAGCCTGAGCCGAGTGTGAACTTGAAAAGGCCTTGCGATAGCGAGGACAGTAGTGAGTGCAGCGAAAACGTCGGCAGAGATAAGCAGAGAAAACGTGGGTAGAGGTTTGCTAAGATGTACCAGCGTGACAACCCGCGGGGCAGTTACACAGTGATGTTAAGTTGAACGATGGTGAGGACAATCCAGAGTCACCAGGCTTACCTTGGCTAGGAACGTCAAGGACGAAATCAAGTCAAATCAAATCATCGCAAGTCAACTCAAGTCAAGTCAAATTAGTCAAATTAGTCGAGTCAAGTCGAGTCAAGTCGAGTCCAGTCGAGTCAAGTCGAGTCAAGTTGAGTCAAGTCGAGTCAAGTCGAGTCAAGTCGAGTCCAGTCGAGTCGAGTCGAGTCAAATCGAGTCAAGTCGAGTCAAGTCGAGTAAAGTTGAGTCAAGTCGAGTCAAGTCGAGTCAAGTTGAGTCAAGTCGAGTCAAGTCGAGTCAAGTCGAGTCAAGTCGAGTCAAGTCGAGTCAAGTCGAGTCAAGTCGAGTCAAGTCGAGTCAAGTCGAGTCAAGTCGAGTCTAGTCGAGTCAAGTCGAGTCAAGTCGAGTCAAGTCGAGTCAAGTCGAGTCAAGTCGAGTCAAGTCGAGTCAAGTCGAGTCAAGTCGAGTCAAGTCGAGTCCAGTCGAGTCGAGTCGAGTCAAATCGAGTCAAGTCGAGTCAAGTCGAGTCAAGTTGAGTCAAGTCGAGTCAAGTCGAGTCAAGTCGAGTCGAGTCAAGTCGAGTCAAGTCGAGTCAAGTCGAGTCAAGTCGAGTCAAGTCGAGTCATGTCGAGTCAAGTCGAGTCAAGTCGAGTCAAGTCGAGTCAAGTCGAGTGAAGTCGAGTCAAGTCGAGTCAAGTCGAGTCAAGTCGAGTCAAGTCGAGTCAAGTCGAGTCAAGTCGAGTCAAGTCGAGTCAAGTCAAGTCCAGTCGAGTCAAGTCGAGTCAAGTCAAGTCATGACGGAAATTAACCCAAGCAACGAAAGCGGACATGGCAACAACACGTATGATGACAACCCCATCGGCAAACACGAACTCAGCAACAACAAAAGGGATGGCGAACACGTTGAAAGAGAGCGTAAGTCACACAAGAGGCGCAGAGAAGCAGGAACACCTGAGGAGGAACTCGATGGCATAGGATCTTTGTTTCTAAACTTAAAATAAACCGACGAAATTTGCACCAATCCGCAAAGATTTGGTGTCATCATCGATCGGTCGTTCAGCACAAAACCATAAATTGCACAACGATCGACACAGGCAATAATTAAACTTTTGATAAACTGTATTAGTCCTTTGGCTGGGTTTTGTTGGAAATTTTCTACCCTAACAGTTGGCACATATTTGGCCCATAGTGTTTATCCTTAATTTAATAAGGGCTGGACAGTCTGCTAGGAGGTGCTCCATTGTCTCCTCTTCTTCATTGCAGTATCTATAGGTCTCATCATTGCTGACTCCGATTTTGTGTAGATGATAGTTACAAGTATAGTGTCCTGTTAGTGCTCCACATAAGATTCTTAGTTTTTTTTTTTTAGTTTTAAGACCTCTTTAGAATTTCTTTGAGTATATTAGACCCTCTATATTTTCCCAGTACTTATTTGTGCATTTTATTGTCCAGTTTTTTATTTCACTATTTATGTTCGCATGCTCGGTCCTATGAATGGAGTTTCAGCTCCTTTCTTTGCCATTCTCTCCTTGTTGCTATTTATTTTAAAAGTCTTCTATTTCACCGCCGTTATTAGGTCCCGCTAACTCTTAGAAAACCCTTGAAAATGGATAATCTTTGGGAACTGTGCCATTACCATATCTTATAACCTTCTAAAAACCAAATATTTTCCCGTTTCTTTCAGGACCGACCCTGAAGATTCGAAGGAATATTGTCCACGAGAAATATGCTGATATAATTAATAATTTATATAAATAGTTAATATGAAAAATGTGCTTTATAATTCTAATATTAATTAAAAATAACAACAATTAAAAATAATAAAAGGAATAGCTCCAAATTTGGAACCTTGTGTAACGCCAAGAATTAATTCTTTCTCAGTCATCTTTAATAAATTCGAAGGTAATAGTATATTACATAACGAGCGACGTTATGGTATGAGTAAGAAGTTTGAAGCACGAGGCAGTAGCCGAGTGCATCAATCTAAAGAGCACGATAAGCACTTTTCAGCGAATAAAGTACGCTATTTTCAACACGACTTCTAAACTGCTCATGTGCAATGTAAAACTACTGTGGGTATGTGTGTTCGCTGGGACTGCAGTAAATAACAATAGTATGTTCTACCTATGTTAACACACTAGTGTGGATAATGTCTACTTTCGAGGGTAGGAAGCAGTCACTTTCATTTATGGTACGTGTGAAAAGTACAATATTATTTTCTCATTACTTGTCGTATTTTCATTTTTCCCAATTAGAGCATGATGATGATTATAATGACTGATAGAGAAATTGTCAAGAAGTGAGATCAATTGTAAGAAAAAAAAATTAAAACTCAAGTTGCAAATTGAAATGATTTATTTTCTTATTTCTTTGGCACGACATCACTCTCCTCTTCCTCTCTACCATCTTCTTCCGGAGTATCGGAATCTTCAGTCAGATTCAATTCCGTCATAGAAACTTCCTCGTTTGGCTTCGATTGGTTGTTGTTCTCCATTAAATTCTAGAAAGAATATTAGTATTCAGTATCGTCCTTACCCTTTACCTGCCATTCTCACCTTTTGCTCCTGCTCCGAATTCAGATGCTTCATGGCACGTACCTTATCCGCCCGATCGATGAGAACGCGTGCAATACGCAACGATGAAAAGGCAATAATAATTGCAATGAGCATCCAAATGATAACAGATCTGGAATCTAATCTGTCCAGGCGGATTTTCGGCCAAACAAATGTTGATGTTGAAGACGACTCCTTCTATTGGATTGAAAATACGGGAAAATGCTGAAAATTCAGGCAGATTTCCATTCGTACTCACCGCTTCATCATTGCCCGCAGCTCCCAACAAAATGATACTTCTCTTGGTCGTATCTTCGTAGCAATCGATGCCTGGTACTTGCAGTATCCCCAAACTCATCCGGCGCGATGCTACCGAATAATTTTGTCCAAAATGCACCGTTGGAGGTGCTTGAAAAATCTCATTGATAAGCCACCGGCAGTTCCACAAATTGCCCGCCAAGTCAACTCGTTCGAAATCATAAAAGACAGACAGGTTAAGGACACTAAATCGATTGTAACTTAGGTCGAGTGATATGTGTGCTCCTTGGCTGTTGCTGCAATTGCTTGTATCACATTCACCAATGCTCTCGATGAAGTTGTCACTGTGCAATTGATTCCAACAGAGATCGATCTGTTCGAGATGATTCATTTTGGCGAATTGCATTGCGTCGAGTTCTGTCAGTGCATTTCGGGACAAATTAATGCGACGCATGTGGACAGTGTTGGTGAAGAGGTCTGCTGGTAGTTGCGTTAGGTTGTTTGATGACATATCGAGATGGACGAGACTGGACAATGTGTGGAAACTCTTCGGTGCGATAGTGATAATCGCATTGTGACTGGTGTTTAAGATCTGTAATTGGAATCAAGAAATTATGGTAATTGCTGGCGATGGGCAGGGAAAACATCATCGTCATATTTGTCTCTAAAACCGAGGATCCGTTATGGGGAAATCCGGGAAATATTGCTGATAAAATGAGCAGAGAAATTCTTTAATCAAAAACTGCTTTAAGTTCTGCTGCTCTGGGACTATGCATTCACTGGAAGTCTTCCTAAATTATGGACTCTAACTTTGGTTTTTTTTTTTTGCTAAATTTAATTTATATTTTTGTACCATTACTTTTGTTAGGGCACATTAAGAATGTAATCATAAGAACGTATGAAGGTAGAATTAATATCAAAGAGGTGCTTCAAGTATGAAGCCAACAAGGAGTTTAGCTTTCTTTTGTAGTCAACCCTTCACTTGTGAGCACCATCTTGTTCAAGGTCCTTCAACACTGTTTTGCCTCTCTGGGTTGATGTCGCTGTAAAATTAGAATTGCCACACGCACCAAAGAAGAATAGAATAGAAGAGTACGTTTCCGCTCGGAATGATATCTTTTCTAGAATTCTTGTTTTACTAATATACAGCACAAAATGGAGTCTCTTATAAAAAGTCTTATATTCATTTGCCTTCATAGACTCAAGAAACAGCTATTGCCAACAGCAAGTATTCATTTTTTATTTAAGTGGTTGGTTAGAGCAGACGCGAAGTAGATAAGTCCTGAACTATTTCAAAGTTAAAGCCAGCGATTGGGCTTAATACGAAACAACACCTTGGATATTTTCAAAAGAATTTAAATCTGCTCATGCAATAAAAAGGCAAAGGACTTCGGCATTAGTGGAGCCTCCAATTCATCAGTTAGCTGGCCATTTAGCAACTCATTAAAATGCTCTTCCAATCGCTCTAAGATGCCTTTGAGATCGGCGATCAGATTACCCTCTTTGTCTTTGTAGTATGTGCAACGCAGTCTATTGGAGACACAATTTTTCCCCACAAAAACTTCTACCAAGCCACCTGGACCTCTCCTGATCGCATGTACAACAACCAGATTGATCACATCGCTATAAGCCGCAAGTGGCGAGCATCGTTACTGGACGTTAGAACCCGAAGAGCAGCCGACGTCAACAGCAACCACATCCTTATGGTTGGCACATGGAACACCATTCGTGAACGCCAATCCATCAAAGCAGAGTTAAACGCGGCCTCAGGTGCCAGGCGAAGCGCACTAGCGCGGAAGTATAGGGATCTGGACCGGCAAATTGGCCGTTCAGCTAGGAAAGACAAACGACCATGGCTAAGCGACATGCCAACATAAGCACAGCAAGCCGCTGATAGAAGACAATAAAGCACAGTCTACCAACTCGCTCGTAAGCTCGCCAATAAGAAACACCACCTCAACTACCCTGTTAAGGCAACGGCTCTTTGTTCCTAATCGAGGAACAACAATTAACCCGCTGGACAGAACATTTTAAGAATGTTTTGAATTGTACTTCGCCAGGCACGTCCATTGACCCACATTTGCACCCTAATAGGATACTTAACATCAGCGTCGCTACTCCTTCGTTGGATGAGATAAGGTTAACAATTCGTTGACTGCAATCAGGTAAAGCAGCATGCAATGACAACATCTACGCAGAACTCCTTCGAGCCGACGTCGAGTGAACTACGCGAACATTGCATGCGATATATCAAGGTATCTGGGAATCTGAAGCCGTTCCATCGACCGATAAAAGAAGGCTTCATAGTCAACCTCCCCAAGAAAGGTGATTTGAGCAATTGCGAAAACTGGAGAGGAATAACCCTGCTAAGCACCATAAACAAAGTCCTCTATAATAGCTAGGCGCTTACGGAATGCGTTAGAGCCAATTTTGAGAAATGAACAAGCAGGATTTCGCCCAAACCGTTCTTGTACTGACCAAATTAACACCCTGCGTATAATCATTGAACAGTCGGTTGAGTATCGCTCTCCTCTGTATATGGGTTTTGTAGATTTTAAACGCGCTTTTGATAGCGTAGGCCAAAACATGATGTGGCAGATTTGCTCTAGCTATGGTGTTCCGGAAAACTCATCAACATCATCAGGGAGCTGTACCGGGACTCAACATGCCGCGTCATTCATAACGGTCATCTTGGCTCACAAGATCTATTCGGGAGTCAAGCAAGGTTGCACCCACTCACCATTGCTTTTCACAATTGTAATCGACTGGGTGATGAAAATAGTAACCCATACTCTGTCGGGTTTGCCATGGAATGTTTTTCACCGCCTTGAAGACCTGGATTATGCCGATGATATCTGTCTCCTGTCACAATCGCTAGGATGGAGCGAAAATTAAACTCAATAGAATTCCACGCTAACTAAGTGGGTTTCAAAATTAACTTCTCAAAAACAAAACTACTTCGCGTTAACACTAGTGGAACATGTGATCTCTCGATTGACGGACGGATAAGTTTAGTTACTTGAGCAGCTGGATGTCAAAAATGGTGGTGCTGACTCGGATGTGTGCTCTCGTGTAAACAAGGCGCGACACTCCTATAATATGCTAAATAATATCTGGAACTCCTCTCAAATCTCCTGGAATCTGAAGCTAACGATTTTCAGATCTAACGTTCTGTCAATACTCTTGTATGGCTGCGAAACGTGGAAAGTCACAGAGTCAGTTGTGACGCGCCTCCAAGTCTTTGTCAACAAGTACTTAAGGAGGATACTGAGAATAAGATGGCCGGACATTATCACCAATCAAGACTTGTGCAGAGTAACGCAGCAGGAAGCAATCGCGATCACCATCAGACGAAGAAAATGGCGCTGGATTGGCCACACTTTGAGAAACCCAGCGGACGATATTACGAAACTAGCGCGCGACTGGAATCCACAAGGAAGCCGCCGAGTTAGCCGTCCTAACAAGACATGAAAAAGGACTATAGAAGATGAAGCAAGATCCCAGGGGACAGAGTGGCGTCTCTTCAAACCTCAGGCGATAAATCGAGTTCGTTGGCGGGCGTTTGTAGAAGCCCTATGCTCTCCCGTGGAGTAAAGGAAAGAAAGAAGAATGTTACGAAAAGTAGTTAGTAGTGCAGGTATTATAATTCAAATCCTAAGATAATTCGCAATCGTACATAGTGCATACCAAAAATAGGCACTGAATTAGAAATAAGCACATTTGAATAGCATACTTTTAGGCTGTAATATTTATTAGATTATTTGATATGTAACCGCCTGTAAGTGTAAATCATTATGTACTGCTCGGTTTTTGTGAAAGTACATGATTGCACATGTAGTTTATTTTTAGAAGCAGACTTGTTACATATGGGTATCGTTAGTTGTAAATAAGGGACCTCACTTTTCTGGACATTTCTCGATATTTCTGCATATAAGATTGGAAGTGTCTGAAAACCTATTCAATGAGTATAAAAGGTGGCGTTTGCTGCAGAGCATTAATTAGTTATTTGGAATTTTCCCAGCCAAGTTGCAAAAGTTCTTGCAAAGTGATAAAGCCACCACCTAAGAGAATAATTGTAAAGTACAAGTGTTATAAGTGTTTTTGTGTGCATTTAAAAGTTGGCCAGTATAAAATTGTGCGCCTGTGTTATTTTTACTGTTTGTTAATGAAAGTTACTATTTATAAATTAATAACCTTGTGTCGTGTTTTATTTGCAAAATCCTTTGCGAGCTCAAAAGCCACGATTTCGTGTAACAATATATTTGCATGTAAAGTTTCAGTTAAAAGTTATAAGTTTGTTTAAGTATAACTCATATATTTTTTTATTAGTGAAACATGTTTGAGTTCAGATGCTTTTTTTAAAAAAAAATTAAAACCAAATAAAATAATTTCAAAAGTGTTTTGACGGGGGGCGTACGATGCACTCCCCATAGACCCCGCACTGCATGGAAAGCACTACCAAAAGTTAAGCAAAAAGACCTCTCACAGTGCATGAAAAATATATGCATCGGTGGGATATTTGCTGCTTTCGTTATCCTTTATTCAACAACAGGAACAATAAAGGAGCTTTCTCACTATACTCTTTTGCTGGCAATGACAGTTCGGTTGCCATTGCAAATGCATCACGTCGACCGCAAGAGAATAGACGCCTGGAGTTTTATCGAAAATCGTACCGAAGTACAGCATTGTGTGCACCATGCATAGAACATTTTCCAAACGAATCTTCCCTCTCACATCCATGATGCAGCGCAATATTTACTACGAGTACACCAACGGGTGGTCTTTCCATAACTCTTTGGTTCTGTGTGACACGAAGCTAAGCTAGCTAAGCCAACTGTTTCCAGCCGACAAAAAAATGATCACTCACCTCCAACATTTCAAGACCGTCAAAAGTGTCGACACCAATCTGTGTCAAATGATTGTGGCTTACATCGAAGCTCCTCAGTTCGCTGTGCTTGGGAAACTGCAATCTCGTCAGTGAATCAATTGAGTTATGCGACAAATTCAGGTGAGCCAATCTGGCAATTATCGAAAAATCCACCTGATTCAATCTGTTGCCATCCAAACGTAGTGATCCTAAATGTGTATTCGCCTGGAAGATCACCTGCTGTTGACCACCTTTTAACGCTGCGATTCGATTGAAATGCAAAGATAAATGCGTCAACTTGGACAACCCGTGGAAGGAGATCTCATCGACGGTCGTCAGAAGGTTTCGCCCCAAATTCAACAGCTTCAATTGTGGCAGCCACTGAAAGATGCTATCGTCGATGTGTTCAATTAGATTTGCAGCTAAATTGAGCTTTTGCAAGTTCGGATAACGATGAAAGCTTGCGGCGGTCAGCTCCCGAATAGAATTGCGTCGTAAATCGAGAGACAATAGCGCTAGCATATTTTCATTCGACCATGACTTTACAATGGTCAAGCTATTGCGAGCCAGCGAAAGCGATTGCAGAGCTTGTAAGCCATTCAGCGCGTAATCCTGCAACGTTGTCAGTTGGCTGTCGACGATCTCCAGGTCATGCAGTTTGGTGAACCTAATGAAGATGGCATTTTCCAGTTGCGGGATGGAACAGAATTGCGCGGATATTTCAAGAACTTCACGCTGATCGGGAACTGTGTGGAAGTCAATTTGAGTGCAGTTACCGGACAGAATATGAACGAAACGACTAACGTTGGAAATCGAACAGTTGATTGATGGCGATGCAGTTGGCAAGGCAGCGATCGTATCCACCAGACACACAAAAATAACAGCGGCGAGAAGTCGAATTTTTTGAGACATTTTTCTCTATCCAAGGAATCCGCAATCCGATGCGATTGGATTACAACTAAAAGCCAATCTCCGCAATTCCGAGTGAGTTTACGTTCAGAGATTTTCTTGAAAAATGTAAATATTTTTCCCAAATGCCTGGATCAGTTGTTGTTATCTGAGTGCAAACACATCGTCGCGTCACCGTGGCGGCGTGGCATCGGCCGGACGGCAGCGTGTGAAGTTGGCAAAATGTATTATCCAAGTAGCTGATAACTGTTAATTGATAATATGTATCGTTAATCAAAAAACCCCAGACAGATTGTCAGAGCGCGAAAGTCATCCGGTCACATAAAATAATAAATAAACAGAATGGCGGGCGGCGATGCACTGCAAAACCGGTTGTTTGAGTTTGCGTTTTACCGCAACCACAACACACACTGCACTGACTTTTGATATATGACTACTGAAGTAACTTGAGCTTTAAATTGTATCGAGAACTTGGCTGAGAAAAATCGTAGTTTGCATTCCATTTGAATAACAATCTCGATTGCATTTAGCGGATGGCAGTTAGCTGCTTTCTGTTAATTGATATTGGGAGCTTTTTTGTTTTTTTTATTTTGCGAAAAATCTGGTATAATTTGTTAATAACTTCTACCGGGGTTGTTCATTAACAGGGTGTTAGCGATGGGCGTTTTCTATAGATATAGAGACTTTTTGTTGTTTTGTTGTTCTGTTTCTCAGTTGAGTGCAGCTATTTTGCATGACAAACCAATATCAGCTCACTCGCTTACTTCACAGGAGCACCAACCAATTCATTAACAAAGTGCTACCTTATAAAATACACATCGAAACCGCCTGTTTCTCGAGTCTCTACAACGAAAATATTTCTCAATTCATAAAAGTTTGTGCTTTATATCTCTGTTATCCATTCAAACGTTTGACAATCGCTGTCATTCAATTGGTATATCATGATGATATTTTTTAACGAAGCTAGTCATTCTACATACAGTCCACATACGACCAAGTGGGATCTCACCCTGGTGATAACCTGGAGAAATTCATCACAGAGGCGAAAAGACAAAACACCAGTCTGATTATCGGATGCGATGCAAATGCCCATCACTCAGTATGGGGCAGCTTTAACATTAACGACAGGGGTGGGTTACTTTTCGATTAAATTTTAAGTACAAACCTTACTGTAGCCAATATATGAATCAACATTAGGAAACAGGAGTCGACAAGAAGTTTTAGATATTACCCTTGTCACCGAGAACCAAAGAATTCTAGACTAGAATGTATCGGCTGATCATTCTTTTCCGATTACCATTACATTCAAAACAAGCCCGCTATCCAATCAGCCTTGAGATATCATAGACTGGCTCAAATAAGAAACTCAGAGAAACGTTTAAAACTATTTACATGATCTTACTATTCCCCTTCTATGCACTTATGAACTTGACAACAAGGTCAAGTTACTCACCTGCTCTGTCCGGCGCTGTCTGCTTCCTCCCCACTCATTCGTCGAAGAGGCAAGAAGAGACCACATTGGAGAATTTCGGCGCTGGGAAATATTAGAAACAGCTGCATAAAGCTATTCAACGTACCCAAGGCTACTGGATTTTTTTTTTAGACAGCCAAGCGCTCTTCTTGGAGACTCTTCTGCGGTTAAAAAGAAGAATCTTCAGAGGCATCTAGGCTAAGAAAAATCCTCGCAACAAACCCAATAATGCCCAGCTGCCTTAAGAAAGCAGATGGCTCGACGACTACCTTAAGCGAAGAATCGCTCAATCTGCTTTTAGACATCCACTGCACCTTAAGGAAGCAGATGGCTCGTAGACTACCACAAGCGAAGAATCTGCTTTTAGACACCCACTTCACGGGCAGCTCCCATAATTTAGGTTATGACAGCCTTAATTGGGTAGACATTCTTACAACCATTATTACTAATCTGTTAAATAAAGACAAACTGCTTTGGACGCTTCAAGCTTCAAACCATACAAATCTGCAGGACAAGACGGCATTATTTTAGCCGAGCTGTAAAGGACTTTGGGTAGTATGCTTCATTTGCTATAAAACATTTCTAAAGGGTTGTCTCGATTTGATCAACATTCCAGATTTATGGAGAGAAGTATAGTCCAAAGAAACTCAGACAAGACAGTCTATAATCACTCCTGTTAAAGATACTAGAAAGACTGATCGATATCCACGTACGGACACGCAACGACAAAAGACTCCTGTCTGCAGATCAGCACGCGTATTGTAAAGGCTAGTCTTAAGAAACAGCTCTGCATACACTAGTACGTTCTATTGAACATTCCCTTTACTATAAGGAGTGCACAATGGTAGTATTCCTAGACATTAAAGGCTCTTTTAACAACTCCAAGCATCTGCTATTACGGATGCACTGTCGACTTTAAGGGTGGACGACGCGGTTGCCGAATTTATTAATCTTCTGCTCAAAAGCCGGATTATTAATTCAAAACTGCGGGTGACGTCTGACAGAAGATCTGTCTGTAGAGGAACTCCGCAAGTTGAAGTCATGTCTCCCCTTCTATGGAACTTGGTGGTGAAAGAGCTGCTGTTATGCCTAAGAAGGGAAAATCGCGTATGCGGATTCGGGCTTTCAACAAGCTAGCTATCTGGTAAAATTTGTTCAGATATCCTTCTGCTTTAACTCTTCCCAACTCTATGATGACTTCTTTTACCTCGTCTGTTACCTCAGATTACTTCGATTAATCCATTTTGTACCTTTAAGTAAGGTATGAGATTCCTACCTCCACTGGTTTCCTTTCATCCGCATTGAACTTTTCATACATACATACATATGCCTGTATGTCTGTATGTCTGTATGACGGCTTTGGCGCGTGCTGTTTTCCGGTTCTCGGCTCTTGTAAGATACCCCCGGCGCCTATAAATCACCTGACATTCCTTGGTCTGTATGTCTTCTCCCCGTGGGGGTCAATCTGCAGCATAAAATCTTATCTGGTATGTTGCAGGACCTTACCACGGAATATTAACAAAGGGTCGTCGGTGCTTAGAGTATACTCAGGATGGGTAATGTTTAGTACTTGCGACCCGAAGTGGAGCACTGGTACTTAGAATCTCTTTATGAGCAAGTCTTCGTATTTAGTGGTTCATTTCATACAACACACAGGTCTGTGATGGGGACAGACGGGGATCTTGGATTCCAAAGGGGTTCGCGGTTCCGGACGAATGTGCTGCCAGGGTCTGCTTTTGCAATCGCCCAGGCACTCATTCTGAAAGAGCTGAGTCCCTTGATGCCTGACCTCACCAAGGTTGCGTTTGGTACCGCGGGAATTGTCCGTGCTCACAGACAACAAGGCCGGCCGCAAGGCTCGACCAGTCTGAGGACAATTGTGGTTGAGGACCCAGCTCGTTCTGGGGATGCAACGCGGGGGCTGTGGTTTACTACCCAAATGCGGGTAGGGTACTTGCATGGTAACATCAGTTTGGTAGGCTGATGTTGCCAAAAATCTTTGGTGCATCAGAAGACCGTCCTGATGTTACCGGTGCGATGATGTGCTCTCTGTGGAGTTGCATAGATCAACCGGTTGTCGAAAAACCAGAGATCTGCAGGGACTTAAGATAGGTCCTGCTCTAACCATTGAGTTAATACTGGCACATCAGTCTATGATGGACGTTGATTGTCGTATAACTAATCCAAGTCCGAAGAGGACCGTGGGGTTAACCATTCAATGGAGATATCCACGTTAATCTAATGACATTTCTATGTCTGTATGTCTGTAAGTATGTATGGCTGTGTGTCTGTTCACGCTTAACTCGAAGACCGTTCATCCGTTATAGCTGAAACTTTTGGATGTGGTGGGGACGGTTGGGGCGGATGTTTGTAAGGATAATTGCATTCAGGAGGGTTGAAGTGGTAGTTGGCTAGTTATTGTTAGTATGAGATTGACTCGAAGAGCTTGCATTCGATTAATAGTACTAATATATATGGAGGGGTATGTCTAGGTGGGTCTTGAAGGGTCTTGTTGGTCAGTTGTTGTTGGTTGGTGGGGGAGCCAAGCAACGCTGGGTATTTCAGTTAATTAATCATAAAGATATAATCGGAATAACTACTCTCCTTAATACATTTCATTAGAGTAAAATGACTGCGTATCCTAATTTCTATTATTTATTTGTTCTTCCAAAATTTTACATTATGTAGCTATTCTACCACAAACTCTTTCCAAAAAAATTATGCAATCAATGAAATGAATGTAAACAGAGCGCCGAATTCCGCAAATAATATATTGAGTGTTCTTAAGTATCACTCATCATTTCTTGGCTCTACGCTACAAACTATCAGTAGGATATAAGACATAAGATACAGATGGGATATAAAATACACGAACACCCCCGACAACATCTTCAAACAGCAAACCAAGCCCCCTTGCAAATCAAATATAATTACCCAAAAACTCTTCTCATGACAAGACTGACTTGCAAAGAGGATTAAACGAAGAGATGCCAATAAGAAATATGCCGATGCAGCAGATTCAAGCAAAAAGATGCAGAATGTCAGAGATTGCAAAAGAGTCGGCATGGCAATAAACCAACAAACGAATAGAAATCGACAGGATCAGCATACGTTGGATGATTGCCAATTATGAGCCAACTGATTGTGTGCAACTGAGACGATGAGAGAAAAATGCATTGCGAATATTTCATTTGAGAAACATCATTTCACTCACTTCGTACACATTTTTCAAATAAAATGTAGCATGAATCTTTTCTGTATATACATATATGTTATAAGCTGCATTGCAAATTATATCGAAATTTCATTTCTTTCGCTGTAACAAAAACACCATCTCATTTCATCCAAATAAAAAAAAAACAAAAAACTGAAATCAAAACGAACATCTTGTGGAATGTATAAGGGAATGAGTATAAGCGTAGCGGGCTTGTCCTTTTGCTTACATTTTTGCCGCAAAGGACAACGAAACAACTAAAACTGATGAACGAACGTCAAATGAAAGTTAACCGCTAAAAGTGAGGCACTCGACAAAATGTTTTGGGCACTCGGCCAAAATCACAAAATGTGCAACGAGAAGGCAAGCAAAAAAAAAATCTGTCAAACAGGGCGCTTGGGATAAAGACAGGGTGAAACCAACTCAACCCAACTCCAGCCCAAATCCCGCACAGAAATGCGGATCGAAGTTAGGCCATTTGTCTTTGCTAAAGTTTGTCGTTTTTCTGAGTGTTGTTATATGTATCTATGGTGGCCAGGCGACCCAGCACCCACATCGGATGCCAGAATATCGCCAACACAGCATACGGACGAGAATGCCTTTTCGATTTACATAAATACGCGTATACATATATTGAATAGACCTTAATTTATTACAAGAATTACGAATGCCTTGTGCAATTTAATTCAAATGCAACTAAAATTGCAATTTGAATTGGATAGTCATATTTGCATCAGAATTTTCTCGATATTGAAATATTTCAAGTTTGTACCGCTTATCCTGTATAATCCTTCAAGTTTGGTAAAATTTTCTGATGTGCACTCTTAGCCTTATGTCCAGAGTACGAAACTGCTATAGCCACTGTTTCTCCAAATTTTTTAAACGTCTAATTAAAAATGACGATGACAAAGATACTCAAAAGACTCCCAAAAAGACCTCGAAAAGACCCCCAAAAGACCCCCGAAAGACCCTAAAAAGATCCTCAGAAGACCTCCAAAAGACCCCCGAAAGACCCTAAAAAGATCCTCAGAAGACCTCCAAAAGACCTCCAAAAGACCCCCAAAAGACTCCCAAAAGTCCCTCAAAAGATCCCCAAAATACCCCAAAAAGACCCCCGAAAGACCCTAAAAAGATCCTCAGAAGACCCCCAAAAGACCCCCGAAAGACCCTAAAAAGATCATCAGAAGACCTCCAAAAGACCACCAAAAGACCCCCGAAAGACCCTAAAAAGATCCTCAGAAGACCCCCAAAAGACCCCAAAAAGACCCCCAAAAGACCCTCAAAAGACCCAAAAAACCCAAATGATCTCCAAAAGACCTGCAAAACACCCTATAAAGACTCCCCAAAATACCCCAAAAAGACCCTCCGGAATCACAGAAAACACAAACTATGAAATGAATATCACTGTAGCATGTACCTGGTTTCCTAAAAGGGGAATTGGCAGCTCCGAAGCAATACACCATCACCAAATTGATCACGTTGCAATACGAGACATACATCCAGAATTTCAGATGTCCAAACCTTGAGAGCAGCCAACATATACTGGAATCACAACCAAAATCTACGGCCCACCAACCTCTTTAAATCCAGAAGCTTTTTTTTCTCATTCTCGAAACCAGCAAAAGTACTTGAAGTCATGCTTGGCTGCGGGTCTGAGAAAACAAAAATCTGGAGACTCTATAATTAGATGTTAATTGCGAGCCCGAAGGCTTATATTCAGAAGTAATGAACATTTTTTCAGCGAGCGTGTGTACGTTTGTTTGCCGTGTCGTATATCTCGGCTTCTACCAGTCAAAATTTGAGGGGACTTCTTTTAAAACAATTGGTTAGCGCTCGGCTTGCAATGGCTGAATTTTTCATTACCTACTAGTACCCCTGAGGAAATTAAACTAAAGACTTAATCTACGAATAGCGATCGATTTTTTTAAGCCTAAAGATTTGCAAAGTTAAATGTGGTTTTTTCAGTCTATTTCAGAAAGCGCTTATGACAGAAGGACCTATCGCTTATCAATGAAAGTCCTACACTTAACGTTACATACTATTAGGCTTTTAAGATAGATTAGTTTTTAGACTGAATTACAACTAAATATACATACACGGGTGTGTGTAGTCACTCCTATAGCAGAATACATTAGCACTTGTGTCTATAGTAGTAGTAATTTTGGTGGGAACGATTGTCGATTACATCGCCTGTTGGTAAGATAACTATCTGCCGGTCCCAAGCCCGGATAAAGAAGGAGGCAACGCGGCAGCCCTATCATCAGTAAATCATATATCACTTGTAAGCGAATGTGGGGCTTCATAAGCTGCATGGCCAGTATGTGTTTAAAGATAACTATTCCCTAGCGGTCTCCTTCAATATTCAGGCAAATTGTGTTGTATTTCAACTGCCTTTTCTTGGCATGTCGGCTCTAGCAGGATGGACTTCATTTCCAAACTTCACGTGGAAATCACAGGCAGCACAACAACAAATTTTTTAAGATGGTGGAGTGGACGGAGCCGGCTTTTAGGTAGCTCGTCTGAAAATAATCTATTGTTGTCTAGTCAACTACAGCTATAGTGCTCAACAGCTGAGCATTGCGACTACCAGCCATAATACATAAATGCTCGGCAAAACCATTACCTTGTCTCAGGTCAAAAGGGCAAAAAAAAGGAAAACCGCTTTGGAAGCAGCCGTACCAGAGGGCTGTCTTCATTCTTAGCAAAGGGTACACCAAACTCCTTCGATTGCTATGTTGTCCTTAGTGGCTTCAGGATCAGGAATTTTGAGGACCAGCCATCATTGGACTTTCTTGGCAAGTGCGTCACTAAGATTAGTGATGCATGGGATGGCTTGAAGATCAAGCTAATCCCAACCCCAAGGAAATTCCAAGGAGGCCCAGGGCACGTATATGGCTACTAAAGATGGAGGTGGACAAAAATCAAAGTCCTCTAATGTCTACGGCTCCAAAATCCTGAAATCCCGATGCACAATTGGAATATCAATTCGGTAGAAGAAACCTAGCTAAACAACATGGACCTCTTGAGAAAGCTGGGCTTAAACTTAGTTTAAACGTAAACAAGCATCGAGATCTCAACACGCTTATCTCAAGGGAAAGTTCACGGAAACGGCTGTTCATAAAGTGGTGCGAAGCATTGAGCACACGATAAATTACATGCAGTTTACGCTAGCCACATTCCTAGATGTAGGAGGCGCGTCCAAAAAAGCTCTGACCCAGTTCTCATTCGGCGTCGCGTTTCCTACGGGGGAAACTATAAATATGGAGCAGTATCGAGGCAATTTGACAAAACTGAATTATGCAAAATGAAAGACTGGGTCAGTGCAGGCATCTTCTCGGATGATCTTTAGATGCGACCAACATAAACTGGATACTTGTAAAACAGTGCCAAGAAGAATTGATTTCGATCGATCAATTACTGTATATCACAATAGTATGGGTGCTGGGCAGATATACATGCTAGGTCTCTCGAGATTTGTGGTAACAAAAGGGTGCACTCTAGCGCTAATTGAGGAGGTGCATCGAGGTTCACCACTCTACCTACCTACTTGCTACCTACGTAGAACTATTTTCTAGGATAAATGGTTTTCGTATTGATGCCCCGTCCACCTATGCGTACTACAATATACCGTATTTCTTTTCTACAAAAATTCTACCCACCAAACCCACTACAACCGCAAAGTAGGTCATGTTGTATACGACAACTGATTGCCTTAAATATTCAAAGTCAATCGGAAATTCGATTTTACTTACTTCTTTACATTCAATCAAGGATCGAGCAACGAGTAAACCTTGAAGGCAGCAAATTATTCTATAAAACCTGCATTCACTACTTAGATTGACAGTCCAACAACAAAACAACAAATTTATCCTTGTTCGTTGGTCGTACCTAACTAAAGCAACGCTACAAAACTACAAATGAAAGTACACCATCAAAGATGCTCTAAACAGGTCAGGGAAATGGTAAAATTGCAGACTGTGAACGGAATGGTAAAACAGCATCCACAATGTGGTACTCTTATCTAAAACTAATGGGTGGTTGCCTCATGTTGCTTAAAGCATAATAATCCTCCACCTGTATCGGACTTAAACCGAAACAAACTGCAGTGAAAATAGCCAACAAAGCCAAGATAAAGCAAAGAGATATACAAATTATTTAAGCCCTGCAGGTGAACTCCTTTCAGAGCGAGAGAAGTCCTGTTCCTGTTTCAGTTCGTTTGGTTGTTCATTTTAGGAACAACCAATGTAAAGGGCGCAAAAAATGCAGAAAAACAACAGAATATTCTCCGTATTGTCCGTCGCATGTCCTTGGTTTTCTTTTACATTTTTTGTGTCTAACGAGTAGCTGTTTGTGTATCGCAAAGGATTTTTTTAGAAAAATCGCGCCATACTCGTATTTTAGTTGCATGAGATTATTTTCCTTAAAAGAATTAATGTTTTTTATTTAAGACTTCAAGACTTTAACAAACTTTTAACAACATAACTGTCATCAGGATTACTGTCGGACGTGTAGGATACAGCAGCATTTCGCATTTCATATCACTTGACACAACGGTGCAATTACCTGTCTGTATACGAGTCTATGTGAAGATAGAAGGTACAGCAGCTATGGCCACATATCCCGAGGAGTACAAGATACAGGAAGGAGCAGAAAACAGAGGTTCAACAAAAGTGAATTCCAAATGCAATTTCGTTCTGCTGTGCTAACTGCTGAGTTCAACATACTCGCTACGTACTTTTGTGTAGAGTGTGTACTGTGTGTACCTAATATCATAGTCAACTTCGAGTAATATTTATATTACCTATATACTATCCATGTACTATGTATAAAAAAGTATTAAGTTCGAGACTTTGCCGGCTCAGCATTATGAAAAATAACGGCCAGAGTATTTTCCGAAGATGCAAGCAATAAGAAGTGAGACCTGTGTGCATCACGTCTGATTCTCCTCTGTGTATAGCACATTCCATACATTAAGTATGCGTGAGAAATGTCCCGCTTTTATTATTGCATTTTATAGCTTTGTTAAGAACGCTCATACCAATCAGTGATATTGTACGCCTGGATATGAGAAACGATGACGAGTCCTCCACTTGGATGTTGAAAGTTCATTGCAAGTCCCATTGGAAAATAAGCAGCAGGTTTATTGGACTTTTTATTGCCTACAGTTAAAGCTGTTGTGGAATAAAATCAACAAGAAAGAACTTGAGGTATTAGTTATAACTTAAGTTTTGTCTTGACAGGTAATTAAATAAGAAATAATTTTCACTTAGAACTGGAATTTAAATTATGTAAATATCGGGAATGCATAAGATATAAAAACTATCCGGCTCGAAGGATCAGATATGTGTGATTAATACAAATTCACACTCGATGAGTTGTTATTAATTACTGACTACATTTTCAATAGGTTTGGTCTTCATATAGGCTAAAGAGATATTTAGAAGAAACTTTCTTAAAATTAATTGTCGATAAGGGCGTGAACTATCCCATGTTTAGTCTGCTTTGTAGTATATCGGAGTAGTAAATGGTTTTTCTAAATATGGACTCTAGACTCATGAAATGATTAAGAGGCTTCAGTTCTTATGTTAACTTGGTCTTGTAAGCCAAGGTCGGAGTAGTAAATGGTTTTTCTAAATATGGACTCTAGATGCTTGAAATGATTAAGAGGCTTCAGTTCTTATGTTAACTTGGTCTTGTAAGCCAAGGTCGGAATAGTAAATGGTTTTTCTAAATAAGGAATCTAGACGCTTGAAATGATTAATAGGCTTCAGTTCTTATGTTAACTTGGTCTTGTAAGCCAAGGTCGGAGTAGTAAATGGTTTTTCTAAATATGGACTCTAGATGCTTGAAATGATTAAAAGGCTTCAGTTCTTATGTTAACTTGGTCTTGTAAGCCAAGGTCGGAATAGTAAATGGTTTTTCTAAATAAGGAATCTAGACGCTTGAAATGATTAATAGGCTTCAGTTCTTATGTTAACTTGGTCTTGTAAGCCAAGGTCGGAATAGTAAATGGTTTTTCTAAATAAGGAATCTAGACGCTTGAAATGATTAATAGGCTTCAGTTCTTATGTTAACTTGGTCTTGTAAGCCAAGGTCGGAATAGAAAATGGTTTTTCTAAATAAGGAATCTAGACGCTTGAAATGATTAATAGGCTTCAGTTCTTATGTTAACTTGGTCTTGTAAGCCAAGGTCGGAATAGTAAATGGTTTTTCTAAATAAGGAATCTAGACGCTTGAAATGATTAATAGGCTTCAGTTCTTATGTTAACTTGGTCTTGTAAGCCAAGGTCGGAATAGTAAATGGTTTTTCTAAATAAGGAATCTAGACGCTTGAAATGATTAATAGGCTTCAGTTCTTATGTTAACTTGGTCTTGTAAGCCAAGGTCGGAATAGAAAATGGTTTTTCTAAATAAGGAATCTAGACGCTTGAAATGATTAATAGGCTTCAGTTCTTATGTTAACTTGGTCTTGTAAGCCAAGGTCGGAATAGTAAATGGTTTTTCTAAATAAGGAATCTAGACGCTTGAAATGATTAAGAGGCTTCAGTTCTTATGTTAACTTGGTCTTGTAAGCCAAGGTCGGAATAGTAAATGGTTTTTCTAAATAAGGAATCTAGACGCTTGAAATGATTAATAGGCTTCAGTTCTTATGTTAACTTGGTCTTGTAAGCCAAGGTCGGAATAGTAAATGGTTTTTCTAAATAAGGAATCTAGACGCTTGAAATGATTAATAGGCTTCAGTTCTTATGTTAACTTGGTCTTGTAAGCCAAGGTCGGAATAGTAAATGGTTTTTCTAAATAAGGAATCTAGACGCTTGAAATGATTAATAGGCTTCAGTTCTTATGTTAACTTGGTCTTGTAAGCCAAGGTCGGAATAGAAAATGGTTTTTCTAAATAAGGAATCTAGACGCTTGAAATGATTAATAGGCTTCAGTTCTTATGTTAACTTGGTCTTGTAAGCCAAGGTCGGAGTAGTAAATGGTTTTTCTAAATATGGACTCTAGATGCTTGAAATGATTATGAGGCTTCAGTTCTTATGTTAACTTGGTCTTGTAAGCCAAGGTCGGAATAGTAAATGGTTTTTCTAAATAAGGAATCTAGACGCTTGAAATGATTAAGAGGCTTCAGTTCTTATGTTAACTTGGTCTTGTAAGCCAAGGTCGGAATAGTAAATGGTTTTTCTAAATAAGGAATCTAGACGCTTGAAATGATTAATAGGCTTCAGTTCTTATGTTAACTTGGTCTTGTAAGCCAAGGTCGGAATAGTAAATGGTTTTTCTAAATAAGGAATCTAGACGCTTGAAATGATTAATAGGCTTCAGTTCTTATGTTAACTTGGTCTTGTAAGCCAAGGTCGGAATAGTAAATGGTTTTTCTAAATAAGGAATCTAGACGCTTGAAATGATTAATAGGCTTCAGTTCTTATGTTAACTTGGTCTTGTAAGCCAAGGTCGGAGTAGTAAATGGTTTTTCTAAATAAGGAATCTAGACGCTTGAAATGATTAATAGGCTTCAGTTCTTATGTTAACTTGGTCTTGTAAGCCAAGGTCGGAATAGTAAATGGTTTTTCTAAATAAGGAATCTAGACGCTTGAAATGATTAATAGGCTTCAGTTCTTATGTTAACTTGGTCTTGTAAGCCAAGGTCGGAATAGTAAATGGTTTTTCTAAATAAGGAATCTAGACGCTTGAAATGATTAATAGGCTTCAGTTCTTATGTTAACTTGGTCTTGTAAGCCAAGGTCGGAATAGTAAATGGTTTTTCTAAATAAGGAATCTAGACGCTTGAAATGATTAATAGGCTTCAGTTCTTATGTTAACTTGGTCTTGTAAGCCAAGGTCGGAGTAGTAAATGGTTTTTCTAAATATGGACTCTAGATGCTTGAAATGATTATGAGGCTTCAGTTCTTATGTTAACTTGGTCTTGTAAGCCAAGGTCGGAATAGTAAATGGTTTTTCTAAATAAGGAATCTAGACGCTTGAAATGATTAATAGGCTTCAGTTCTTATGTTAACTTGGTCTTGTAAGCCAAGGTCGGAATAGTAAATGGTTTTTCTAAATAAGGAATCTAGACGCTTGAAATGATTAATAGGCTTCAGTTCTTATGTTAACTTGGTCTTGTAAGCCAAGGTCGGAGTAGTAAATGGTTTTTCTAAATAAGGAATCTAGACGCTTGAAATGATTAATAGGCTTCAGTTCTTATGTTAACTTGGTCTTGTAAGCCAAGGTCGGAATAGTAAATGGTTTTTCTAAATAAGGAATCTAGACGCTTGAAATGATTAATAGGCTTCAGTTCTTATGTTAACTTGGTCTTGTAAGCCAAGGTCGGAATAGTAAATGGTTTTTCTAAATAAGGAATCTAGACGCTTGAAATGATTAATAGGCTTCAGTTCTTATGTTAACTTGGTCTTGTAAGCCAAGGTCGGAATAGTAAATGGTTTTTCTAAATAAGGAATCTAGACGCTTGAAATGATTAATAGGCTTCAGTTCTTATGTTAACTTGGTCTTGTAAGCCAAGGTCGGAGTAGTAAATGGTTTTTCTAAATATGGACTCTAGATGCTTGAAATGATTATGAGGCTTCAGTTCTTATGTTAACTTGGTCTTGTAAGCCAAGGTCGGAATAGTAAATGGTTTTTCTAAATAAGGAATCTAGACGCTTGAAATGATTAAGAGGCTTCAGTTCTTATGTTAACTTGGTCTTGTAAGCCAAGGTCGGAATAGTAAATGGTTTTTCTAAATAAGGAATCTAGACGCTTGAAATGATTAATAGGCTTCAGTTCTTATGTTAACTTGGTCTTGTAAGGGTGTTAGCCAAGGTCTTTGCAACAATGTGAACGGATAGATTCACAATTCCTCCGTGGAATCGACTAATTTGGCTTATTTTGCACTGAAGCACTTACTTGGGAAACGCTATAGGCAGTTTCAATGTCAAGTAAAACGAAAGCCTCCCTATGGATCCTAGTCCAAAAACGGTCTCTGCGAGTCATAGCCCGACTTCTTCTTCAAAACATCTTCTTTGTTGGGCACATCATTCCAGTGGCGTCAATTCTTGATCTCTTTCTTGATCCACGATCATATTTCCCACTCCAAAGAAACCGGCCAACAGTTCTTACTGTGGAACCTCATTTGCAACCACTCTGCCAGCCTAATATTTCCTGTGGTAGAGACCTCCAAGTTTCATTGCATTGAGGTCAGTTATCATCGCATCCCAGATTTTAGACCCTCACGGGACCCTGTCAAAGTATATCAAATCCACCTCTCGCGAATGTCTGACAACCATCCGAGAGTAACAACTTGTCAGGGAAAGCTTCTCAATTCGCCGTTCGGATATGGCATTAAATTGTAGGTCCCATAGATCCATAGGTGTAAGTTACGACCAACAGCTGTATACAGCCAGAGAGTCGTCCTTGGTTGAAAGCCCCATTGCCTGCAGATGGTTCTGCTGCTGGTACAGAGGGCTTTTTCTTAGTGAAATAAAATTTGTTAAGACCATTTACCATCCTCTCTTATGAACCTCATTTTAAAAACATAACATACTCCAAAATTTAAGTTAACTTTGAGATTATCATCATAAATGCAAGTTCTCAAGATATATCACAATTCAGTTTCACTAAAAATGTTAATCTATCTCGATTCGGTTGATATATATAATTTGGCTGACTACATTGAGCTCGTATACAACCTAGCTAAAACCTCTGACATTCGTAATTTGTCAGTCTCGTAGGATAGGATTGGTTTGCGCATTGTGCCTTCCGTCGGAGCATTAGGCATCATCTGCATAAATCTGTGAGTTTAGGCTGATTCCTTACCATATTTACTGCTTACTTACCTTAAAATTTTCCGTATTGAACCCTCGATGTCGAACAAGCAAGTTCTGCTTTTGATGATGGACCCAAAGAACATATTCAAGTTCATCATAAAGCAATGGGTTGAATATAGAACTTCGCTTCACCTCTTGTTTATCGACTACGAGAATGCTTTTGGTAGCGTGAACCGCGTGATTTAAAATGGTGTCCCTCTTGCCGCAGAAGAGGCACTCCGCAGGAACTCATAGCTATTATTACGGCCACCTATGGGGGTGTTATGAGTCACATCTTGCAAAATGGAAAGGTGTCATCATTGGCTCTACAACCGTGGTCCTGTCCTGTCCTCCCAATGGAAAGGTGTCATATGATTTCAAAATTAAAAGTAGTTTGTGTCAAGGCTGCGTTCTTAGACCACTGCCATTTTTATGTATCAGCAAATTTTAATCAACCTCCTGCAACGACTAACAACAGCGGGATACCTTGACACTTCACCTTATATAAATGGACTACGCAAACGACATCTCTTTTCTTTCCCACAAAATAACAGACCAGCATGGAATGATTCACAAGATAGGAAGTAAGCTATTAACTAAGGTTAAATGTAGCCAAGACTTATTCTCTAAGCTTGGAAAGGCTACAGTTCAA
Organism: Nephrocerus scutellatus; assembly: GCA_947095585.1. Taxonomy (NCBI): domain Eukaryota; kingdom Metazoa; phylum Arthropoda; class Insecta; order Diptera; family Pipunculidae; genus Nephrocerus; species Nephrocerus scutellatus. The sequence goes on from OX352764.1 coordinate 99,671,556, forward strand.
TGGAAAAATGCAGGAAAGTAGGTCGAGTAGATAGATAACCTTCATTACTTGGAAGTATTGTCGATGGCGGTTGCAATCACTTGTGACCAGATGTCAAGGTCTATATATTATTCCCTGGCGCATATCGAACAAAAAGCTTTATTCGAGAACGGTTCGTTTAACTATAGACACTATAATCAGACAAAGTAAATGACAATAGATTGATCACACCATTCGGTGGAAGAAAAATTTAATTGCAAAACATGCCATGCAATAGAATCCAAATATACAAACTGGCAGACTAGTGGGTTCCCTTCTTACACATTGTTTCTTCAATAATATTGTAATTTCCAGAAAATTGCTTAAATGCAAACACTTTCCGCTTTACAAGAAAACAAAAGGGAAAATCTAAACACTTACGTGTATATATGAAATGAGCGCACTTAGAAGACTACTACCGCCCTCAGAAATCAGAGAGATAAAGTTCGCTTTGTGATGCAATAATCTAAGGAAAATATTGCACACAATTGCAAGCAATATCTCAACTCAGCGAAATGTGGGTGTGTGTGTGTGAACGAGTACTTGATCTTGTTATCAGATACCTGATGACATATCTAAAGGCTTATCCATGCTTGTGTACCAACCAACACAAAGCTCCATCAGGATACAATGAACTTAAATGATAATAATATTTGAGTGAAGTACTTGGCAACGTCTATGACTCTATGACAAGGAGGAGCTCTGACACAATTCATTCGAAAATGCAATTGATTCTGATTATAAATGACACTTACTCGAGAATGCACTTTATTTTTGAATCGATAGAAGTTGTGATATATTGACGTTATGGTTCAATGAGACCGACACTGAGGTTATTTCACAAGTACTGCAGAGTTTTCAAATGGATTTGTTGACATACTCGTACGAACGTACGTACGTTCGTATATATCATTCTGTTATTCATTCCGTTTACTTACAATTTACGACTTCCAAATCTTTTTTAGTTTTCCGGAGACAATTCCAAAAGAGATCGAAATTCTCTCTTTGGCTGACTGCACACATAAAGCTCATCTTGTTTCCATGTCATTTTTATTTAATATTTCCCTTTATATCATTCGGGGATATTCTTAACCCATTTTTCACCATTGTCGCGTTTTCGCATCATTAATTTTGAAAGTATGAATTTAGTTCTTTGAGTTACACATGAGAAGTGAAGGGACGTTCCTCAAACTTATATGAGAAGCTGAGAGTGGTGTCGTAGACGATAGAGTGAATTAGAAGTCACAGATAAGAGATCATTAATAAAAATGAGAAAGAGTGTCGGGGACAGAACAGAGCCCTGGGGAACGCCAGCAATTATGTGCTTTATTTTAGACTTGAAACCGTCCAACACTACTGGAATTGAGCGGACCAAAAGAGCGGAGCAATTTTACATCAACTCCATAAGCACGCATTTTCGACAAAAGAGCTTGATGCCAGACTCTGTCGAATGCCTTGGAAATATCGAGTGCAACAGCTTTGCTTTCACCAAATTGATACAAAGACCGGTTCCACTGTTCGATGGGATATGCAATCAAATCACCAGTAGAACGTTGATTGGCGTTTTTATGACTTTGGAAAGAATGGATGTAAATGCTAGGTCGGTATGAAGAAGGAGACGACGGCTTGCCTCTTTTGGGTATGGGCTGGAAAAGGCTGTTTTCCAACTTCTCGGAAAAAGCCCAGAAAAATAGGATATATGAAAAAGCTTACGCAATGGCAATGCCAGCAGTAACGGAGTTTTGCCATCCACGGTAAGCTCAGGGTTACCAGGGTTCAAAAAAAAAACAAGGTCGTTACAATAAAATTCTTTGATGGGGCTTTTCGGGTGAATTCAATGTTTTGTTTCCAGTTCAGATCTATATATAATGTATGCGTATGTAGTCAAGACGATGCCTGAGCATTTGTGCACCTTTGACGTGAGCTTGATACGAGCTTGAGACTTCGTGATGCGTGAGCGTGAGCCTGAGACGAGCGTTTCGTGATCGTGAACCTAAGACGAACGTGCACCCTGAGCGAATGCTTGAGCGTGAGTCTGAAACGAGCGTGCACCATAAACGATGCGTGAGGGTGACCTGAGACGAGCGTACACTGTGAGCGATGCGTTAGCGGTAGCCTGAGACCAGCGGTCAACCTGTGCGATGCATGAGCGTTAGCCTGAGATGAGCGTGCACCCTGAGCGATGCGTGATAGTGAGCCTTAGATGAGCGTGCATCCTGAGCAATGTGTGAGCGTGAGCCTTAGACGAGAGTGTACCTTGGCCGATTCGTGAGTGTGATCCTGAAACGAGCGTAGATCCTGAGTGATGCGTGAGCGTGATCGTAAGCGTGAAGTAATTAGGTCAAATGGGTACATGCAGAACATTGCTGGTTGCAATCCCCTCAGATTAGTAAGTTTTCAAAACACTATTGTATTATCTATACTATATATTATAAAGAGGTAAAGTTAGTTTGTGTGTAGGAGGTGATCTGCGAAGCTACTAGACCGATTTGAAAAATTATTTCTCGAAAAACGGGTTAATTCCTTCTTGCAATGAACCAAGTTATGTTGTACGAACACTAAAACCAAACCTAAGAGCGACACCAAAAGGATGATGACAAGGAAAAGTGCCTCGTGATTATCTTATATGTACACTTGTTGTATGATGGCTCCTCTGGAAGGTAAGTGTACTGCATGCACGACAGTACATGCAAGTGCCAGGAACGTTATTATGTGTGCGTGTGTGTGTGTGTATCTGCCTGCTAAAGATGGGGCAAGTAGTTAGCTGTTTTTTTTTAATGTGCGACTTTATGTAGGGGTAACGACGTGTTTTGTTGACTTAAGCTGATGCGATATAGTTAAGCAAGAAGCTTAAATGGAAATGTTAAGAATTATATTACTACCACTCAGAGGAAGGATACTTAGCATTAGTTATTTCTATCGATTATCTGTTTCCCTCTTCACAGTACAGGAAAAATAAGCATAGCATATGGATAGAAGTGATACTTAATATATGTTGTATATAATAGTTAGAGGCATTTTTGCAGAAAGTCGGGGAAGTGGGGAACAAAGTTAACGGTATTTTTATTTTTATTTCTTTTTAAATTTTAATAAACTTAAATAAATTATTTTCTTAAAAGAGCTCTATCTTAAAACCGAAACAGTTACAGATATCATTATCACTTCTTTTAAAAACCTTAAACAGACTGATTGACATCCATTTACGCAACAGTATAGATAAATGACTTCTGTGTAATGATCAACATGCATATCTGTAGAAACAGCTCCACATACGTTAGTGAGTTCAATTGAGTATTCACTTCACCATAAGAAGTATACAGTGGTGGGCGCTTTTAACAAAGTCAACATATAAGCGATCGCAACGGCACTGTCGGCCATGAAGACAAACGACTCACTTGGGAAACTAAATAATATCCTTCTTACAAGTCTTGTTCTTCAAAACATGGTTTGGCGTGGTGGATTTCTATCCCCCTTTCCATGGAATTTAGTGGTGAACGTGCTGCTGCTGCTGATACCTGAAAAGGGAGTTATCGCCTATGCGGATGACGTTACAATTGCCGTTTCAGAAAAACACCTTAATACCCTGAAAGAACTCTTACAGAATGTTCTTAACAAGCTAAGTAGATGGGCAATTCGTTGTGGTCCGGGAGTAAACCCCCACAAAAAAGAACCTGTCCTCTTCACTAGAAAATAGAAAATAGTTGACAAAGAGCACAAGCTTATCCTCCTCTGAAAAACCTAATAATCTGGGTCTCATTCTGGACAGAAGGCTGAGCTGAAAACCTAATAAACAAGAAAAATTTCGAGAAGCCACAGTGGAGCTCTTCTTCTGTAAAAAGCTATCGGTAACAAATGGGGTCTTCAATCCCATATCATTTCGGTAATAGGACCTACACTTCTGTGAATTGCCTTAGACAAAGCAATAAATCTTGACAAACTAAGGAAAGTCCAACGATATAAAGCTTGTCTATGTGTGTGCGGAGTGCTCCGCACCGCCCCCTCCACAGCATTAGACATACTGTTGCTGCTAGCGCGGCTATTCGCCTAAATGGAACCTTCCAGTGGATAAGATATGAATTCGGACACTCCCCTATTCTGAATTTATTCAGGGCTCCACCATGAGGTATAGAATACACCATTCCGCAACTACATTTCATTTCAACACACCATCTCCTCTGGGAAGAAGGTAATATCTCGTAACATGAATCAATCAGTTTTTATACTGAAGGTTCATGAACTGATGCTGGGGTAGAACCCAATGCACCGCCAGAGGAGCGATGAAAGCAACAGATGTGACAAATTGTCATTACGTCAACATATGAGCACACAAATAATGCAAAATAAGTACAAATCGGCAAGCAACAACAAAAAGAAGAGGTTCGTCAGCATATCTGTGAAGTATCCTTATCACTGACCAGAACACTGGACGCACAGACTCCTCTGAAGACGTGATCTGCGAAGTATCCTTATCACTGGTCAGAATACTAGACACACAGACTCCTCTGAAGACGTGATCTGCGAAGCATCCGTATCACTCACCAGAACACTGGACGCACAGACTCCTCTGAAGACGTGATCTGCGAAGTATCCTTATCACTGCCCAGAACACTGGACGCACAGACACCTCTGAAGACGTGATCTGCGAAGTATACTTATCACTGGTCAGAATACTAGACACACAGACTCCTCTGAAGACGTGATCTGCGAAGCATCCGTATCACTCACCAGAACACTGGACGCACAGACTACTCTGAAGACGTGATCTGCGAAGTATCCTTATCACTGGTCAGAATACTGGACGCACAGACTCCTCTAAAGACGTGATCTGCGAAGTATCCTTATCACTGCCCAGAACACTGGACGCACAGACTACTCTGAAGACGTGATCTGCGAAGTATCCTTATCACTGGTCAGAATACTGGACGCACAGACTCCTCTGAAGACGTGATCTGCGAAGTATCCTTATCACTGCCCAGAACACTGGACGCACAGACACCTCTGAAGACGTGATCTGCGAAGCATCCGTATCACTCACCAGAACACTGGACGCACAGACTCCTCTGAAGACGTGATCTGCGAAGTATCCTTATCACTGCCCAGAACACTGGACGCACAGACACCTCTGAAGACGTGATCTGCGAAGTATACTTATCACTGGTCAGAATACTAGACACACAGACTCCTCTGAAGACGTGATCTGCGAAGCATCCGTATCACTCACCAGAACACTGGACGCACAGACTACTCTGAAGACGTGATCTGCGAAGTATCCTTATCACTGGTCAGAATACTGGACGCACAGACTCCTCTGAAGACGTGATCTGCGAAGTATCCTTATCACTGCCCAGAACACTGGACGCACAGACACCTCTGAAGACGTGATCTGCGAAGTATCCTTATCACTGGCCCGAACACTGAACACACAGACTCCTCGGAATGTCATCTAGCGAAGTATCCTTTTTCACAACACCACGAATACGCAGTTTACCAACTTAGACCTGAGGCGTATTTAACCATATTTATATAATAACTACATTTTTTAGCAAAATAACCATTAAGTATCTAAATCCCTGAAGCAACAAAAATTTTATTGTAACGGCCCTTTTATATAAGAACCCTGGTCACGCTGAGGATACCCCGGCTGGGAAAAACGTAACACTACATGCAAACTTATATTAAAGCAGGATGCTATTGATAAAACCCGCCTTAGATGGGCAAATGGTCTAATTTGTGTAGCGACTAAACAGATATGGCAAAATCTGGATCCGAAACGCTCCAAGTGTTTGATCTCTCTAAACAGATTGCACATTAGCGCTACAGTAGGTGTCATTACTATGCGTGCACTGTCTTACAGGTAAGCATGCATGTAAGCATCTGTAAGTCCAAGGCCTAGCTTCTCGCGACCATTTGCGTTGTGCATGTATATTTTTGGACACAAATGGTCCTTCCTTTCATACGGAGCGAATATAAGACGTTAGACTAGTACCAAATGATGTCAAAAACATCTGCGTAAGCCGGTATCTGTATGGATTATAGAGTATGTATTGTTCCACTTGATGATTCACCAGAGTCTCGAATCAATTCCAAGGCCAGGTTTAAGAGATTACAGGCCAGTCCATCCATATGTCGGAGCCTGTTATAAATGTTGAATTTGGTTGATATTGATCCGGACCAATACTGGTCATGGTCAACCTACATAGTGATATCCGTTGAGTGCCAAATTACTCATGGCCTTCACTCTGGCCTTGTTATTACTGGCTGCTTTAAAGTCTATAAGCAGATTGAGTAAAAAGCTTGTCTTGTCGGATAGAGGAGAAAATTTTACTATATGCGTTACTCAACAATGTTGTACCGCCATAATTTCCGCACGTTGTGATATCTCCTTTCTTATTTATGGGATGTCTCTTATCCAGTATTGTGGCATCGTTTCATCATTCCATACAAACTGGTGCCATCGGTTCGAAATCGGGACCGGTAGAGAGAGTTTGAACGGGAGGCCAGAACTGAACCGCAATTTATGAAGTGCTCGATTATGGCTAGGAGCAAGCGTTTGATGGGTAGCTCTTGAAAAAGATACTTATATTAAAATGATAGAGAAGGTGCTAATAGCAGCCTGCCTGCACATTAGTGGGACAACACCTTCACGTGCCAAGAGGTTAGTTTTACCATCCACCGGTAGATATATACGGTAGGTTGAGAGTGGACAATACGGCTACGCGACCATCAAAAATAGATAAGTGGCCATGTCTTCAGAGAGGACACTCGACGATTAACAAATCGCTAAAAGAAGAACTGGTGAATTTAGACCATACATTACCCGTTTTTTGATTCTAAAAGGGCTTCCAGGCTATCTACGTCTCCAGATAACACTGGATAATTGGCATTGTACCGCAAATCGAGGCCATGAAGCTCTTCACTGACTTGAACTGTAGAGCTGGGCTGGGCTGGGCTGGTATCTTTTGTCATAAAAGTAAGCTTTTCCGTCCATCACCCGGATTATTGCAGAATATTAAAAAAGCACGGATCTGGCTGAAACATGTAATGTAATATGAACAATTGATGAAGATAGTCAAGCAGCAATCAATTCGCTGGAATTTGTCTCACTGGCGTCATGGGTAGCATTAACTCTTAAGCAGATGAGTGAGTATTTCGTCATATCATACGTATAGTGTGGGTCCCTGAACACTCTGACATCGCGTGGAACTGCAAGGCAGACGAACTGGCTGGCAATGACACCAATCTTCAATGGCTACTGGAAAGGACAAGTGTGAGAATGTCATTGACGATGGTTAAGTTAATGTTTCTGAAAAAAGCGGAAACAATAGCAAATGAAAGGTGGGCGGATGGCACCACATCTAGCATAGCAAAAAAAGTATGGCAAGTACGCTGGACTAGGGACGCTCTAGAGCACTGATTTCCCTGCAAAGAACAGATCTTATAATGGTCGTGCACCCTCAATAGCGAACTCTGTGATTTTCAGTTGCGTTATTCACTTCCCAGTTGGTAGTAATTTTTTCCAAATGAACTTCACTCGCACTGTGGCCTACATAAATAAAACCAAAATGGTTAGAACAATGCAATTAACTCACACGAATATTAATTACAAAAAGTTGGAAAATCATTTCCGCATCAGAGATAGAGAGAGGGAGTGAGAAGGTGCAGCACAAATAAATGCACACAATTCGTAATGAAATTTCAGTTGTAGGGTCATTTTTAATTGAAGTAAATAATTAACAGAAAATCAACCAAAATAGCACGAGTCCTCTGCGGTTGAGGAGTGATTAATGAACTGAATGATCCAGTGCAGTATACAGCGACTGTACTTGGACTATTGTGCACTTTGCAGGCAAATCTGAGCACCTTTCAGTGGATTTCTCATAAATAATGCACTCAGCCACGTATAAGGTCCAGCGTACAGCTGCACTTGGAATTTTCCCCATTTCTATGGATCGTCATTCTTTTATTTTTTTCCACGTGTGATTCTCCTTAGCACATATGGGGGTGCATACTAAATGAGTTGCTGATCATCTGAATTTCATGAAGTGCATCATGCGCCATCGGCAACTTTTCAACTTTCACAGAAAAAAATTAAATTTTTCGGACGTGACTGCGGTTTCGTTATCCGTACATGCCGACGAGATGAAGCCCCACATGCACTATACTCGTACGTGGTCTATGTCTCAATGTGCACTTCACTCCATTAGGAGGTACAAAATTAATGACCTGACTAACCATCAGAAAGTGACGATGACCCTCTGGTATGCCAAGGATGTTTGGCAATGATAACTACGTTTGGCTTTTCTATGATCTGCTGAAGAATTTGGTTATTTGTTTGGCTTTCTCTTTTGTTAGAGAATCAGAAATTGCACTTTCGCTATGGGTGTGCTTCGTCGTTGTCGTCGCCATGTGTCAACTACCAACTGACTGGTTCTGTGGAACGCAGTACGTAAAATACGATTGTAGAGCACCTGAACTTCCTGTTCACTATCCATCATGAATTAGAGGCTTAACGGCTTCATTGTGACCGATGACGTGCATATAGATTGCGAACATTGACGAGCACATAATGTTATGCGAAAAGGCTTCATAGTTTGAGTTATGTGGTCAACAAGGTAGCAGAATCTTTGTCATTTTGCGCTAAAGTCGGCGATGATATTCTCTTTTGGACTCAGTGGTTGAAGAACAAAAAATTAGAATTTGTTGTGTCCTATTTATTTTCAGTGTCCTTAGAGATATTCTGATTACTCCTATTCTTGTTGGTTTGAATTGCAGATTTTGTTAGGAATAACAACAATTGTTGTAATTTAGGATACCTATAGTAACTAAGTTAGGGAAACTTAAAAAATGCAACAGGGTTAAAAAATGGAGCCGTAGGTTTCACCTAAAGATGGATGAATTTTGAAGAAAATGATATGTGGCATAATGATTTAGGCATTCGATTGTAGGCCTTTTCATTTGTGTGCAAAATACACAATTTTGTTTATTAACAAAGCTGTTGGGACAGTAGTGGATTTCATTGCTGATATTGTTTACCACACGTAGTTGCCACAAGCGGGCGGTAACGTGACGCGTGTCGCGTGTGTATTTTTAAATACTTGTTTTAAAACTTGGCTTGCAGTGACGTGACGCGTGTCACGTGACGTGACGCGTCACATCGAACATCGAACATCGAACATCGAACATCGAACATCGAACATCGAACATCTAATATCTAACATCCAACAAACAACATCCAACATCCAACATCACACATCTAACATCCAACATTCAACATCCAACATCCAACATCCAACATCCAACATCCAACATCCAACATCCAACATCCAACATCCAACATCCAACATCCAACATCCAACATCCAACATCCAACATCCAACATCCAACATACAACATACAACATCGAACATACAACATACAACATCAAACATCGAACACCGAACATCCAACATGCAACAACGAACATTCAACATCCAACATCCAACATCCAACATCCAACATCCAACATCCAACATCCAACATCCAACATCCAACATCCAACATCCAACATCCAACATCCAACATCGAACATCGAACATCGAACATTCAACATCGAACATCCAACATACAACATCCAACATCGAACATCGAACATCCAACAAACAACATCCAACATACAACATCCAACATCGAACATCCAATATTTAACATCCAATATTTAACATCAAACATCAAACATCGAACATCCAAGATCCAACATCGAACATCGAACATCCAACATACAACATCCAACATCCAACATCGAACATCCAACATCCAACATTCAACGTGACGAGACGCGTGTCACGTGACGTGACCCGTGTTTTTTTTTTAAATACTTGTTTTAAAACTTGTCTTGCGGTGACACGTCTGCAGGCAAGGTCATGGCGTCAGTTTTTTGGGATGCGCGTGGGATAATTTTCATTGTCAATCTTCAGAAAGGAAACTCAATCAATGGCGTGAATTTTACGAACCGTTCGAAAGATAAATTCAAAAAAAAATGCCCGCATTTGGCGAAGAATAGTGTTTTGTTTCATTAATTGCTTCCTCATGCACCCTATTCTACCGAATTAGCCCACTCGGATTATCCACTGAAAATTCGGTATCCATCTCTGGGAAAAGTGTATCGAACTAAAAGGAAACTATGTAGAGAAATAAAGATATTTTTTTCCCAAAATTGTTTGTTAGGTCAGGTACTTCTGGCAGTACCCTGGTAGTTCCCAAAACTTAAAAATGTAACACAATAATTTGACCTATAATATGACTCAAAACCACAATACAAAATTATTTTGGATACCGTACTCATCCTCACCGCCGATAAAGTAGATTCACTTTTAAAAATGTCGTGTATCATAAAGCATTGCAATGAATGAAGCATTGCATGAACTGCCATCGAAATGTAAATAAAACACCTTGAGATTCATTAATTGAAGAAAATAAATCATTTGGTTGACTTTTTTTTACAATCTTCACAAACTCACAAAACGAACACAAACAAATTTATTTAAAGTTGGACAGGACAACAGGTCTGTGGGGTCAGCTAGTTTCCATAAAGATAAACAGGAACTTTAAAAGTATTTCGGTGCAATGAGGAATGAGGTCCTGTGCACCCTCCCTTATAACAATTATTGCATCTTTCCTAGTAAATACGAGTATCACAAAAAAGGACTCCAACAACAGCAAACCGACAGTTATTTATTGGCAATGCAAAACAAATCGAAGAGAATTATTACCATTTGCATTTGAAATTATTGCCATCGGCCATCGGCTTGAGATAAACAGTTTAAGCCCTCCCTGCTTATTGCCAATAGCGAATGTTGTATTTATCACATAACTGCAAACAATGTGTAACTGATTATCTATACATATACTCGTACATACGTACTGATACTGAAATATTTAAAATTAATATTTCCCGTAATTCGTTTGCAGTACATGAGGAATCGATTACTGAAGCAACTGCACTAAATTTACAGGCACATGGGAAATTAGTACTCTAGCCTGTGTTTCACATGAGGGATAATCACAATAACAATTATTATCAATTTGCTATATGAAACGAAATTAGAATGCAATTGAATATTATGGAAATTCGTTTCTTGTCTCTAATGCGACTATTTTACATATTGTATTCTGTCCAGAATCGAACGTTAGCTAATGCTAAGCTAATGGGTGTTTGGTCTGTTTTCGTAGCCAAGAAGAGCTTTCATTTTGATAGAAACCTTTTTCAGTTATAATGAAGTCTATTTATCATTAACTAGTAAAGAGACTAGTCTTACATCTGGCACAGTGGCTCGAAAGCCGTTGCTCCAATTATGATTCCAACATAACTTTGAGTGGAAAATTGCAGTTTCCATAAACTGCACTTACTATAAAACTGAATATTTTATAATATAGACTTACTCTGGATCAAAACGCTACAAAATTATCAAAATTCGCATTAACTATAAATCATCGCTTAGCTAAACACTTAGATGATGCGATTGTGAAAGTTACGAGAGCATTTAAAATTATCTGGATAACATCGATCCCTACAAGATCCAAAACGAAACAGTGGACATACTAAGTGTATTTCGAGCATTTTCTGTAAGAAAGTTGCACGCAATTTAAATAACAGCTTTGCTTAAAAATGTTTTCCACATTTAGAAAACCAGACCAGCTAAGCAACTTTTATTCAAAAATGGCACTAAACATTACGAACCCAAAATCAAGTTTTAGTGCCATTTTTGAATAAAAATTCAATTTGTAGGTAAGAGTTAGGATTTGAGTTGATTTTCCTTTTATTAATCGTCTATCTGGATTTACAGAACACCCTTTATTGTGAAATTTATGCATGTACATGAATATTCGATAATTTATTTTAATGATTGTCCAATATTTTAGGTATTTGAATGGTCAACTGGCAGATTATAGTGAACTACATCGGGCTCCGATTAGGAATGTTTACGATTATAAAGCATTGAACTGGAAAGAACATATTTTTAAATTCAATTTTTTAATTTGGACTTCATGTATCATTCAAGAGATTTGCACCCTTATATTGCATATTTTCCTCAGTTTTCGATCTTAAATGCCTCCCTAAGCAATTAGTTACAAAATAGATTGCCATGAAAGGACCTTTTAGTTAAACGGGATAATGTATAGCCTATGTCTACTCTGAAAGACCATTCTAAATATTGGTAACAGAGTTTTTGAAATCGGATGAGTAGTTTCGAAGATTAAAACCTACACACAGACAATCTTTACCTCTTTCTAATATTTAGTATAGATAAGGTATATTATAAATATTGCAAACATTTTGTGGTCAGCTTTCGAGGACTCGTTTGATAATTCTCTATGCCAGACAGATTTGGCTGATCACAAGAATGAAATATAACTTTTACACGTCTGCTCTCTCATAAGTTCAATCACGTCTTCCACAACAAACTATAGCATCCGGATTTCTTTCCGTTTTTATTCATCATCTCTTATTAGCAATATGTCCTGACGTCCTGGTGGCAAATATTATAAATCTATTATATATATATATATGTATGTGTGATAAATCATGTTGCCGACGAGACGACGCCTGTTACGAATGATTTATTGGCAATCGCACTGTGCCACTAGTGCAAAGGGACTCCTCATGCCCATGCAAACAGGAAAAGTCGTCGAACAAACGAGCAATTTGACTGACTTTTCAATTCAACGAAATTGCGAATGAACTTTTTCTTTCATTCTTTTCGCTCGTCTTGTACAGTACGTGTTTACGAAAGGAGTTTTACTATTTCCGCAGTTATTTGGTGTTGTGTGGTTTTGCCGGAGAAGTTGGCATCCAACATCTTAGCACCAAGTTACATATATACTCGTATTTGCACCAAACTGAAAAGTGCAAATATCACGACTTTTTAAATTAAAACAACCAACGGTGGAGAAACAAAGAAACTGCACCGTGTGGAAACAACAACCCAAAGGAAGTACAATAAAATGATCTAAGCCAATATTTCCATCAAGGCAGAAAATAAATGGGAAAAAAAACGCCAGACCACTAGGCGTTTTCTGTAGAACTTTCTTTGCACGGCAGCAACCGAAGGAAAAATTCGAATCTTCCCTTCTGCACGATAAGAAACAAAAACTTGCTATTTGGTACGCTATTGAAAGATTTGCACGACTCCACGACTTTTCTACTTTTGTGTTCTTTCTCGTACAAAGATTAAATTTTTTTATGTTGAGTCAAATTATTAATTGTAATTCTCAACAGAAGTCAAATATGTAGGAGTACTTGAGGATAACAGTATGAAGTGTAAGATGCACCTAGAGACGAGAACATCAGAAACTCAAATTACCTTTAGTATTAGCTTAGAAGAGCCTTTGGTATGCGAAAGTGGTAACTTAACTCAATTATCTTTAGTCTTTTTATAACTTAAGACATTGAACACACGGTCTTAGATTAACGGGTGCGAAGATGCTTAATTAATCTGCCACCTCTAGACTGCAATGAAAACTAAATGTCGGCAGGATCAAAATAATGATGCCTTTTTTAACGAATTTCAAAACATTGACGAATTGATATTTGAGTGACTTTCAAGTAGTTTCACACCTGTGTTTGTATCTTAATCTTGTAGGTTCAGCTTCAGGAGAAGACACAATACTAATGAACAGGAATATAAACAATATTGTTCTGCTTTGTTTATTGATAATACCCTCGATCAGGTATGGCACAAGGGGCTGTTACACAAAATTATTTAAATGCTTCCTCAAAGCGCACACCTTTCAAATCGTAAATTCCGCTTAAAATAAAAGCAATATACGTGCCATCTATGCCACATTACAGCCGAGGTCCCAGAAGGCAGCATCTTGAGCCAGATTTTATATTTAATATATTCTTCAGATTTGCCAACTCACCACATCACATACACCTTAACTTTTGCGGACAATACAGCAATTTTACGTCTACAACCTCACAAATGGCTGAAAACCTGGAGAATTAAAGTAAACCAAATCAAATGCGTTTGCATTATATTCACCCTCAGGTATCATAAACAATGGTCTCTCCATCCCACAAAACTCAGACTCTAAATATTTAGGCAATCATCTCGATCGCTTTCTAACTTAGAGCAAACGTGTACCTACAAAATCAGTTTAAATCAAACATAAACTCAAAACTAAGTCTAGAAAATAAAGTGCTCATATATAAAACTATCATCAAGCTTTGTGGCACATCATCAGATACCAATATTACAGAACTAGAAAGAACACAGATAAAGATACTACGAACCATCACGTGCGCCCCGTTGTTTATTAGAAATAATAAAAATTGCCTGCAAACTCCTAAAGTTTAAGAGGAAATTCAAAATATTATAGTATACAAGAATAACCAAAGATACTCTAAAATCAAACAGATGGAAAACCATCAGTTGTATAATCTACTAGCTGAAACACCCAGCGTTGCCTGGCTGCCCCTATCAAACTGCACTCCCCCCAAATGACCACCAAGACCCTTCAAGACCCCCATTGAGAGACCCTTTACCAAATATAACAGCATTATTATTATTATTATTATGTTTATTTTAATTTTAATTTTATTAAAGGGTCCACATTATTGCCGTGGCGCAAGTCATTCAGTGAGTTGTCCCTTGGTAATAAGTTTATGTATAAAAAAAAAAATGCATGGTCTTCGAGTTAAGCCACCCACTACGTCAACCCCCTTAACACCATTACCACGCTAACCCTAAACTACAAACCTCCAGCCCAACCATCCCAACCACATCACAGCTATATCGGAAGAGCGGTCTTCGAGTTATGCGCGAACATACATACAGACAAAGTTTCATTTTTATATATTCAGATATATATTAAAATGTAATGCTGTGCGTTGGTTAACGCATCACTTGAGACGGTTTACGCAAAAAAAAACTTAGAAAAGTTGCCCGGAAAAAGAGAAAACTCGGCAAAAACTGAAAGTGCGTCTTTCCATAGGATTTTTGTATGAACTCGCGAACATAACTCACGATTCGAACGATGGATTTGCGTAAAAAAAAACAAAGAAAAGTCAAAAAATTTGGACAAACAGCAAAAATCATAATTTTTTTATGCACATAACATAACTGACGATTAGAACGACATTAGGTTGATTCTCTTTTTTTTTTTTGTTCGTTATGCTCCCGGATATATTTTTAGCAAAAGAAAACTCGGGAAAAGACCCTAGAAAGGCCATCAAAAATGCATTAAAAGTCTCCCCAAAAGACCGTCAAAAGAATAATTTATTATTATTATTATTGTTTGGTGGGCTGAAGAGCGTGGTACATTGCGACCTAGAGATCTATTGTGCATACCAGATGATTACAAACTTTATGTGGTGGCTTAGTTCCTTAATGAATGCCATTACGTATGACAGTTCGATTGAAATGACATTCTATCCCTAGGACTGTGTAAGCCTTGAGGTGCTTGAGTCTTTTCCTTGTAAGAGCATCACACATGAACAGTATGTGTTCTGGCGATTCTTTTGCCTTGTTGCATAAACGGCAGCTGTCCGTCTGGGATTTACCCATTTTCAATAGGTGGCTGTTGAATGGGCCTTGTCCCGTTATGTACCAGACTAGAGATCTGAGTGCATGACGGTTCAGTTTGATTGCCTTGTCTATATGTACAATGTTGTACTTGAGAAGCCTTTTGGTATGCTTCATCCCTGTCGACGATACCCATTCAGCTTCGATGGCATTGTTAGCCCACTCTTTAATTTTGTTTTGAGGTGGCTAAGGGGGTAGGCAATGCTTGGTTCCGGCCCAATGAAGGTACCTTCTGCGCCTTCTCTTGCGCAAAGATCTGCTGCCTCGTTCCCTGCAATGCCTGAGTGCCCTGGGGACCACATAAGGGTGATTTTATTGGTTTTGGCCAATTGTTTTAAGTGGCAGTAGCAGCTCCACGTTGTACTTGTGTTGAAAGTAGGACATTTTAGTGCAAGTAGTGCGGCCTGGCTATCTGAGATCATGTAAATCTCAGTTCTTCTGTATTTTCTTTTAGTGCATTCCAAGATGCAGGCTTCAAGTGCAATTATTTCTGCCTGGAAAACGGTTGGGGAGTTACCTAGGGGTATTCGCAGTGTGGTTCTGGTACCGGGTCTGGTGTGGGTCTGGGAAATGATGTTTGTATGTCCTGGTTTATTGGATTTAACCTGGTTGTGTATATTGAGATTGGAGAGTCTTAAGCCAGCTTCACTTTTAATGTGTATGTGAAGCTCGTGCAGTGCAGTTTCTGTTGATTTTCCTGTCTGATATGCATGCTGGCTGGGGTTTAGTGGGTTAATTTGGAGTGCATTCGATTTTATGTGGTGACATCTCTCTTCATCATCTCTTCTCCATGGATTTGAGTAAAAATGAAGATAGGCTGATTGGTCTGTAGGACCTTGTATCTCCGGGAGATCCTACCAGTCTTTGGTAGGAAAATAACTCGCACTTCTCTCCAGCACCTTGGAACGTATTCTAGGCTATAGCTGGCTTTGTAGAGTTTCACGAGCAGAGATTCTATCTGATGGCGCCCACGTTGCATCAAAATTGGGTAGACCCCGTCTCCTCCAGGGGATTTTAGTGGGCCGAATGAATTTACTGCCCAGCGGACTCCTTGCTTTTTGAGCGCCGATAGGCCTCAATTGGTATTATATAAGGATGTGAGTTTATGTCCTCGTTTTCCTCATCGTTACCCAGTATTAAGCAGTCAGGGAAGTGGCTTTTTACCAGGCAGTTGAGTGTTTCATATCTTGAGGTTGTCAGTTCTCCGTTAGGTTTCTTGACAGATCCGAGTTGATTTGTGTGGTCGAGGCCTTGTGAAGTCGATTGTGTATTTTGTAAGGGAAGTTCGATAGGCCATCCAAATATTTGTTCGTTTTGTCTTTTTGAACAGTTTTCGGACTTCTCTGCTTCGGTAAGGTCGTTTGCTGTGGAATCATAAAAGGACCTTACGAAAGTCCCTCAAAAGAATCACAAAATCACCTCCAACGAACGGACCCTCAAAAGATTCCAAGAAGATCCTAAGAGACCCCCCAAAGATCCCCAAAAGATCCCCAAAAGACACTCAGAAGGCTCCACAAAAGACCACCAAAAAACCCCCAAAAGACCACCAAAAGACCCCCAAAAAAACCCCAAAAGACCCCCAAAATACCAACAAAAGACACTCAGAAGGCTCCCCAAAAGACCCCAAAAAGACCCCCAAAAGACCTTCAAAAGGCCACAAAAAGAACCCTTAGAGGACCCTCATTTCAAATAGCTTTTCATAAATTCACAAAACGATCACAAACAAATACAACGTATGTCAGCTCAGCTTGTTCTAAGTTAAAAAGAAATAATTAAGATTACTACTATAAAAAGGTTCGCATCTGCGTACTAGTTAATTTTGGTACTAGTTAATATGGGTACTAGTTCAAGTACTAATTCATATGGGTACTAGTTCAAGTAATAGTTCAATGGTATTGATGAGGGGTGGCTATTTGGGTACTATATAGATCAAAGGCGGTGGTTATGGCTAATTAGGTACTAGGCCAAGTACTTGTTCAATGGCGGGAGGGGAGGTCAATTTTTGATATCATTTGAGATGCGGGGTGTTTAAAAAATGTTGTTCAGAAAAAATACACACAAATATTAAACTGTAACATGCAAAATATTTATCGGAGAGCAACAAGCTTAGTCTTATTTGACTGGTAATTTTATAGGATCATTTAAGATCTAAGTAGTTATCACCCTGCATCTCAAAGGATATCAAAAATTGACTACCTCCCTATACGATTCTTTCTCAGAATGAACCAAGGAATCACCCCTTAACGGATTAGCATCCTAAACCCGAATACCCTGTATATTATTGTTTTTTTTTTAAAAAGTCAGAAATATTTGACTGTGTTTTTTTACATTCAATATTTTTAATCTGAGCCAACTCGTTTAATTTAAGGCTTTAGTTGCATATTCTGCTTTAACTTTTGCTGGTTGTTCCAAGCTCTCTGTCGCACTTTCCGCCTCAATTTGGGAATATTCTTCCTCCTCATACCTGATCGTTCTCAAAGTGTTCATAGTATTTATAAAACCCAAAATCTGGCACTGAAAACAAACGATTGGCAATTTATTTTACAAAATCAAATTTTTCCACTTCCAATCTTTCATGAGGTATACACAGAACTGTACTCGTACAGCAACTTTGTATACAATTAAGTTTCTTATCACTATATGCAATCCTTGTGATCCTTCATAATTCTAAGAAATATTTCTCATGTATTGCAAAAAGGATTCGCAATCATATTAGTTGGCATGAATAGAGTTGTACTGCATTTCCCAAAGTGCACTTAAGTTTTTGCCTGAGCCAACTGGAAAAAAGGAATAAAATTTGATTCACTTTGAAAAGGTGGGAAATGTATTTCTGTCAAAGAAGAAAAAAAGAAGAATATATCGAAAACTTTATCGTGTTATCCAATATTCATATGTTGTGCACTTTTTTGAAAGAAACCGCAGGTTTCTATTATTTCGAGAGGTTTCATTTTTTTTTTGCATAGTCACAATAAGTGGGTAAGCATATAGGGGATGTTTTTTTTTTATTTAAGATAGAAGTTGCGAGAACTTTTACTGTGAAGATGAACATCTGTCGCTCAGTCAGCAATTTTTTTATTTTTATTAAATGTCCGATAAAAATCGTGAACACGCAAGCCGTTCGGTGCAATTTAGACGCTGACTTACCAAACTAGACATTGAATTTTTAATTTTTCTATACATCGATTGTGTCTTATGATATGATGAACAAGTATTTTTATAATTCTTGAAACTCTAACAGCACATTTTGGGTGTTGGACTTTAATTAAATTGATCATCTCACCATTTTCGAAAACCATTTATTCTCACAAGCATCACTCCAAATGAGGTCCATCATCGGCCGTACTGATGAAGTAGACGACCACAAAGAATTCTATCAAATTACTTCAGAAGCGTTCTGCTTCAAAACTCAAATAACAATAATGCTCTTGGTGCAAGCCACCTGCATGTTCTTTGAACAGCCAGTATACGATTTTCGTCAAAATCTTCACATAATACATTGAGTCCGAAATTAACCCCTACCCTGAGGGATATTTCTGACAATCGTGGTGATTGTGTTGCCATAGCGCTACATGCCCAAAGCTAATATTTGCTTTTTGTGTGTGTGTGCTTGGATTTTGGTCTAAATTTTACATAAAAACATAGAGAAAAAAATGTATTTCCCATTAATTTTGGACTTGGACATAGGGGGGACTTTTTCTAAAAAACGAGTTGCAGTTATGGATCGCCTGCGACCGCATGCAATCATAGTTTGTTTACAGTAAGAACACAAAGATGGTAAGAAAATGGTTAAAAGCCGCATAAATAACTGGGATCCAGTCACCGAAATAATTCACATAACAAAGCAATTATTTTGAACGAGGGATCTGCTGGACATTTTTCTTCAGAATGAATCAACCATTCGATTTGCATTTTATTATGCATGCTGTGTGCGCCTTGTTGTTGTTGTGTATAAAAAATGACCCAAACCAAACGGAGCCCCGGTAACTATTATGCAGCAAGGCACAGAGCAAACATTGCAATTTTAATTTGATAATCAAAAGTGGAAATTTCATCTCATATCCTTTGCCAAGGCGGGGATGCGATGAAAGCTTAATGTACTCATACATCCTTTTCCGCATTTCCATAACCATTAGCCTAACACCACTAAGCAAGATGGGGTGAAAAGGAAAGCAAAAATACAAAAAAAAATTAATTCCCAATTATGAGCAGTGAGAACTGCTGACTGCAGAGAATTCCATTTCCAGGATGAAAACTGATGCAGCTCACACTTGTCAGTTCTTGTCGAGCGATGACCGACGAGCGACGACTATTGCTGAAAAGTAAACTCAACGAAAAGGTCTTCTCCCAACGAAACACGGGCGCGAGAGGGAAAAATTCGGGATTCTGGAAAATTTGGTTTGCGCACGCACACATCAGCTCGGTACGCAATATTTACTGCAATAGTACGATACTAAAAAACCGGGATATGAGAGGATCTGCAAATCATTTCAATTGTATTGCAAAAGAGATAGACGTTTAGAGTTCGAGTCTGCAGAGAAATGTACGACGAGTAAGAAAATGAGCGAAAAGCTCGCCAAATTTTGCAAACTCATATATGGGGTAAAAGTCCTCTTGAGTGTTGGTCATGATGAAGTGCATTCATGGCAAAAGGTCACTTTTGTCATGGCTAGAATATGGGGCCATCAAGACTTGATCCGATGGACCTATCGATAATGTCAATATTGTAAACTAGTATCTGGATTAACGTAATGCGGATTGTTCCTCTCGCCGTTACATTAGAGTCTACAACGGCATGTTGAATATTAAATAGGACGACGCTGGCCACACCATGGGTTTGTCGGAGCACGTTATACTCGTGGCCTTAAATCTGATCCGGACATTTTTACTTAGCTTATAACATTAGTCATGTCATTAGCACATAGAAGACACAAATTTCTGGGTAGATACAGAAGGGAAAATGTCTCAAATCTCAGAAGCTGTAAGGTACGAGGCTTCATAAAGATGTAAAATAGGGTTTTTAAAGGGAGCTTATAAGCAGTCATATCCTAAGACTCTCGCATCACAACTCCTATCTTATGCGTCCACGTTGCGTCACTGGAAACTAGGACAAATCAAGTGAACGATTTCGGTACCCAATCCGATTTGTATTAGCTTGGATCCAGGCTAAATAAGAATGGGGCTTGCCTTGATCGGCGGCGCTTCATGTCGACCTAGGTTGCGGTTGGCCAATCACCACTCAAATGAATTTATTGATTCTTGAAACTATTACAAGCCTCGGATACATAGCGAATTTATCAACAATGACCTTTGGCCCACGGAAAAGGACACGTTTTGGAACTTGGAACATTCGCACGCTCGTCAAAACAATAGGAGTAGGAAGCAAGATCCCAGACAGAGTGGCGTCGCTGGAAACCACAGGCGATAAATCGAGTTCGTTTGCGGATGTCTGTAGAAGCTCCCCAAGATCAAAATCCAAATCTCAATTTGGTATTCCACAGGGTTCCATGGTTGGACCGCGTTATTTTCTCTTTTATTTTTAAATTGATATATCCAGGCAAGTGTAAGTATGTAATACAAATTTTTAAGATTATAAAATACAATAAATTAATCAGAACAAACTTACACTCTAGCTAAAGAGTTCATCCAAAATTTCAGCTTCAGTATGTTGATGAAGTCTGCAGAGATTCCCGTTGTGATAAGTTTGGTTAATAATTTCTTTTACCGACAGGAATATGCTTCCCCGCGGAGTAATGGAAAGAAAGAAGTATTTGGACGGGGCATTAACTATTTACGTGTGTCGAAGCAGCCACAGAAACATAAAAGACTTTAAATAAAGATATTCATAACATTAAGAAGCAAAGTGTCTTCATATTATTTTGCCGTTCAGACTGTCAACCCTTGTACTTGGTTGAGCTATCGCAGCTGTAACCCGAAGTAACCACATTAGGAATTGGATTGTTATTCTAAAGTATTTCCTTGGATCCATCGCTTTTGCAGATGAAATGGTTCTGCTTTTGTTGAAAAGCACTCTCTCTCTCGCTCTCTCTGTATTATCTCGTTAAGATATTGATGCGTGAAAAGATATTTCCCAAAATGCAAAACTTTGTTATCAGCGTCTGAAAAAGTCTGCTCCAAATCTCTCTCCTCAACTTTGTAGTACAGTAGTAGAGAATCCTGATAATTTTATTGCCGCAAGCTTTACCCGGCACTTTAAGCTTTTTTTGCGCGGTCTCCTCTCTCATTATTTTGTTCAGTCTGTATTTGCAGAAAAGGAATTTTTAGCAAAATGATGCGCTTCCAATTTTCTCGCTGCCTTAGTTAGTTGGTGTTTCGGTTTCGGGTTGTGCTGTTTGTTGCCTTTTCTTTCTTGCTACTGAACGGTTATAACAATTAAGGGAAATTTTTAAAAAAAAATCTAGTAACTAGATAGTAGTAATTTTTCATTGATTGATTTAATTTTAAGTTTCATTATTCCCAATTCAATTCATATTTGTGGATACACCTTTGCAAATAGAAGAGGAGTGAAAGTCTACGTACTTGTACGACTATTGAGGGAAGTGATAATAAAATCGGGAAACTCAGTTAATTTAATACCTAATTAGGTTGTTAAATGGTTTTATCGCCTTACCTATGGACTAAATAAGTTGAAGTTTTTCCATTTTGTTGTAATGGTTGCTGGTTGGGTGATTGATTACCTTTGAAGCTTCTCGCTTCTCGCTATTGCTAACCACGACTGCATTTGCAGGATAAAGAAAATCCTTTTTATTAACAGGGACTTTTCACTGTATCTATTGATAAAAAAAAACTTAAAAGAAAGCAACTTTTGCTTGGACTCTTTTGCAGCTGGCTGGATTCGTGTACCATTTGTTGGAAGTTCGTTTTCTATCATAATGAATCCGAAATAGCCATCGACCATCGCGTTTTTTTGTTATAGTTATAGATTCAAGTGTATGTGTTTGTTTGGAAGAACATTTCAGGTGTATCTATGTGGAATTTTTGAAATTTTGAAAAACCCTTGTTCTTTAAAAAAGTATTAAATTCCCATTTTCGTCTTTTTAAAGACTTTTTTCATCACAGTTGGTTACACTTTATCGCGGCACTGTATCAAGGACAAAGTATAACAGGTGCCTGTTGTGAAAGGATGTCCTTTCTGCACCGAAATTTCGAGTCAAAAAATGTATCTAAGTGAAAATTGACAGAAATTTTTCGTTTAATTTATTTTTTTTTTGTATTTCATTGGTTACAAGTGTGTTTTGTGCGTTTTTTTACCAACAGGATATTAAGGGAAATATAAAAAAAAGGACTTAGGAGTATAAAAATAAATTACGGTCCGTCGCGCAAATAACGAAGTGAAAAATCATCTTCCTCTTGGCCGTAGTGCAAAATATATGTGCGTGTGGTGTGTATTCTGTATCCGCTGTACCCGACAATGGTGCTCAATAATAATGAAGTTGATATTGAAGGATGTTAAGGCAGCAAATCAGCAGCAGAAGGAGCAAACAAGTGCTAGAGCCTTAGAGTAGCAATATAAATAAAATACGAAACGAAATCTGTTTTTGTGAGAAAGAAACCAAAAGAAACGAAAACTTGAGAAACAAAACACTCGATCTAAAAAGGAATAAGTGAAACGCACCAGTAATGAAATAATCTTATCACTGTGTACATAATGTGTATGTATATTCTGTGTATCCGCTGCAAATTCTGTTTCATAAATTTAAAAATCTAAGCTGAAGGAAGGAAAGAAAACCGTATCATAATAATATACACTTATAGCTAAATAAATTAATAAAAATTTAAACAACTAATTAGTAAAAGAATAAAATGTTCATCAATCAGTCTCTTTCGCACACTCTCACTCAAATATCACACATAAACGCTAACGCATAGCCCGTAAATTGTAACTGAATTAGTGTTGTTGTTCAGCTCATTGTCGAAATCGTAATTAACCGTAAATTATTTTTCAAATAAGCAAAATAACGATCAATATATTTTGTAAATATTTGAAATTTTTAAATCCCAATTCGAATTCGTATCGTCGAGTATAGGGGAGTTTTAAAAGAAAGAACAACAAACTTTCCTATCATATAGAGAAAGTTTTGATAAATCACAAAATAGAACAAAACATACCTATATAAAACCAGAACGATTTTACGAAACTAATCACCAATAATGAGTGTAATTGTTGTAATCCAAAATTGGATCTAATTTAGAAATAATAAATTTTATAATAAAATAGCTAATTACGTATTTATGACAACAAATATCCAACTAAACTCAGCAGTCATCAATGTTGTTCAATTCTTTCAATCACATCGTCGTATATTATAATAAAAAATATATAAAATATAAATTAATGAAATATATATTATATAATAATATTGAATAACATTTTTAAAATCGTAATAAAAAAGAAATTTTTAACCTAACTTATACCACAAGGGGATTCTCTGCAGACTTCATCAACATACTGAAGCTGAAATTTTCGATGAACTCTTTAACTAAAATGTAAGTTTGTTCTGATTAATTTATTATATTTTATAATCTTAAAAATTTGTATTACATACTTACACGTGCTTGGGGATATCAATTTAAAACAACAGAGAAAATAACCGCGGTCCCACCATGGAACCCTGTGGAATACCACATTTTGATTTTGATTGTAATCGGCATTCATTATGGTTAACCTCTCAAAAAGAATTTGGGATTGTAATACATCAGGACCAATTGATTTTCTAGACTTGTACCTTGTGGTCCTGATGTATTATTTTCTCAATGGTATACTGCACATATTTACATATCTACCAAAGAAATACCCTGATTACTGTTTAGTATTTAGTTTTCTACTATTAAGGGATATTTAAATTATTTATATCAAAATCGTGTCAAACTGTTTTAACAGGAAGCGTCAATATAGTATTATGAGCGCAATTGTGTAGCGACTTAGGCCAAAAAAGTCTGAATTAGTATGTCTTTAAATCGAAGATTGATTCTTGGTTTAAAGCTATACATTTTGAACTCAATCGAGAGTCATGGTACTTCTTGGTAATTGTCATATCAAAAGCTGAAAAAAATAGACACATAACTCATAATCTACGCAGGAGTCAAGCGGCTTTTGTTCACTCGATAGACTTAAGGGTGTTAAGGCTCTGCTTTTATGCAATCAAATAAAAATATACATCGTGATTGGTAACTAATGGACATTAGACTGCGGATAAGTGTTTAATATAGCGAGGTTTGCAATGAACCTAATGTATTTGGTTAGGTTCCTCTTTAACGCGCTACGTTTTGTTGCCAAAACTTCAGGCTGATTGATTAGACAACTTTTAAATTGACGAGCCCTTCACAGACATTATCTGAATCTGCTCCACTTCGAGGACATAGCGTACTGTGATAATAATTTTGTTAACATTAAAGAACATTTTAATAACACTATAAAATTTATTTCATGAACAGCTTCTCTTATTTACGTAGCTAAGTAAGTTGTTAGGTCGGCCATCGGCAATCAAAACAATACGGTGTACGATGTAGATGCCATATTTTGAAAGGCACAAATCCGATTAAGCCTCCACGTGGTGGTCACCATTAATTTTTTCCCCAAGTAATAATAATATTCGGCGCGACAGACCATTGCGGTCCAAGGCCTTACTTCTCGCAACCATTTGTGTTGAGCATGTATGTTTTTGCACAAGAATGGAGGGGACCTACAGTTTAAGGCCGGATCAGAACGGCGGATTGAGAAGCATTCCGTAACAAGTTATTACTCTCGGAACGTTTGTCACCCATTCGCGAGAGATGGGACACCGTTGTTACTGGGATTCGAACCACGAACCATCTGCTCAGAAGTCCATGCTCTTATCCACTGAGCCACGGCGCCCACCCCAAATAGGTTTAGCTAATAATTTGCTTTAAAGTCACGTTGGTGCGAGGCAAATAACCTCGCCCGTAAAAAACATTATCACCGAACTATCGCAGGAACAGGATCGAACATGGTTTGTAGACCCAAAGGAGAGGAAAAGATGAGATGAGTACGCACATTTGCCTTAAATGCCTGCAGATCATACAGTTGCGGAAACACAGAAACATTGCACATAATTACTGAATGACTAAAAAAGCAATGCCGAACAAGCAGGTTTTCGCAGTGGATCCTCCTGTGTAGACCCCATAAACACCCTGCGGATCATTATTGAACAGTGTGTTGAATTCCGGTCACCACTGCACCTGCACCCTACACCCGTTCATCGATTTTGAGAAGGCGTTTGATAATGTCAACAAACAGTTTATCTGGCATGATTGGTATACCCGATAAGCTAATAGCTATTATAAAAGCAACCTATGATGGCTGCATAGAGGAAAACTGTCAGAGGAATTCGAGATCCTAAGTGGGGTACGACAAGGTTGCATTCTATCGCCGATACTTTTTTTTGTTGGTGATAAGCGATGTACTTCGCGCAGCTTTATCTACAGGAAACGAAAGAAGGTATCAAAATCTAAAATATAATTTTTTATATTCCGCCAATGACGCGTGTGGCGCGTGTGATGGGTTGAATAATTTTTTTTTTCGATTCATGTGAGGTCCTTTTAAACCGCCTTCTTCACGACCTATAGAGCTGAAATTTTGTGAGAGTTTAAGTCTAAAATGGAATTTTTTATATTCGACGTATGACGCATGTCGTGTTTCGTGTGTGACGCGTGTGATGGTTTTAAATCGGGCAATTTTCTCGTTTTTTGTGGTCTTTTTTAACCACCTTTCGCATAAAATAAAGTGCTGAAATTTTGTGAGCGGCTCAATGTCAGTGGCCAATTTTAATATCCCGCGTTTGACACGTATCGTGTGTGGCACGTGTGAAGCGTGGAAAACAGAAAATACTTTGAAATATCCCCGACCTCAAAACAGATATTTTGGCGATTATTACCAAATAATAAGGGACTGTGTAGCGTGTTTCGATGTATACATAAAAGTTTGAACCCGAAAAACGAAGTTTATTTACATTTACTTGATATTTCTTCTTTGTTGAGAATGGTCAGCTTTTATAATGTCTCATGTGAGTAGTTAGTAGCAGTAGCAAATATAAGATGTTTCCTAATTGGTTCTTTGACGAAAACTCTTCATAGTGGTAATCACTTTAATGTCGGGATTGAGCAAACATTTAACATTCCACGCTCTTAGGTTTCCAACTAAGTGCTTTTAGTAGTAGGGTTATCAGCCATCAACGTGGTTAAATACAAGGCTCTACAAATAAGTGCGTAAGATTTTTTTCAAAACAATGAATCAATCGTTTTACCAGGTAAAAGAAACACACTGTACGATGATTTTAAACATCTAGGAGACACAAGAAATAGGATTACATTCTTTGGTATCGACTACAATTTGTGGAGATTCGACTATGTTCGACCACATTTTTCCGTACTCCCTAGAGGGGAGTAAACGGTGATAAAAAGCAAGAATGCTTTAAGGATATTTAGTGGCAAGTTTTGAAGTAAGCAACAGTGTGAATAAAAGTTCCGGAGAGTCATAGACATAGCGACATTTTCTACAATCGTTCTGTCAGAGACATCCCTGAGCATGGTATTTTATTTGGCGGATTAAGTTTAGTACGTTCAGTTGCCAACATTATTTCTTGTTTTTTATTCTTATATCTCAGTTGCAGTTTTATAGCACACCAGTATTTCTTAAAAACATAATGGTACGGTGGTGTAACCAGTAAATTTAAACTGCGGGACAGTGTTGTTCATATTTTAATCTCTGTCTATAGCTTTCATGAGTAAATCTATATTTGGATGCTTGGTTAAAAAACGTAGGTTGCAAAAAATCAAGAAAAGTGGAGATGATTTTATCAGAGAAGTTAATTGCCGTACATTTCTGATTTGATATGCAGCCTAATTCACAGTATAGTCAGTCGAAGTATTTTTTTTGGTTCATAAGCTATAACCTTTTCTTGGACTTTAAGCTACCTGGTGAATGCAATGAAATTCTTCAAGCAATGAAGAAGGAAATATCAGAAAATATTAAAGCGTTAACAGCTTTGAGGCCAGCACGTATGAAAAAGTCGTGAAATTTTTATTTCACTTGTGTAGAAAAAGGAATTTTATGTAAATACTGCTACAAATTCATTAGATAGCCGACCGGGGAGAGATTAATGACAAGCGCGGTGGCCCTAATAGACCAATATCTCTATTTCCCTTATCATTAATGCTGTTCAATAGAATGATATTAAAGCGCCTTCAACTATTAGTTGACTCGAGGAACCTAATCCAAAATACTAGCATGAATTTTGAACCTATCTTTGGTAGAACAATTACACACAGAATCGTAAAGGCTCTTTTGTACATTAGAGACAATCCCCTTCATGTGGATTTAAGTATTCTTACTGTTGTCCAAGAAATCAATTCATAAGCCATAGCATACTAATAAAGACTTCAAGAGCATTCTAAGAAGCAGGCAACAAATCTTCTTAACGTTTCTACTACACCGATGCGACATCGGCAAAAAATACCATCATACCACGACTGGTAACCTTGTCATTAATGAACTAATTGTATAAACCTTTTCCCGAAATATAGTAAACTGTAAGCCATCTACTTATTCCCTATTATTAATTAAGATAAGCAAACTCCTTGGCTCTTTCGCAGCTATTCTGTCCTGGTTTTTACCATGCAGAGAAGTTGTGGTTGTAAAAGTTTCTCTTTGCTTAACAGCAGAATTTCCTCTTGTGGAGCTAAGTATGTCTCTCAAAGTATTTTATCATTTTAGTGCTGGTTAGATATAGTTAGTGCTATAGTTTGTTTGTTTTTAAGTTGGACGAGATCACATGCCACCTCCATCCATGGAGTGCTTACACTTCTCTACACTTCATTCACCGCTGATTATCTTGATTTTGTAACCCATTGTACAAGCATATAAAAAAACCCCTAAGAAAGAATATAAATAACAAAGAAATACGATACTTCTATTTAAAAAGCAATAAATAATTCAAACGATGTTCCCTTTCCTACTGCAACACCAACACCAATACGTTTACCATTACTTTTTCATCCGTTTTCAGTATCTATATACTATGTATGTGTTACTTGGCAAGAAGACAAATATATCTAGCAGAGCAGATAAATTCAAACTGAAACTGAAATAATTTCGGACGTATTGTAGCAGAAAAAATCCTTAGAGTCGTAGGCTGGTTGGTATCCATATGAAAAACTTCGCTGGTGTCGTTTCTTATTACTACAACAGAGTTATATACATACATAAACACACACACTCACAAATGCAGAACCCATTTTATTGCTTCAAAAACGAAAGCCAACATAAACTTATCCTTAAAGATGTTGTTCATCATCTGCACAGTCATTGTGCAGCCATCGTTTGTGTCAGACGAGATAAACGGGCATCCCATCGGACCCCCCCTGTCACTACCAAGATATGAGCCAACCGAACCATGCGTACAGGATGTTGCGTAGAGAGAAACTATTTCTTTCATTTTTTTTTAAAAAAACAATACACAAAAACGCATTGGATCGCTGCCTGGGATCTCCGTCAAAAGAGAGAATCTAACTTTCCAATTGACTACTCACAATTAGTGGATCCAGCGACAGAAATTCTAGGGGTGGAAGTTGCTACGAATAGCTTTCGTCAGTGTGTCAGTTAGTCGTGCTATACAAAATCAACCGAATCGACAGATACCGTTTCTGGAACTGATACTGAAACTGACACTAAAGCACCGAACAGGAACAACTCGACGACGACGACTCAACAATGCGTTCCGTTCGATTATTTTCTTTGTCAGTGAACTTCTTGTGCTATTGTTGCTATTGTATCTGTTTGTACGTGTGTCCATTTTTATTCCCTTTTTTTTTGTTTGGCTTTATCTTGTAAATTTTCCTAACAGGATTCTTGTTTGTGTGGTTCAGATAAAAAACACATACATTTGTACGCATCTCTACCAGCTTCACCCACTTGCAACTGATGAACAAATTTAAGTCAATCAGGAGATAAAATGTACAAAAAGTTAGACGAGATTATAAAGGAATTTTAAAGATGACGACAGCTTAAAATTATTAATTTTAAAGAATGTATTTTTTTGCTTAAAGAAAATTTTAAGTAATAATGGAAAGGCTAATAAAATCCTCTCTATCCTATCTTTGGCAGCAACATAATGTGAGTTTGGTAAGCTGACCTAAAATCAAATCCGAAAAAAATTAAATTTAAAAAAAATGGAGGTGTGAGCACAACACAACATCTTCAGTAAATGTAAATTTTTTGTTTTTTTTTTCTTTGGACGCGACAACGTCTCACTACAAGGTTTTAGTGGGTATTTTTCCACTGTTAAATGTCCCACTGTTAAGTGAGAAACTGTAAAGTGAGACACTGTAAAGTGAGACACTGTTAAGAGAGACACTGTTAAGGGAGACACTGTAAAGTGAGACACTGTTAAGGGAAACACTGTTAAGTGAGACACTGTAAAGTGAGAAACTGTAGAATGAGACACTATAAAGTGAGACACTGTTAAAGGAGACACTGTTAAGTGAGACAATGTAAAGTGAGACACTGTAAAGTGAGACACTGTAAAGTGAGAGACTGTTAAGGGAGCCACTGTAATGAGACACTGTTAATGAAACCATATTGGGAACTAAGCCATTTCTCACGCGATTCGCATGAAAGGATTCGCATGTAGCACTAAGTTGCGACTATAAGACGTGTTCCTATGGACATTCTGAAATATGGTCTGGAATTTCGGGAACAAAGCAATTTCTCAAGCGATTCGCGTGAAAGGACTCGCATGTAGCACTAATTTGCGACTATAAGACTTGTTCCTATTGAAATTCTAAAATATGGTCTGGAATTTCGGGAACAAAGCAATTTCTCAAGGTATTCGCGTAAAAGGATTTGCATGTAGGACTAAGATGCGACTATAGGACGTGTTCCTATGGACATTCTGAAATATGGTCTGGAATTTCGGGAACAAAGCAATTTCTCAAGCGATTTGCGTGAAAGAACTCGCATGTAGGACTAAGATGCGACTATAGGACGTGTTCCTATGGACATTCTGAAATATGGTCTGGAATTTCGGGAACAAAGCAATTTCTCAAGCGATTCGCGTGAAAGAACTCGCATGTAGGACTAAGATGCGACTATAAGACTTGTTCCTATGGACATTCTGAAATATGGTCTGGAATTTCGGGAACAAAACAATTTCTCAAGCGATTCGCGTGAAAGGACTCGCATGTAGCACTAATTTGCGACTATAAGACTTGTTCCTAGGGAAATTCTGAAATATAGTCTGGAATTTTGGGAACAAAGCAATTTCTCAAGCGATACATATGAAAGGATTCGCATGTAGGACTAAGATGCGACTATGAGACTTGTTCATACGGAAATTCTGGAATATGGTCTGGAATTTCGGGAACAAAGCATATTCTAAAGCGATTTGCGTGAAAGGATTCGCATGTAGCACTAAGATGCGACTATAAGAGTTATTCCTATGGAAATTCTGGAATATGGTCTGGAATTTCGGGAAGAAATCAATTTCTCAAGCGATTCGTCTGAAATTCGCTATGTAGAACTAAGATATGACTTCAAGACTTGTTTTTATGGAAATTCTGGGATATGGTCATTAGAATCTGGAATTTTGGGAACATTTTGATATTTTGAGATGTCCCTTCGTGTATCCGTTCCACAGAAAATAAGATCTCTGTTTTCTTTTCTTTCATCCCGGGCAGATGTTGTCACGCTCATAACACACGGCCGTGTCTCGTTTGCTACTATGTGAAGGCAGTTTTTGCTGTAAGGACACATCAGTCTGTTTCTTTCCTTATTGTACATATAGATGATGCTCTGCTATTTTCTAGATGATGGCCAACTGTTTATTTTTGTGCTACTTGTTTTGCAGTCTCTTTCCAAAACTTTCCACCAACTATTTCTTTGTTGAATCCTTAAAAATTGAAACTCTATTTTTGGTTCACACATTTTCATCATCGAGATGAAAGAATAAATTTTCTCGGCTATGTGTAATAATTATTTATAATAAAGATGTATCTGTTTCATTTTGTCATCTCTCTCTATCTCTCTCTCTCTCAGGGAGCAACTCTCTTCGGCTAACTATAATTCTCCGTAATACGACTAAAAACCACACATTACAACCGAAAAAAGGACATTCGCATACTTAATACACTAACCTATATCTTTTGTCTCCCGTTTCAACCCTATTTACAATCCAGAAACACAACTACATAGCAATGCTCTTACTGATGAGGACAAGAGAGAGAGAGAGAGTAACATTCGCAAGTAACAATTGCTTGGCGTATATTGAGTACAGTACAGTAATTTTATGTACATCTGGGCACAATCGAAGTACTGCAAGCCCTCAAAGTCCTTGAGAAGTGGAAAATGGAGTGCGCTCTTGTGTGGGTACACATCAAGAACAACACAAATAATGGTCGGCGGTATGGAGTCGTTTACATTTTTATCTTTTGTTTTCCTGCAATATCTGTGATTTGTTCTGTGTGTTTGTGTGTGTATGCAAGCTGCAAAAATGCAACAGCTGGCAGGACCTTAAACTTACTTGAATTAATACTGTATTCTATATTGTTCTATTTTAAACCGTTATTCTTGACACTAAAAGCTTATAATTAAAATTAAAAGCTTAAATTGTTGATTTCGAAGCTAGTCGTGAATCTGTATTGTCGCAGGAGGATAGGGCATGTGATGAGTTGTGTTGTTTGAGGATAAGATTTTTATTTGGCATGCAATTTGGCCAGAAGGAGAACTTGAGTAGACACCCTATTAATGATTTTCTGGTAATATATTTACCCATGTCCCATACTATTAATACTATTTTTTTCGATGAAGTTGACAAGTGTGATACATACATCGCACATTTTCATTAAATCTTTCTGTTAAGTTGAGTTGTTAGTTGAAATCCAAATGTTCACAATAAGTTGGCTGATTGTCCATTACTGTCGTCTGTCACGACTTAGGTATGATGGATATTGATGCAAAATTGGACATGACAGCTCTATTACCATAATATGATTGCAATAAACGTCATTCATCAAATAGCCACACTTACTAGCGAAAGCCAGCGTTATCCATGCGTGGCGCACCAACACAGATAAAACGCCACTATCAATAATAAACTTATGTAAATACATTACATTATTTGTGGAGTTTTATTGTAGGCAATAAATTGTAATTCAAAAAAGCCATTCAGACAAGCAAGTCTGGAACGTCAACAAGTGGAACGTCGACAAGAGGGAGCTCTCTGTTATTGTGATTCTTGTGCTGCCATCATCATCACGATATCATTGAATTGATACCAATTTAATTTTTCGTTGAAATAAGATAAGATAGTAAAGCGAGCTTCTCAGCTCGCCATATGGATAGTTGTAATTCAGCCTAAAGACTGAATTATCTTGAAAGGATTTTATTTTTTTTCTCCTAACCCCCATGAATAATAAAAAAACTCAAAATTACACCATCGCAAGCTGAGCGCTTACCAATTGTTTTAAAACCAGTCCCATCAAATTCTGACTGTCAGAAGTCGCGATATACAACCGGACAATTTGACAAACCCACAAACCGACACACGTACGCTAGAAAATTTTTCTGGTCCTCTGATTATTAGCTTCGACCTTTGGGCTCGCAATAATAATAAAAGCACTTCTTTTAGTTTAATCATAGCTACTTTTTTGCAGAAGTTGTTTTTATAAAAAGTACTAACTAAAATTTTGTGGTAAAGATATAAAAGACAGTTGGAATACCTGTTGTCATAACTTTTGTTATCTTCTATCTTCATATGTGCTCGGTCTGTCTGCTGATCTGCCCGCTATTAGCTTAGAGAGCTTTTTAATAAACACCTCCGTCTCGTATACGTATTTAAATACTAGGGTTACCATTGTCTCATAATATAAAAACAACAACTGTGCTGACCAGTTCCTGGATTGACAGACTATAGCTGGCTTTAAGCAACTTTGTAACGTGTTTCGCTGCGGTAACGCTCGTCAATGTACGCATACCCAGCATTCTTCTTGTTTTCAGGTTGAATAATAAAATATTAATCTCTTTTTCTTTGATTTACAATGACGATGTATAACTACTTATAATACGTACTTAACAATGCCCTTAACAAAAATATATGTCTAACTACACATGAAAACTAAAATACGGAGTTATGAGAGTACATAAGATAGGTCGTGGCATATGTTGTAAATTCTCTAACATGTGTGCAAAGTTTTAATAAAATCGGGCTTTAGGGAGTTGGTTAAAAATTGATCACAAAATTTGGTGTGCCAGCCACGGGCACGCTAAGGTAATACAGAGAATTTAAAAAGAGCAATTTCCGGTTTTACAGAGTTGTGAGGGGTCTAGGGGGTCAGTTGAGAATGATGTTCTAGTCAGTCTGGCGGTCTGAAATCGAGAGGGGTCTAGGGCGTCAGTTGAGAAAGGTGTTCTTTCACGTAACTCAGTCTGACGGTCTGAAATCAGGTCGTCCTAGGTCGGTCGAAAAATAGCTCAATAGCTCAAAGAACCCAAAAAGACCCACTAAAAACTCTCAAACCCCCAAAAAGAATCACAAAAGACCCTCAAAAGACCCCCAAAAGACCCCGCAAAAACTCCAAAAAGACCAAAAAGGCCACCAAAAGACCCACTAAGGACCCTTAAACGACTCCCAAAAACTCTCTCAAAAGACCCTCAAAGGACACTCAACAGACTTCCTAAAAGACCATCAAAAAACTCCCCAAAAGACCCCCAAAAGACCCCCAATAGGCCATCATAAGGTCAACAAAAGAATCTTTAAAAAAACCCCAAAAGCCCTCAAATGACCTACAAAAGACCACTAAAATACCACCTAGAGGACCCTTTTTTTAAATAACTCTTCACAAATTCACAAAACGATCACAAAATTTTTTATTGAAAGCTGGAGAGGACAATGTCTGTCGGGCCAGCTAGTCTGATATAGATTTGGCATAGATATATCAACACCAGTGCTTACAAGTGGTTTAGAGTTTTATCGGAAGGTAGGATTCTTCCGGCGCCAGAAAACAAACGAATTTATCCGGGGTTTTTACCGGCAGACAGTATTTCTTAGGAGGCTATAATTCCTACGTTAGCAGGCAACTTATATGTTTTTTTATCGCTCCAAGCTTTCGTTGAGATCGGCTATCAAATTTTCTTCTTTAATCTATACAGTAGGTGGAATGCTGTGTCATACAAAGGACTCTGAAGTAGAACTTCCGCACCATGTGCCGTCTAGACTAGCTTCACTATTTCAATTTTCGGACGATGTGATTTTTTTCGTATCTTTTGTTTTTTTTTTTAATTCCCTTTTGCGTGCACGCATTTAACGAAAATATTTGCTATGCAACACTATTTAATTGCGGTTATAGATTACATTAGAATATTCCATGTTAGCTCCTATACATACCTTTGTTGATAACAGCACTCCCAACTTTCAACAGACGAGCTGTTTCTTGCTCACGTCTCTGCTGTTCAAAAGTCCAACTATAGAATGCATTACGTCTTGCGCAAAATAACCTTAACGCACGTCCACTAGCTTGTTCTGTAACTGCAGCCTTACTATTAGTCGCAAGCAAGTATTTCGAGCATTTTTCAGTGTCTGTTTAAATTAAAAGTTGATCACAATTTCATAAGACGAACAGTTTATTCGGTGACAGGATAAAACAGAAAAACAAATTAAAGAAACCAAATGACATCCTTCTGAGCTGAGCATCGCTACGGTGATATTTCCATCGGTGACCCAATTATTTTGTTTACCAACAAAATAAATAAAAAACTTTCATCCCAGCCAATAGACACTAACCGAAATGATATACTATCGTCCGAGGAGTACACTGGTGGCTGTATCGCTGCAACTCTAAATTAGTGCGAATTTTTTGTTTGAATTTAATTTCACATGCAGTTCAGTTAGTGCTGAATGTATCTACACATTCACATGGACACTCTCTGCATTTTGTTTTTGAATTTATTTATCATGTGGCTTGGCAACCTCATTAGTTGTCCTATTGTTGTCTGCATGAGCGATAAATTATGCAGCTACAGTATATTAGTGGGTTGCCCTTATTGCGTGCTTTGTTGTCGAAATTTTGCAAACAATACGCTATGTGCATAATAATTGATAAAACGACTTGTTGATACTCGCTTAGTTGTGAGCGATTAAATATTTTTTTCATCTGGAATAGCACATATACTGATAATGGCATATGTCCTGAGGTTTAGTGGCTCTGCTGGGTGGGTCAGTTGCCAATAAAGTTAAACATTAAAACCGAATAGCCAAGCGTTGATGTTGCATACCAACCAGTGTACGAAGGAAGCAACAGGAAAGCTGTCTTGGAGAAAATAATGGAAATCGCAATGCAATGTAAAAGCTCCTACACACACTAACATTGCCATTCCTTTCTAGCAAATATTAACCACCAGTTGCACTGCACAAGGAACAAAGCGGATGTCGCGGCGATACCAATAATGAAAACATTGTACAAGGAGCTGCAGAGCGCGCACAATATTTAACTCCCCCGGCCCACGGCTGCACACCAATTTTTTACCTCCGCTAACAGTTGGTTTCTACCGCACAATATGCACAAATACACGCACACAGCGCACCTAGTACCGCAACACACAAAGCCCAACACGAGAGCATACAGTTGACCTATTTTGTGAAAAAAGTTCCTCCTCCCTCATCGTTGTCGATGTCGTTGAATCTCGCTTAGTATGCTGCAGAGCAGGACTTAGCTTGAGAGCCGGCTGGTCGGAGCTGTATACTATATACGGATATCGTGGACACACCCTCCGTTGC
Organism: Nephrocerus scutellatus; assembly: GCA_947095585.1. Classification (NCBI taxonomy): domain Eukaryota; kingdom Metazoa; phylum Arthropoda; class Insecta; order Diptera; family Pipunculidae; genus Nephrocerus; species Nephrocerus scutellatus. The sequence continues at coordinate 99,707,941 of OX352764.1, forward strand.
ACATTTTATCAAGCAAAAGCGGTATTCACCCGGGATCCGCAAAACGCAGGTTCACGCAGTATCCTACCAGCTACCGTATATCTTTAACTCTAGGAATTCCATTGAAGTATGTTAATAAGTTCGGGGGAAAAAGTATACATTAACATACAAACACACATACATAACGAGTAAATTCAGGAGGAGGTACATAGTTTATCTTTAGATTGAATAGAAGTGAGGCCGAGTAAAACTCGACAATCTCCTGACAACCCTTCGGGATTCTTTACTATACTCTCATAGTATTTGTGATGCAATTGAAAGCAGCACCAGCAACATCACTAGCATGAGTATCGGATGGCGGAAAACGGAAGATGGAAGACGAAAAGTGGATGACGGCAGATGATGGTGCGGCCAGCAGTGTGCAGTAAGTGAAATCCTTGCAAATTAACAAACCATCAAACCATTGCCATACCATTTGAATTTACAGTAACAGAAAGGAAGGTTCGTTAGGATGAAGTTGATGCAGACAACTTCTAGTACATCTCCTTCCTTTTCTAAATAATTTGTATATAAAAATAAATAAAAAACACCCATTCACACATACACACACACTGTATCGTCGTGTCTACTCAGCAGCAAAGTAATTGACCAACATTTGCAATAATGTTTGCCCCAATAATCATCATTTGAAAATATGGATAATGCCGAGAAGCACCAGAATCACTAGTGATGAGGATGAGTATATTGCCGTAAGAAGCCGGAGGGAAAATTTAAATCGCATCAACTTCTTTAGTATATTTTTCTAATTGATCGTGTTGGAGGTTTACATGTTTAACCTTAGGCTAGAGGAATATTTAAACACAGTGGATGTCTTTTAAACTCAGTTGCCCATCAAATGAATCGATTTAATGTACACACACAGGACACATGAAGATATTTGAGTCAAATAGAAAGAAGTCTGAACTTTTATAGAAGAGACGAAAGTTATCCAATTCCGCATCTTAACCAGTTACTGAGTTTGATTGTTACTGGATATCTATTGCAATATATGGCAAACCTATTTAGGCTATTATGTGTTTTGATACCTTTCCAGTGAAGTTTGACATATTTTTTGATAGTAATGGCGGTCAGCAGCCGTAAAAAACTTTATTATGAAACCAAAGAAAGCCCAAAGTTGAATACCATAACTCCATATGGGTTTTATAATTTGCTTTTAAAGCAAAATCGGTCAGCAACCAGCAAAGTAGGGCGAATAACACAGAATGCCTCAGAAATGCATGTGGCCGCAACTATCTCTGACTAGTGGAAGTGCGATCAAACCTCCACGTGGTGGCCGCTGGTAATTTTCCTCTAGTACAGGAAAAGCGAAATGATCGGGCTAGTCCCTTCAAAGTACGATAGGAGCGAGGCCAATAATCTCGCCCGAAAAAAAACATATTACGGAACTCCAAATCAGCCTCGGATACACTGATGAACGACGACGAACACGGCAACGAAAACGGCTAAACGATTAACGAATTTTCTCATGGAACGTACGCTCACTGTACTGTACACTTCCCCGTGGGGGTCCAATTCCAGCATAATTATTTAGGGGACATGTTATTTATTTAGGACGGGATATTAAGCAAGGGTCGTCGGTGCTTAGAGTATACTCCGGATGAGTAATGTCTTCGTACTTGCGACCCGAAGTGGAGCACTGGTACTTAGAATCTCTTTATGAGCAAGTCTTTGTATTTAGTGGTTCATTTCATACAAGACTACAGGTCTGTGGTAGAGGACAGACGGGAATCTTGTATTCCAAAGGCCTAGGACTTGGGGAAATCCTAGTGGAAAATGATGGGGTTCGCGGTTCCGGACGAATGTGCTGCCAGGGTCTGCTTTTGCAATCGCCCAGGCACTCATTCTGAAAGAGCTGAGTCCCTTGATGTCAGACCTCACCAAGGTCGCGTTGGTACCGCGGGAATTGTCCGTGCTCACAGATTAAATAAGGCCGACCGTAAGGTTCGACCGGTCTGAGGACAATTGTGGTTAAGGACCCAGCTCGTTCTGGGGATGCAACGCGGGGGCTGCGGTTTACTCTCGAAGAGAGGACTGCTAAGTGTAGTACTTATTCTCACGAGTATGCTTAATGGCGCAAGCTAGGAAAGCGCGGGGCTCACGCTCTAACTCTCAAAAGGTGTACTGTACACTAAAGCTGCACAGCAACTAGCCGATATACAGTCAAAATATAATGCTGACAAAACAGCAAATCCAGGAGATGCGGTGGACAGAAAATGGTGTCTTATAAAAATCAGAATATGACATATATTACAGCTGCCATGCAAGACATCATGTGCTCGGGGTGGGATTTCTAGTCAGCAAAAGAGCGAAACCCACCGTTATCAGCTTTAAACCAGTAAATGAAAGGCTATGCACCCGGTAAATTTAAAAACATAAGCCTCATAAACGTTCACGCACCTACAGACGATTCCCCAGACGATGAAAAAGAATAATTATTTGAGTCAGTCGAACGGGAACTCCATGTCTGTCCTCAGTGCTGTGCTGCACAACTTTCAATAAATTGATTTTCCTGGGGGTCTATGCTTTTGTCTTCTGGTGATCTTCTGGGAGTCTTTTGAGGGTCTTTTGTGGGGTATTTTGTGATTATTTTGAGGATCTTTCGGAGATCTTTTTATGATTCTTTTGGGTGTTTTGGGGTCCTTCGGGGAGTCTTTTGAGGTCCTTTGTGGGTCTTTTGAGGATTTTTTGGAAGTCTTTTGAGGATATTTTGAAGGTTTTTGGGAACCTTTGAGAGTCTTTTGAGGATCTTTTGGGGGTATTTTATGATTCTTTCGTTGGTCTTTTGGTGGCCTTTTGGTGGTCTTTTGGTGGTCTTTTTGGAGTCTTTTCTTGGTCTTTTAGGGGTCTTTAATGGGTTTAGCCGTTCTCAAGTAATGCGGTTACCAACGAACATCATTTTACTTTTATTCATGTGCTAGTTATTCAAACGACCAACGACCATAGCGTAGTTTCTTGAATAGGTTGATATCTCTGATTATTTCCTATAATTGGCTGTTCACCTACTTCTCGAGGAAAGCCTGCAAACAGAACTGAATATATGCAGCACAATTTTCTGCCCAAAGAGTCGAAGTCACTTTTAAAAAAGTCTTTGCTTTGGTATCATAAAACTGGACTAGAAATATTAATAGGACCTTAATATACAGACTTCTTGGTAGCCAGAGCAAGGACTTTGCTTTCTAATTACCTCTTGATTCCAAGTGTCAAGTGTTTTTAAAACAGAAATGAGATCGACAAAGGTACCAAAATTAAGGCTGTCTATTGTAATTTTTGAGAGGTTAGGTCCGGACCCCGAATTTAGATCAAAATATTACGATGATGAATGTAATATACTGACTCGTACGTTAGAATTTGGAGTCACCTTTTGCTAACAACAAATACTTTGTCTTGATCAACTGTCAACTGTCAAAAAGCTTTTTTCAGTCTCCGTCTCAGTGCTTAGCATCACCAGTGACTGTTCAATGGGCTCTGTAAATGATTTCGATGTCCTCAGCGTAAAGCGTATGTCAGCATCAGCAAGGAGATACTAAAAATATTGTCGTTTTGATACAGAACTGCATTTTTCATAGACAGACAGATATCCTCCATCGTCATCTTTCACTGTAAAACCTGTTTGGTTGATAAACCAAAACTTGACTCTGTATATCTCGCATCTGTAAATGTAAATGTCACTTTTGCTTTTGCAAAGATGAAGAGAGAGATGAAGAGAGATGAAGAGATGATTATGGATCAGCCGTCTTAGCTATTATTCTGCGAAACTTAAATATCTCGTCTATTGTGGATGTTCCCATCGGCGCAGGGACATAAGTCCCAATATTTATCCCGATCGGTTGGGACATAAGTTCCTAATTCGATTTGGGTCTAATGTCCCATTTAAGTGGGTCATAAGTCCCAAAGGTAAATTTTGGGACTTATGTCCCTGCGCCGTTCCCATCATACAACCGCTAATAGGGGCCAACCAAGTTTTCGATTAATGGTTCAGGCGTTCACAGAATACGAAAGATACATATGATCTTATACGTTATGTTATGATGACTTATTCCTTTATTTTCCTAGCGCATTTAATTTGATCTTAGTTATCGTGGATCAGACAAACAATGAGAAGATTCTATTCAGCTTACAAAATCTTAAAGAAAAGTTGGTGCTCAGTTAAGTTCAGTTTTCAAATTTCTTTCAAATTCTGGTGCAATCCTTCATTTTAATTTCTTTTATATTTGCGAGATGGATGGAAGTGTTGGTTCTGGTTGAATTGTTCTTTCTGTCTACAAAGTGGAATGTTTGGCTTTATTGCCTTTTAAGGGACAGCAGAAAGGTTCGTTTCTTAATTTTTGCGATTTTACTATAAGGTGTCCATTTCTTATTATTACTATTCTAGCAGCATTGACAAAAGTTCGTACTCGTAATTCCTATTCCTGAAATAGCATCTCCCAATGTCTTTATACTTCTCGCCTTTCTGCTAGTAAAGCTCACAAGCATGTCCCATCCTTTTTCGTAGTACCGCTGCCTCTTGTCTGCTAAGCAAAAAAAGGCTTTTTAGTCTGCTTTCAACTGCAGTGCCAATATATCCAGTTATAGTCCAAACTTTTGAATAGGCATACATTTTCCAACAAATTTCGCACAGATGGTAACTTTCTACTGATATTCCATATGAATATTATGAGAATTGCAGCATAAATTAAGCAACATATTTTTCTCAGTCTCTCCCCCACTCCAATGCACAATGAAATTCTAAAATGAAAATTTCTAATCACAACTCTATGGTCCCTTCGCTAAAACAATAAGTGCCGAATAACAATAAAAGGCAATGTGCCAATTCTCCTTAAGTCCTTAAACTGCGGGAGTAGGAAAGGAAGCTGTTTGTTCGTCTTTTAAATGGGATACTGGAGCTTAGCAAAGTTTACTGCTAAGCCCTTTATAATTTTGAATAATACGCCAATTTATTATGTCGCTAAGGACTTGAAATATTTTCAGTTCTAGGGAGCAAGGTTGCAGGAGCTATTTCAATAAATTAAAGCGATGTAAGAAATCTAGCGGCAATTAATTTGACTGAAAAATTAACGTTTTGTACTATATGTATACTCAAGATGCTTATTTTCCATCTTTAGTGTATCACTTCGAGACCATAAACTTTACACCTCACATAGTTGTAGAGAGTAAGAATTGCAAATAGGTAATAGAGAAGGAGCTTGAGTAAACTGAGATAGATGGAGAACCAGTTAACACTTTACAAATTACAACTCATAGAATTGAGTTTGAAGATTTCGATAACGAAGTGGAGAAATTTATTTGATTTTGGGGTCACCCTTAGCCGGATTTTGTTCTATGAAATCACCTTATGCTTTCCCAACTTGTTCTATGTAAAAAATTTATCAGTTACGTTGTAAGCTTTTTACCATTGACACTTTTTTGACACTTTTTTTATATGTACATCAATGATGTCTGGTACCCATACAATATAAAAACTGACCGAAAGAATTCACTTTTTAAGTTCTTCCACTTCTTCTTTTGATAATAAACTAAACCTTTATTCTATTTTTCTGTTACTGAGTCTTATGCCTTCATCATCATATTTGGCTCTACAAGCGAGGTGAGGTCCTGAGCTCTCGCAAAAAACTAATCCACCGGTCTTGATTTGGAACTGATGTCATTTACGGATTATTCTTTAGAATATCAAAAGGTTAAGAGATAATTATCATACCATATCCTTGCGTTATTGTAGTACCATAAAAATTGAAGTATTGGTTATTAATAAAAAGCACAGTCCACCCACAGTCAAATGAAAATTCTTTCCAACTGATCTGAAGAAATAAATTAATTATTGAAGGTGGTGGAGGTAGAATGAATCGCAATTTTCCCTAACATTTCATTTTAGAGGAAACCAAATCGGAACTGTCTGCAATGTGCATTCTTCTAAAGTGCAAATCGCTTGAGGAACTTTAAAATAAGTAGTTGTTCTTCTCACAGTTTTGCTTTTCATTATACGCCGAGAAACTTCTTCGTAATGCATCGTTTGAGAGAAATTCCTGTAGTTTTTGGCATTATTCCGATCTGTAGGAAAAGGAAGATACATATTTGAACTTGCACATCTGTAGCGGAAGTAGCTATGTTAATTAATGAGTAGAAAATTTTCGAGATTTTTATTGGAGCACATGTTGAGCACATTATGTTGCGGCATCCATATTATACCCACAAGATTTTCCTGAAAACTTCATCCCAATGTAAGGGAATATTTTGTGTGAAATATTTTCGTGACATGCGTTTTTTTTATAATGGATAACCTTTTTTTGAGTATTTCAATAATAAAATTTACAAATATCTTAATTTAATTTAATTTGATCCAATAATGTTAACGACGGTTGCTTCGTTGATAAAGAAAAAAGAAGAAACCTTGGTTGGCTAGAGACTACGTACTGCCATGCCGAGGTTTCAAAAAAAAATGCCATACTATGTTAGAAACTGTGTCTAACTGTTTCTAATTAATCTGTAAGTCCACTTTCCCTTTTTCTGTTTATATTTGGTATTCTGGCAGAAGCACTTAGAGTTGTATCAGACCTCTTCTGATGCTCCTTCAATTATGCATTGTTTTACTATCATGATCCCTCTTCTTCGCATAGACCATCAGGTATATTAAAAGCATCAGTACTGTCTTAGAGCTGCTTTTTTACTCTGAACAGTGGCCTTTTTCATCCTGGAGAACGTAGACTTAGATTCCACATTAATACAGTAACATCCGGGTGCCATAAAGTGGTATACGGATAGATGAAAGAAGGCAGAAGGCACGGGTGCTGGATTATTAGGGCCACGAACCAAACACTACATATCGATGGGGATATTTCAGGCAGAAGTACATGCCATTGAAAGATGTGCTCACTTCAATCTGGAAAAGGACGACATGAGGCAGGAAATAGCAATCATGACAGACCGCCAAGCTGCTTTAAAAGCTCTAGACGCATTCCACGTCACATCAAAACTGATGGAGGAATGCAAAGCGAAGCTTAACAGGCTTGGTGAAACCAACAAAGTATGTTTATACTGGGTGCCGGGACACAGCGGCATAGAAGGCAAGGAAGCTGCGGATAGGCTCCCGAATAAAGGAGCAGAAACTCCGCTTGTAGAACCAGAACCCTTCTGTTGCATAGGGGGTACCACACAATGCGGGAAGAGGTATGCAGTATGAGTAAGGCAGCCGCTTCCGAAAGATGGAAGAATCTCCCAGGCCTACGGCAAGCAAATGAAATGTTGGGGAACTACAACCCAAAAAGGTCCCGCCTAATATTGGGACTAAGTAGAAGTAATGTAAGAATCATTACGCGACATTGCAAACTGAAGGGACACCTAAAGAAGTTAAAAATAGAAGAGGATGGAAGCTGCAATCTCTGTGTGGGAAGCGGAGGAGACCCTATGGCATCTACTCAACGAGTGCGGAGCAACGATCCGCCAGAGAAGAGACCACTTGGGAACCCACGCAATCTCGGAGCCTGTGCGACATTCACTGAACCCGCTCCATATTATTGGATTCTTAAGAAGCATTGGTATGGACGGGGTGCTATAGGGACGGACATGCACTGGCAAGTCAGGGGGAGCGCAATAGATCCATATGAGTCGCAGTGCTACAACACCCCATTTAACATCATCATCATATGTGCGCAAGTATTGTTTCAAGTCTAGATATGGCAACCTTCATTTTGGTTGCTTAAATAGAAGTTTTGGCTGTCATCTTTCTGTTTTCATATTCGCTTAACGGTCTGCATACGGGGCTTTTCATTCACTGACCAAAATTCAAGTATGAGGAGTGTCGTTCTATACTTACATAGGTTTCTGTTCCAGTTTTGTGACCTTGTCTGGTTAGTTTTTCAGAGGAACTTCCAAGGATTGTTCCTTGATGGAGCAAAGGTTTTTTTTTGTCGTTTCAATACTCGTTAAGCTGTTTGTAATGCATATTAGCCAGTAATTTGTCTGCATTGTTATTCAACTGGTGAAAGACCTTTCTTCAATTGCTCTCTTCTGTCATTGTGACTAGATGATCTCTTTTGCGCAAATGGATCATCGTTCTAATCTGGTCAATCAAGTCCAACATATCTCCCAGCATATCATTATCATCTCAAAATGTTCTTGGCATCATCATCAATGGCCACCAAATAAAAGAAATCTCTATCAACATTTGCTTCAAAATTAGTACTATCGGCCACATCAGATTCAAAGGTTTTCCTTTTTTTAACTCATGTGTTAGTTTGTGGCCTCAGCCATTGCTACATGGCATTGTGCAAGTCCGACAAGCTCAATTGCATCACAAGAATTAACTGAATTTGGGATTTACCTCAAAATTGAAATGGTGGTGACTGAGAGTCACCGGGTGGGTGGATTAAGGTTGATAATGATTCAGCAAAAGCTCGTTAATTGGATAGGTTTTAACGAAAAAAAAAACTTAAAAGTCTATCCGATAAATAAATAAAGAAAACCGTTGACATTCGTAAATAAAATCGTTCCTTTTGCTTCTGCTGAGAAAATCTGCACTCATCAATCAATATTTGCGCCAGTCAAATACAAGCTCCATGTCAATCAATAAATTGTGTCACCATTGTGAGAATTGGCTGCATATTCAGAAAGCAGAAAACAGAAAACTGTCAACCAATCTACGTCCTACGTCCTAGCTAATCCTAACAAATCCCACCATCTAACAAAAGTGCATAAATCCATGATATACCATATGTCGTCCTAGTCGTACTTGCACCACTTTGTCGTTCATTTATTTTTTTTTTTCATTATTTCTGCCATTCCGCCTGTTATTGCGTGGCGTGTGTCCCTTCAGGTAAATGATGACGATTCCGATGACAGCTGAACGATTTCCATCCTGCTATAGCACCATTCATTCGTCCTGTCATTGCTTTGTTCGGTTTTTTTGTGTTGCGTTATTTTTATAAACGAGTATGTTATCCCGGTTAGTAGGCCCAGGACTCATTCGCTATTGCTATATTGTTGTTGTGCTTCATTTGTTGCAATAAAATATTTGATTCGGTTTGGCACGGTCGGCTGTGCGAACCTTAGAGTCGGTGTGTGCCGATTTCCTTCTTATCCCTTTGAGGGATAGCATAACCCGATTCTCACGTATGGAGTGTACCTACTCTATGTCTATATAATATACAGGAAAGGTGAAGTAATAGAATTAGAATATGCATCTAAGACAAGTTATCCTAGATGGCAGACAAAAATTCTGTTGGTCTAAATTCTGAAGAACTTTATGAGCAGACAGACTTGGCACAGGCAAAATTTTCAAAAGGAGTTGTACGATTTGGTTGTTCCGATGTTTTATTGGTTGAATTTATTATTTAAGAAATTAGTCTCAGCATATAGATGGAGCATTTTGAATTATTCTTCCTTGTCATGTGTTACACATTACCAGGTAAAAGCCTGTGGAATTATTTGAAAGCCAGTTGAAATTAATAAAAAAAATGTCCTGAAATGGAAATTTACATCAATCTCTCTAAATTTCCTTATACGATAAGAAAAGGGTTTTTTTTGCTTAAATGAAGGGTATACTGTCAAACGAGCTCACTGTTTATCATTTATTTTTCCAGAGTATATGGCAATTTATCATGAATAGACTCCTGTTTAAATAGCGTTACCAAATTATCCAAATTGACTTTGAAATTCAGTCATCGATTCACGCAACTTATAGGACGGACACATAATCGTCCATCTGAGTAAGCCAACATTTTTTTAATACCCTAACTTATATAACAGGGACTGCGACCTGAAAGATATATTATATCTTAGGGTTTGTTTATTCTAAGAGACATACCACCTCCCTAATGAACGATAGTTAATCCTTAGTGGAGGAATTTCTCAACTCCACTATCGAACATATTTCCTTGTGAAAGATGCGTCTCCAAAGTATTGCTGGCCATTCACAGAGAATGTGCTCGGATGGCTCTTCATCTTCCGAACAGAACCTAATTCTGTCATTCTGAGCCTAAGCCAATTTTGTTGAGGTGATATCGCAAGCCTCAATGATCTGTAAGAAAGCTCCTAGAGTCCAAAGGATTCTGGGAACAATTTCTTGTGATAGGGAAAAGCAAAAAGTTCCCAGAGAAGCCAGGAAACGTAAAATTTTAAAAAAAATTTTGAGTTTAAATTACTTAAAACTACCTACCCGGAAAAGCTACTTGTATGATCACATATATTTTTCATTTTTGAGAACGGTAAAGGGTCCCGGACGTTCTGATGACCAGGCAGTGTACCCCCTCAAAAGGGGATTCGTAGACCTGCAGAGCGTCCAAGGCCTTTAGATATGGGGCCTGGATGTGTGTTGACAAGGTGATGGATTCCCAAAGGGGAGTACATCTAGTGATGTATTCCCGAAAGGAAAGTCCACCTGCACGGGCATCTACGTTTTTCATCCTACAGGGGCCCTTTTGTGGTGACCCTGTGCTAAACTGATTGCGACAAACGATGGTTTTTTACCAGATGGTTTGTGGATTTTTTGGTTCCACAACCATGGTAACCAAATGAGAATAGTATGATAGAGAGATAGGTAGGTTGTTGGATGGTGAGGTAGTAAGATATAAAGAATGTTAGTGAGATATAGATTTTGAATTGGTTTAGGTTTAGATTTAGGTTTTAAGATTTAGATTTTAAGATTTAGACTTTAGATTTGGATTTAGATTTAGATTTAGATTCAGATTTAGATTAAGATTAGGATATAGATTTAGATTTAGAATATGTTTAGATTTAGATTTAGAAATAGATTTAGATTTAGGATAGGTTTTGATTTAGATTCAGATTTCGATTAAGATATAGATTTAGATTTAGGTTTTGGTTTTGATTTAGATTTAGATATAAGAGAGAAGGCAGTACAACATTGGGTTAGATCCTGTCATGGAAGTCATCGGCGCATCAACTTCGCATGTGCGGATTACGCCTATCCCGAGGGAGTTTGCAGCGTAGATGCGCTCATGTATAGACTCGTCTATCCCATGGCAGTTCAATGTTGTGTACCCTTCCTCCATATCCCAACCATGGTATCCAGTTAAGAATAACATGATAGAAAGATAGGAAAATGGTTGGTTGTTTAGATAGTAGGAATGTTAGTGAGATAGTTGGATGGATAGGTTAGATAGTAAGTTGAACGACTTTTTGGAAGAGAAGGTAGTACAACACTGGGTTAAGTCCTGTCATGGAAGTCATCGGCGCATCAACTTCGCATGTGCGGTTTACGCCTATCCCGAGGGAGTCTGCAGCGTAGACGCGCTCATGTATAGATTCGTCTATCCCATGGCAGTTCAATGTTGAGTACCTTCTTTCCATATCCCATATGGCGCTGAATGAATTTTCCGGGGAAAAGGCAGTTCAACACTGGGTTAAATCCTGTCATGGAAGTCATTGGCGCATCAACTTCGTATGTGCGGATTACGCCTATCCCGAGGGAGTCTGCAGCGTAGATGCGCTCATGTATAGATCCGTCTATCCCATGGCAGTTCAATGTTGAGTACCCCCACACAAGAAAACCCATCAACTAGGGTCAACATGAAATCAGAAGTTCAGTCAGAAGTTAGAAGGTATGTTGTCAGTTTCATTGTATGATTGTCAGATTGTCATTATAGGTAAAGATTATTTGTTGTTATAGGTAAAAATTTTGTTTGTAGCTTTTTTTGCCAGTTTCTTATTATACTTGTCATAATAGGTAAAAAGTTTGTTTAATGTATGTGTGAAAAATTATAAGTAATAAAATTAATTAGTAGATAAATAATAGAGTGTTTAATTGAGGCAGACAGATAGGCCGTTTTTTTATAAATCAACCGTTCTAAGACAGAGGATTTCATTTAACCCGTATTGGGTTTTTTAGCAACTAGGTTGCTTTTGTTGGTGGCTCGGAACGTTTTCGACCTCCACCACGAGGTCTCATCAGCGAGCTTTTACTCGGCCTGAGTTGGGAAGGGTCAGTTTGGTATTAACCAAGAAGCAGGGTCAATAAGGGTTTATTTATTAATAAATAAGTTATGTTGAACAAATAAGTAAGAAAAGTAAGAAAATTCATACCTTGTGTTTTATATAGAGTGTATTGAGTTTGTTTGTTTTTTTGTCATCTGTGGTATATTTGTATCTTCATGTGTGTTTATTGTACTCATGTGCGTCCCTTGTTCTCGTGGTTTTAGTTAGGGTCCATCGTGATCTTTTTCTTCTCACAAGTTAACAATCACATACTGGTTTTTCACTCACTTATAAGACAAAAATCTCAATTTTTTGGAATGGAAACACACAGTTTTTAAAAAAATGTTTTAACAAAATATTTAGATTGAAAAGGTACTAACCAAACCAAAACAAAATTTGCAGCACGAACTTTTAAGATGAAAAACTCACGTTATTTATAAAATGTGAACAAAATGTTTTGGAACTAAACAAAAGATTTAAAGCACGAACTCGCGCGAAAACGACAACCGTTTTATACGGTAGTTTGACACTGAATAATATCTGTCGAGATATCATGTGCCGAAGTTGGCTTAGTTCCTATCCTTGTACGTTTGCAAAGTGCGAACGCGATAAGGGTTGCAGATGTGCATACAGGATTGTTGCTGATTCCTGATGCTATTCCTATTAAAGACAAGATATCCTTATAGGAGAAGGTCCTGATTGATTATTTGAATTGCCTAAGCTCCGGGACGCTTTCCCAGTCTGCCAGACGAAGTTTGTGCTCACAACAATTTATCAGTGCTGTGGCGCCAACCCAATTGAAACCACAGTAGTGTTCAGGTCCGAGACAGCCCTAGCTAGTTCATCTGCAGATTTGTTGCCTGAAATTCCCTGATGACCAGGGACCCAGACGAGTTTGACTTTGTTGTGTTTTGCAAGAGATTGCAGTCCATCGTAACAGTTTTTGACTGATATCGTATCCACCAATTTGGACGAAAGCGCTCTAAGTGCTGCATTGCTTCCTGAAATCAGATATGAAATCATATATATTCTCGCGCCTTTAATTCGTTTATTAAAGTTAATCCCGGCGCAGATCTCAATGGCATGGAGTTCTGCTTGGAAAACCTATGGACTTTTATCCATTGGTATCGAGAATTTTGTGTTGGGTCTAAAGTAACCAGCTTCAACTCCAGTTTCCATCTTGTATCCATTTGTGAACCAGACTAGACCTCTAGCGTCCAATGCAGGAACACCATTGCACCAGTTCGCCCGGTTCAATATTTCGACCTCAAATTTCCTTACGAAACTTTGCTCCTTGACCATAATGTCGGGGATAATGCACAACATGTCTCTTTCAGAAATTGAGTCAAGAATTTTCCGGTGACCCACATAGTCACCCGGTTTGTACCCGTATTCTAGTTGAAGCTTAAACGCGCATCTATCAGCCGTCTTCCTGATGAAGATATGCAACAGTGAAAGCCCTACAACAGCTTCTTATGCAGTCGTAGGGTAGGTGTGTATGGCACCTGCTATACCTAGACCTAGACCTAGACAGACAGCTCTTTATATCTTCTGAAGCTTAGTTGCCGTTGTCCGTTCAACAGATTTCGGCCACCAAACGTTGGCTACGTACGTGATAACAGGACTCACTGGCAAACAAGACCATAGTGGCGCGTTCAATAGCGGACTTGAAATGCGAATTCCAGTTTTTCCCTTTATCAAGGATGAAGCTACAGGCATTTCGACAATGTTTTCGCAGTTTTTCCCCCAGTGGCACGTCTTGGATCGTCTTAATGCAGAGTTTTACTCCGTAAGGACGAAATTATATTCGTCCCAACTCTTCGTGCGCTTAGTATAGTTGAAGAGTTTTCTAACTTTCTTCCTTAGCTAAGCCAGGGAACCTTTCGTTTATACAAGCTGGGTTTAAGCACACAGCTGTCATGATAGGAAGAGAGCAACACATCATGTGCTATCTCACCTTTGTCCCCTGTGGACTTAAGAGATGTGACAAGCATATCTACTTTAGAGAGGACAAGTCCTCGATATAGATTCCAGTCCGTGGACTAAGGATCATATCTAGTAGAAGGATGTACCAGTTTGCCAGAAAAGTCAAACCTGATATGTTGATGGTCTGACAGCGAGACTTCGTCGGACACATACCAGTTATCAACAAAGAATGGACTAGCAAGAGTGGGGTCAAGTACCTCTTGGCGAATCGTATTTATGAAGGTAGGTTCGGATTCTTTATTTAGTTTGTCTACAATACTACTAATAAGATATTCTAAGAGACACTCACCACTTCTATGTCGCTGCTGCCCCAGACCTCATTTGCATCGCATCCTTTGAGGTACTGGAGGTTTATGCTCAGGCAAGCTACCAGCTCTTGGACCTCTAAGGGCGGAATGTTGTCGTCGTGGCCTAAAATTTGATATTGAGATTGAGATTGGTTTTGTTTGCCGGGTATTGGTGACCCCGGCAATTTCTGTGCGTCTGTATTCTATAGAACTTTATGCGCATAGAAGAAGCATTAAACAAAGATTATAAATACAAAATAAATGCCGTTCTCATAAAAAGTGTGTGTTAGAGGGTGGGTGCTATTCAATTTTCGTTATGTCCACAAATGTAGTTTCCGTTTGTTATAAATACCCGTATTAGTATCTGAGCCATTTAACGATTTATCCAATGCACAAGGGTGTATCTGTGTGGGTGTGGGTGCGTATTTTTGCTGACCATTGCACGATAACAAGCTGCTTCTTCTTTATCTTCTTCCGTATATGCGATGTTATCTTAAAATGTAATACAAACAAGGAGATTGTATGCTTTGAGAAATGGTTTTCGCTTGAACAATTATTGATTAGTTTTCTTTTATTGATTGACTCTGCGCAGAGGAATACACAACAATAATGCCAACCATTGAATTTACCTGCTCAATGGTAATTTTTGAAGTGATGAATAGTAAATTCATATTATCAGTAGATTTGATAGATACTAGATGACCTTTGCCGCTTTCGTTCGCCTATATTTTATTTACTATACTATATCAATCGGTTCTTTAAGATTGGAAAGTGATTTTAAATTGAAAGCACAAAAAGGTTATATTTGGCAGTGCAGAGAGCGAAGTATAAAAAACAAGTAGATATAAATAAAACTTCGTCACACGCACAAAATTTCAGATCTGTAGGACGTGTAAAAATTGGTTAGAACGGACCGAAAAGAAGTCGAAAAAGAAAACACTTTTCCACACACCACACACACCACATGCGACTTATAACATGCGTCATATGCAGTATCTCGGAAATGGACCATAACACTGAGCTTGTTCACAAAATTTCAGCTCTCTGGGTGGTGTGAAAGGTGATTAAAAAGGACCCCAAAATAGCCGATGTGGTGGAGGCCTTTTTCAACAATTAAGCCACATGCACCACACACGACTTGTGAAATAAGTCACACACTATATCTGAAAAATGCCCAACGAAGCTAAGCTACTCACAAAATTTCAACCCTGGTTAAAAAAAGGTGGGGCATATTTCAAAGATAAACCCACATTTCACCCATCACACGTGCCACACGCTACTCTCGATACGTGTTACACGCCTCATCTCATAAATGGCCCATGATACTGAGATGTTTACAAAATTTCAGCTGTCCAAGTCATGTGAAATGTCAAAAACAAAAACAAATGACACCAAAATAGCCGACCTACTTCAAAGATTATCCCATTTTTGACATAGACAGACGACTCACGCGACTCGCGACACGCGTCCGACGCGGGATTTCAGAAACGCCAATAAATATTAGCTTTTCTCAAAATTTTAACTTTCTAGGACATGTGGAAGGTGGTTAAAAATGTGGGGGGCTGAGGGTCTGAAATATTTGTTGGCTATTATTTTTCGGGGCTCTGTTTTGGAGTCTCTCCAGTGATTGTATGTGTGTATTTGGCACGCCACCCCATGTTAAAATGCCATAGCGCAGCTGTGAAAGTGTACCCTAATTATTACCATTTCTTCACTACACCAGCCGATGGAAGCATAACAAGTGTGGGCTTTATTTTAATAAGTCATCAAAGCTTATATTATAGTCTGTCAAGACTCATTTTATCTATCAGCGGATAGTACACTTGTTGTAATACCAGTTTCAGTGTGCATTTTCTCGGCGTACATCTCGTATCTCGTAAATTTTTTCGGCGAAGTTTCTATACATTGTGGCGACATTACAGGTTCCCAGTCAGTGGCTGGCTTCTATTTATATTATGACATGATTCCGAATCCGCTCATTCTTTTTCTCTATTTTTGTAAACGTTCCGTAGAAGCTTGCATAGTGGTCCGATATGTACGACTCAATCAGCCACGAAAAGAAAGACTGTGCTGGTATGCTTATTAGGAGCTGATGTATTATTGTCGGGCTGCTGATTTGCATATCACGGCGCATTGGCTCATCATCTCCACATAATCATTTACTAACTGCGCCTTTTAGTATCGAGGCTGTTTAGATTCATGCCGCCCAATATTATTGCGTCGTCGTTTCGCCACCGTTCCTGGTCAATGGTAAGTTCTAATTCAACTTCTTTCGCTGGTGATCTGTAAAATCATCCATAAACCATAGCCTTACAGTCAATTTATAAGCGTTTATATTGTTGTAAGCGATTTTGGTTTTATTGATTAAGTTCTTTTCCGTTAATTAGTTATTTGTAATCTCGCTTACGTTAGCCTTGCAGAGACTTACACGGGCGAGCTTGACGAAATTATTCTCGCATATTCTATCTATTTGCAAAAGATGCGACAATGGTAGAGATTGCTATGACTTTTTTGATCTTGTTCGATAGATGTCGTTTATGTCAATGTCCCGAACTTAACGATTTATTATTTTTCCCACTGCTTCTACAACTTCGACAAGATATCCATTTGTGGTCGTTGGTTTGTTTTTTATTTCGATGTTCTTTAAGACATAGGCCAGCCTCTGGACTTTTTCCGATTCTCTTCTTGTATGCGCACCAGCTTCGTTTTATTGGTGAATAGGACTAGTGTGGTCTTACTACTACTTTAAAATAACTTTTCAACTTCCCGCTTGCCGAATAGCAAGAAAAAAATCAATCCTTGCCATACATCATGCGTACTCATACAAAAAAGCAGACAACCAGCAAAGTTAGAAAATATGCACTGCGCTTATTGCAAAATGCACATAATGTGCAACCGTCCTTTAGGTTTTTTTTATTTCTTTTAAAGTTCAGGAGAAAAACAAAATGCCAAGAAAAAACAAATCTGCCAGAATGCAACGAGAAAAATAGCTAAAAGCTTACAGTTGTATCAGACACGAATCGTTGCATCTCATCTCGGGTATAAAAAGCAAAAGGAAATTTTCCCGAGGCAGCATTAGGATACTTTCCAGGTAAAATACAGAATTCACCCAACACAACGCAACTTTTCCATTTATCTCATTTTTATGTTGGTGGAAAATTTTTGGATTTTTTTGCAAGAAATGTTCCTTTGCTTTAGGTGGTATCTAACACAAATGCTATAAACCTACAAACGTCCGTCGGTGGCAGTAGTCGTCTGCCTCCATTTTGCGCATTTGCACAGATGAAAAAACTATCTTTCTCCATCGGTATCTTTTTGTTGTTGTATGTTTTACCATCGCTCTTTGAAGCACTGCTCTTCTGCATTTCTAGAGCGGAAAAGTGTTACTTTTCGAGTGCTCATTTACGAAAACGTACGTATCCTTAGGCTTCTTAATGTGGTTTGCGGTTTCTGGGGCTGCTTTGAGTTAAGAAACGTAATGTGAAATTTTAAATCAGATGCTATGTCACCGATATGATTCTAATTAAAGTGTTGACTGATAAAAGTTTTCTAAAAAGCGAGTTTTAAATTAAAGAAGACAATCGTGTTGTCTGATTCCTTTTCTTACGAAACTTCATTGCGAATATCGTTTATCTTTTACATATAAGTACTTAATTTTACGAATCATGGCAATTCTGTTATAGCAAGAAAATGTAAAAGTTAATAAAAAACAGTGATGAGCGTGCAACCTTTTTACGCGCGGTTGAAGTTAAACTTCTTTGGCATAGTGGCCGACATTACGATTTAATTAATTATCGTAATTAGTAAAAATAGTCCTTCATACCGAATTTCATACGAATCGCTTGAGAAATGTCTTAGCTCCAAAAATTCCAGACTCTATTGGCCAGATTACAGAAATGATTTCAGTTACACATTCAAAATTTCGGTAACCGGCCGATTCCACTAGACACAATTCCACTAGACACAATTCCACTGACACAATTCCACTTGGCACAATTCCCCTGGGGAACAATTTAACTTGCACAATTTAACTTTTTGATAATCAAAGGCATTTAGGGTGTTAATTAGCGCGCGCGACTTTAAAGTTAAATTGTGCAAGTTGAATTGTGCCAACTGGAATTGTGTCTAGTGGAATTGTGTCTAGTGGAATTGGCCAAGAATCGAAATTTCAAATTTGCATCAAAATGATTTCAGCCTACACACCAACGGCTGCATTAGCAATTTTCTGATATAATGCAGATGTCGTGTAAATCGCATGGTATTTAATGCAAACTACTCGTAGTGTAATGTCATATAAACCAACTTCCAGATCCGCATCATGGCCCCATCAATATGATTTTTTACCCCCTAGGCGCGCCTAAAGAAGTATAACTTCAAAAATATTAATCTAACTGTATAATAAACGATGAGGAATAACTTACTTATTTACTATTCTTACTTATCTGACACAAGAGAGACATTTTCGAGAATCACAAAAGTTTTTGTAGATATTGAAGTGTAAGTGTTTTTCCACAGAACTGGGCATAAATTTATTTTATCTTGCAATGAATACGATTCCCCATAGTCCATGCATCCTTAATAATTTCTGTTGTAAAATTCCTAAAACTTTGAGAGGCTTACACAAGTCGCTTAACCTGTGTCAACTTTTCTAGATTTTGGTAGATTATTATGCATTTACCGGATGATTACATTTTAAATCCCTTGACTCAAAGAAAGTTATCAGGATTCAGGTGACGAAGTTGTTCATCTTTAACTTTTCATCTGATGTTCACAATTAGGTTAAGTTTAAGCTAAGTGAAGGTCTTAAATGATGGTTACGGCATATAATTCAAGGCTTACAAAGAATGTTATATCGTCTTTTGTTGTTGTGTGGAGTTTATGGCCATTTAATTGCACTTTATTGCATTAAGAAGAAGATGTCTCTCGAAAAATGTGAAATTTTTTTTTGGTTGAGAGCAAGTATCTAAGGAAACTGAATTGAAAAGTAGCATAATATGAGCACACGTTGATTTGGAACCTACAACATAATGTTAATGATAATATTTGGCGCAACTGGCAACCGATGTTTTGGCTTTTTTTCTGGATATGCAATCGGCATCTGATTCTGACCTCATACAAAAAATCTGCTTGTATGAATATTTAAACACATTACCTGAAAGCGCTCTCCTTTGAAGGCACTAGAGTATATGACCCAATACCAGAAAGACTTGATATTCTTTATTCTGATTTTATTATTTATTTTGACGCTTATGAATTAAACTTTTCGGCAAAGTTTTGCATATTTTTTATATAATTTTTTAATTCTTTTTACAAACATTAATGCTTCTGTTGATCAATGATATTAACATTATCATTTTATTAAAAAGTTGGATTTTTCTAGAAAACCACTTGTGAAAAAGGTTTCGATTGATTTCCTCCAGTATCTTCCTCCCTCTTTCGTATCTCTTTCGACTATCCCTTTCACAAGAAGAGCTTCTTCAATATTAAAGGCCTCTTTAGATAACCACAAAAACAGAAAGGAATAAAAGAATGAAGTAACTAATTATCGTCTCAGCGCTTAAATTTCTCATATACCTAAACTCTCCACAAGTATTTTTTACTAAGCCTTAAGCTTCCATTGCAAGTCTCTTATTTCTCCTAACCAACATGGCTAGATCAACTACGACAAAACTCGTTGAATTGACATCCTCAGCCCTAAAGAGTGGCGCAACGAAGGCGACGTTCTTGAAACTGATTCAGTAAGGCTTTGGATAAGATATCTCATCAATTAATCGTTTCTAAATTGTCTACCCTCTGTTATGAACCCATATTGTTAAAATGGATATCTTTTTACCTTGAAACCCGTCATTATAGCGTTCGCTTCAGGTTTGCCCCATCCGCCGCTTTTTTGGGCACCTGATGTGTTCCACAAGGCAGCCATCTATGCCCACTTCTCTTCATCCTAACTATAAATGATCTTCACATGGTGGTTAAATAATCCGCCCTCTCTCTCTACGCTGACAATACCAACTTTTCAAATCCATATCTTGACCACACCCTGCCATTTTCAAGCTGATCGCTCAAAAATAGCTTAAAGCTTAATATCACCAATATATTATCATGTAACGTAAGGGCAACAACTCCTTCCCCGACTTGTTTTATATTTTATTAACACTGTGGCTCTTTGTCTAAAAGTGATGTAACCGTGGTTATTCATTTCTACTAGATAGGTAACATTGAAGGCTTATTACCTTTGGAAGGTGTTCCCGGTTTTTTTATTTATCCATTTTCCACTGCAAATTTTATGCCAAACTTTCAGTTATGTAACATTCTTGTTATTACTGCCAAAAAGGTTAAGTAAACAAAAAAATATCGACTTTTTTCTCAAGAAATGTTCACAACCACTGTCATCGGGATTACTCTTAAAAACCAGTCAGCTCTGAGCAGTGCGATTATGCGCGGGGGTGAACTGGTGACCGTCAAGGTACCAAGGTACAAGGAATATAAGATATGCTAGAGATTTTCGTTCTCTCCTTATGACGTCATCCGACAACAATAAAATGTAGAGTTGTATGCATTGTCTTCTCATTAAAAAAAAGGAATAAACGCGATATCTCTTAGCTGTTCCCAGATTTCTGTTTTTTTTTTTTTTTAAAGCAACCGTTGTTTTGGGTATTTAAATACACATTAGGCACTAATAATCCTCACTTTAAAACGAAATTCTTAGCAAATTAAACCAATACTGGCACATTTAAAAACTTAATCAGATATTGGAAATTGCATCAACCGAAACTGCAAAACCCTTCTTCAGAAATTTCTATTAATGGGAAAACGTAAACGTACTACTAATCCCTTATTTCAATTGAATTTTCCTGTTTCCTTCTTTCTGCCTTTAAATGTAATAAGCTTCCCTATTGCCACAATGGCAACAGGGAATTTTCAGCTTGTTCTGTTCACCGCAAAACAGTATTTCTGTCCCTTGTTTTAACGACTGTTACCACATCGCGATGTTTCAAATTGCATCAAATTTAACATCAGAAACCGCATCGTATAACATCATCGTACGAGTACAGTGGGCGTCAATGCAACAACAGGAATAATAACTCATAATAATTACACTTGGACGTGGTGACATGCCTGCGGGCAAATATGACATTGGGGTTGTATACTTGGCACCGAGCTATGTTCACGATCGGAATACTCGAATACTCGCACTTTAATGCGTTTGGCACTATAAGGCGATGTTCCACCAAAATCGAGCTTGTGTATGACTGTTGATTCTAAAGGGGAGTGGAGTTAGTGGCAGGCGTGGGTGTTTAGATACAATAATGTTGTTGTTTTTGAAGAAAGTCATTGTACTGCATAGTGCTGTATAATCAGAAATGGTTGCACTTTTATGCTAGGAGTAGCATGTTGAGTTTTTTGTTTTGGTTTTCTGGGAATTCAGAATAATAGTTGCCAGAAAAGTTTATCCTCCGTATGTGCACACACAAGTTGCAAGAAACCATCAAGTGTGATGCATTTAAAGGAGCATTTCCAGAGAAGATTGCATTAAGCAGGCACACACACGCAGTGGGCAAAAGACATTTTACTCGTAGAACGAATTCATGTCACCATCTGCGGAGTAAATTAGTTCTTCAGACAAAGTTGTCCGGCGTTTCACAGTGAGTGCACGACGAGACTGTATGCAAAGTTGGATGTGCAATCGCTATTAAAATCCCCTTGTGTCCCATTTCTTGTACATAAACATAAACTTTCCTGTTGTAATTAAATTCACAAACTGTTCAACTGAGCCATTTCTCTGATGAGATGTTAAGCTTCCAAGTATATGAAGAGTTTGCATAAAGTTTTTTGCCTGTTGGGTGGTTTTTCAAGCTGATTTTCTTATTACGAAGGAGGCAATAGCTTACCCATTTGATTCTACGAGTAGTGCAATCAATTGTCTTATAAATCATTTTGTGCAGTAGGTCCATTTGTTCATGCAAAACTTCCATACGTAACGAGATTAGCAGTCGATTGCTAATTTTTTTGGCATCTCTTTTGAATATCTTTTAAAATTAAAATTAGTTTAATCTACATACGCCATCACTTGTGCATTCAAACTTTTCCGAAAACTTCCTAACCGTTTGGGACTTTTATGTCGTTTTTACAATACTTCTATCTACAAATCTAATGCTCAATACTTGTGCAAAATTACTGAACAGATGGGCCAAAATGTGTCCATCTTCAGCCACGACCCGATTATAAGAAGAAAACTATTTCCATACTTCCCCCGGAGCCCAAAAGCTTTGGTTTTGTATGTAAACTATTGCATTATCTACTACAACATTGGCCAAGTAATGTGTGTGAAGAAACGTTTGAAACTAAAGGAGACATTCAAGGTTTGGAAAATGTAGCTTGAAATGTTTGAGGTTTAAGGTTTGAGGTTTGAGGTTCTAGGTTTGAGTTTCGAGGTTCTAGGTTCTAGGTTCTAGGTTCCAGGCCCGAGGTTCGAGGATGTTGTAGCAGATCTCTTGCACTTCTTCCGGCTTTTGGTCTAGAGAGTGTGTAAGCTCAGATTGGGTTTATAGCACCCCTTCATATGAATAGCTCTTAATAACCTAATGAATGGAGTGGCCTTTTACATAAATTCTAGTCTGCCCAATCGTTGGACTGCATTTAATAAGATGATGCGTGGTCTCCTCTGACTTTCCATACAGCCTGCAGTCGTATTTCTAAATTCCGTATGGTCCTCTAAATCTGCAATGCCCTGTTAGGACAATCCATCCTAACATTTTGTATAGTCCCAACATCGTTATCCTGTAAAGGTCAGATTTTAACGTGCTGAACATACGTTGTTGTTTAAACTCCACTTGCGATGAAGAGGGGCGTGCTGAAAGAATCATATAAAATGCTAAGAGTGCTGTCGTCAGCGAAAGAATGAATCGGATTAGAAAAAGCGGATAGGAGATCATTAATGAAAAACAGAAAGAGTATCGGAGACAAAAGAGAGCCTTGCGGAACATCAACGTTTATGCGGTGAACATTGGATATAAAACCGTCCAATACAACCTGGTTGGTCAGAAAGGTTGTTACCAGTCCAATCAAGCAGGGCCTTATCAATTCCATAGGCATTCATTTCTGACAAAAGACTTGATGCCAAAGTCTGTCTAATGACTTTGAAATATCGAGTGCAACAACTTTGCTTTGCTTTTACGAAATTTGTGAACGAGGCAATCCGTTAGATCATCTGAAGAACGTTGCCTACGAAAACCGTACTACTGGTCGCTAATTGTTTCACGTGATTCAAGGTATTGCCTAAGCTTAAGTTTGATCAGCGTTTCCATAACTTTGAAATGTATGGATGTTAGTGCAACGGGTTGATACGAGGAAATATTAATAGTGTCTTACGGACGACGTTTTTTCCCAAGGCAACCTTACTTCACAAGGACTAATCCCGAGCATTCAGCTTTTCCTTTTTTGTGGCGTTGGGGGGGGGGGATTTACCGACGATAACCACATTGAGTTTTAATCGCACTTCCAGAAGTCAGAATAAATACGGAACGCACATTGATTCCATACAGATTATTTCTTCTATTATCCTGATGTTCCCCGAAGGGACCGCTGTATCTTACTTTTCGATAGGTTTGATACTCGGCTAACCTCGGAAGATAAAAGGGGCAAGGCTGCTAGTACTTAGAATGTCTAGAACGGGCACTGTCTTCCGTATGTAGCAGCCTTACCGTACAGCTGCAGGACCGTACATGTTTCTATCCTGGGTGGCCTAGTATATCATGAAGGTATCCTAGTGACAAATGATTGAGATCTCACCAAGGTCGCATTGGTACTACGGGAGTTGGCTCCGCGCACAGATAATGTTGATCTCCTTGGAGGTTAGCCGAGTCTGGACCAATTTTTGGTTGAGGACTCAGTTTCGTTCCGGGCTTGACCTACGTAGTGGCTGGTGGTTTATTACCCAAAAGCGGGTAGAGAGCTAGCATGTTAACATCAGCTTAAGGCCTGAAATTACCAAAATCTTTGGTACATCAGAGCCTAGCTGATGTTACTGGTGCGATGATGCGTTCTCTGTGGAGTTGCATATCTCAATCGGTTGTCGAAAACCAAAGATCTGCATGGATATTTGTAGGTCCTGCTCTAACTATTGAGTTAATACTGGCACATCAGTCTATGATGAACGTTGATTGTCGTATAATAAATCCGCGTCCGAAGAGGATCGTGGAATTATGCCCTTAGTTGGCGGTGTTCACGTTAATCCAAGACATACTTATTATCCTGATGACTTATCGCTATCTTACAATGATATAAGCCCACATAAGGGTAAAGTAGATTCCAGGATACTATGGCATCGAGCTGTACATATGTTGTTTTAACTTTCTGTTGATGATCGTTGTCGAATTATACTTCACTTGTTAACGATTGGTTTTTGAAGCCTACAGTAAATTGCTGAGATCGTCTGATTCTATGCATTGGTCTTGCACATTTAGTTCGCCAAAAAATGGGTCCTATTGGTTACTGCAAGACCAAGCCCAACTTCGCTCATCACTAAATGAAAGCCCATACCGAATGCTTGAAATATATTTTGGCTAATCATGGGGCAAAAATTTGAAAAATTTACCTGCTTTCATGGCATGCCAGAACTGGTGAAGAGGCCAGAAATGAAGAAGAACAACACACGGCCAGCAATGGCATGGTTACACAGCTATCCAATGTATAAGTAATAAACTGCCAGAATAATAACTTCCCTTCATTTTGAATTCCTTGCACCAAAACAAGAACAACAAGACAGGACGCCTTTGATCAATGTCCTCGTGACGTTGTTGCGCCATGAAATACCCGTACAACAACAAAAACACCTAAAGCCTTTTCAATCAATTCAAGTGGATGCAGGGAGCCCAAAAATAGCACACCTGACGGAAGAGCAAGTGAAAGATTATGTCTCTCCTCATCTCGGTGTGGATGAATGATATTGATTGTCAGGTCTATTGTATCGAGTGCGCGACACCCATGACTACGGTGCTGGTGACGGTGACGGCGACGATGTGCAAGTTTATTGATCTTGCATATCCTTGCTGTATACAGGGAGTAGTAGTTTTATGGAGCAGTGATATTGTGCATAAAAATTTGCATAAATCCACCCGCCCGCCGATAACCACTGCCTATTATACTCCTCGTTCAATATGGAATACACGAGTACATGCCAGAGTGTAGCGTTGCGAATTTCCGCTTTAGGTGCAATGGCATTTCTTCGTATGTACGTTGGTCATGTATTTACGTGTGTGTGCTTGTGATTCAGATGTACCTCCTGGGGGCACTGTGCATGTACCTTATTTGCAATAACAACGAAAAAAATACTTCAAACATACAATTTGTATAAATTTTCAGGAAAGTCATCCTGTCTGCGATAGCAAATGCAATCAGCGCAGACGACTTTTCACATCAGAACAGTCGCATATGGAATTTATAAAGCGGCTCCCGCGCCTCTTCAAGCTAAACCAGCTACCAACTACCTACAGTTTCCTTTTGGAAATGCAATTATCCTGAATTTCCGCTTCGGGCTGCCATCAGAGACTATCAAGCAACCCAACCGTCATTCCGTTTCTCAATAAACAAACGAAACGGCGATATGAGGCTCGTTGGGGCTCGTATGTGGCATGTGGCGTATGCAATCGCGTCTGACGAAAAACAAATATAAACGCCGCCACCGCCTGCCACCAGGAAGTATGAAATTAAAACACGACAGAGCGGCAAACAGCACTCACACACACACACACACACACACACAGAGAGAGACTTGAAGAATTAAAGGAAAACTATTAACACGCCTGTACGAGTGCACTAGTCCTTTTATTTGACGTGCAGCATAATGAGGTGGTGCATAATTACAGCTACGAAGTGTCTAGATACCAAATAGGGGCAAATTTAACTGCACAAAGGAAGATGAAGAGTAAAAGGGGATTCCCCTGCGAAAGGTGTTCGAAATAAAAAGAAAACCTTTACCACTTTAACTCTCTTCCCAAGGTAGATTTTAATTTTGAGTACATTTGTCGTGACTGAGTGTTTTTGATTTTCCAAGAGACCGCCCATTAGAGGGCACCATTTTTATAAGAACTACAAAAAGGAGAAAAGAGACATACAATTTTTCAATAACAATCGGTCCAATTATAATCTTTTCTGGTCTCACTTCGAGAGAAACCCCTCTGTTGCGCTTTAGGAAACGTTGTACTGTTATTACCACCTTGGATCGTTAAGGAACTTGCCTGGTACTTGAAGCCAACTACTTACAAGGCTTAAGTCGTCTTGCTTAAGTAGTAGCAATGACCCCTAGTGAATCCGACTTTTGTTCTTATACCTTGTCAAGGTATTTGCGTTTTTTTTATATAATTGGAGCATGCGTTAAGGTGTTCGCACCCTTATAATGCTTGGCTATATGCTTCACACAGCGTTAAGGAAAAGGAGGAGAAAAGAGGAGATGTCTACGAGCTTGAGCCTTGAATGCCTGTGGATAATTGTGATGTGGGAAGACAGAGCTTGGCAGAGCATTCCACATACGTGTTGTACGGCTGAAGAACGAATCCCTGAATTTAACTGTACGTCCGAAGTTAGGCTTAAGGGTAAACTGATGAGCGCATTTAGAGCACCACGAGTATTGCGGTTGAATTCAAGGAGAGGTGACATGCAGCTGGCTATTGAAGTGAGAAAACAGTGACAAGCAGGAAATGTTCGTGCGGTGTTCAAGCGAATCTATTGATTTTGCAATGTTTTCTTCATCGATAAGTTTTATCAGGCGGTTCTGTATTCTACCTAGCTGATGCAAGGTCGTTTTAGGAGCACCAGACCAGATATGTCAATTGTATTCAAGTCTAGGGCGAATATAAGCCTTGCAGTTAGTAGCCAGATCAGAGCGAGTGAAATATTTCTTGCACCGGGCTAGAAAACCTAAACATTTCGGTAAATATGTGGTCATTCCAACGACAATTTTCGGTAACGCACATACCGAGAATTGTGAGATTTTCAGTTTCCTCGATGCAAGTACCATTCATGGGTAACGGCATTGGATTTAGGATTCTCTTAAACGACAGGAGACAGCATTGGGTTTTGGAAGCATTTAATTCTGCTCGATTGTTTTCTCCCCATTGTATTATACTGTCCACGACGGAATTGAACGTGCTTAACATACGTAATTGGTTGAGTTCCACATGAGAAGTGGATGAACGTTCCTCAAACTTATATGAGAAGCTGAGAGTGCTGTCGTCAGCAAAAGAGTGAATTGGATTAGAAGTTATGGACAAGAGATAATTAATAACAAGTAAATGTAAAAAAAACTTCGTTTTTCGGGTACAAACTTTTATACATACATCGAAACACGCCACACAGTCGTTTATTATTTAGTAATATTCGCCAAAATATCTTTTTTGAGGTCGGGGCTATTTCAAAGAATTTTCTTTTTTCCACGCTTCACACGCGCCACACGCAACTCGCGACATGCGTCAAAAGCGGGATACCCAAATAGGCCCCTGACATTGAGCCGCTTACAAAATTTCAGACCTCTAGGTCGTGCGAAAGGTGTTTAAAAAGACCTCAAAAAACGAGAAAATGGCGCGATTTCAAACCATCACACGATTCACATGCGAAACGTGACACGCGGTTCCACTGTTCGGTGAGATATACCATAAAATCACCAGTGGAACGTTACCCACGAAAACCGTACTGCCGGTCACAAAGAATTTCGTTGGTTTCATGATATTTCAGGAGTTGATAATCGGTCAGGGTTTCCTGACCTTGGAAAGAATAGATGTAAGTGCTAGGTAAGTCGGTACGAATGGGGAGACAACGGCTTGCTTTTGTTGGGTATAGTCTGGACAAAGACTGTTTTCCAACCTCTCGGGGAGCGTTCAGAAGAATAGGATAGATGGAAAAGCTTACGCAACTAATTACGTAATGTTAGTTTGGAAAAAGATATCTTTAGAACTAATGGCCTTAGATTTGTGAGTGTTGAGATCTTTTAAAACTCTAGTCACTGCAAGAGTACGAATTTGGATCTGTCCCAAAGAGTTTTCAATACTCGGAGGCAGCAATGCATAATCTGGAAACGTGGAGATAGCTACAAAATGCTCAGCAAACAGATTGGCTTTGTCCATAGAAGCTGACAACTGGAATGTCGTTAGAAATGTGCGTAGGAATCGACGACAAGGCTGTATTTTTGAGTCTTTTCACGAATGCCTAAAATTTTTTACTACCTTTGTAGTATTTTTTGCCTCAAATTTTGGTCGTAGGCGAATTCGACTCGCCGAAGGTGGGCATTGTAATTATATTTTTGGTTGGCCAGACTTATTCCTGAAATCGATAAAGAGTCTCATACCAATAAGAATGATGTTTGTGATCGCATCAGCGGTGGCATCGCCGTTGCTCTCACGGAACAATAGCGACCAGTTAATACTCCCATAGAAGTTATTGAGGCCGTCCTTATTGGCTTTCTCGTATCGCTACACTGTTTAAAAAGCAACATCACCACACATACATGTCCATAGACATCTCATCATTTCCTCTCCGTAATTTCCTTACACCCACCCTGTGCTAAGCAATTTAAGGGTGCAAATCCCTTTAGCGGGCGTACATTATAAAAAAAAAACTGCCCCAAATTCGACAATTCTGTTTATAAACAAAACCATCCACTTTTGAAAATGAGCTTCATCACTAAGGATGATGTTTTAAAAAGAATTGTCATTCACTATTTGGTTTTCCATCGCCCAGCGAATTGTGTCCGTTGCAAATGGTCTTAGGGCTTGAGCTCCTGAGTCAATTGAACTTTGTAAGGGTGGAGGTGACGATCTTTGGTGAGAATTCTTAGCAAACTGGTGCTGCCAATCTTCAATTGTTGAGAACGACAACGTCTTGATGTTCCGGGATTCTCATCGATACTCTCACTGACCTTTGCAATGTTTTCGGCTAACCGCACAGGACGAGGACGCGGTAGAGTTTGTTCGTTTCGTTCATAACTGAACTATTTTTTAATCTTCGAATTCGCCTCTTTCATTGAAATAAGAATACCCAGAAGAGTTCCACGAACTTTTCGAACAAATGTGTTTACTTACAATAACAATACGTTGTTCCTTTGTATAGCGATCCATTTTGAATAACCTCAATAACAGCAGATTGCAGATGTCAAACATCTTAAATACAAAAAAAATGGAGGGAAATTCGAATCCGCCACCCGCTAAAGACGTTTTAAGATAAAAACGTTGGTGCATTTTACCAAAAACCACCTCCCAAATCGACCTTCCAATTCTTTTGAACACTTCCACTATCAATAATTAATTTCGTTGACATCCGAATGAAAAGCGAACGCTAACTCATAAACGTCCAAGATGACGACCATGAATATGTCGTCACCGTTCCACAAAAACATACAAATTGGCAGCCTTAATTTCAGCCTTCTGTCATTACTTATGAATGATTGCAATTAAAAGACTAAACAAACTGAAGAACTATGTCAAATCAAATGCGGTTACGAGTATGACCCTGAATGGTCGTCATCCTATCGGCGATACTTTAATATTGAGGATTTTTCAACTCACAAGAATTCCGAAAATAAAAATAACCTTCTCTCATACAAGTGACACAGCTGACAGTGGAGTCAACTGGGCACCACACACACAAATCTACGCTGAGCTACAACTCAGATTTAAATTATTTCTTTAGCAGTCGATTAGGTTGCGGTATGCGTCGTCCAAGTCGTCCAAGTGGAAAGTGCAAAAGTGTACATGTGGATGAGGAATATCCTTTTGATAATGTCGCCGCCTGTGTTGTCAGTAGAAGCTCTCACACCTAAGCGGTAAAACGGCGACAAAAAATCCATACAAGAAGAAAACCAAAGCAAACGAACCGACCGACCGAGCCACCGAACAACGGATGAGAATCCTTGGCACATTGCCAAGTTAGTATGTGAATGTAGCTCCAGCATGGGGACAATTCTTTGATACTTGTGGCGTCGTCGTTTTGAGGTGGAGAAACCACAGCATTCAAGCAGGTAGGCATGAACCTTGGAAGGGGAGGGTATCACACCTGATGATTTGCCTGGGAGCGGCGGCCGGCGCAAATGGAGCTTTCATGCAGGTGAATGGAATTCTTCCCACTTTCACTTTAACCAATAATGAACTATGTTGGCAGAGTCATCCTCGCCATTTATCTTTGCACTTGGCTGATGCTCTTTTGTGTCATGCTTAATAGTTGACAAATGTACGAGTACATGTTATAGTGTTTGGGGTAGATGTGTATCTAAATGTGTGTATGTAGGTGATAAATAAAAGCGGAAGAGTGCGTGAATAATTCGGAAATTTATCGGTTCGATTGGCATTTTATTTATTTGCAAGCTTAGCTTTCGGCATAGATTTAAGCAAGATGTGTGCGGTCGTTGTCGCCTCATTAACCGTAGAGTGGTGACTTTAAGCTATATACGATTGAAGATAATGGCTTGAGGGCGGACAGTTTTCCTGATGCATGAGAAATAAGGAAGATAAGAATTATCGTCAAGATTCTTAGGAAAATAACTTAAATGCAAATGTATTCGTGAGCTCCTGTGGTTGTTGCGGTCAAAGTTAAAATAATATTGGGACGAATTAATGAACATCTTGAAGGTTCACTCGATGCCAAACAAGCAGCTTTCTCCACTATATTCTATTTTGTTCATCATATCAATACCTTTTACCAATAATTGAACAACACGTTAAACATTAGTTCATGGATTCACATGATATCTCAAAATCTGCCGATGGTGTCAACAGATGACTCGTATTTTATTTGGACTTTCTTGCGTTGGAGAACCGTTCTAGATAATCTAGAAGTCACTATTAAAGCCATCTATTCTTACCTTAAGAGGAGCATGTCGCGAACTGGACTAGGCACCCATGATCGTCATTCGAACCGCATCTGCAGTACTCTAGCTTATTCTAACTTACAAAAACCCATCATCATCATGTTTGGCTCTACAACCGGAGTCCGGTCCCGGCCTCTCGCAAAAAATCTCTCCACCGGTCCCAATTCTGAGCCAATGGCATCTAGTTTTGCATCTCTAAACGATGGGCGTCCTAGTCTAGGCCATCCTTACAGTGTAGGCTTGGCTGGTCTCGCTGTCGTCTTCCATCAATCCTACCGCAAAGGATTTTCCGAGCAGGATCCTCTTCGCTCATGCGAGCCAAGTCTTGTGCCCACCGGAGCATACCGAGCTTAGTTCTCTTCACGATGTCGACATCGTGGTAGCACTCGTATATTTCAACATTATAGAGTCTCCGAAATCGTCCTTCCTTATATACGCGGTCAACAATTCTCCGTAAGACTTTTCTCTCGAACGCGGTTAAGAGCTCAGAATGCTTTTTGCTAAGCACTCAAGTGTCGGATCAATATAAAAGTACTGATATGACCATTGTTTTATATACCAGCAGCTTAACGTATGGTTAAGTTTCTAGATTTGAAGAGTCTTGACAGACTATAGTAGGCTTTGTAGGCAGTAGGCAACCGTGGGCGTATTTCTGGTTCCATACAGTTATAGTGTAGCAGCCTATAATCCGATTGATCCGCGATAGTTAAAGGATTTAAAAATTCGCGCTCCAGTATTTTAATTGCGGGAACAATGTTGGATCTTCTGCTCGCAGACATGCCACCATGTACTTTGTTTTACTCCCATTTATGTGCAGCCCCGGATTTCGTGCCGCCCGCTCGATCTTGATGTACGCTTCTTGTACAGCTCTTGGGTCAATGTCGTCTGCGTAAGTCAGTAACTGAATGGACTTATAGAGCGTTGTTCCTTTTCACGTTACGTTAGATTCTCGTATTACTTTCTCCAACGCCTGGTGGAAGAGGCCAGTCCATCCCCTTGTCGGAGCCAGTTTTAGAATAGGCTTGACAGTGATCCGGGTATTTTTACTTGGCTTATAGCATTGGTCAAGATCAACCTACATGGCTTTATAAAGTTTTACTCTGGCTATGCTATCATACGCGTCTTTAAATTCAATAAAAAGATGGTGTTGTGATTTTGAAACTCAAGACATTTATCCATCACCTGCCTAAGGCTGTAAATCAGATCATTTGTTGATTTCACTGGGATGAAGCCACACTGGTATGAATCAATGATGACTTTAGCATATGGGGCTATCTTGTCTTGAAGGATATAGGAGAAAATTTTACACACAGTACTTAACAACGTTATACCATGATATTTGCTGCACGTTGTGATATCTTATTTCTTATGTATGGGGCACAGGATGCCTCTTCGGCAGTGAGGTTTTCTGTCATTGGTTGTGCCTCCAATTCCTCTGTTAGCTGGCTATTTAGCAACTCGTTAAAGTGCTCTTCCCATCGCTCTAAGATGCCTTTGAGATTGGCAATCGTATTACCCTCTTTGTCTCTGCAGTATGTGCAACGCGGTGTATATTGTGTCATACCGCAGACTCTTTTGTAGAACTTCCACGCCTGGTACCGTCCTTGCTGTCTGTACTGTTCTAGTTCACATTCGTCATCGAACCAGTCGTATGTAAGTATGGCTGCGAGTGGCTCCATCATCCCATACCTAGGTAGCTTTGTTGGTTTTTTTACGCGCAAACCTTGTACTCGAACGATTGCTTGCTGCTATCTCTATGACTCGTTGTCCATTGTCATTAGTGTTCTCGTGTTAGCTATGCCTCAATAACAGCAGATTAATGCAGGTGCCAAAATGTACTGCCTGAATACTGGCTCCCTACCTATTTTTCCATTCATATCCAGCAGAATGATTTTTGAATCATACCGGGGACAGGCATGGAGTTCCCATTCGACTGATTCAAAGAATTCTTCTTTTTCATCATCTGGGATATCCTCTCTAGGTGTGTGAACGTTTATGGGGCTTATATTTTTAAATCTGCCCCGAACGCGAAGTGTGCATAGCTGTTCATTTACCGCTTTTAAGCAGATAACGGTGGGTTTCATTCATAACCGGAGTAGTGCTTGGAATTTTACCTCACAGTTAGAGGCCTCAATAAAAGACCACTTAGATAGAACTTCCTGAAGGGTTAACTCTCAAACGAGCTGTCATTTTGATATTTATTATCAGTATACTCTGGTAAGCTATTGTGAATATACTCACGCTTGAACAACGCTGCCAAATTATCTTTAGCGACGAGGCTCATTTTTAGCTGAGTGGGTTTATTAACAAGCAAAATAGCCACATATGGAGTGAGACCAAACCACAAGAGACCCTAGAGACTCCATTATATCCAGTAAAATACACCCTTGGCTGCGGTTTACACGCGAATGGCATCATCGTACCTTATTTCTTTAAATATGGGGCCGGAGTTCACGTTTGAGTTGAAAGAGTTACCGCATCATGATCACTGATTTTTTGTTTGAAAATCTTAATAACATTGATCCGGACGAGATGTGGTTTCAACAGGGTGGCGCTACCTGCCATATAGCGACGGCAACCATCGGTTTATTGAAATCAAAATTTGGCGATAGGTTGATTTCGAGAAATGGAATTGGCTAAGAATGGCTTACTATTTGAGACCTCTCGATTATTTTATGCTTTAATGCTGATAAGCCAGCGACAATTGACGCCTTGGAGGCCAACATTGTTCGTATTGGTTGAGACATACGTCCAGCAGTGCTAAAAAAAGTGGCTCAAAGTTGGACGTCCAGACATTTTTTTTGTTATTCTTTTAATTTTAAGTTATGGGCTGAAAAGTAACTCCCATTAGAAGCAGCTAACTGAGGTTTTTGCAAAAACTGAGTCTTAAATTTTCGGCTTGAAGATGAATCAAAAAAATCGAAACAATCCAAATGATTATAAAACACATTGCTTTTCACTTTGTAACAAAACACAGATTGTTGTAATTTGTTTATTTACAAGATACAATTCTGATTATTCATTTGATACAAATTTTTTCAACGAATCTTTATTTCTTTCAATCGAACCTGCAGTAGATTTTTTAATTATCGGGTGGATTTTTCACCAGCGATGTCAAAAATGATGAGTGACTATAATTGGGAAGTTGCACCTTATTATTTTTTCCCTCATTTCTTGACATTTTCTATGAATGCTGCGGAATTTCCAATTTTCATATTAAGATACAAAATTAGAATCCAGTTTGTATGGAAATTTTACGCGAAAACGCGTGAACTTCGTCGTAATTAATTTCTCTGGCAATATTTTAATTAAAAACGCCACTTGAAGGACAGTATCTCTCATTACTCGGCAGTTGATAGAATCTCTTCTGAATGAAGGTCCTTCAGATATGCTGGTGAGTACGCAAATATGTACCCACCAAGAAGACCTACAGGGGCACTAATTAAAAGTAGCTACCGTTTATGTGTCGTTCACGGATGCATTTAAAAATTTATTTACACACACTATGACCACTTTTAGATGCGAGACTCCCAGCATCACCACCTTTTCCTCGCTCGCTCTACACTCATCTTCATCTGACAAGAGAGTGAAAGTTTTAGCGCTTGATCGCGACCCATTATGCATATTTGCACAGTGTGTTCCACCATCAAGAGTTAAACACACTTCACCCACGTTGAGAGAAGAATTTATTCACTTTTTACGCCCCGCTT
The DNA here is from genome assembly GCA_947095585.1 of Nephrocerus scutellatus. NCBI lineage: Eukaryota > Metazoa > Arthropoda > Insecta > Diptera > Pipunculidae > Nephrocerus > Nephrocerus scutellatus. The sequence goes on from OX352764.1 coordinate 99,742,740, forward strand.
TAGTATCTATGCACTTGAACTGATTTTTACGTTTATCTGGAGGTACCTACTCGTTGATATGTATATGGTTGCTTAAGGCAGGTGAGAACGACAGCCAGCAGAGGGAAGAAAGATGAAGGGGACGGTTTTAGCAATATTTGCATTTGTTCTAGAGCCACTTAAGTAAATAGCAAATATTACGTTCGTTTTCGATGGCCGATGGAATCAGGTTGGTTGGCTATAGTTGGGCTATAGGGGACAAAATAAATTGAAAAAGAAGTGTCCTCAATGGCGACCATCATCGACACCATGGGTGAAAACCAATTAATCTTCTTTGCCCCACATGTTCGTCATTACTAAATAATTTATTTGGTTTTCGATTTTAAATTCTAATTCATGGAATTTCTATCGAAATGGGTAAGAAGTGTAACTGATGCAGCTGTAATGGAATATTGGTTGAGGTTTGATGGTTAGAGATTGGGCTCCTCTGTCTCTGTATTTACACATATTGTACTCGTATCATCTCTAATAACGAAATAGAATTACATTTGGCAGCGGTTTGTTAGCTCAGACGGATACCCATCACCAGTATTGGCATTCGTTTCGAGTACATAATGGATAGGAGTTATCTAACCCGCATATTAATCAGAGCGAAGGAAATTTCTGACTGAATTACATTACAAGGAGGAAAAAGCCGATAGCTTTGCGATTACATATTATATCCTTATCCTTTAGTTCAGTTCGATTACGATTTGAATTTTATTAGACTTTGAATTACATATCACCTGCATAACAACTTTAGGAATGTGATGTTGATTTATCAATGCATTAAATCTAAGGGTTGCTCGCTGTCTTTGTGACATTTACTTAATTATTATCGATTACCCATAAAAGGTAAGATTTATTTTTATAAATTGTAAATTGCATTTTTTTCCACTGATATGGTAGTAGTGATGACCAAAATTAAACCAAGACCATTAGCATCTCTGTCTTGGTTGTGTTCTTGAGTTTGGTATTGGTCTTTCTTTGGAGCCTTTAGTCTTGGTCTTTTTGATTGTGCACATTGTGAGGAACAAAATAATGTGGCCGAATTTTGTTCGCACAAAACAAGTAACATAATTTTTCCCTAAATTTGGGTGCACCCTGTAGCAAGGCAGTGCAGCCAACAGTTATAAGAAAATAGCATCACACCACCGCACTGACCAATCAGAAGGCAGCACGTCAGTCGGAATGCGGTCACGCAGAAGAGTATAAAATGGAGAGCACGCACGCAGTCGCTCTCTTAATCTTCTCACGGGTGTTGTCAAGATCACTCCTTGGTAATTGATATTATCATTACTTAGCCGTTATTACTTCTGTGCACTTTTCTTTGCCAACGTCGTCGTCGTATGATGTACCATCGCTGCTTGTTTGACCGACGGATTTTTGAGTCGCTGCTAGCCCCTCATGGGTAACCTGACGCCGTGTAATTATCTCGTACAAGCTCACGACACCTAATTCACATCCTACACGTCAAGGCTCACGTCAAGGATCACTTCCTCAGGGCTAACCTCCTCAAGGCTCACAACAGGCTCACGCGCTCAGTCTCACGTCACCAAATTCACGTCATACTCGTCAAGGCTCACGTCAGTGCTCACGCGCACAGGCTCAAGTTATTTAAGTCACGTCCTACTCATCAAGGCTCACGCCCTCATGGTTCACGTCCTCGGGGCTAACGTCCTCAAGGCTAGCAACTGGCTCACGCGCTTAGGCTCACGTGTCACGACCTACTTGCAAGGCTCATGTCCTCAGAACTCACGTCCTTAAGGCCCGCAACAGGCTCATGCGCTCTGGTTCACGTCACCTAAGTCACGTCCTACTCGTCAAGCCTCACGTCAAGGCTCACGTCTTCGGGGCTAACGTCCTCAAGGCTCGCAACAGGCTCACGCGCTTAGGATCACGTCACCTAAGTCACGTCCTACTTATCAAGGCTCACGTCCTCAAGGCTCACGCGCTCAGGCTTACGTCACCTAAGTCACGTCCTACTCGTCAAGCCTCACGTCAAGGCTCACGTCCTCATGGTTCACGTCCTCGGGGCTAACGTCCTCAAGGCTCGCAACAGGCTCACTCGCTTAGGCTCACGTCACCTAAGTCACGTCCTACTTGTCAAGGCTCACGCGCTCAGGCTTACGTCACCTAAGTCACGTCCTACTCGTCAAGCCTCACGTCAAGGCTCACGTCCTCATGGTTCACGTCCTCGGGGCTAACGTCCTCAAGGCTCGCAACAGGCTCACTCGCTTAGGCTCACGTCACCTAAGTCACGTCCTACTTGTCAAGGCTCACGCGCTCAGGCTTATGTCACCTAAGTCACGTCCTACTCGTCAAGCCTCACGTCAAGGCTCACGTCTTCGGGGCTAACGTCCTCAAGGCTCGCAACAGGCTCACGCGCTTAGGATCACGTCACCTAAGTCACGTCCTACTTATCAAGGCTCACGTCCTCAAGGCTCACGTCCTCAAGGCTCACGCGCTCAGGCTTACGTCACCTAAGTCACGTCCTACTCGTCAAGCCTCACGTCAAGGCTCACGTCCTCATGGTTCACGTCCTCGGGGCTAACGTCCTCAAGGCTCGCAACAGGCTCACTCGCTTAGGCTCACGTCACCTAAGTCACGTCCTACTTGTCAAGGCTCACGCGCTCAGGCTTACGTCACCTAAGTCACGTCCTACTCGTCAAGCCTCACGTCAAGGCTCACGTCCTCATGGTTCACGTCCTCGGGGCTAACGTCCTCAAGGCTCGCAACAGGCTCACTCGCTTAGGCTCACGTCACCTAAGTCACGTCCTACTTGTCAAGGCTCACGCGCTCAGGCTTACGTCACCTAAGTCACGTCCTACTCGTCAAGCCTCACGTCAAGGCTCACGTCCTCATGGTTCACGTCCTCGGGGCTAACGTCCTCAAGGCTCGCAACAGGCTCACTCGCTTAGGCTCACGTCACCTAAGTCACGTCCTACTTGTCAAGGCTCACGTCCTCAAGGCTCACGCGCTCAGGCTTACGTCACCTAAGTCACGTTCTACTCGTCAAGCCTCACGTCAAGGCTCACGTCCTCACGGTTCACGTCCTCGGGGCTAACGTCCTCAAGGCTCGCAACATGCTCACACGCTTAGGCTCACGTCACCTAAGTCACGTCCTACTTGCAAGGCTCATGTCCTCAGATCTCACGTCCTCAAGGCCCGCAACAGGCTCACGCGCTCTGGCTCACGTCACCTAAGTCACGTCCTACTCGTCAAGCCTCACGTCAAGGCTCACGTCCTCATGGTTCACGTCCTCGGGGCTAACGTCCTCAAGGCTCGCAACAGGCTCACGCGCTTAGGCTCACGTCACCTAAGTCACGTCCTACTTTTCAAGGCTCATGTCCTCAAGGCTCACGCGCTCAGGCTTACGTCACCTAAGTCACGTCCTACTCGTCAAGCCTCACGTCAAGGCTCACGTCCTCATAGTTCACGTCCTCGGGGCTAACGTCCTCAAGGCTCGCAACAGGCTCACGTCACCTAAGTCACGTCTTACTTGCAAGGCTCATGTCCTCAGAACTCACGTCCTCAAGGCCCGCAACGGTCTCACGCGCTCTGGCTCACGTCACCTAAGTCACGTCCTACTCGTCAAGCCTCACGTCAAGGCTCACGTCCTCATGGTTCACGTCCTCGGGGCTAACGTCCTCAAGGCTCGCAACAGACTCACTCGCTTAGGCTCATGTTACCTAAGTCACGTCCTACTTGTCAAGGCTCACGTCCCCAAGGCTCACGCGCTCAGGCTTACGTCACATAAGTCACGTCCTACTAGTCAAGGCTCACGTCAAGGCTCACGTCAGGGCTCAGGTCCTCAAGGCTCGCAACAGGCTCATGCGCTCATGCTCACGTCACCCAAGGGAAGGCTCACGTAATATGTGCCGATTTCTTTCGCTATTTGGAAAGCCATTTAGCTATTTCTTCTAACTGTTCTTGTAGAATTCTTGACGTTATTTGAGGACTTTTATGGGAAGCCAGTAGTGCTGTGTCATCTGCAAATGTTGAAACTGTTGCGTGGTTTGAAGTGGGAGGTCCGCTGTATAAATTAGATATAAAACTTGACCCGGTACAATGCCTTGTGGAACCCCTGCATTAATTTCATTCAAATTTGTAGATACGCCATTTTGCTTAACCAGGAATTTCAGGTTTAGCAGTTAGTGCTTTATGATTATGATAACTCGTTACTAGCTGTTTGCTGCTGCGCCTACCTCTGCCGAGCATTTCGCTGCTCACGGTTCTGCCATGTGATGCCGCACTTTAAGTTGGTAAAAGCTAAATGCTGCTGCGCTTAACCCTGCCCAGCATTTCATTTAAGGCGGCTGTCGTTGGGAACTACTTGCTGCTCGTCTCATGCTAACGCCTCACTCAGGGTGCACGCTCGTCTTAGGCTCACGCTCTCACGCATCGCTCAGGATTCACGCTCGTCAGGCTCTTGCTCACGCATCGCTCAGGGTGCATGCTTGTCTCAGGCTTACGCTCATGCATCGCTCAGGTTACACACTTGTCTTAGGCTCACGCACACGCATCACTCAGGATGTACGCTTGTCTCAGGCTTCGCATCGCTCAGTGTACACACTCGTCTCAATCGCACGCTCACGCATCACTCAGGATGCACGCTCGTCTTAGTCTCATGCTCATGCATCGCTCAGGCTTCACGCTCGTCTTAGGCTATCGCACACATCACGTCAAAGACACACAAAGGCTTAGGCACCCAGGTTCCCGTTAAAGCCTACGTACTGTACAGACTACTACAACATTACTAATAAAATTACTTAGGAATCTATATTCTGAACCCTGGTCACACTGAGCTTACCGCGGCTGGGAAAACTCCGTTACAATCTCAACACAGCAACAAAATTCGTTCTCAGCCCACGAATACTGAGATCCACTATGAAATCACACATAACGCAAGCAACAAACGAATTTGAAAAATCTTCCATTCATCTATATGTTGATCTTTTCCCAAAGTCAATATTTTTCATAAACATACTTTGCCTTTCCTTTGAAAGATTTAAAGACGATTTTAAAGTCAGCCTTAAGTTCTGGTCTAGGCATCGATTTATGTAGTAAAGAATTATTTTAATATTCAGCTATTGCTGGCAGCGTTGCACATTTTTTATTGTTATATGTTTCATACTTCTGGCCATTATGGAATGTGCTTAGCATTTTCCATTCCATGAGCAACTATAATCACTGCCAACTCAAATTTAAATTGAATTCTACTGAAATGCCTTTGCCCTCTGTCTACGTATTAGATTCTCCTCATATTGAATTGCCTCTGAAACAACTAATATTTACATTAAAGTTTAGTGTGCATTTTGCACACATCCAAATCATTGAAATGCCTCCTTGTGTGCCAAAATATAAAATCCTCTAGAACTTGCTCTTCGCACATCCAAAGATGCTGGCTAAAAGTTCGAAAATTGGACAGCGGAAAGACGCTACAATGCAAATTGAAATTTGTTCTCCTTTTTCCAGGCTATTCAGTCGTAATCGTAAAAAAACATAAAAATGTGAACAATGTCAGAGATTTGTAAAAGAAAAACAGAAAATTTAGTCAATAAAGCGTAATTGTTGTTTGCTCTGCATGTGAATTCTTTAGCCACACAACTTAACAAAAATTTAAAAGATGGTTTGCAATTTCTAATTAAAGTTGTTTTCTGCAGATTTTAGTGCGAAACTTCGTTCCATTTCATTTCATTTCATTTCATTTCATTTCATTTCATTTCATTTCATTTCATTTCATTTCATTTCATTTCATTTCATTTCATTTCATTTCATTTCATTTCATTTCATTTCATTTCATTTCATTTCATTTCATTTCATTTCATTTCATTTCATTTCATTTCCCTAAACACCAATTTTAAATGACTCGCTCGAGGAATTCGTTCGGTATCTCGCGAATAACTTGATTAATGTTGGCTTCCAATGCCTCAATCGTATCTGTTTTATCCACAAACCATTTAGACTTTACATACCCCAACAAAAGAAAAAGGCCAAAGGTGTGATTTCACACGATCTTGGTGGCCAGTCCACCGGTCCGAAACGAGAGATCAATTGCTCACCGAAACGAGGACGCAGTAAATCCATTGTGTCACGGGCTGTATGGGATGTAGCGCCGTCTTGTTGGAACCAAATGTCGTGAAGATCACGGCCTTCAATTTCCGGCATCAAAAAGTCGTTTATCATGGCGCGATAGCGTTCGCCATTCACTGTTACATTGGCGCCAGCCTCGTCTTTGAAGAAATATGGGCCGATGATTCCTCCAGCCCATAGGACACACCAAACGGTAGTTTTCAATTTTCTTCAATTTCAATTTTGCTTATTGACGAAGCCATTAACCCAAAAATTGGCTTCATCGCTGAACAAAATTCGGGTCCAAAAATACGGATCTTCGGCGAGTATTTCAAGAGCCCAACGACTATAAGTATGACGCTTTGGAAGGTCGGCCGGCTTCAATTCTTGGACTAGCTGTATTTTATACGCTCTCAAACCAAGATATCTGCGTAAAATCGCCCAAGTAGTGCCATTAGATAGGCCAAGTTGTTGAGAACGACGCCGAATCGATTCTTCCGGGTTTTCGGCAAAACTCTCACTTACATTCTCTTTATTTCAGGCTGTACGTAGTCTAATCGGTCGAGTATCATCCAATAATGTAAAATTAATTTCAAGTTTGCCGATGGTATGCCGAATAGTGCGTTCGGTAGGACGATTATGTACACCATAAGTTGGCCTGAGCGCGCGATGAACACTTTTCACAGAGCGTCGATTTTCGTAATACAATTGTACGACTTGTAAACGTTGTTGAGGCATTAGTCTTTCCATGATGAAATATCAATGAATACTGAATAAAACTGTGTATTTAGTTTGACAGTAGTCACGCGTGACATGTCAAAAAAATCCTATTGGAAAAAGTACCTCCAATCTGATCATTTAATGAGCACTAATGGAAGAAATGCTCTAACTACTGGGAAATTAAGGTGGAACTCTAACTTTGGCATACCACTATACAGCACATACAGTCACTCTTGATTTTAACTTCTTCATTATAAGTTTTGACAGGAATCTGTTCACCATTTCATTAGCATAAAATCATATGACACTAAGTTATACTCACACCATGCCAACGTCTTTGACTTTGACTGCCGCTACATGCGACAGCATCATTCTTCTTGTTCCTTACTAAAACTGATACAGTAAGATGAGTAACTATATGAATAAAGATATGTCCACAGTGTTCCTTATTCATTCAAGAATGAACTCTCTTCTATACGACTATGTCAGTGTTATGCTTCTTCCAGAAGAATGGAATAAGACAACCAAGACTATAAGGAATGAAAAGTTATTCAGTTGGCTATGAACGTTGAATGCACGCAGTAGCAGTATCCGTCGTACTTACTCCTGACAAGAGTGTTGAAGTTGGATGAAAAACTACGGGATGGAGTAAGCTGATGTAACATCTACGACAAACGGAGGTGTGGTTATAATGCATGTACTTCTATCTTACACTAAATAAAGAACATTTTTTGAAGAAAATTCTTCACAAATAATGGAAAAGAAAACTTTGCACTTTTAATTAGGGAATGTCTTGCTGAGGTATTCCTTTCGGTAACTAATGAGTGAGGTAATGAAAAGAATGTCACCTTTAGACGAAAGTTTAGGAAATTTTAAAAGAGTTGCGTTAAAATGTTGTGAAAAGTAAGCTGTTTCCCAAAGATTTATACCGGCTTCTTGGCAGGAGAGTGAAAAATGTAAAATATGTAGCTTATATATTAAAGCTCTCTAATTTTGAGTTACAAAATAAGTATGTACATTTAAAATGGTAGAGTTCAAAATCCTTATTTGGTTCGATAACCAAGTGCACCAATTAATTTGTTTACGGTGGAACCTCGATGCTCTTCCAGCGTTTAGCGGATAGTTAGTAAAGCAAAGCTCAAAGATGAAGGTGTCTGGAACATTTTTTATTCAATGGCATAAGTCCTTTTGGATTTGCGGCACTTCATCATCCCTTGAAAATTGATCAACGTTGCTACGAATTTAGTCTTTGATGGAGGATGGACTTCATCCTGTAAGTTTTGTCACCAGCCTATCTGATATCAGGTTTTCGATTATTATTACGAACTAAAAGCCTGACCACGTTATTCCTTTGTTTCCTCTCTTTCTTACGTGGACTCTTGCATTGAAGTCCCCGGCTACTCTGATGATCCTGGTAATATCGCAAATTGGATCCTCCACGCCGTCAAGCTTGTTCTAGATTCTGCAGTCTCTGCAATTGCCAAATTGTGCAGTCCTCGCTTTTTCCAAAAGCGGTGTTCAAAAGAATTGTCCAGATGCATCCCGTTCATTCTTGAACCCATTCGTAATAACCGTGCCTCCACTCGAGCACACGACTCTACCATTAGGCCTATCTTCGGACGTACTAACCAATTCAGAGATACGATCTTTAGCCACACTATAGTTATGTGGTATAAATTGCCCGCTTCTGTGTTGCCGCATTTGTATGATGTGTAGTCAGTTAAGGCATACGGAGAATTGTTGGCCCCGCATGTAAGAAAGAACGATTCCAGACTCCGGAGACTCTATAATGATGAGATCAACGAGCGCTACCGCGATGTCGACATCGTGAAGAGAATTAAGCTCGGTAGGCTCCGGTGGGCAGAACACCTAGCTCGCATGAGCGATGGGGATCCTGCTCGGAAAGTTCCTTGTGGTAGAATTTATGCAACGCGACATCGAGGCCGGCGTAGACCAAGACGCCCAGAATTTAGAGGTGCAAAACTGGATGACATCGGTTCAAAATCGGGTCCGGTGGAGAGACTTTTTGCTGGAGGCCAGGACCGGACCCCGGATGTAGAGCCAAATATGATGATGATTCCTTTATGTGTTTTTTCTACAAAAAAAGCCTGAAAGATTGTTGTTTGTTGGTGGCAAATAGTTTGGTACTTAAGTCTAAGTCTAAGTCTAAGTAACAGTTAATTTTTCACATTGCTTCGAACGTTACATTTTAAAATCTTTTGTTAGTAGTAGTATAGAAATTTCTTCACCAAATCCTTGGGGCAACAAAAATGCTCTTACAACTTCATTATCAAATAAATTTCAATTTTACTGTAAAACATACAAGACAAGAAAAGATTAAAAATTTTCTATTTTTGTCCTTACAGCACCTCGTCAGCATAATAACTAGAACTGCTCGTGAGTAAGCACCATTATTGATTTTGAAAAGGACTTACTATTGGGAGCTACTAAGCGTAAATTAGCCATAAAAAGCATACGTCATGTTGGAACATTCTAGTGAATCCTGAAACGTTATTTAGTTGTGATACGAGGATAGATTAAATATCGAAAGAACAAAAGAACAACAATCTCAAGTGTGCAGAAGGACACAACGCCAAGCCAAGTTAAAGAAGAAATACAAACGATTTAAACCTACAAGGAAAAGGAGATATGGAAGAAAACTGCTTTTCCAGCAGCTGCTTATAAATCGAGCATACAATCTGAAATCTGAAACTCGCCATTTTTACTTTTATTCAATGAAACAATGAATGAAAAAACGAACCAAACTGCAAAAACTCCAATTGTTTCAATTAAAGCAATGTGCGAACTTAATCACCTCTCAATGAATGAATGTTCCGAAATATTCCGCTCAATATATATAGTTACTTAAGAAAACAGAAACAACAACAAAATCAGCAGACGAATGCAAAAATATGGTGTTTTCCGGCAACGTCGATTTGTTGCAAATAAACACATTAGCGAACAACACCAACAACAACAACAATTACTTAGATATTATTAGTAAATCAGCTGAGCTGCAGCAACCGACAATAGCGCCAGTGTTGATTTGTAGATCAGCACCAAAAATCCAACAACAACTAGCAAATTACAGCAGCAACAATCACAAGAAGACAAATCCACTGCTGTGTTCCGCGCATACACGACACTTTACAAAACGAAGAAAAGCTGTGGGGCAATGCGGCGGATTCTCAGATACGGACTGTGTTGTGTCACAAAATGTCCACAATCCTCTAAAGATTTCAACCACAAGCGCAAGCACCAGTAACGTATTTGTAGAAGTGTCATCGTCATCATTGTCAAGACAGGACAACAACAACAACAACCGTGAACAACACCAACAGCACAATGTAAAGAATAGCTGGAGGGGGAAGCACTCAACAAGAGGAGGCAGTCATCTTTCATCATCTGCATCTGCACCGTTAACTAACATTACAAATCCCACTGCCAGCACTACGGCCACTTCAGACTTTACAGCATCTATCAACCATAACAACAACAACAGCAGCCACAAAAACACCTGTCAAAAACCAAATGAAAGACTGCACGAGCGACGGCGACGACGTCGAAAACGAAAATCGTTACCGTATTTTACGGCGGTATCGCATCGATGCTGGAGAACGGCGACAATAGCAACAACAACAACGTCGCATGAACAAGAATCCTTGTCGTTAACTAAAACACATCCGCCATCTCGGCCAACTGCGGCGTCATTGTCGCCACACCTACTTTCCGTTAGTAAATGCCTACCGACAACATACTATGTGACGGCGGCAATCCGTATTGTCGCAACATTGGCCGCCGCAACCATAACACTGCCGCCGGTGCCATTGCAACGCAACCGGCTCAATAAGTACTCATGGATATTTTTAATAATCTATTTGAATTTGTTTGCTAAATGTAAGTACTAATTATCTATAAACAAATTTTTCTAAAATAAGTGAATGAAAATGGAATACCACAAGACGAACATAATAGACCGATTGTATTTACTGACTCAGATATGATGCAACTTTTATGTATTACCTAATAAATTAGATAAATCAAAGATTGCAAGGATAATTGCCAAGGTAAGGTCGTGCCCAAAAATATTGAATACTCTGACAGCTGTCATTTCATAGCTTTTAAATTCCCTTTCATAAACTCCGCGTACGCATTTTTTAAAACTTTACTTCAGAGGGGGGGTGAAGTAGAAGTTACAATGTGTTATGAAACCCAAACATTGGGTCAGTTTTTTTTAAATTCCATAAATGTTCACTTGAAACTTTCAAAGCTAACATCCTAAGTGAATCTGATCTCGCAATAGTGGCACCATTAATTACTGGTGGCACGTAATGTTGAACTTCCTTCTGAGAAAGAAGATACGCCTGGAATTTATTTGGGTTAAATTCCACCCTATTAGATCTGCCCCAATCAAGAATGACTTGAACGCTTGACAGAATAGCCGAACCAATCAAGCGAGAATTGCCTTCTTTTTGACTATCAAACTCCATGGAAGCCGTAAACGTTGCATTATCAGCAAATCAATGGATATCACAAGTCGTAGAAGCCAACAGGCCATTGATATATATAGCAAGAAAAGCGTAGGCGATAAGTATGACCCTTGTGGCATGCCAGCATTGATCCCATGCGAAGATGAGAAAATACCACTCAATTCAACTTTTATTTTGCGGTTACATAAATAATTCCCAATCGATACAATGCGAGTTGTGTCTAAATTCAGCGAACGAAACTTAGGTTAGGTTAGGTTAAGGTGGCTGTCTGTGAAACCGACACACTTAGACCAGTAATGGGCCAATGTGATTCCACAGGGATCAGGAATAATTTCTATCCACCTACTGGAAGAACCAATTAGAGCTTCGTATGAAGCGTAGGAGACTGCCGATGTCAATGATGATGATATAATTAGTGTCGTTGTAGAAGAAAGCTCCCATATGGAGTTTAAGCTTTTGGGAGAGGGCTGGCCCAGTACAAAGAAGATGTATGATAGTCTCCTCCTCCTCTTCATTCTGCAGAAGTCATTCGAAAAGACTCCAAGTCTTGCTGCATGCCTGCCTATGAGACAGTGTCCAGTGATGACACCAACATCTTTTTTGAGAGATCAAACACTTGGAGCGTTTCGGATCCAGCTTGGGCCAGATCTGCTTTGTCGCTATGCAAGTTGTACCGTTTGACCACCTACAGGGTTAGTTTTTACATTAGCATCCCGCTTTAACAAGAATTTGCATGTAACTATTGGTATGCCTATGGAACCATATTTAGGTAAGAAAGGTGTAGTTCCTTGCTTGGCGAGTTCGTAAGCCGTACAGTTTCCCGAAATCTCTCTGTACCCCGGCACCCAACACCGGTGGATATTGAACTACTCCCCCATCTCCACAAGAGATGATCGGATGTTAAAGGCTAGAATTGAATTTGTGGACACTGATTCCAGGGATTTTAGTGCAGCTTAGCTATCCGAGAATATACGGATATCCTAAGACAAGACTTCACTGATCGCCATAATTTCAACCTGGAAAACACTACAGTGATTTGGAAGACGGAAAGAGAGGCTTAGATTTAGCGTTTTTTTTTTTTAAGAAAACACCTCCGCCGACTCCATCATAAGTTTTTGACCCGTCTGTGTAAAAATGAATGTGTTCATCTTCCAGGTAAGCGTTATCATCCCAGAATGATCTGCAGGGGAAGGCGACCTGGTAGTTTTTGTTGAAATGGAGTTGCGGAATGGTGTAGTCTATGTTGTCTGGGATCCTCACTAAATTTAGGATAGAAGAGAGACCGCTTTCATTTTTAGTCCACTGGAAACGAATCTTATTTACAAGACAATCATGACATACTCGCTCGAAAGCCTTAGAAATATCCAAGGACACAACGCTAGATTCACTTAGATAATCAATGATTCGCTCCCAACAATGAGTCATGCACGTCATGAGTTCACCTAAAGAGCGATTTTTTCGAAATCCATACTGTACATCGGGTAAATGAGCATTCGTTGTTAAAAGCGCCTTCTATGTCCAGGAAAACCACCATTGAGTACTCCTTATGATGAAGGGAGTTTTCAATGGAAAGTACTAGCGTTTGCAGAGCTGTTTCTACAGATTTGCCCTTGCAGTACGCGTGTTGATCGGCGGACAGAAGTCTTTTGTCAATACTAGTACGAAGGTGGATTTCGATCAGTCTTTCTAATGTTTTTAAAAGGAATGACGAAAGGCTAATGGGTCTATGGTCTTTTGGGCTGACGTGGGAATTTGGAATTTTCTTTCTTTCTTTAAGAATTTTTTAAAACAACCCGTTGACGGAAATATATTTTAGACATTCCTGGGCCTACATTCGAGAGAAAAGGTGGGGTTGTAGCTTTCTCAATACCAGTTCTATCAAGAATACAATTTTTTACTAGCGAGTTCGGACTTGCATTTTTCATTAAACCACTTATTCTTACGAATATTGCTCTTCTTAATGGATAAAGGAATACAATTTTCCATTCCTAGCAAAATGGTTAAAATGGTTGATATAATAGGTTGTATAGCTTCATCAGCATTTTTGTTGGAAAATCACATGAGCTGTAAAATCGGTTCAGTAGCTCCCAGTTAGCGTTTTTGAAATGCCACAGACGCCTTGTACGAATAGGGTCTAAGGCCTAAATGCTTGTGCAATGGTATTATGCAGATATGTAAAGTTATTTAATTTGGGAGTTCATGACAGGTTTTTGCTCATATTTTTTGCATTCCTACAACGCAATGACAAAAATTTCTGTTTTCATATAAAAACTATTGAGGGAACATTTCTCACCAAAGTAGACCTGCAGCACGGTGTCTTAAATCTCTTTAAATACTTCCGTCTGCTAAACTCATCCAGTAGCTTTGAAAGGTAGGTAGGTAGGCACTTTACCTTGAGAGCGGCAAGCTCTCAAGCGATAAAGCAATCAACGTTCAGCAGCACAAAACACAACATAAAACGAATCTTAGTTCTTCATGGCACAATGAACTTTTTTTTGAAGAGCCATTTAAGGCATAAACAGCATATCCTCCAAAGTTAAGATGGAAGCGTGACTTAAAGGAACATTTTCACAACAACTGCCTTTGCATGTAAACTGGTGTTGGTGAGCGGAAATGCGGCAATTACTAAGGGAGTAAGTGGTATTGCTAAATGCAATTAAAACGTTTTTGCGACGATTTGACGTCGAATGTTTGATATAAATTTCATTTACCGAACACCAAACTAACTCGGGCGCCGCCCATCTTAAGTTTCATAATTTGTGGAAATATTTGAGACTTTGTCAACCATGTGTATGAATACTTGAACGTGTGTGAGTGTGTGTGTGTGTTTGTTCAGTAACACAGCTCTAGCTGTCACCGAAGCGCGCTAACGGATCCACTTGCAAAAATCGTATTCCCAACACCATTCATTTTATGGCTCATTCCGGGCTGTTTGCTTTTGCCTGAGTTTTTCGCTTGAATCCTCATCGTTCGTTGGTGCATGCATTCGTTGCACATGAATTTTCACACTTCGACAACGCTGGCGATGGTTGCTGATGGTTATGCTATAAGCGTTTTCATGGGTATTTAGTGTGGGGGGAGTGGAGGAAGGCAAACTCCAACAAGAGGACGAACAAGAAACATGCGAAACCCACTAATGGTGGTTTCTTGAATAAATGCCAAAAATTGCGAATTCGAATGTCTTCTCCTATGTATTGTATGTATAGCTGCATATTTTCCGGTTGCTGTCATAAAAATTTCGGAATTTTATTCGCAGCGATGGCAGCATCGAAATTTAGGGCAAGCAACACTGAGTTAATTAGATTATGAAATTCTTTGCGCTTGCAGTGCAATGGGCGTTGCGTGTGCTATTGCAGTTTTCGAAATCCTTCTTCGTCGTTCACTGTTCATTATACAGCCAGCTGGCTGTATCGTATCTGAATGAAACAAAGACATAACTTAATTTGGATTTGGATTGCACAACTGCACTTGCAGTCAGTTGTAAACATTCTTCGAAATAATTTATCTACATATATCAAAAATGAAATTATGTATCTTTGTTGGCATGTCATTTAAAGCAACTCACATTTACCAACCGATTTTTATGAAATTTTCAGTATTAATTCCTATTTGGAGGGGGAAGGTTATAGGCTACTACTAGGCTACACATTGTACGTGTACCAACTATTTTGGCCACTACTTTGATTACACAAGAAATCGAGTTCTCTCTAATTACAGACACACTTCTGACCTCTCTTTTATTACCTATCGGAGTTTTTCAGGGATACTCACCACACCGAGTAGCCACTCCCACTGTACCATCACAAGGTCATCAAAGGAGAGCGAAGTGACGAGCTGTTGACTATGCACATTTGGGAGACAGCGACGAATGTTCTGATAACAGCAAACCAAATAATTACTAGGTATGTTCGTAACCAAGGGAGAAAAAGGAAACAGCTGATGAGGTCAACGTATGATGGAAACAATAGTAGGACAATATACCAAGCTGAGCCCAACCACATAACAACAACAACAACACGCACACATCTCCACAGGCAATACAAAATCGGATGTTTTAAAGTACTGTGCAAGTTACATGGGCAATACCAAATTAAAAAACAAAGTAAACCATGTAATGGGCTCGGCGTGCATAGCAACAACGAAATCTCGAACCAACCATGCATTTCAAACGATATTAGTCGCCCCACTGCTCAAAATTAACGCGACAGTTCTCAACCGATTGAGAATAGGAGGAAGTGGTAGCTCCACCACCTAGTGTTATTGAGGACCAAACAGCAGCCTCAAAGGTATTAAAAATATGGCTTAACACACCATTGACAGTAGTGGGGTCAAATACCGCCCCCTTAACAGCATATCCACGTGGTCTGGATATAGCTTCAGCAAGTATGATCACAGAGCAGAGACAGTCAGTCTCTTTCGTTGCGATTCCAACTGCAGAAAACATGTCTAGTATTTCCTTTGCAATTATCGGTTCAAGAGAGATCTCTTTGCCATTACTTCCTCAGCTACATGCTGGACTTTCACTTCCAAATTATTGGTTCAAGAGCGATAGCATTGCCAATGCTTACTAAGCTACACGCTGGTATAGCTTCCCAATACTAATACATAATTTTTCCCTTCAGCCGAGTGGTCTAAGAGCGATAGCCTTACCATTTGATGTTCCTAACGCTACGTCATCACACTTTTCCAACCACATCGCTAGGTAGACAGACAGCTCCACGGTACTACGCTTCGGGACCCTATACGCATTGCTAGTGAGAATTCAATTCCATTTCTGTAAACAAACAAATTATTTTATTCATCATCATCATATTTGGCTCTACAACCGGGTCCGGTCCTGGCCTCCTGCAAACAATCTCTACACCGTTCTACGTCCCTAAAGTCTGGGCGTTCTGTTCTACGTCATCCTTCTAGCGTACGCTTGGCCGGATTCGCTGTCGTGTTACATAAGTCTTACCGCAAAGGGCTTTCCGAGCAGGATCCTCTTCCCTCATGGTAGCTAGATGTCCTGCTCACCAAAGCCTACCGAGCTTTATTCTCTTCACGATGTCTATCTAATAATTATAGAGTCCAGAATCGTCCTTCCTCAGATACCTGGACAAAAATTCTCCGTAAGACTTTTCTTTCGAACGCAGCTAAGAGATCAGAATGCTTTTTGCTAAGCACCCAAGTCTGGGATCCATATGTAAGTACTGGTATGACCATTGTCTTATATACAAGCATATATATATCTTATATCCTGGGACACCATCTGATCCGGAGGCCTTATTACTTTTGAGACGATTTATTGCTCTGCTTACTTCGTCTATGCTTGGTGACGGCCATTTAGCAACTTTTTGCTAATTGCTCTTCCCAACGCTCCAAGATGCCTTTGGGATGGGCGATCAGATTACCCTCTTTGTGTTTGCAGTATTTGCAGCGCGGTGTATATTGCGTCATACCGCGGTTTCTTTTCTATCATTTCCGGTACGCCACATTCTTAAGTTCAGTCGCTAGCTTACATTCGTCATCGAACCAGTCGTTCCGATCTCTACGACAACTACCTAAGATATAGAGTCAGCAGTACTAATGACAGTGTTCTTAAGGCGTGTCCATTTCTCTTCTACGCCCGACATCTCAGCCCGCCCCATGATTCGTGTATACTATAAGTTTTATTGTACTGCCTGAATACTAGCTCCCTACCTATTTTGGCATTCATATCCCCCAGAATGATTTTTACGTCACTGATTCGTTCGACTGATTCAAAGAATTCTTATTTTTCATCATCTGGGGGAATCCTCTGTATGTGTGTGAACGCTTATGAGGTTTATGTTCTTAAATCTGCCCCGCACGTGAATGGTGCAACAACCAAAAAAACAAAGGACCCTGGTCACACTGAGTAGTACCCCGACTGTGAAGTGGGGTTAAAAATTAATCGCAAGATTCCACTAAATTGCCAGTCACCTGCAGACAGACAGATGCCGACACAAAGTTTATATAGAGATGTTAAAAAAGGGGCGCGTTCGATGAAACATTTCAATTCTCAACACTTTTGCCAATGTGCCCTATATTCGTATGATTGTGCACACTCCATGTTGTTTCTCCACTAGAATATAAAACAGACAGACACAGACTCAGGCTAATAAAAACTTTATTTTCTATTTTCATTGGGTGTGTGTTTTTATGCATTTGGTAGAGGAAACCTCTTTATACCTTCTGTGGTGCAAATGTTGGCAAGTTGCAAATTAATTTGCTTTACACATTCGAGTATTTGTTTTCGCCCATAGTTGCTGTGCCGGCAAATGCGAAAGGGATGGCACGATCGTCCACTGTTGTGCAAGTATTTGCGTTTTATTTTTGCAATTTTGCAATTCAGGATTTTTTGCCTTTCTATTATTTGTTAATTAGTGTTTTGTGAGTATAGCCCAGAGTTTAGATGAATTGCACAAGGGATAGCAAGGAAAGGCGGTAGTGGGTCAGTGTTTTTTTGGTTTCATTTTCAAGAGAAGACGAACTTTGTGGCCCCAATAACATTGTGTGTACAAAATAGTTAACGTTTCTGAGATTTTTTATTTATTTCACTCGAAGGTATATTAGCACATTCGATGCCATCAAGTAAAGTTTATTCGTATCATTAACCATATAACCATACCATAAAAACTTTTTCATGTAAATTTTATAAGTTCTCTCTGTGTTTTAAGTAATACCTATAAGGCCTCTTACGTGACGCTAGACGAACTAATTGGGAGCGTAACTACGACATGGCTTCAGTGAAAGAACAAAGTGTGTTCTTACAACCTGAGATAATAGGAACATATCGTGAGATATTTAGTAGATATGTTCCCATAAAAACAAAGAGGATGAATACCTCTGCGCCACAGTGGCTTAACACTGATATTCTACTACTTATGCAAAAATGTGATAATGTCTACAGATACTGATACCTTCTAAAAAAATATCTCCAAAATAAGATCTGCCAAGTCTACCTACTATAGTAGTAATCAGCTAGTCGATTCGTGATCGGGACAAAAACTATGGAAACAGCTACGGCAACTTGATATTGATAAGCAAAATGATATTGATTGCGATAAGCCAAACGTCGAATTCATCGCTTCTTGCAGCACTTCTTCCTTAGAGGAAAACGCTGCAGATGCCCACAACAGCTCTTTTCGTTTTACCAGTGTCTATGGTGAGGTCTTTTAGGTATAAATTCTAATGATACCGGTCTAGACGGATTCAATCCTAAATTTGTCAAAATTCTGTTGCCCTTCATACTGCCTTTTATAACGTATCTTTTTAACTCGGTGATAAAAATGTCCGTATTCCCATTAGAGTGGAAGATATTCTGCGTTTGATCCTTCGCACCCATGCAGAAAGTGTTAACCATTCGTAGCTTTGCATTTATTGGCTTCTGTAACTCTATAACTTCTGTAGTTTTGTTAAAGAGTTGATTAAGAATTTCTCAACATCTTTTCTCTTTTCGTGGTTGATCTGTATTGGTGTGCCTATGTTCGAATTCTGTCTCATAGCTTTGGCTTTCTAATATTTATTTTGGCACAGACTTCTTGTACCATGTCCGATTATTTCTGCACATTTTGCGGTACGTCAAAATGTTTGTCTCCTAGCCGACATACATCAACTGCGAGGTTCAGCGTGGCGACTAGCCTTTTTGGATGCCGTTTAGTGTTACGGTGACGAACATGCGCATGACATTATCCAGTACTATAAGGAACACTAGTGAACCATAGCCTCAACTTACATGCCTCCCAAATTTTCTAGCTATTTTGTCTATATGACTCCAATAACTCAAAACTATCGTTTGCCCCTCATTGTGAGCGCCTTCTACATCTTCTACTGCGTTATCAACAGGCCGGAGCGTTGATGTCCATTCGTCTACATGTTCTTGTATCTCAAACAGCCAGTACATAGTTTCTTGACTAGATCGATGTCATTGCACAGCCCATATTATTCGTCATTGAATCTCCTGCTGCAAATCCCGTCAATCAAAACGAGATCGAAAATCATCCGAAGAGTTTTCCGCTAGGATATACTCATCCGCCTTCTATAGAGTCAACGGTTCAGAACTAAATAGCACGACTGGGATGATTAAGTTACTATGCAATGGTCCGAGAGAAGGCTTTACTAGGCAGTGCCCTTTTTATCCAAAAGAAACAGGGATTGGCAGGAGTACTTCTTCGTTTGATTCCTAAAGTTGACTCGTCGGTATCAGATTTCAGAGCGGACACGACTTAGACATAGTCCACACTCACTCAAAATGGAACCCGCCTATAGTAACGTTCGACCTATACGTCGGTGTTGGGTGTTCGTTCTTGTCGAGAGCAAATAATTTTTCGTGCTCTTGTCAACAACTTCTAATTCCATTTTTCCTGCTGCTGTGACAATATTTGCAAAATGACATGAAGGTGCTCACGGCGTTCTTCAAAGTCGTCTGCATATGCCAGCAGTGGAACAATATTATGTTAAAGAAGTCACATGACAGCAGTTCTCCTAACCTTAATCATTTCTTAAAACCGAAGGACTCGGTCAACTTGGTCAACTTTATACCCTCCTTGACGAAGCAGCTAGAAATCTCAACCAAAACTACACATAGCGTTATATAGCTTGTCTCTCTATCAAAAAAAATATCTGCGATTCAATTCATGAAACATCATTTCATTTGACCAAATTTTATCGATAAGCTTTGTATCCACTCTAGCAAGTGATATACTAAGGTTTTAAAGAGATGGGTCGGCCGCTCGTTGGATATAGCAGCTTCTTCATAAGTTTGGATATTGCAACTAGCACCTAGGTTGTTTGGAATTTTAGATATCACCGCTTAAGAACCCAGACTTTATGTCTAAGTCCGAGGCGCAAGAAAAAATCTGTGACCGCATAAACGCTATTTCTGTTGTCTATTATAGCAGTCCCCGTATATCACAGTATTTCCTTCTTCTCTCGCCTGGTTCATTTCATCGTACTATTGGTCCGAATAGCCCAAGTTAAGCGTTCACCTAGTCGGTCATCCTAGCTGAAACTGGATTCGTAGAATCCTCCTGGAGAATTGGTTTGCTGCCATCGCATCTCTTGGCAATTTTCAAATACTCTCGCAAGTAAAATTTAAATTCCGCGCACAAACAAACCACAGCCTAAGTCGTTTTAAGCTTTCATGCTAGCCTAAATGTTTACATATAAACTTATTGCAAAGACGGTACGCCACGGTAATAAGGTTGGCTATGCCCTTTTATTGTAATATGTTCGAAATGTTAAGTCTTTTTAAATATAGTTATCCGAAATTATTCGTTTAAATACACATGATTAAGATTTCAAATTGGTTGGAGTTCACCCTCCTTTACAGATTTTACAGTTGCACATTAAATTGTTGTTACTATGTAAATGAGCAAGATACCCTCCAAGACAACAAATTGTTGCATGGCAGGTAACTTGTCACCTATTGCACCATCATCTCACGTAATATCTCGTAATATCACGTAACATCACGACATATCACGTACAATCACGTAATATCACGTATTATCACGTAATATCGCGAGATATAACATAATATCACGTAATATCATACAATATCACGTATTATCACGTAATATCACGTATTATCACGAGAGATCACGTAATATCACGTACAATCATGTAATATCACGTATTATCACGTAATATCGCGAGATATCACGAGATATCACGTATTATCACGTAATATAACGTAAAATCATGTAATATCACGTATTATCACGTAATATCGAGAGATATCACGTGATATCACGTAATATCTCGTAATATCACGTAATATTACGATATCACATACGATCACGTAATATCACGAGGTACACGTAATATCACGAGATATCACGTAATATCACGTATTATGTCGTAATATCACGCAATATCACGTAATATCACGTAATATCACGTAATATCAAGTAATATCACGAGATATCACGAAATTTCACGTAATATCACGAGATATCACGTAATACAATATTACGCTTCACACAATTTCTGTTATATCCATTTTTGTGGCTACTATATTTTTCTACTACTTTGCTTTGAAGTATTTGCCACATAAACTGATACACTATGTATACATATGTAATGTACATATATATATTCGGTGCATATTGTGTGACAAACTAACTGCACATTAATACACTAATCACGATCGGTAAACAAACACAATGTAGGTAAACGTTAAGTGAGTGGGTGCGAACGAATGTTATATAGAAATTGTGTTTTGTCGAGGTTTTTTGGTGAGGGGTTAAGGTCTATCGTGAAAATTTAACCAACCAACCAGCATTTATTATTAGCGGGCGGAAGAGGCCTTTGAAGAAATAACTATAATTGCTTAAAAGCAATAACAAAAGAAAACAAAGTCAAAAAGCATTTGACTTTATTGTTGTTATAGTTCTGTTTATTTTCCTCCCCTCTATGTTATGCAGTTCGAACGTAACATCATGTGCATCCTGCCATCTATTAAATATACACTGCGGTTCCCCCGATTAGAAACACATCCTTTTGGGAGAGACTCTTGATATTTTTCCTGTTTTATGTCAGGAAAGAAAACACAAATGTTGGTAAAAGTCAGACCGTAGTTTGTTGTTTATACAAAATCAAGTTTTAAAAATATTCAGAACAAGATAAGTTTAGAAGCACCTTAGGTTAGGTAAGGTTAAGGTGGCTGTCAGTGCAAAACCGACACACTTAGACTTAGTAATGGTCCATTGTGGTACCACGTGAATCAAGGAAATTTTTCCACCTACTCGTTGAACCAATAAGAGCTTCGTATGAAGCGTAGAAGACTGCTAATGGCAATATCTTGAAACCAATGACATCCTTAGTGACCGGCAGTACGGATTTCGTGGGCAACGATCCACTGGTGATTTGATGATATACCTCATCGAACAGTGGAACCGGTCTTTGCATCAATTTGGTGAAAGTAAAGCTGTTGCTCTCGATATTTCCAAAGCATTTGACAGAGCTCTTTTGTCCAAAATGCGTGCTTATGGTGTCGATGAAAAACTGCTTCATTGGATTAGAAGCTATTTTTTGGACCGCTCAATTCAAGTTTTTTTGGACGGTTTCAAGTCTGAAATACACCACATAAATGCTGGCGTTCCCCAGGGCTCTGTTCTGTCCCCGACATTCTTTCTCATTTTTATTAATGGTCTCTTATCTGTGACTTCTAATCCAATTCACTCTTTCGTTGACGACAGTACTCTCAGCTTCTCATATACGTTTGAGGAACGTCCTTCCACTTCTCATGTCTCTCTGATCTGGCTACAATCTACAAGGCTCTTATTCGACCTAAACTTGAGTACAATTGTCATATTTGGTCTGGTGCGCCTAAGCCCAACTTGCATCAACTAGATAGGTAGAATACAAAACCGTGCGATAAAACTTATCGGTGACGAAAACATTGCGAAATCAATAGATTCGCTTGAACACCGCAGCAACGTCTCCTGCTTGTCACTCTTTTATCGCTTCTTCGACCAGCGGTGCTCAAGAGAAATAGCCAGTTGCATGCCACCTCTTCTTGAATTCAACCGCAATAATCGTGGCGCTCTTAATGCTCATCAGTTTACCCTTAAGCCCATCTTCGGACGTACAGTTAAGTTCAGGGATTCGTTCTACAGCCGTACAACACGTATGTGGAATGTTCTGTCAAGCTCTCTTTTTCCTCATCACTATGATCCACAGGCATTCAAAACACAAGCTCATAGACATCTCCTCTTTCTTCTTCTTTTCCTTAATGCCCACGCTGTGCCAAGCATATAGCCGAACATAATAAGGGTGCGAACCTCTTGAAGCGTGTGCAAATTATAAAACAACCTAAAAAAAAAACTGATTCCAACACCGCTTTGTAGCTATTTTCTGTCATTTTTGATCCTTGTCGATGGTTCCATAATAAGAAATTGCAGCCCAAAAAATCCCAGAAAAGAGGAGTTATTTTTAAACCGTCATCATGGTTTTAAAAGAGCTCCTCTTTTCTAAGATCGCGGAACTAAAAGTTATAGCCATCCGGTTCATCGAAATTGAACTTTTTTTTTCTCAAAAAAGCGTACTTTTTTCCAGTTATACGAACTTGCAGACCCCAAGTCTTTCGCGAATTGTAAGCGTTTTTTTCTTTAGCTTTAGTCGCTTGAGGTCCTCGGCACTACGAATCACACGACGAGCGGTAGATTTGTGTAGGATGTTTACCATCCCCGGACAATTTCAACCCATTTTTTTACCAGTTCTTTAAAAAAAAAACCATTTCACCATTTTGTTCTTTCTCTCGCTGCCATATAACGGCAGAAAGATCATTTTTATCTCTCAAAATTGCCTGCTTCTAATCGAGTGAACCGCACTGTAGTTAGGAAACTTTTCAAATGCTGCTTTTCCCTTAAACCGCAACGGAGCTATGTTTGGCTTATGTGTGAGTGTGTGTGTGCGCGCGTAAGCTGTTGTGTTAAATTGTTGTTGTCTTGTGCATTATGCGCGCATTGTGTGCGAATAAATACAAGTTTTTGTTTTCATAACGAAGAGCCTCTCGTCAGCCGAAGTGGAAGCATGCACCAGCGTGGGCGGGGGTCGTTGTATTAACGCCTATCCGTTTAACATTTTACATTGTCTGTGTTTCCATCCTTGCAAGCCAATTACATCCCTTGCACTCACCCTGTGCGTTGTTTTGTGTGTGTGTGTGTTATGTCGTCTGTCTGTTTGTTATTCGTGTTGTCTGTTTGTTTCCTCTTTGTTTATTCCGCATGGATGGATGATTGTTGTTGTTTATTGTTGATGAGCGCGCAGCGAGTCGGCATCACGGTGTGTCTGAAGATTTGTTAAATAAATTTTTCATACTGCACACACACACACACACACACAACAAAACCATCAAAACCCCTATGCGTTTATACTGGGCTTGTGCTTTTGCGATCTACGTATGTAAATGACGTCATTAATTTTGCATTTTTTATGGATTTTTGCCGTCATCATTGCTATGGCTATGGAAGACAGGATAATTAAAAAACAAAACGAGAAACCTCCCCCCGCGCAAGGCACCCACAACAAACAGCCCTCACGGGTAAGGCATTGACTTGTCTAACCTGTGGATTCACTCGCGCAATAACACACAGACAATTATTGCAAAGCGGAAAATAAATTGCTCTACACATAGAATGACCCGGCAGCAGGAGAGAAGGAGAAATGCCAGTTGCTTCATTGCGTCAGACAACGGGTCTCTGCTGCATTAGCAGTTTTCCTGCATTTTCTGTTGGTTTTTAAAGTGGTTATGTTTTTGCACTTGATGGGAAGAAAATTGTTGCATAGCAGCGCGCGTTTTCTAAGCTCTTGCTAAGCAGCACTTTATAACACAATGTCCTTTTAAGACGTCAACATTTCAGCGTAAAGACATTTTTTTGGAATAAAAAGAATCACTTCGGGTAAATGATGTACAGTCTTTGTCCAATAATTAACTCTATTGGAGTTATTCTTGAAATGACGTGGTTCATGGTTCCAAGATATTATTTAATTACAACATTGAGCGATGCGTGAGCATTAGCCTGACACGAGGGTGCACCCTGAGCGATGTGTGAGCAATAGCCTGAGACGAGCGTGCACCCTGAGTGATGCGTCAGCGCGAGCCTGAGACGAGCGTGCACCCTAAGTGATGCGTCAGCACGAGCCTGAGACGAGCTTGCACCCTGAGTGATGCGTAAGCCTGACCTTGAGACGAGGGTGCACCCTGAGCGATGTGTGAGCATTAGCATGAGACGAGCGTGTACCCTTAGCTATGCGTGCACCCTGATTCATGCGTCAGCGCGAGCCTGAGACGAGCGTGCACCCTAAGTGATGCGTCAGCGCGAGACTGATAGAGCGTGCACCCTGAGTGATGCGTAAGCCTGACCTTGAGACGAGCGTGAACCCTGAGCGATGCGTGAGCCTAAGACGAGCGTGCACCCTGAGCGATGCATGAGCGTGGTCCGAGTCGTCGGCAGCGAACGGTTGCTAAAAGATGTCGGCAGAGAAGAACGAATGTTATGGCTTTCTTTTGACCTACTACCTACTCTGATCTGATCTACTAGAGGGTTAAGGGTATAAGAACATCTAAAACCTAGTATCGGAAGGGATTGGAGATATTTTTGTGAATTTTAGCGTATTGGTATAATCTACACACAAAAGGACAGGACCGGGTACCGGTTGTAGACCAAATATGAGAATAATGGTTATCTAAACCAAAAATGTAAAGATCACGAGATTTGGAAATTCTATGAATTCTAGAAAATAATTACAATAATTGCACCTATACTGCCTGAAGAGGGTTAAGTAATTGAGGTTTAGAGATATTTCAGTGATATGAAAGAGTGCGTTTTACGTATATACGTAATAAGATACATTTATCTATGCACAAATGAAAATGAATCCAATAGACACCGCACAAAAATAGGAGAATACGGATATTGCTCGTCTGCTAATGGAATGCTCTGCAATATTGATACGAGTATGAAGTGGTGACGTTGGCCAGATAAAATGTTGGGCAACTTTTGTCAACGCAGCTATCTAACGATACGTTTTAAATATTCATACATCGAACATACCACAGGATATTAATTTTGTAAAGTTGATTTGAAAACCGCAACACTCACACACACACACACACACGGAGCTCCCGAAGTCCTTTAAATAAAATGGCGCTACCCACCTGCGCTCAGCTATTTTCAAAATTAGAACGCGACCGATGCAATGTGATGGGAAATTAATGGTTGGTAACTCAAAATGGCGTGCCTACGTGTACGTAACCGACAATCACGAGTTCACTACCGTGACAATTAGTAGATACAGCGCAGCGCACAGCACGCACGTAGTCACACTGTACATTCTAACAAACGTCAATTCGTGAGCGAGGGAATAAGGCGAAAATTGCATGGCTTGAATTATACCACACACACACACACACAGATAAACTGAAAAACTAGGGAAAGTGCAGTATGTTAGTAGGTTAGCAGGGTGATGGTGATGGGGATGGTGACGTTGACGACGACGGTGATTAACGACCGTCAGGTGACACAACCGCAGAGGTATACAAAGCGAGCCTTCGCATTTAGTGCAACGTTTGGAAATACTCATTAATCTACGCCACCCGGTTAAAGAGGCAACCTCCCAAAAAGGGTTAAGAGTTGTTGTCTTTGTTGGTTGGTAGAAAACAGCATAATATGAACCTTATTTAAGGGCTAAGAGTATAATTCATAGCATGACGTTGAGTAGATGAGTCCGCAGCATAAATAATGTGCAGCTTATTTGCGGCTCCCGTTGCAAATAGCTCTAGGGTTTCATTTCGAAATGAGGAGAACTTTTTCTTGCTTTCGTTCTGCTTTTGGTATTCATACAAGATAATGAGGCAATATAAGTAGATAATGTTGTCCAAACATGGAAGTTAGTTCCTAGCAAGTGTGAAATGTTTTTCCAAAGGATTGTAAGCTAATTAAGGGTTTAAGTTTAATTCTTAACAAAAATTCATGCTACATACTATTGATAAAGTTTTTCTAACTGTCAATGTTTTATGCTTGTCCATTGGAAATAGTCAGGATCATCTTATCCATCCTCCGAATGGTATATCGCTCATATAGGAGAATTTCGCAGTAGTTGAAAAGTAATCGGCCTGTACCTCCAAGTATTGAAGACTTTATGGGACAGATCTTTATTCATATTCGTGCAGTTACTAGCGTTTTAAACGATCTCAACACTCACAAATCCGCTGGACCAGATGGTATTTCCCCATTAGTTCCTATTCTTCTGGACTCTTACCGGAAAACAACCTTTGTCTAGCCAACACCCAAAAAAGGTGAGCCATCATCTCCACCTTCGTAACAACCAATAGCACTTCTATTCTTTCCAAGGTCATGGTCAAGGTTTTTTTGTAGGCAACGTTATACTGGTGATTTGATGGTATATCTCATCGAACAGTGGAACCGGTCTTTGCTTCAATTTGTTCAGAGCAAAGCTGTTGCACTCGATATTTTCAAGGCATATGGAAGAGTCTTTTATCCAAAATACGTGCTTATGGAGTCGATGAAAAACTGCTTCATTGGACTAGAAGCTATCTTCAAGTTGTCTTGAACGGTTTCAAGTCTGAAATGCATCACATAAATGCTGGAGCTCCACAGCGCTTTGTTTTGTTTCCAATACTCTTTATCGTATTTATTATTGATATCTTGTCCATTACTTCTAATCCAATTCATTGTTTTACTGGCGACAGTACTCTCAGTTTCTCACATAAGTTTAAGAAACGCCCCTCAACTTCCACGTATCCGTTTACGTATATAGAGCGAAAATAGAGTTTGCGCGGTACAGAAATTGAAAGTCGAAGTAAACTTCAAGTAAATGGAAAAGCATATCTCTACATTTTCATATGAATACCGCATAAACCGGATAGCATACCCGGCCATAAAGTTCGTTACAATTTTTGATTGATTTACACCAATTCTTTGGGTCTTATTTTGGACAGAAAGCTGAGCTGTAAACCTAACATACAAGAAAGAGATCGCAAAGCCACAGTGGCACTCTTCTTATGCAAAAAAGCCATTGGTAGCAGATGTAATCATCATCCCTATATTACCCATTGGCTATATACAGCGGTAGTAAGATTTACTCTTCTATACGATGTGACTGTATGGTGGACTTCCTTAAGTAAGAAAATAAACCTTGACACATTAAGCAAAGTCCAAAGATCAGCTAGTCTATGTATGATCGAAGCACTTCATATAACCCCCTCCGCCGCATTAGACATTCTGTTCGACCTTATACCACTCAACATTTACAGCAGGCAAGTAGCTACCAGTTCGGCTATTCGCCGTAATGCTTTCTCCCAGTGGATTAGAAATTAATTCGGACACCTCTCTCTGCTGAATTTAAGCAGGATCCCAGACAACATAGACTACACCATTCCGCAACTCCATTTCAACAAAAACTACCAGGTCGCCTTCCCCTGCAGATCATTTTAGGACGAAGATGCTTACTTGAAAGATGAACAGATTCATTTTTACACAGATGGTTCCAAGACTGATGACGGAGTCGCGCAGAGGTGTTTTCTCAAAAAAGCTAAATCTTAGCCTCTATTTCCGTCTTCCAAATCACTGTAGTGTTTTCCAGGCTGAAATTATGGCGATCAGTGAAACCTTGTCTTGTCTAAAGAGAAACGTCAGATCCGCTAAGGATATCCGTATATTCTCGGTTAGCCAAGCTGCACTGAAATCCCTGGAATCAGTCTCCACAAATTCGATTCTAGCGATTAACTGTAGATCATCTCTCGTGAAAATGGCCGAGCAGTTCAATCCATCTGTGTTGCGTACCGGGGCACACAGACATTCCGGGTAACTGTATGGCTGACGAACTCGCCAAGCATGGAACTACAGTACCCTTCATACCTCATACCATAGCCGTAGGCATACCAATCGCTACATGCAAATTCTGGTTAAAGCGGGATGCTAATATAAAAACCAATTGTAGGTGGTCAAACGGTACAACGGATCTCTCAAAAAAGATCGCACATCGGTGCTATTGTGTCTCATAGGCAGGCATGCAGCAAGATTTGGAGTCTTCTCGAATTACTTCTGCAGAAGCTGCATGGATGAGGTGGAGGAGACCATCGTCCATCTTCTCTGTACTTGTCCATCCTCTCCTAAAAACGTAAACCCCATATGGGAGCTTTCTTCTACAACGACACTAATGATCTCATCATCATTGATATTGGCAGTCTCATACGCTTCATATGAAGCTCTAATTGGTTCAACGAGTAGGTGGAAGGAATTTTTCCTGATCCGTATGGTATCACAATAGAACAATAGAACTGGTCTAAGTGTGGCGGTTTTACTGACAGCCACCTTAACCTAACCTAACCTAACGTACACCAATTTTTTGATAACGGAAGATATCATTGCTCCTTTAATTAAGATAGTGTCTGCCTGAGCAGCAGGTTCGTGGTTCGAATCTCAATATTTTGCACGGTATCGCACCTCTCTTGAATGGGTGACAAACGTTCCGAGAGTAATAACTTTTCACGGAAGGCTTCTCAATTCGCCGTTCGGATCCGGCCTTAAACTGTAGGTCCCTTCCGTGTGTGTGCCAAAAAATATACATGCATAACACAAATGGTCGCGAGAAGCTAGGTCTTGGACAGCAACGGTCTGTCGCGCCGAATATTATTATTATTAATATCACTGATTTGAAGTTCAAACTGTCTAGAGTGGAGAGAGAAAAGAACCAGCAATACGCACAAGGTTCCTTACAGCGATCAACACAATCAAACTGTCTATCAAAGCTATAAGGCTCATTTAATCGAGGAACATAACCATTGGTATTTAAATAAGAACTGGAAACTTTCGTGTGTTCATCAAGTTACCCAAACAAATTAACCAAAGTCCAGAGAATCTCTTAAATAACAACTGAAACATTTCACAGAAAAGATATTTTCTCTAAAAATTAAAAAATTGTCCCAAACCGATCCATCTTTCCCAACTGCAACGAGCATTTTCCCTCGAATTTATCGTTGTGGTCTTAGCAACAATTTGCCTTTTTGTAACCGAAAACGCTTTCCAGTTCTATTGCTACGAGATTGCAGTGTGGTGGCGTTTTATTTTCACCAGGAGCAGACAGATCCCGCAACCGCACAAAGTAAAATAAACCAAAAGATACAAAAATAAATAATCATTCATTTTGAATTCGTTCTGTAACTCATTTGCTTGAGGACATCCACGAGTTAATGGAAGGTGCAGCCGTTGCTGATGTTGCCTGCACTCTGAAACAAAAGCACCAGAGAGCAATTTATTTTCAGCTCTTTTGTGTATTTTTTGTTGTAAGAAAAAAAAAGTAATACATACTATTTAATTGTATATATATATATATATATATATATTATTAAATGCGCCTCTGTGATCCAGTATATAGAACACTATTCCATTAAAAAGGACTATCCTTTGGGTCATCCCTTAACTGTTGTGCGGTTGTGACTATTTTAACCTGCATCGGATTATGTTCAGCAGTACATAAATAAACGACAAAAAAGCTTAAACGATTGGGTCATTCTTTGTTTTATTATTTAAAGAAGCCGTGGGATGCATCAGCCGTTTACATTAATATAACATTTAATGGATTTTGGCCTATTTTTTTAAATTCTTTATACTAACTTCACTTTCGCACGTGGGTTCGAGTTAGTTTGTGGCCAAATCTTGTGATCGATTTTTAATTCACTTCCCAAAACTCGATTTTACTTAAACTTTGTACATGTGTGTATGTGGCCAACTGCCCACGAACAAACAAATTCATCCATATAGAGAATTTAAAAATACACATAAAATGTCTATGTGACAAGCGTCGGAATAGCAGAAAAGGACTTGAACACATGTAGTGAAAAGAGTTCCACATCTGTTCCACTACCTTTGTAATTAAAGGGAATAATGTTGGGTCATTTATTCAAGCTATGCTATCATACCGCGTTGCACATACTGCAAAGACAAAGAGGATAATCTGATCGCTGATCTCAAAGGCATCTGAGAGCGATGGGAAGAGCACTTTCATGAGTTGCTTAGTGGCCAGCTAACTGAGGAATAGGAGGCTCCACCAATGACCGAAGATCACACCAAGCATAGACGAAGTTAGCAGAGCGATAAATCGGCTCAAAAATAATAAAGCCCCGGGATCGGATGGTATTCCAGCGGAGCAAATTAAAACCGGAGGCCACGCAATACAGCAAGCAATTCATGAACTAACAGTGCAAGTATGAGAGGAAGAAGAGATGCCAGAGACTGGCGAAGAGGCATCCTGTGCCCCATACATAAGATGGGAGATATCACAACCTGCAGCAATTATCGTTAATTAACGTTGTTGAGTACCGCGTATAAGATTTTCTCCTCTATCTTTCAAGACAGGATAGCCCCATACGATAAAGGGATCATTGGTCCATACCATTGTGACTTCATCACAGGCAAATCAATAACTGATCAGATTTACACCCTTAGGCAGGAGGTCTAGAGTTTCAAAACTCTGACACTGACACGACTGTGTAGTTATACCATGACCAATTTCATAAGCCAAGTAAAAATATCCGGATAACTATCAAGCCCATTCAATGTCTATAACGAGCTCCGACAAGGGAATGGAATGGCCTGCGTCCTCTTCAACCCGGCGTTGGAGAAAGTGATCCGAGACTTTGAAGTAACGGCGAGAGGAACAATCTTCTATAAATCTATGCAGGTACTGGCTTACGCAGACGATATTGACATCGTTGGTATAAACCGAATAGTTGTACATAAACCTTTAACCGAAATCAACGAAATCTGAGGCCGCACTTAAATGAGATCAAAACAAAGTACATGGTGGCCAGGTCTGCGAGTAGAAGATCCAACATTGGATCATTTCTTACTTTAAATTGTTGGCCCTGAATGTGAAGAAGGACGATTCCATAGACTCTATAATGATGAGATCTACGAGCGTTACCGCGATGTCGACATCGTGAAGAGAATTAAGCTCGCTAGACTCCGGTGGGAAGGACACCTAGCTCGGTAGCATTTATGGAACATGACAGAGAGGCCGGCCAAGCCTACGCTGGAAGGATCGCATAGACCAGAACGGACAGAGTTAGGGATGTAAAACTGGATGACATCGGCTTAAAATCGGGACCGGTGGAGAGATTTTTTGCGGGAGGCCAGGACCCAATATGATAAAAATATGCTCGTTTTCAAATTCTCTATATTTGCTTCGCGTGTCCGTGTGTTTGTGCGTTTGTGCGTTTATGTGCTTGTAGCTTGCTGGCCAACATTTCTGATCTGATATCTCCGATGATAATACTTTCTGTAAAAATTTGGATGTGGTCGGGCCGCTAAGGCCGAGTAGAAGCCTATGTAAAAATTCGCCAAAAATGCTGTTTAGGTTTTCTCACAAGGTGCAAGAAACATTTCACTCCCTCTGATCTGTCCACTATTTATAAGGCGTTCATTCGCCCCAAACTTGAGTACAATTGTCATATCTGGCCAGGTGCGCCTAAAATTACTTTACATCTGCTAGATAGAATACAAAACCTAGCGATAAAACTTATTTGTGATGAAAACATTGCGAAGTCAAGAGATGTCACTACTGTCACTTCTACTACCACCAGCGATGCTCAAGAGAAATAGCCAGTTTCATGCCACCTATCCATTAATCCAACCGTAATATTCATGGCACTCTAAATGCTCATCAGTTTTCCCTCAAGCCCATATTAAGTTCAGAGATTCGTTCTTCAGCCGTACAACATGTACGTATGTAGAATGCTCTGCCAAGCTTTGTTTTCCCCCTGTCACTATCATACGCTGGCATTCAGACCACAAGCTTACAGACATCTCCTCCTTCCTAAGCCTCAACCACAATAATAAATAAGTAAAATAGTAAATTTTATTAACAAATATTCGATTTAGTGACGTTACAGGAGGAAATTCTTGCTGACTTTCCGCTGATTTTTATAACAAAATGCTTCGTTACCATTATATTGTTATCTCTAAGAGGGTGAGTGTGTTATGTTGATTCCAGCCAATATTACAATAGTTCCATATTTCCTTCAAATTGGACAACTTAGCGTTCTGCTGCCACACAACCCACCTGACTGATAAAACTTAACGTGAACTTTCAGGTAATACGAAACGAACATCAAATGCCTTGAGCTGAAGTTTTAAGAGGGAAGTTGCATTGTTTCACTATGTAGATACTTTTCTCCTTGATTAACTTTCAAGTCATAGTAATAGTGACGATATGTGCGAGTCGTTTACTTGGTATATGTGGACTTTATGCGAGTATCACTCATTGTAATGCTAAAAGCTCGTTAAACATATACTAACTATACTCGTACGTACAACGTAAAGCCCAGAAGGCAGAAACGTCAACTTCATAGTTCCTACTTCAACATCCCTTCGATGAGACATCCTTTCGCTGCTCAATGATGTCTCGATGATAGCAATAATGCTTAAGTACTCTAGAGATGCAAACAGGCGATAAGGGCATCATGGGAAAAATTAAAATCAAAATCGATTATAACGTTGTCTCTGGGCAAAGTGATAAAAATGAATCACATCATAGCGTACTAGTGTGTGTGTGTGTGAGCTTCTATGTTTGCGAAAGGATTTTGATCATCAATCTCGCATGCGGTGTTCTCGTCGCGTTTTCTAAATCGCAGTACTTGGTATTTATTAAGGTCCGTTCGTTCGTTTTATTGTTATAGGTAGAAAACAACAACACATAAAAATTTTAATTTTTCATATAAATTCTCCAATCGGAGATACTCATGTGTGCAAAGTTTGAATAAAATCGGGATACTTTTACAAAATGTATATGGGATCTCCTCGGCCCTGGGGCCCGACCACTTCCAAATTTTTACAGAAAGTATTGTCATCGCAGCAGTAGACATTACAGGAGATCTACGGTCTTGCCCGACCGAGGCCCTTAACACCATCTTGCATCTATTACCTCCTGACATATTTATCAAGTGTGTTACAGTGCAGTACGACTCAGAGAGTCTGGTTGGTTTGCTACTAGACCATACGGACAATAGAATATAATGCAGACAGTACCTGCAGGCATGATACCATCATCTACTGATTACTGCATCACTAAATTTTTGCTTCAACTCCTCGTTCAGCATTGAGTTTCCTACCAGGGGAAACTGGAAGGATGTGGCAGTAGCGAGTCAATATGACGCAACAATATTCACCGTCGGGCCCAAGATGAAGGACGAAGTCGGTGCAGGTATCTTCTCGGATGATCTAAATCTGTCAAGGTCATTAAAGCTACCCGATTCGGCTAGCATCTTTCAGGCAGAGATTCCAGCAATTAGGGAGACATGTAAAGCATTAAGGCGCATAAATGCACAAATCGCAAGGGTTGGTATTTGTGTTGATAGCCAATCTGCCATAAGGGCGATTTATGCGACCACAATAAACTCGAAACTAGTTCAACAGTGCCAAGAAGAATTGGCCTCGATCAGTCAACTCCTGGACATCACCATAGTATGGGTGCCGGTGCACAGTAATATAGAGGGTAATGACATCACCATGTCCACATCGCGGTTATATCGTTATAGAGTCTCCGGAATCGTCCATCCGCACATACGGGGCCAACTATCCTCCGTAAGACTTTTCTCTCGAAAGCGGCTAAAAGGTCAGAAACCCGAGTCTTGGATCCATATGTAAGTACTGGTATGACCATTGTCTTATATATCAGCAGCTTGGATGTTATGGTTAAGTTCCTGGATTTGAAGAGTCTTGAAAGACTGTAGTAGGTTTTGTTGGCTTTTAGCAACCGTGCGCGTATTTCTGGTTCCATGCTGTTATCGGCTGCTATAGTTGACCCGAGATAGTTAAAGGATTGCACTTCTTCAAATTTGCGCTCTACTATTTGAATTGAGGGACCAATGTTGGATCTTCTACTTGCAGACGTGGCCACCATGTACTTTGTTTTTTTTAAGTGCGGCCTCAGATTTCGTACTCTATCTGGTTGAAAGCTTACTGTACAGCTATTCGGTTTCTGCCAACGATGTCAATATCGTCTGCGTAAGCCAGCATGTGTATGGACTGATAGAGGATTCTACCTCTCGCCGTTACGTCAGAGTCTCGGATCACTTTCTCTAACACCACGTTGAAGAGGACGCAGGCCAGTCCATCCCCTTGTCGGAGCCCGTTATAGATTTTGAATGGACTTAAAAGTGATCCGGACACTTTTACTTGGCTTATAACATTGGTCATGGTCAACCTACATAGTCGTGTCAGTTTATTTGGGATGCTGAATTCTCTCATGGCTTTATAAAGTTCTACTCCGGCTATGCTATCATAGGCGACTTTAAAGTCTATAAAAAGATGATCTAGTGAGTTTTGAAACTCTAGACATTTATCCATCAACTGCCTAAGGGTTTAAATCTGATCAGTTGTTAATTTGCCTAGGATGAAGCCACACTTGTATGGACCAGTGATAACTTAAGCGTATGAAGCTATCATGTCTTGGAGAAAATCTTACACGCAGCACTCAACAACGTTATACCACGATAATTGCTGCATTTTGTGATATCTCCCACCTTATATATGGGGCACAGGATCCCTCTTCGCCAATCTTCTGGCATCGCTTCTCCCTCCCGTACTTGCACTATTAGTTCATGAATTGCTTGGTGTAATGTGGGGCCTCCTATTTTTATCAGTTCCGCTGGGGTCCCATCAGATCCCGAGGCCTTATTATTTTTGAGCCGATTTATCGCTGTCGTCTATGCTTGGTGGCGGCAGCGTAGTATGATCTTCGGTCATTGGTGGAGCCTCCAATTCCTCAGTTAACTGGCCATTTAGCAACTCATGAAAGTGCTCTTCTCATCGCCCTAAGATGCCTTTAAGATTGGGGATCAGATTACCCACTTTTTCCGTGCAGTATGTGCAACGCGGTGTATATTGCGTCATACCGCGGACTCTTTGGTAGAACTTCCGCACCTTTATTTTTATTTTATTAAAAAAATATTTTCTTGTCTTTGTTGCAAGAAGTTTTATTCTCAAATTCAATTCATTACGAAAGGATAAAAAGCCGATTTAATGAATGTACTTTTCTCGCCACCTCAACTTTAATGTAAACGCTCTCCGCATCCTCAATTATTTGCACACAACTTTAATCCATTCCCGTGTCCTACAATCCGATTCCCTGCCGAACACAAAGGAAATTAATTCAACCTGAATTTGTTCGTATTACTGTATGCAAATATGGAACGAACATCCTGCAGGTACGACCTGCGCACCGATAAAAAAGGACACCCTATCAACCCGGAAAATGCTCGCTTAAATTTCCTTTTCAATTCAGCTGTACGTTTTAATTGCATTATTCGCCATTTGTGCCACCAAACTGCCATTACGATTACACACATAACGAACGTCATCATTAAATGAATTTTTGAGCCCCGATCTCTTCTCGAATAATAATTCCGGCATAACACTTTTTGGGTCAATTTATTCCTTTTTTTTTTGTTGGTTGCTAAAGCGAAGACAACTTGACTCTTTCTGGTGGAATAATTTCGACAAACAACGGGGAAAGAGCTTGAATATGAAAGCCAGGAAAACTTTTTATCGTTTGCGCACCGAATGAAAATCCAGAAAATCCATCACTTATCCTTAATGTCCTCTTAATGTGTTTCTGGCGTGTTGCACTTCTTGCCTACATTACATTCAGGTTTTTTTTTCTTCTGACAGCTCCTGCTCTCCTACTGCGCTTTAATGTGGGTGTGCATTCATACACAGATACACACACAAACACATACAGACAAAGACCACAATGTGTTCGTTATGCTTTACCATTTTGTGGAATAAATTCACCATAAAGTATAATATGACAACAGATTATTGTTAGAGAGCAGACAAGAAAGGGGTCATCTGATGCGACAAGGTATGTACTTTTGTCTCCTGGATTTACTTAAGAAAATGTGGCGTTGTGGTGCGGTTTTAGTCCAGAGAAAGACATACACTCAGTTCAGTAGAATAAATGAAAGATAGGGAGTCAACAGAAAGTCGCGTGCAGGTGATTTATCACTTTAAGAGTATTTTGTATTCTAATGTTTTCCTTGTTTTGTCTGCCTAAACGGCAGTTTTTAAACAAAAAAATAATTTCCCAAATTCACTTACACTCTCCTTGTTCAAAGACAACCTTTCCTGTAGTATAAATCTGCCTAGAAGCATAGCTCATTTTCAGTTAAAAGGTGAGATACATATGAGGACTGAAAAGAGCAAACACCTTGTACATGTCATGTCATATGACAGCGTATGAGTGTCGTATCCTTCAATTTTAATCTTGACAGCAATGGTGTAACCCCTATCCGTACAGTCTATTCAAGAACATCTCTATTGATTTAAATCTCCAGATGGCTTGCTAGGATGGTGTAATTCAATTTCGTTTGTGTGCGTATAGAGTTCAGAGTACAGAACGACAATGACGACATTTTATTAATCAATTTAAGGTTAAAATGGTAAGTCTGGTATCCTTGGATTGTGTTGTGTGAGCTAAATGACGTTCAGCTAACTTTTGTTCTTACTTAGAAGAGTAAAATGGTGACTGACGTTCATTTAGAAGGACAATGTGGTGATGTGATTTATAGATTGAATTTCATTTCTATTCTGCATCTGTATCTGTATCTGCAACTAATGAAATTATCTTTTTGTTTTTTTGTCATTTCCCTCATTGCAGTTTGTATAGCAGGATATCATGAAAAGAGACTGTTACACGATCTACTAGATCCGTATAATACCCTAGAGCGACCGGTTCTTAACGAATCGGATCCATTACAATTAAGCTTTGGATTAACACTGATGCAGATTATTGATGTGGTAAGTAAATTGGGAGACGGGGTTTTAAAGCTTTATGGGGAGAATAAAATATTTTGAATTCGTATCATATCAGCCAAGTCTTAAATCACATTCCAATTCTTCGTATCGCGCACTGCTGTCCGAGTTGATTTAAATGACTCCGAACATTCAAAGACTACTTAAAAGTTCTCCAATGATGAATTAATCCTTGGGGAATATTATTCGTACGTAAGTAAGTTTGTCCGTTTGTCCAGGGATTATCAGTACCTATTTACATGGACTCTATACTCTTGTTACGATAATCGT
Organism: Nephrocerus scutellatus; assembly: GCA_947095585.1. Taxonomy (NCBI): domain Eukaryota; kingdom Metazoa; phylum Arthropoda; class Insecta; order Diptera; family Pipunculidae; genus Nephrocerus; species Nephrocerus scutellatus. The sequence goes on from OX352764.1 coordinate 99,780,658, forward strand.
TTGCTTATTCATGACAGTGTCTGGGCAAATGGAATAAAAGAATTTATGGTTGTTCTTATTCTTTTGAGCTATAAGTTACTCTATGATACAAAAGCATTGCTCCTCGTTTTATAAATTCCATTCCGAAGTTGCATTGTCGTTAGTGTCAAAGTCAAAATGATAAATGCAAAATTGAAAAATAAAAGGAGTTTCCAAAAAAAATACACCCAATGCTGTAAATGTAATTCTTTAGCTAAAATAAAGAGGAATCTTAATGTTACGAATGTTAGACAACTATAAATTATTTAAAATGTGATTGTTACAATGAATGGTGCGGTTGTTAGCCGCCATGAAGCGTTTACCATTACGATTTACTGAAGTAGAAGCAGTAAATATAATGCTGATATAACAGCAATTCAGCAGATGCGGTGGACAGAGAGTGGTGTCTTACAAACATCAGAATGTGATCTATATTACAGCTGTCATCTAGAGCTTCAGGGGGATATGAACGCCAAAATAGATAGGGAGCCAGTATTCAGGCAGTACATTGGCACCCATAGTTTACACGAGACCACTAATGAAATTGGACAACGAGCCATACAAGGTACAAGTACAAGGTTTGCGCGTAAAAATATCCACAAAGTCACCTGGGTATCTCCTGATGGAGCCACTCGCAACCAGATAGACCACGTGTTGATAGACCGCCGCCACAATCCGAACCTGATGACGGTACGACCGTACCAAGGTGTGCCAACGTCGACTCCGACCACAATCTTGTTGTTGTAGTGCTCCGAGCGCGGATTGCATCATCAAGAAAGACAGCATCCGCATATCAGATTCGAATCAACACGGCTGCCATTCGCAACGAAGAGACCATAAACAACTACGGTTAAGCGATAGGACTCGCCCTAAATGCAGGAAGATTAGTCCTGGGGCTGAGATGCCGAGCGCGGAAGAGAAATGGATACGCCTTAAGAATACTGCCATTAGTGCTGCTGACTCCATCTTAGGCAGCAGTCGTACGACTGGTTCGATGACGAATGTAAGCTAGCTACTGAACGTAAGAATGTTGCGTACCGAGCAAGGCAGCAATCTCATAGAACGTGGCAAAGCGAAGATGAATATAAAGAGCTCAGAAGATATGAAAAAATAGTTCATCGGCGAAAGAAAGCAGCCTGGGAGAAGAATCTCGTCCGTGAACTAGAACAGTACATAGAGCAAGAACCGCACCAGCGCGGAAGTTCTACCAAAGAGTCCGCAACATACACCGCGTTGCATATACTGCAAAGGCAAAGAGGTAATCTGATCACCGATCTCAAAGCCATCTTATCTTATCTTTCATGAGTTGCTAAATGGCCAGCTAACTGAGGAATTGGAGGCTCCACCAATGACCGAAGATCATACTATGCTGCCGCCACCAAGCAAAGTCGAAGTTAGCAGAGCGATACATCGGCTCAAAAATAATAAGGTCCCGGGATCTGATGTGATTCCAGCGGAACTGATAAAAATAGGAGGCCCAACATTACACCAAGCAATTCATGAACTAATAGTGCAAGTATGGGAAGAAGAAGCGATGCCAGAAGATTGGCGAAGAGGCATCTTGTGCCCCATACATAAGAAAGGAGATATCACAACCTGCAGCAATTATCTTGGTATAACGTTTTTGAGTTTCAAAACTCACTACACCATCTTATAGATTTTAAAGCCGCCCAGGAACACAGGACTATCGACCGCAAAATTGCCAGCAAATCGGCCGATTTATGCGAAAAAGTCATGAAAATTGGGTTCAGCGAATTCACTCATATAAGCCTTTCCGTTGAATAGAATGATGTTATATTTCATAACTTATGGCTAGAATACTTGCTGTTTTATTTGAAAAACAAAATGGAAAACGCATTACAAAACGTTTTAACCAAGAGGCATAAGCTAAAACAGATTGGATCGCTCCATGCGGTGCCCCACGACTCTGCAAGATAAACTGATAAGTGAAAAGGGACAACCGCTTTTGAAACGCATCTCGTAAAGAATAAGACCGCGTTCAAGAAACTTCTAATACCGCCAAGGTTTTCAAAAGTTGGCTAAAACACTTATCGATAAAAAACTGAGCATAAATCATCCCCCCAAGGACTTCTTTGTTAGTTTCATGGTAACCGCCAATCCTTAACGACCCCTTGTTAAAGAGGAACGCTTTAGGCTAACAATACTCGTAGTTCCCGCATCGCAACCCAACAGTTTACAGTCGGACTCACTTCTGTAAGCTTCAGCAGAGTTTCACGATCTTAGTCTAAATTTATTACTTAAAATGGAAAATTAAAAAACCTACATATTTATCCTTTTTTGCACTAATCGGACCAGTAACTAACTGCATTTTCTCAAGGCATTATAAACGAACCGCCTAACTTGATGAAATGAAGCTGCACACTCTTTGACAAGGCGGGAAGATAACAAATTGAGGACCCTTCGTCCAAGTCACTTAACTCACAGAGCGAAAAATTGTGTGTAGTCTTCATTGAAGTGCCTAACAACAACCCCTAAGTTCACATCATCTGATGTCATAAACGCTTAACACCTAACAGCCGTGCGTATGCACATCTATATGACTCCCAAGTGCAATAAAAATAATTGTTCCTGGGCGAGAAGTTTATTTAAATAAGTCACGTCCTGTCGCACTTAAAGCGGGAGTGGAAAGACTTTTGACTTTTCTGCTGTTGTTGTTGCTGCTGCTGCTGTTGTTGTTGGTGTTGTTGCTACTGCTGTTGTTTTTGTGCCTGACGTTTTTGTGCAAGATTATCGTAAAAACGGAAAAAGCAAACGAATTCAGCTGCACCGTTGTTATCTTTTTGCTTCAGTTCTTCGTAGAAGGATAATACGACTTTGTACAGAACGCGGAGATGGATAATATCAGATGCTGCAGATGCAAGATACAGTTAAAGATGATGCAATGTTAAGTACTGTTATACTCGTATATATTTATATTAAGTGAAGTGCTCTAGTTAAGCTAGCAGTTTAATCTTTAGAGTGAGGAAATTATTTAAAAGCAGCAGGACTCTAAGTTCTAAAATGGATAACACAAAATACAGTGCGAGTGCATTATTCTTCCTTTTTATCACACTGCGCTGTGCCCATCCTTTGCTTTGCGCTTTGTAGTTGATGATGAGTACTGATGGAGTCACTATGGTACGAGGAGTACTTGTAGTGTCGTTGAATGGACACATGAGAAACGGATTATAGTCGGGAATTGCATTTCGTTTGTAGTGCTTTGTTGATTCTTCTGCTTCTTCTTTGGGGATTTAGATTTGGCTTTTCTTTTGCTAGATATTTGTATCTGTGTGTGTGTGTGTGTGTGTGTGAATATTAATTTAAAAATACATTTTGTGGGTACGAGATGTCACTTTAGAGGAATAAAAACTTTATCTTTCTGATATTTGCCCAGTTTTTTTTATTGCTATGCGGAGCGGATCTTTTCCAGTTGAAAATTTCTATTATCAAGGATTCTAAATGACGGATAGTGGTAATAGAATTTTCATTTTTAAAGACAATCTAAGAATTTCTAAAGAGAATAAATGGCTGCTCTTATGATTGCGCCATACAAAAAACAGAAGAAATTTATGAAAAACAACTTCATTTAAAGAAAGTGCCAATATTGTCCTTTAGTTTAGAAACATCAGATATGCATTTTTAGAATCAAAGTATATGAGAATATAATAAAAATAATTACAAACCGATGTTATAAAGAAAAAGGGCAAAAGGAATCAAGTAACTATGAATTTATATTTTATGATAGTGGATTTTTTAAGAAAATGAAGAAATAATATAGAATCTAAATCCAAAAATCTAAATCTAAATCACTCTGCATAATTATCCGTCAATTAATAATTATCATCTTGTCCTGAACTCTACGGTTTCCACTTTTCGTCATGTTTTGCCATCAATCTGAGCCTCCTGAGCCTGAAACCGTCCTTTTCCAAATAATTTGGGTTCCTTGAGGGATTGAGTTAAGTGCTTGTCTGGATATGTCGTTCACTAGTTTATAAAATAAGTGACCCATAAAATTCCATTCCACTGACATTAGGCCAGTATATTCTAAAAAGAAATTCGCAAACATCTACTTACGAAGACGTGAGTTTTCTTTGTTATTTAGGTGTTTTTTTTTAATAACACTCTAGCTCATGTGTCTGACACTGCGACCTAAAAGATCTATTGTATCATGGGGTAAGGTTAATCTAAGAGACGAACTACCTCCCTAATAAAGGATAGTATGTCCTTAGTGGCAGAGTTTCTTAACTCTGCTGACGAACATATTTCCTTACGGCCTTCTTAACCTTGGGTGGTTAATTTCCAGGTTTCGCTACCGTATTTAAGGAATGAAAGACCATTTGTTTTGATTATCTTGAATTAAAGCATTCTAGATATGTTTGGTGATTTCTAAACACTTTTCAAAGTTCCTAAAGCTTGTCGGGCCTTATTTATTCCGTTCGAAACATCTGCAATTGATCCACTGTCAAATACCATATAACTACCAATGTAGCAAACACTTTCTACATCAGCTACCTACTGTTCGTCAATCCAGAAGAAGAAGAAGAAGAACATGCCGGTTGCATTTATTTGAATCAGTTTGGTATTGGTAAGGTTTATTGTTATGCATATTTTTCTAATTTCCGGAGTTTACATTCATGTCTGCTTTGGTGTGTTTTAGCAAACAAATATCGCCAGGTAAAAAAAAAACTCAGCTAGATTACATTTTATACCACGCCGCGAACCAGTTGCTATATTCATTACTCAATCAAGGATTAGTATAAATAATAGAGGTGATAATATACATCAACATCATATTTGGCTCTACAACCGGAGTCCGGTCCTGGCCTCCCAAAAAAATCTCTCCACCGGTCCCGATTTCGAGCCGATGTCATCCAGTTTGGCATCCCTAAACTCTGGGCGTCCTGGTCTATGCCATCCTTCCAGCGTAGGCTTGGCCGGCCTCGCTGTCGTGTTCCATAAATCCTACCGCAAAGGATTTTCCAAGCAGGGTCCTCTTCGCTCATGTGAGCTAGAACCTAAAACTAAAGCAAAACCTAAACCTAAACCTAAACCTAATCCTAAACCTAAACCTAAACCTAAACCTAAACCTAAACCTAAACCTAAACCTAAACCTAAACCTAAACCTAAACATAAACCTAAACCTAAACCTAAACCTAAACCTAAACCTAAACCTAAACCTAAACCTAAACCTAAACCTAAACCTAAACCTAAACCTAAACCTAAACCTAAACCTAAACCTAAACCTAAACCTAAACCTAAACCTAAACCTAAACCTAAACCTAAACCTAAACCTAAACCTAAACCTAAACCTAAACCTAATCCTAAAGCTAAAGCTAAACCTAAACCTAAATCTAAACCTAAACCTAAACCTAAACCTAAACCTAAACCTAAACCTAAACCTAAACCCAAACCTAAACCTAAACATAAACCTAAACCTAAACCTACCTAAACTAAGTGCTTCATTTGTAAATTAATTGTTGTGGCTGTAACTACGTTTTTTCAAAAGTCTTTTTACAAAACTTTGTTTTTTGAACTTTGCATTTCTTCACTTTTCTTTCCACAAAATATTTTGAAGGCAATATATTTGGATTCCCGTTTTAGAAGCTTAAGGTAAGCCCGATTATTTGTTTATTTTGTTTACAATTGATTTGTCTAAAGACGGACTAACTACATGCCACCTGGTTGGAGATGAGAAAGCATGATTTCGGATTCTATGTATAAACAAGATCTACAAACGTAAAGTCCTTTGTGGTTGGATTTAGAGCACACAGCTGACCAACATACCAATCGATATTTTATACAAATAACTAATTCTTCATTTCTGAATTAATTGAATTCTATATGTATCCAACTACCCACAATACTGGCATTAAGTATTGCATGACATCTCCACACAAACCTTTACCTTTTGACAACTCCAGGGTGTCCTTCAAATAACTACTAATATATGCCACCACCTGCCAAGGAGTTCAAATGTACAAAAGCAAATATTGAGAATGTAATGAAATTATATACAAAAGGATTCCCTTTTATAGTTTCATAAAACTGCAGATGCGTTGTGTGCAGAAGGGTTTGCGTACAGCTGACATTTTCAGGTATTATCGCTTGATTTGCTTAACGCAAATGATAAGACTATCAAAATACAAAATGCAGAAGGACTATTGTGCTGGGTAAACCAATAGTTGTAAAGATATGCTTCAACCCATTCCATGCAACGGAGTGAATTACGGGGCAAACAGTATGGATAAGTTCAGATTTCAATTATTTTGTGTATAGGATAAGTTTATGAATCTAGTTAGTTTATCTGGAGTGTATGCTGGTTTTTTAAAGGCCACTCGAATCATAAGTAACTCATTGTCAATTATTTCGTTTAAGTAGTTTTTTGCAGAAACTTATCAGAATCTGTACTGCCTGATAAAATAAAAAAAAATTATTCTATTAGTTATAGCAATTAATTCTACAGTTTATTATTCCAAATTGTTTAAAGAACTTGTGAAGTGCGCAATTACCATCGCCGACGCCTCAACTCTTAAAGGCCTACTTTCCCTAGGCCTTTGTCCCTGATGTTCGACTTTTTAAGCTATATTGGAGTAAGGATTTCCCTGTAGAGGACTCTTTATCCCATCCATTCCTTGTGTGAGTGCCTAGTCACAAAGAACATGCTCCATAGACCCCTGCTAGCACATTTGACAAAGCTGTGATTCCGATTATCTAATTTTTGCTGGTACCGAAGCCACAGATGGCCTCCGAACGGCTGCACCAATACTTTCCAGTTTGTCCGCAATATCGTTGCCCGTAATTCTTTTGTGGCCAGGTACACAGCCCAGTTTGACTCCTTATTACTCGTCCAGAGTCGAACGAGTTGGAACAACAGATTTCATTGCTGCATTACTATCTCAATAAATGTTGATCTATGTGTGTTTGTCACCCATTATAGGGTTAATTTCGACGCAAAACCAGATGGTGGAGATTTTGGCTTGTAAGGGAATTTATATTGTGTCCAAAGCTACGAGCACCCACACCAAAGTGGTCAATATTAGCATTAATCGATTCAGCAGTTGACCTGTTCGGGCTGTGCCGGCTGTGGAAGGTCGGGTCTAATCCTCTGCTCCTACCCGTTTTTGTTGTCCGGATTACGGAATTGAGTTACCTTGGCTAGATCAAGAGTACGCTCTTCAGAGCATTCTTAAAGTTTATACCTTCAGCTGAAGTGAACTTAACAAAGCCACCCCGTTTAATCTGTAGATACCCCATCTGCCTCCCTACAGAAGTGAGACCGCATTTCTCCGAAGTAACACTATCTGTGCCAACCGGAATTAACGTTTTGTAATAAGCGGTGCCGGATAGATTGTCCACTTCCGCGATTCTAATGCCGGCTGATGGTGTGAAGTAAGAACTGGGAGATTCCGGAGGCTGCACAGACTAGCAGGCACTCAGAAGCAACACGATTGATGACGACTATGTCGCTTTCTTTGTAGTTTTTTGTTAAATAAATCAAAATCTATAGCCATGATTTTTGAATAGGTACTGGGAAAGGACTGCAGCTCATGACAAAGCCGGCAACGGTCGTCGTCTGGTATTCAGGGTCCACTTACTATCGTGTTGACACTCTTCCACACACACATCCATAGGGGTATGCTGTTCCACATTAGATTAGGGTCACCGCTTGCGGTTGAGTTTTATCTTAAGGATATAACCCATTATACCAGAAATAGCTGCGGCAATTCCTATCTACCAGCAGGAGATGAGTCCGGTTGGTACGCGCAGAGCTGTCGATCTATGCGTGTTTGACACCCGTTCTATAGTTAATTTCGGCGCGAAACCCAGATGGTGAACATTTTGGCTTGTACGGGTATTTACTCAGAGGTATATATTGTGTGCTTAGCTTAGTCTCGGCTGACCAGATTCAAAGCTTTGTTATTATCAAAATTCTGTAAGGTTGTCAAGTTCGTAACTCTTCCAAAACCTTAAGCACTGAATTACTCTGCACACAGACGGTAATAACATGATCCAAAATGAACAATTTGGATATAGGTCTCAACTTTCCACCATCCCCCCGCAAGGCTTTATGATCAAAAATGGCTTAGTATTCAAGTTGTCAACAGGTATTATTTTTCTAAAAATTACTAAGACCTAATGGTGTCACCAATTTGGCATAATGGTGTCAATTATAAACTTATAAAAATTTAAATTTTATTAACTTATCATTCTGATAGAATTTTTGCACTCCACATATTCCCTTCCTTCCCTTTTTTTTGGTGGAATTAGAATTAAAAAATTAACCCTAGAAAGAAATTTCGATTTTCTAAGTGACAATGGTTTTAATTAATTGAGGTAAAGTATGGGGAATGCAACCAATTTTGTTCCATCAATTTTCCTTTCATTCATCTTCACTCGCACTACGTTCATCCCTCTAAAATGTATAAAGTCTGCAGACGTACACAAAAAAGCTTACGATAACTACACAGAAATTGCTTGTTTGTTTGCTTGTCAGCAGCTACCACCCACCTGAATGGTGTTACAAATATGAACCTTTAACAGGATATCTTACTGCACTCATCCCTTTTCAGGGTGTAAAAACACAGAAGATACAGGGAACAAAATTCTTGAAGCTGCCTTTGCTAGCTGACTGGTGGACTGCTAGCACAATTGATCGGATGGGATGCGATGCAATGTAGTATCGTTGCAAGCTGAGCGGTGCATAAATAGGAATGGTAATGCATTCATCCAGGTCGTTGAGGACAAATCGTATGGTGTGGTGGAAGTGTATGTTTGTCCGTACACCACCTGCACTGAAAGCACACATCAGGCAATCCCAGGGGATTCCCTTGCCTGGCTGGCTGGTAGCTTGGCTGCTTGGCTGGCTAACTGGTTTTGCCTTCAATAAAACGAACGACTGAGCAAACGCGCACAGAGTGCAGAAATATGGGACAAAAAACTGGGTCACACACGCTCAAAAGAGTTCTGCTGCTCCTTGTGCCTGGGACTAACTAAAATGCAGGAATGGGGTATATGCGTCCTGCTAAACCGTTCGTTGGTTCGTATGTATCATTGGGCGCTACTCGCAATTGGTGTCACTGGAGGAATCCCGGGATAGATGTAAATTATTTACTTTTCGTTTGACCTGGTGTAGTGCACGGTAGTGCTCCTACTGCTGTGGAATACCATCATTCTGGAATTTGGTATTTTGCGAGTTGAATACTTTTATCGTATTTCTATTCATGTGGAATCCGGTCGACCAGCTTCGCCAATGTTCGTCGTATACTAGGCCGTGTTTTCGGAGCAGAGTTTGCTTACCCCATTTAGCTGTTGAGTCATTGTGGTGTTTTTGTTTGCATAGACCATCTAGAGGATATATAATACTTGGATAATGATGATGGTGATGATGAAATGAGGTGAAATTATTAGAAATTTTAAATAGACCCCCCATGGCTATAATAAATTGTGGTCATACAGGAAGTTGGTATTAATAATTTTACTCTCAGTCAATGGAACGACAGTAATTTATTGAGCACGCCGACATGCAAACCTTTAAACTCATAACTTCTATCAGGTGGTCGGCGTCAGCGAATATTTCTGCGTGCATCTAAAGTAACTTCAACTGGAGAGAATTCTGTGATTGAAAAACTACCAACAGCATGTCGACTGTGCAAAGATCTCTCCATCGATCACAAAAATTTACTTGGCTTAGTCAAGGCACCAAATGGTGAACTGACAGCAACAATTGTCCAATTCCCCAATTGTCTAATACTAAGCAATCAAGAAGAAAATGAAGACATTAACTAACACTCTTACCATATCCCCTCCGAGACCCATAGGCGTTCAAATAGAATTTTCACCACTGAAGGAGTTCGCTGGGTAGTAAATTCCTTCGGACTATACAAATCTTCGGATGGATACGGGGTATACCTGATCCTTTTGCAATGTGGCATTAACACAATAGAATCTCTACTCGTAAGACTCTACAAAGCTAGCTATACCTTAGAATACGTTCCAAGGTGCTGAAGAGATGTAGGAGGGATTTTGTCATCGAACATTCAACATACAACATCCAACATCCAACATCGAACATCGAACATCCAACATTCAACATCGAACATCCAACATTCAACATCGAACATCCAACATCCAACATCAAACATCGAACATCCAACATCCAACATCCAACATCGAATATCGAACATCCAACATCCAACATCAAACATCGAACATCGAACATCCAACATCAAACATCAAACATCGAACATCGAACATTCAACATCTTACATCCAACATCCAACATCCATCATCAAACATCGAACATCGAACATAGAACATCGAACATCGAACATCAAACATCAAACATCCAACATCCAACATCCAACATCCAACATCCAACATCCAACATCCAACATCCAACATCCAACATCAAACATCAAACATCGAACATCGAACATTCACATCGAACATTCAACATCCAACATCCAACATCCAACATCGAACATCCAACATCCAACATCAAACATCGAACATCGAACATCGAACATCGAACATTCAACATCGAACATCGAACATCCAACATTCAACATCGAACATCCAACATTCAACATCGAACATCGAACATCCAACATTCAACATCGAACATTCAACATTCAACATCGAACATCCAACATCAAACATCAAACATCGAACATCGAACATCCATCATCCATCATCCAACATCCAACATCCAACATCCAACATCCAACATCCAACATCCAACATCCAACATCCAACATCCAACATCCAACATCCAACATCCAACTTCCAACATCCAACATCCAACATCGAACATCGAACATCCAACATTCAACATCGAACATCCAACATTCAACATCGAACATCCAACATTCAAAATCGAACATCCAACATCCAACATCCAACATCCAACATCCAACATCCAACATCCAACATCCAACATCCAACATCCAACATCGAACATCGAACATCCAACATTCAACATCGAACATCCGACATTCGACATCGAACATCCAACATCGAACATCCAACATTCAACATCGAACATCCAACATCCAACATCAAACATCAAACATCGAACATCCAAAATCCAACATCGAACATACAACATCAAATATTCAACATCGAACATCGAACATACAACATCCAACATCGAACATCGAACATCCAACATTCAACATCGGACATCGAACATCGAACATACAACATCCAATACCCAACATCGCACATCGAACATCGAACATCCAACCACCAACATAGGATAGGTCACGAGCCATACTAAGTGGTAGCAAAATTCGAGCCTCTTTTGGACTTGGCTTGGGAATAATCTTATCACAAACATCAGCTATGCGGATGACCTAGTTATAATGGTGCGTGGTAAATTCGAGAGAACGATAGATAAACGGATGAAATTCGCTCTGAAACTAGCAAACGAATGGTGCAGAGAGGTCTACCAACGTAAAAAAGTCAACACCGTCTTCACAAAAAGAAAGAGAATAACTTTTCCCGCACTTAGGCTCCAAAGCAAAACTCTACAAACAATGCCGGAAGCCAAATACCTGCGGATCATCTTCGACCTAAAACTAACACTCCTGGAACTCGAACTGCAACTCCCATATGTCAAAAAGCTTACTTCAACATATGTTCTGCAAAATGTGGGGAGTAAACCCGCAAATAACTCTATGGCTATGCCAGAGTATTATCAGACCGAGGCTCACACACGCAGCTCTGATATGCTTGCCAAAAACAGAGTCATCTACGACACGCTCAAAACTAAATAAAATTCAGAGACTACACTGTCTAAGTCCAACAGGTGCTATAAAGACTTGTCCAACGGCAGCTCTTGAAAATCTTCTGAGACTTTTACCACTTCACTTATACATCAAAATCGAAACTAGCTCGAGATGATAACTCCACCACTCAAATTGCATAATACAAAAATACAAAGATTTAGGGCGGTATCTGATCGCCTTTGATCCTCTAACTTTCGTTCTTGATTAATGAAAACAAAGCTATTTCCCATAATATGCTGATGACTGAATGCTGTGAATTGGCCATTACAAGCTACTTAAGCGCCGAAATAGCTAACCCATTAAAAATTTAGAATGAAAGTCATCCCAGTCAATACACGGAGTCGTTAATATGGACACTTCGAAATCTACTTTTCCAATACAAAAAGCACTTAGTTTTTGCAGAATGTATTAAAATGCAATAACTCGGCAAATTGCAGGGCTGTTTTCTTCAAGTTCTTCTTAGAAATTTAATTTCTCAATTTTGGCAATTTCCGCCCCTTTGAATAAATTCTTCTTTGCAAGTGCATTCGAGTGTGTACTCTGTAACACTGTTACACATTTCCGGAGTCGCCTTTGTTTCTGTCTCTACCCTCTGTACCTATATAATGGTTTATTGAAGTATGTGCCAATCGTCGTCCATTTAAAGCCACACATCACACAACCCACTGTACGGAATACTTGACTTTTCACTCTAAGACGAACGAACCATCTATTCGTTCTTGTACAACTTTACCGGTATCAGTGTCTTTGAGAATACGACCCAAGAATATGCAAGAAATTTCTACCCTAATGGCAAGCATGTAAATATTCATTAATATTCATGTACAGGAGGAATCATTTATATGGATATACATATTATGTACTCACTGTTTATACAAAATATTCACAAAGTCTGTGTATTCCAGGCCAACAGCATCGGTCTATCGCTTTGCCATAAATGTGAGTACCGCAAAGTAATGCGAATATTTGTGAGCGAAACATTTTGTGTTTGCTGCTCCACATAACCGAAGGTACTTGTTATAAGCATACATATACATTATTTTCACTTGTAAATTGGTAAACGGATATATTCACTCGGATAGACGCAATCTTTGCCACAGAGACGGATAGAATTTCCAACAACGATGTGTTTACCACACCACATATCTTTCCACTGCTGTTTGCTGTTTAATACTTGTATTCCTGGACAGGAGGAACAAAAAGACCGACGACACACTTAAGAAGATTCGGTAGTAGATAAATACACGTATCATCTTTAACTGTTATATGTGGGAATATTTTCTTGCACAGCTAGCTACTTCTTAGTTTCTGGAGCAACACAATTTGAAACAAAATATTCCTAAATATAACTTTACCTTAAAAAAAATTAACTTCTTGTAAAATGAAATTTCGTCTTCTCTTGTGCAATGTTTTTAACTGAGTTACACATAGAGATGTTGCATTTGATCTTTTAGAGGGTGTGCTAAAAAAATGATATACACAATATACACACAAATGCATTTAAATGTGCATCTGTTTGAAGGATTTTCTGGTTTTTTTGTTGCGGAAATTCTCTTTTAAATTGAAATTCCTTCACACACATAGATCTGCATATCTTTTATATGCAGTTCACATCTACCTAATAACCTACACTCATCCTTTGTAAGAGGAAAGAGGCGACGCCACTCTGCAAGTTGTCTACTTTGAAGAGTGCCAGGAGAATTTTAAATGTATGGTACAGTTACAACGAAATGATGAAAAGTGGTTGCTAAATAAATTAAAAAGCACAAGGACTGGAAGTGTTGTTCTTTTTTTCTGACCGCTTGTGAAATTTAAATTCTCCTCTTTCACATTTTTTTGTGTGCTTACATTGTGTTTCTTTAGTTTACTTTGTGTATTTTTAAAAAAAACTCTTGTGTCTTTCTAAAGAAGGTGTAGATACCAGAAATTATTGTTGAATTTATTTCTGGCGAAAAACGTACCTTACTTATTTATATATAATTCCACTACATCTTTTGAGTGCAAGGTTTTGTGTCCACCTCGTAACAAATAGTTTCAAAGTGGAAACATTTCTCAAAAACCTTAGAACATATAGTTCTACTTCATCTTTTGAGTGCACGGTTTTGTGTCCACCTCGTAACAAATAGTTTCAAAGTGGAAACATTTCTCAAAAACCTTAGAACATATAGTTCTACTTCATCTTTTGAGTGCACGGTTTTGTGTCCACCTCGTAACAAATAGTTTCAAAGTGGAAACATTTCTCAAAAACCTTAGAACATATAGTTCTACTTCATCTTTTGAGTGCACGGTTTTGTGTCCATCTCGTAACATATAGTTTCAAAGTGGAAACAAGAACCTTAGATTTTTTGACGTTTATATTCCACATAAAAAACTAGATGACATCGACCCAAAATCGGTAATCGGCAGTTAGCTTGGTAACTAGATATATTTGTAGTACTCATGACACTATTAAGAGCTCTAATTAGAATCTTTAATAACACTGTCATCGTTAAACCTATGAAGGTATATTGGATAGTTTAAATCCAAACCTGTAGCTTTTAAGGACGAGACTAGTTCGAAAAATTCTGTACCTCGAAAGCTCTCTCATCCAATAATCTTTTTCACGGCCCACTTCTCACGGATGTCAGTCCAAATAAGCTGACAGTCCTATGTAGGTTTACCATGACAAATATAATAAGCCAAGTAAAGACATCCGGGTGGACTCCGAGGCTCAGTGGATAACTGCATGGACTTCTGAGCAAAAGGTTCGTGGTTCGTAGTTTGAATCCCAGTAACACCAAAAGTATTTTTCACGGTCCCACCTCGCGCGAATGTCTGACAAACATCCGAGAGTTATAACTTGTCACGGAAAGCTTCTCAATTTGCCGTTAAGATACAGCATTAAATTGTAGGTCCCCTTCCATTTGTGTGCAAAAAATATACATGCACAACACAAATGGCCGCGAGAAGGTAGGCCTTGGACCGCAATGGTCTGTCGCACCAAATATTAGTATTAAAGGAAAACCAGGAAACCATTCTAAAGAGTTGTCTCAATCAGGTCCATATTCCAGTTTTATGGAGAGAAGTAAATGTGGTTTTCATACCCAAAGCCGGAAAATGCTCGCATTTTAGTCCAAAGGATCTCAGACCAATCAGTCTTTCATCATTCCTGTTAAAAATACTGGAAAGGCTGATCGATATCTCATACGCACACACGCATTGACAAAAGACTCCTGTCTACAGATCAGCACGCGTATTGTAAAGGCAAGTCTGTAGAAACAGCCCTGCACAAACTGATACGTTCTATTGAACATTCCCTTCACCACAAGGAGAACACAATGGTGGTATTCCTAGACATCAAAGGCGCTTTAAACAACGTCCAAACATCTGCGATTACGGATGCGCTGTCGATTTTGAGGGTGGATGACTCGCTTGGCCAATTAATTAATCGTCTGCTCACAAGTAGGATTATGAATTCAAAGAAGCTGGGCGTATCGTCTGCCAGAAGACCCGTCTGCAGAGGAACCCCACAAGGTGGAGTCCTGTCCCCCTTCTATGGAGCTGCTGGTATGCCTAAGAGGTGAGTGCTGCAGAGTAATCGCTTATACGGATGATGTTGCTATTGCCGTCTTCCAAATGCCCTCAACAAGCTAACTTGCAGGGCAGATCACAGTGATTTAGGGGTAAATCCTCACAAAACTGAGCTTGTCCAATTAACCAGGAAATATAAGGTCCCACTTATTAACGCTCCTTCTATAAAAGGCATAAGCTTAATATTCTCTGATAGAGCCAAGTATTTGGATCTTATTTTGGACAAAAAGCTAAGCTGGAAACCTAACATATGTACAAGAAAGAGTTCGTAAAGCCACTTATGCAAAAAAGCCATTGTTAGCCCCATATAACCCATTGCTATATACAGCGGTAGTAAGACCTGCTCTTCTATACGGTGTGACTGTGTGTGTGGAACATTACTGGCTTATGTGTATCGGTTTCACTGACAGCCAACCTAACCCAACCTTACCTAACCCAGTATGTCCAGTTTATAGTTTTCCATTTTAGCCAAAGCTCAAAGAGTGTTTATATACTTTAAGAGCTCCCATTTCCCATTTGAATCAGATTTAGTTTGGATGGGTTGGGGCTTGGCCAAACGCATTCTATCCCAGCTACTAGTCTTTCTGGATGAAATTTGGAGTTTTACTAACAATATCATTAATACGTTACCTCAAACGAGCTTTGGACTGGTTGACAGTATTTCTATCAGGCGGAGTTGTAAGCTTATGTATGGCTAGATAAGATGTTTTTGAAGCATAGTCGTACATGAAGAGGAATGGCATGATTTCAAACCCTGATATGAAATAGGATTATAATTTGTTGCTGTAAGTAGAGGTAAAATGGGCCCTAGGACAGGTCAATTTTAAACTGATTATTGAAATTGAAAGACAAAGTAGCACTGAATCAAAAATATGATTGAGAAAAGTATGCTTTGAAGAACTGTTCTACTTTTCGAATATTTGAATGACTAATGGAACACAATATATCATTATTAGGTAGGAGATTTTTAGTCAAAACCAATTCATGACCTTTCAACATATGAGTCGTTTTGATAGGAATATTCAGTTATCAACAAAAACAAGAATTTTCTGATTATGTTTAGATTTTTTGGTGGCGCAGCAACTGACTGATAAGTTTTTATCATTATGCAGGAATAATGCTACAACTTCGATAACTTACGTCATTTCAATTAAAAACTTTTCAAAAGGACAAACAAGAAGATGCACTGAGGCTTCACATCAGTTTTCGCGCTTATTTTTGCCACCCTTATAAACCCAACGCCGTCAACACTCAGAATAAGGAAGTTTGTCAATGTGATGCCGTAATGAGTTCGCAACTTTTATTTATTCTTCGGTAATTTGAAATTTCCTCGATTAACGCGATTTATATCTATATTTTTTTACCACGAGACGCCGATGGGTAAAGCGCCAAGGACACGATCCCTTAATTATTGTTTCTACGTTGTGATGCTCGTTCCCAGATCAAGTTAAATATATTAGCAAAGCGAAATGAATAGATTCTTAGATAAATGGAATATGCCGACAGACACTAACTGCACTTGGAGTGAAGTACAGCGCCCGTACGAAAACCATCTAATTGCAAAGTTTAGTTTGCAAATTAAAGTCAAACCTCATAATGATGCAAGAAAGAAGCTGTGCGCTGTACTATACATTGGGTGCATACTGTGCATACATAATATGATTGAAACGGAATTCTAGCGAATCTCTCGTTGTTAAATAAATTGCTAAATTGCCTTTTAATTTTGTTTTATTTAAATAGAGATTTCGTTGGTTTTAAGTAATCGCTGACTTAAGAACTTGATTTGTTTACTTTATCGTTCTTTCTAAACAATTGCGATGATTAAAGTAATGGTCGTAGTTCTAAAACATGAAGGGGAATCAAGTAGGCTACCGATAACAAGCTACCATGGGCGTAGAGGATCCTACACGGAAATTCCTTCGCGATAGGATTTATGATGCACGACAGGGAGGCAGGCCGTATTTATCCTGAATGATGAAAGTGCGATTAAACCTCCATGTGGTGGTGGCCGTCGGCAATTTTCCCCAATAAAGGAAAAGCTGAATTATCAGGGGGTAGTCCCTTCAAAGTAAGGTTAGCGCAAAGTGAATAACCTTGCCCATAAAAAACAACTTATTACGGAAACTTTTTATATTTACATTTGCTCTACAAACAAGTTAGACTTGGAGAAACTTACGAGTATTTGCGAAACACTAAAGACTAGACTATGCTATTACCCTTTCTACCTATCCTGAAAAATAATTGCTTAAGTCTCTCTGTCTAAGCTTCGGCCATTAACATAAAAAGAGAACTTGCACCCTTAAGACTCATTCACATTCGAGTTCATTTCCATTAAAACGGAATATGAGACCATGAATCAAATCAGATATTAATAGAAACGCACAAGTTAAGGGAACAACCGACCAAGAAACAACAAACAAGCAATAATTATAAAACAATCTTCTTATGCAACATGGATAATAATGTCAAAATACACAACACTATCCTTACATCCTTTTCACAGTTCCTTTGCCGTAATATCCCAGCATCTCAACAATCTCAATAATGATAATTCACAAACTCCAGTTAGATTTACATATGTGTACGTGTGTATATAGGAAAATTGTTTGAAGGAAAGGAAGAAGACATAACGAAGAGAATCTTGCGTCAACAACGGTTGTCATGTGCGTGCACGCAACTGTTTAACTTAATGCAAGAGTATTGGAACGCATAATAGCTCTAAGTCGACATTAGAGATGCCTTTGCTTAAAGCTGTAGTGTTGAGACTGTAGTCGTTTCTCGTTTACCGTTCTGCAAATGCCAAGCGGCCTAGAAAATATCTTTGACTTTATCCGCTAGAGTTCCATGAACAACAACTAGAACTTATAGCAAACCAAATAACTAATTGAGATGAGGAATACCAAAGTAGAGCAGAGATAAGGATTAGAAACTTTGGCATGTATGCAATACAATGTACCCAAACCAAGCAGTCTTTTCTTTTCCTTTTTTTTTTTAATAAAAGCTGGATTTTAATTACATCAGTAGCACAAAGTGTTTTTTTTAAACATTGTGCACGCATAAAGGGGTTCGCACCCTTATTATGCTCGGCTATATACTTGGCACAGCATGCGAGTTAAGAAAAAGGAAGAGAAAAGAGGATAATGCTTGTGGATCGTAGCGATGTGGCAAAGTAGAGCTTGTCAGAGCATTCCACTTACGTGTTGTACGATTCTAGGCCTATTCCACTAGACACAATTCCACTGGGAACAATTCCTTGGCACAATTCCACTGGGCACAAATCCACTAGACACAATTCCACTTGCCACAATTCGCGCACACGAAGGCCACTAAGGATTTCGTTGGTTTCAAGATATTTCATGAGCTGAAAATTGATCAGCGTTTCCTTGGAAACTTGGAAAGAATGGAAAGATTTTTCGGGTATAGGCTGGACATAAGCTGTTTTCCAACTTCTCGGGAAGAGTTAAGAAGTATTGGACAGATGGAAAAGCTTACGCAATGCTAATGCCAGCTTAGAAGAACACCTCTTCAGAACTTAAGGAGGAATACTCCTTGACAACTGCACGATTCCGAATGTATATCTGTCTCATATGCACAGTCTGTAAGCGTGAAGCTAGCTGCTATATGCGCAGTTTTAGTTTTGTCGTAAGAACTGACAGATGAAATATAATTGTATACGGGCATTGGAATCAACGACGAGGCTATAATTTTGATTCTTTTCACGATTGATCAAAAAAATTTTACTACCTCTGGGACATCGTTTAAGCGATGAATTTCAGACTTGAAACTGTCTAAAACAACTTGGATTGAACGGTCCATAAGATAATTTCTAATCCAATGAAGCAGTCTCCAAAGGGGTGCATTAGTATTTTTGCCTCAATTTTTGGTCAAAGGCGAATTTGACTCGCCGAAGGTGGGCATTGTAAACATTTCTGGATCGTTTGAAGTTTATTCGGGTTTCCTCTGTAGAATTTACTTTGTAAAACCAAAAGCCAACCTCTCTAATCTTAGAAGCTCCTTAACAGCTCTAGTCATATTATTCATCTTCCTTTGGTTTGACAGACTTATTCCTGATGGTGGTAAAGTCTCTCATGTAATTGATCGCATCAGCAACGGCATTCCAGCATATCCCGCATATTTTTTAGAGTTTCCTCTAACTACGTGGCTTATTAGCTGATACTACACAATGGTCTGATGAGCCTAGAGGCGATAATACATTGACGGAGTATTTATCAGGATGAGAGGTAATGAACAATTCAAGGGTGTTCGCGGATTGATTTGCAATGTCAGGTATTCGTGTAGGCTCATTTTACAACCTGTGTAAGGCTGTTAATCTCAGCAAATATCTCAACTCGCTTCCTTCGGGTGTTGTCTGGCCAGAATTCCGACGCTACCTAGACTTGTGTATATTGAAATCACGATTTCAGCGTGAGGATATTTTGTGACAATTCTTGAAATTGGATCGGACAGTGCTTACAACTTGTTATGAGTAGAATTACTGTTTAAGTAGTAGCAAGTAGTGTATGTTACGTTTTTGTAGCTTCAATTTGGAAGACAGCGCTTTAAGTGCTGCCTGACACTCTGAAAAGTTATGTATGCTTTTACTACGGTTAATCTTGGCGCAGATCTCAATGGCATGGAGTTCCGCCTCGAATACCGTGGGTCTCATTCCCATTAGTGTCGAGACTTTGGTGTTGGGTTCAGAAACAGCAGCTCTAACTCCAGATTTCATCTTCGATCCATCTGTGAACTAGACCAGACCCCCAAGTTCAGCTATAGAGACGTCTAGTGGCCGACATGGCCCTAGTGGCTCCTCCGATGGCAGACTTGATGTGAGAATTCCAGGACAAGTCCGTTGCCTCAAACCGTGTTCCTCCCTTATCCGCTCTTGGCACCGGCATGCTACCCTCGTAGCAAGGCGGAGTTAATTGATATTAATTGAATCATCAAGCGAACTTCTGACAGAATCAACGTTGATATTGCGCAATTATTTTTATAAATAAATGTCCTGTCTTTGTGGATGACTGAGAACATTTCTTTTAACCGAAGAATTGTTATCCAATTAAGGGTAATTGAGGAAATGTCTGTTGTCATTTACAATACGAAACAATTTGGGTTGTCAATTATTTCAATGATCTTTTAGCTAAAATTCTATTATGCAGATACTCTTGTTTCTGGCTGTTACTTGTCCACCGAAATATATCGAAATTTACCAACAGCAATAATACATGGAATACTTGGAATTCTTTTTTAATGCACGCCATTAAGCTGTCAAAAAATAGGGCAATTTTGGGGTCACAATTTTTTCATTGCTACAAAAACTGCAACAGTCATCTGTGTTGGGATGTGAGTAAAACGAACCAGATCGTCGTCGTCGATTGGACACCGCAATAATTGACAATTAGTGCAGAGATGTCGATGAACAACAGTCTGTGCGGATTCATTCGGTTATTGGCTAATTCTTTCGTTGATCCAACTGGCCAAAAAATTCCGGTGACCTTCTCCACGTTTGACCATTTGACCGCATTCACATGATTGGACTTTCAAAATGACAGAATATCGATGAAACGCTTTTAGCATTTGACGCAGATATTTTAGTTGTACATAATAAATTTGGCCTTTCAATGGTTTGGCAGGATATTTCATGAGTACCTACGGGTAGTAGTTGCGACAAGTGAAAAGTGGAAATTGAAAAATTCAATTCATTTTAATGCACAGCGCAATTATACTGCACTCAAATCAATGAATAAATGCCATCATTTGGATCATTGCGAGTAATTAGTGCTCAAGTTCGATTAAATCGGAGGTTGCACTTCATTCGAAAATAATCAGTGATTACTGTTATTAAGATGACATAGCGCAGTTGAATGTTTCAGTTGCAGATGACATCTTTCCTTTGATTTGGAAATATTCGTGTCTATTTTTTCATTTGGAGGCATTTGCAATTCCAATTATTGGAGTAAATGATTTGCACAGGATGTTTCTGATTGAGTGAGTTAATGTCTCGCGGAATTTTGTGATCGAAAACGCAATACCAAAAATATCGGTAACCGGCCGATTCCACTGGACATAATTCCACTTGGCACAATTCCACTAGACACAGTTCCATTGGACACAGTTCCACTTGCCACAATTCCACTTGACTACTTGCACAATTTAACTTTTTGTGCCAGAATTGTGTCCAGTGGAATTGTGCCAGTGGAATCGGCCGGTTGCCGATATTTTTGGTATTGCGTTTTCGATCACAAAATTCCGCGAGAAGATATGAGAAATGAGGCCTATCTCAAAAAAGAAGACACTTTTTTTACTCGTATGTGAACACGTGAAATGCCTGAGACACCTCGCAGGATCGGAAACAGTTTAATCAACTGGGACGTAAAATTAGTGTTAAAAACCCACCAATAAAAGTCAAAATTCTTCATATAAATTCTCTTATTGAAGATACACATGTGTTCAAAATTTTAATCAATCGGTTTCATTTTGAGGAAATTTATATGAGATCCAATCACTTTTACATTTTTATAGAAAGTGGATTTTGGCAGAAAGTTAAGCTAGAAACATACATAACATACAAGAAAGAGTTCGTCTTGTCATGCAAAAAAAGTAGCAGATGGGATCTTCAGCCCCATATAACCCATTGGCTATATACAGCGGTAATAAGACATACTCTTCTATACGGTGTGACTGTATGATGTACTGTCTTATGTAAGAAAATAAACCTTGACAAATTAAGCAAAGTCCAAAGATCAGCTAGTCTATGTATGAGCGGAGCACTTCGTACAATCCTCTCCGCCGTATTGGACATTTTATTCGGCCTTACACCACTCGAACTTTACAGCAGGCAAGTAGCTGCCAGTTCGGCTATTCGCCTTATTGCTATCTCCCAGTGGACTAGAAATGAAATCGGTCACTCTTCTATCCTGAATTTAGTCAAGATCCCAGACAACATAGACTACACCATTTCGATACTATATTTAAAAAAAACTTCCAGGTCCAGATCGTTCTGGGATTAAGACGCTTACTTGGAAGATGAACACATTCATTTTTACACAGACGGGTCAAAGACTGCTGACGGAGTTGGCGGAGGTGTTTTCTCAAAAAAAAAGCTAAGTCTTAGACTCTCTTGCCGTATTCTAAATAACTGTAGTGTTTTCCAGACTGAAATTATGGCGATCAGTGAAGCCTTGTCTTAGCTGAAGAGAAACGTCATATCCGCTAAGGACATCCGTATATTCTCAGATAGCCAAGCTGCACTGAAATCCCTGGAATCAGTCTCTATAAATTCAATTCTAGCCCTTAACTGCCGATCATCTCTCGTGGAGATGGCAGAGCAGTTCAATATCTATCTGTGTTGAGTGCCGGGGTACAGAGACTTTCCGGGTAATTGTATGGCTAACGAACTCACCAAGCAAGGAACTACACTTCCCTTCATACTTCATGAATATGGTTCCAGAGGCATACCAATCGCTACATGCAAACTCTTCTTAAACCGTGATGCTAATGCAAATACTAACTGTAGGTGGCCAAACGGTACAACTAGCATAGCGACAAAACAGATCTGGTCCAAGCTGGATCCAAAACGCTCCAAGTGTTTGATCTCTCAAAAAAGGTGTAGGTGCCATCACTGGACACTGTTTAATAGGCAGGCATGCAGCAAGTCTGAGAGTCTTCTCAAAAGACTTCTGCAGAAGCTGCATCGATAAGGAGGTGGAGGAGGAGACCATCGTCAATCTTCTCTGTACTTGTCCAGCCCTGTCCCAAAAATGTAAACTCCATATGGGGGCTTTCTTCTACAACGACACTAATAATATCATCAACATTGACATTGGTGGTCTCCTAGGCTTCATACGAAGCTCTAATTGGTTCATCGAGTAGGTAGAAGGAATTTTTCCTGATCCGTGTGGTATCAGAATGGACAATTACTGGTCTATGTGTGTCGGTTTCACTGACAGCCTAATCTAACCTAACCTGTAGTTCTGACATTGAATATATTTCAACTTTGTGATTAAATTACTGAAATAAATAATTTAAAATATAATAATAATGATAATAATCATAATAATTTAAAGTTTATCGCTTAAAATATAAACGTTTAATTGTCTATCAAAAAATAGATGTAATGTTCCACAGGGAAGTCATTTCGGGCTTATAATAAATGTGTACCCCCATGTCATTTAAGCTCATATGTGATGGAATAGCGAAAATTATCGCATAAGGAGAGAATATTTGTGGCTGTTCGTTTAACTAATTATTTAAAGGTTGCTCAAACCTCAAAGTATTGCGATATAACACATTGTGCTTCTGGATACTGGTTGTGTGCCTTGATATTGAAAGACGTGGAAAAGAGTAAAGAACTGCAATGACTAATTTAAGGTCGAACACGTTTCACAATATTGCGTTGTACGCTCTAAAGCTTAGCTGGAAACAAATTCTTTTTATTTTCATACAAGAAAGGCAATCAACCTGATTTCGGTAAACAATTATTTCTTAATTTATGAAAAATTAACAACAGTCAATGCAGAGCTCACAAAAAAATGTTTAACAACCATCCGGCAGGCTTTATCCAATCAGCCAACGGACGAAGTACCACCACCAATAAACTATTCGCTTTCATTGAAAAGTAAATTATTAGGGGTCCATCTCGCGGTGTGGTATTGTAATTACGAAATTCGAAATTTTTTGTTTAAGCCAAATGGGCAAAAAAATACAGGCAGCTCTGAATGAAACTCCTGAACAGAATGAAAACATTGCCAGTGCTGCCTTCCTTACTGCCTTACCCAAGTGCTAAGTGAATAAAAAAAGTTAATAATCAAACTGATTCTCGTTCCGGACCGGACCGGACCCGGTGACGACCAAACAAGAAACTGACCTAATTTCCGCCACATCCATGAAGCGTATAATGGAGAAGGAGCACATACTCCGTTGGTATCGTAGAACTATTGGGCAAAAAAAAAAGAATCCTCGCACACCAGGCTCTAAAATCAAACTGAGCCAAAGTGCAAATGGATGCATCTGGGCAACTGGCAGCGTGTACAAAAAAGTATGTAAAAAACTAAATTCGCTTGCTGTCCTCTCAACTATACCTCTCGTAATTCATATAGCACACTACGGTAAATTGTATCTGCATTACAGCAAAAGATACTTGCGGAAAGATTATATTGTTTGTGTGTGTGTGTGTACCGTGAATGCGCTTATTTCCTGTTTCCAATTTGCAGTGGCCTTTTTATTCTGTTACTGTGCTTTCGAATTCAGGATTTTTCAACATTTTATGAATAGGGTTGTTCCTGAACATTTTTCGCAATTTATTTGATATTTTTTTAGATATTTCTCTTTAGATATTTGCAGGGCAAAAAAATGTTGTTTCGTTTAAATTAAAGTTTTGATAGAAATCCTTTTATAATTTGATATATTGGCGGAACATCATCTATTAACCAGAGATCGAGCTATAAATATAGTCGGCAAACAGCTTGCTTGTCAGCTGAACGCCTCAGGAAGCTGCAATGTGTGACAGCTAAATACCAAAAGTTTCTAAAAAGACGTCTCCAAATGTGAATGTGTATATTGGTTATATATGAGAATTTAGGATTTCTTTCTATCACGATATTTGAAACATGGATTTGTCACATCATGTCCGCATCGAAGAAGGCTAAGTCAAATTTATTGCAGACAAGGCTATAGGGCGTACCTTTTTTGAGATGGTGGAGGTATTTTAGAAAATGAATCTCTTAAGGAAGTCGAAGTAGAAGACACAGAATATTTAGATGTGGCATTGCGGAAGTATCATGATGTTAAATAAGAATCTATCAGGTGGGCGTACTGATCCGGTAGATATGATTTTAGTTTATTAAGTAAGCCTTCATGGTATGTCCCGTTCAAAGAATGTGTTAAATCCAAAAATAGAAAGGGAAGAACACACTTTTTTTCTTTCTAAATATTTCAATTTTGGTTGTTATTCTGTGTACTTGTTCTATTTTGGACTGTTTGATTTAAAATTAAAGATCATTCTTTCGAATAGCTTTGATGGCAAGAGAAGTATAGAGATTGGCCTATATGAAGAAACTATGAGGAACAAATTCGTCAAGACGTAGGACAAACTTGAACATACATACTCTTCTGAAACGTGATTTTACGTAGTATCCACTAATCGGAGTACTGAACATACAGACTCTTCTGAAACGTGATCCTACGAAGTATCCTTGTCATTAATCTGAATACTGGACACACAGACTCTGCTGAAACGTGACCTAGCGAAGTATCACTAATCGGAATACTGGATATACAGACACTACAGAAACTGGACATACAAACTCTTCTTAAAACGTGATCTTGCGAAATATCCTTGTCACAAATCGGAATACTGGACATACAAACTAATCCGAAAACGTGATCTTGCGAAGTATCCTTGTCACTAGTCGGAATACTGGACACACAGACTCTTCTGCAAATGTGATCTTGCGAAGTATCCTTGTCACTAGTCGGAATACTGGATACACGGACTCTTCTTAAAACGGGATCTTGCGAAGTATCCTTGTCACTAATCGGAATACTGGATACACGGACTCTTCTTAAAACGGGATCTTGCGAAGTATCGTTGTCACAAATCGGAATACTGGACATACAAACTAATCCGAAAACGTGATCTTGCGAAGTATCCTTGTCACTAGTCGGAATACTGGACACACAGACTCTTCTGCAAATGTGATCTTGCGAAGTATCGTTGTCACTAATTGGAATACTGGACACACAGACTCTTCTGCAAATGTGATCTTGCGAAGTATCCTTGTCACTAGTCGGAATACTGGATACACGGACTCTTCTTAAAACGGGATCTTGCGAAGTATCCTTGTCACTAATCGGAATACTGGACACACAGACTCTTCTGCAAATGTGATCTTGCGAAGTATCGTTGTCACTAATTGGAATACTGGACACACAGACTCTTCTGCAAATGTGATCTTGCGAAGTATCCTTGTCACAAATCGGAATACTGGACACACAGACTCTTCTGCAAATGTGATCTTGCGAAGTATCCTTGTCACAAATCGGAATACTGGACACACGGACTCTTCTTAAAACGGGATCTTGCGAAGTATCCTTGTCACAAATCGGAATACTGGACATACAAACTAATCCGAAAACGTGATCTTGCGAAGTATCCTTGTCACTAGTCGGAATACTGGACACACAGACTCTTCTGCAAATGTGATCTTGCGAAGTATCCTTGTCACTAGTCGGAATACTGGATACACGGACTCTTCTTAAAACGGGATCTTGCGAAGTATCCTTGTCACTAATCGGAATACTGGATACACGGACTCTTCTTAAAACGGGATCTTGCGAAGTATCGTTGTCACAAATCGGAATACTGGACATACAAACTAATCCGAAAACGTGATCTTGCGAAGTATCCTTGTCACTAGTCGGAATACTGGACACACAGACTCTTCTGCAAATGTGATCTTGCGAAGTATCGTTGTCACTAATTGGAATACTGGACACACAGACTCTTCTGCAAATGTGATCTTGCGAAGTATCCTTGTCACTAGTCGGAATACTGGATACACGGACTCTTCTTAAAACGGGATCTTGCGAAGTATCCTTGTCACTAATCGGAATACTGGACACACAGACTCTTCTGCAAATGTGATCTTGCGAAGTATCGTTGTCACTAATTGGAATACTGGACACACAGACTCTTCTGCAAATGTGATCTTGCGAAGTATCCTTGTCACAAATCGGAATACTGGACACACAGACTCTTCTGCAAATGTGATCTTGCGAAGTATCCTTGTCACAAATCGGAATACTGGACACACGGACTCTTCTTAAAACGGGATCTTGCGAAGTATCCTTGTCACTAATCGGAATACTGGACACACAGACTCTTCTGCAAATGTGATCTTGCGAAGTATCGTTGTCACTAATTTGAATACTGGACACACAGACTCTTCTGCAAATGTGATCTTGCGAAGTATCGTTGTCACTAATTGGAATACTGGACACACAGACTCTTCTGCAAATGTGATCTTGCGAAGTATCCTTGTCACTAGTCGGAATACTGGACACACGGACTCTTCTTAAAACGGGATCTTGCGAAGTATCCTTGTCACTAATCGGAATACTGGATACACGGACTCTTCTTAAAACGGGATCTTGCGAAGTATCGTTGTCACAAATCGGAATACTGGACATACAAACTAATCCGAAAACGTGATCTTGCGAAGTATCCTTGTCACTAGTCGGAATACTGGACACACAGACTCTTCTGCAAATGTGATCTTGCGAAGTATCGTTGTCACTAATTGGAATACTGGACACACAGACTCTTCTGCAAATGTGATCTTGCGAAGTATCCTTGTCACTAGTCGGAATACTGGATACACGGACTCTTCTTAAAACGGGATCTTGCGAAGTATCCTTGTCACTAATCGGAATACTGGACACACAGACTCTTCTGCAAATGTGATCTTGCGAAGTATCGTTGTCACTAATTGGAATACTGGACACACAGACTCTTCTGCAAATGTGATCTTGCGAAGTATCCTTGTCACTAATCGGAATACTGGATACACGGACTCTTCTTAAAACGGGATCTTGCGAAGTATCGTTGTCACAAATCGGAATACTGGACATACAAACTAATCCGAAAACGTGATCTTGCGAAGTATCCTTGTCACTAGTCGGAATACTGGACACACAGACTCTTCTGCAAATGTGATCTTGCGAAGTATCGTTGTCACTAATTGGAATACTGGACACACAGACTCTTCTGCAAATGTGATCTTGCGAAGTATCCTTGTCACTAGTCGGAATACTGGATACACGGACTCTTCTTAAAACGGGATCTTGCGAAGTATCCTTGTCACTAATCGGAATACTGGACACACAGACTCTTCTGCAAATGTGATCTTGCGAAGTATCGTTGTCACTAATTGGAATACTGGACACACAGACTCTTCTGCAAATGTGATCTTGCGAAGTATCCTTGTCACAAATCGGAATACTGGACACACAGACTCTTCTGCAAATGTGATCTTGCGAAGTATCCTTGTCACAAATCGGAATACTGGACACACGGACTCTTCTTAAAACGGGATCTTGCGAAGTATCCTTGTCACAAATCGGAATACTGGACATACAAACTAATCCGAAAACGTGATCTTGCGAAGTATCCTTGTCACTAGTCGGAATACTGGACACACAGACTCTTCTGCAAATGTGATCTTGCGAAGTATCCTTGTCACTAGTCGGAATACTGGATACACGGACTCTTCTTAAAACGGGATCTTGCGAAGTATCCTTGTCACTAATCGGAATACTGGATACACGGACTCTTCTTAAAACGGGATCTTGCGAAGTATCGTTGTCACAAATCGGAATACTGGACATACAAACTAATCCGAAAACGTGATCTTGCGAAGTATCCTTGTCACTAGTCGGAATACTGGACACACAGACTCTTCTGCAAATGTGATCTTGCGAAGTATCGTTGTCACTAATTGGAATACTGGACACACAGACTCTTCTGCAAATGTGATCTTGCGAAGTATCCTTGTCACTAGTCGGAATACTGGATACACGGACTCTTCTTAAAACGGGATCTTGCGAAGTATCCTTGTCACTAATCGGAATACTGGACACACAGACTCTTCTGCAAATGTGATCTTGCGAAGTATCGTTGTCACTAATTGGAATACTGGACACACAGACTCTTCTGCAAATGTGATCTTGCGAAGTATCCTTGTCACAAATCGGAATACTGGACACACAGACTCTTCTGCAAATGTGATCTTGCGAAGTATCCTTGTCACAAATCGGAATACTGGACACACGGACTCTTCTTAAAACGGGATCTTGCGAAGTATCCTTGTCACTAATCGGAATACTGGACACACAGACTCTTCTGCAAATGTGATCTTGCGAAGTATCGTTGTCACTAATTTGAATACTGGACACACAGACTCTTCTGCAAATGTGATCTTGCGAAGTATCGTTGTCACTAATTGGAATACTGGACACACAGACTCTTCTGCAAATGTGATCTTGCGAAGTATCCTTGTCACTAGTCGGAATACTGGACACACGGACTCTTCTTAAAACGGGATCTTGCGAAGTATCCTTGTCACTAATCGGAATACTGGATACACGGACTCTTCTTAAAACGGGATCTTGCGAAGTATCGTTGTCACAAATCGGAATACTGGACATACAAACTAATCCGAAAACGTGATCTTGCGAAGTATCCTTGTCACTAGTCGGAATACTGGACACACAGACTCTTCTGCAAATGTGATCTTGCGAAGTATCGTTGTCACTAATTGGAATACTGGACACACAGACTCTTCTGCAAATGTGATCTTGCGAAGTATCCTTGTCACTAGTCGGAATACTGGATACACGGACTCTTCTTAAAACGGGATCTTGCGAAGTATCCTTGTCACTAATCGGAATACTGGACACACAGACTCTTCTGCAAATGTGATCTTGCGAAGTATCGTTGTCACTAATTGGAATACTGGACACACAGACTCTTCTGCAAATGTGATCTTGCGAAGTATCCTTGTCACAAATCGGAATACTGGACACACGGACTCTTCTTAAAACGGGATCTTGCGAAGTATCCTTGTCACTAATCGGAATACTGGACACACAGACTCTTCTGCAAATGTGATCTTGCGAAGTATCGTTGTCACTAATTTGAATACTGGACACACAGACTCTTCTGCAAATGTGATCTTGCGAAGTATCCTTGTCACTAATCGGAATACAGGACACACGGACTCTTCTGAAAACGTTATCTTGCGAAGTATTCTTGTCACTAATTAGAGTACTGGATGTACAGACTCGTCTGAAGCGTGATCTCGCGGAGTATCTTCTTTTTCTGTTTACACAACACTACGAACGCGCAGCGTCAACATATAGAACCAAACTCCCATTAACGCAGGACAAACTGTCACAACTTACAAACTTAGACTTTAGTCATTTAACCATAATCTTATAGTAATCATTTATCTTTTAAGAAAAATAAACATTAAGATTCTGAATGCCTTAAACAAATAAACGACCTTTTATATTGTTACGAAAAGTAGTTAGTAGCTCATACAATAGAATTCAAATCGTAAAATAAATCCCAATGTAAATACTGCATACTGAAAATAAGCACTTTTATGTAGCATACTTTTGAGGTGTAAGACTTTAGATCATTTGAAATTTGAAATGTAACCGCCTGCACGTTTGAATCATTATGCACTGGTCAAAAATGTAGTCAACCCGGTTTGTGCGGCTTGCCCGGTTTGTATGTAAGAACTTGATTGTACTTTTAGTTTATATTTAGAATATGACTCTTTACATATGAGTATCGTTAGTTGTAAATACGGAATGGAAAAAGGCCACAATTTTCTAGTCTTTTCTGGAAATTTCTGTCTATAAGATAGGAAGTTTCTGGAAACTTTTCAATTAGTATAAAAGGTGGCGTTCGCTGCAGTCAATTCATTCATTGTTTAGAGTTCAATCAGTCAATCTGTAAAAGTTCTTGTAAAGTAATACTGCTACCACCTAAGTGCATTATAGTGAAATACAAATGTTGTTGTAATAGGTGTTTTTGTGTACATTTAAAGTTATCATCAACATAAATTGTGAACTTGTCTTGTTTTTACTGTAAGTTTATTAAAGTTTTTATTTGTAAATTAATCAACTTTTGTTGTATTTTATTTGCAAAATCCTTTACGAACTCGAAAGCCTAAATTTCGTACCATTATTGAAAAAATGTATTTCTCCCCTATCAACATCTGAAAAAACTATCAAATATAAAGAATATGGTTTGCTTGTTGTTTCCTTCCAGGACGAGAAGAACCAGTTGCTCGTTACGAATGTTTGGCTGAAACTGGTAAGTGTCTTAATGCTAAATGCAATATTTACTGCACCAAGTAAGTATAGAATATTACACTGAATATGATTACTTTACCGTAACCTTAACCGACAATGTACATAGGTAGATCTATAAAACTTCTTCACGACCTGAACCAAAGTTCGATTAAAATGTTTTTCCTTTAAAAATGGAATAAGGAAATGGAAATATGCAAATTTAATCGCCATTCAAGGCAGTGTCTGTCATTAATGCCGTGATGATATTCAACGGATCTTTCCGTTTAGTCGGTGATAGCCAAAGGAACCATCTGTCGCGATGACTCCATTGAACACAATTGACGGACGTCGTACAACGGACGGAAATTATGAATAAATAAGAAAATTAATTTAATATATCGAACTCACTCACATCCTTTTCCCGGTTTTCGTCCTCATTGGATTTTTGTTTTTAACTCTACCCCAACCCCTTCTTTTTTTACCTTTTCCCCCCCTTCTGGTACTATTTTTTGTAACTTGATGCTCGCCCCGTTTTTCAGGAATGGAACGATATGAATCTCCGATGGAACACATCGGACTATGGCGGTGTAAAAGATTTGCGTATACCACCGCACCGGATATGGAAGCCGGATGTTCTCATGTACAACAGTGCGGACGAAGGTTTCGATGGGACATATCAAACGAACGTTGTCGTCCGCAGCAACGGATCGTGTCTGTATGTGCCGCCCGGCATATTCAAGTCGACATGCAAAATCGACATAACATGGTTTCCGTTCGATGACCAACGATGTGAGATGAAATTCGGTAGCTGGACCTATGATGGCTTTCAGGTTTGGAATGCACACAGACACACATAGACACACGAATACACCCGCACACCTATTTCAAGTTTGGGTTCGCCTAAAAACACATAACATAAACAGCTTCATACACGAAAAAAACACAACAACAACAACAACAACAACAACAAACTACCAAACCTATTAAACTATAAATCAAATTATTATTCCGCCCTTTTCATTCTCTCCCTTAGTTTATGTATAGGAAACAACCAAAAAAAGCGTTCGTCCTTATACAGTACAGTCCGACAGTAATTTTTTTCAAACAATTTGTTGTTCTGTTTTTTTCGTCCTTTTTTTACATTTTGCATTTCTGCATTTGGCAGCTGGATTTACAATTGCAAGATGAAACTGGCGGTGATATCAGCAGTTACGTGCTCAACGGCGAGTGGGAACTGCTGGGTGAGTAGAGTAGTTGTAGTAGTCTACAGCTACAGTGCACCGTCGTCGTCGCCGCTCCGCACCAGGAGAGGGGATAGATGTTGATGTAATTTGTGTGTTGTTGCAACAAGTTTTGTGTCGGCAGAAGGGTGTGTTTACTGCGGTAGTATTGTGTGTGTGTGTTTGGGACGAGGGAGCACTATGGATCAAACCGCAAAGTGCTCTCGTCCAGACATTTCGTTTAGATATTATGTATATTTGTATGTGAGGGAGCATTGTAAGGGACACAGCTCACAATGTACTTGGTACTTGAGTATAATGAGAAGTGCTCCTTCCTGTGTGTTAGGCAGCGAAAGGCAGCTTTCGCGACCACTTTGCAAACTTTCCCCGTCCATGACTAGAGATAAGGGTACTTTTAGATGCCGTGTGTTAATTGCAGCCAGCAAGTAGTTGTGTTCTTGTGGTACTGTAAGTGCCGTTCGGTTGAAATATATTGAGTTTTCTGTTCGCCAATTGGATTGAATTGGCTGAGGAACATGTCATATATACTTTTGGCATGAAAGAGAAGAAATTTTCACTCTTCATTCGTTTAAATGCCCTTCCCAACCAAGTTAGCAATGTGGTAATTTTTAGTTGAATTTCTAGTTGGGTTTATCTGCACCTATCTTTTCTTAATGAGCCATAAATTTGCTCACTTTGAAATTCATCCCTAAACCTGGACTGCTCAGTGTCTTCTTTCTTTCCTTTACGAACTCGATTTATCGTCTGAGGTTTCAAGAGACGCCACTCTGTCCCCTGGGATCTTGCTTCCTCTTCTATTGTCCTTTTCCATGTCTTGCTAGGACGGCCAACCCAGCGGCTTCCTTGTGGATTCCAGTCGAGCGCTAGTTTCGTAATATCGTCCGCTGGCTTTCTTAAAGTGTGGCCAGTCCAGCTCCATTTTCGTCGTCTAATGATGATGATCGCGATTGCGTCTTTGCTGCGTTACTCTCCACAAGTCTTGATTAGTGATAATATCCGGCCATCTTGTTCTCATTATTTGCCTTAAGCACTTGTTGACGAAGATTTGGATGCGCGTCGCAACTGACTTTGTGACTTTTCATGTTTCGCAGCCAAATCACCTTTCTTGGGGAGGTTGACTATTAAGCCTTCTTTTAACGGTCGATGGAATGGTTTCAGATTCCCAGATACCTTGATATATCGCATGCAATGTTCGCGTAGTTAACTCGACGTCGGCTTGAAGGAGTTCTGCGTAGATGTTTTCATTGCTTGCTGCTTTATCTGATTCTCTTCACTCTTCGGTTTCTACCAACTGTGTCAATATCGTCTGCGTAAGCCAGTATCTAAATGGACTTATAGAGGATTGTTCCTCTCGCCGTTACATCAGAGTCTCGGATAACATTCTCCAACGCAAGGCTGAAGGAAGAGGACGCAGGCCAGTCCATCCTCTTGTCGGAGCCCGTTATAGATGTTGAATGGGCTTGATAGTGATCCGCATATTTTTACTTGGCTTGGTTAATTTGGGATGTCGAATTCTCTCATGGATTTATAAGGCTCCTCTACACTGGCTATGCTAACATAGGCGGCTTTAAAGTCTATAAAAAGATAGTGTAGTGAATTTTGAAACCTCACCATGCCACCTGCCTAAGGGTGGAAATCTGATCAGTTGTCGATTTGCCTGGGATGAAGCCACACTGGTATTGACTGGTATGCTAGCTATCCTCTCTTGAACGATACTCAACAACGTTATACCACGATAATTGCTGCATGTTGTGGTATCTCCTTTTTTATGTATTGCGCACAGGATGCCTCTTAGCCAGTCTTCTGGCATCGTTTTTTTTCCATTTTTGCAGTAATATTTCATTAATTGCTTAGAGCGTTGTGGGACCTCCTGTTTTAATCAGCTCTGCTGGTAAACCATCTAATCCTGGGGACTAATTATTTTTGAGCCGATTACGCCGTTCTGGTAGCATAGTGTGGTCTACGGTCATTGGTGTAGACTTCAATTCTTCAGCTGGCCATGAAGCAATTCATTTAACTGGTCTTCCCATCGTTCTAAGATGCCTTTGACATCGGTGATCATATTACCCTCTTTATCTCAACAATATGTGCAGCGTGGTTTATACTGCGTCACACCGCGGACTCTTTGATAGAACTTTCGTGCCTGTACTGTTCTAGTTCACGGACAAGGTTCTTCTCCAAGGCGGCTTTCTTTCGCCGGTGAACTATATTTTTATATCTTCTGAGCTCTTTATATATTTATTTTAGCATGCCCGCGTTCTATGAGATGGTTGCATTGCTCGGTACGCAACATTCTTAAGTTCAGTCGCTAGCCTACATTCGTCATCGAACCAGTCGTCTCGATCTCTACGACTACTGCCTAAGATGGAGTCAGCAGTACTTATGACAGTATTATAAGGCGTGTCCATTTCTCCTCTACGCCCGACATCTCAGTCCCAGGACTTACTTTCCCTGCATTTAGGGCGAGTCCTATCGTCCTTGACCGTAGTTGGTTCTGGTCTCTACGTTACGAATGGTAGCCATGTAGTCTCGAATCTGATTCGCGGATGCAGTCTTTCGTGATGATGTAAACGGAGCACCATACCAAAAACATGATAGTGGCCCGTGTCGACTTTGGCACCTCGGTACGTTCGTACCGTCTCAAAGAATTCTTCTTTTTCATCATCTGGGGAATCCTCTGTAGGTGCGTGAACGTTTACTGGGCTTATGATTTAAATCTACGCCGCACACGAATGGTGCATAACCGTTCATTTATTGCCTTAAAGCCGATAACGGTTTCTCCAATACTATTCCTTATATGTCTAGCACAAACAACGATAGTTTGTGACTTATAAAAGGGAATGCTACAATGTAGCACCGTTATAAGCTACACCTTATACTCAGCCACTTTTATTACTTTCTTTCTATAGGGAGACAAATGGAGTTTTCAAAGAGTAACCTGATATTCAGCTTATAACATCAGAGTTAAAAAAATTTATTTTTGCTTAACAATTTAAATCTCTCCTCATAATTCGTAATTATAATTGTAATTAGTACTAGGATAGTCATTACCATCAACATAATATTTGGCTTTACAATCACTTCCAGTACTGTCCTCTTGACTAATTTAGTAACTAGATAGTAACTAAAAGCCCAGAATAACTCTCATGTAAATTATCTGATGTCTTTTTTGAAATCAAATCAATCAAATAGTACAGCGATCATATTTGCGTATCCTTATCTGTCATTTGTATTCGCCCATCTATGTCCGGGGGTATATTTTACTTTGACAAAAGAACCTCTATGCCACATTTCACTCACGACATATCAGAATAAGCCCGCCTTCGTTGAGCCTGCAGCCATATTAAGTAAATAAAAAAACTCCTTTTCAAAACCACGATAAAATCCTCCAAAAAAAATCAATATCAAAAATCTCACAAAACACCTCCTCAGAAAACACACAATGAAAAAATCCACACATACACACACACATCATCCAGAGTTCCCCCAGTCGCTGAATTAAGGGCGCTACAACTTGAGTCCGAAATACCCGTTTGTTTGTTTCTTTTTGTAACAAAAAAAGCCAAAAACCATTAACAATAATTGTAAGCAAATCACAAAAATCAAAAAATTAAAAAAAAAAGAATCATCATCATTATGTTCATTGTCAACGCCATTAGCTATTAGCAACCTTACATCGTCATTTGATTTGCAATGATTTTTGATCAAAGGATTTAGTTTTTTTTTCTAATGGTAATCAGATCGCTAGCTATAACCTATAACCGCTGATTAAAGGTAAGAACGTCAAGAGTCGTATCAACTGAGACAGCACATTCACACGAAATGGAAACCAACCGCAGAGGAAAAGGAGTATTTTTTTAACAAATATTTTTATAGATTCTTTTATATATTTCTGCATGTTTTTCATAATTAACATAACGCTTTTTCGCTTCCTATATCAATAGAGAATTATAGAAACATTACCTTTTATAAATTTTCTCACCTACTCGTTGAACCAGTTGGATCCTCGTAAGAAGCGCAAGATACTAATAATATCCGTATCTTTAGATCATTAAGGTCGTTGTAAGGAAAGCTCCTAGATGAAGCTTATGTTTTTGGGAGAGGGCTGGACACGAACAGAGAATATGGAGAATGGTCTCCTCCTCCTCCTCGTCGTCCATGCAGCTTCTGCAGAAGTCGTTCGAGAAGACGCCAGGCCTTTCTACATGTTTGCCTATGAGACAGTGTCCCGTGATGATGACACCTATGATAGCACCGACGTGCAGTCTTTTTATAGAGATCAAACACTTGGAGCGTTTCGGATCTAGATTGGACCAGATCTGTTTTGTCGTCAGACAAGTTGATCCGTTGGACCATCTACGTTTAGTTTTTTTGCGTTAGCATCCCTCTTAGCATAAGTTTACATGAAGCTTTTGGCATAGAGAACCATTTTCTGGTAGCATCGGTACTGTGTGTGCGCCGTGGCTCAATGGAAATGCGCGTGACTACTGAGCAGGAGGTTTTCGTGGTTCGAATTCCAGTAACACCAAAAGTATTTTTCACGGCGTCCCACCTCTCGTGAATTGGTGACAAAAGTTCCGAGAGCAATAACTTGTCACGCAAAGATTCTCAATTCGCCGTTCGGTCCCTTCCATTTGTGTCCAAAAATATAAATGCGCCACACAAGGTCGCGAGAAGGTAGGCCTTGGACCAAAATTTTCTGTCGCGCCGAATATTATTATGGGTAATGTAGTTCCGTGTTTGGCGATTTCGTCAACTCTACAGTTTCCTGGAACGTTTCTATTCCCCGGCGCCCAGCACAGGTGAATGTTGAATCGCCGTGAGAGATGATCGGCAGCTGTAAGCTAGAATAGAGTTCGTAGAGTCAGACTTCAGGGATTTCAGCGCCACTTGGCTGTCCCAGAAAATTCCGATATCTAAAGCGGATATGACAATTCTCTTCAGCCAACACATTAATCGCCTGGAACACACTACAGTGATTAAAAAGACGGAAGGAGATACTAAGATTTAGCCTTTTTGAGAAAACACCTCCGCCAACTCCATCATCAGTATTTGGCCTGTCTGTGTAAAAGTGAATGTCATCATCCTCGAACTTAGATTCCCCTTCCCAGAATGATCTGCAGGGAATGGTGACTTGGAAGATTTTGTTAAATCGGAGTTGCGGAATAGTTGTAGTCTGTGTCACCTGGCGGAATCCTAACTAAAGTCACGATAGAAGAGTGGCCGGATTCACATCCGGTCCACTGGGAGACTGCACTTAGGCGAATGCTCATGAAATATTTTGACACCAACGAAATCCTTAGTTACCGGCCGTACGGATTTCGTGTGCAAAGTTCTACTGG
Source organism: Nephrocerus scutellatus (assembly GCA_947095585.1). Classification (NCBI taxonomy): domain Eukaryota; kingdom Metazoa; phylum Arthropoda; class Insecta; order Diptera; family Pipunculidae; genus Nephrocerus; species Nephrocerus scutellatus. The sequence continues at coordinate 99,818,479 of OX352764.1, forward strand.
TTATTTGAAGGTATATCTCACCGAACAGTTGAACCGGTCTTTGCATCAATTTGGTGAAAGCAAAGCTGTTGCACACGATATTTCTAAGGCATTTGACAGAATCTGGCATCAATTCATGACTTAAATCAGTCAGAAATGCGGAATTTTTTCAAGCTTTTAATGATGGCGAGCCCCATTTTTGCAATTCACGTTCTATATTTTAGATCTTAAATGACTGTTCAGACAGTCTACATGTACGTTCATTTGGGGCAATGTGCAATATTTATTAAAAGGGTCGTGATTATTACTCCCCACTAATTTAGCCTGAGTTTCAGCGGAAATACCAAAACTAAAAGCAATTAATTTCCGAATGAAATTCCAAAAGCCCGCATTCAGCGAGTCCATCCATATAATTTATAAAATCGAAAGCAACTCATTCGTAATTTGTGTGACGTGTAGAGTTTATTTCTATGTACGGGTGAAAATTCCAGTTGCATTGTTCCTCGGGCAAGTAAAAGAATTAAATTTATGGGAAATTGCAAAACTGAAAAAAGGCGAAATATCAAACAATTTTTTCACGAAAACTCCCAGCCTCCAAGCTTTGCAACCGGTGCAGGTTAGTGTGATATGCGAATGGAGCTAAAAGCAATGTACGCCACTGCTATAACCTTTCTTTTGTAAGGCGGTAGTTTTTACCACCAGATGTGTAAAGCAATCCATACACATAACATACTCTATACCGCTATTATACCGGGCTTAACTTGCGAAACTTTGTGCAATGTGCTAGCCGCTCTATTTGCTTTTCTCACCGGAAACAATGCACTGAACTGAAGTAAGTAAACTTTGAACAACAGAAACTAGGACCTCCGCGCAATACAATAAAACCATACGATATCCCATTTCTCTCCTGTACTGTATATAGCACACACATACACACATAAAGTCGTAGATTTAATTGGAGCCACACTTTATGGGCAAAAACTCAACTTTGTACAACCGACTTGATTGCGCTTGGTTTAGCAGCATGCAGCTAAAGTTAATCAATCGTGGGGCAAACGCAGAAAAATCACAAAACAAAAAAAGAGGCGTGAAGGATTTATATAAAAAGAACTCAAAAAAATGTCCCTTTAATGAATGAAAAAGGAAATACCTTCTTATTCGGAGCTTGATAACTTGATAACTTGATAACTTGATAACTTGATAACTTGATAACTTGATAACTTGATAACTTGATAACTTGATAACTTGATAACTTGATAACTTGATAACTTGATAACTTGATAACTTGATAACTTGATAACTTGATAACTTGATAACTTGATAACTTGATAACTTGATAACTTGATAACTTGATAACTTGATAACTTGATAACTTGATAACTTGATAACTTGATAACTTGATAACTTGATAACTTGATAACTTGATAACTTGATAACTTGATAACTTGATAACTTGATAACTTGATAACTTAATAGCTTAATAGCTTGATAACTGACAACTTTGCATTAATTAAAATTAAATTTTCCTACAATTGTTCTAATGTATGGCGATTTAAAAACAATTACTATTATGTCTGTGTTTTAGGACAAAGTTTTCCTGTAAATTTACAGAAAGGTTTTGTCGCTTTAATGAATTCACGTTGAAAGGGCATTCACTTCGCATACAAACGCTTTAACAAACGAGGTGAATATTTTTCTCCTCTTTCGCGCTATTACAATTAGCAAATAAAATACCGAACTAATACAGTCAACCAACCGAGTCAGAAACAAACTTTTTTAAGATAATAAACACCAGAAAAAGTTTCTTATGTTATCTGAAAATGCTATGTAGAACGATGCAGGCGAGACGATAGTTGCCGCTTGAATTGCAGGACCTTTCACAATGGGAAAAACTGAAGATATTTGAAAGTTCCCATTGAGGGATTTTATAATTCCAAAACGAATTCCCAGTAGTGGAAGAATTTCACAATATTCACAGTTCCTTTATCACGGAATCTTAAGCACACAGAACAATGGCCCAGAAATTCTGGCCGGCCATTCTTGCTGAAAAACTTTTTTCATAATTTATCTGCAGCTTATTTTCCTTTTCAAGATTGCAAAGTGCACTTAAACATTTTGCACTCATGTTCCTCATCGACATGAAAATCAAACTTTTCATTCTCACAAAAATGGAAGGAAATGGTGTGCTTGTGAGTTGACTAATTTTAAATTAAAAAAAAAACAGACTGACTTGAAGACTTTCTTTATTATGATCCGATTAAAAAGTTAAAATCTTGATGCCAGATTAAGGATTTACATTATCTTAACTGCTGTTCAAAGAAGTCGGATATTCTAGTTTTTTGTTATAAAACAATGAAACTGTGTAATGTTGAAATTACGAGTAGATTGCAATTATATCTCCTTACTTATATTTTAATAAACATTTTTCTGCTAACACAATCAAGAAAAGCGCTCTTTGATAAGCTTTTGATTTCTTGTGAAAAAGCCGACAATGTGTTGCATTCACTTACTTTATTTAAAGCCAATAACGGTGGGTTTGTTTCTTTGGTTGACTGAAAACACATCCGGAACCGTAAAATATGTCAAATTCCAAATTCCCCTTTTCTATTGCGTGTCTTGAATGGCTATTTTGTAGCTTTCTATTGCGACGTGATTAATCGTCTAAGCTTCCTACTTTGAGATTATCTTCTTGTTTACTCAATTAATTAAAGAGAGCCGATCATCGTAACAAAGTATATTTGCTGCATGCTTGATTGGACTAGAAGCTTCAGAAGCATATTAGTCGGCTGCAAAACTAGTATTTACCGCAAAACCACCGGTGTTCCACAAGGCTCTGTTTTGTGTCCGACACTATTTCTCATGTTCATTAATGATCTAATATTCCTTTCTTCAAATCCAATTCATTCTAGCTTTCTGCATTCTCAGCTTTTCATCCGTTCTACACGTTTCTCAACTTCGCAACTGGAACTTAAAAAACAAAGTAAGCTGGTTGAATTTAAGCTTGACAGCAAGTTAAGGATATCACAATATAGAAGGATTTAACATTTTCAAAACCCAATGTTGCCTTCTGTTTTCTAAGCGTATTTTAAACCAGCAACCTTTATCCACAGATTCAATATTTGAACGGAACAGTCGCAGCATGGTGTTTAGGCTGATCACATTGCTTCTTGTCGATTCGGTTGACAATGTCCTGTTCGGTTCCACCTTCGGTCGAGACAATACTCCCAAGATATTGGAAACTCTCTACTCTCTCTACCGGCTGTCCAGCAATGTTTACTTGAGTTACTTAGTGAGTGCCGAGGTTGATGATTTTGGTTTTGGCAGCATTAATCTTCAAACCGGCAACATTTGCCTCCCTTTCCACATTTGTTGTCATTTGGTGCAGCTCCATAATCCTGTGTGAAAGTAAACAAACGTCGTCAGCTTAGTCCAGATGTTTGAGTTGAGATGTTAGAGTCCAACGAATTCCTCCGTTTCCAGTAGATAAAGCTGCGCGAAGTACATCGCTAATTACCAACAAAAAAAAGTACCGGCAATAGAATGCAACCTTGTCATACCCCACTTAGGATCTCGAATTCCTCTGACAGCGTTCCTCTATGCAGCACATGTCATTTAGAGCCATCATAGGTTGCTTTAATAATAACTATAAGTTTATCGGGTACACCTCTCCTGCGCAAGGCGAGCCAGATAAACTGTCTGCTGACACTGTCAAACGCCTTCTCAAAATCGATGAACAGCAGGTTCAACGCACTGTTCAATAATGCTCCGCAGGGTATTTATGTGGTCTACACAGGAGGATCCAGTGCGGAAATCTGCTTGTTCGGCATCGAGTGCATCTTCCAGATGTTCCTTAATTCGCTCAAGTACTACTTTGGCTATTACCTTTGCAACTGCAGGAAGAACGCAAATGCCTCTCCAGTTTTCGTACTCCATAAGACTACCTTTTTTAGGGAGCTTGACAATCATTCCCTTCTTCCAGTCGTCGGGGAAACTTTCTGCCTCCCAAGCTCTCTCCACAAGAGGATATAAAAGCCCTGCTGATGTCGTTGGAGCGGCACGCAGAAGCTCTGCGGGTATACCATCTAGTCCTACCGACTTGTTGTTCTTTAGCGCGTTAATCGCGGTAGCGATCTCATCTTTACTAGGAGTTGAGGTGCGAATTCGGGAAATTGTTACTTTCGGCAGCTTCGTTTGATTTGGGTGCATATCGTTGGCGAATACACGCTTAAGAAACGTTCTTTATAATGATGTCATAATTATATCAAGTTGGTTTAATTGGTATTTGCCATTGTAGTAAGCCAAGTGCAATCAAGCCTTATATGGCGAGTGGCTTGATTCAAATTTCGAATCTTTTCACTAAAAACTTTCTCCGTTTTTTTTTGTTATCGTTTCCCCTTTCGATTTGATGAAATCTGAAAATCCCCTCTTCCGCAACACTTAACTTAACAAAAACTTTTTCGTTATTCCTCTTTAGCGTTTTTGTTGAATACTTCTTTTTCTATACAAAATCAAATATCATATACGAGTATTATTCAATTGAAAGAAGCAATTATTTGAAAAGGATATTTGCTTGGGAAAGTTGCACAGAGCCGAGCAATTGCATTGCTGACTTCTTAACATTTCCATTTGCATTCTCTATCGTTTGGTAAATTTCATTTTAGTTTATTGCATGCGGTGTAGATTTTTCAAGCGATTATTCGCTTCCTGGATAACTTTTAGAACTAACTTTATTCCCCCCATTAAATTCTGACTAATCCCATTGAAGCTGCTATTGTTGTTTCGGTAAGAAAATTCAAATGAGTAAAGTTGGATACTTTTAGGTAATGCAAACTCTGACAAAGGTAAAGTTCACTTTTTTGTTTATTCATATACAATATCAATCTGTACTTTAGCCACTGTACAAAATATTTGTAGTTTTAAGGATCTTTTTAGTGCTTTTTTAGCTCCCACCTTCGGCAATTTATCAAAGACTAACTTTGAATTATTATAACCTTATATCGCACCACATATATAGTAATTAAATTGATTTTCTGATCCATTCCTTCAACGAAACTTGTTGCATAAAAATAATTAGTTTTTTGATAAAAAATAAAATGAGTATTTTCATATATAACTTTCAAGTTATTATTAAGACAAAAATTAACCCTCTTCTCTCTCTCTCTCTCTCTTTATTAACTTAACAAACATAACAACATTGTTGTAGGTGTTCCTGGCAAACGTAACGAAATCTACTACAATTGCTGCCCGGAACCCTATATTGATATAACATTCGCCATTATCATACGACGTCGGACATTATATTATTTTTTTAATTTAATTATTCCTTGTGTGCTGATTGCATCAATGGCACTGTTGGGATTTACACTGCCACCGGATTCAGGAGAGAAACTATCATTGGGTGAGTACTGTTGCTTGTTTTTATATTTTTTTTATTTAATGGTTGTGCCAAAAAGGATGTGGAATCTTCATAGATGCTCACTGTTATCGAATCTTCATATATAGCAATAGATCCATCTTGGAATACTAGCATGTATGATTCATAATCGATGCACGCCTACGCACCAAGCCACACTTTAAACCCTTCAACCTATCGTTGTTCGCTGGACTGACGTTAGGTATTACTTTGTGGGGCTTGTTAGAAGATGCAGTTAACGAGGGGCTGATGATTATAAACAAGGTCCTTAGGATATTTGTGCTGGACGGGACGAAAGCTGTAGCGTATGCAGACGACGTGGTGATACTTCTGTGTCAGGACAGTACGCTTCTGTGATTAGTGAAGTCATAGAAAGGACCCTAGGCAAGGTTAGCTCCTAGGCTCCTAGACCAGTTGTGGACTATGAGTTAACTGAAATGGTACTTTTCACCGTTACCGGTTTTTACCCTCCCAAAGCTTAATTTATTGTGGGCGCCGTGGCTCAGTGGTAATGCACATGAGGTTCAGGTACGCCTGTAACAAAACTATCGGTAAGAAATGGGGCCTGCAGCCGAGGCTGTCACTTGGGTGATACGACCTATTCTTACCTATGGTGCGCTGTAGTCTGGTGGCCGGCGATTAATAAAAAGTACAATACCACCAAGCTAGATAGAATACAAAGAGTTCTAAGCACTAAGTTCTTGCCCTACCGATGCTCTCAATACAATTTCATACTTAATACCTCCCGGCCTATTTATTGAATACGTTGCGACTCGCAGCGCTGTTCATCTCAGAGAATCTGGGTGGTTTGTTGGCAAACCGTACGGGCACTGAAATTTACTGCAGTTATTACCAAAGGATATGATACCATCCTCAACTGACTACTGCACTCCTAAATTGAACTTCGGTCCCAGTTTTGCCGTTGAGTTTCCGACTAGAGAAAGTTGGAAGGACTGGGGCTTTTTGACGTAACTCTATTCACCGACGGGTCCAAGATGAGTAATTAAGTCGGCGCTGTAGTGTTCTAAGAAAAGCTTAATCTCTCAATATCCTACAGGCTTCCTGACTCCGCAAGTTTCTTTCAGGCGGAGATCCTGGTGTTTAGAAAGGCTTGCAGGGCACTTGCTAACAGTACCGCTATAGTTGGCTGGGTCTGCATATGCGTGGACAGCCAATATGCAATCAAAGCTTGTCAGACTTCTGTAAGCCAAAGCATGGACCTAACCCTAGTGTGGGTGCCGGAGCAAAGCGACGTTGACGGAAACGAGAAAGCGGATGAACTGGCGAAGAAGGGCGCAACATTGGACATCGACCATATGAAGATATTGTGCTGTCCACTGAGCTCCGTCAGAGAACGCGTCCTCACTTTCCATACCACCAAGGCACAACTAAGGTGTAATGACTTGACCAACTGCTCTACTTCGAGGGCGATGTGGCCTTCCTACAATAAAAACAAATACATCGAGCTGATCTCAAGATCACGGAAAGATATTTCCAGGGTCGTGTGGCTATTATCACTGGCCATTGGCCAGTGAGCACGAGCAGCCACGCAGCCAAACTGGGAATTCCGTAAAATACTTTTTGCAGAAGCTGCAGGGATGTCAATGAGATGGAAACTCTCATCCATTATCTCTGCAACTGTCTAGCCCTGGCGGGATTTTGGGAAAGCAAAGGCTGCGGTCGGAATGCCATCGAAAGTCTGGCGAAGCTTCGACTGTTCCGCCCCAATGTCGAATCAGTACAGTTGTATGGGTGCAGTAGTTGGAAGGTGGATACCACTACCATGCGCAAGCTGCATTCTTTCGTAAACAAATGCCTACGCATCATCTTGAGGATCTTCTGGCCCAATCGTATATCCAACGACGAACTTCATCGGAGAACGGATCAAGAACCTATAGACGTTATTGTGCGAAGGAGAAAGTGGACACATACTACGACGCGATGACAACTCCATTCCGAAATATGCCATGAAGTGGAACCCGCTCGCCCAGGTAGATAGAACAGCGCGACGCCCTAAGAGGACGTGGCGCAGGACAGTCGATAAGGATAAGGAAGCAATGTCCCTGGGAATGAGTGGAGGCAGCTCAAAAGCGTTGCAAAAAACAAAATAAGATAGCACATAGGCGTTGTTGACGTCCTATGCCCCTCGAGTGGTGAAAGGATTTAAGTAGAACGTCTTGCAAATACCCGACAAATGTCCGAAAGTAATAATTGTCACGAAAAGCATCTCAATTAGCCGTTTAGATGCGGCATTCAATTGTAGGTCACTTTCATTTGTGTTACACGTACAACACGAATGATCACGAGAAGCTAGGCCTTAGACCCAAATATTTTTATTATTATTATAAATAAAAAATCTGAAAACCATTACAATTACATTACATTACCAATTAAGTATTTTCGTCCTTTATGTTACCGGACTGATCGAATTCTGTACAAATATAAATATTGATGTGATATGAAAAGCGAAAAAAATTAAAGGAAATTAAATATTAATTTGAAATGACTTAAAAATAACTGAGGCATCCTGTTGTAACTTTGTGACCTGTGCCAATTGTTTCTCCCGTTTGCCATTATCGGACTATGAATCCTTCTTGCTCGCTTGCCTTTATAATTCAATTCAATTGAGTCGCGGACAGATGTTTAAGCAACTGCAGAGGTTTATCCTTTAACTGTAATTGTATCGCCGCAAGATAGAGGATGCAAGGCCGGTAATGATGATTAATTGATGCGCAATGCTCAGTTACAATGATAATGCGAGTTCAATAAAATTACTCGATTCCCGTTCAATGGCTGAAGGATACAATAATTTAAGTCAGGTAATTTGTGTGTGCAACTTGCAGTTTGCTTGGGGCGTCCGGATATGTCAACATATTATCTGCACCACACAATTTAAGTAAATAGTGAAGTACATTTTGTTTTGTTAAAGAACTACAAGATACCCATTGCAATGATGTTGAAAGGTACCTTTTTAAATTCTCTTTATTAACTTCGAATAAAAACGGTCGCTCGTGAATTTGCCGCTGAGTAAAACACACCTGCATCTCATACACATTGCTCTGCTGCTCAACGCTCAGCCGCTTAGATGCTCGTCGATTACTGTATGGACGTTCACCAGAGGAAAATTTCAAAATTGACGCATTTCTTGAAAGATTCATTTGCTTTCTCACAGCCTTCTATAGAACTAAACACACATATTTCTAGGATTGAGTTATCCTTATCGAGGTCTGTTCTTTTTGACTATGATACCTTCATCATCATCATATTTGACTCTACTACCGGAGTCCTGCACTGGCCTCCCGCAAAAAGTCTCTGCACCAGTCCCGATTTTGAGCCGATGCCATCCAGTTTTGCATAAACTTTGGGCGTCCTGGTCTACGCCATCCTTCCAGAGTAGACTTGGCCGGCCTTGTCGTCACGTTACATAAATCCTACCGCAAAGGTCTTTTCGAGAAGGATCCTCTTCGCTCATGCGAGCTAGGTGACTTGCCCACCGGAGTCTAACGAGCTGAATTCTCTTCACGATGTTGCCATCGCGATAAAACACGTAGATCTCATCATTGTAGAGTCTCCGAAATCGTTCTTCCTCAAATACGCGGCCAACAAGTCTCCTAAGATCTTTCTTTCGAACGCGGCTAAGAGGTCAGAATGCTTTTTGCTAAGCACCCAAGTCTCGGATCCATATGTAAGTACTGGTATGACCATTGTCTTATATACCAGCAGTAGGTTGTTATGGTTAAATTCCTGGATGTGAAGAGTCTTGACAGGCTATAGTAGGCTTTGTAGGCTTTAAGCAACCGTGCGCGTATTTCTGGTTCCATGCTGTTATCGGCTGCTACAATTGACCCGAGATAGTTAAAGGGTTGCACAAATTCATATTCGCGCTCAACTATTTTAATTGCGGGGATTCTACTCGCAGACGTGGCCACCATGCACTTTGTTTTAAACTCATGCAGCCCAAGATTTCGTGCCGCCTGCTCGATTTGGATGAAAGCTTTTCGTACAACATCTCTTGGGTTTCTACCAACGATGTCAATATCGTCTGCGTAAGCCAGTATCTGAATGGACTTATAGAGGATTGTTCCTCTCACCATTACGTCCGAGTCTCAGATCACTTTATCTAACGCAAAGTTGAAGAGGACGCAGGCCAGTTCATCCCCTTGTCGGAGCACGTTACAGATGTTGAATGGGCTTGATAGTTATGCGGATATGTTTACTTGTCTTATAATATTGGTCATAGTCAACCTACATAGTCGTGTCAGTTTATTTGGGATGCCGAATTCTCTCATGACTTTATAAAGTTCTACTCTGGCTTTGCTATCAGAGGCGGCTTTAAAGTCTATAAAAAGATGCTGTAGAGAGTTTTGAAACTCTAGACATTTTTCCATCACCTGCCTATGGGTGTAAATCTGATCAGTTGTTGATTTTAATGAGATGAAGCCACACTGGTATAGAACAATGATGAGTTTAGCGTATGGAGCTATCCTATCTTAAAGGATAGAGGAGAAATCTTATACGCGATACTCAACAACGTTAATTGGTGCATGTTGTGATATCTCCTTTCTTATGTATGGGGCACAGGATGCATCTTCGCCAGAGCTTAATTATCGCTCTGCGAACTTCGTCTATCCTTGGTGGCGGCAGCATAGTGTGGCTTTCGGTCATTGGTGGAGCCTCCAATTCCTCAGTTAGCTGGCCATTAAGCAACTCATGAAAGTGCTCTTCTCATAGCTCTAAGATGCCTTTGAGATTGGCGATCAGATTACCCTCTTTGCCTTTGCAGTATGTGCAACGCGGTGTATGTTGCGGACTCTTTGGTAGAACTTCCGCGCTGGTGCGGACCTTGCTCTCTGTACTGTTCTAGTTCACGGACGAGATTCTTCTCCCAGGCATCTTTCTTTCGCCAGTGAACTGCATTTTCATATCTTCTGAGCACTTTATAGTCATCTTAGCTTGCCCGCGTTCTATGAGACGGTTGCTTTGCTCGGTACGCAACATTCTTACGTTCAGTCGTTAGCTTATATTTGCCATCGAACCAGTCGTTCCGATCTCTACGACTACTGTCTAAGATGGACTCAGCTGTACTAATGACAGTATTCTTAAGGCGTGTCCATTTCTCTTCTACGCCCGACATCTCAGCCCCCGGACTTACTCTCCCTGCATTTAGGGCGAGTCCTATCACTTAACCGTAGTTTTTTTGTTCTTTTTGTTGCGAAGGGCAGCCGTGTTGACTCGAATGTGATTCACGGATGCTGTTTTTCTTGATGATGCAATCCATGCTCGGACCACCACACCAACAAGATAGTGGTCTGAGTCGACATTGGCACCTCGGTACGTTAGTACCGCCATCAGGTTCGAGTTGTGGCGGCGATGGGGTTGCGATTGGCTCCATCAGGAGATACCCAGGTGGCTTTGTGGATATTTTTACGAGCAAACCCTATACTTGCAACGACCAAATTATTGCTTGCTGCCATTGCTATGACTCGTTGTCCATTGTCATTAGTGGTCTCGTGTAAGCTATGGCTGCCTGAATACTGGCTCCCTACCTATTTTTGCATTCATATTTCCTAGAATGATTTTTACCGTCATACTGAGGACAGGCATGGATTTCCCGTTCGACTGATTCAAAGAATTATTCTGTTTCATCATGTGAGGAATCCTCTGTAGGTGCGTGAACGTTTATGAGGCTTATGTTTTAAATCTGCCCCGCACGCGAAGGGTGCATATCCGTTCATTTACTGCTTTAAAGCCGATGACTGTGGGTTTCATTCTTTTGCTGACTAAAAAACCCCACCCCGAGCACATAATGTCTTGCATGACAACTGTAATACATATGTCATATTCTGATTTGTAAGACATCATTCCCCGTCCAACGCATCTCCTGAATTGCTGTTATGTCAGCATTATATTTGGACAGGTTATCGGCTAACTGCTGTGCTGTGCTGTGCGCTCGAGCTCTATACAGAAAGCGTACATTCTATGAGAAAATACTCAAATCGTTAGGGTGTTTTCGTTGCCGGGGTCGTTGTCGTTCATCAGTGTGTCCGAGGCTGACTAGTAGTTCCTAATAAAGTTTTTTTACAGAAGAGGTTAAGGGCTCGCGCCATTTTTAATTCCAGCAACCATGCTGTACATGAGGTTCACCTTCCAGACATAATTAAAATTTAAAATTGTCAGTAACGTCAAAATTGACAAGCGGTTACCAAGAATGCGAATAAAAACAACCCCAGTGAACATTAAACCTCGATTTAGCGCGTTAAGTTTATTCAAGGGCTGCGAAGATTTACCATTTACAGTTTATTTAAATTGAAGTTTAACCTTACACTGTCAAACGGGGCATTGGAGTTTAACGTGCCCTTTTGCTTATGTTGTTTATTAGAAAAAAGAAAATACATCCATTGAGGTATTCGCACAGGCGATTTAGGTTGTTCTGTTAATTTCTGATGTTCTACATCAACGATCCATTTCATTTTTGAAGCTATTAAAAAAATGTCTTCCTAATAACGAAGGATATAATTAAATTTTAGTCAAAATTTATTGCCCGATTGATTTTGGCCGAAAAATTTCACTTCTATTGTAATTAAATTATCACGCGAGATACATTTTGCAGATGCTCGCGAATTTTAATTATCGCACACAGCCACACAAACAGCATTGTCAGCATTTTATTTATGTATGTGTGTGATGCTGAAATGGCGAATAATGTTCTTAATTATAGCTGAACAAAAAAATTAATGAAATGAACGAAAAACCACAGGTCCAACACTCCAATAGCATATCAGCAGTCAGCACACACACACACACTACCACATCACAAACAAACAAACAAACTGTAATAATTACAGGCGCCTCGCCGTTCATCACCCGATCGATTCCAATTAAGAGTGCAGAGAACTTAAAAATTTACATAAAAGTGTGTACTGTCGCCTCCCGGGGCCAGGTCGAACTCAATAGCTTTTGTATGAACTTTTTCACTTTGTCAGCTTGGGAGCCCTGCGGCGAAATCCATTGCGGTAAACTTTATGCCATTCAATGTGTGGATAACATATTTGAGGGGATGCAGTGATGGTGTGTTTGTGTGTGTATGGCGGTGCATGCAGTCAACAGCAGCAAACACATAGTCGTCCTTTTGTCACACACATCTATTGGTAGGCGACCTTACATTTTGGCCAAAGGCAAAGCATATTTTCAGCCAACATTTGCTGCGGTCAGCAACCACTCAAGCGCAATCATAAGTCATTTAGTTATGTCACGACGTACCACCAGTGTGTGTTTAATAATTCATCTTGAGGCGAAGGACTCGAACGGAAATTGAAAGCGAATCAAGCTGCATTTTGCTAAGCATCGACTGTATACGAGTACGGGTATATGTGTTTTTATGTCGTCCTTTGAGGCAATGCATCTTTATCCCATGTCAATATTTGGAAAGTTACTCTCTTTTCATTTGGCTTTTGCCATTAGCAAGGTTTCAAATCAGGACACAGCCATGACAGATGGCTGTACTCTATGTTAGCAACAAAAAACTCAAGGAGATTTTTACGCCATTTATGCCCTTAATATCCTTGGAGTATATCTGCGTTTTCTATAGGTTTTCTATACTTTCGTTAAACAAATTTAAGACAGGAAGGCAGAGAAATAAGCATCACTGTTGCATATTGTCTAGCAATGTATGAAATGAAATGTATCATTTTAATGATTCTGGTTTAACACAATTTGTGTAATTACATACAATACTTATCTTGATGGTATTTCCTATTATTTGCAGGTTACCCACCACTAACACCATCTAATACGAGGCCTTCCCCAAAAGCGCCGTCCCTCTGGGTTAGATTCGAGGACTCTGCGGACCGTCCGTCATCTAATCTTCATGTCCTAAACATCTTAAACATACAGTACTGTAAATACTCTTCAGCTGTCAATCCCGTCTTCTCAATGCTGTCTCAATGAGCTTGCAAATGCACCAGTGACCACTCGCTGAGTTCTTTCAATTTAACGAAAATTATATCTGCGATAGAGTACTTGAGAGTACCTCACCATTCTCTCCAATATGATATTTAAGAACTCACGTGACATCACGTGTCTAAATCACAAATCAATGGATCTTCTGTCTTGTAGATCGGTTAAAAAATGCTGTGATTCTATTCATTGGGAATCCTTTGATTTTGTTGAGATAAGCTGGTGTATGCCCTCTAACAAGTTATCTCCTGCAGCCGGCAGGCCAGGACCAGGATTCTTGAGTTTTGATATATCAATCCTGACTTCACCTTTGTCAGGCGGACGAATATTTTCTCTATCATATTCAAGTTAATTCGATCTTGCTGCCTGACAGCGGAGTGTCGATCTTCAACGCCGTTTAATAACCTGGAGAAGTGATTTCCATGTTCTTAACACTAAATGACTGATTTATTTAGGAGGTATGAATACCTATCTCGGCATGTTTCTATTCAGGATGTGTGCCTTTGACATTTTCTTTTTACTTTTTAGCAAAACTTCCCAGCATTATTCCTGCAGTAGTATCTCTTCATTTATTTGATATCACATTTTCTTTTCCATTTGGAAAAGCCAGTTTTTCCCTCTTAGAGGCCGTTGGTTATTTTGTGACACGACTTATTTTTCTGTGGTTTAGGTGTCAACCACATGCGCAGCACCTAGCTGCAGAGAGGCTACTAGGAACCAGAAGGTATGATTTCGGTTGTATAAAAAAACCGAACCAAATTTAGACGAGTCAGAAATGATTGAAATGCCATTAGACGGGACAACTTGGACTATGACCAGAGGCTGAGACAAAAAATACTTCAATATCCCCAATGAAGGAAACATTTTTGTTCAATCGTTCAACGAATAAAAAATACTGTTCGTCATAAATTCACGTTGTAGTTTTGAAGAGGATGTTCTTTAACGTTAGCATTACCACTGTGCAGGCTTTTCCATTTCTCCATTTCTTCTGGAGTCTTCCTAAGGAATAGGAAAACAGCCTTTATCTACCCTGTTCGTAAAAAAGGCGAACCGTCATCTCTCTCCTCATACCGACCCATTGCGCTATTGCTCCAACTTTATAAGGTCATGGAAACGCTGATCAATCGAAAGCTTTTGTAATACCTTGAATCCCGTGAAACCATTAGCGACCAGCAGCACGGTTTTCGCAGGCAACGTTCTATAGGTGATCTGATGGCTTATCTTACTAAAAAATGTAACCAGTCTATTTACAAAGTTTTTGCACTCGATATTTTCGAATCATTTTACAGAGTCTGGCATCAAGCTCTTTTTTCGAAAAAGAATGCCTATGGAATTGATAAGGCCCTACTTGATTGGACCTTTCTGACCGTTCAATACAGGTCGTATTTGACGGTATCAAATCTGATGTTCACTGCATAGACACCGGGGTCCCGCAAGGCTCTCTTTTGTCTCCGAAACTTTTTCTCATTTTCATTAATGATCTTCTATCAATTCTAATCTAATTCATTCTTTCACTGACGACTGCTTTCCTAGCTTTTAATACTCTTTACAAGGCATATATACGCCTGAAACTTGAATTCAACTGTATTGTCTGGGCAGGTGTTCTCAAGACCAAATTGCATCTACTAGTTAGAATTCAGAACCGCGCGATAAAACCTATTGTAAGCTTAAATATCGCGAATACAATCGAATCGCTTGAACGTCGTAGAAATGTTTCCTGATGGCCCCTGTTTCATCGTTTTTTCCATAAGCAGTGTTTAAAAGATATATTCAGATGCATCCCGCCCATCCTCTAACCTATCTGTAATACCCGTGCCTCAACTCGAGCCCACGGGCCTACCAACCAACTGAGAGGTTCCTTCTTACCGCACAATTATAATGTGGAATGAATTGCCCGACTCTGTGTTTCCGCATTTGTATGATCTGCAGTCATTTAAGACACACGTGCATAGGCATCTTATCATTTCCTCTCCCTAATTTCCTAACGCCCTCACTGTGCAAAGCACATCCCTTGAGCGTGTGTACATTATACAAAAAAAAACTACAGGGTAAGTTATTTTTACGTCTCATTGGACATAAGAAGCCGGGAATGTGTCAGTCTTTATAAGGTCTAAAGCTCTGAATAATTTTGTTTAGTCCAACTAAGGTGTTCACTCAGTCGTTTATCCTAACTGGCACTGAGTAAGCCTACTTTGACTCCAGCTAGAGAATTCCTTCGCTGCCCTCTCATCTGTTAGAGGGCTCTGTTGAAAACACTATTTCATTACAGGCTGTTGGAGGGCTTTGTTAGAACACTATTTCGTTACAGGCTAATTGGTTAAGATTCTAATTGCCCCTGTTACTCATTCACGCACGTACTATTGTTATTCTTAAACAGTCATGGAATTCATTCAGTGTTTCACAAACATTTACCAGATACATTAACCATAATAGCAGCAACTCTTTCAATAAATCTTGAACTTTTCCTTCAGGGTCTCTCAAAATTTGAAATAAGATTTGAGAAATATTTTCGTTGTAAGAAAATTGACTACAGTGCTGGTCCATCTTGAAGGATCTAATAAGGTGCCATTTGCTATGAATTATATGGAACTTTTCATTTGATTTTCTGCAAAATATTTAATTATTATGGCACAATATTCATCGCAATTCGTTTTACCATTCATTCGTACCTACCATTCATTCATCAGCATCTGCAATATTCACTACAAAATCATTTCATTCCTTCTAAATATCTCGAGCATCTACTCCCTTCCACTCTAATAAATTACGGAAATGTCAAACATTTGTCGACCTATTCGTGCAACGAAGCATGCAGACCTACTGGTCAACTGCCAACTGTAGCCGCCGTCACAGCATGCCACCAGATTGAATAATATAAATGCTATAAAAAGTTTCACACAGATTGAATTAACTATGACAAGCTATGACTGCTGTTTAACAGAAGCATCCAACTACCTCTGCAGATGTTACTCGTAGTTCAGCACATGTAGTGTATTCATATAGTATGGAAAGTACTTCAACATCACTACATCATTTCATTCCATTTTTATTACACAACAAATTATGCAGATAAAGATAATGCACTTGCAAGGATTTCCAGTTACATATGACTTGATGTGCCCTACCTAATGACCGAATATGAACATCAAATGGATTAGAGAATTCTAAAATGAAATAAGAATTTATTTGACATATTGTGAATTCAGAATTCAGTCAGATGGCAACTTTCTGCAATTTTTCGATTTGTGAAATTGTCAATTAAAACTCAAACGGCTGTTCTCTTATAATTAAGTTTTAATCTCATTCACTAACTATTAGTACAAAGTATTGTTACTAATCCTACGCAATTATTGAGAGACAATTGGGGACACGATACATTGTCCGGCAGACTTTCTACGCTTAACACATCGACAAACTGTATGATGGAACTACGAATGGAACACAGATTTGTTTTTTATATAAATAATAACTAATTCGTTTACTTTTATATTTTCTCCTCCATATTAGGTGTGACAATACTTCTCTCGCTAACTGTCTTCCTTAATATGGTAGCAGAAACGATGCCTGCAACATCCGATGCTGTTCCACTTTTAGGTAAGAACTTTCGATTGACATTTCAATTTGGTTCAACTTTGTTGACAAAAGCTATCATATGTTGAAGGGACTTTTATTTATTTATAGTTTTCATTAAAGATAGGAAATAGGATAGGAATAGGACCTCAATGGCATGGAGTTCTGCTTGGAAAACAGTGGGACTCTTATCTATTGGTACTTGATCCATTTGGTGCGCCTAATTTGGGCCTGATTAACCGTTTGGACTGTCTAAGCCCTGGAGTATTATACCAGTGGGCAAGACGAAGTTTCCATTCCCATTTATTAATCATCGCTGTGGTGATAACCGGTCCTAAGAACGCAGATTCTGAACCAGCCCTAGCTAGTTCATCTGCATGTTCGTTGCCTGCAGACCCAACCGAGTTTAACACTGTTGAGCACTGTTGCCAGGGATTGCAGTGCATCGTAGCAGTATTTAACTGATTTAGAGTCCATTATGCTGGACGATAGCGCTTAAAGTGCTGCCTGACTATGGCATATATCATAGCGCAGACCTCAATGGCATGGAGTTCTGCTTGGAAGACAGTGGGACTCTTACCCATTGATATTGAGACTTTGGTGTTGTGTTCGAATACCCCAGCGCCCACTCAAGAATCCATCTTATTGTCCAGTACTGGAGCACCAAATTGCTAGGTCCAATATTTTTACCTCAAATAACCTACCGAAACAGTACTTCCTGGCTATGGTTTCCGGGATAGTGCAAAACATGTCTCTTTCAGGAATTGAGTCTAGAATATTCAGGTGTCCCACATAGTCACTCTAGTTGCAGCTTGATAGCGCATCTAGCGGCCGTCTTCCTAGTGAAGACTGGCAGGGGTTTAAGCCCTACAACAGCTTCTAATGCAGTCCTAGGGCAGGTGCGCATGGCACCCGTTACACCTAGACAGGCAATTCTTTGTAGCTTCTGAAGCTTAATTACCGTTGTCCGTTCAAGTACTTTCGGCCACCATATGATGGCCGCGTACGTATACCATCATTGTATACATCCAATGCATCATTTTAGGATTAAGACCCCAAGTTCTACCGTAGAGGCGTCTACAGGACCACATGGCCCTGGTGGCACGTTCAATGGTGGACTTGATATGAGCATTCCAGTTTAGTCGTTTATCAAGGATGACTCCGAGATTTTTAACCTTACTGGGATACTCTAATGTAATGCCCTTTAAGATGATAGGTCCCATATCGGACAATCTACGTTTCGTGAAAGACACTAGAACGGTTTTGCAAGGATTGATGGAAAGCCCTTCTCTATTGCACCATTCTAAGATGTGAAGTAACGCACCTTGCATCACATTTGTTATGGTCGTGCTGTACTTACCCTAAATTATGATCGCCAAATCGTCAGTATAACCAATGGCGATGTAGCCAGATCTATGCAGATCGGCTAGGAGGTTGTCTATGACAAGTGACCATAAAAGGGCCAAGAGTACGCATCCTTGCGGGCAGCCCTTAGTTGCAGTCACCAACACAGACATTCTCCCTGACGAGTAAATATTGACTCGACTTTCAAGCATGGCCCATATCCATTGGTTGGTCGAGCCTCGATACCTCTGTTACTGAATGCTGAGTCAGTCAGGCAGTGTTATCGAACGCACCCTCAACGTTAACGAAAGCACTGAATATTATTACACTAGGATGTTGTCTTTTTGTTCGCGGTTTTTACACCCGAGTACTCAAAATCTAGAATAATGTTCTCATAACCAATATTGTTGACTCTAAATCATGGAAATAGCGTATTCAGCCGCTACTTATGGCTCCTAAAAACTTCGCGAGTAACACCACACAATGGTTAAGTCTTCCTCTAGCAGATATATGGCAAATATATGTCACATGTACGCACGTGTGTATTGGTTATCTAGATGATCAGTGCAGTGAGAAAAATTCATAAAGTTTTTTTTGGAGTCGCCGGAAATCGAACTGGTGTCTTCCGAGATTTAACCACTGCACTACCGGCAATGGCAAATGTGTCTTGATGTGTTATATGGTGAGAACTTATGTAAGGACTCAACCATATTTCTTAATTTTCCGTTTGGTCATCTCAGTGGGTGGAGGACAGACCCTCACGCTGTTCAAATAGATTTTTTTACTCGTAATGAAAAATACCTCTCTTTGAAGGACTCGCTCGAGGACTTCGGTCGGTATCTCGCGAATAACTTGATTAATGTTGGCTTTCAATGCCTCAATCGTAGCTGGTTTATCCGCAAAACATTTAGACTTTACATACCCCCACAAAAGAAAAAGGCCAAAGGTGTCATATTACACGATCTGGGTGGCCAATCCACCGGTCCGAAACGCGAGATCAATTGCTCACCGAAACGAGGACGCAGTAAATCCATTGTGTTACGGGCTGTATGGGATGTAGCACCGTCTTGTTGAAACCAAATGTCGTGAAGATCACGGGCTTCAATTTCCGGCATCAAAAAGTCGTTTATCATGGCGCGATAGTGTTCGCCATTCATTGTTACATTGGCGCCAGCCTTATCTTTGAAGAAATATGGGCCGATGATAAATCCAGCCCATAGGCCGTTTTCAATGGATAAAATGGCAGTTCGTGAATGGCTTCGGGTTGCTCATCAGCCCAAATACGGCAATTTTGCTTATTGATGAAGCCATTAAGCCAAAAATGAGCCTCATCGCTGAACACCATAAGTTGACCCGAGCGCGCGATGAACACTTTTCACAGAGCGTCGATTTTCGTAATACAATTGTACGATTTGTAAACGTTAGTCTTTCCATGATGAAATGTCAATGAATACTGAATAAAACTGTGTATTTAGTTTGACAGTAGTCACGCGTGACATGTCAAAAAAATCCTATTGAAAAAAGTACCTCCATTCTGATCACCCTTTATAAGCAAATAAATATGGCCTAGAAAATATGAATTAAAAAAAAACCGAATCTAACAAAATCTCATATACTAACTTTTGAGTATTTATAATAATTATTAATATCTTATCATTTAAAGATCCTTTAAATGTACATCCTTTGTACATTTTATCATTAACGCTGTATAAAGAACATTTTTAAAACTCGTAATCAAATTTTTACTGCCAAGATAGATGATAAAATATTTTGTCTATTTTTTTATTTTTGGTATCTCGCCGTTGAACTTACAATCGTCCTGCAAACCAATCGACCGCTAACCAACCGACAGGTACATATTTCAATTGCATAATGTTTATGGTAGCTTCATCCGTTGTGTCAACGATTTTAATATTAAATTATCATCATCGAAATGCGGATACACACGAAATGTCCGAATGGGTAAGTATCCGTTTTTTTATTGCTCATACACCACACACACACAAAAACACAACAGATTGCAATTTAATTTTCCCACACCAAAAAACCAAACGAATTTTCACACATTCTCCTCCTTATAGCATTCCACCATCACCAAGTCGTGAGCGATTATCAATAATTTTCCTCAATAGCGTGCATACTTTTATGTGTATCTACGAGTATGTAGATTTGTACATAAAATAACATAAAATAGCCGTAAACATGTAAACGAGTAATAATCAAAAATTAAAAGGGAATTACATTCACTTCAACGTGGCAGGATATGCACTTAAATCGTCGTTCTGATTAAAAATCCTTTTTGATTGATTGGCCCACAACAGGTTGCATTTTTGATGGAGGATATTAGCATATGATGGTGTGGGTCGAGTTTGCCGCTTGGCAAATATGCATAATTATTATATGCTTTTCCGCTCAAAGGATCAGCTTAATAATCAATAAGCTGGATTGATGAATAATGGATCCTGTGGTCTTTGAGTTGCGCTTTAAGGCAAATTGGCAGTTTCGTATGGGATAAGAACCGTCACAAAGCGCTGTACAGGAGATGTTGTTATGTTGTGCTTAAGAGCTGCAGTTAAGCAGATCAAAAGCAGCATATTCTTTTACTGCATCGTACTGTTTTTATGTACCTATGAAATTTTGCATCATTTATTGTAACGTGAAGGATTAAATTAAGCTCGAGGGTATAATAAGTATCTGGTAATGCAGACGTTACCATCTTAAAAGCTTTTATTTAGACGTACCTTAAAGTTGAGAGTTACTTGAGTTAACTTTTGCCTTCTAAATACTATAGAAGATTTGAGAACCGCAACCTTTGATAGCTCGATGTTAAACTCCGCTGAAAACTATGGATTGAAGCAAATCTTAACCAGGAGAATGCACTACATGTTTTCCAGTGACTTCTTTAGACGGGGTAAAGTTACGATCTTTTCGAGCTTTATTGTCAATTAGTTGCTTCAGGGAGTAGGTAAATTAGACATACACATGCAAGCATATGCGGTTGATCTATGTCTTCTCTCATCCAGTATATCCTTCAGGGCTGCTTGTACAAATTTACAGTTTACTCTGAATCGGTTGGATAACTGGTGTGATAGAAATGCAGTTTTCTTACTTGGAAGCAAAGATTTGATTGTCTTATTACTTCTGTGCTTATAGCTGAGTGCAGGTAATATTCATGGAAGTAAAATATCTAGTACACTGGTTGTACCTAACGATAATCAAACTCATTATCACCTATGTAGCAGTAATTTGGTGCCCACAAACTGGTATCGAAATGGCTAAACAAACTACAAAAGAATGAACGTTTGCTTAGGAAAAACAGACTTCAAGTCTTCTAGTCTTTTCAGTCTTCAAGTCTTATAGTCTTATAGTCTTATAGTCTTTCAGTCTTTTAGTCTTCTAATCTTCTAGTCTTGTAGTCTTGTAGTCTTTTAGTCTTTTAGTCTTTCAGTCTTCTAGTCTTTTAGTATTCTAGTCTTATAGTCTTCTAATCTCCTAGTCTCCTAGTCCTCTAGTCTTTCAGTCTTCAAGTCTTCTAGTCTTCTAGACTTCTATTCTTGTAGTCTTGTAGTCATCCAGTCTTCTAGTGTTCTAGTCTTTTAGTCTTCTAGTCCTCTAGTCTTCAAGTCTTCAATTCTTCAAGTCTTTTAGTCTTCTAGTGTTATAGTCTTCTAATCTTGTAGTCTCATAGTCCTCTAGTCTTTCAGTCTTCAAGTCTTCTAGACTTCTAGTCTTATAGTCTTGTAGTCATCAAGTTTTCTAGTGTTCTAGTCTTTTAGTCTACTAGTCATCTAGTCCTCTAATCTTCAAGTCTTCAATTCTTCAAGTCTTCTAGTTTTCTAGTCCTCTAGTCCTCTAGTCTTCAAGTCTTATAGTCTTTTAGTTTTCTAATCTTCTAGTCTCCTAGTCCTCTAGTCTTTCATTCTTCAAATATTATAGTTTTTAGATATCCATTCTTCTAGTGTTCTAGTCTTTTAGTCTTCTAGTCATCTAGTCATCTAGTCCTCTAGTCCTCTAGTCCTCTAGTCTTCAAGTCTTCAAGTCTTCAAGTCTCCTAGTCTATTAGTCTTCGCGCCGCACGCGACACGTGTCTCATGCGGAATATAAAAAATGCTATTTTGGACTTAGATACTTACAAAATTTCAGCTCTCTATGTAGTGCGGAAGGTGGTTAAAAAGGACCTCAACTTAGTCGAAAATACAGATAAAAAGGGGTCAAGTCAAGTTAAATAAAAGTTTTTATAAAGGCTTGTGGATAAGCCAAACGAAAACACCGTCAAGTTCCTTTTAATGAATCTCTTAAAGAAACTGTCGGAGCACGGTTTACTCACAGAGGACAACCCAATTGGAAGTTTTGTGTTTAAGTTAGGCCTTATATTGAACCGAATATGTAAGTCCTTTCTGAAGGAAAAAGAAACACTTTTTAGCTTAAAAAATTCAATACTAGGTCACCATTTGTCCTCCTCGGTGATTACATTAAAATTTTCTCTTAAACTTTATGTACGAATGCACTAAAGATAGGAATTTATGTCTTTTGATAGCAAATTGTACACTGAAATCCCTAATCCATGTTTTGATCTGAAATTTCACAGCAAAGAAAAACCTTTCCATTAAATTCTTACCTTCCATGATTCCATAAATTGAACACCAAAGTACCAGGTTAGCCGCTAATGCAGTGCAAATCAGAAATTCGCACGCAATTCACATTCAAGAAAAAGGCCATAAATTAAGGTAAAGTGCAATGGAGACTCGTATTTTTAACCCAATTTCAACCTCAATTGAATAAATGTAGATATGAACTTGTATGTGTTTCCTTATACACATAATACACACCCTACTTTTAGTTTATATCAACTACTCTTCCACTCTTCATGCGTTCTTCAAAAACTTTGCACCCTGCCGAAATGCCGATAAGTATGTTATGCTTTTTAAATATATACTCGTGTACACCACATGTGTATAGCATATGACTAACTGGCTGACACACATCCTCATCCATGTACAGAGGGCAGTTATTTCAGATTTAATTCGCGCGACTGCGATTGTCGTTGATAAATCGACCAATAAACGATTGAAAAAGGACAACAGTCCCTCCGCTGCTAATCTGATGACCGTTACTGCTCAGTTGAGGCCTGGATAGTCGGTAGGTCTTTGGGTCGGTCGTGTATAGATTGATTTATGTGGCTTGAATATTTGGCCCATCCGGTGAACGACACAACGCACTCGACAGTAGACCATTACGGCTTTTTTAACTCTGAGCTATAAATTTTAAGTTGGATGTAATTTGTTGTTTAATTTTTTTTGCCTATTTTTTGATGTTTTATTATTATCCTCTCGATATATGTGTGAGGCTTAAAATATTGGATATTGCATGGATACATTTATAGTGGAAGCAGTATCATTATCAATTTGGTGAAAGCCAAGTTGTTCCACTCGATATTATAAAGGCATTTGACAGAGTTTGGCATCGAGCTATTTTGCCTTAAAATGAGTGCTGAGATGATAAATTGCTTCACTAGATTAGAAGCTATCTTTTGAATCGCTCAATAAAAGTTCTTTAGGACTGTTTCCAGTTTGAAATTCACCCCATAAATGCTGGCATTTGTAATGTTTGTCCCAGACACTCTTTCCCATTTTTATTAATGATATCTTGTCCAATACTTCTAATCCAATTCACTCTTTCGCTGACGACAGAACTCTTCAGTTTGAGGAACGTCTCATGAGGAATTCAAACAACTACGGATGATAAGGTCGTTACAGCATGGTCCGGACAGCATAATAAACGAGGAAAACGCAATAAAGCTGAATTGAATTTAACGCTTCCAAGCCCCAATGCTATCTCCTGTCGTATAAACGAATTGCATTCCCATAGCCATTATCCATGAAAGGCACTTGCATCGAAGAAACTGAAAAAGTCGCAATTTTCGGTATGTGCGTTAACGACATGCTTTGTTGGAATGACCACATATTCACTGTCGCCAAAAATGCCATTGTGGAAGAAATATGTCACTCCCTCTGATCTGTTTAATACAAAACTTATGAGCGATAAAATTTATCGATGACGTCAATAGATTCGCTCGAAACCACATGAGCGTTTCAGCGCTTCTATCGCCAGTGGTGCTCAAAAGAAATATACAATTTGCACGCCAATTCTCCATGAATTGAACAGCAATACTCGTGGCGATCTACTTCCGCATAACTACGATCAGTAAGCATTCAAAACCCAAGCTAACAGACATCTACTTTTTTCCCTTCTTAAACCTCAATGCCCACGTTCTGTCAAGCATTGCCTAGCATTCAGGGTTCAAACCCCTTTACATGTACGCAAATTATTAAAAAAAAGGCCGCCAATATTTTGTTATTCACCAGAGACCTAGATTATCACCAATCAAGACTTGCGGAGAGTAACACAGCAGGAAGCAATTGCGCTCACCATCAGACGACGAAAATGGAGCTGGATTGGCCACACTCTGAGAAAGCCAGCGGACGACATTACGAAACTAGCGCTGGACTGGAATCCACAAGGAAGCCGTCGAGTTGGCCGTCCTAGCAAGACATGGAAAAGGACAATAGAAGAGAAAGGAAGATCCCAGGGGACCGAGTGGCGTCTCTTGAAACCTCAGGCGTTAAATCGAGTTCGTTGGCGGGTGTTTGTAGAAGCCCTATGCTCCCCCGCGGAGTAAAGGAAAGAAAGAAGAGACCTACCTACATCATCAAATACAAAAATAGCAAAATTGTAATAAAAACATAAAAATTGTATTATAAATTATGATCCTGGACATTAAAGTTCCTTGATTTGAAGAGTACCAGTACACTTATGGGGGCTGAGTCCGAAAATGTTGCACTGGTTGTACTTTACGATAATCAGACCCATTCTCACCTATGCGGCAGTAGTTTGGTGGCCAAGAACTTGTCTGAAAATGGCTAAGAGGACACTAGGTAAAAAAAAAGGGCAAAGGAACGTTAGCCTGGGAATAACACGCGCAATGCGCTCTCCACCGGCAAATGCTCTCAATATACTGCAAATCTGCCATTTATGGATACAGTTATTTAGATGGAAGCGGTAAAAGCTATACGTCGACTTCGAAAGTATAAGATATGGGGATATGAGCATAAGAGTGGGCATGGAAACATTTTCCAAAAGGTTTTGGAACAAATTCCTACGCTTCTGATGCCTGTTGACAGTACTTTACCATTTCTTATATTCAAAAGGGGATATAAAGTTCAATACCCACGCAGGTAAATTGGCAAAAATTCAACTGAGATCCTTAAGGAGCTCGAACCCATATTCTACACTGGCGGCTCTCTTACCGATGAAGAAACTGGTGCAGGATGGTTCTTAAATGAAAATTCTAAGGAGGCATTTGCACTTGGAAAATTGCCAACTGTTTTTCAAACAGAAATATTTGCTTTTTTAGAACTTGCCAACTGGGCTGTCTCTAAAAAGATACAAGGACGAAACTTTGCAATATGTAGTGACAGCCAAGCTGCTCTACTTGCACTGGAATCACCTTGTGTCAGTTCGAAGATTGTTCTAGAATGTTAGAGAAGACTCAACTCTATTTTAAGTTTGGTATCACGTCACTCTTATCTGGGTTCCGAGACATACAGGAATAAAAGGATATACATTTTCTGATGCACCTGCAAGAAGTGGTCCTTCCGATATTCCTACTCGTCCGAAACCAATGTTAGGCTTGACTCAGGCAAGCTTAAATATCGGTATTCGGAGATTTATGGAAGCTTAAAAGGAACAACGTTGGAACTCCATAAATACATGTAGAACTACCATGCACTTTGTGGACAGGCCAAACAAAAACATCGCTAAGTTCATTTTGGGAATATCCAGAAGGAACGATCGGTTTACTTACAGGACATAACCCGACTGGAAGTCATATTTTCAAGTTGGGACTTATATTGGATCCAATATGTAAGTCTTGTCTGGAGGAAGAAGAAACAACTACACATCCTTTGTAGCTTTGTAGCTGTCCTGCTTTCGTCCAGGCGACGGATTTTTTTGAAGAAATATAATAGCGATCGAAGAACTTAGGTCGTTGGGGCTAGATCAAGTCCTTCGCTATCTTAAAGTAACGAAGAGATTTGTATTGTGAACTAACTGGGAACGAGTACAATGGTCTGAGTGCTCTGGTGTGGTTTTTTTTCAGATTATTACACCAACCAACTACAATTGTATACCAGTACACTTAAGTACCTAAAAACAACATGCACGTATTGCTGTTTTCATGCTGTTATCGGCTTCAACAGTTAACCCGACGTACATCTCTTTAAAGACTGCACTACTTATAGTTCGTAATTCGTTGGTTATTGAATCCGGCTACAATGCATTCTGTTCTTTATTTATTACCCAGCCCTGCTTATTTTTCGTTTAATTCAATCTCTGGTGTTCCATTCACGATACTTATTGTGGATAAAGCATTCTTTTCAGTCCATTTGAATGATTTGAGAAAAAAGTGAACTACCAAGCGTGAGCAATTTGGATTTTGGATTGAATCGAATTTATCTTTTTGTGGAGTATTACTCACGTAGGATATTTGATTATAATTTACTTAATTGGTAATATTATAATGTAATGGAATTTTACATTAGCCTTTCATCTTATATATTTACTCTACCACCCGGATCTGGTCATAGCCTTCTAACATAAGCCTTTGCCTTTGTTAATACGTAAACTGTAAATAATTTTAATGAAATCTACAGAGATTTGAACGGTCGTTCATCTTCAACTTCAATTACCATGACCATTTTATTTCATTTCAATTAGCGAATAAAATCGATATCTTTTCATGATTGCAAATGCAAATGAGAGTATCCATTGCATAAGAGCCTTCCCTTTGCACTTCCGCTTGTATTTCAAGTTTCCAATTTTAGTATCTGCAAATTCATTTATTAACAAATTACATTCCCATTTGAGTGCATTTATCCGAATTGCTGTGTGCAAAAAGGATTGATTTCAACTTTCGTGTATCCTTCAAAAAGAACGAAGAAATTGAAAGTACGAGTGTAAACATCTCATTTTCCTGTGCAGTCTCTTTGTATTTTATATATATAAGTACGAGTATGTATGAATGACTATCTCTATGTCATATATGATTTACCCAAAATGCTTTTCGGAGACGTTCATAACCACAGGCTGACAGAACAACATCTTTTATCAAAGGCTTATTTTTCTTCATGGCATGCAAGTGAAACGTTAATGTGATCTGATGGAGTACGTATTGTAGATTATTTTCTTGTGTTTTTGATGGCTAATTCGTATGCATTTGATAAGTAGTTAAGAAAACTACAGTCGGTACTTATCGACTTTTATAATAATAATATTTAGTGCAACAGACCGAAAGCCTGACTCCTCACCACGTATAAACGGCACTTTGTAAGTTATTAAAGGGAGCTTTCTTGTGTAAAAAATGTAAACGTGTCTTTAAGTTCTCAGTAGATTTCAAGAAACTTATGTTGAAGGCGACAACAACAAAAATATCCTACCCGTATGATACCCTGAATTAGTTAATCTCTTGAATCCCAGATAATCCATGCTGTGTTAACCAATGTACTCCTGCTTCTCACTTGATTTTTGCTCAAACTACTCGACATTTTAACTCCCTGCCCTTAAACAGTTGGACGATAAAGACGTTCTTCAAATCGAAAAACATAGCAATCGTATGCAAGATGGTGGTGCATGAGACAATATAGTCACAGATAGATCTTCATGACAATTTACTTCTTAACATATTGAGACAATCCAAAGGGAAAAAAGAAGAAAGTATTTTACGTTGGTATGCGAAGAATAATATAAAGCCGTATTTAAAACTTATTAACATCTAAATGATAAGCTGCAAGGCAATGCTTGTGAGAAGCACCTCTACACGATGGGCAAAGTTTTACAGCTTTGCTTCCACATGTCCGACATTCTAACTTTTAATAAAAATAAGCTTTTCGTTTCGAAGCATGTTCTTTTCCAGTTGGTTTACAACCATACTATTAATGCAGAGCTTTCTCTGTTTGTCCTCGAAACTCTAATGAATCCGATTTACTTCCAAATTTTCTAGATAAACTTGATTGCGTTCACAATATTTACCATTTTAAGAATTTGTCAGTGCCGGCGCCGAAAGAACACATATTTACTTTGTTTATTGTAAAATCTTACAGCCGTTCCCAATGCAAAATGCTGCTTTTTTGCTTCGATATAACTTACTGAAGGGTTAACTATTAAAAGAGGTGCTATGCTGCATTTACTGTTTACATTTTATGTCAGTATACTCCGCTAAATCATCATAATCATAGACTAACATTGGAACACCGCTACCAAATTACCAAATTAGGGCTTCATTTGAGCTTTGGATAGATTTCCTACCTAATATTGCAATAACTCCTACAGATCGAAGTAATGTGCACACTAAAGATAATATTGCCACTGTAATTGAAAGTTTGGTCAAAGATCTAAATTTATCGAATCGTGGACAGTCGCAGGAATTGGGGCTCTGTCTGTTCACTATGTGTTGAAAAGTTTGCGCAAAGATCTTGGCCTACACCGGTATAAGATCCAGCTGGTGAAGGAATTAAAGAAACGAGATCAACACATGCGTCGTTATATCGCCAATTGGTCTCTAGAGCAGTTGGAATCTGACCCGTTGTCTTATTGCAAAATTGTGTTTGGCAATGATGCTTATTTTTGGCGTAACGAGTTTGTTATTCAGCAAAATTGCTGCTTATGGTGTGAGACCAATCCATAAGAGATACTACAGATTCAGAACAAATACACCGTTTGATGCGGCTTACACACTGGTGGCATCATCGGACCTTATTTCTTCAAAAATGAGTTCGCGTTACAGTCAATGGAGATCGTTATCGTTAAAATATGAATGACAATGATCCGGACGAGATGTGGTTCTAACAGGATGACTCTACGTGCCATACGGCGACGGCAACCATTTTATGGGGCCACATGAAGTCACTGGCTTATGCTGATAAATCAGCAATAATTGACGACTTGGAAGCCAACATTGTTCGTGTTATTTTTGACATACAGCCTGCAGTGTTTGGAAAAGTGGCCATACATTAGATGTCCAGAATGCGCTTCGTGCAGAACAGTCGCGGTGGCTATATGTCTGCAGCTTTGTTTATTGATATTACCAAAGCCTTCGATAATGTATGGCACAAGGTGCTATTACACAAAATTACGCAAATGCTTTCTCAAAACACACACAAAGTATTCTTTATTCTAGAAAGTTAAAGTCAAAGTAAAGGTACAAGAGCGCAACATCTACTATTAAAAAAAAATATGGAGCAATTAAGCTTGGAATAAAAATTTAAAAATAAATATTTTATATCTCTCACACAAAAGAGTTATTGCAGCACCCTATTCACTCTGACTTCCAGCTCCAGCGTATGACGCGTGTCGAGGGTCGCGTGTAACACGTGTGATGGGCTAAAATTTTGTTTCCGACTTCTTGGTTAAAAACGCCTTCCACACGACCCATATAGTCTAATGACTCCTTTGGTTACGTAAAACCATACCCGAAACCATACCCACGGCACGGTAAGCTACAAAAATGACATGATTTTCGTGGTTTTCCTGGTAAATGCTTTGCAAATAGAACGCCTATCCGATACCAAATTGGACAAGAACTGAGAAATGAGTCTGCTTGCTCTCTCTCTTCGCCATCTTGCCGAGTAAACGAAACCATACCCGTCGATTGCCGACGGGTAGCAAAGTTACAGTGTCGGTTACAAAACCTTGCAATAAAACGCAAAATCAAACTGTACCCCGGGTACAGTTTGCAAATAGAACGCCAAACCAAAACCACGAGAAAGAAATTTTAACTCTACCCTACAGATAGAAAGAGCTATAAGTCCAAACTAGCATTTTTTTATGTTCCGCATATAACGCGTGTCGCATTTCGCGTGTGGCGCGTGTGATGCTTTGAAATCGCGCCATTTTCTCATTTTTGAGGTCTTTTTTAACCACCATTCGTACGACCTAGAGGGCTGAAATTGTGAGCGGCTCAATGTCAGTGGCCAATTTTTATATCCCGCCTTTGAAGCGTGGCGCGTGTAAAATTGAAATAGCCCCGACCTTAAAAACAGATATTTTGGCGATTACTACCAAATAATAAAGGACTATATGGCGTGTTTCGAAGTTTACATAAAAGTTTGTACCCGAAAAACTAAGTTTTTTTACATTCACTTGTTAAATATTAGTTACTCCCCAATTGGTAAGCGCTTTCTGTCAAATGAAGACGCCACTGAAACCGTAAAAATGTGTTTGGCAAACATTTAAAGAATTCCTTAGAACTATAACTCCTCCGTTTTTAAAAAAATAAAAAATTATCCTTTTCAAAAGCAATTACTGGAACATTTACGACAAAAAAATGAATTCATCTCGTTGAGAGCAAAAAAATCGAATTACTCCCTCTCCAGCGTCAAGCAAATAATTCATTATCCTTCTTCTCGATCATCTTCAAATTGTTAACTCAAGATTTGTGTATACAATTGGCAAAGGAGGGTAGGGGTGTGGATAACAGACATATCAGGAACGCCCACACGATACTTAAGGAAAATCAATTCGATTTGTGTGACGGAATCTTCACATTCTAATTTGAGTTTTTCGGTGCCACGATTCATTTGCTACGATTCCATTCCTTAGTGGCATCTTTGCTAAATAACTTTTAACAGACACATGCACAGATACACCCATGCATACAAGTACAACTCGAAATGCAATATGGATATCCTTGCAATTTGCAATTTTCGTTTTGCATCACGTTTCCTCGACAGACTGATATCGTTCGGCAAATCCTATTAATATTCCGCTAGCTGTCGTTGAACTCTGTTTGTTCGCCACATTTATTTTAAGATGGATTGATACCCCGTTAAGCGGCGCTCCTTCTGCCATCACAGTCAGTCAGATAATCTTGTATGCATTTCACATTCGTGATCGAAGGATATTTGCATGAAAATTCGCGAAATATATTTCGCTCCATTATTTCATTACTCCGTGGCACTTTGCTTCCAACAAGACGACGACGACGACAACGTCAATTTGAAGTTTTCAGGATGCATGCAAATATACGCCATGTCGTGCCACAAAGTCATCCAATGAGCCGTTGCCAATAAACTATCAACAAGCTAAGCAATCAACATCAGTGGAGCGGATGAATGTGACTAGTGAGCAAATGAAGAAAGTTAAGGCTTAATGGAAGTGCTCGTGACAAGATCTAAATTTATTTACTTTTTTTATTATTGGCTTAGTTTTTTACACTTACAAGATTCGGCCGATAAAGCAGGCAGATATTGAAGTCATTGACTCCTGATATTAAGAGAAGTTTCCTTGAAGGCTTTCAATAGAACGAAAGTTCCAGACCAGTCAGGAATTGAAAGCAAATGACCATCCGCTTCGATATCCGTTCTATGCGTTGGCCATAGACCAGCTTGATAATGACGTCGATTTTGGTCAAAAAATTATTTTCAGACGAAGTGAATTTCCATCTCGATTGTAAACAAGCAGAACTGTCAGATTTGGGGTTCGGAACAGCTACACGTATTTGCAGAGAAGCCAATGCATCCACCAAGAGCGACAATTTTGTTTGGATTTTGGATTTTCTTCGAAAACGCTGCTGGAAAGGCCGCTACTGTCAATGGCGACCGTTACAGACACAGCTGACCAACTTTTTATAGCCCCAAATTGACGCCATGAATGTGGACGACCTTTGATTTCCACAAGATGACGCTACGTACCATACAAGCCGACTGACAATCGATCTCTTGAACGCCAAATTTGGAAACCGAATAATCAGCCGATTTGGAGATGTCAATTGGCCTGCGCGGAGCTGCGATTTGACGCTGTTGTTGTTTTCTATGGGGTGCCGTTAAGGATAGATATTATGCGGATAATCAAGAGGCAATTCCATCTTTAAAATAAAAAGAAGAATAGTACAGTGAGCGAAGTTGCACCAAAAAGTCTAATAGTGGAAGTATGAAAGGAAGTAACGATGCCAGAATATTGAAGAAGATGCATCTGATTCGTCTGGAACTTGTAAATGAATAATCCGAGGTCCTTGTGCAGTATTTTGCTCAGGTTGGTGCGACTAATGACCAGTTGCTGCGATTGGCGACGAGTTGAGGTCGATGCATTCAGTTCCACACTATGTCCCCGAGGGGAACGCTGTATCTTACTTTCCGATAGGTTTGATACTTGGTTAAAATCGGAAGATAAAGGGGCAAGGCTGCTAGTGCTTAGAATGTCTAGAACGGGCACTTTCTTCGTATGTAGCAGCCTTACCGTACAACTGCAGGACCGTACGTGCCTGCGATAGTTTTTATCCTGGGCAGCCTAGGATAGAGTCTCATCATAGTGGAAAATGATTGGGCTCGAAGTTCCGGACGATGTGCTGCCAAGGTTGTAGTGTACTTACGCCAAAGGCACTCATACTGAACGATCTGAGTCCCTTGATGCCAGATCCCACCAAGGTCGCGTTGGTACTACGGGAGTTGGATCCGCCCACAGATAAGGTTGATCTCTTTGGAGGCTAGCTGAGTCTGGGCCAACTTTTGGTTGAGGACCCAGTTTCGTTCTGGGCTTGACCTACGTAGTGGTTTACGGTTTACTCTCGAAGAGAGGACCGCTAAATGGGAATAGTTCATGAGCATGCTAAATGGCGAAAGCTAGGCAAACAGGGTTCGTCCCACTCAAAGAATGATGTCCACACTATGGCCACAGCCACAATATTCTCGGGCGTGCAACCTGTCCGAACTCAAGGACCACTTTTGTTATCAAATAGCAAGCCTTTCTCATGAACTTTCTTCATTTTCTGTCGTAGGTTCCGGTTCTTCAGAATTACCTTCTTGGAGGAGTTTCTTTAGTGCGTGATAGAGAAGTTCTACCCGTTGAAATGTGCTCCCTGCGATATATGTAGTGTCATGTTTGATCACGCCTTCTATTTGTTTGTGGTAAGCTTGAAATTGTTGCCGAATGGTTTCAATTCGCTGAATCCTATCCGCTCGATATTGTCTGGTTTTCCTTGAACTGGAGTCCATATTGGTTTTTAGGCTCCCAAGCTCATCTAGCCTGCTTACGATAAGGGACACTTCTGTGTCGTCCATTTCGGCCAGTGACATCGTCGCCCCTTTTATAATTGCTGATTCTGTATTTGGATCAACATTTTTTTTAGCAACTGGGTTCCATGGAATTCATGTACTTAGCGGAACAACACTGTGCTTCCTCTGAATAGCACGATGTTAGTTGTAAGGGATTCTCTTTTTTTGTTAAGAATCACTGCTCCTCGACCGGAGTGTTTGATTGCTCCTACAAGTGTCTAAGCCCTGTTAACGCTTCTTGCGACGAATCACTGCTTCTTGATCGGAGTGTTTAATCGTCCCAACCAGTGTCTAAGCCCTGGAGAGCCTTTTTTTCTGTGATTGTTAAATGCTCCTTACCACTGGTGAGGGGAAGCGAACTAACAATCACGTCGGGGTCACCAAATGTTAACAGTGCTTTTACTGTCAATAATATTAGAGCACGGTTCTTGTACCGTGACTAATTTGATGCTACTAGTGCAATACTAGAGCATCAATAGCAAAAAGCACTCTTACCTTGCATAGCCGCTTCGAGAGAGAGTATTGTTGGCCCCGTATATGAAGAAAAACGATTCCGGAGGCTCGTTAATGATGAGATTACTTATTTGTCTCCCTTTGATTATTTAATTTAATTTTTTTATTTCCGTAAACTTTTAATCAACTCACATTCACCCGTTCCTGTCGTTCCATTATGTAGTCCTTGTCTTTGGTCTTTTTTTTCTTCTTCATATCTTACATTCGCGCTCACTAAAAATTTCACAAAAGGATTAGGGTTGATTTAGATTTGAAATCCCATAACAGGCACGGGTCATATTCTTCCTTGTAATGGACATCATGAGAAAAATTAATGTGAAAGTGGCACACAGTTGGTGAAATAACGACGACGAGTTAAGCACACCAGCATAATCGTAAATCATTCATAAGTGGTACGAGTATATACTTTATACTTTAGATACATATACTGTACGTACGTTCACATAAAAAACCATGTTTAAGAAATGATGGCCAGAAAGGAATTGGTTTTTGCCCACGCAGAACGATGAAAGCTGATTGTTGAGCACGACAACGACTCCTGCTAAGGATGGTAATAAATCCTTTTTATGTATATCTACCGTACAATGCAGCATTCTGCATATGTTGTACCAGAGTGGTTGTCTGAGCAATTTATAATCCAAAACGACCGGTTTGTTGGGGCTGTCTTGTGTACTCTTAATGGGAAAAGATATGTCGAACTGAATGTCCTTGTTTGCTCCAAAACTGCTTGACGATATTTCGTTTTGCATATTTCATTTTTTTTGTCTTCAATTTATGATGAATGATCCGGGAAATGAATTTTTCGTGACTTGTAGGGGTTCGCTGGGTCTTTCTGTTTTTGGTTAACTGTTATCAGTGCCATAAATAAATGAAATTGCTCCAATACACTATATACATACACTATAATATATTATATTTAATTGCTAGTATAGTCCGTTTTTAACGTTTTTTCCATTCACACGAACACTGCAGATACGCCTCGTATTTCTATGTTGGCTACCATGGATTCTACGAATGAGTCGACCCGGTAGACCACTTATCCTAGAGTTTCCACCAACACCGTGTTCTGATTCATCTTCCGAAAGGAAACATCAAATCCTCTCCGATGTTGAGCTCAAAGAGAGGTAAGTGAAATGCATAGGTAGAATAGGCAATGGACCTTCTTCACAAGCACACACACACACATACTCGTACACATATGCACCCGCACACAGACGCCGTATGTAAGTATGAATGTATTATGTGTCGTGGCTGATTTTGATTGGAGTTAAAAATCAACAACAAATCACTCATCCAGTTCCATTTTCAGATCATCAAAATCATTACTCGCTAATGTGCTCGATATTGATGACGATTTTCGTCATAATTGCAGACCACTGACCCCAGGGGGAACACTGCCACACAATACAGCATTCTACAGAACTGTATACGGGTAAGATTGAGATTTGTTAGAAGGTATTTGAAAGAGGAATGAGATATATAGAGAAACATCGATTTGCATGCGACGAGTAATTATGAGAAATCAATATTTGTAAGGAAAATGCATTCCATTGATAATGGCTGATAGTGTGATTGAGGTAATTGCATTGCGTAGTGCTATGGAACTGTCACCTTTTCGGAGTGTATGACCAATCCACTGCCACTTCCGTCGTTGGATGGTTGTGCCTATTGGTTCCTGACCCGTTCTCTGGTAAAGATGTTCGTTAGAGATACGGTTAGTCAAGAAAACCCTTAAGATATTCCGTAGCCACCTATTCACGAAAGTTTGTAATCTTTTTGTTATAGTTGCGGTCACCTTCCATACAACAGCACAGATTAAACATTTGAGCGGAACAGTCGCAGCTTGGTGTTTAAGCTGATCGCATTGCTTCGCCATATCATGGACATAATTCCAAACAGTGATTTTGCTTTGCCGATTCGGTTGACAATGTCCTGTTCGGTTCCACCTTCGGTCGAGACAATACTCCCAAGATATTGGAAACTCTCTACTCTCTCTATCGGCTGTCCAGCACAGTTAACTTGAGTTACTGAGTTAGTGCCGAGGTTGATGATTTTGGTTTTGGCAGCATTAATCTTCAAACCGGCAACATTTGCCTCCCTTTCCACATTTGTTGTCATTTGGTGCAGCTCCATAATCCTGTGTGAAAGTAAACAAACGTCGTCAGCTTAGTTCAGATGTTTGAGTTGAGATGTTAGATTCCAACGAATTCCTCCGTTTCCAGTAGATAAAGCTGCGCGAAGTACATCGCTAATCACCAACAAAAAAAGTACCGGCGATAGAATGCAACCTTGTCATACCCCACTTAGGATCTCGAATTCCTCTGACAGCTTTCCTCTATGCAGCACATGTCGTTAAGAGCCATCATAGGTTGCTTTAATATTAGCTATTAGTTTATCGGCGAGCGAGCCAGATAAACTGTCTGCTGACACTGTCAAACGCCTTCTCAAAATCGATGAACAGCAGGTGCAGTGGTGACCGGAATTCAACGCACTGTTCAATAATGATCCGCAGGGTATTTATGTGGTCTACACAGGAGGATCCAGTGCGGAAATCTGCTTGTTCGGCATCGAGTGCATCTTCCAGATGTTCCTTAATTCGCTCGAGTACTACTTTGGCTATTACCTTTGCAACTGCAAGAAGAACGCAAATGCCTCTCCAGTTTTCGCACTCCATAAGACTACCTTTTTTAGGAAGCTTGACAATCATTCCCTTCTTCCATTCGTCGGGGAAACTTTCTGCCTCCAAAGCTCTCTCTACGAGAGTATATAAAAGCTCTGCTGATGTCGTTGGAGCGGCGCGCAGAAGCTCTGCGGGTATACCATCTAGTCCTAATGACTTGTTGTTCTTTAGTGCGTTGATCTCGGTAGTGATCTCATCTTTACTGGGAGTTGAGGTGCGAATTCGGGAAATTGTTACTTCCGACAGCTCCGTTGGATTTTTGGAACATATCGTTAGCGAATACACGATTAAGGACCGTAGAAAAATGCTCCTTTCATCGCTTGAGGCGCTCCTCATATGAATCTAGGTCTTTCACCGGATGTTGGCTAGAGCGATGACCACCTGTCAGCTCTTTGGTGATTCTGTAAACGGTTCTGCTATCGCTCCTGCTCATTGCTGCCTTTGCTTCTGAGGCCAGGTTGTTAATATAATTACGTTTGTCACGTCTTACACTACGCTGCACTTCTCTCATTTTGCTTCGATACAGGGACTCTAGCTCGATCCTCGCTGCTCCTGGGGTATCTACAATACGAGCTTTAAGTAGCTTACATTCTTCAATCCGCGTCCAGGTATCTTCGGTAAGCCACGTGCTTTCCCTTGCCCGGCTTTTACCAACAACACTTTCCGCTCCAGATGTGAAAACATTTTTCACAGCCTTCCAATGTTCCTGGATGGTTGTCGGCAGTGAGCTGCTGATTGCTTCCACTTCTTGCAATAAATGATCCCGTAATTGTTGGCGTACTGAAGGGATCTTTAGCCGGTCGATGTTACACCTTGGCATTCGGATGATATTGCGGATTATTTAAACTGACGCAGTACGTAACTGGACAGTGGCTACCATAAGGTGATGATCCCATACCATACCAATGTCGGCTCTTCGTCTGTTTCGGCCGTCTAAAAGACAGCTCCTGAAACGTCGGCTGATCGCCACATGATCGATTTGTTTGGATGATGATTGACTGTCAGTTGACACCCAGCTGACCTTGTGGCAGGTCTTATGCTCAAACATGATGCAAAATTTGGTAGTTGGTTTGCAGAAATCAACAAATCTTTCACCATTGTCATTTCGTTCGCCGGGGCTGTGCTTCCCAATGTCTGAGTCCGTCATTGTCGTTGCCAACCTTGGCATCACGATGACGATATCTTCATTCGGCGTTGCGCTGAATACAGCGCTTAGTTGATTGTAGAAGTTACATCCTCATCCTCAGTCGAAGGATTCGTTGGGGCGTAGCAATGTATGATCGTGACGCGCCGTACTCTAGTCCGAAATCTGGCCGATAAGAGCCAGGAAATTAGACCTCTGCGTGCTGTTGGCGTTAGCAGCAGACCCACTCCTGATTCACAAGGACATAGGGTTTGTCGGAGTAGAGTAGCACAGTGTTACACGTTGGGGATTGGTACTCTCCCGCGTCCAACCATCTTACTTCAATCACTCCCAGTATGTCCAAATTATATTGAAGTAACTCACGTTCCAGTTGAAGAAATCTGGCATTTTGAGGTCCTTCACTTCCTGAGTCAAGGAGCGTCCTCACATTCCAGAAACCAATTTTAGTCCGGGTACAATAGCCAAAAGTCGTCATTATTCGATCATAACTTATCCGAGACGTTGTGTCGGTTTCAGTAGCGGGCATTTTTCGGTACCGCAGGGTGCTAACCCACATTACATAGACTAGAAACGCCAGAAAGGAGGTAGAGCAAGCACTACATCACGAACTTGATTGTTGCGCTACTGGCTCAAACCAAGTTTTGAGCAGTCAGTAGTTTCCCGATCAATCACAATGCAGATCCCCTTATATTTGTCTGCAATTCTTCAATTATTTCGTTTTTTCCATTTAAACCATTTTAATAAGTAGTTTCGGTGCTTAGAATAAAGCTGACAAAATGCAATTAAACCACTCACCACCCATTCAGTTACTTGTCCCTTATTGGAAGCCGACATTTTTAAAAATGAATTTTACTCCTCAAACAAAAATGCAAAGGAAATCTACTTTCTCGTTCTTCTTTTTGTAAAAAAAAAACCAAAAAGCAATGTACATCATATTTCTAACCAAATTTCACTTCCCAGGCAAGGTGATGATGGCAGCATCGGTCCGATTGGCAGTACACGAATGCCAGATGCTGTTACCCATCACACGTGTATAAAATCCTCAACTGAGTATGAATTAGGATTAATATTAAAAGAAATACGTTTTATAACCGACCAGGTGAGTTTTGTTAATATCAGTTGACCAACAACACTTCACATTATATTTACCACACAATTAATAAAATAACAAAACAAAAATTAGTTGTAAATTGCTATAAATGATAGGTTTGATATCTAAAGATATCTTTTCAATCTGAATGTTTTCTATTTTATAATTTACTTAACACACACATATAAAATAATTTTTTACATTTTCGTATGCAAGCTTAGAAACATTTTGTAGACTAATAACAATAATTGTTGCAATAAATAATTAAATTAGTTGAAAAGATTTACCAAAAATTAATTATTGATTTGCCTGACTTGACAGAAAGAAATATGAATTAATCTTAATTTATCTTTAATTTAATATGTTTGTCAGTACACTTTTTTTGCTTACTTCCTTGGTTAAGCGGCTTCAAAGGAGTGCACCTCAACAACTCGTGGCAATACCCGCTAATTGAAGGTATAGAAGGAATAGACTCCGATGTTCCTGCCTCAAGACATGGGTTCTGTTTACAGAATCTGCACTTCAGAATATTGGTTTCTATTCAGTCTAGTCTTCTTACCAATCTCAAATGCCCATAACGCAGTTTTCTTGACTAGGTATAGATGCCGCTCCACAGCTCGCACATTTCATCCTTAAAGCACCTCCATGAAGTCCGACAAAACAAAAGGGACCGAATATCAACCGAAGAAACCGAAGAAATGCTTGAAACGACGAAATCGTGTATCCTTCACAATTCGCAGCTCAACGCTAAAGGGTTGCGTGATGCACCCGCCTGTGCTTAGAATAGTTGAATACTCTTTGGGACGGATCTACTTTCAAACCCATACAGTAGCTAGAGTTTTAATTGATATCGACACTCACAAATTTGCTGGGCCAGACCGCATTCCCCCAATAGTTTTGAAGAAGGTGCTATTTAGCGCTGGTACGAAAACTGCACAAACTTTTCCATTTCTCCTATTCTTCTTATGCAACTCCTCAAGTTACAGGAAATCCTTAGCGACCAGCAGTACGTTTTTCGCGGCAAACTTGGTGATCTGATATCATATCTCAACGATAAATGGAAGTATCTAATCTATTTACAAATTTGGTGAAAGCGAAATTGTTGCAATTTTACAGAGTCTGTTACTGTTATCAAGCACTTTTGAAAGCGGGCTTGTTTAGACAAGTAGCTACCTTACTGACTGTCCAATACATGTATTCGACGATATCAAACCCAATGTTGACCGCATAAACGCTGGTGTTCCGCAAGGCTCTGTTTTGTCTCCGACACTCTTTCTCATTTTCATTAATGATCTCCGATTCGCTAATTCTAATTCAATTCATTATTTCGCTAACGACAGACTCTTGTTGCTAGAAGCACGCGGGTATGTTTCCTGTTTTTCACTGTTTATTACAGTTGTATTTCGCCTCTCTATCAACTCATCAGCTTACCCTCAAGCCTATCTTCGGACTATCCCTTAAGTTATTCCCTTTAGTTCTTCAGTCGTACAACATGAATATTAAACGCTTGTGTTTTCCGCAACACTATTATCCACAGGCGTTCAAAATGCTTGCGCATAGATATATCTACTTTGTCTCTTTGACACCTTAAACTGAAAACACAGCGGATCAGTCATATAGTGCCCTCGCTGTTCCATGCATCATAAGTCTCTTAAAGACTTGAGCCATTATAAAAACCAAAAAAAGGTTTTACTTTTCACAAATTTTTAGTTATTCTGCATGCTGCTACTAAATACCACTAAACTCTTGTTTCTAGTATTTGCCTTGAAGTTTTATTTTTCTTACATTAGTAGACTTAAAGCACTTATTTCTAAAACAACTCGAGTGTTTTGTAAATACTCTTTGCTACAGTCTGACTGCTCTGCTAACTTCGGTCATTGGTGGAGCCTCCAATTCCTCAGTTAGCTGGCCGTTAAGCAACTCATGAAAGTGCTCTTCCCATCGCTCTAAGATGCCTTTGAGATCGGCGATCAGATTACCATCTTTGCCTTTGCAGTATGTGCAACGCGGTGTATGTTGCGGACTCTTTGGTAGAACTTCCGCGCTGGTGCGGACCTTGCTCTCTGTACTGTTCTAGTTCACGGACGAGATTCTTCTCCCAGGCATCTTTCTTTCGCCAGTGAACTGCATTTTCATATCTTCTGAGCACTTTATAGTCATCTTAGCTTGCCCGCGTTCTATGAGACGGTTGCTTATTTGCCATCGAACCAGTCGTTCCGATCTCTACGACTACTGTCTAAGATGGACTCAGCTGTACTAATGACAGTATTCTTAAGGCGTGTCCATTTCTCTTCTACGCCCGACATCTCAGCCCCCGGACTTATTCTCCCTGCATTTTAGTCCTATCGCTTAACCGTAGTTTTTTTGTTCTTTTTGTTGCGAAGGGCAGCCGTGTTGACTCGAATCTGATTCACGGATGCTGTTTTTCTTGATGATGCAATCCATGCTCGGACCACCACACCAACAAGATAGTGGTCTGAGTCGACATTGGCACCTCGGTACGTTAGTACCGTTATCAGGTTCGAGTTGTGGCGGCGGTGGGGTTGCGATTGGCTCCATCAGGAGATACCCAGGTGGCTTTGTGGATATTTTTACGAGCAAACCTTATACTTGCAACGACCAAATTATTGCTTACTGCCATTTCTATGACTCGTTGTCCATTGTCATTAGTGGTCTCGTGTAAGCTATGGGTGCCAATGTACTGCCTGAATACTGGCTCCCTACCTTGCATTCATATGCCCTAGAATGATTTTTACCCTCATACTGAGGACAGGCATGGATTTCCCGTTCGACTGATTCAAAGAATTATTCTGTTTCATCATCTGGGGAATCCTCTGTAGGTGCGTGAGCGTTTATGAAGCTTATGTTTTAAATCTGCCCCGCACGCGAAGGGTGCATATCCGTTTCATTTACTGCTTTAAAGCCGATAACTGTGGGTTTCATTCTTTTGCTGACTAAAAACCCCACCTCGAGCACATGATGTCTTGCATGACAACTGTAATATGTCATATTCTGATTTGTAAGACACTATTCCCCGTCCAACGCATCTGCAGGATTGCTGTTATGTCAGCATTATATTTGGACAGGGTATCGGCTAGCTGTGAGCATACGTTCATCGTTCATCAGTGTATCATAGGATGATTTAGGGTTCCGTAATATGATTTTATTTACGGGTGAGGTTATTGACATCACGCCAACTTCACTTTGATTGGACTAGCCCGACATTTCGCTTTTCCTGTATTGGAGGTAAATTACAAGCGACGTGGAGGTTTGATCAATGATCAATGTTCTATTTTATTTGATGACATTTGTTTGACAATAAATGAAATTACGATTGAATATGAATTGGTTTTTAATGCACGTTTCTAGCACATTGCTTAGCGTTCTTTTAACTTTCATTGACTTAGCACGATATCTTCTGTACAAAAAAACTAACAATAAGTCACAAGGGTTTATATTTAGTTTATTTAGTAGCACTATTTAAAATTTAGTGATTTCAGCTGCAATTTAGTAACAACAGTTTTCTTCTTATCACCGCACTATACTACTTTGTTGCATGTTATTTGTTGTTCTCTCTCTTAAACACAAAGAACTCGTATATTTTATTATATTATAATACGTTATTTAACATAAGTTCAACTCTTTGAAATTACAACCAAATATTGTAGTTAAATATTTTCGATATGAAGTGCAAACAAACAAAAATTAAGACCACAACAAAAAATATCTCGTTTTACGTTCTTTTTTCTCTCGTTTTTTCTTGTTCTTCTCTTTGTTGTATGACAATTCAATTATTTATCAAAAAAAAAAAAAAAACATTAAATGTTGACTATAAACTAAAACACAATTCATCAGCTCCGTAAAGAAGACGAGGACAATGACATTGCCAATGATTGGAAATTCGCAGCTATGGTCGTTGACAGACTGTGCCTTATCATATTCACAATGTTCACAATATTAGCCACAATAGCTGTACTACTTTCAGCACCACATATTATTGTCTCGTAGCCATTAGGGATAGGTTATTGTTATTGGTTTTATCATAAAATCAATTTGTTAATTATTAAATTAATATTAAAACTTTTTCAATAAACAACCGAACAAAAATTAAACACACACAGCCACAAACACACAGAGATAATGTGAAACATGCAATGCAGCAAAAGCAACAAGCAACAAATATAAAAACCACAATTAAAGTGAAAAAATCAACTAAAATATAAAAGAATCAACCAAAAAAAGAGAAAAATGTCCTTCATCCCTTGAACGCATCCATATCCAACTCTTCCGGATCGCATTTACACACACACACACACACACACACACACACACACACACACACACACACACACGCACACACATACACAAATGGAAAAACTTTTGCTACCCGAACAAATGGCTACTAATGAGAGATATCACAGAGAAAGCAAAAGGAACTTCCATCCTGCATATTGTTGCATTGGAAACTATTTCTGTATCATACAAAACCTGCAAACATACATAATAGCAAATATATATGTACGTACATTCAATTCGATAAAATACAGGGTGTCCCAAAAATTACAAATACGACATATACGAGCAGATGTTTCTAGAAGATGATTCAAGACTCTCGTCCAATAATTATCTGGTGTTATTTCGGCTATTGCTGCACTGGAACAGTTTCCTTGAGGTGTCGTAGAGTAGCAGCAAGGCTATTGATGTAAGGTCTACAAAAGTTCAGTGCAGCTAAAACGCCATCAACGCTGGTTAGTTTAAACCAACATTTTTCGAGTTTAA
Source organism: Nephrocerus scutellatus (assembly GCA_947095585.1). Lineage (NCBI taxonomy): Eukaryota > Metazoa > Arthropoda > Insecta > Diptera > Pipunculidae > Nephrocerus > Nephrocerus scutellatus. The sequence goes on from OX352764.1 coordinate 99,862,051, forward strand.
ACGGTTTTTTGCATCCTTAGGTCCCTTAGCGATTCAATTTATTCGAAAAGAAATTTTTTCTTTTAGAACCATCTAGTAGATATGTTACAGGAAGAAATGTAGCCACGTAAGAAAAATTTGAGTTATGTAGAAAGAGGGTAATTTAAAGACCATATATCATATATATATCATATATTTACCTAAACAGCGTGGTTGCTATCACTCAGTGAGACTATTGAGCTGGAGATTAGTAGTTTTAAACAAAGACACCAAAAAAAGGAATCAATAAAATGTTCTTTGTTCACGAAACTTTAGGTTTTTGTATCTTTCTCTTTAAAAGCTCTACTGATCTGTGAATCTACTGTTTTATTCGACATAACTTTGGACAAGACTTTCACCAAATTTATAAATTCAAGAGCAGATGTACTACTAATTAAGCTTGAGGCAAAGATTAAAATAACTGCACCTTTTAAGGTAAATCGGAATGCATAATTATGTAAAAAAGATGAGAGAATTATCAGGAGTTACAAAATAGACTTAGCAAAATTGAAGATATTGTCAGGGAAAGATTGTAGGGCTTCGGGTTTTCGGCACTTCTCCAGAATTTCCTCGACCAGAATAATAACAATAGAAGCATATCCTCTTGGGCACATGTAAGTGTCGACCTCTCAACACCTTACCAATGTGCATACAGGCTTTTCTTTGCACTTTCTCAAAAGCTGGCCAAGAGATAGCCGACTGGCTGGTGAAAATCTGACCACCACACGCTTAATTCTTACATACATGAGTACTAAGTCTTACTAAGGCAGTGTAAAGCTAATCTTATTCAAATGACGTTTTTCTATGAGTATAAGCCTATAGAAGCTTTGTCTATTCTTTACAATATGATAGATCTGGGAGAAATCTGAGAAAATAAATTGAAAACGTTCTTCTTTTCTTTTCCTTTACTCCGCGGGGGAGCATAGGGCCTCTACAAACGCACACCAACGAACCCGATTTATCGCCTGAGGTTTCAAGAGACGCCACTCTGTCCCCTGGGATACTGCTTCCTCTTCTATTGTCCTTTTCCATGTCTTGCTAGGACGGCCAACTCGGCGGCTTCCTTGTGGATTCCAGTCAAGCGCTAGTTTCGTAATATTGCCCACTGGCGTTCTCAAAGTTTGGCCAATCCAGCTTCATTTTCGTCGCCTGATTATGATCGAGATTTTTTTCTGCTGCGTTGCTCACCACAAGTCTTGATTGGTGATAATGTCCGACCATCTTATTTTCAGTATCCGCCTTAAGCACATGTTGACGAAGACTTGGAGGCGCGTCGCAATTGACTTTGTGACTTTCCACGTTTCGCAGCCTTATAAGAGTACTGAGAGAACGTTAGATCTAAAGATCGTTAGCTTCAGATTCCGGGAGATTTGCGTGTTCCAGATATTATTTCGCATACTATAGAAGTGTCGCGCCTTGTTTACAAGAGAGCACACATCCGAGTCAGCACCACTATTTTTTAACATCCAGCTGCCCAAATAACAAAACTTATCGACTTCCTCTATCTGATGTCCGTCAATCGAGCGTTCACATGTTCGATTAGCGTTAACGTGAAGTAGTTTTGTTTTTGAGACATTAATTGTTAAGCCGACTTTTTAGCGTGGAATTCTAGTGAGTTTAATTGTCGCTCCATGACGGATATTCATCCGTGGGCTCCCCGACACCCGTGGTAACAGAAAAATCGCCGGTAGGATTTCGTAGCAACCACGTGAAAGCTAGCGGCCTGAAGTTAGACTAGCAACCAGCAGCCAGCAACCACGCGCATAGTCAGTCAGTTTTCCGTTCCTAAGTCGTCCAATTCCGTCCAAGTTGTCCATCTGTCCTTTCGTTCGTAATAAGTCAGTCAGTCTGTCGATGCCGACACCCGCAACAACGAGATGCCTAGCTCTCTGCCGACCAAATACTAATCTTGCATACACATTCAAACATTCAACTTTTTACCTGCAGCTTAAAGCTGATCCAACATCATATACACCGTTTAGCCACTGAACTCCCATGGCATTCGCAGATTTGTAACGTCCGAGTACAACGGACACTCACAAAGAACGTGCCGCCAGCTTCCCTTAGGGAACTGCCCTTACAGCATTCAACCTGACTAAGGTGCCCTATGATACAAAAATGTAATGAGGCTACCATGACCAGTGAGCAAAAGGCCCAGCTTGATGCTAAAATTGAACTCTGTGTTTACCCTGGTATATTGCACGTCCCACGTTCCATCTAGCCTGCCATTTGGACAACATGCTTTCTTTCAAATGTACCTTGCACTGGTTTAGGCTCCTGTTGGCCACATAATCCCCCACCAGCAAGTCACACTGCAGGAAGGGCTGCTTTTCTTTTCTGACCTTGAAGACTAAACTTCTTCGGATCACATCCAAGTCAAGAGGAGGAACACCCATTAATACCTGCATTGCCTCCGTGGAGACTGTGCGACAAACCAGCAAGCAGGCAAGTAGAACAACCCGCTCAGCGGAATTAATCCTAGACATGCCCTTACATGACATGACAACCTCGTACCACACAGCAGCCCCATATGTTGCACAGGCAACAAAAAGACCGCCTTATATTTGAAGTTAGCTCGAATTTATACCGGATTTTTTTACAGTTTACAGTTCTTAGGACCTTTGAGTAGCCATTAAACCACTTTTGGAATAAATACCACCATGATTTCTGTCCACTTCTTATAAATATAATACGTTTGCTTATAGGCTTAGCGTTTTCAAAGAACTTGTTCGGTAGGTATACAATGTTGCATTTTTGTTTTTTCGAAATGATCGCTGAAAAAGTAGGCGCCTATAAGTTAAGCAATTGTCTTCGAAACTTCAGTTCTGATAACAATTGAATTGAATTATTTGAAGCGTAAGAGCCAGGCTAACGAGAAACTCTTTTTGATGAATAAAAACAAATTTAAAATTCAAACTAAAAATCATATAACAAGATAAAAATGAGGTAATTGTTTGGGACACCCGCGCGACTTAACTTAGGTTAACATACTTACCAACAAAAAAATAGGCAAATCTTTCAAAACACATCATAGTTCCGGCAAATTTAACTAAAAATAATAGAGTTAAATTTTTTTAAAACTAACAAAAAAAAAACGCAATTTGTATATAGATAATTCGATGGAAAAATTCATTCTAAATTCAATAGAAGAAAACATAATAATAATTCTCGCTTTTGAGCAGTCTCAATTTTTGCTATCTTTTCCTTGAACTCAACTCCTTTTCAAGTTATTTTCTATTGATATTAAAACACAGAGAAATTTTAAAAAATTAAAAAAAAAAACAAAATATATATATAAATATAAAATAATTTTCTACGACGGTTTCCACATTGAAATTTTTTTCAAACCGAAAAAGAAATGCAAAGAAAAACTGCCCAAAATTTAGTACAATTCAATTTAATTCTTAGAAGAAGTAGAAGAAGAAGAAGAAGAAAAATATAATATAATTTTTGCAAATTACTACGAAACGCAAAAAAATACAGCAACAACAATTAACTAATTAAGAAAAAATTTGTAGCTTTAATACGATATAAAGCAATATTGATTTAAAAAAAAAACACACAAAAGAAACAAAACAACAACAAAAATCCTACACATTTTTATTTAATTTTTTTTTTTTGTTATTTTTTGATACAATATCCCACAAACCGGCCTATCTATAATAATAAAAGTTAAAAACAAAACAAAAAAAACTAAACTTCCACTTTAACTAAAGAAACCTCTCTTAAAAAAATTAACGATAAAAAAATAATATAATAATATACCGTTAAATCACAATGAAGCAGAAGGAGGAGTTCTTAAATCACAAAACCAATATACCAATAACCACTGAAGATATAGCTGCTGCCCATGTCAGCTTTACAACAAATAACCGAGCAACATTTTATAAATAATTACCGGTAAATTCTGTGTGAAAAGCAACGACAGGAAAACAATCCATCTCTGACTGATATCGAACGAACTTCACTTCTTCACTTCACTTCACTTCACTTCAGTACAATTCAATTAAAGGAAATATTAAGATTCTCGCCAGAGGAATAAAAGAAAGGACTTTTCTCGTAGTTTTGACGAATTTTTTTTTGTCTGTTGTAGAAAGAGGAGGCAATATTTTGGCCTTTCCCATTCCACGAAAAAAAAAAAATGGGAAACTGGTTGCGAGCAATAATATCTGCGTGTTGATCAACTGAATTTTTTTAGTAAAGTCAAATGGCTGATCGATTAATTGTTTGATTATCTAACGTGTAGGGTGAAAGACTGAAATATTGAAAGTATTCAAAAATTGGGCAAGGATGGCGTAAATGAAATGAAAAAGTATATATTTACTTTACTTTACATTAACTATAGTTTATTTTTTTGGTTATAAGTAAGTGAAAGTCATTTACACGCAACATCATTTTAAGACTATCGGAACGGTTCTAAATTACACGGAACGAATCAATGTATTTATCAGAATAGTGCCTAATAATGGCCACATTCATGTGCACTTTATTATTTTCTATTGTGACATCATAATCATCATCATCATCATATTTGCCTCTACAAGCGGGGTCCGGTCCTAGAATCCCGCAAAAAGTCTCTCCACCGGTCTCGATTATGAGCCGATGTCATCTAGGTTTGCATCCGTAAACTCTGGGCGTCCTGGTGTATATCATCCTTCCAGCGTAGGCTTGGCCGGCTTCGCTGTCGTGTTCCATAAATCCTACCGCAAAGGACTTTCCAAACAGGATCCTGTTCGCTCAGTGTGTTCGCTAATTCTCTTCACGATGTCGAATTCGCGGTAACGCTCGTAGATCTCATCATTATAGAGTCTCCGGAATTGTCCTTCCGGACATAAGGGGCAAAAAAAATTATCCCTAAGACTTTTCTCTCGAATGCGGCTAAGAGGTCAGAATGCTTTTTACTAAGCACCCAAGTCTCGGATCCACATGTAATTACTGGTATGACCATTGTCCTATATACCAGCAGCTTGGATGTTATGGTTAAGTTTCTGGATTTGAACAGTCTTGACAGACTATGTTGGCTTTAAGCAACCGTGCGCGTATTTCTGGTTCCATGCTGTTATTGGCTGCTACAGTTGACCCGAGATAGTTAAAGGATAGCACTTCTTCAAATTCGCGCTCCACTATTTTAACTGCGGGACAAATGATGGATCTTCTACTCGCAGACGTGGACACTATGAACTTTGTTTTGCTCTCATTTATGTGCAACTCCAGATTTCGTGCCGCCTGCTCGATCTGGATAAAAGCTTCCTGTACAGCTCTTGGGTTTCTAACAGCAACGATGTCAGTATCGTCTGCGTAAGTCAGTATCTAAATGGACTTATAGAGGATTGTTCATCTAACCATTACGTAAGGGTTTCAGATCAGTTTCTCCAACGCAAGGTTGAAGTGGACGCAGGCCAGTTCATCCCCTTGTCGGAGCACGTTACAGATGTTGAATGGGCTTGATACTGATCCGGATATGTTTACTTGTCTTATAATATTGGTCATAGTCAACCTACATAGTCGTGTAAGTTTATTTGAGATGCCGAATTCTGTCATGGCTTTATAAAGGTCTCCTCTGGCTTTGCTATCAGAGGCGGCTTTAAAGTCTATGACAAGATGGTGTAGTGAGTTTTGAAACTCTAGACATTTTTCCATCACCTGCCTAAGGGTGTAAATTTGATCAGTTGTTGATTTGCCTGGGATGAAGCCACACTGGTATGGACCAATGGTGACTTTAGCGTATGAGGCTATCCTGTCTTGAAGGATATCTTATACGCGGTACTCAACGACGGTATACCACGATAATTGCTGCAGGTTGATAATTATCTCCTTTCTTATGTATGGGGCATAGGATGCCTCTTCGCCAGTCTTCTTGCATCGCTTCTTCCACCCACGCTTGCACTATTAGTTCATGAATTCCTCTGTGTATTGCGGGGCGTCCTGTTTTAATCAGCTCCGCTGCGATACCATCAGATCGCGGGGCTTTATTATTTTTAAACCAATTTACCGCTCTGCTAACTTCGTCTATGCTTGGTGGCGGCAGCATAGTATGAACTTCGGTCAATGGTGGAGCAACTCATGAAAGTGATCTTCCCATCGCACTAAGATGCCTTTGAGATCGGCGATCAGATTACCGCCTTTGTCTTTGCAGTATATGCAATGCGGTGTATATTGCGTCATACCGCGGACTCTTTGGTAGAATTCCGCGCCTGGTGCGGTCCTTGCTCCCTGTACTATTCCAGTTTACGCGCGAGATTCTTCTCCCAGGCTGCTTTCTTTCGCCGGTGAACTGTTTTTTCATATCTTCTGAGCTCTCTATATATTCATTTTCGCGTGCCCACGTTCTATGAGATTGTTGCATTGCTCGGTACGCCACATTCTAACGTCCAGTCCCTAGCTTAGATTTGTCATCGAACCAGTCGTTCTGATCCTACGACTACTGCCTAAGATGGAGTCAGCTGTACTAATGACAGTATTCTTAAGGCGTGTCCATTTCTCTTCTACGTTCGGCATCTCAGCCCCAGGACTAATCTTCCTGCATTTAGGGCGAGTCCTATCGCTTAACCGTAGTTGTTTATGGTCTCTTCGTTGCGAAGGGCAGCCGTGTTGACTCGAACCTGATTCGCGGATGCTGTATTTCTTGATGATACAATCCGCGCTATGAGCACCTTACCAACAATATAGTGGTCTGAATCGACATTTGCACCTCGGTACATTCGTACCGACATCAAGTTCACGGTGTTGCGGCGGTCAATCAATACGTGGTCTATCTGGTTGCGAGTGGCGAGGAGATACCCAGGTGGCTTTGTGGATATTTTTACGCGCAAACCTTGTACTCGCAACGACCATATTATTGCTTGCTGCCATCTCCATGACTCGTTGTCCATTGTCACTAGTGTTCTCGTGTAAGCTATGGGTGAATACTGGCTCCCTACCTATTTTGGCTTTCATATCTCCCAGATATGTCATACTGAGGACAGGCATCGAGTTCCCGGTCGACTGATTCAAAGAGTTTTTATTTTTCATCATCTGGGGAATCCTCTGTAGTTGCGTGTGTGAGGCTTATGTTTTTAAATCTGCCCCGCACGCGAAGGGTGCATAGCCGTTCATTTATTGCTTTAAAACCGATAACGGTGATTTTGCTGACTAGAAACCCAACCCCGAGCACATGATGTCTTGCATGACAGCTGTAATATATGTCATATTCGGATTTTTGTAAGACACCATTCCCCGTTCACCGCATCTCCAGGATTGCTGTTATGTCAGCATTATATTTGGACAGGGTATCGGCTAGCTGCTGTGCAGCTCAAGCTCTATACAGTGAGCGTACGTTTCATGAGAAATCGTTTAGCCGTTTTCGTTGCCTTGGTCATAGTCGTTAATCAGTGTATCCGAGGCTGATTTAGGGTTCCGTAATATGGTTTTTTACGGGCGAGGTAATTGGCCTCGCGTCAATCTTGCTTTGAATGGACAAGCCCGATCATTTCGCTTTTCCTGTACTGGAGGAAAATTACCAGCGGCCACCACGTGGAGGTTTGATCGCGCTTCCACCAGTCAGAGATAGTTGCGGCCACATGCATTTCTGAGGCATTCTGTGTTATTCGCCCTACTCTGCTGATGGCTGACCGCCATATGTGTATGTGTATTATAAATTAACGATTTTAACTTAACTTAGAACTACTCGGCTAACACTTTATTATAACGTTTACTAATAAATCGTGTTCATTTTACATTTCATTTAATTAAAGTTTTTTTATAACCGATAATTTGGTTTTTTTTTATGTTTTCTTCACAATTTTTTCATCACATAAGTCATCTTCTTTTTTAATTAATTTTTACCATTGAGTATCATTTTAAAACTTTCTATATGCGCCTTCGAAAATCCTGCCCTATAACTGACGACATTCGCACAGTCTAAATGTTAAGCTTTCCGAACAAGAACTCGATCAGTCATATATACAGCATTATTTTTAGTATTTAAAGAGCAACTCAATTACATTAGCAAAAAACTAATAAACGAATGAAAATACAACACTGTCACCAGAACACAACAACAATTAAATACTAAAACTAAACTAAGATTACTCAATCGACCCAACCAACTAAATAAACTAAAAAAACGAAGTAACAAAATATAAATAATTAATTTTGCTTAATTAAAATGAAGAGCATTTAAAATAAAATAAAAAAAAAACATCAAAATATCAAACGCACACTAAACGCACCCTGTAAATTAGTTAATTATTTTATATATTTTGGTTTACAGTCTATTTGTCTATCAATTGTAAATCTTGTGTGATAGATAAAATCAGAATTTTCTTTGAATATGAAACCAACCGCAACAACAAAACAAAAAAAAAAAACAAAAAAAGAATCGATCCCAAGAAAAAAAAATTAAATCCATGAACCAAATGGCCATTGTGAACCCTGAACATGAATCGCAACGCTAATGTTTATCAAAATAATTATAATAACAATTAGAATTTAACTACCTACTACCACTATTACCAACTTAAATATTATAATTACATGAACATTAGATATATATCAAAAATAATTCTTCCACCTTCTATTTATCCCCAAAACCATAATTATGTTCCCCGAACTCACTCAGCTGACACCTCCCTTAGAATTAAATGTAGGTTTTTTTAGGTTTTTGTCAAATTTGTATACAAAAAGTAAGGTGCTAAATAAATAGATTTATTAACCTTAGTTCTGCTGGCAGCAAAATAGGAAACGAGAAACATTGTTTCGAAATTGTTACCTTAACGTTTCTTAAATCTTTTGGATATATAAAGGTACAATCAATTACGTTCGAATCGCGTCCACATGAAAACATTTAAGACCATTTGTTGGTCTTCTAATTGCGTTCTAAATGTTTTTCAATAATTGTCTATCAAATATTTTGAGAGTATCCCAATAATTAATGGTTTCCAACAAGTTATCGTTTGTTTTGAATAACACGCATTCAAATCTGTTGAAGCCTTCTCAATGGCACCCCACGTTCGAACCGTTCTACCCATTTTTAAAAGTTGATCTTGAATGTTTGGTAATATAATCCATCTAGAACTGTCCGAATTCCATTCAAGAGGCCGTCTCAGCTATGTTGTTATATCGTTGTTGTAGAAAAGGTGACTAAGCTATTGCAACATTTACGAAATTGGACCGAAGTTTGGTCTTCACTTACTTACAAATGCATGCAAGTACAAGTATTTCTTCCTCTTGTGCCTGCCATCGTATATCAGGTCATCCTCTAGGGCATTATACCTTTGGGAGGAATGCAAAGACTCTGCGGTCGGTCGAATATCTTGCAAAGTTGGGACTTCACTTACATGCACGAAGGATTTCCTCCACTTCTGCATGATATCTAATATGAGATCATACGTAGTCTGTTGCGTTATAGCTGTGGGCTGAATTCGAAGACCCTGCCAAATATCTTTCGAAGTTGGGCCTTCACTTAAATGCACAGAGGATTTCCTCCACTTTTACGTGCCATCTAATGGTAAGTCATCCTCTACTGTGTTAAACCTAGCTGGGCTGAATTCGAAGACTCTGAGGTCGGCCAAATATCTTTCGAAGTTAGACCTTCACTAACATGCTCAGAGGATTCCCTCCACTTGTACGTGCCATCTAATGGTAAGTCATCTTCTACTGTGTTAAACCTCTAGGCTGGGTTCGAAGGCTCTGCGTTCGGCCGAATATCTTGCGAAGTAATTATCCGCTCGAAACGTGGGCGCCGTGGCTCAGTGGATAGGAGCATGGACTACTGAGCAGGAGGTTCGTGGTTCGAATCGAATTAAATTGTAGGTCCCTCCATGCATATGCATGCAATATGCATGCTCAACACAAATGGTTGCGAGAAGCCAGGCCTTGGACCGCGCCGGTATTATATCCGCTCGAAGTACCCAAGCATAACTTTATCTACCTTCGATAAAGTCCATGTGCCAGCGCTGTAAAGCAGGACTGGAACGATGAGGCTTAGTTAGCAATTTGACAAACGGTTTGTTTCTCTACTCTTTTTTAGATTTCTTAACAAAAAGAAACAACGATTAGTTAGAGTAATGCCTCGCTTGATTTTTATCGACAGTTTAATGGAGCGAGGTAGGTAGAGTCTCGCCTCAAAGTTATAGCTGTTCACTTCGACAATGTTGGGTGTGCCTTCCTTTTTGACAACCGCCTCCTTTTCACTGCTTCTATTTCTATGCTGGTAAATGAAAGGGTAACATCTCGCTAATGAAGTTGTTAATATATGCCTTCAGTTGCACAGGCTTGTAGGGAATTATATCTCTATCGTGGAAATAAAAGTCTACCATCTATATCTATCATGCAAGGTTTCGGTTAAAGTTTTTTAATGACTGGCGTGAAGATCACTCGAGAAACATTTTATAAAAATTTGTGAAACATTCAAGAAACATTAAAGAAACATTTGAAAAACATTACCGAAACATTTTCGAAACAATTTTAAAAAAAATTTAGTCACAATTTTGAAATTTCAAGAAACATTTGGAAACATTTTCGAAAAAATTTCAAAAAAAATCTAAGCATCATTTCGAAATTTCAAGAAATATTTGAAAACATTTTCGAAACAATTTCGAAAAAATTTAGACACAATTTCGAAATTTCAAGAAACATTTGGAAACTTTTTCGAAAAAATTAAGCAAATTTTCGAAATTTCAAGAAACATTTGGAAACAATTTCGAAAAAAATAGGCATAATTTCGAAATTTCAAGAAACATTTGGGAACATTTTTCCAATGACTTTAGTTTTTCATTTAATTTACCAAAAGGAAGATATTCTTATATGCCACCATTTTGCAGCCAGTTTTTATTTTTTATTATTATTTTTTTGTATATTTAGAAGTAATTAATAAAACATTACATATACGTATAGGTAAAAATTCATTGCAAAACAAAATGCAAGATCAAATTGAACATATGAAACTATGAACAAAGCCACAATTCTAAATTTAAATTTAAATTACAACAACAGTGAGACAACAGCAAACTAAAGGCGCATTAATTTGTTGTTTGATTTGCTGTTGTTCATGGGAATGTAACATTTTCTACGCACAGTAAACTAAATAATAACAATTATTAATGAATAGTTGAACAAACATAGAACTAACTTTTACATGAATCCAAATTATCATAGAGGCTCACCATCATGCAAAGCGGAGAACACAACCAAACAGGTAATAGCTACAATATGCTTACTAATTTGAAACTATAAACTAAGAGTGATTGATAAAAAATAACAACAAGAGAATTAGATTTGTTTTTTAAATATAAATAGGGCAAGTATATAGGAATTAAGTCGTCGATCCATGTCGAATCATTTCAATCAATTTTGCATCTTAGAATTAACATACAATTTAGCATAGAACAAATGTGAGTGAAAGAATAAAATACAAAAATTCTTGCTAGCATTTAAATTGAAAGAACAAAAAATGTAAAAAATAAATTGAATCACACACTTTTTCCTCATCTAGTTGCATTACGAATGAAATGAAACTAAAATGACTTAACATAAAGATAAGATAGCAAAACAAAACCACAACTGATATCGTAACTAATTAGTGAAAAATTAATGAAAACAACAAAATAAAACAAGAACTTTTAAATATTCTAAAAAAATATTTAACAATAAAATTTCAAAGCAAAATCAGCAAAAGACTCTCTCTATCTCTCGCTATCTTTCTCCACTCCATTCTCTATTCGAATAATAAATAATAATAAAAAATGATTACTATAATTATTAATTATATTTAAAGTCGTAATTAATATTTACCCACTGATGGAAGAAACAAACAAAAACTAAGAACTGTGAATTTTTATTCACAATTTAATTACATAAAACAAAATAAAATTCGTACGAAGCCGAATCGAATTCAAATAACTGACATGCCACACTACACTACAAACATACACAAATAACACGATGATTCAAATAAAAATAAAGTTTTTCGAAATATTTTTAAAAACAAAAAGAAATTTCGTCTTTTTTCAAACTTAAGTTTTTTTTTAAATATTTTTTCTGAAAAAATACAGCAAAATTATTTTTATTTACTTAGTTATTACATATTTTTTCGTCTACAATAACTAGCTGTTTTTTTTACTTTAATATTATATTAAATTGCGTCAAAATTAAGGTATGATATAATTTATGTATGAAGTTTCCTTGCGATTATAAATAGGAGATCGAGACAATTAAACTCACCCACGATCAATAACTGATTGTCCGAAAATTCTACATCATTGTCAGCAAACGTCATTTAAAATGACCTGCCGAACTGTTAATATAAATAACATTCATATAAAAAAATTTTTTGCGAATTTAAATTTATTTGCATTCGTTACATCGTATAGTCTTGGGGGATATATCATTTTAATTTTTCTCTATCAGGATGATAGCAAAATACTGTTTTATCTAAATTATATACTTTTTTTGTCAGTTAAGTAAAATTTTAAAAATTGCATTTTATTACAAACTTTTTGGGATTAAATTCTAATTTGCAACAGTCAATACATTTCGTTGCATACTTTAAGGGTTAAATTCTTTAATAAATATTGCAACAATCATTCCATCTTATTGTATACTGCAAATGTTTTGTCAATTAATATATATTGTACTAACCATTCCATACAATTCTATAACTCAATGGTTAAAACCTTTAATAGATATTGCAAAAATCATTACAAATCATTGTATACTTTAAGGGTTAAATGTTGAAATAACCATTACATTTCATTTTGTACTTTTAAGAGCTTTAGCTTTGGGATATATTTCCATTTATTCGGCGTATCATACATGTTCTCTGAATTATCTCTCTTAATTAACAGTTTTTTAATCTGTTATATTCCTCATCATTGTTATATTTGGCTCTATAACCGGTAACCGGTCCTGGCCTCCCACAAAAAATCTTTCCACCGGTCTCGATTTCGACCCGATGTCATCCAGTTTGTAATCCCTAAACTCTGGGCGTCCTGGTCTAAGCCATTCTTCCAGCGAAGGCTTGTCTTGTTCCATAAATCTTTGTTGGCTTTAAGCAACCGTGCGCGTATTTCTGGTTCCATGCTGTTATCGGCTGCTACAGTTGACCCGAGATAGTTAATGGATGGCACTACTTCGAATTCACGTTCCATTATTTGAATTGAGGGACCAATGTTGGATTTTCTACTCGCACATGTGGCCACCATGTACTTTGCTTTTGCTCTCATTTATGTGCAGACCCAGATTTCGTGCCGCCTGCTCGATCTGGATGAAAGGTCCCTGTACAGCTCTTGGGCTTCTTCCAACGATGTCAATATCGTCTGCGTCCTTCCGATGTCTGCGACTACTGCCTAAGATGGGGTCAGCAGTACTACCTAATGACAGTATCCTTAAGGTGTGTCCGTTTCTTTTCTACGCCCGGCATTTCAGCCCCAGGACTTACCCTGCATTAAGGGCGAGTCCTTTTGCTTGACCGTAGTTGTTTCTGGTCTATCAACACATGGTCTATCTGGTTGCGAGTGACTCCATCAGAAGATACACAGGTGGCTTTGTGGATATTTTTACGCGCAAACCTAGTACTCGCAACGAGCAAATTATTGCTTGCTGCCATCTCAATGACTCGTTGTCCATTCTCATTAGTGTTCTCGTGTAAGTTATGAGTGCCAATGTACTGCCTGAATACTGGCTCCATACCAATTTTGGCATTCATATCCCCCAGAATGATTTTTACGTTATACTGAGGATAGGCAGGACAGTGTATCGGCTAGCTGCTGTGCAGCTCGAGCTCTTTACAGTAAGCTTACGTTCCATGAGAAATTAAATCGTTTAGCCGTTTTCGTTGCCGTGTTTGTCGTCGTTCATCAGTGTATCCGAGGCTGATTTGGGGTTCCGTTATTTGGTATTTTTACGGGCGAGGCTATTAGCCTGCGCCTATCTTACTTTTAAGGGACTAGCCCGATCATTTTGCTTTTCCTGTACTGGAGGAAAATTACCAACGGCCACCACGTGATGGTTTGATCGCACTTCCACCAGTCAGAGATAGTTGCGGTCACATGCATTTCTAAAGCATTCTGTATTATTCGCCCTAATCTGCTGATGGCTGACCGCCTGTTATATTCCTACCGTTAGTAAATTTGGTCAACCTTTCGGTAACCGACTACCAATTTTCTCGGAAAATCCTAAATGACTGCCAATAAAGATTTTTGTGGAGAAAGTTCTATTCGCGATCATGAAGTGAACACCGCCAACAGAGGCCATAATTTCACGGTCTTCTTCGGACACGGATTTGTCAACATCAATCAACGTCCATCTAAAGAGATGTACCAGAATTGACTGAATGGTTTGAGCAGGACGCATCTAACATCCCATACCGATCTTTGGTTCACGACAACCGGTTGGGTCATGCAACTCCACATAAAGCACATCAGGAAGGACACTGACATACCAAAGAAATTGGTAACAATAGTGGCGGCTGATGTACCAATGCTAGTGCTCTACCCGCATTTGGGTAGTAAACCACCAGCCACTACGTAGGTCAAACCAGAACTATACTGGGTCCTCAACCAAAAGTTCAAACAGACTCAGCTAACCTCCAATGAGGTCAACCTCATCCGTTGGCATAAACTAACTCCCGGTACTACCGGCTCGAACTTGGTGAGATCTAACATCAAAGGCCTCAGCTCGTTCAGTATGAGTGCGTGGGCGAAGCAAAGCTAACCCTGGCAGTACATCATCGGGAACCTCGAACCCAATCATTTGTCACTAGGATAGCATGCTATCTTAGGCCGCCTAGAATAGAACACATCACGGGTCCTGTAGTTGTACGACTAAATACGAAGACAGTGCCCATTTTAGACATTTTAAGTATGTACTAGCAGTCTTGTCCTATTTATCTGCCGAGTTTACCAATTATCAAACCCATCGATGAAGTAAGATACAGTGGTCCACTTGGGGAACATCTATTCGCATGGATCAGTGGGATCAGTCTATGCATCCCTTGACAGAAAACAAATTTGTTGCACTACATAAATGGAAGGCATTTGTCAGAGTTTGGACTCTAGTTCTGTTATAGAAAATAAAATGTGCGCTTTGGAAGTCAGCCATCTTTAATTGGATAAGGTACTACATTTCTATCTACATAGGTGGTTTTGCAGCCAATAAGTGCAATTAGAAAACAATTTTGATTTATGTTTTATGTCTTTTTTAGTCCTATGTATGGTAAGCTATTGATTATGCGCTATTGATTAAAAACTAAGTTCTTATGTATTATAAGTAACCCACTCTTAGCAATCATCATCAAGCCTATAAAAAATCGATCACTTGCTTAAAAAGAGGTATTCAAAATGTAATTTCACCATATCAACCTTGTCAATTTTCATAATTCCATCATAATTTCTCTTCATTATTTTATGATTTGCATTAACAGAATTTTTTAATACATTACTTTTTTGCATAACCATTTCAGTAGAGACCAATAAGTACTCGTAGATTTCATTAATTAAATTAATGAATAAATACATTATTATCTCATATTCATTTACTTTATCTTCGCAACCATGTCCTACCCTGTGACCTGCGTGTGTTCATTTATATTTAATCAATGTATATGTATATGAAACAAAATTTATTTATAACACAATTTTTTTAAACAAAATGCTTCTATCTATTTATATGAAAAATCTAAAGACATAAAATAGCAATGGTTCAAAGTTCAAACTGACTGAATTAACCCAACCAATCCAATACCCAATATCAATCGAAACTTATATTCAAAGTAGTAAAATTTTTTTTGAAAAGAAATTTTTTTTAAAAAAAAATTGCCACTCACAGCTCAATTGAAACATTCACTCCGCCAGACGGAGGGAGGTGTAACAAATGGGCTCAACTAAAATATTATATTTATCAAAATTTTTTACTGAATTTGGAATAAATGAAAAATATCAAATAAAGAAAATTTTACGCAAAATTCTGATGTTGCGCAGTTTGTCAACGTTCAAAAAAAAAAAAAAAAAAACTTTTACCCAAAGTGACAAATCTAGAAATAAACACAAATACGATCGAGTCAACGCGACCTCATTGGATGACGACAGGATATGCAGGGGTGCTGCTCCAGGAGATGGTTGCCGGTCATTTACGTATGTATACTGTAAAAAACATTAACATTAAGATTAAGAATAATAATTTTTAATTTTTTGAAAAAGTTCAAAGAATAATCTTTTAGTATTAAGAGTAGTTTTAGAAATAATGTAATAAGACAATCTTAAGGGCATTTGCATTGATTTCTTCACTTTTTACTAAAACTAAAACCTCCCATTAACAGTTATAATACAATTTGGAAAACAATTCCATTACATTTCTAAAATATGCAAGAAGCATTCTTTATTTTTATTTTATCTCTAACGCAATGCGACTTTTAAATAAGAAGTTATGCCAGAAATATTAATGTTATTTGAATGATAACTACAATTTTTATCTGCTCTGTTTAGTTAATCCCAGTGCATGTTGTAAATAATATTTTTTATTCCATATATTGTCAACTATTTGAATTATATATATAATTAATTAAATGTATATATGTTTTTATTTTTTCAAACAAAAACCGCAAGCCAAAAATTGTGTTGGGCTTGTCTGGCCCCACGTCAATGGTAAGTTAATTTCTGTAATTTGTTTTTGGGACATGTGACAGATACATTTCTAAAACTCAATTTTTATCTTAAAAGAATAAACTATCAAATTAAATTAAATTATTTGATAAAATTATGAAACAAAAGAAATCGGAATATAATATTTGTTATATTTAATCTTGGTAGCTTTTTATAGACTTTATTGCAAAATAAAAAATTATAATTTAATTATTTCCAATATTTCGGTCTTTCGGACCATTATCATTATCATTTTTTTTCCTTGATAATGGTCCGAAAGACCAAAATAATGGAAATAATTAAATTATAATTTTTCATTTTAAAATAAAATCTATAAAAAGCTAGCAAAATTAAATAAAATATTATTAAAGACTTTAGATATTAATAATAATCAGTATACATAATCAGTTGTACAAGAATTATCTAACAATACCAGACAACGAACGTTGTCACTTTTTTTTATTTAATACTTTATAGTATTATATAATAAATAATTCTTTAATTACTTTTTCAAATCGCTTCCCAAAAATGGACGCTGCAAGAACTGGAAGGAAATACGGGTGAAACTATAGTGATGCAACTTTCATGAAGAGAGATGACTTGATCCTGTTACGGCGTTTGCAATAAATAAACATAAAAATAGAATTAAGCCAATTTTGTAAATCAGTCTTTGTTGATAAAAACCGAGAATTTATACAATTATACAAATTATATACAAATTATTACCAATTATACAAATAAGAAAATTTATTTAAAAACGAACAAACATAACAGAATTATTGTAATTATTGATCAGACAGAAAGTAATTTTCTTATTAATAACAAGTAACTCTGAAAAACTCGTAAATTAGTTCCTGAACTACAAATTCATTACGATTATACGATCACAAAGTCAATAACAGGTACTTTGGACTTATAAGCCAATTGACTTCTGTTAAGTCTCTGTCGAACAAAAAACAAAGTTTATACTTTCACAAATTAATATATTTAGTGCAAGTCTGAGCTTCTCTAAAACGCACAAGAAATAAGCATAAAATCTAACAGACAAATCAAAAATGAGTAGTGGTATGGCAACGACCAATTCTGATATAGGGGATACGGTTAAAGTTTCCAGGAAGAAAGCCACAAAACAACGATAATTTTGTTCTTTCTTTCTTTATTGGAAGCCATGTGAAAATTTAAGCACTTCATATACTCGAGCTGCACAGCACAGCTGCTAGCCGATACCCTGTCCAAATATAATGCTGACATAACTGCAATGCAGGAGATGCGGTGGACGGGGAATGATGTCTTACAAAAATCAGAATATGACATAATGTGTTGATAGACCGCCGCCAGAACCCGAACCTGATGACGGTACGAACGTACCGAGGTGCCAACGTCAACTTGGACCACTATCTTGTTGGTATGGTGCTCCGAGCGCTGATTGCATCATCAAGAAAGACAACATCCGCGATTCAGATTCGAGTCAACACGGCTGCCGTTCGCAACGAAAAGACCAGAAACAACTACGGTTAAGCGATATGACTCGCCCTAAATGCAGGAAGAGTAAGTCCTGTGGCTGTGATGGCGGGCGTAGAAGAGGAATGGATACGTCTTAAGAATACTGTCATTAGTACTGCTGACTCCATCTTAGGCAGTAATCTTAGAGATCAGAACGACTGGTTCAATGACGAATGTTAGCTAGCAACTGAACGTAAGAATGTTGCTTATCGAGCACTGCAATAATCGCATAGAACGCGGGCACGCGAAGATGAATATAAAGAGCTCAGAAACAGCGAAAGAAAGCAGACTGGAAAAAAAATCTCGTCCGGAAACTAGAACAGTACAGCGAGCGAGGACCGCACCAGGCGCGTCTGAGGTATGACGCAATATACACCGCAGTGCACATACTGCAAAGACAAAGAGGGTAATCTGATCGCCGAACTCAAAGGCATCTTAGAGCGATGGGAAGAGCACTTTCAATCTGATTGTATCCCAGCGGAGCTGATTAAAACAGGAGGCCCCGCAATACACCAAGCAATTCATGAACTAATAGTGCAAGTATGGGAGGAAGAAGCGATGCCAGAAGACTGGCGAAGAGGCATCCTATGCCCCATACATAAGAAAGGAGATAATTATCACAATCTGCAGCAATTATCGTGGTATACCGTCGTTGAGTACCGCGTATAAGATATCCTTCAAGACAGGATAGCCTCATACGGTAAGTCACCATTGGTCCATACCAGTGTGGCTTCATCCCAGGCAAATCGACAACTGATCAGATTTACACCCTTAGGCAGGTGATGGAAGAATGTCTGGAGTTTCAAAACTCACTACACCATCTTTTTATAGACTTTAAAGCCGCCTCTGATAGCAAAGCCAGAGTAGAACTTTATAAAGTCATGAGAGAATTCGGCATTCCAAATAAACTGACACGACTATGTAGTTTGACCGTGACCAATGTCATAAGCCAAGTAAACATATCCGGAACACTGTCAAGCCCGTTCAACATCTATAACGGGCTCCGACATGGGGATGGACTGGCTTGCGTCCTCTTCAACCTGGCGTTGGAGAAAGTGATCCGAGACTCTGACGTAACGGCGAGAGGAACAATCCTCTATAAGTCTATTCAGATACTGGCAGACGCAGAAGATATTGACACTGTTGGTAGAAACCGAAGAGCTGTACATGAAGTTTTCATCCAGATCGGCAGGCAGGCGGCACGAAATCTTACGCTACACATAAATGAGAGCAAAAAAAGTACATGGTGGCTACGTCTGCGTGTAGAAGATACAACATCAATATCAATTCAAATAGTGGAGCGCGAACTTGAAGTAGTGCAATCCTTAACCTATCTCGGGTCAACTGTAGCAGCCGATAACAGCATGGAACCAGAAATAGGCGCACGGTTGCCAACAAAAACTACTATAGTCTGTCAAGGCTCTTCAAACCCAGGAACTTAGCCATAATATCCTAGCTTCCGGTATAAAAGACAAAAGACCAGTACTTACATATGGATCCGAGACTTGGGTCCTTAGTAAAAAGCATTCTGACCTCGTAGCCGCGTTCGAGAGAAAAGTCTCACGGATAATTGTTGGCCCCGTATGTGAGGAAGGACGACTGCGGAGGCTCTATAATGATGAGATATACGAACGTTACCGCGATGTCAACATCGTGAAGAGAATTAAGCTCGGTAGGCTCCGGTGGGCAGGACACCTAGCTCGCATGAGCGAATATGATCCTGCTTCGGAAAGTCATTTGCGGTAGGACTTATGGAACACGACAGCGAGGCCGGCCAACCCTACGCTGGAAGGATGGCGTAGACCAGGACACACAGAGTTTAGGAATTCCATACTGGATAAAATCGGCTCGAAATCGGGACCGGTGGAGAGATTTTTTGCGGGAGGCCAGTACCGGACAGCGGTTGTAGAGCCAAATATGATGATGTGAATATCAATATCATTCAATGACTTTTTCATTCAAATTTAGTAATCAAATACTTCTGAAGATTGATATTTAATGAAAACTAGCGGAAATACCCAGCGTTGTCCGACTGCCCAAGCCACACTGTCCCCATCACACTACCTCCCTCACACAACAAAAATTACCCATTTATTTTAAGAATATCACCTACGAAAGGATTTTATCTATGATTGAATGTGTACACAAGTTTACTACTGTTTGCCATGTTAAGGTGTAAGGTAATTATGACGGCAGCCCGTTTATCATATAAGTATCCTCATAAAATTCGGTATTCAATGTTAAACGTTAAAACGTAGTTAACACTTAATTAGGTCGAGAAAAATGCAAATAAATTAAGATATTCGAAACTTCAATACAAAAAATGTCTTCTTTCAGCTGGATAGATGTTCCAACAATAATTTAAAGGGGAAACAAAAATGAAACCAGAGCAACTACATAGACCTGTTAAGCCTGCTAAATATTCAACAAACTTCAAGGCCATCGATATCCTTTCAAAATAGTTTTATATGTAAATAGAGTTCTAATAGTCTGCGAGTGCAAATCACAAATTTAAGTCAACCTTATTCTGCACGTTTCGTGTAAAGCTAAATCCTTAAAATACAGGTACAATAATTTCTAAGCAAAACACTGTTGCGTGACTCACAATCGTTTTTAATCGTATTTAACAGGGTCATCATTCACAGACCATTTTTAGCTTTTTGCACTTGGTCACAGCTTAGAATAACTGCTAGGGCAGCGTTTTTTTGTGCCATTCCAACCTGAAAAAGCAGACAGCACCGAGACATACTCGTATGTTTAAGGAAAGTCTCCACCATATCAATGGTAACAATAAACGAGAAAACAGCATAGCATTTCCTAGTAATGTGAATACCCAACAAGACACTAAAGGTTGGTAATACATATTTATCAGATTGTGGGGTTTTCCCCAGAAAGAGTATTCGAGCTAATGGTAATTTTTAATTGACTTGGTATTTCATTTACTAAAACACCTTCTAATATGTAAAAATAGATTAAAGCTACGAGTATAATCGATGTATGTTTTGCAGATTTTGTCAGCAATGCAATGATTTTCTTCTTCTCATAAAAAATTCTCACTTTAGTATTTTACGTTCTATTTTAAAAAAAAAAAGTATTACTGCAGTACTTTTTGCAATCCTCCGATCTTCCGAATCAAGTTCCACTTCTGTATGTTATAGCAGTTTTGACATTACTATGCAATACCTCTTGGAGTACGTGACACGCGTCACGCCATCGCAAGCCAAGTGTTAAAACAAGTATTTAAAAAAAAATTACACGCGGCACACGCGAAGCGCCACGCGTCAAGCGTCACGCCATCGCAAGCCAAGTGTTAAAACAAGTATTTAAAAAAAAATTACACGCGGCACACGCGAAGCGCGATACGTGACACGCGCCACGTCCACCCCAAGCTAAGTTTTAAAACGAGTATTTAAAAAAAACGCGCCACACGCGATACGTGACATGCGTCACGTCACCGCTAGCCAAGTTTTAAAACAAGTATTTAAAAAAAAATACATGCGCCACACGTGACAGGCGACACAGGCTACGCGCGACACGTGACACGCGTCACGTCACCACAAGCCAAGTTTTAAAAAGGTATTTTAAAAAAAATACACGCGCCACACGCGACGCGCGAAACATGACACGCGTCACGTCATAGCAAGCCAAGTTTTAAAACAAGTATTAAATTAAAAAGTCGATTGCGCTTCATACTGATTCAACAGTAGGAGTGGGATTGTTTAGATCCTTGTGGTATCACAACGGGCCTTCATGGTCGCGTCGGTCTTGACTGACTCTTCAACCTAACCTAACCTACATAATTTGACAATAGATGGCATATAAATACAGCAAATAATTTTGTGAACATAGCATCTGTCCATAAGCGTAAGCCATCTAGGTATTTATTATCTTTAGTTGTATTGCATAGCGGTCTGTGCAATAGAAGTTATAACAGTTATATCTGTTTATAAGAGTTATTGGCTATAACAGTGTGGTATAATATTGTGTTGATTTCATCGACAAAATAGATTATTAGTTTTCTACATTTCATTTTTATGCAGTTATTGTATTTATATCAGTTCTTGCAGTTGTTATAATAATAAAAATAAAATAAAATAATTGAGAATAAAGCAGTTTGTGCAATAGCAGTTATAAAAGTTTCGTCAGTTTCTATAAAGTAATATAATATAAATATAATAATCTAAAGTATGGTTTAAAAGTTATTAAAGTTATATCAGTCAGTTATCTATGGTGTAATAACCTTCAACGCACTTATAACAGTCTTTGTAGTTACAACATTTACAACAGTTTATGCAAGTATGGCTGCTATATAAGTTCTCATGTTTTGTAAATCTTTAAAGTTTTCAAATTCAAAAAGCTCGGTTTAACCAACAGTTACTATTTGAAGATACTAAATATCAAGAAGCTGATACAGCCGACCGATACAGCGGACACACTGACTTTCACTTGAATACCGACATAGACGAAACTACAATATCCTTATATTGAACTTGAAATCCAGCGCCTACATGTGGGTAATTTTGGTTTTTTATTTTTGCACAAAAACACCAACCAATAGTGAGAGGCAGAATTAAAAAAAAAACATAAAATGGGGGATTTTCCGCCCGTTTTTTTTTAAAGTTCAATATTAATGACTATCATTTTACAGGCAACACACAATGTTTCGCCCTCTCGCCAGTACTTTGCATGTACTGGTACTTTTTGTTAATGCTCCTTTTGTTAAATTAGTGTTTATCGTTTGCTGTTTGTTGCCTGGACGTTGGACAATTGCGCGACAGCGTTACGAGTAAATGTGTCGCGTCGACGCAATCGCTGAAGGTTCTTCACATGCGATATTTTTAGCCAACGAAAATTCTGCATCGCGATACAAAATAATCGCATAAGCGAAATACTGAACCGATACTGTATGCTGTTCGATGCAATAAAATTCAATCCAAATCCGACGACACCTTTCAACTTATGTCGTTTTTGTTGTTTTTTGTTTTTTGGTGTCTTTATCGATAAACGGCGGCACCGCGACTAACAAAAATGCCATTGAGAAGAGCGCCGCTCGAGTTCTTCAATGTTTTGGTTTTTTTTGTCATCTGTTTGTGTTGTCTGGTCGCCGATTTGTTTTGCTATGCTTTCTCAACAGCAAATTGGACCTGATTGTGTAATACAAGTGAGTGCTTTCTGTTAGTAATAGTTAAGCGGTATTTTCATGTGTTTTGTCGATGCCCTTTCGGTCGATTGCTATCAGTAGTCCTCCCATTGAGGGTCAGGTGTGTGCGTTGGTTATTTTCGCCGCATCATCGTCATGAGTGACGAGGAGATACCGCCTCTGTGAAGGGAAGTTCACCTCTCTTACGAGGAATATTTTACGTTTGAGCTTTTTTAGTTGGACATAATAGTGAGCGACGGAGTGACAGTGGTACATACAATTCGTTTCGTCCGACTCCTCTAGAATCTAGAAATCAATTTTCGAATTTCAAACCGTTTCGAAGTTTCGTTTTGTTTTCTATTTATTCGCCTTCGTGGTGGCATTTTGTGCGATTTTTAAAATGCCATGTGATAATTAACACAAAAATAGTTTTTATCGTTTTGTTTACCTTTTTACCAATACATAGTGAGAGCAAAAGAATTGTGCGGTTTTTTAAATATTGATTCGTTATTCAATCGATAAACATTTTAGAGATTTTCTTCCCCACCACAATAGATTCTTCCTGCTGTTCCCTACTTAAATATGACAGCATGTAGAAGATTTCCATTGATTTGCTCGCTTCAATTTGTCGGCTAAAAGGTAAGCTAAAAACCATACTATCAATACAAAAGGTCGAGATTCACTTAATCTGCTGCTGGTCTTGTGTTTCTGAATTTGGTGACATGGTTTTTGTACAGATTCTTTAAAAGATTTGAAAATAATAATAATTCTTTACCTCACAATTTAATAAGTTGTTGCTGACTGCAATGCAGATCTGTCCGCTTCTATTGAAATCCATTTAATTGTGACAACAGACCGCCTGATTAGCGATTAGTCCTTTGCACTTTTCGTTGCACACATTTCCAACAGACGCTAATTTGATGATCGTGACACTAATTTGCTGTTCGTATTAAAGACTACGAGTTATCACAAACATCTTCAACGTACACTTTGTAAACTACATTCACAGATAACTTATCTTCATGCTTTGACTTGGCTTTACCATCTCCCAACTATGTCAAAATTCGATTTTTTTTATTTTTAACTATCGGAAGTACCCAGCGTGTCCCGGCAACCCCCACCACACTAGTCCCAACCAAGTCACCACCAAGACCTTCCAAGACCCACTCCACGACCCACTTTAAGATACCCCAAAGCATATATATCACCTCCATCTATCAAAGGCACGGTCTTCGAGTCAATCTCATACAAACAATACCTAGCCACCCACCACGTCAACCCCCTCAACACCATCGCCCCATACAAACATCCAGCCCAACTGTCCCCGAAATATCACAAAGTTTCAGCATAAAGCATAGCATAAAGTTTCCCCGACGATTGGAAGAAGGAAATGATTGTCAAGCTCCCTAAAAAAGGTAGTCTTATGGAGTGCGAAAACTGGAGAGGCATTTGCGTTCTTCCTGCGGTTGCAAAGGTAATAGCCAAAGTAGTACTTGAGCGAGTTAAGGAACAAGCAGGTTTCCGCACTGGATCCTCCTATGTAGACCACATAAACACCCTGCGAATCATTATTGAACAGTACGTTGAATTCCGGTCACCGCTGCACCTGCTGTTCATCGATTTTGAGAAGGCGTTTGACAGTCTCAACAGACAGTTTATCTGGCTCGCCTTGGGCAGGAGAGGTATACCCGATAAACTAATAGCTATTATTAAAGAAACCTATGATGGCTCTAAATGTCATGTGCTGCATAGAGGAAAGCTGTCAGAGGAATTCGAGATCCTAAGTGGGGTACGATAAGGTTGCATTCTATCGCCTATACTTTTTTTGTTGGTGATTAGCGATGTACTTCGCGCAGCTTTATCTACTGGAAACTGAGGAATTCGTTGGACTCTTACATCTCAACTCAAACATCTGGACTACGCTGACGACGTTTGTTTACTCTCACACAGGATTATGGAGCTGCATCAAATGACAACAAATGTGGAAAGGGAGGCAAATGTTGCGGGTTTGAAGATTAATGCTGCCAAAACCAAAATCATCAACCTCGGCACTCACTCAGTAACTCAAGTTAACTGTGCTGGACAGCCGGTGGAAAGAGAGTAGAGAGTTTCCAATATCTTGGGAGTATTGTCTCGACCGAAGGTGGAACCGAACAGGACATTGTCAACCGAATCGGCAAAGCAAAATCAGTGTTTGGAATAATATCCATGATATGGCGAAGCAATGCGATCAGCTTAAACACCAAGCTGCGACTGTTCCGTCCAAATATTGAGTCTGTGCTGTTGTATGGGTGCAGCACTTGGAAAGTGACCGCTACTATCACAAAAAGATTACAAACGTTCGTAAATAGGTGCCTACGGAACATCTTAAGGGTTTTCTGGCCTAACCGTATCTCAAACGAACATCTTTACCAGAAAACGGGGCAGGAACCAATAGGCACAACCTTCCAACGACGGAAGTGGCAGTGGATTGGTCATACACTCCGAAAAGGTGACAGTTCCATAGCAAACTACGCAATGCAATGAAATCCGTTATCTCAGGATGGTAGAAGAACGGGTCGTCCGAGAATTACATTGCGCAGAACATTTGAGGAGGAATCACGGCAATTGGGGAAGACTTGGAGAGAGCTGAAGCTTATTGCCAGAAACCGCACACGATGGCGCGTAGGCGTAGTAGAGGCCCTAGGACCCACAAGGGGATATAGGACATAAAGAAGAAAGAATCATGCTCATGCTTAAAAATGTTCGTGTTCCTCATATAAATTTCCTTGGCAAATTGCGATATTTTTTTTTCTGTGCCAAAACACAGTTCAGTTGAACTAAGTAAACCTAACTGAAACTCATCACAGTCTACCGCCCATCACTATAGTGAAAACAATAAACTGATACAAAATCGACAAATATAAATAACTACATCTTCTAAATGAAAACAAACACTTCAGATATTGAATTAGAATAAGAATAACAACAATAACCCATTTGACCTACATTGGTTATCAGTCCTGACATCATCCTCGCACCATCTGCACTTTTACCACATACACTTTGCCGCAGGGAAGTAACTATAACAGTCAATAACATTCGAACCAAAAATAGTCATAAATATGAATATAAATGTGTGTATAACGTGCATATACGAAAATGTCTATTAAGTCTAGATACTCGTATATTTAATATTCCAATGAACTTGAAACTTTAGCGAAATTTTCTGTGATTCATACTTCGTCACATTACGTAGGAGAACTTGAAATTCCATTAACTTTTCTTCAGTTACAATGCTATAGGTATATGGTACTTTTGATTTTCAACAAAGCAGTGATAGTGATAGGTCTGGCCAGACCTCTATTTTTTTTCTTCAATATAATCGCCTAATAACATTAGTACGGTCAGCCATCAGCAGATTAGGAGGAATAACACAGAATGCTCTAGAATTGCAGGTGGCCGTAACTATCTCTGACTGGTGGAAGTGCGATCAAACCTCTACGTGATGGCCGCCGGTAATTTTCCTCCAATGGAGGAAAAGCGCAATGATCGGACTAGTCTCTTCAAAGTAAGGTTGGCGCGAGGCCAATAACCTGATGAACGACGATGACCAAAGCAACGAAAACGGCTAAACGATTTCTCATGGAACGTACGCTCACTGTATAGAGCTCGAGCTGCACAGCAGCTGGCCGATACTCTGTCTAAATATAAGGCTGACATAACAGCAATCCAGGAGATGCGGTGGACGGGGAATGGTGTCTTACAAAAATCAGCTTTAAAGCAATAAATGAACGGCTATCCACCCTTCGCGTGTGGGGCAGAATTAAAAACATAAGCCTTATAAACGTTCACGCACCTAAAGAGGATTCCCCAGATGATGAAAAAGAAGAATTCTTTGAATCATTCGAACTGGAACTCCATGCCTGCCCTCAGTACGACGTAAAAATCATGTTCTACTATAGGTAGGGAGCCAGTATTCAGGCAGTACATTGGCAGCCATAGCTTACACGAGAACACTAATGACAATGGACAACGAGTCATAGAGATGGCAGCAAGCAATAATTTGGTCGTTGCGAGTACAAGGTTTGCGCATAAAAATATCCACAAATCCACCTGGGTATCTCCTGATGGAGCCACTCGCAACCACATAGCCCACGTGTTAATACCCCGCCGCTAGAACCCGAAACGTCGAACATAAGAATGTTGCGTACCGAGCAATGCAACAATCTCATAGAACGCGAGCACGCGAAGATAAATATAAAGAACTCAGAAGATATGAAAAAACAGTTCACCGGCGAAAGAAAGTAGCCTGGGAAAAGAATCTCGTCCGGGAACTAGAACAGTACAGAGAGCGAGGACCGCACCAGGTGCGTAAGTTATACCAAAGAGTCCGCGGTATGACGCAATATACACCGCGTTGCACATACTGCAAAGACAAAGAGAGTAATCTGATCGCCGATCTCAAAGACATCTTAGAACGACGGAAAGAGCACTTTCATGAGTTGCTTAATGGCCAGCTAACTGGGGAAATGGAGAATCCACCAATGACCGAAGATCATACTATGCTGCCGCCACCAAGCCTAGACGAAGTTAGCAGAGCGATAAATCGACTTAAAACTAACAAGGCCCTGGGATCTGATGGGATCCCAACGGAAATGATGCAAAAAAAGGAATAATAGTGCATGTATGGCAGGAAGAATCTATGCCATAATACTGGCATAATTTTTAAATCAATTAATTATCTACGGCAGCATCTAATCTAATAATCTAATCTAGCTCAAATTTTAATGTTGCTATTCTTGTAAATACATCTATGTACTCTGTAAACAGAATACCACAAACAACAACAAAAGTCGTATCAACACCATGTGAGTCTGACTATTTCTTTGAACAGCAGCAAGTGAATAAGCAAACAAACAATAACAACAATGAAATCACTATAGGAACAAACATATGGCTCTCAGTTTGTACTACAAGCGCGTATCCCAGGTCTAAAAGTTCACTTGTCATATTTGAATCTGTGCTGTTGGCTAGAGCGACCCACCCAACCGACTCCACGCGCATATCGCTCCACTTCATACGATATGCCATATAGATAAACGAGTGACAAAACTTTTACCAGTGCTTCCAGGTAGAAGCGTACGTCCGTCTGACATTTAACATTAAACTAAGCAACGAGCACTCGCGCTCGTACGGTAACGTAACGCTTTCACCGTTGTATCGCTGGCTGTGACTTCGCGCGCCAGCAACTCCGAAACGATTGTGAGGTTTTATCCGACGACAGCTTTTGACTCGTGGTCGTTCAGCGCTTTCAACTTCACCCAGATGTGTGGTGATCAGTTAGTTTTTTTGCGGACACTAAGGAAAGCGGCCACGCTCGCTAGCCGAGCCGACCACCAAGCGGGAGTGGAGCACCTCGTTTGCTTGCGCTGTGTGCTTCCGTTGTTTCTATAGTTATAATTGCATTGCATGAAGGGTGCATCGTGTTAAACGGTTTTTTTGCTTCTTCTTCTTCTTGTTTTACAATTTAAAAGACAAAAGGTCCTGTTCTTCGGAAAAGGACAGTTCAATGTGGACTTTGGAGTGAATTAGTGGTGCAACGCTGAGTTAGTAACATAGAATTTTATTTCTTTAAAGTTGAAGCAGACGACCGAAGAAGAATTCTTAATTGAGTGCAGATTATAAAAAAATTATTTAATTAATTAACAGATAATTTTTCGAAACGATTACAAATTTAAATTGGATTTAGATAAAAGTCAAAAAATTATAAATAATCGAGTAAATTTTTCGCTTCAAGGACCCGCAAATGAAATCCAAATCTTTTGTCCAACTTCATTCCTGTCATTTTGGGACAGTGATTTTTGACCAAAAAACATATCTCAGAAATACTTTATAATGGCTTTGAAAAAATATTTTGGGACATTTGGGACAGTAAATAAATAATTGGCTTCACTTATTATTGTACTGGAATATCTTCAATTTAGCTTAGAAAACTTTATATTGTTCCGAAAAAGCTTATTAAGAGTTATTTTTATATATAATAATAAAATTCGGCGCGACAAACCATTGCGGTCCAAGGCCTAGCTTCTCGCGACCATTTGTGGTGCGCATGTATATTTTTGGACACAAATGGAAGGGACCTATAATTAAAGACCAGATCCGAACGGCGAATTAAGAAGTTTTATGTGACAAGTTATTACTCTCGGAACATTTGTCACCCATTCGCGAGTTATTGTAGTATATAAGTGTCCAAAATTTAGCTCAGAAATATTTCATACGGCTGTTAAAAATATTTAAGGATATTTTGTGACTAGAAATTTTTGTTTCCACTTTTAAAAACAATATTTTACTAAATAATTATTTGAATGTGTTTGTGGTTTTTTATAGTTCTTAATAATGTTGATCTGTTAATTTCTCTAGAGAAGTTTTGTACAGAAACTTTATGAGAACGATAGATATGTTGAGTTTATATTGTGAATATTATGGAATATTTTGTGATAATTTGGGACACTTTATTAAATTCTCCAGACAAGTTTTGTACAGAAACTTTATGAGAATGATAGATATGTTGAGTTTATATTGTGAACATTTTGGAATATTTTGTGACAATTTGGGACACTTTATACATTTCTAAATTTCAAATTTTTGAAGAAACTTTATGAGCATGATAGATATGTTGAGTATATATTGTGAAAACTTTGGAAATTTGGGACACTTTATTAAAAGAAAATATAGGATTAATTTCAAAATATTAGTTTTCTGGCACCCTTGTTAAATTTCTAAAAATTTAGGACAACGACAACGCATTCTCTTGTTCTTGTGATTGATAATTTGTTAGAATTTTTGAAAAATTATTTTTCTTCTTCTTCTTCGTCTTCGTAAGAATTCTTTCAAAACTTTTTCTTTTTAACCTTCTTCTTTCATAGGGTGTTATTAGATTGAATTGCTTAGGCTATTAACGCTGAATTTTTACATTTACCGTCGTCCATTTACTTAATAGCAACTACTGTTGTTAAACATCAAAAACTGAACATTCTCGAGTTTTTAAAAATAACTTTTCACCTGCCTGTCTAATGTCAAATAAAATGAACAACAATTTAAAGTAAAAACAACATATTTTTTTGTTCTTCCAATGATTTAAGAAGCAATTACCACAGTGATCACATTTAAATGTGACTGTGAGACGTCACATAATACCAATTCTTATCAAATGAGATAAAGAAATGTTCATTGCTGTTCCTAAAATTGTTGACTCAAATTTGAGAAAAATACAAATCTTGCAATCACTTAAGATTTTTTTCTTCTTTGGCTATAATTAGATGTTAATTTAACAAAATTACAGATTAAATTTTGGAAAAATAACTGTTCTTTTAAGTAGAAACACTCAAACATTAATTGAAGACAAAAACAAAGTGGTCGTTCCATCGAAAAACATAAACATTTGTGTCATAAGTATTAAAATTCCTGCAATCAAATAATATTAACAGCACTCGTGACCAAAACAACTAAGAAATACAAATATCAACAACATCTAGAGTTAGCATTGAAAATTAGCCATTTCAATGGATTTATTGTAGTCGTGAACCATTTTTGGCAATTCGCGAACAACAAACAAATACGCTGCGATCCATTAACGCAGTCAAAGATAACCAACAAAGAACACACCCACTCAGCAAGTTCTGTGAAAA
Source organism: Nephrocerus scutellatus (assembly GCA_947095585.1). Classification (NCBI taxonomy): domain Eukaryota; kingdom Metazoa; phylum Arthropoda; class Insecta; order Diptera; family Pipunculidae; genus Nephrocerus; species Nephrocerus scutellatus. Next base: position 99,892,998 of record OX352764.1, read on the forward strand.
AAAACATTCAAAACTTCTAGTTACTGTCAAGCATAAGGCGTTTCCCATCTTGCATTCTTCTTAATCAGCCGACTGACTGCCTAATCGATCTTCGTAGACCCACTGATCGAACCAAAGTCAATCAACAGTTAAACAGTTCACGTAAACCACCAGCTAGTCCGGCCAGCAGCACAACATCAGTCGGTCATGCATGATTTGAATATAACGATCATCGAGGAACGTGTCAATCGTGTAAACAAACAATTGTATCTATATTCGCGTAAACGTATCATAACAATTGAGGACGATCCATCAGTGGCAGTGGATCAACAACGTCCACACGCCAGCGGTGTTGGAGCAAAAGCAGAAGCTCGCAGCAGTTCTTCTTTATGTGACAACAATAGGCAAGTAGTTGTACAAAGATCGAATGATCGCAGTAGTAGCAGTGCCGCCCAACCACTGCCGTATTCACATGTGAAAGTTTGGACGACAAATTGCAACGAAAAACGAAAAAAACCAAAAGAAAAGTGTACGAGTACCGGCAATCGCAACTCAATATGATATTTAGCTGATCGTGATGACGATCTTGTTAAATTTAAATCGGATATAGATGATCGACTAAAAGTTGTAATTGATTTTTCTTAGTGCATTGTGCTATCGGATTGTTTGCTATTTTATTAACTAGGACGTTTAGTAGTTTTATCTTAAGTGTGATTGTACTACATATGATCATAGTGCCTCAGCTTTAGTTTTTCATATTAAGCACAAAACCAGGGAGCATCTACACAAGTATGAGAGTTGCAGGTAAGGTTTTAAAAAAAAAAATATTATAAAAATAATTTATCCATTTCATACTTTTTTGTTAAACCTTTTATTTAAGGCATTTATTTATGAAAATCTTAACTAAAAAGACAATGTGTCTTTCCGTTTTAAAATTGCGAATTACTTCATTGGGTTGTAAAAAATATTTAAGGTGATTTTTTGACAAATAATTGTTGTTTCCACTTTTAAAAAGAAAGTTTTGTAAATTATTAATATTTTTGTTAAAGAACAAAGTTATATATCTCTCTCTTTCCGTCTTCCTGATCCTGAAGTGTTTTCCCAGCGGAAATCATGGCTATTAAGAAAAACTTGTCTTGGCTGAAGACTAATGTCATATCTGTTAAGGATATCCACATTTTCTCGGATAGCCAGGCTGCGCTTAAGTCCATGAAATCAGTCTCCACAAATTCCATTCTGGCCCGGAATTGCCGATCATCTCTTGAGGAGATGGCGGAGCATTTCAACATCCACCTGTGCTGGATGCCGGGGCATAGAGACATTCCTGGAAATTGTATGGCTGATGAACTCGCCAAACATGAAACCACGCTACCCCTATTGCCTGAATATGGTTCACTAGGCATGCCGATCGCTACGTCCAAACTCATGTTTAAACGGGATGCTATAATAAAAACTAACTGTAGATGGTCAAACGGTACAACTTGCATAGCAACGAAGCAGATCTGGCCCAAGCAAGATCCGAAACGCTCCAAGTGTTTGATCTCTCAAAACAGACTGCACATTAGTGCCATTATAGGTGTCATAACTAGACACTGTCTCATAGGCAAGCATGCAGAAAGACTAGGAGTCACATCCAACGATTTCTGCAGAAGCTGCATTGCATGCAGGAGGAGGAGGAGGAAACAACTCTCCTTTACTACTTTGTACGTGCCCAGCCCTCTCGAATGGGCGGAAGCTCCATCTGGGAGCGTTCTTTTTCAACTTTCCACAAGTCTTGATTGGTGATAATGTGCGGCCAGTATCCTCCTTAAGCACTTGTTGACAAAGACTTGGAGGCGCGTCGCAATTGACTCTGTGACTTTCCACGTTTCGCAGCCATACAAGAGTAATGAGAGAACGTTAGATTTGAAGATAGTTAGCTTCAGATTCCGGGAGATGTGCGTGGAGTTCCAGATATTATTTAGCATACTATAGGAGTATCGCGCCTTGTTTACACGAGTGCACACATCCGTGTCAGCACCACCATTTTTTGACATTCAGCTGCCCAAATAACAAAACTTATCGACTTCCTCTTTCTGATGTCCGTCATTCGAGAGATCACATTTTCCACTAGCGTTAACGCAAAGTAGTTTTGTTTTTGAGACGTTATTTTTTAAACCCACTTTGTTAGCGTGGACTTCTAGTGAGTTTAATGTTCGCTCCATGTCATCTAGCGATTGTGACGTGGACGTGCCTGGCGAAATACAATTCAAAAAATTCTTAAAATTTTCTGTCCAGCGGGTTAATTGTTGTTCGTCCAGAAGGATCAAAGAGCCGTCTATTTCCTTAACAGGGGATTTGATGTCTTTTGAAGATAATTTCTTTTAAATGTTGCCCTCAACTGCGCCGTAATGCGGCCATCCGTAAACACCAATTTAGAATGACTCGCTCGAGGACTTCGGTCGGTATCTCGCGAATAACGTGAGTAATGTTGGCTTCCAATGCCTCAATCGTAGCTGGTTTATCCACAAAACATTTAGACTTTACATACCCCCACAAAAACAAAACAAGTCCAAAGTTGTGATATCACACGATCTTGGTAGCCAATCCACCGGTCCGAAACGAGAGATCAATTGCTCACCGAAACGAGGACGCCAGTAAATCCATTGTGTCATGGGCTGTATGGAATGTAGTGCCGTCTTGTTGGAACCAAATATCGTGGAGATCAGGGCCAGCATTAAAAAGTCGTTTATCATGGCGTGATAGCGTTCGCCATGCACTGTTACATTGGCGCCAGCCTCTTCTTTGAAGAAATGTGGTGGGCCGATGATTCCTCCAGCCCATAGGCCGCACCAAACAGTAGTTTTCAATGGATGTAATGGCAGTTCGTGAATGGCTTCGGGTTGCTCTTCAGCCCAAATACGGCAATTTTGCTTATTGACGAAGCCATTAAGACAAAAATGAGCCTCATCGCTGAACACCATAAGTTGGCCTGAGCGCGCGATGAACACTTTTCACAGAGCGTCGATTTTCGTAATACAATTGTACGATTTTTAAACGTCTTTGAGGCGTTAGTCTTTCCATGATGAAATGTCAATGAATACTGAGTAAAACTGTGTATTTAGTTTGACAGTAGTCACGCGTGACATGTCAAAGAAATCCGATTGGAAAAAGTACCTCCAATCTGATCACCCTTTATAAATGCAGACGTTGCTTTAATCGATCAACATAACAAGTTGTTCTCTTTAGAACACCGACAACCGGTACAACGCGATTTAAAATGTTGTTTCACTCTAACCAACGTATACTGATCGAAATCGAAAAATATTATTAGAAATTTGTGATGCTTGCTCTCTTCGCCATATTCTTGAGTAAGCGAAACCATACCCGTCGATTGCCCACAGCGCCGGCGGGTAGCAAAGTTACAGTGTCGGTAAACAAAACTATGCAAATAGAACACCAAATTGCACCGTACCTCTGATACAGTTTGCAAATGGAAAGTCAAACTTTAATCACGAAAGAAAATCTAAGCTCTACTCAGCAAAGGGAAAGAGACATAAGTTTCATATACATATTAATGGCATTTATTTGCCAATCTTATCTAAAGTTGTATGAATATGACGTGCTGTTTAGATATTTCTAATGTTATCCAATGCAATTTAGGCAAACTTATATGTTACCAATAATTGGGAGGAAAAATGCTTTTATTGTGTTCAAAAAAGAAGGATATGCTAGCTACCATAATCCTGGAAGCATGTGCTTTAACACTTAAATTAAAAAATTCAATTTCGCTTGTAAAAGGATTAACGATCTCTCTCTACATTATTTTGTATTATTTTTCGCGACCATGTTTACTCCCAAATGAAATAACTCAAAATGAACAAAATGCTTCCCAGTTCTCTAATGCAAAATCAGAAACCTTTTTGATTTTTCTTAAATCCTCGACAATCCTGTCCACGTGACACGTACAGACATATTTTCTCTAACACACATTATGATGATTGCTTTAATCGATTGATTGTGTAAGGAGCTGTAGATATTTAATTATTTCTGACATAGTGATAGTGCAGAATCCGCAATTAAAGTCTCTGCGCAGTCTCTGTAATCTAAAGTTCTGGATTGAAATGACATTTAGGCGTCGGTACCGAAGCTTTCACAACTTTGGGCAAAAGATAGACAAAATATAGAAAAAGGATATTTGCCATTGTCTTAAATCATTTATCGCCATCACATGATCCAAGTGTGTGCTAATTAAGGTAATTCCTTAGTTATTTTTGTATAATTCGCACATGAGAATATTGATTTGTACCGGAACAAGGTGCCATCGCGAACATTGAGGTAATAAGGACTGGAAAAGAAGCGAGGAAGAGTCTATGATTACGCATTTTGAGGACTTGTGGATTATATTTTCAATTGCTGTTGGACCATTAAATTATTAAAACCGAGCAGCTCTAGATTCAATATTCCATTGCCTCAATTGCCATAGTGTGTGCTTACAAGTAAGGATTTTTAGCTTATAATCGATCGTAGCAATTTTTATTTTCTTAACAAATAATTCACAGGTACGTAAGTAGCCGCTGATGATTTTGTCTTTTCTAATTATCACATTGATTATTTATCAAAAATACCCATTTTATTTGACTGTAAAATGCAACGTGCAATGTTATAATAATTGTTTATTAACAAAAAATGAAAGAATTCAGATAAAAAATATTTAATTCAGCAATTAGACATTTATCCAAAAGCTGTACGCGAAAGCACGTCACAACAGAATGATATAATACTGTCAAGGTCATAATTTTCTGATGTCAGGATATGGAACATTTGTGTAATAAGCTGAGAATACTGTCGCCAGCAAAATAATATATAGCATTAGGTTCGACAAAGAAGAAGATGGGAAAAAAAATTACGGAGAAAATATAGAACCCTGAGGGACATCAGAAATTATGCTGTGAATTGCAGAATTTAAGTTACCCGAAACAACTTGAATTAAGCGACCAGATGAATCCAAAAGGGCACGTTATCGACGATTCCATAGAACGCTTGGAAATCTCTTAAACAAAGTAGCGAATTGACTTAATCTTCTATTCATTCAGTGAAATATATGCCATCAGATCAATAAAAATTGTATTAACAATTTATGATGTTCTATGAACTGATGATTAATAGTATTTTCCTGAAAGAAATAGAGGACAGTTCGCAGGCTATTTTTAGAATTAATGAAAAGAGTCCAAACATATACGTTTGAAAGAGATGTAGATGAAAAACACCTCTTCAAAACTACTATGGAAGTGGTGATGAGATAATTTAAAACACCTAAACAAAAGAATGAGTGTGAACTTTTATCTTCTCTCAGAGAACATTTAACAGTCGGAATCACAAGCGGTGGCAACATGCAATCTGGGAGCGTATAGCTATCCGCTTAATTAAATTGGAAGCCACTTAATATCAGCCCGCTAGCATTCCTTGCTCAATAAAGGACTTCGTTATAGGAATATGGCTTTACTAGTCTCACTGATTTTCCAAGCCATGTGGTACTCTCCAGGTGGGACTGAAAATCATTTCTTTTGCAGGACCTAATTAATTTAATGTGGCAGCTACCAAATTGATTCCCCAGAAGGGCTTCGGGTCCTGAAAGGCAGTGGCTAAGTCAGTCATTTCTAGTTCATTCACAGTTCAGTTGCATGCAATCCCTTTGTGAGCGGAGCCTTGTGTGGTCTTATCGCGCTTGTCCACGGATTGAAGGATTTCAAAGCAGCATGTGACATACCTTGAGTCCACCGAGTGGACACGAAGAGCTTTAAGAGCCGCCTGACTCTCTGAATAAATAGTTTATAGAGCGCCTTCGAAACCCTTATCTACAGTAATATTGGTGCAATACACTAAGGCATGGATTTCAGTCTGAAACACAATTGGGTATTTACCCAGTATTATCGAGACTTTGTTCGCGCTATGGCTAATGTGGTTACTGAGTAGTGAGCATAAGGTTTAAAGTTTGAGGCCTAGCAAAACTCTAGTAAGATAACGGTCTCTCGCAAATATCTGACAAAAGTCTGAGAGTTATAAGTGCTAAGTCCTAATTCGGCTTTCAGATATGGCTTTAAATTGTAGGTCCCTTTCATTCGTGTGCAAAAATAAAACACGAAATTATTAAGAAGCTAGACTCTGCACAACAACGGTATGTTGCGTCAAATATTATTACTGAAGCTTTGATTTTGGGACCATAGACTCCTGCACCCACTCCTGCACCCACTCCAAATTCCATTCTAGATCCGTCAGTGTACCAAACCAGACAATTTGCGTCTTGAGTCGAGACACCATTGGACCGTTTTCCGCGATCATTTTTGGGGATTGAGATGAATATGTTTAGGTGACCCACAAAATCATATTCGTTTTTATTCGTTACTAATAGATTGAAAGCACAACTGGGAATCGTGTGGTGCCAAACTATTGTTTCTATGGCAGTTTTTTGGCAGGTGCGCTAGCTTGCGAAACTCTAAGACAAGAACATCTTTAAAGTTTACTTTACATTATTACAGAACCCTTTTCTAGCAATTAAGTCGAGCAGACTATAGATGCGGATGATAGGTCTAACCAACATGGTGTACTACCAGGAAATCTATTTTAGTTTAAGGCCCAATGTTCTGCCGTAAAGGCATCTGCTGCCATCTTTAATTGGAACTATATGAGCATTCCTGTATAGAACCTTGTATTCACAACACCTAGTGAGTGGACCTCACGTACGTTATGACACAAAACAGCCTGAAGAGAAATAGGTACAAATTCGACTATATGTGTCTATGTCTATGTGTTTGATCGATAGACCCTTCCTGTCGCACCATTCCGATAAATGTGCCAAGACGCGCTGCATGACTTTGGAAATGTCCAAGACATTATTGTCATTAACTGAAATCACAAGATCATCCGCATACCCTACTCATTTAGCTCGGTAAGTAGGTCGTCAATTATCAGTGACCACAATAAATAAAAGAAGTAATTCGTCTATTACCAGAGATCACAAAACATGTGAGAGAACTCCTCCTTGCGGGCGCCCTTTAACAGCGTTAACCGCTACTTATATACTCGTATCTTCATTGCTTTGGCAATCGAGTCTTCACCGGTGTCTTAGTCTTACAGAACTACGACCAGAGCTTAGTTTTTTTTTTTAAATTATCACAAACATCCCAAAACGAAAGGCAACCTCGCTCTCGGATGCGCATCAATAAATGATTTTTCATCCATTAGCGATTGCAGTCTAATTGAATTAAAATTCATATAACAAAATGTGCAAAAAAACTTATCAGATAAACTATAACCGCTATGAGTTATTGTCAATATAAATTTGCATCATTAATCAATGTGACGCCTTCGATTTGGTGTTTTTTGTAAACATTCCAAACTATAATACAGGTATATAATACACCACGGGGATTGATTTTTGTTTTGCAACAAAGTCCGGGAGTATGGGTTGAAAAACTCAAAATTGGCAGCAACATAAAATCGAATTCTAATTTTATTTCATTAATGCAAAAGGCATACATAGTACGTTTGTGGGTTGAGCTACGAGCTGTTCGGGTACCACTGTAGCACTACAGAAAATAAGAATTATGTTGATGCTTTCTATAGGGGACGCGCGATTGGCCACATCTGCCAGCGGTGGTTTAATATCAAAAAAAATACAAAATAAAACGGTCAATACCGCGCAACTAGCTTAATCGTATTCATATATTCATAACAGTGTGCAAGGGCTGCAAGTAAAATTGTTTTTTTGAATTGGTTAACAAATTGATTTACTGTCTTCGCTTTTGGTAGTGACATGCATTTATAATGAATGGATAACGTCAGTATACTTTTCAGAAGTTACAAAAAAGTCTATTGAAGCTTATAGCTGGCAAGGTTATAGAAAAACCAGGGCTAGAAGATGATTAGGCGCACAGGAATCGCCATCTGTTTGAAGAAATTAAACAGAGTACCTGGGTTTTTCAATTGGCACGCCCTATTTTTCAAATCGTGTTTCTCAGCTATGCCTGAAGTTAGCTGAGGTTTGTTTGACGTCTTCAGTCATCTATGCTTGTCTTTTAAATATGAAAAATTATACGCTTAAACAATGTTTTCAAAGTATCCAAATTTTTTATATAACTTTACGTTCGGTTGCGACAGCTTTAGGTGCGCTAATCATTCTCAGCGATGCAGCACATATCTGGCTCAACAGTTCCGCATTTGGACAAGTCCAAGTCCCGAAGCCATTCACAAAATGCCACCCACTAAAAATTACTGTTTAATGTGGGTTTTATATTGGAGGGGAGGACATGCGGCAACACAGTCACAGTTAATGCAGATCGCGACTGGACTGTTTTTGGTATAAATTGGATGAGGTTGACTTGGAGCGTATGTGGTTTTAATAAGCTGACCCAATTTGCCACTTAGCTGGTCTAACAAAGGAGTTACTGAAGTCGAAGTTAGGTGAACGTGTTATCACCAGAATTTGAACCAGTCAGTGCGCCAGTTCGTTCGGCCAATTTGGCCTTATGTCACTTGGCATTATGTCACGGCACCAAAATCTATTCCAATAAGCCAGAGTTTTTTGATGATGATCGCGAAATTGCCGGAATATCGCCCGATTTTTTAGTAAAAGTCATGAAAAATTAGATTCAACGCATTCACTCGTGCAGTCGTTTTCATGAAGGACATTTTAATGAGGTTGCACTCCATTATTAATGCTATCAATGGTACTTTCATATCTCAAACATAACCTGTTTTATTAAGGTAAAAAATAAAAACCGCGCTTTCTTAATAAATTAGCCATTATAGAAATAAATAAAAAAAATATCGCATGTGCAGCAAACATTTAAAGCAAAGATTGCTGGAGTAAAGTTGCTTATCATTCAAAAAACTCTTCTTCGTCTTCACCTATTGTTACTAAGCGTTGGTTCATCCTTCTTCCCTGTTCATACTGCTTATATCTTTTCCATGATTGACTTCCCCTTTTGTATCCTAATGATTGGATGTGTTGCTCCTATTATGTTTTTTAAGAATGCCGCCCTGCCCAGTGGCCTACTCTGGGGTCCATAAGGCCTGTTGTGCTAATGGCTTACTAGTTAAACCCAGTGAGTGCATCTCCTCCCTTATGAAAGCTGTGCTGGATTAGGGATATTATTCGAATCTTTGTCTTATCCAGAGAACATGCCTTATAGTTACCTGCTCCTCGCCCGGATCGAGCGTGCACATTATCACGAGTTCAGTTTGCTGATATGGTATCTAAGGTCCCAATGGGGTGTAAGAAAAAACAATAGCATTCTTCAGCGTTATTTACTCTCTAGGAATAGCCCATCAGAAAGTCCACTAGCAGTTGATGTTCATATACTAACGGAAATAACTTATAGGAATGTGGCTTAATTATTATCTTAGCTTTTCTAAGATCTGTGCTGCGGTACTCTTGCAAAGGCAATGCTGTCTCTCTGAAGAGATAGCTTCTACTGTTATGGCAGCAGAGCAATTAACTCTAACATAAGGGTTTCTGAACAGCGGTGGCTTTTTTATAATGTGCACACGCTCAAGTGATTTGCACCCTTAAGGTGCTTAGCACAGCGTCGGCGTTAGAAAATTAAGAAGAGGAAAAGACAAGATCTCTATGTGTCTTAAATGACTGAAGATAATACAAATGCGGATCATTCAAGTGCAGTTTTTCTGCCACCAATCGACATATAGCCTGATACCCAACATAGATAGACATTGTTGCTAGTGATGAGCAAACGCAAGACCAAGACCATTTCATCTCGGTCTTGGTCTTGGTCTTGGTCTTGCAAGTCGAGTCTTGGTCTTGGTCTTGCATTCGTGCCTTTAGTCTTGGTCTTGGTCTTGGTCTTGCAGCCTGAGTCTTGGTCTTGGTCTTGCGGTCTTGCAAAATAAAGTACTTTTTGAATAATAACTATATAAGTATGTATAAATGGTTGTATGTATGTACATATTTTTGTTCTAGCATAACGTCAAAATCAAAAATAACTGGTACAGGCATTGAACTTGAATATCTGAAGACTTAAACAAGATATCAACGTATATTTTAACGTAGTTACAATGCCTAGTATTTATTCTATAAACAAAGACCAAAACGAAGTTTCTACCATAAGTATTAACAGAGCAATTTCCGTTAACATGGGTCAGGGTGCACCAAAGTAAGCTTAAATCCCCCATAAATGATGTCAACATTGGAAATAGACCCTTACTGTAGAACGATTTTTTTCTTAGAATATACCCAAGAATCATTACCCAAATTAATGTGCACGAATAAGGGGACAACCTATATACATATACACACAAATCTATCAACATTTAAGCTTAGCGGTTAATTCGAAAAAAATTTGTTCAAGAAAGTCTAGACTTATTCTGTCGAAAGAACTCAGTCAATTTCAACATTTCTATTTGCAACTGATGCCATGACATACACGTCTTTGTTGACGTCTTTTTTTTATATGACTTGTCTAGCATGAAAAAACCTATAACAAGAAAAACCCAAAAATATAAAATTATGAGGAAATAGCAATCTAAATTTATGTCTATATGAACATCCATACATATGCCTGTAAATACTACAGACAGACACAACAGTCTCGCTGAAGATCTTCTGTCTGGGTTTTTAAGTTTGGTAGTATTATATATGTACCTACTCGTATACAAAAAAAACATACGACATATGTAGGTTTTAAAAATAAATATCAACAGAGAAATTACATAACTTTAAATGCAAGAGTCTTGCAGTCTTGCAGTCTTGCATACATATTTTTGGTCTTGGTCTTGGTCTTGGTCTTGCACACTCAGTGTTGGTCTTGGTCTTGGTCTTGCAACTGAATGATTGGTCTTGGTCTTGGTCTTGGTCTTGCATTTTTTGCAAGACCAAGACAAGACTGCAAGACCAAGACCAATTTTGCTCATCACTAATTGTTGCGCTTGGCAATATGCAGGGTGTCAACGTAAGGGCTTCCATGTGTTTCTCGGTCTACCACTTGTGGTTCGAAACCGGTTGCCCTTATTTCTTTCATCTTTGGGTATCCTTGAGTGTTCCTTTCGTTCTAATTTGTCATTTTGGTTTATTTCCTTCCACCTATGTCATAATCCAACAGTTTCCTCCACCTATGTCTTAATCCAACATTTCTTTACAAATTTTATCTCTGTCGCTCGAAGACGGCTGGTGCATCGGTAGGGACTCGACTCCATATAGGACTCTTTCCATACTTATTCCGTTGTATAGCTGCAGCTTTATTTCATCCAAAACATATTGTGTGATGACTAATTTGTATATAAAAAAATTATAATAAAAAATTATCCGTGAAATGCAAATAAAAATCCATAACTCCTCATAGAATACAAGATCAGAGATTGTCGGCAATCTACTCGACTCGTAATGGATTCAAAAGGGCAAGATCCAAACAATTTATTAACTTATTTGTAATTGTAAATAAAATAAAGTTCACAGAACTGAAATGTATAGCAACAATTCACAGAACTTGAACTTTTCTCTCAGAACTTTCAACCAGGAACAGTCATATGCGAGAATTATAATTATACGACCAATGCAATCTTGTTAATGTCCAATCGCGCTTAAAGATCACTCACCCAATAATGATTCTTAAATAACAGCGCACCGTCTCACTGCTCTAGAAATATATAATACGTTATACGTTAATACGTACGTCAATAATTAAAGCAATCCCATCGAGACTGTAAACAAATTATTCGCACTTACTGGGAGAAAAGATAGTTTCCCCTTATTCCGCTTACCAAGAAGTAGGCAAACAATTGAATGGACAATCTGAATTAATTATCGAACGTTTAATCGGCCGTTCTTGTGAATGAATTTTATGACCACGTAACGCAGTGTCATGTGCGTTATTATCACAGTGCCCGGTATTATAACGAGGCATTCGGCTGATTGTGTATCTGCGTTGCATGTTGTAGCAACTTGTTTTTGAGTCGATCATTTCGAAGAATTAAATAACAAGTAGCAGTTTAATTGTTGACACAGATACTCGCTAATTAAGGTTTTTTTTTTCATTCATTCTTAGAGTTATTATTGTCGAAATGTAATAACAACCTCTGACGTAAACCGTGAAGTAAGTGACTCCTTCTTGTGTTATAAAGAATATTTTTTTTAATAATTAGATCATTAATTTAAGCGTAATTTACGCAGCATTATACTTGTCACGTAGTACCCTACATTATGTACATTGGTGACTACTTTGTTAAATAAAGTTTTGTAGTTCTGTTCTACTAATCATCTATTATTTGTCATTTGTTAGGCAGATTAATAACAAGCAATACTGGAATACTCCAGCAAACAAATCTTCGGGAATAACATTTAGTATGCATGCTCATACCGTATCTCTTCTGACTAGTAGTGCAATCAAACCGCATCGTGGTGACAGCCGATAATTTTCCCCTAAAGGGCTAAAGCGGAATGATTGGGCTCCCAAGAAAGTAAGGTTGGCGCAAGTCTAATAACAGTGACAGTGATATACTACAGCTGTCATACAAGACATCATCCTAGTCAGCAAAAAGATGATCAAGAAAAGACCATGAACAACTGGAGGCACGTCTTCCACTTAATGAAGGGAAAGATAGTCCTAGAGCTGCGATGCTTGGAAGAGAAATACACCAAGCAATTAAAGAAATAATAGTGCAAGTATGGGAGGAAGAAGCGATGCCAGAAGACTGGCGAAGAGGCATCCTGTGCCCCATACATAAGAAATGAGATATCTCAACATGCAGCAAATATCGTGGTATAACGTTGTTGAGTACCGCGTATAAGATTTTCTCCTCTATCCTTCAAGACATGATATGCCCATACGCTAAACTCATTATTGGTCCATACCAGTGTGGCTTCATCCCAATCAAATCAACAACTGATCAGATTTACACCCTTAGGCAGGTGATGGAAAATTGTCTGGAGTTTCAAAACTCACTACACTATCTTTTTATAGACTTTAAAGCCGCCTATGATAGCATTGCCAGAGTAGAAATTTATAAAGCCATGAGAGAATTCGGCATCGCAAATTAACTGACACGACACACGACTATGACCATAGGCAATGTTATAGACCAAGTAAAAATATCCGCATCGCTGTCATGTCCATTCAACATCTATAACGGCCTCCGAAAAGGGGATGGAGTGGCCTGCGTCTTCTTCAACTTGAGAAAGTGATCCGAGACTCAGCGAAAGGAACAATCCTCTATAAGTCTGTTCAGATACTGGCTTACGCAGACGATATTGACATCGTTAGTGGAAACCCAAGAGCTGTAAAGGAAGCTTTCAGCCAGATCGAGCTGGCGGAACGAAATCTTGGGCTGCACATATATGAGAGCCACGTCTGTGAGTAGAATATCCAACATTGGTCCCTCAATTAAAATAGTGGAGCGCGAATTTGAAGTAGTGCAATCCTTTAACTATCTCGGGTCAACTGTAGCAGCCGATAACAGCATGGAACCAGAAAGACGCGCACGGTTGCTTAAATCCAACAAAGCCTACAATAATCTGTCAAGACTCTTCAAATCCAGGAACTTAACCATAACATCCAAGCTGCTGATATATAAGACAATGGTCATACCAGTACTTAAATATGGATCCGAGACTTGGGTGCTTAGCAAAAAGCATTCTGACCTCTTAGCCGCCCTCGAGAGGAATGTCTTACAGAGAATTGTAAGCCCCGTATGTGAAGATGGACGATTCCGAAGACTCTATAGTGATAAGATCTACCAGCATTATAGCGATGTTGACATCGTAAACAGAATCAAGCTCGGTAGGCTGCGGAAGGAAGAACACTTAGCTCGCAAGAATGAAGAGGATCTGGTTCGAAAAGTCTTTCGCAGAAAAATGTATAGGACATGACATCATGGTATGCCACGCCTATGCTGGAAAAAGCCATATACCAACCGACCATTGGCGAGACTTTTTAGCGTGAGTCTAGAACCGGGACCGCAGTTGTAGAGCCTCATGTGGTTTCGTTCATTGATTTACCTACATATGATCAACTATGGGAAGGTCTCGATTCTTTGCTGATTCTTAATGCTATATTGTCTCGCAGCTTCTATACTGTATGCCTAGGCGTAAGAATTGTTAGCAAGAATAAAAGTAAGGCCTACCAACATCTGTACTTATTAACATTTTCATAAAAACTCCATTCCAGTTGGAAATTACTAAGATCACTTTTATTTATTTGCACCGTCTTTAAAAACTAATCAATACACAAAATGAATGTTATGTCTTTTCTGTCCATTTATAGAAGAATAAAGACTGCAAATTGGTAGTGGATCTTTAAATTTATTTTAAATAGCTATTACAATTAAGAGTCTTCTTGTAATCTAATATCCTCGCGAAACTTGAGAATTCTCACAGTCGACTGTGACCTATCTTCAAGGCTCCATTTACAAATACCTAAGTCCTATAAATACTGAGTATAAGATGACTGGACAGAAGCTTTAATATGAAGCTATGAAGAGTAGTGAGACAAAAAAATCGTGGATCTACATTGGCCACACCTTAAGAAAACCTGCAGATGGTAATGCTTAACAGTCACTCTATATGAAGAGTCGCAAGTTAGGCGATAGCCGTGTTTGACTCCGTAGTAACAAGTCAAAGAATAATGTCCGACAAGAAGCAGGCTACTTTATTAATTAAAAGGTGTCACCCGAAACCTATGGCAAGTTAGTTGACGCACGTTTATTAAGGCCCCACGCTTCAAAAAGGAAGAAACAATAATGCACGTATATTTCGGGGTTTTGTGTGCATATAAATAACTATGTTAATAAATATAATTAATTTAAGCTCAATTTTGATTAACACTTTTTATTTGGAGCACAACTTTACCTTTTAATTTAACCAAAGTTTTGTCAAACTGGGTAGTTAAATCAATAACCAGTTATTTCTAATAACTAATACTACTTATACGTTATATATTTACCTTTAAGTGTATTAGCACATATACGTATATAGTCGCACAAAGATCACTTTTCATAGAGTAATACATCATACGCCAATTAGTATCCGTAATTGCATTCGAAGTCTTCCATTTCCAATAGATGTGGAGAAGCTGTAGCGTTTTCCAATTAGAATCTATATGTTATTGGCTAAATGCAAAATGAGGTTGTATTCATATAACTTGAAAGACGATGAAACATGATTTACATTTAGAGTGCGTCGTTTATCGTTCCACAAAATGCAGCAAATGTACTTTGTTCTCATGCAGAGTAACTGCTGTCTTACTCGCTGGCCAAAAAGCCTACAAAAACAAGAACCAAATACAGGATACGTTGTTTGTTTGAATTATTGCCAAGTTCTGGTCGTACTTTTCATTTTTGTAGAAAGAATGGACAAAACTGAATTTATTGTCACATTAGTAGGAAAATCTTGCCATAATTCTGGTTTTATTCTTATCATGCGGAACAGGAAGGTTGGTAATTATTTCCGCTTTTTTTTCCAGTCATCGATCGATAGGCACCTCATTGTGCTATTTCGATTGATTGGGTATCGTGTGACGCTCTTTATTATGGTGGAATTTGATTGCTTTTAAGTTGTAAGACCCCATTGAACTCTAATACATTCATACCTAAAGCAGCTTTACACCTTCTTCTGCTATTTCATTCGCTGCGATACGTACGTACGATATTGTGACTAGTGACTAACACTACTGTGACGCAGCTCTCTATGCAAAAGTCATCATAATTATTTTTAATGGAGTATATCGCGTGGCTCGGCAGGTGCCGTTCGTAATTACCATATAATTAGAATGTGCGGTTTGATTACTTTTCATTTTTTGTTTACATTGCTTCTGAGACTACTGATAACGTCTATAAATAGAAGATAAAAACTCCGGAGTAAGAGGCGGATGAGAAGTTCCATTTACGAAGGTCACAAAATGGAGCGCTTAAAAAGTCAGTGCCTTCTGATAAGATATTTGGTTTTTTGTTGTTTTTTGTAGCATTTTTCTATGGAGTTCGTAATAGAAATGATAATAAATGGATAACAAATAATGTGTGGACTGCCCGAAACAGATTTTGAACTTTGAAGATTTGAACAGAATGTGGCAGGCTCTTATGTACGTGCTTGTGTCATGGCCGTATAAGCGTTTAAATGATAGCACATTTTAGCCGAAGAAATAGAATGAAAAAGTGTAAAAATTTAAGGCAAATTATGTTATTATGTTTAGAAGTATTTTTAAGAATTTCAGTTAATCATCCATAGAAAAAGAGTCTGTGATGAGACATTGACAGCATTAATTACGTAAAATATCGCAATTCCCTGGCAGGGGGAAACCTATTACGGCCTTCGGAAAGTGGCGAAAAGCTTGTCAAATGAAAAGGGAACGAATGAGGCAAATGAATAGGAAGACAACTTTGACCAAATCAATGAACTTGCGGCGGCTCTAGTTCGTTAATTTCCCCACAAAGACAATCGTCACGTTTTGATATGACATTGTGGCGAGAATGATTATACGGAAATAGGATGGTTATTACAAAAGAATTACAAGATGATACGGATGACAAGGGAATGTTTTGACGTGACAACGTCTCACTACAAGGTTTAAGAGGGTACATGTTAAAAAAGTAGAATGTTAAGTGAGACACTGATTATATCCCACTGTTAAATGTCCCATTGTTAAATGTCACATTGTTAAATGTTCCACTGTTAAATGTCCCAATGTTAAATGTTCCACTGTTAAGTGAGACACTGTTAATGTCCCACTGTTAAATGTCCCATTGTTAAATGTCACATTGTTAAATGTTCCACTGTTAAGTGAGACACTGTTAATGTCCCACTGTTAAATGTCTCATGGTTAAATGTTCCACTGTTAAGTGAGATACTGTTAATGTCGCACAGATAAATGTCCCATTGTTAAATGTTCCAATTTTAAGTGAGACACTGTTAATGTCCCACTGTTAAATGTCCCATTGTTAAATGTTCCACTGTTTAGTGAGATACTGTTAATGTCCCACTGTTAAATGTCCCATTGTTAAATGTTCCACTGTTAAATGAGACACTGTTAATGAAACCATGTTGAAACTATTTTGGGAACTAAGCCATTTCTCAAGCGTTTTGCATGAAATTCGGTATGTAGGACTATGATGCGACTATAAGACTTGTTCCTGTGGAAATTCTGGGATATGGTCATTAGGATCTGGACTTTTGGGAACTATACCACTATACCATTTTGAGATGTCCGTTCGTGTATCCGTTCCTCAGACAAGAAGATCTCTGTTTCCTTTTCTTTCGTCCCGGGCAGACGTTGTCACGCTCATAACACACGGCCGTGTCTTCGACACATCGTTGTAGAGTTGGGGACGAGCCCCGCGCTTACCCACCTTGCGGCATGATGCATACTCATTGTAATCTTCCCATCTAGCGTTGCTCCCTTGCAGGAGTAAACCTTACAGCCCCACGTTACATCCCCAGAACCAAACTGGATCCGCAGCATAGTTGTCCCAGTCCAGGCAGTCCTCCAAAGAGTTCCACCTGGTCTCTCAGACTGAGTTTATCCGAAGATCAACCTTATCCGTTGGGCAAGACAACTCCCGTGGTATCAATTCGACGTTGGATAGGGTCTGACATCAATGGCTTCGGAAATTTCATGTATGAGTACCTGGGCATTTGACATGGCAAAACCCTGGCAGCACATCCGTCCGTAACCTAAGCCATCTCACTTGCAAGCAAGCTCTAAAAAGAGATTCTTATGAACTGCCCGTTTTGATTTCATCATCAAACAAATTTTTGGTGGTCCTTGACGTTATCTCTAATAGTTATGAACATAATTTTCATACTTGAACAACACTGTAGTGCATAATTATGGAACGCAAAGTTGATTACGTTTATCAGAAATGTGATAAACGAAACGGTGTGAGTAAGGGATAACTAATTCCGTATCCATTATATTTTAACTTCGATTATTATTTTATCTTCTCGAACAGAAGCAACACAAAGAGCAAGAGCAATGGGAGAAATAATCATCAAAATCGCAATACCTCATTATCTCATACAGTGGTTCAAGGGTCAGAACTTTTTTTTATTTTGTGTGCCTTAATTTGTTGTTGACTTTAATTTTATATATTTACTCCTTCCAATGTTTATTTGCATATGAATTGCAACCGTGTAATGCGAAATCAGATTATTATATGCTATGGTGGGGAACTATATTTAGACGCAGCACCGAACCGCAATGCACTTGGTAGGGCTTTAAGTGCGTTTGTTTACTGACTTTATTCGGAATTAATTTATCTGAGTTGCCATTGAAGTTAAATTTAAAAATATCATATAACAAACAAGACTTAAATAGCAGTGTTCGCAAGTTCACATTCAAGGTATTTTTCAAGGGAAGTTTAAAGGCAATATGCACAATGTTGTCATACGTGTGTTCTCACTATAAACTCGTTAAGTTAGTAACTATTGGCATAATGGAACTATGCCGATTTCTGGAGTAGTTATCTGTCTTATTTTTCTGTTCGTTTAAGAAGCACAATGTCTAAAAATTCAATGAAGCCATAATACACAGACTTTCATTCATTATAAGTTAACGTTCCTCGTAATTAAATCACCAGCAATTTTTTAACTCACGTTAATATTATTTGTCCATGAACTTCATAAAAACACTCATCGTGATATTAAAAGCTAATTATTCATTCTAATAGATACGAGTTCATGTGTCACAACTCACAACTGTCTGCAGTTTGGTTCAATACGGTGACTGATTGAAGTCTAAGTTGCTTTGAATAATTAAACAACTTCTTTTTCTCTCTCTTTATCACTCTCTTAACTGAAACTGGTTCCATCGCTATTACACTGAGAAAAAGGGTACTTTGGTGCTTGCTAACTACAGCTCAACTCACACATTAACTTGAACTTTTCGTTAGAAGTTTAAAATTTTCCAATTTAATATTTTACCGGGGTTTTGTTCACTACAACCGGTTGCAACAGGAGCCACTCCGCGTCGAGCATGCACTCCAACCGTATTTGGGCGTTAAACCACAGCCTTTATGAAATGTTCTAAAAAAGTAGATCTAAACCATAGCAGGTAGTAAGGAAAGCAACCTTCGCTGAAAAGTTATCTCATTTGTGGGCTTTGCCAGCTCCCGTAGTAGGAGAGCACCATTGGAGACGCTGACATCATCGTTCGGTATGAGTGCTTAGACATAGAATGCAACCTGCTCTTATTTGTACGTTAAACCAAAGACACTATGAAACATCTCGAAATAGGATAAAGCAATTTCCTTTCGGAAGTTACCTCTCATTTGTGGGTGTTGCCAACACCCGTTTGAGTACAGGTGAAGCTGACATCAGAGACGTCAGTTCTTTTAGTATAAGGGCGTACGCATAGACAGGGCTACCCCTACCGGATTTTCGGATCACGTCTTACATCACTAGGATAGCTAATTTGGTTCGTATTTGTAGGTTAAACCAAAAACATCTTCAAATAAAGTAAAGCAATTTCCTCTCGGAAGTTACCTCCTCTGCGGGCGTTGCCAACATCCGTACAAGTACAGGTGAAGCTGACATCAGAGACGTCAGTTCTTTCAGTATAAGGGCTAATTTGGTTATCCTCCGTATAAATACCTTTCGATTTGGTTTTGCATGACCGGAATTCTGAAACGAAGATAGTTGCCGTCTAATTGTTCAAAGTTCCAGTCATACAATATATCTAATCTTGCAACTTCATCGAAACATCCTAATATTTAAATCCAATAAGACGCAACGGAGCCCTTGCGGTATAGGTCCTGTGAAGGGAGCTCTCTGAAAATAATCTTACATTGTTTCAAATTGCCAGTTTTTCGGTTTTCTTAATGCAAATGCCATTCATGGACAACGGCTAAAGGTTTATGTTTCACTATATCGTAAATGACAACATTGAGTTATTGAATTGTGTTAATTTGTACCCTAATGTATTCTCCGAATCACTTTCGACAAGCAAGGACGTGAGCGGTATGTTAGCGAAGCTACGAGTGCTGCAAAAGAATGTATAGGATAATAAATAGCAGACTAGAGATCGTTGAAGAAAAGAAGAAATAGTGCAGGAGTAAAAACAGAGCCTTGAGGGACACCAGCAATTATGCGGTAAATACCAATAAATTAAAGATACTGCATGATTTCTAATACACTAAGGCAGAAGTCATATAGATTCTTAAAGCAAACATTTTCGACAAAGTAGCAAGGGAACTCTGTCAAATATAAAAACAACAAACCTATCTAAAAAAAAAATGTCATCAAATCTGTGAAGCTGTTTAAGGAATTTACCGGTTAGCTATACGTCAAAGACTCTTATTCTACAAATAGCAAGTAAATGTCGACTTGTTTAGTCTGGGAAGCGTGTGGGAAAAGGACTCCCTTTCAGGTATATTCCGCTACCAGGCATACCATGTTATAGGTTAACTTAAAAGAAACAATTAAAAGTCAGATTAAGCACCAGGAACTAATTCAGGTCTGAAAATTAATGTTCCTTATTCCTTTGATGCATCCCACATCACTTCAAGTCTGATGCATAACTGCAGGGCAAAACTGAATGGACTTAGTATGTATATACCGGGTTTCATGATCACATCGGTACAGAAGACAACGAGGCAGCAGACAAGCTTGCAAAAAAGAGAGCAGAAATTTCCATTATAAGGTACACGATGGCACACAATTTGGAGAATGGAAACCGAAAAATGGAAAATTCTCCCTTGCAAACGGCAGATAATTAAATATTTGGGGAACTTCAACCCAAATAGTATTGGGACTGAGCAAAAGCTTTGTAGGAATTATTATAGGAGACATGCATTGCAGACTGTGTGTTAAGTAATTAGGGATGATGAAGGATGACCGCTGCATGTGGAGAGATGGAGGAGACTGCAGGACATCTCAGCGAGTCCGGAGTCCTTTGAAGAAAATTATTTTGAAATTTTTATGATTTATTCAAGGACAGCAAAGAAAGGGTCACAGGATTATTGCGAGGTTGCCCAGTAGGAGTCGGGTTGAATAGACGCTTCGCCACTGTGACCTACCTTTAAGTGCAAGAGGTTTCTGAGAAACTAATTTTAGATATAAATAGTTCCACAAAACATTAAACACAAGACAAATTTTGAAATAAAAAAAAATCTGTCAGTTTCTTACAATTGACGTTTGACAACAAATCGATAACTCGATCTCGAATTTTATTAAAAACAAATAATTCGGAATACTAGATTAAAATGCAGTCGATTTCTGAACAAACATAAAACCGTATATAACCACTTTTCAGTCAGAAATGTAATTATTGTTGCTTGCTGATACTGATGTTCCTATGAGGACTTGGAAAATTTAATTAGGCATACAGTCAGACCACGTGCGAATGCAGAATATTAGCAATCGTTTACCCTTCTCCGTTCTCCGAAGATTCTTCCTGAATACAGAGTTCTCCCCAGTTCCTTTACTAATCAATAACAATTGCTATTTCGAATCTTATCACTTTTTTTCCTATTCGTTTTCAGCTTTTATCAAATTAGATGCTTTGTCTATTTTACATATGAGTTTGTGCCTGTTGTCGCCCTTATTAAAAATTGCCTATTTGTGTCCTAATTGCGCATGGTAACAGTAAACTAGTTCCCTTGTATAAACATGGTCTACATAGAGTAATCACTCTTTCATTCGTTACCAGTTATTTACCGGTAAATACTGTGTCAAGTGTCTTTGTTTCTACACATTCGGGAAATTTTACTGTTTTACAGAGAATCAGCGAATCTGCTTCCCCCCTATTGAGGCAACAGCTCGCTTATCTTATCAAAATCAAGTAGCAGAAGATTAGAATTGAAATTGTCTACCGCTGTTCAGTGGCTTAGAGTGTGCCACTTAGATTTATACAGGAGATTTTGAGAGATACATCTACTTGTTTGGTACTCATATCGTAATTTGGAAGCCACCACTGCCGATCCAATATCTTCACTACCACTTTAATTAACTACGCTTTCTATGGCGAGTGGAATCCCAACGGAATGCCAAAGCAATACAAAGCACTTATAGTTTCATTTCGCTTTTTATTATTTTTTTGTTTGGTTGAAAAGAATTGTATCTCTGACTTTATCTAGCGACCTCACTACGAATGGGATTATACGACTACATATTCATACGTAGGGTGGAGTCCCCTCCTACATAACTTTTATGATTAAATTTGCTGGCAGTGTATACATAGTGTGGTATGCAACAAAAAAGTCACACAAGAGAAGAAGATAAAACAAATTTATCAATTGTTTACCGTTTTTATAAAAAAACGAAAAGAAAGATACAGATTGTACAAACAATTCAGAATAATTTTCGAATTAAATTACTTTTTTGAATTTAGTGTCACTAAATAACAACAGCGTAACTCGCACATTATTACTAATAAAAGAAGAAGTGATATACATTAGTCGAGCAGATAAAACGTTCGTCTTTGCTAGGCGATTCAAAGACACAACTTTTTGTTTGTGAAAGAAGTGGATTTAGCCAGCGAAACCCATCAATGTCTATGCACTTTGTAGATAATCATCATATTTGGCTCCGGGGGTCCGGTGTTGGATTCCAGCAAAAACTCTTTCTACCGGTTCCCATTTCGAGCAACGCTAAACTCTTGCCGTTGTGGTCCACGCTAGCAGACAAACAGCGTGAGGTTGGCCTGTCGTTTTCCATAAATTCTTCCGCAAAAGTCTTCACCAGCAGTATCCTCTTCGCTTCGAGATTTCCGAGCTTAATTTTCTTGACCATGTCGACAAGGCAGTGACGCTCACAGATCTCATCATTTCAGAGCCTCCGAGCTCTTCCTTCACAAACCGGGCCAACAATTCTCCGTAAGACTTTCCTCTCGAATGCGGTTGTTTTGCTCTCATTTATGTGCAATCCAAGATTTCGTGCTGCCTACTCGATTTCAATGAAAGCTTCTTATACAACTCATGTGTTTCTACCAATACCATCAGCGTAAACCAGACTTTCTACAATGCCAGGTTAAAGCAAACGCAGGCCAGTCGGAGACCGTTAAAGATGTTGAATGGACTCGATACTGATCGGGATAAGTTAACTTGCCTTAAAACATTTGTCATTGTCAACGTACATAGTCGTATCTGTTTATTTGGGATGCCGAATTCTCCTATGGCTTTATTAATAATCTGGCTATGCTATCATAGGCAGCTTTAAAATCTATGAACAGATTGTGTAGTGAGCGTATGGGTTCCTGGCAATGAGCTTCAGCTCTCTCCAACTCTTCTCCAATTGCCGTGACTCCTCCTCAACTGTTCTGCGCCATGTATTTCCCGGACGACCCGTTCTTCTACCATCCTGAGATAACGGATTCCATTGCATTGCGTAGTTTGCTATTGAACTGTCGCCTTTTCGGAGTGTATGACCAATCCACTGCCACTTCCGTCGTTGAATGGTTGTGCCTATTGGTTCCTGACCCGTTCTCTGGTAATGATGTTCGTTAGAGATACGGTTAGGTCAGAAAACCCTTAAGATGTTCCGTAGGCACCTATTTACGAACGTTTGTAATCTTTTTGTGATAGTAGCGGTCACCTTCCAAGTGCTGCACCCATACAACAGCACAGATTCAACATTTGAACGGAATAGTCGCAGCATGGGAAACCGTTCACAAAATATCTTAACCAGGTGGTAATATCCCAATGCTTCTGCAAAATGTATTTTCCCCATCAAAGCTTTTCTATTGTGGGCGCTACCGAAGTGGTTAGAAGTAAGCCCTTATCCAGCCAGAACCCAAAATAAGGAAAATATTCATCTTTTTTTTATGCTGTCCTGTACCATTAACGTCCCTATTTTTTGCCACGCCATAACCTTCAGGTTATGAAATTTCTTGAATCACGAAAATTTCATAATGATTTCCAGATTTTCGATAGTCACGCTCTACTGGTGATGGGGATGGCATATCTATCACACCACACATCAGCTGTTGTCACGCTTGATACTTTTGACATTTGACCGAATTTAGTCTTAAGCACTTTTGCTGACAAGGCGTTAATATATATAGGATTAGAAAATAACAGATCTTTCTATAAAAGTTGTTCACCGCTTTAAATGCTGATGGTGTCCCCTAAGGTTCTGTATTGAGTTCTACGCTCTTTCTTATTTTCATCGGCGATCTCTTATTGTCAGGTAATTCTAATCTCTACTCTTCTTCTACTGATGACAGCACTCTTGTCTCTTGTGATTTCTTATATATTCCCTGTCTAACATGTCTCTACTTTTGAGAAAGTGAACATCAGCGCAAGTTTATTACATAAATTTCTGAATTGGCTTTCTTTTATTCGGTTTAAGTATCGCATTATAAGGTGTGTTCTAATTCTTTATCAAAAAATGTTCGGCGGACCAATAAACTTTATTGTCTTCTATAACCTCCCTCATCTATGAATGGTGGTGGACTTAAGTTGAATAATCTATTCACATAATTTCTGCGTAATTTCGTCTGAATAATGCATTAAGATTGGTTTTAGACCGTTATCGAGTAAATGTAGCAAACTTCAACGCTTCTGTTAGCAGTTGTCTATATTGACATTACGTTAACTTTATTCAATATCTGACGCTCGTAAGAGATTAAAATCGGAAAATGTGGGGTTTTCTATTTCTAAGTCTATCTGCAGTTATAGAGGCATATACTACAATCAGTTCACTATACAATCGTATGATATGTATCAATGTACGTTAGTATGTTTTTTTTCTTTTAGAAAATAAAATCCCCTTTAATAGTTCACCAGTCTGTACTCATTTACTAGGTGCACCTCCCTTAAGTAATGACCTTTTCTGATCAGTTATTTCGTTGCAAAATACACACTCGTTGCAAGGCCAGAAAATAACCTTTAAACACAAAACAAAATCAATAATAAAAGCTATTGGACTGTGTATACAAAAATAACTTGAATACGAGTATTGATACATTATGCACCATGGTAGCTTTGTAGAGTTGTCCTTAAAAAAACAAATTGATGACCAATCAACTTTGTTGCTGGTCAATGGCTGACATAGAGCAATATGGCTTTAGATCGTCCTTGAACTCATCACTTGCAATCTACTGAATTAACTTACCTCTAATATCCTTTCCAGCTTAGTTTTCTTGCTATATAATCAGCGCAGCTATTTACAAATCATCTTGTGACTACTAACGCAGTTCATTATTGTAACTATTTTTGGTAATCGCGTGGAAATTGTGGATTATTTTTTAGAAGTTGGATAAGGTTTTCCCCTTTTGTAGTCTTTTTCAGTCTGGGAATTCTAGACATTAAAGAGTCAGTGGAATTTTCTACTTTTTGAATTTCCTTATTGCAAGAATGAAAAAAAGCAGCTACGAGTATAAACATTCAGTTGTTATTGATTTAGATTCAAATCATTTTCAAATCATACGGAAGACCCTGTTTATTCGTGCTGTTACATGTTGAGCCGTAACATGAAAGACTGAGTTTTTTTTATTGAACATTGAAGTAAATGTGAATTTCTTGACTAATTATCTTTTCCGGAATGACTTAGTATTCCGGAAAAGATAATTAGTCAAGAAATTCACATTTACTTCAAAAAGCTAAGTCTTTTATCCTCTCATCAATCTGATTTCCAACCTCAGCACAGTTGCAGCACTGCGCGCTGTTAAAACTAGTGGATGACCTTTGTATGTCAATAAACAAACATGGTGTAACAACGCTGGTTCTCGAAAGCCTTCGATGCTGTGCATAACGAATTACCGCTGAACAAACTAATATACTTCTTAGTTTTTACCAAATGGCAATAAAACAAATCAAAAGCTGTATCAAGAGTTGTCTCCAAGCGGTTTACGTCAACGAAAAACCATCCAACTTTCCCAAAACGAAGACTGAAGTTCCACAAGGTTCTATAATGTGGCCCTTATTGTTCACCCCTTTCTATAATGGCATTCCTTCATATATCCCTACATACAAATGTACGCCGATAACTTTCAGCTGCATTTTAGCAGACTTTATAACGAATTAATGCTCACCTGAAATCGGTAGCGTTATTGTCGCAAAAAAAATAAACTTAAATGGAACCCTGTGTGGGGAACAAAATTCTTGTGGCCGAATTTTGTTCACACAAAACAAGTAATATACTTTTTTTTCAAATTCGGGTGCACCCTGTACCCATGCAGTGTAGCCAACAAAGATATATGAAAGCAAACGATAGCCAGAACATCACGTCACCGGACTGGGCAATCACATCGCAGCACGAGACTTAAAGATTTTGATTTTTGAAACGCAAAATAGTATCGAAGTGCGAGCACGCAGGCGATCGCTCTATGAGCTGCTTCCTTGCTTCTTTTAATCTTAGACGTTTTTGTCTCTGCACTTATCACCGCCGACGTCCCCCATCGCAATTTCCCCGCAGCACTCAGGACTGCAGTGACCTACCGTCGCACGACCTACTCAGGTTCTCGTAAGGCTCACGTCAAAGGCTTGTCGGACTCAAGTCAAAGGGGCACACAAAGGTTCAATCATTCGGGCTCTCGTCAAATGCGCACGAAGGCTCACGCATTCAGCCTCTCGTCAAAAGCGCGCGAAGGTTCACGCACTCAAGTTCTCGTCAGGCTAACGTCAAGGCTCGTCGGACTCAAGTCAAAGGGCACACTAAGTCTAAATCATTCAGGCTCTCGTCAAGGGCGCACGAAGGTTCACGCATTCAGGTTCTCGTCAGGATCCCGTCAAGGCTCGTCAGGCTAACGCACTTAGGCTCACGTCAAGCCTCAACGGACTCACGTCAAAGGGGCACACAAAGGCTAAATCATTCAGGCTCTCGTCAAGGGCGCACGAAGATTCACGCACTCAGGGTCTCGTCAGGCTCCCGTCACGCTCGTCTCAGACTCACGCACTTAGGCTCACATCAAAGCCGAACAAAGGCTCAAGCACTCAGGCTCACTTCAAAGAAAAAATTTAGTGTAACCTTAAGCAGTAATTCCCTGCGTTACTACTTCTACAAATCGGTGTCATTGGTGCAGTGGTTCGAATGCCGTCGCGTCCAAATAACGAACGAATTTTTCTAACCTTCTAACCGCACTGATCATCCAGGCACGTTTTGGATGTGGGCGTAAAAAAATTAATCAACAATTTTTCTTTTGATAGTACAATTATTTGTTTCCAACCAATTATCAAGTATCAAGTTCAAAGCATTTCACAACTCGCTATTCAGTTTCCTCAAGCTCTGCTCGCTCTGAACTATCCAGTTTATCCAGTAGACAGCTTTCATCTGAATACAAGTACTTAATTGTACCTGGCAAATGTATAATGGAAAACCCCAGTCTTGTTAATGTGGCGAGATTCTTTTTCTTATCTTACTTCAAAACGTAATATAACTGGTTATTGTTATTGCATATTTTTAGGCATTCGGAGCATTTTCTTTATTATCTACCTAAGCGATCGTGTAAACAATGTATACAGTATCTTTTTA
Organism: Nephrocerus scutellatus; assembly: GCA_947095585.1. Lineage (NCBI taxonomy): Eukaryota > Metazoa > Arthropoda > Insecta > Diptera > Pipunculidae > Nephrocerus > Nephrocerus scutellatus. Next base: position 99,920,365 of record OX352764.1, read on the forward strand.
GCTCAGATAGAAGTTACAGCCGATAGGTCCGTTGTACACTCCAACTAAGCGATTTAAAATAAAGCTAAGCTTAGCTCAGTTTAGTTCACTAGTTCTCTGAGTTGCACATTTGAGCTAATAACTTAGCTCACAGAAACATTGAATTTGAAAATACGTAAGGTTTGATATCAATATCAATGTATGTATGAGCTAAGATAGCACGACATTAGCACACGACTAAGTTATTTTGCATCGCCCAACATAAAAAAAACATAGGTGCTCATAATATAACTCAGCTCAACTGTGTAATTATCAATTAAATCGCTATTTACAAAAACAAAGCGTATGTCGAATAGATTACCTTAGTTGAAGTCTACAACGGGCCTTATTCTGTTTACGTTTTATTAACATTTACGATCATGGTATAGGTTTGGAAAGTTATTGTTTAAATGTCCATTCCATCAAATTTCTGCCAAGTTAACCAAAATTACAATTAGAGCTACCCATCGGCCATCGAGGGGTAAGGTTTCGTTTACTCCGCAATATGGCGAAGAGAGATCAAGCAGAGTAGTTTCTCAGATTGTTGTTCTTCTCAAATTTGAGATGTGATTTGTTATCTATTTATCAATATGACAATTACATCTAAATCATCATCATTATATTTGGCTCTTCAACCGGGGTCCGGTCCTGGCCTGCCGCAAAATGTCTCCATCGGTCCCGATTTTGAGCAGATGTCATCCAGTTTTGCATCCCTAAACTCTGGGCGTCCTGGACCAAGCGAAGGCTTGGTCGGCCTCGCTATGTTCCATAAATCATACCGCAAAGAACTTTCAAGCTGGATTCTCTTCCCTCATGCAAGCTAGGTGTTCTGCCCACCGGAGCCTACCGAGCTTAATTCTCTTCACGATATCGACATCGCGCCAACGCTCGGAGATCTCATCATTATAGAGTCTCCGGTATCGTCCTTCCTCACATACGGGGCCAACAATTCTCCCTAATCTGTAGACTTTTCTCTGGAACGCGGCTAATAGGTTAGAAGGCTTTTTGCTAATCACATAAGTCTCGGATGCATATGTAAGTACTGGCATGACCATTGTATTATATGCCAGCAGCTTGGATGTTATGGTTAAGTTCCTGGATTTGAAGAGTCTTGACAGACTAAAGTAGACTTTGTTGGCTCTAAGCAACTCTGCGCGTATTTGTGGTTCCATGCTGTTATCGGCTGCTACAGTTGACCCGAAATAGTTAAAGGACTTGCATGACTTCAAATTAGCGCTCCACTATTTTAATTAAGCGACCAATGTAGATTTACCAATGTACAGTACAGTCTTTGTCCAGCCTATACCCAAAAAAAATGCGATCCTCGTATCGTATGGACCCATAGCACTTACATCCTCTCTTCCAAGGTCATGAAAACGCTGATCAACTATAAGCTCATGAAATATCTTGAAACCAACGAAATCCTTTAGTAACCGGCAGTACGGATTTCGTGGACAACGTGTGATTTGATGGAATGAATATATGTATTTGATGAAAGCAAAACTGTTGCACTCGATATTTCTATGACATGTTAATCATATTATCCCTTTTTCTCATTCAAGTCATTAATGTATTTCTTTCGATGTATGTTTTTGAAATGAATGGCTCTGTAAAGAGAAGCAGTTGATTTGTGACTGTCAACCAGAACAGATGTTTAAAATAAGACGTTAATCAATTTTGTTTAAAGAGTATTCTTTGGATTTGGATTAGTGGAATGAATTGTCCGACTCTGTATTTCCGCATATGTATGATATTCAGTCATTTAAAACACATGTGCATAGACATCTCATCTTTTCCTCTCCTTAATTTCCTAACGCCCACGCTGTGATAAGCATTTAAGGTGCAAATCCTTGAGCGTGTGTATATTATATAAAAAAAATTATCTTTTGGATCGCTCAATTGAAGATGTCTTGGGAGATTTCAACTCTGAAACACATGACATAAAGGCTGGCGTTCCCCAGGGCTCTGTTTTGTCCCCGACACTCTTTCTCATTTTTAAATTCTCTATATTAACTTCGCGTACCCGTGGCTGGCTGGCTGGCTGGTGGGCAGGATCTTCTGATAAATTTTTAACACACTTCCTAAATTCCGATTTTATTCAAACTTTGCACACATGTGTATTTCTTTTGTAGTACTTGTAGCTGTAGTTGTAGTATTTGTAGTTGTAGCTGTAACTGTAGTTGTAGTACTTGTATTTGTAGTTGTAGTTGCAGTACTTGTATTTGTAGTTGTAGTTGTAGTACTTGTAGCTGTAGCTGTAGTTGTAGTTGTAGTACTTGTAGCTGTAACTGTAGCTATAGCTGTAGTTGTAGTTGCAGTTGTAGTTGTAGTTGTAGTTGTAGTTGTAGTTGTAGTTGTAGTTGTAGTTGTAGTTGTAGTTGTAGTTGTAGCTGTAGCTGTAGCTGTAGTTGTATTTGTAGCTGTAGTTGTAGTAATTCTAGCTGTAGTTGTAGCTGTAATTGTAGCTGTAGCTGTAGCTGTAGCTGTTGCTGTAGTTGTAGTTGTAGCTGTAGCTGTAGCTGTAGCTGTAGTTGTAGCTGTAGCTGTAGCTGTAGCTGTAGCTGTAGCTGTACCTGTAGTTTTAGTTGTAGTTGCTGTAGCTGTAGCTGTACCTGTAGTTTTAGTTGTAGTTGCTGTAGCTGTAGTTGCAGTTTTAGTTGTAGTTTTAGTTGTAGTTGTAGTTGTAGTTGTAGTTGTAGTTGTAGTTGTAGTTGTAGTTGTAGTTGTAGTTGTAGTTGTAACTGTAGCTGTAGTTGTAGTACTTCTAGCTGTAGTTGTAGCTGTAGTTGTAGCTGTAGTTGTAGCTGTAGTTGTAGTACTTCTAGCTGTAGTTGTAGCTGTAGTTGTAGCTGTAGTTGTAGTTGTAGCTGAAGTTGTAGTTGTAGTACTTCTAGCTTTAGTTGTAGCTGTAGTTGTAGTTGTAGCTGTAGCAGTGCAGTTTTAGTTGTAGTTGCACTCGTAGTTGTAGTTGTAGCTGTAGCTGTAGTTGCAGTTTTAGTTGTGGTACTTCTAGCTGTAATTGTAGTTGCAGTTTTAGTTGTAGTTGTAGTTGTAGTACTTGTATTTGTAGTTGTAGTTGTAGTACTTGTAGCTGTAGGTGTAGTTGTAGTTGTAGTTGCAGTTTTAGTTGTAGTTGTAGCTGTTTTAGTTTTAGTTGTAGTTGTAGTTGTAGTTGTAGTTGTAGTTGTAGTTGTAGTTGTAGCTGTAGCTGAAGTTGTAGTTGTAGTACTTCTAGCTTTAGTTGTAGCTGTAGCTGTAGCTGTAGCTGTAGTTGTAGTTGTAGTTGTAGCTGTAGCTGTAGCAGTGCAGTTTTAGTTGTAGTTGTAGTTGTAGTTGCAGTTGTAGCTGTAGCTGTAGCTGTAGTTGCAGTTTTAGTTGTAGTACTTCTAGCTGTAGTTGTAGTTACAGTTTTAGTTGTAGTTGTAGTTGTAGTTGTAGTTGTAGTTGTAGTTGTAGTTGTAGTTGTAGTTGTAGTTGCAGTTGTAGTTGTAGTTGTAGTTTTAGTTGTAGTTGTAGTTGTAGCTGTAGCTGTAGCTGTAGCTGTAGTTGTAGTTGTAGTTGTAGTTGTAACTGTAGCTGTAGTTGTAGTACTTCTAGCTGTAGTTGTACTTGTATTTGTAGTTGTAGTTGTAGTACTTGTAGCTGTAGGTGTAGTTGTAGCTGTTTAAGTTTTAGTTGTAGTTGTAGCTGTAGCTGTAGCTGAAGTTGTAGTTGTAGTACTTCTAGCTTTAGTTGTAGCTGTAGCTGTAGCTGTAGTTGTAGTTGTAGCTGTAGCTGTAGCAGTGCAGTTTTAGTTGTAGTTGTAGTTGTAGTTGCAGTTGTAGCTTTAGCTGTAGCTGTAGCTGTAGCTGTAGTTGCAGTTTTAGTTGTAGTACTTCTAGCTGTAGTTGTAGTTACAGTTTTAGTTTTAGTTGTAGTTGTAGTTGTAGTTGTAGTTGTAGTTGTAGTTGTAGCTATAGCTGTAGATGTAGTTGCAGTTTTAGTTGTAGCTGTAGATGTAGTTGTAGTTTTAGTTTTAGTTGTAGTTGTAGTTGTAGTTGTAGTACTTGTATTTGTAGTTGTAGTTGTAGTACTTGTAGCTGTAGTTGTAGTTGTAGTACTTGTAGCTGTAGGTGTAGTTGTAGTTGTAGTTGTAGTTGTAGCTGTAGCTGTAGCTGTAGTTGTAGTTGTAGTAGTAGCTGTAGTTGCAGTTTTAGTTGTAGTACTTCTAGCTGTAGTTGTAGTTGCAGTTTTAGTTGTAGTTGTAGTTGCAGTTTTAGTTGTAGCTGTAGCTGTGGTGCAGTTTTAGTACTTGTAGTTGTAGTTGTAGTTGTAGCTATAGTTGTAGATGTAGTTGCAGTTTTAGTTGTAGCTGTAGATGTAGTTGTAGTTGTAGTTGTAGTTGTAGTTGTAGTACTTGTATTTGTAGTTGTAGTTGTAGTACTTGTAGCTGTAGGTGTAGTTGTAGTTGTAGTTGTAGTTGTAGCTGTAGCTGTAGCTGTAGTTGAAGTTGCAGTTTTAGTTGTAGTTGTAGTTGTAGTACTTGTATTTGTAGCTGTAGTTGTAGTTGTAGTTGTAGTTGTAGTTGTAGTTGTAGTTGTAGTACTTGTATTTGTAGTTGTAGTTGTAGTACTTGTAGCTGTAGTTGTAGTTGTAGTTGTAGTACTTGTAGCTGTAGGTGTAGTTGTAGTTGTAGTTGTAGCTGTAGCTGTAGCTGTAGCTGTAGCTGTAGCTGTAGCTGTAGCTGTAGCTGTAGCTGTAGCTGTAGCTGTAGCTGTAGTTGAAGTTGCAGTTGCAGTTTTAGTTGTAGTTGTAGTACTTGTATTTGTAGCTGTAGGTGTAGTTGTAGTTGTAGTTGTAGCTGTAGCTGTAGTTGAAGTTGCAGTTTTAGTTGTAGTTGTAGTACTTGTATTTGTAGTTGTAGTTGTAGTTGCAGTTTTAGTTGTAGCTGTAGCTGTGGTGCAGTTTTGTATTTGTAGTTGTAGTTGTAGCTGTAGCTGTAGCTGTAGTTGTAGTTGTAGCTGTAGCAGTGCAGTTTTAGTTGTAGTTGTAGTTGTAGTTGTAGTACTTCTAGCTGTAGCTGTAGCTGCAGTTTTAGTTGTAGTTGTAGTTGCAGTTGTAGTTGTAGCTGTAGCTGTAGCTGTAGTTGCAGTTTTAGTTGTAGTACTTCTAGCTGTAGTTGTAGTTGCAGTTTTAGTTGTAGTTGTAGTACTTGTATTTGTAGTTGTAGTTGTAGTACTTGTAGCTGTAGGTGTAGTTGTAGTTGTAGTTGCAGTTTTAGTTGTAGCTGTAGCTGTGGTGCAGTTTTAGTACTTGTAGTTGTAGCTATAGCTGTAGATGTAGTTGCAGTTTTAGTTGTAGCTGTAGATGTAGTTGTAGTTGTAGTTGTAGTTGTAGTTGTAGTTTTAGTTGTAGTTGTAGTTGTAGTTGTAGTTGTAGTTGTAGTTGTAGTTGTAGCTGTAGCTGTAGTTGTAGTACTTCTAGCTGTAGTTGTAGCTGTAGTTGTAGATGTAGCAGTAGTTGTAGTTGTAGTACTTGTAGCTGTAGGTGTAGTTGTAGTTGTAGTACTTGTAGCTGTATGTGTAGTTGGTTGTAGTTGTAGTTGTAGTTGTAGTACTTGTTTTTGTAGTTGTAGTACTTGTAGCTGTAGGTGTAGTTGTAGTTGTAGTTGCAGTTTTAGTTGTAGTTGTAGCTGTAGCTGTAGCTGTAGCTGTAGTTGTAGTTGCGCCTAAGACTACCTTGCTTCTGCTAGATAGAAAAAATGCGAAATCAAATTACGAGTATATGTAGTATGTACTCTCAACTTTGTAAACGGAAGTGCCGATGAATTTAGGCGGTCGGTAACAACAGCAGGCGAACTGCATATTATCTTTCTAAATCATACATCGACGTTTAGCTCTCAAACTTTTGTCTGGGTTCCGCTATCCAATTAAATTGGCACATCCATGTTGATTGTGTTGCCCGAATGGCAGATTCTCACTGGCAAATCTCTGCTTAAAAAGCTGCGAGAAGCGCTAGTGTACTGGAGGGGTTCTTTATTGATAACGTTCAGTATTGGAAAAATGTTGCTCGACATTTTCGGAGTTGGGTGTAGGAAATTAAAAATTATCTTCGTTCTTTCGCTGGTTGGGCTCTAAAATAGTTGCAAGCTAAACTGTTGAATAAACGAGTTTTTTATCATCCGGTTATGCTCAATTGTGGCATAAATGTTTCGCTAATAAGCTGAATGGTCTCATACAGAGTGAGACGCATCTAGAAGGACCCTGGGACTGCATTAGATAAGAATAATATTCGGCGCGACAGATCATTGCGGCCCAAGGCCTAGCTTCTCACGACCATTTGTGTTGCGCATGAATAGTTTTGGACACAAATTAGATACCTAGATATTAATACAGAAATTGTTGAGGTTTATGTAAGGGTTGTGTCGCACCTTATTTTTAAAAAATTTGGACGAAGCTCGCTTTACGGTTGATAAAGATCGGATATACATTTTTGAATATTTATTCGAAACCTTAGATAACATTGTTCCCGACGGAATTTAATTTTATCGGGATGGCGCTACAGCGACCAAGACGCTTGATTACTGCGTCAAACTGTATTACCCCGTTTACAAGACCCTAGCTGAAGATGTAGTAGCACTTTCAGGGAAATTTGGGAAAAACAGTTTTTTGCACAATTTGACTTCAAGTGGATTTCGAGAAATGGACCCGTCCGTCTGTCCGGCTGTTTTTTACAATTTTTCTCTTGATTTTTTCCTGTAGTCATCGCTTAAAGCTTATACAACAGTTGATACCTTTGGAATTCGACATTTTTCTAAATTTACGAGGGTAGTCCCAGAAGAACCCGACCTGAGGTATAGATAGAGGTTGTTGTTTAAAAATAATGACTGTGGTATAAAATACCAACTTTACAAAGCTTAAATTTGACGTTTGGCGACGATACGTTGTTTAGTACTTGTACGGCAGCCATCAATAGTGAACGCTCTCAATGAATGGAAACATGGAAAACATTGATCATCGATATATGATGCAATACTTTCATTTGAAAGACCTCAATCCAACCGAAATCAAAACGAAGCTAGATTCTACACTGGGGGAGTCCTCCTTCGTTAAGAACAATAAAATATAGGGTGGCAGAGTTTAAGCGACGCCATACGAGTTGAGTTACAAGATAACTACACCAGAAATGGTGAAAAACATCCACCAAATGGTGTTGGATGACCGTCGAATGAAAGTGCGTGAGCTAGCAGATATGGCAAGTATTTCAAAAAGACCGGTACATCCTATTTTGACTGATAATTTGGGCATTAGAAAGCTGGGCGAAAGATGGGTGCCGCGATTACTCATAATCGAACAAAGACAGCGTCGTGAGGATATTTCAATAGAGTGTTCGGCGAAGTTTCACAGCAATAAAGAAACGTTTTTATGTCGATTCATAGCCGTGGATGAAACAAAGGTACATCACTTCCCACCCGAGATGAAGGGTCAGTCAAAACAATGGCCTGAAAAGAAAGAATCGACTCCAAAGAAGGCGAAGACAGTTCCATCTGCAGGCAAGGTAATGGCGTCAGTTTTTTGGGATGCGCGTAGTATAATTATCATTGATTATCTTCAGAAAGGAAAAACAATCATCGGCGTTTAGCATACGAACTTATTGCAGCGTTTGAAAGATGAAATCAAGGAAAAAAAACGGCCGCAATTGGCGTTTTGTTTCATCAAGACAAGTCACCAATTCACACATCCGTTATAGTGATGGCCAAAATCAATGAGTTAAAGTTCCAATTGCTTCTTCATGCACCCTATTCTCCAGATTCAGCCCCCTCGGATTATTTTCTGTTGCCGAACTTAAAAAATTGTCTCGGAGGTAAAAGATTTACCAACAATGAAGAGGTGGAGTCTACGGTTGATGGCTATTTTAAGGAGCTCGATGATTCTCACTATAAAGAGGGTATCGAAGCTATTGAACATCACTGGGAAAAGTGTATCGAACTAAAAGAAGACTATGTAGAGAAATAAAGATATCTGCTCCCAAATTTTTTGTGTTTTCTCTGTTAGGTCGGGTACTTCTGGGACTACCTTCGTAGATTCGATATTTTTCTAACTGTTAAGGCTGTGTTTAATATTTAAAAGGTATCCTTTTAACTGTGGTGCACAGTAATCTTCTGTCTCAAAAGATCTTTCAAAACCTTGCACAACAATGTTGTTCTGCATTTGTTCTGATGCAAAAAATCACGTCATACAAATACGGGATGGGGTGGATGGGTTAATACTAATTTAGTAATTTGCCTTTACCTTTTGGCGCAGAAAAGTTCAGTGCTAATTGCTTAAATAAACTGTAAAAAGTCACTCGTAAACAAATAAAAAATTTACAACGCGATAAATGAACAAACAATAAAAGCTAAGCGGAGCGGCTATTAATTTATCTCCGCACGCCGCCCCGGTCATTTTTTATTACGTCGCATTGTGTGCGTAAAATTTGTATAACTCTCCTCTCTATCTGCTTCATCATTTCAGCTAAACCAACACAGACAACGTTGCCCAGCAGCGCAAAAGTCGTCGCAGCTCGAGCAACACATTCGCATTCGGCAACAGGCGATGCCTTGAATTTGACACTGCCGCACCGGAATAAAATGGAACTGGAAATAAAAACGACGACGACCCCGTTGGCGTCATTACACATCACACCCATCACAGTCTCCGCCAATGAACTGCCAAAGATGGGCGGCAATGCAATCGCGTTTAGTCCTTCTGTTGAGGAGCAGAGGCCATTACAAGCTCGAGCAACAATTAACGATGAAATTTTGTCAATTGTCACGCGACCTATAATAGCCACCGCTTCGTATAACTACACCGAAATAGCTGCCGATGAAGAAACCATCGAAAAGGACTTTGGCACAGTGTCACCAATACTTGGCAGAAAGAGTAGCAGGCCGAGTAGCCGCACGAGTATCAGTTCTGTTGGCGCTGCCAGAGCGTCAACATTTCGTTTAAAATTTCAAAAGAGTCACACTTGTGGCAGTCTCTTTGCCAAATGTAATTGCAGCCCAACGACGAGTTCAACACCACCACCACCAGCAGTTCCACTATCCAAATTTCAGCAGACTGATTCAACGCCAGAGCTAGTCAACGCTGCAGCACTGCTACATTGTTCCCTGTCACCAAATAGAAGCTGCGATGCCGCGCCAATATCAAACGCCACCACCACCACCACTTCGACGTTATCGAAACTCAACAGCAACAGCTCTACAACGTCAACGTGCTCATCTACAACGGCGCCGAATACAACAACAAACACATCAACAGGTCTCTCGCACGACGACAGCAGTTACTCCAGCGTCGATATGCCGACAACGGGTGGAGGCACCTCTGAGTTCGACGACGTTCAGCTGTATCAGTCAGCGAAGAATAACGTGTCGAGTTGCATCGCTTCCGCGGACAATCGGAAAATCTCATCGCCGACACAGTTTTGTAACTCCCCGGCTCCAACGACTTCCACCTCGCGTGAGCCTCGCAGATCGAAACCGAAACGTCTCTTCCAGTCGTACTCTCATCCGGATACCGATTTTATCTTCACTGACGAAAACAAAAATCCAAGCAGGGAAAGTCTAACACTTCGACAGAATCAACTCCAGCCACAAACGATTACCAGCCGCAGTGGGAAGATTGAGATTAGACATCCCAAGCGCAGCTCATCGCCGAACATTGGACAGTATCAGGTGCTCGATGTTGTTGTACATCCTGATTTTTTAGTGAAAATCTCTCCAAAGCATTCGCCCATAGTCTCCAGGAGTACACAAGAACGAAGGCAGCTACTTCAACGATCGAACGAATTTGAATCGGGAGGTTCGCACTCGGATTCAGAGTCACCATCGACAGCGTTAGATCCCGGCTCGACTGTGACGACACCTCTAAAGAGATCACCAATTACATCGCCTCTAAGTCCGACAGTGGCAAGTAAAAAGCTCGTCGTCGACGATTCCAATTTTAGTGCTGCACAAAAATATTTCCAAGAGTCTGGCATTTTGGGTCCAATAAACACATCGACTAATCTCATCAGAAAGACATCGAAGATACTGCAGGATCCGAATGTTATTGAACAGGTAAGCTTTGGTGACGTGCGTGAGGGTTTTTTTTCTCTCTCTCTCTCTATAACAATCAATTTTGCCAGATCCGAAAAACATCAATGATCCTTCGTGGTACTAGCACATCATCGAAGCAATCAACATCCTCGAAGATTACTGACGAAAGTATGAATCAGTCGACGATCTACCAAAGAACTACAGCAACTCAGCCGCTTCAGGCACAGTTGTCATCCACCTTAGGACTGAATTGTAAGTCTGATGATCGGGACGTTCAAATCAAAAATTTGCAAGGGGAAATCGTCTCACTCAAGGATGTCATCAAATCGAGAGATTCCGAGATCAATAAGCTCCGAAGAGAGATACACAAATTGAAGGTAATTTTTGGTCGATGTTGATATTTTAGCGTTCGGATTCACCCGTGATCGCATAAATTATTTTTAATTTTATTTACTCTTCTTTTCAATTGATGTTGTTGTCGTCTTTGAAGTTTAAGTCGCGTCCGATCAATTGATTCAAACGGCTTTTAGCGGGTATTGAACAATTTCTGTTTTCTTTTTTTATATAAAACCTTTCTTCGCAACGATCTTTACTCATCTTATTAGTGTGCTCGATCTTGATCGTTTTGTAAATGATCGCGCCAATCAAGTGATACTTTATGTGCGCATATGTTATCTAGTTGATGTTTAAGTTTTGTTTTGGTGTTTTTAAGCTTTCCTGGATACAATCTTGACAGTTTTGATCTTATTTCTTGCTGATCACAAAACCAATTTTATTGTACGAGTACTTGTACTGAGTGGATCTTAATTGATCTTGTTATATTTCCGGTATTTGGGCTACTTGATCGTTTAATTTTTGAACTAATGATCAGTGTACATACGGATATTTATTTCCTTACGGAAATATTTTTACCTACCGATCTTTCCCTGCTGACATTTATTGATCTTTTCAATGTTATCTTAAGACTGTTTGTTGCTTTTTAGGTTTTAAATATCAAACTGTATATCTCTGCTTTGAACCAATGTCTCAATAGTTTACAAAAACCTTTTGTTCAGTTCAATTAATACACACAAATTGGACAGACCATTGCGGTACAAGGCCTAGCTTCTTGCGAGCATTTGTGCGTGTATATTTTTGGACACAAATGGAAGGAACCTACAATTTAAGGCCAGATCCGAACGGCGAATTTGAGAAGACACCGTGAAAAATACTTTTGGTATTACTGGGATTTGAACCACGAACCTCCTGCTCAGTAGCCACGCGCATTTCCACTGAGCCACGGCGATCTTGAATTAGCTGCGTAAAATTAGGCATACCTATTCTCGCCTGTACGTGTGTGCGCCTTCTTATGCGAGGTCTAGTGAGGAGAACAACGTTCATAATCATACAGATACAGGCTATGTGTCATAGTCATCTCGGCTATCGGGGTCGATATCATTAGTTCGTTAGTTTCAATCCCATCGAAACGACGAAGGATATCTTCATCCGTTTTTGCTAAAGTCTAGATTCATCCTCCACAATTAAGGTATTACAGCCCAATAGAGGGGTTTACTACTAATTTGGCTTCTTAATCCAAAGAAGCAGAGACCAGCAAGAGTATTCCTTTGCTTGATTGCTGCTGAAGTGATGTATTTGTCAGATGTTACAGTGGAGCTAAGGTAGACAGAAATCTTGACCTCACTTTGCTCCTAACCTCCAGCGTTATGCTGCACAGTTTAACGTTGAAATTTACGTAAGACACGTATAGCGAGTCGCGTATGGCACGTGTGATGGTTTGAAATCGTGTCATTTTCTCGTTTTTTAAGGTCTTTCTTGATTGACGCGAGTCGCGTGTGGCGCGTGTGGCGCGTGTGAAGCGTGGAAATAAGAAAATTCTTTGAAATAGATCCGACCTCAAAAACAGTTATTTTGGCGATAATTACCAAATAGAGGGCTCAATGTGAGGGCCCATTTTGATATTCCGCTTTTGACGCGTGTCGCAAGTCGCGTGTGACTCGTGTGAAGCGTGGAAAAAAGAAAATTCTTTGAAATAGCTCCGACCTCAAAAACACATATTTTGGCGATAATTACCAAATAATAAACGACTGTGTGGCGTGTTTCGATGTATATATAAAAGTTTGTATCCGAAAAACGAAGTTTTTTTTACATTTACTTGTTTATTCTTCCACCCAGCGCTCTAGCCCATACATTTGGCTTGAAGTTACCAGCGATCTCAATCTTATTTTTCTAAATGTTACACCAAATTCGGACATAAGTTTTGTATCACATTTTGGTAATCTTGTTAGTTATATTATTATGTGGGGATTATTATACCAATACTGATCTTTTAAACGAAAATTTTTTTTTCTTTTGAATATTAACTCGTCTCACGAACCAACATTTGCCTTCCAGAAGTGTGAACTTGACATTACCTTCAATCTTAAGCTAACGCACGTGAATTAAATCAAGTTATCCGTGTCGTTATCATATCGATCGCGATCTATTTGCTTATTAATTATTCCAAAATACATAAATACGTACGAGTATCATCGTATTGTTTACTTTTGAATATCAAAAGTACCAGACGTTAAGCCGGATTACATTCTGCTTGGGCTACAAGCAGACCCGATGCCAGATATTTGATATATCACTTAGCACCACACGAATCAGCTGCAGTCATCATCCATACCGCACAATTTTTATTTAGATCATTTAGTTGATTGTTAGTACGTTGATCACGTCGTCGTGCATACGCGTCTTCAAGATGTATGGAACATCATCATGAGGCGACTTACCTCTTACTCAGTTACTCGCTTATATCGACAAACAAAATAATTTTAAGTAATTTTTTTTATTACATTGACTAAGGTCGCAGTTTGGAAGACATAACAATGAGTTTATATACTAGATACATATATTCATAGATACAAATATTATAAAGTCTCTGAATTTGTTGTTGTCATTTTTTGAATGCTATTTTATAGCCTTACGTTAGGTTTTGACTCTTTATTAGGTGCACTAAGGGTAGAAAGTGTTCCCTTTTTGAGTTTTCAACATTGACTTGTCAATATTGCTGCCTCAATTTAGATAGTAGAGCGCGAATTTGATGTAATGTAATCCTTAGGGTATCACTGGCCATTTGTAGCAGCCAAGCCACATTTCTCAGCATCTTATTTTGGTGCTTTACCGCCAGGTCGTAGGTATAGTTGTCTTCCATCATTGATATCCAACCGAAGTCCATTGGTCGCGTGATCGACCAATTCACATGATATCAAGCCGGGATCGCCAGTGAACTATAGCTAATTAATGATCTATCGCTGGTTTGAGGGATGACACACTATTTTCCGTGAGCCTCTTCGCCTTGTTGTCTGTCTGCTGGTCGATCTAGCAACTGTTTGTGGATCTGAAAGGAGTTCAAAAATGGTTGTGCAATGATGTGTTCACAATGAAGTGGTCGTCGCGTTCTGTTTTTGCTCGCCGAGGTTTTACCCAGTCCTGATCGCCGTGCAAAGGACCAAGTTTTCTGATAGCACTCATTGTGCAGCAGATCGACTTACATGAAGTCTACGAGTCTCAGGCCTGCACTCACGCATCGCTCAGGGTGCACGCTCGTCTCAGGCTCGCGCTAACACATCACTCAGGGTGCACGCTCGTCATAGGCTCAGGCTCATCCACCGCTCAGGGTTTGCTGGGAGTCGAACTCTGAAACTTCTGCTCAGAAGATAAGTACTAGAGTCAAAAATATCACTAAGCAATCAAATAATGTTTTAAAGCCTCCACACGTCATGCGTCACTTGGCTTTCTATGAAAAGCATTTGAACAATGAGCACACAATGAGTTGACACGTCAAACAGATCTATTTTCGGCTCAAAGGAGATGATAATCGAAAGTTCCGAGTACTAACATTCTGAATCCTGTTGTTGTTGTTGTTATGAAATATTTTTTTGTTTTTCGGTACAAAAACACATATTTTAAACTTTATTACTACACAGCTTTGCATTCAAGTTACCCTGTGACGCGCATTAGCATAAAACTTGACAACAACAGAAGAGCAGTTTGTATTGTTTGTCTAATTTCGTACTAAAAACAGAGTTGAAGTCATCATCCATCCCATTGATATTCAAATTCACTTGTCATTCATACTATTACTGACCCATTGTTATGCCCACTACCGTTTATTACTTTTAGAGCGTGCTGCAGCAGACAACAAATCACTTACCAATTTCTAACGATGACCTTTTGCAAACGAATCTCAAAATCGTCGGACAACAGCAGCAGCAAAGTCAACAGTTGGTGACGACGACAAGCAGACCGATTGGACAGGATCCTGATAACACTTTGTGTGGTTGTGGCAGTAAAATAGCCAATGTTGCAGAAAAGATATCTGAGGCATCAGGAGCACTTGCTAGAGGAATTCTGCCCAACAATACTGGTGTCACAGAAGAAGCAACAGCAAGAGCAGTCAATAGAATTAATGGCCGCCATATTGCATCCTACCCACCCATTCCAACTTCTACCACAAACACCATGGTAACCTGTGCACTGGATGCCAGTGGCACTCAGGCAGATGCAGATGCAGATGTCATTAATGCATCTGCTGCAAAGTCAAAATTGTGCCACATTGGAGCGCCACCAGTGCTCAAGAAACAGGGTGTGTCTGGTGAAAGTTGCGAATCATCGATACAGCAATCGATAAATGTTCCTATTCCAAAATTCGAGAAGGATTTTAGGTGAGTTTGACAGCCGAACACAGATTTGACAGATTGAAACGTATTTCAGATTAAGATTAAGATTGAAACGGCCCACAGTTGTTAGTCCAGCTGAAAATGCGTCAGACATCCTTTTTGTCAGGCATTTTTCCAGACCTAATTTCTGTGAGATTTTTAATATTGTTACAAAATTTAGGCTTTCGAGTTCGTAAAGGATTTTGCAAATAAAACACAGCACAACTTTATTAAACAAACAGTAAAAGTTCACGAATTTTTATTAGTAATAACTATAAATGTACACAAAAACACTTATTACAACAACACTTGTATTTCACTATACTTCTGCAAAAGCTTTTCCAACTTAACTGGTTGTATTTAAAAAAACAACTGAACTCCTGCGGCAACGCCGTACTATTTATACTCATTGAAAAGTTTCCAGAAACTTGGAATCTTATAGACAGAAAGATTGAGACCAGAAATTCCCTTATTTACAACTAACCATACTCTTATGTAATGAGTCATCTTTTAAAAATAAACTACATGTACACTCATGTACCTACACACAAGCCGGACAAACCGTCTTCTCTCATTGATAGTAAACCAAATAAAAAAGAGAACAAACAAAAAGAAGAGTATATCATAAGCCGTTATATGTCTTAAAAACATGGTATCAGTTTGACAAATCAAAACTTCAGACATCTCTTTGATAGCAAACCAAATAAAAAAGAGAATTAAAAAGAGGAAGGGTATATCACAAACCGTTAAATGTCTTAAAAACATGATATCAGTTTGACAAACCAACTTCAGACATCTCTTTGATAGTAAGCCAAATAAAAAAGAGAACAAAAAAGAAGAAGAGTATATCACAAACCGTTTAATGTCTTAAAAACATGGTATCAGTTTGACAAATCACCTTCAGACATCTCTTTGATGGTAAACCAAATAAAAAAGAGAACAAAAGAGAAGAGAAGAAAAAAAAGAGTATATCACAAACCGTTAAATGTCTTAAAAACATGGTATCAGTTTTATAAGTAAATTTCAGACATCTCTTTGATAGTAAACCAAATAGAAAAGAGAACAAAAAAGAAGAAGAGTACATCATAAACCGTTAAATATCTTCAAAAAAATGGAGGTATCAACTGTAAATTATCTCTTTGCCAGCAAACCAACTAAAAAAAGAGAAAGAAGAAGATAACAATTCCATTTTAATATAGTTGTGGTGATATTTACTCGTTTGCTCATTCTCTTTACGTGTACACACCTTAATGTTTCTCTTTACGCGTTAAATGTTTCATGGGTTACATCGTTACCTGTGTTACACTTACAATACAATACATGTGCTAACATACACTTTAAAATTTCTCTCTATGCGTTACATCGTTGCTGCGTTACAACGATACAAGTGTTACATCGTTACATGCACTACATCGTTTTATGTGTTATATAGTAATATTTTTAAGTTACATGGTTAAATGCGTTTCATTCCAACGTGGCCTTGGGACTTTACCCTCAACGCTCATGGAAGAGTTTTCCTTAAAAGTAATTTTTAATTCTTTGTCCTTCTTCCTCTCTGCTCAGCTCAAAACAACTCATAAAAGATGCCATCATGGACAATGACTTCCTGAAAAATATCGACTCATCACAGGTACGTGAATTGGTCGAATCCATGTACAATCTTGAAGTGGCCAAGGGTCAATTTGTGATACGAGAAGGTGAAGCGGGTTCACATCTTTTTGTCTCAGCTGAGGGGGAATTCGAAGTTGTGAAAAATAACAAGGTCCTTGGCATAATGGGACCACGAAAAGCCTTCGGAGAGTTGGCGATTTTGTACAATTGCACTCGGACGGCATCCGTTCGGGTATTGTCGTCGGATGCCCGAGTTTGGGTGCTCGATAGACGAGTCTTCCAGCAGATTATGATGCGGACCGGCATGCAGCGCATTGAGAATAGCGTGAATTTTTTGAAATCGGTACCACTGCTGAAGAACCTCTCGGGAGATGTGCTTGCGAAAATCGCCGATGTTCTAGAAGTTGTAAGTTTATACTTGACTTCGTGGCTTGGCTGGCCTATTAAGTTAAGCTTTGTGTATCCACTTTTAGGAATTTTACCCAGCCGGAACGTATATAATTCGGCAAGGTGCAAGCGGTGATACGTTTTTCCTCATCAGTCAGGGATCCGTTCAGGTGACACAAAAACTTGGACCATCCGCACAGGAGAAGGAAATCCGAACACTTCAGCGGGGCGATTATTTTGGTGAGCAGGCGCTCATCAATGAGGATAAGCGAACGGCGAATATTATCGCGATGGCGCCAGGTGTGGAATGCCTAACACTGGACCGAGAGTCCTTCACCCATCTGATCGGTGACCTGTGCGAACTCAAAGAGAAGAACTATGGCGATGAGAATCGTGTGCTCGCTATGAAATACGCCGAACAGACAAGGGAGATATTTGGATCGAATGTTAGGCAAGGTATGTATGGGTTATTGTTGTTGCACTGACTACTGAAGCGATCTCTTCTGGTTAACTCACTCTTTTCTCTCCCTTCTATTGCAAAAAAAAATTAATAGAATTCCCCGATATGAAACTGACAGACCTCGAAGTTGTAGCTACTTTGGGTATTGGCGGTTTTGGCCGAGTTGAATTGGTCAAAGCCTATCAGGAGAACCGAGTGGACACGTTCGCCTTGAAGTGCCTAAAAAAGAAACACATAATGGACACGCGACAGGAGGAGCACGTTTTCAGTGAGCGAACAATAATGCTCACCTGTCATACGCCGTTCATATGCCGCCTCTATCGGACCTTCCGCGATGACAAATTCGTCTACATGTTGCTTGAGGCCTGCATGGGCGGTGAAGTGTGGACGATGCTCAGAGATCGCGGATCTTTCGATGAAAATGCCACGCAGTTCATCATTGCTTGTGTGCTGCAGGCTTTCGAGTATTTGCACTCGCGTGGAATTATTTATCGGGACTTGAAGCCGGAAAATCTTATGCTTGATGAGAGGGGATACGTTAAGTTGGTAAGAATAGGCGACCCTCTGAGAGGAGTCTTATGCTAAATTCTGATTAATTTTAGGTTGACTTCGGTTTCGCCAAATACATTGGCAATAGCAGCAAAACATGGACATTCTGTGGAACACCGGAATATGTTGCGCCCGAGATCATACTGAACAAGGGTCACGATCGAGCTGTCGATTACTGGGCTCTAGGCATACTTATTCATGAGCTGCTGAATGGAACGTAAGTTTTGAAGCATAACTCTAAAAGTCTGTACTAATAACTCCTGGTACTGGTGTATTCCCGTAAGAGATGTCTCTGGCCCGATTCTCGTTTGTTGAAGTGAAACTTATTTGGTGAAGCTGAGAGAAAGCTTTAAAGGGCACATCGTTGGGTCTTGACAAAATGGTGGTATTAGGGAAATTTGCTCATATATCTGGTTCGGTCTATCATTGGCTACGATAAATGACCCAAGCGGGGTTAAATTTCTTTCCGCGTAAGACTCGCAGATAATTGATTGCTCCTTGCGTTCAAAATTCACCAAAGTCGCTGATCACTTTCTTTAATTGAAAAGAAAGTGGGCCAGTGCTTCCTAATTTTAGAGCCCGCATGAATTCGTTTTCATAGTCACCCTAAAACCTTTACTTGGCTTATCACACAGTCTACCATAATAGTGGTGTGTATGGAATAGGTGGAGCTGCATGGGTGTCCTACCCACCGAAGCCTACCGATATCACGGTAACGCTTGTAGATCTCATAATTATAGAGTCTCCCGAATAGTCCTTCCTCACATACGGGCCTTCCGTCCTCTTGTTCGTCCAAAAGGCAAAAAGAGACCACATTGGTGAACTTCAGAGTTGGGACATATTAGACACAGCTGCAGAAAGCTATTAAACGCAGCCAAGGCTACCAGATTAGAAACTAACAAAGACGCTGGCTGGGATGCTTACAAAGTATTCTTTAAAAAATAATTTAAGACAGCCAAACGCTCTTCTTGGAGACTATTCTGTGGTAAAATAGAAGAATCTTCCGAGGCATCTAGGCTAAGAAACATTCTCGCAATCAATCCAATAATGCCTAGCTGCCTGAAAAAAGCAGATGGCTCGTGGACTACCTCAAGACTACAAGAATCGTTCAATTTGCTTTTAGACACCCACTTCACGGGCAGCTCCCATGTTTTAAGTTATGTCAGCCTTAATAGGGTACACACTCGTACAACCGTCTCCAATAATCTGTTAAATAAGGACAAACTGCTTTCGGCGCTACAATGCTTCAAAGCATACAAATCTGCAGGACCAGACGACATAGTTCCAGCCGAGCTGCAAAGGACTTCGGATATTATCCTTCCTTTGGTAGAAACAAATCTTAAGAATTGTCTCGATCTGATCCACATTCCAGTATTATGGAGAGAAGTGAACGTAGTTTCATACCCAAAGCCGGAAAATACTCGCACGTTAGTCCAAAGAATCTCGGACCAATCAGTCTATCAACATTCCTGTTAAAGACACTAGAAAGACTGATCGATATCCACTCTCTAGTACGTTCTGTTGAACATTTCCTTCACTAAAGGAGTACAAAATTGTGGTATTCCTAGGACATAGAATGCGCTTTTAACAACGTTAACACATCTGCGATTACGGATGGACGACTCACTTGGCGAATTGATTAATCTTCTGCGCACAAGTCAGATAGTTAATTCAAAACTGGGTGTGTCGTCTGCCAGAAGATCTGTCTACAGAGGAACCCCGCAAGATGGAGTCATGTCCCGTAAAAAAAGCCATTGGTAGCAGATGGGGTCTTCAACCCCATATAACTCATTGGCTATATACAGCAGTAGTAAGACCTACTCTTCTGTGACTGCATGGTGGACTGCCTTAAATAAGAAAGTAAAACTGTATAGCTGACGAACTCACTAAGCAAGGAACTACAAGGAACGGTGCAACTTGCATAGGGACAAAGCAGATCTGGCCCAAGCTGGATCCGAAACGCTTTAAGATCTCAAAAAAGATCGCACATCGGTGCTATTTTAGGTTTCATCACTGGGCACTGGTATTATAGGCAAGCATGCAGGAAGACTTGGCGGTTTCTCGAATGACTTCTGCAGAAGCTGCATGGATGTGGAGGAGGAAAAGACCCACTCCCAAAAACGTAAACTTCATATGGAAGCTTTCTTCTTCAACGACACTAATAATCTAACCCATGTTCTCGATTTCCCTCCTATGGGTCACTTGCTGCATCAGAAGATTTAGTAATCGTCACAGGTTACTTAACATTCCTATTTATGACCCTTTACAACCAGAAAAGGAGAAGGCTACATCACAATATTAAGGAATCGTGACAGGCTTGTTAACCTCTATTAAAGATGCTTTACAACTTTGAATGGAAAGTCTTATGTCACTACTTATAGGCACTAATCTTCGTATTGCGGTGTAAAGAATGTATTCACTTGTGCTCTTCTTGAATTTAGGTCAGTTTAGATTTCCTCCCTTAGTTCATACAGCTACATTTTGCTCTTTATCTTCGAAGAGAATGAACGATTTCCTCAATATTCTTCGCAAATAGATCAGTCATTTTCTGCCTCAGGTGAGCCAGTATAAGGAATCTTAAAGTATAAGGAATTCTTTGTAGTTCTTTCGCTGTCCAGAATTTAATTTTAACCTAAGTTCATTAAATATTTTTCTCACCAAATCACAGTCCTCCCTTTACGGCCAACGATCCTATGAAAACGTATAATATCATCCTCAAGGGCATTGACATGATCGATTTTCCCAAACATATGACTCGATCGGCTGTGCAGCTGATTAAGAAACTTTGCCGTGATGTGCCTGCCGAACGATTGGGCTACCAGAAGGGTGGCATACAGGATATCAAGAAGCACAAGTGAGTATTGCGTTGACAATTTTATTACCTAACCTAATACGTAAATACAATTCTAACCTACTCTCTGCAGATGGTTCCTTGGATTCGATTGGGACGGCCTGACCAGTCAAGTACTGATTCCGCCATTCGTTCGACCAGTTGCTCATCCAACGGATACATGTTACTTTGATAAATTTCCATGTGATCCGACAGTGCCAGCAGATGAGAATTCCGGATGGGATGCAGACTTCTAGAGGGATTGAGGAATGAGGATTCAAAATTGGGCTGATTCTGCCAATCAGTTTTCCATTCTCGATGACTAGGATTGTTTATCTTCAGATGTAGAAGTCCCGATAAACTCATCTTATTCCGTTTATTCCAATTGATTGTATAGTTTGTTCCTTCTGTCTGTTGTATTGTGACTCCAAATTTAGATAAATAGTCGAAGTGGCTCAAATTATTCCAAGTAGTTCACGCTCAATTTTTTTGCTGAAATTAGAATACTTTTTAATATACATACATATACATATACGTATTACCTTATAATACAAATCAGTGTCCTTTATGTAAGAAGTGCCTTCCTTGGCTGTTTGCTCAATTGTTAAAAGTTCTTTATACAGCATTACTGATGTTATACACACACACACACACACAGAAGTACGAATAGCACTTAAGTTGTTTATTCTTTGTAAGTAGATTGTAGTCAAATAATAAAAATATTAAGAAAAACCAACTGCTGATGCTTTTACTAATTCTGTCTAGTACCCGAGCGTCGAACTTGACGAGTTATAGGGCCAGAGCAAAGATTCTTGAGAGTTTTCTCTAGATGAGTCCTGAAACCAAAGGTCGCTCATCACTCACTCTCTTCCCCCTCCCATATTCCCCCACCACACCGTCTACATCTTCCGAACCCCATCCTCATCCCCTGGGTTGTATTAAGCAGTTATACGTTCCGAGCCGAGAATCAGCCTGGCTGGGAGCCAAATTTAATAATAGCCCAGTGGCTCACGGAGTATTTGGATACCTCTCTAGCCTTATCTGCATACTGCGGATCTCTGTGTAGATGGACAACCCTTTCTCCGCCACTCGTGGGAATCCAAATGAAAGTTTTGAGAAAACTAGCACAAATACTTTGAAGACTGGTACTTCATCCTTACCGGACGATAGTACGGTGCCATTGTTGCCTACCAGTAATGCTCCTGCAACGGTGGGTAGTGGTCTGACTACTGCCGACAAGCGCAGGTCGGCCTTGACAGTTATGCCTTCTAATCTTGTAGGCGCATCTGGTGTGTGCTCGCGATAACGCGCTCCATCTAGATCGTCTACCGGTAATGCTCCTGCAACGGTGGGTAGTGGTTTAGCTACTGTCGACAAGCGCAGGTCGATTTTGACAGGTGGGCTTTCTACTGGCCGCGGTAGGATTGTGGCACCTCATGGCTCTTCCGCTGCCAGTAAGCTTGTAGGCGCATCTAATGGATGCTCGCGACAACGCACTTCATCTAGAACGTCGTACAAGAAATGGCGTAATACAGTACTGGTACTCTGCAGCCCTCGGAGCAATTCCAGAGACCAACAGAACACAACCAGCAGGTCGCCAAGCTAAAATGGGCCCCAAGTCCTTATTGACAAACACGAACAACGGACCAGCGATGACTCTAGGTTTCAGCGACAGAGATCGATGGAGGAAATCGATTCGATTTCAAAAAGACTTAAAGTGCACAACACCAGCGCACTTAGTCACTCCATCGTTACACCTCAGAGGTCCTTCAGTGATGTCCTTAAGGACAAAATCATAGTCGCACTGATAGATCGCAGCGACACAGATGGAACTATCTCTCCAAAACGAGGGCAATTAGTCAAGATAAAGCTCTCTGGTAGGGTTTTGACTTTTATGAAGGAGCATTCAGGATCACCTCCTATCACTCGCGATGGCGGCTGCCTTCAAGGCCGTATTAAGCTAATCGCGTGTATCGACTTGAGATCTTGCGATCTCTATAGGCAAGCCATTAGCAGTCTAGGAGATTTGGCCGGGCGCTTAGCTCGAGGTCGTTGCGAGGGAGGATATCCCTAGCCGACCGAGAGCTCGCACCTTGATCCCAACTGAACCCTCCTCTGCGGATGAAATACTCCAGGTCCTTCAAATTTGCATCCCTCACTTTCGACCCACGACTGGAAAGTCGCCAACTTGGGGGAGCAAATATGTTCCTACAGATCCGCGATTGTTGTGATCAAACAGGAAACCCTTGCTCGTATGGCTGAGACCAAAGGCGTGGTAAGATTTGGCTGTGATCACATCACCATTCGAGTCTACAAGAATGATGAGCTTGGGCAGTTAAACTGCCACCCCATCCCTCAGACTCGGAGCTACTAATTCCCGACCCTGGAGCATCTGTCACGATTTCCTTAATGGAAGACACTCCAAGCACTTCGGTTACCCTGTCACAGTCGTCTATCTCCCTGATTGATCTTCTATCGGATATGGAGATGGAGGACTCACCCTTTGGAGAATTTCCCAACGTAACTCTCTGTTCGTCTTCAGAAAGGGAAGATCTGGAGAACACCGTGCTGGAGGTTTCACTCCCTGATTGCAACAGAAATGCTGCAGCTAGTTCAGTTTAACCCCCAACACTCTAAATAGGCTACTCCCTTTGCTTAAAGGCGGAGAGGACATCGTCCTATTCCAAGAACCATGGATTGTTTACAACCTGGTTTGCGGACTCAGGACTCCTGGTTTGACTATAAGCAACCTTGAGTTCATCCAATTAGTATAGGAATTTTTTTTTTCTATTTGCTTTGTTAGACTGAAATTAAATAGACCTGGAGGTGCTACAACAACCAGAGAGCAAGCTACGTTGCCAGAAAGTCACCCCATGAAGGATGCATCATAAAAGCCATTTCCCCGCAAGCACGGTGATTGAGAGCAGCTTAACGTAATGTTGAAAATATGGTCAATTACTGATTTTCCTTTAATTGAAGCGACATCGGTTCGGATGATGAAGAACATCTCAGATTGTTGTTGGCAAGGAGAGAGCAAGCAGACTAATTTCTCAGTTTGTTGTTCTTGTTAAATTTGGTTTCGGTTTGGCATTCAATTTGCAAAGCATTTACCACGAAAACCACGTCATTTTGGTAGCTTACCCGTGGGTACGGTTTCGGGCATAGTTTTACGTAATCGAGGCGTTAATGAATTCCTTGATTTATATAACATCAGTTTCGCATATGCTCGTAAGGTCAATAGTAGGAGTGGGTTAGCACGCTACGTTTAAATACATTCCACCACCAGTTATAAGGCACGCAACTTACCGGATCAAAGTCTACCAAGAGTTTTAAGCTTAAAGTTGAAACTATAAACATAAATAGGTAAGCATTAATAAAAGAAAATTCAAACTAAAGTGGTTAACAGTGATCTAAAACTATAATTTTACCTATAAGACCATGATATCTAGACTCCTTTCCCGAAATCTTTTCTTCACACGTTATATTAGTTGGATAATGTTACAAATTATGTACTACCAAAGTTATAGCTGTATCTTTCAGTAAACTACATAAATTTATTCGTACGATTTACTTAAATTAACCATTTACTATGTATTTTAATTTACATTATCGCCTCTCGGTTGCCAATTCATAGTTAAGCAACTTGCAAAGTTCACAGCATAGTCGATGGAGCGGCAAACCCATAACAGTATAATAGTCTCCATTGATTTTTTCAATCAATGTGCCACCAAGTCCCTGAATACCGTATGCACCAGCTTTGTCACTGAAACAAAAATATCAAAAAATCGGAATATTCCTAAGAAAATTCACAAAACTTACAGAGGTTCCCCTGTGTCAACATAGCCCTGTATTTGATCCCGTGTTAAATGGCCAAAATAGACTTCTGAACCTTCGGTAAATCGACAAACTCCACCAGAGTGCTTAATTACAACTCCAGTCCAGGAAATGTTACAACGACCAGAGAGCCTGTAGCAAGACAGAAGGCGGAAAAAATATACAAAATATTTGCAAAACTTTGCAGAGTGGTCAGCTTACTGCTTACTGAGTCAACATGTGGACAGCATCTGCTGAATCTTTGGGTTTTCCAAATATTTCTTTGTCAAGCGTTACCATTGTATCCGCTGCTATTACGAGCAGATCAGAATCTGGAGAAGTTTTCTTTAGTCGCTGATAAACTTCTTCAGCCTTGCCCAATGCCGTTTCTTCGACAAATTGTGAGAAATCTGAAAAGTCCAAAGGGCTAAGATTCTCTTCGAATAAAGAAGGACACAATTCCGCATTAAGACCCTGAAAAACATTAAAGATTTTCGTTTTTAATTTTCCATCCGATTGCCAACAAAACCTACTCACAATCGATTTGACCAGTTCCTGACGACGCGGCGAGCTACTGGCCAATACTATTCGCTTGGTAGCTAGCAAGTGCTTGACAGGCGAAAGCATTATTGTTTAGATATAATATAAAACGATTTAAATTTGTTTATAGTAATTCACTGCTTGCTTATGGATTTAAATTTTTGCGTTCTTATGTTTTATACAAATTTGCAATCGACTCTTGACTTCGGAAAGAAGAATAAAGTCAGTAATAAAGTAAAGTCAGCTGTTGCATTTCGATTTTCGAGTATCGTAACTAGACTTCTTTAATTCTATTAATATCGCTTAGACGTGGTCAGGTGGTATCCTGTCAAACTTGTGGACTGTGGAATTCGTTAATCATACTTCCTCTTGGTTGACGGGATTATTAAATGTTATTTTTTAAAATATAAGATTATGTATATACGAAAAGAATATAATGTAGACCTTTAAGGTCTATAATTCAACTATTAAAATAACATATTAACCTTTAAGAAAATATATTTAGAAAAAAATTATATAATTTTAATGGAGCCCTTATGTTTCTATACTATTATACAAGTAAGTTTGCACTTTCAATTGGCTACGCTAATGTTGGAAAATATTGGACCGATTTTGATCAGCTTTGCACCATTCTACAGGGTTTAGTATTTTTTTAGTGCCTGGTATGCTTGGGGTGGAGACTTAGCGGTGTTGTCCAGTGTACGGAAGGGGTAATTTGGTGTGTGGTCAATAGGGGGTAATTTTGGTGGATGTAATTTGGTTGGCTCACAATGGAGGGGGGGAGGCAGCCGGGCAGTGCCTGTTGTAATATTATAAATGTGAAAGTAACTCTGTCTGTCTGTTACTCGGCTAAACGGTTGGACTGATTTGACTCATTTTTTAACAATGTTCGTAACAGTCCGGGGATGATTTTAGAAACTTGGAAAAGTCGGGAAAATCTGAAAAAATTCCGTTTTTCATGTGATTTATGTATGAACTCGCGACTTTATTGTATAGATATATCTATATCTTTGCTTGTGCGAAACTTTGTGTTTAAACTATTTGACTATTCAATATTCTTATGAAAGTCAAAGTTAGTGTGATTATTGTAGCTAGGGCAGAAGCTGAAACAATTAATTAAATAATTAGTTAAAATTAATTAACTTTTATTACGAAAAACAAAGAATTTCTTCAGCTCTCTAGGCTGTGTGAAAGGTGGTTCTAAAAGATCCCCAAATAGTCGACCAAGTCGGGCCTGTTTTAAATATTAAGCAATTTACCACGCATTACACAAGCCACGCGTCATACGCAAGATCTCAGAAATATCACTTAACACTGAGCTGCTCAAAAAAAAATTTCCGCTCTCTAGATCGTGTGAAAGGTGGTTAAAAAGGACCACCTCGCAGGTCGGGGCTATTCCAAAGATTAGATCATTTTCTACTCATCCCTTGCGCCACACGCGAATTGGAACACGAGTCATACTCGGGATATTTGAAAAGCCCAAAAAACAGGGCGGGCCTATTCAAAGATTAAGCCATTTTCCACGCATCACACACGACACGCGTTATACGCGAGATCTCAGAAATGATCCTTAACACTGAGCCGCTCAAAAGATATCAGCTCTCTGGGTCGTGTCAAAGGGACCTCAAAGAAGTGGAAAACCGACAGACAGGAAAAGTCAAGTTAAAGATGAGTTTTTTAAAAACAAAAAAAAAACGACATTAGTTTTTGACCGGCATTAACGCAACAAATGCACATAAAATGCTGAAAATTCACTCTTACATTTTTTTAAGAGAAGCAGCGACTAGCAAAACATAAGCGCTCCTTGACACAAGATAGAACAGCACAAACAATACGAAAACAATTTTAATATCTTGTTGTCGCACTCGTACCCACACGAGTCCAACTAAACTACTAGCTTATAATCGTAACCAATGGCAAAGCATAATTCAGAATCAGTTTCATTTAAAGCTAATAATCAAGCACATTGAGGATGACTGCATCACTGCAAGCAAAGATTTTTGTGAAACGAGTGACAGTGAGTCAGCACCTACACGCGTTATCATTTTAATAAAATATTTCACTCCTGCAAAGTTTTTAAATTCAGTGTAAAATTTTAATAGAATCTTGTGTCAAAAGCAAAAATTATTGCTGTTTTTTCAGTTCATTGAAAAAAGTGTAAATTTCGGTAATTGATACTTTGAGAAAGAAAAGGAAAGAAATTCTTTGTGAAATTTCCTTCCAGGGAATTCCTCTGCAGTGATAGCAGCAACAACAACAAAAAAACACTTTCGGTGGCGAAAGTATAGAATCAGAAAATTCGAGCAACGAAAACAAAAAGAAAATTGTGAAATTCTAAAGCAGTTCTAGAAGCTCGATAAACTGTGCAACAAAAAAAAACCAATAAATTACATTGATAATACAAATCTTGTGTGAAAATTTGCCAGTATTCTTTTGTACTGAAGACCAGTGATATCTTGAAAAAGGATCCCGGAAAAAGGATTTTTTTGAAGTTTCCAGTTCCTGCACGAAAACGGTTCCGAATTATCATCCGCCTATTGTCAAGTTAATCTCAAATGTGTATGGCTATTGTGGTAAGTCAAGTCAATCGTTGAAGTGAATCACTTTTTTTTCAAATCGTGTAGGTTAGGTCGTCAAAATGTGGTGTGCCATATGCTTATTCAAATGAAAAACTTGGAGAAAAAATCGAATTCTTTAGTATGAATATCGACAAAGTTTATGTTCCTCTTACTTTAGAGCTGAAAGTTGTCTGCCTGACAGCGTGTCAGCCACGATAACGAAACGATGACATAACGTGTAACAACCTCTCTCTTTTATGTATTCTGATTCTATATAAAATAATTAATTTTACTATATAGACATCTCATTCTAGCAACTAACTTCTGTCTGCTGGATGTGTGTTTCTTGTATTCATTTCATTGAACGAATGACATAGTGGCCGTATGACAGTTGAAAAAAAATCTGAAAAGTTTCTAATTCTGGCTGTGTATTTTTTTCCATCAAATCCTTAAATTCAGTTTTATTTACAACAGAACTATTCATTTTCATCATAATTTCATTTCATTTATTGGTGTGCAAATACAATTTTAAGAACAATAGACTTGTTTACAATTGCTCGATTCAAAATTGTGGGAAAGAACCCAAGCCTCGGATTCATATGTAAGTACTGGTATGACCAGCAGCTTGGATGTTATGGTTAAATTCCTGGATTAGTCTTGACAGACTATAGTAGGATTTGTTGGCTTTAAACAACCGTGCGTGTATTTCTGGTTCCATGCTGTTTTCGGCTGCTCACAACTTCAAGTTCGCGCTCCATTACTTTAATTGCGAGACTTACGATCGATCTTCTACTTACTTCATTTATGTGCAGCCCCAGATTTCGTGCCGTCCGCTCGATCTGGATGAAAGCTTCCTGTACAGCCCTTTGATTTCTTCCAACGTTGTCGATTTCGTATGCGTAAGCCAGTATCTGAATGGACTTATAAAGGATTGTTCCTCTCGCCGTTACGTCAGAGTCTCGGATCACATTTCTCAAACGCCAGGTTGAAGAGGACGCAGGCCAGTCCATCCCCTTGTCGGAGCCCGTTATAGATGTTGAATGGGCTTGATAGTGATCCGGATATTTTTATTTGGCTTATAACATTGGTCATGGTCAATTTACATAATCGTGTCAGTTTATTTGGGATGCCAAATTCTCTCAAGGCTTTATAAAGTTCTACACTGGCTATGCTATCATAGGCGGCTTTAAAGTCTATAAAAAGATGGTTTAGTGAGTTTTGAAAATCTAGCCATTTTTCCATCGCCTGCCTTAAGGTGTAAATCTTATCAGTTGTTGATTTGCCTGGAATGAAGCCACACTGGTATGGACCAATGATGACTTTAGCATATAGGGCTATCCTCTCTTGAACGATAGAGGAGAAAATCTTATACGCAGCACTCAACAACCTTATACCACGATAATTGCTGCATTTCGTGATATCTCCTTTCTTATTTATGGGGCACAGATGCCTATTCTCTAGTCTTCTGGCATCGCTTCTTCCTCCCATACTTGCACTATTAGTTCATGAAATGCTTGGTGTATTGCTGGGCCTCCTGTTTTAATCAGCTCCTCTGGGATACAATCAGATTCCGGGGCCTTATTATTTTTGAGCCGATTTACCGCTCTGCTAACTTCGTCTATGCTTGATGGCTGCAGCATAGTGTGGTCTTAGGTTATTGGTGGTCTCCAATTCCTCAGTTAGCTGGCAATTTAGCAACTCATGAAAGTGCTCTTCCCATCGCTCAAAGATGCCTTCAAGATTGGCGATCAGATTACCCTCTTTGTCCCAACAGTATGTGCAACGCGGTGTGTATTGCGTCATACCGTAGACTCTTTGGTAGAACTTCCGCGCCTGGTGCGGTCCTTGCTCTCTGTACTGTTCTAGTTAATTTTTTCTCCCAGGCTGCTTTCTCCCGCCGGTGAACTGTTTTTTCACATCTTCTGAGCTTTATAGCATTTATATGAGCATTATATTCATCTTCGCGTGCGCGCGTTTTATGAGACTGTTGCATTGCTCGGTACGCAATATTCTCACGTCCAGTCGCTAGCTTATATTTGTCATCGAACCATTCGTTCCAATCTCTACGACTACTACCTAAGATGGAGTCAGCAGTACTTATGACAGTATTCTTAAGGCGTGTCAAGTTCTTTTCTATCCCCGACATCTCAGCAGTACTTACTCTCCCTGCGATTAGGGCGAGTGCTACCGCTGGACCGTAGTACTGTACTGTACTGATCCAGTTCATGGACGATATTCTGCTCGCAGGCTGCTTTCTTTCACCAGTGAACTGTTTTTTCACATCTTCTGAGCTCCTTATATTCATCTTCGCGTGCCCGCGTTCTATGAGATTGTTGCTTTGCTCGGTACGCAACATTATTACCTTCAGTAAGAATCGTCATCGAACCAGTCGTTCCGATCTCTATACTATACTTAATAATATACTTTGATGGATGCTGTTATAAGCCTTAGAAAGATCAAAAAGCAATAGGATAGTGACAATATTGAGGTTCATATGAACTCTTTTAATTCTATCTCGCATGGTATATGTAGTACTGTGAAAATTCCTAAATCTACTCTGGTAATTATAAAGGTAAGTGCTATTGTCCAAAAGGTTTATGATAAGGCACTCACATACCTTGTATAAGTCGATAGAACGCAAGTAGGCCTAATTTCAGTCATATTCAAGGAAGCCTTCTGTTTAGGAATGGGAATGACGGGTCAGTTTACAAACTTATGGAAACGAGAAGGTAGTGAGCACAAAATTAATGATGTGCCAAAGGTGCCTAGCGTATAGTGGAATTACTAAATCTACAAACCATATTAGGATGCAGTCAAAGCCAATTAAGTATCAGGTAATCGATGATACCGCGCGCCAAAACTCTTCTAGACTAACGTTACTAAATGAGAAGACCTGCAAGGTACTTTTAGTTTCACTATCATTTTATTGGCTGCTTCAGGAACAAGACTACTTTGATTAGTACTAGGATCAGAGTTAATGCCAATACTTTGGATTATATGCCAAAGTTGCTTTGGATGTTGGTTGACATTTCCATTTTTTCTCTTTGGACTTCTTATCAATGAAGTAACCTTGTTACGGTGCATAGTATCCAACGGACATCGGAACGACATCATGGAAAGAACGAAAAGATAAATCCCCAAGTACAATGGCATGAGAAATAGCAGGAGGCATCCAATGGCATGCCTTATGTGATATTCGACGGGTGTGAATCTATGAATAGGGACGTGGAGGTTAAACAAGGCCAACAATGATGAGTTAAAGATCGCGAACTGAGAATCGACATCGCATAGTTCAAAGACTAATTCTGTGTCAGCATAATTCAGAACGATTGAGCTTAAATCCAGATGCATAGACAAGAAATGCTTGCGTCAAAGTTGAGTGATGATGCCTTAGATTCCGTCATTCCGTGTAATCTCCCATAACTGTAAATAAAAACAGGTGTTTGAAAGAAGCTGCTTTAAATGTTGTAAACCCATTTTTTTCTTTATAATTGCAGTTTTCAATATGATCTCAAATCTGAACCCTTATCTCATCTGGAGCAACAAGCATCATCTTGCCAGTAGGACCAAATCAACCATATCCGTAAAATGAATTTCAAAGAACGGAATAACTGCCTTGCTTTGGCAAATTATGCGTTATAAATGACCTAAAGACATTTGCAGGCGCATTTGCTGCCGCTTGCACAACACAACCAATTGCACATTGCTATGCAGTTTCATTCATTACCATTTTTTTTTGTATTAGGTAACTGCAAGCCTTCCTACCTCCCCATCCAAAATCACTTGCATACTGCCACTATGTTTGTGCTATCTATCAAGTACGAGTACTAACCATATCGAGCAAAACCAAAGCCACAAGACCAAAACAAATTCTAAGCCTGTCTGCAACACCAATCCACATTTCCTTCACGACGAGCAATGGGGGAATTAAACCAGGTCGATTGAAGCATAGACAAGAAAGACCGTGGGTTTCCATGCGTGTGACGGTGGTCAACCTCAATAGTAGCTAGATAGGCAACTGAATTAACTCATGTTGGCTTTAAAGCGCACATATTGCTGTTGCACAGGTGAAAATGAAAACTGACGACATTTTTGTGAATTGCTTACTTGGAATTTGAGTCAAGGTTGAGGAGCCATAGAGGCAGACATGTAATTTGTCATATCGGTGGTCGGCGCCAACGATCTCTTGCTGTATTCATAAATAAGAGCATACATGCACTGATCTGCGAAGCTTTGATTCTTTTGCAGTGTAAACAAAGAAAGCCATCTACAAATGTCCCGCCCGTTTCAAATTTAAAAACAAGCGAACGATTGTAGCAGAATGAAGGCGCCGCTTGAAGAAGAATTACATTTTTGTTTGGGTTAAGTTTCATTTTCTTGCGAATTCGATACACGCAACAAGTGAATGGATGCAGTTTTTCTTTTTGTTTAGTCTGGATCTGGACAGAGTTTCTTGAGTTGTTTATGTTTTGTTTTTTGTTTTTGTTTTTTGGGGTTGCTTGGGATTGCTGCTCTGTATTAACTTCGCATCGGCATGTGTCTGTCTGGCAGTGGATGGCTGGCTGGTGGAATCTTGTGATAAATGTTTATTGTACTTCCTAAACGTATGTCCTATATTGCCTTGTGGGTTCAAGGGCCTCGACAACGCCTACGCGCCATCGCGTGCTTCAGCTCTCTCCAACTGTTCCCCAATTGCCGCGACTCCTCCTCAACTGTCTCTACTCAACTGCGCCATGTATTTCTCAGACGACCCATACTTCTACCATCCTGAGATAACGGATTCCATTGCATTGCGTAGTTTGCTATGGAACTGTAGTCTTTTCGGAGTGTATGACCAATCCACTGCCACTTCCATCGCTGGATGGTTGTGCCTATTGGTTTCCCGACCCGTTCTCTGGTTAAGATGTTCGTTAGAGATACGGTTAGGCCAGAAACCCCTTAAGATGTTCTGTAGGCACCTATTTACAAACGTTTGTAATCTTTTTGTGATAGTAGTCCAAGTACTGCACACATACAACAGCACAGATTCAACATTTGAGCGGAACAGTCGCAGCTTGGTGTTTAAGCTGATCGCATTGCTTCGCCATATCATGGATATCATCCCCAACACTGATTTTGCTTTGCCGATTCGGTTGACAATGTCCTGTTCGGTTCCACCTTCGGTCGAGACAATACTCCCAAGATATTGGAAACTCTCTACTCTCTCTCCACCGGCTGTCCAGCACAGTTAACTTGAGTTACTGAGTGAGTGCCGAGGTTGATGATTTTGGTTTTGGCAGCATTAATCTTCAAACCGGCAACATTTGCTTCCCTTTCCACATTTGCTGTCATTTGGTGCAGCTCTATAATCCTGTGTGAGAGTAAACAAACGTCGTCAGCGTAGTCCAGACTTTTGAGTTGAGATGTAAGAATCCAACGAATTCCTCCGTTTCCAGTGGATAAAGCTGCGCAAAGTACATCGCTAATTACCAACAAAAAAGTATCGGCGATAGAATGCAACCTTGTCGTAACCCACTTCGGATCTCGAATTCCTCTGACTTCTGTTCTGTGTCTTGCCTGGTTTCTCCCAACAATACTTTCCGCTCCATATGTGAAAACATTTTTCACAGCCTTCCAATGTTCCTGGATGGTTGTCGGCAGTGAGCTGCTGAATGCTTCCACTCCTTGCGATAAATGATCCCTTTATTGTTGGCGTGCTGAGGGGATCTTTAGCCGGTCGATGTTATACCCAGGCATTTGGATGATATTGCGAATTCTTTTAACTGATGCCGTACGTAACTGGACAGTAGCTACCATAAGGTGATGATCCCGTACCATACCCATGTCGGCTCCTCGTCTGTTTCGGACGTCTAAAAGACAGCTCCTAAATAGTCGGCTGATCGTCACATGGTCGATTTGGTTGGATGATGATTGCCTGTCAGTTGACACCCAGCCGACCTTGTGGCAGGTCTTATGCTCAAACATGGTGCCTCCTATGACAAGGTGGTTGGTGTTGCAGAAATCAACATATCTTTCACCATTGTCATTTCGTTCGCCGAGGCTGTGCTTTCTAATCACATGTCTGAATCCATCATTATCGTTGCCAACGTTGGAATTCAAGTCCCCCATCACAATGGCGATATCTTCGTTCGGCGTTGTGTTGAATACAGCGCTTAGCTGATTGCAGAAGTTGTCCTTTTCATCCTCAGTCGAAGGATTCGTTATGGCGCAGCACTGCATGATCGTGACGCGCCGTACTCTACTCAGAAATCTGGCCGATAAGAGCCAGGAAATTAGGCCTCTGCGTGCTGTTGGCGTTAGCAGCAGACCCACTCCTGATTCACAAGGACGGAGGGTTTGTCGGAGTAGAGTAGCACAGTGTTACACGTTGGGGATTGGTACTCTCCCGCGTCCAACCGTCTTACTTCACTTACTCCCAGTATGTCCAAATTATATCGAAGAAACTCACGTTTCAGTTGAAAAAATCTGGCTTTTTGAGGTCCTTCACTCCCTGAGTCAAGGAGCGTCCTCACATTCCAGAAACCAATCTTAGTCCGGGTACAATAGCCAAAAGTCGTTATTATTATTCGATCATTACTTATCCGAGGCGTTGTGTCGGTTTCAGTAGCGGGCATTTTTCGGTGCCGCAGGGTGCTAACCCACGTTACCTAGACTAGAAACGCTAGACCGTTCGCACTGGCAATTTTAGCATACATACATAAGGATTTATACACATAGTTGCCCGGGGACCACCACTAGGAGGTAGAGCAAGCACTACATCACGAACTTGATTGTTGCGCTACTGGCTCAAACCAAATTTTGAGCAGTCAGTAGTTTCCCGATCAATCGCAATGCAGATCCCCAAAGTTTGTACGAATGCGAAGAGAATCTTCATGGTTCATTAGTCTGTCTTTTATGTGGTCTCTTGCGTGACGGTGTAATGACCTACCAGAAGGAAGATACTTACTATTTAAACACGCTACGACGACCGTGGAATCGGTCCACAACGAGAACGTAAAATAATTTTGTAAATCTGTGAAACTCCGCAAACTTTTCAATGCACCCGCTTGACCCACCGCTTTTTGTTTATTTTGTCATGACCAGTGCTGCAGCGCGTAGTATCAAAATTAAATGTCTGGCTCAACGTGTGCTGTAAACATGGGTTTCATATTACCCTTTCTGTCTGGCGCGACGCGACTGGAATAAAAATAAACAAAGATAAGTGTAGGAGGCGCCTTCATTTGGTTTATTTTTGTTATAGAATTTGATACACAACTTGAAGTTTGACGTATTGCGAAGTTTCGTACTGAACTTTGATTTGTGTTTGTTTGGCACTTTGTACGATCTGCTGTGGTGCTAGAGCTCCTTTGAGAAGCTTTCGTTCAGTATATCTTCATACTTTGTGAGCTGTGACTCAACGGCATATCATTGTTTATGTGGAAAAGAGTGAAATTTGATCTTCTGCTATATACACAGTATTATGGCGGATCGAAATGTGTAGCAACTGAAAGTGAAAGTCATGCAGATTTATGCGGAATTTACTCTAAAGGAACCATGATCACTGATACTAGATCTCATCAAGATAGCCTTTGATACCACGGGAGTTGTCTGTGTCCAACGGACAAGGTTTGACCGCGAGGTTGACCTGGTCTGAGTACAACTACGGCTGCGGACCCAGTTCGTTCTGGGGATGTAACGGGAAAGACGGGAATGCCTGAGAGTAATAGCATAGTTATGAGCAAGCTTAACGGCGAAAGCTGGGAAAGCACGGGTTCATCCCACTCCAAGAATGATGACATACACCCGAAAGTAATAACCTTCCATGAGAAAGCTTCTCAATTCGTCTTTCGGATAGGGCTTTCCGTTCCGTTTTGTTCCGCCAGATATTAATGAAAGCCAAAAAGTTTGTCTTCTCTCCAGCCTTTTGGTGTTGTAAATCCTTTCCCTTTAGGTATTGAATCCGTTCGACATCATCTAATAACTCGTTATGATGCACTACTCGCTCAAATAGCTCCAAAAATGGTGTCCGCTGAATGTTGGTATGACAATGGTTGGAAGTTTGATTTGATTCATTGTACCACGGGCTGTGCTTGGTGCTGAATTTCATCTGCCTCCCTGATCTGAATGTATGCCTCTTGATACATTTCCTCCAACTTTATGATTTCGTTGTTGGTCACGTAATCCAGATCATGCTCTGAGTCGTCTAGTGATGACATGATTTCCTCGTTCATCGCAGCCAGCTTTGTCGAGCATTACCATAATTGATCCAACTTAAACCCAAGGTAGACTGAATTCTTTGTAAGGTCCAAGCTGTCAATTATTCGAAGCAGTTTTTTTTTGATAAGATTTCACCTGATAAATCTTCCCGAGCCCCTTGTAATGTGTGCCGCCTCTCTCTTTTCTTCTGAAATTGCTACACTCTGATTCAGAAGTGGCTTGGCTGCTCCTGAGCTAGATGCCTGACCGCCTACATCTGTTGTTGCGGCGAAAGGCTGCTACTTCCTTCTGGTCTTCAGTTTTGCCTTGATATCTAAATATCTTGCCTCGAACTGGCTGAAGTATCTTTTCGTGAGGTACTCATGTTGCGGATTTGCCTTCCTTACCCAGAATTTTTCCAGGTCCTCTTCCTTAGGTACTCTGGGGTGTATCGGGACTCCCCATCCTTAACCATAACCGATGCACCTACTGCATGATTCCAACGCGATGTCCTCGAATTCACCCATTTTTTGTTGGTTGTAATGTGGCTTACTAAAAGGACCTTTGCCTTTACTGATTAAAAACTGTTGTTTAAAATTTTCCGGATAATCCGGCTCGAAGGACCATGAATGTATGTATGTATGTGTGCCTTTATGCTCGAAATTTGGCATATGACATCTTCTGCCTTGCTACTTGCCCGTATATAGCTCCAGAATAGTGTCTTCATTGGCGCAAACTTTAATTCCTCAGTTAGTTGGCAATTTACAAACTGCTTAGAAATTCAATAATGCATTATTTTTTAAAAGGCACTGGTTCTGCTGTCGTCTTTGAGACTTGGAGTGAAGAGTAAATGCTTTTTCACTGTCATTGGTGGAATCTTTTAGTGCCTCAATTAGCTGGCTATTAAAAAAACTTACGAAATTGGACTTACCACGGCTAAAGTGTCTTTTGACTTTTTGTCTTTGCTATGTAAGCAACATGGTCTATCATTCTCATGCTTGGCTCTACAACCAGGGTCCGGCCCTGTCCCCCTTATAACCTCTCAAACGGTGGCGATTTTGAGCCGATCTCACCAAGTGTTGACGTCATATAAACAGACTCTATGGTTGCTTGTGTCTTCCGTTCCTCTTGCGGTGCCCAACAGAAGCAGAAGTAAGACTTCCTAGTGCCTTTTTTTTATTAGCTTCATTCGACAATCGGGTTGCCAGGGCCGGATGTAGGTTGTAGAGGCAAATATGATGATGATTATTCGAGAATGATGAAACGTTTCTGATCTCTCAAAGCAGTCAGCTCATTTTATCCGAATACAAGTGCAATATAAAAACCTACTTTTCCACAAAACGGTTACCACCTCATTATATTTGCTTGTCATGATCATTTTTTGTTCTAAAACCTCTCTGGGCCGATGCATAATCGCTTTAGCTATTCTTGAATCTTAATCTACTACCAATGATGACAAAAGTAACCAAAGCACACGCAACAAGGAGGTTCTGCTAACCTTGCCGATTGATTGCATGATAAAGTTCTAAAAAGAAACCACAATTTCCATATGATACACGAACGTCGAGAGTGCTTGTTGTACATGAATTTTTCCTAGAAACGACCTTAAACCGCAAGTCATCGAATAGATGGGTAGATACACGCTTATATAATCACATGACGTGTACATGAATCAGAAATTTGTGTTTTATTATTGAAGCTTTACGAGTAAAGGACGTTGCCCATACCTCCCCATTTGTCTGACCACCCTTTCAAATGTTAACGAAATAGCTTCAGTGTTTTTGTTGGATTTTCGTAAATACATTTTTTCGTAGGTTACCCCATTGAATATTGGAAACATCCAGAAGATGCAATCCGCTCACATACGAGTACAGTTGGGAAACAACTTGTATCGTAAGTTGTTGCCCTTATGGCTTATTGATTTTCACAACCATGTGTTAACACCTAAACACCTTATGTGGCTCTCTGTTACAATCGAATCAGTGTGTCAAACCAGAGTGGATAATTGCAAATCGATGCAAGACACCAACCGGTGTGTTACTACAGAGGGAATGAGAAGATGGTGGAGCTTTAGTCGTACATAGTTCGTTTCTAAAAATAAACGAAAAACCATAAATAAATGAACTCATACGACTTATAAGCGGAATAAAGAACTAAGAAATCGTACGACTTTTATGTTGGTTGCGGAAGTTTAAGGTCAAATGGCAAATGTGCCAAGCATAGTAAAAGCAGTTGCCGAGCAAAACTTTTTCTATTAATAGGAATAGTTCTTGCAACCTTTTGTTTCAGCGAAATTATAGTTTCCTTTCAATTTTTAGATTCACAATTTATGTCACATCTTTGTCAACGAACGTAAGCGACCTTTCTTTTTTTTTATAACATCGCACATAGTGAACAAAATTACGAAACTAGCGCTCGACTTGAATCCACATGGAAGCCGTCGAGTTGACCGTCCTAGCAAGACATGGAAAAGGACAATTGAAGAGGAAGCAAGATCCCAGGGGACCGAGTGGCGTCCCTTGAAACCTCAGGCGTTAAATCGAGTTCGTTGGCGGGCGTTTGTAGAAGCGCCCTGTGCACCCCCGCGGAGTAAAGGAAAGAAAGAAGACATAGTGAACAATCTCTACTGTGTTGTCTAAGATAATGAATGGTTACAAGCTTCCGGTTCCAAAACGTATTTATATTGTTACAAATTTAGGCATTCTTATGGAAGCAAGTTTTGCTAGTTACTTGACTTATCTGGATTTGAGTTGCTGGGTCTATTATTCAGGGAGTACCGTTATAATTAGTTAGATCTCTAAATGTTGTCATCTTTGATTAGATGTATCTTATAGCCATCCGATTTGCAGGTTTTATAGCCCTTTGGAAATGTACTTATAAAGGGTGAGCTAATGTAAGTTTCCTATATTGGCAGCACTTTAAATGAAACAGCTGTCAAGTTGGTACATCGTTGGATGTTTTGCGTGCGTCGCATAAGGACGTGCTTCCTCACATACTGTGTCAACTATTCTCCTTTAGACATTTCTCTCGAACGCGGCTAAGAGGACAGTGTGTTTTTTTTAAACACACCGAAGTCTCTAGATTTCGTACCGCTTGCTCCATCTGGATGAAAGCATCTTGTACAATCTTGAATCAATAGTGTCAATATCGTCTGCGTAAGCCAGTATCTGGATGGACTTAATGAGCCGGTACATCACAGCCGCGGATCACTTTCTCCAACGCCTGGTTGTAGAGGGCGAAGGGTAGTATATTTACTTATCAGAGCCCTTTATAAACGGGGAATTGGCTTGATAGTGATCCGGATATCTTTATTTGCCCTTGTCTATAGTCGTGCTCGTTGATTTGGGATTCCAAATTCTCTCATGGCTTTATAAAGTTCTACCCTGGCTATGCTATTTTGGGTGGCTTTAGAAAGTCAATAAACAGATGGAACTCTAGAAATATTTTCATCTCCTGCCTAATGGTTGA
Organism: Nephrocerus scutellatus; assembly: GCA_947095585.1. Classification (NCBI taxonomy): domain Eukaryota; kingdom Metazoa; phylum Arthropoda; class Insecta; order Diptera; family Pipunculidae; genus Nephrocerus; species Nephrocerus scutellatus. The sequence goes on from OX352764.1 coordinate 99,959,534, forward strand.
AATATTATCAGTTGTTGGCATTAAGCTACACAGGCCAATGCAAATGACGACTTGAATCTTTTGGGGCTACCCTTTCTTGTAGGATAGAGGATAAGGTCTTATGTTGCTTAAATTACCATCAAACTTATAGATATAATGTGGTTTTTTAGTATTGACTCTGTTAGGATGAGACCACAGTTGTCTTGGTAGTTCAAAGGCACTGGGGCCGACGATACTATGTTTGTATGGTGGCGAGTCCCTTTTTATTCGTCATTTAGGTTAAAGTTTGATTCATACATCCATGCCGGTAATATGATGGATGGTTAGCGTGACTACAGGCGGTACGAGTCTTTTTCTGTGATGATGGATTTGTTGGTTTTCGTTAGTTTGTATTTTGGCAAACTCTCTAAATATTGCTTTTGTCGTCTTAGCGGTGGTGGCGCAATATTGCTAAGGAGTGCTTGCCAAAGTTGGTATATAAATGATAGAGTTGGAAATTACACGCAATGCATTATTTTGATGGCTTTCAATATTTTGTGTATGAGCGCTGTTTAGTCAGACGGGCGCTCCGTTTATAGCTTTTAAATATAAAAGGTCAAGTGCTAAGGTATTCAGTTAATTTATTATGGTTCAGTATGGTGTTGTTGAATACCACATTGAAACGAAGGTTCATCATTCAGTTATTCATGTGGAAGTATTCAAACTTTGCGTTGGATGCGCCTTCAGCTTTTAAAATATTCATTCAAAAGTTCAAGATCTTTTGTGACCTTATACTCAATGTTTGCTGGTGTTAATGGTGGGTCGTTAGTGCTATTTCGTCTGCATATACGAACCACTTAGACAGTGTATTCCGAATGTCATGAAAATAACAGATTGAAAAACAGATGGCCGAGTTGTGACTCCTGTGGCAGCCCGTTGTTTAGTTGCCTGGTTTTGCTGATGCTTTCGTCAATGAATGAAAACTTTGAAGGGACAGTTGCTAAACATGTTGACGATTAAATTTTTGATATTTTGGAGCCGTTATTTACCGGAAACAAGAATATTTGAAGAGCTACTTTCGGGTATGGTTACAGCGAGTTAATGAATGACCGGTGGTCTGAATACTTCCGACTGTATTTTTATTCCTTGGGACAACAACTTTCACTCAACATTCAATCATTGAATCATCTGTTACAATGAACAGATGCCATGAGGTATTGACATGTCGCTTTGGACAAATTTCTATCTCAGGTAAGCTAACAAGTATTAAGCTATTCTGTGAGCTACTTGTCCCTCTTTCAGATGTATGGTGAGATTTATGCATAGTTGGTGTTGCTCTCTTTTGAACTATACAGTATTTTTTTATGGTCAATCTTCACTATTGATATATATCTAGAATTTTGTCAAAATTTTATTCACTGAGGTAAATCAATGAACTATGCTATTTTCAGGCTGACGGTTTTTGTTGACCTTAAGAGCACCAAGTGAAGCTGGATGACAAGAGCGATTGTTTTTCTGAACGAATGTTTGTATTGTAATGCGCCAAGAAAGAAGTCACAACAAGAACACAACAAACCTTCGAGTCAGAAACTTTATCTTTCAATGGATAGTTTAAACTTTTATCTTCTTTTTTCATTTGAATTTCGTTCAAATAATTGGAAACCATCCCTTAGTTATCTGCTTAATCACTCCGAAAACTTGTTCTACGCATAGCAATTGTGTTAACCATCTTTCCTCATCGCCTCCCCCACATAGCAACAGATTTTTATTTTTATTGAAAATGCGACGAGTGCGATTTCGATCGTTCTACAACTTAAACCACTCATCAGATACACACATTTTATTCTCGTCATCGTCATTGTTATCGTTATCATTGTTGTTGCATTCCAATTTGGGTTGTTTCTTCTGTTTTTGTTGGTGCTGTTGTTTTGTTTTCTCTTCATCTCTTTTTTTTTTATTGCTCTTGGGTTTGTCGGGGGGGTTTTTTTTGTTGTCCAACAATACTTCATAGAAGAAGCGACCTAGTTTTTGAAAGAACTAACCTTAACGTTAGCCTGTGCTATGCATATTCAAGGATAGTTAGTCAATTGGAAGGATAACGAGTGACGCCTTTCTTTCTAATGAGACACCCGCCCACATTCATAGTTTATATACCATATGGATGGATCTATTTGCTGTGGATGGATGGCACCTTCTTTCGTAAGGGCAAAATGTAGGTTGAATATGTTGATGATGTAACACTAAGTCGTAGAAGGATTTTATGGTAATTTTGTTGCTTTACTACTTGATCATGAAGAATAATTTTGTGGGCGGCTTGATGACGCGTTGGCTTCTCGGCCATCACTATAAGAACGCAATTACGTAAACTTTAGAACTGCAATGCCTCTGGTAAAATATTTCAAGCAACAAAAAGGCAAGGATGAGTTAAATCCCAATCATCTAGTAGTTGTTGACGCTGTTCAAAAATTGTAGTTTTCACATTTCTCAAGAGTGACTTCAGTCTTGGAAAGTCTAAGTCAGCATTCCCCGACACATCAAGAACCTAGTACAAAATCACATCATAAATAGGCGTGATATGGGATGAGTTGCAGCTGTCGTTTATATCGAAAAGCGTCGAATGTGATTAGCAAGAGGATTGGTGGGAGGGAAAGCGCAAATTCCTATTGCCAAAGAATTTAAAACATGAGTGTAAAAAAACTTTACCGTATGTACAAAACCACACCAAATTGATTCTCATAAAATCAAACGACGAAAAGCTAGAAAACTAGAAAACTTTTAATTTTCACTTAAATGGAAAAGAAAAGTGAAGTGAGAAGATTTGGACTTTTAGTTCGCATTTTTTTTTAAATTTAAGCTTTAAGCTTAATACAAGCAATACAACTAAAATCTTAAAAGTTAAACTTAGATTTAAGCTATGGTATGGAAAGAGAGAGAGAGAAAGATGTGTTATGATAAGATTGACAGTTGTAAGGCTAGATCTTCTGCTGTGAAACTCAAAAACGCTGAGCATGCTTTAAGCCGTTCCTAGCACTCTGGACATAGGCTTATTGCACCGCACCTAATTGGTGCGTTGAAAATTATGACAGAAGAGATGTACAAACCTGTGTCGTGGGTTTGTGTTAAGTAAGATCGTTTGGGTTAGCGACCGACATTCAATGTTTTCAACTAATGGCCTATGAAGAAACAGAGCATGCTTTAAGCCGTTCCTAGCACTCTGGACATAGGCTTATTGCACCGCACCTAATTGGTGCGTTGAAAATTATGACAGAAGAGATGTACAAACCTGTGTCGTGGGTTTGTGTTAAGTAAGATCGTTTGGGTTAGCGACCGACATTCAATGTTTTCAACTAATGGCCTATGAAGAAACAGAATATCAGCAACTTTACGACGTTTTTTAAAATCCTGTAACTATAACTTTGCGTCATCAAATCTGTTCGTCGTCTGTCGTTCGCTCGTTCATTCGGTAGTGGAATCTTGCGATCAATTTTTAACCCACATCCCAAAGTCCGATTTTATTGAAACACACATGGGTATTTCAGGTGACTACAGTTTCTATTAAAATTTGGTATTGATCGGAACCTACGTTTCACGACGAAGCCGAGCACAGAGTTCACTCTGCTGATGATGTTATCAATGGCTATATGAATGGTTCTTGGGACTTATTTTATTGGGAATTATATCATTTGGGGACTTATTTCTTAGAGACTAAATCCATATGGGAACGATAATTTAATTCCCTGTCGCAGATAACGCCCAGTTCAGGCATTGAAGTTACTGGACAGACAGGCTCTTTAATAAAAAAAAAAAAAAGGTCTAGGTCATGGTGGAAGACGCCTATGGGAATATGTGATTTCTTGGCAATTACTGACATGACGTTTCAGAAAATCATTTCATGCAACGATTTGAAAACCTGTCCATGTCATATTGCAATCGGAAAGGGTCCGTCAGGATCATATATGGCGGTAAACTTTCTAATCTTGAGAAACTAGTAGATTATTGGTCTACTTCTCCCACATACGTCTTTCCATTCTGACTTTTGGGGCACTCTTATAACGTCGTTTTCTTTCTCCATGCATAGTAGATGTATTGTTGTTGTACCTGCCTGCACATTTATTCACAAAATATCTATAAATTTTGCATAAAACCTTTATTAAAAACTTTTATTTAACTTGACTTGACCCCTTTTTGTCTGTATTTTCTACCACTTTGAGGTCCTTTTTAACCACCTTCCACACGACCTAGACAGCTGAAATTTTGTGAGTGTCTAAGTCCAAAGTAGCACTTTTTATAATCCGAGTATGACGAGCGTAGCGTGCCGCATGTAGCGCGTGTGTGTTTGAATTTTTTTTTTACTTTTTTGATGTCTTTTTTATATTTCGTGTATGACGCGTGTCGCGTGTGACGGGTTGAAAATTTTTTTTCGACTTTGAGGTCCTTATGAACACACTTCCACACGACCTAGACACATGAAATTTCATGAGTTTCTAAGACCAAAATAGCATTTTTTATATCCCAAGAGTGACGCGTGGTGCGTGTGATGGGTTGAATTTATTTTTTTCGACATCTTTGAGGTCCTTTTTTACCAACTTCCACACTACCTAGAGAGCTGAAATTTTGTGAGTGTCTGTCTAAGTCCAAAATAGCATTTATTATATTCTGAGTATGAGTCGTGTCGCGTGTGGGGCATTTGATGGGTTGACTTTTTTTTTTCGATTTCCTTGAGGTCCTTTTTAACCATCATCCACACGTCCTAGAGAGTTGAAATTTTGTGAGTATCCAGTCCAAAATATAATTTTTTATATTCCACGTATGACGCGTGTGGCATGGTTTGAAATCACGCAATTTTCTCGTTTTTTGAGGTCTTTTTTAACCACCTTTCGCACAACCTAGAGGGCTGAAATTTTGTGAGCGGCTCAATGTGAGCTTTCACGCGTGTGAAGAATGGAAAAAAGAAAATTATTTGAAATAGCCCCGACATCAAAAACAGATATTTTGGCGATTACAACCAAATAATAAACGTGTCGCGTGTTTCGATGCATATATAAAAGTTTGTACCCGAAAAACGTTTTTTTTTTACATTAACTTGTTACCATTTCAATTGCTCAGTAATTTGTCTTTGCCTCATAATCATTTTTGTGATATTTATCTGTAATTTTTTGTAATGTTGCCTCTCATGCTTTCTTATCTAATCTCCTGATTGCCTTCGTTGTCGTTCGAGACTCTACCCTTTCGTTATCACTTCACAAATCGCACAAAATTCGTATCTGTTTAACGGATTTACATCATATGAGTGCGTTCTCTTCAGATAAAACCCCGACAGTTTAATTCGAAGCCGTCGGAATTTTGCACGTAGTAAATTTTGGAGTTGCATTTTGTCGGCTGTCTGTATTCAATAAACTGAATTGAAAGTGAAGTTTTAATTGTGCTTTGTGTCTAATAATTGTAATAGTAATTGATTACTTACCTTTCTCTCTGAGTGTTAACTTTTCATTTTGTTGGCAACTCTGGTTTGATTAAAGTTTCAGTAATACCTGAACGAGTAGGCGAAAAGATTGCGAAGTGTTTTAATTTTTCAAGTGCGCGGAAGAAATTAATAATTTATTGATACTGCTATACGTACGAGAATGTATTTAAAAATGTTTTTATCATGGTACGTTTTTTGCTTTTCTTTCTTTAAAAACATTTTTATCACATATCACGTCTCATTGAGTCATATATCGCACTTCCATATACAATCGTCAGCCTTACTCGTACGATACTTGATGTGTTTTTGTTGTTTATTGATTGATAACAGGTAGCACAATTATTCGTCTTATTAACCCCTTACAACGCACTTTTCGCGTTTAAAATCTCGACTGGAATTGAAAATTATCTCATATTCCAGTGGTCGTTCGAGGGACCAACAAGTACACTACTTCTTGCAAAATCATGTATGGATTTTTACGAAATACGTAAACGTTGAGAAGATCAACGTGTCTAAGCGTAGCTTTCATGTAGACGTACAACGTAAAAGGTTTACAAAAGGTTTGTTTCTACAACATCCTTGACAAAATTGGGAACACTGCGTACATGACACTGCTTCTGAAAACGGACTTATGCAGGGAGAAATGCCACTTTAGCTAAATAAGACTTCACGTGATCAACAGACCGAAATTGATCACGTGTTGCAATCGACGCGAGACATGCCTCCTGCATTGTAGATGTCTGCCATTTTCGAGCGGCCAACATTTACTCGGATCACTACCTATTTACAGCAAAGCCTCCAGATCAGAATCTTTGTCGCACTCATATCCCGCAACCTATTGAGAAATCCTTTGCCACCAGCATTAAATGCCGAAGACCAGTGGCTACGATGCCAACAAACCAACAACCTTGATTGTTGTTTAAGCTTTCTCCGGACCATTATAACGAAACGACTGGTTTGATGACAAAATCAAGGCAGGAACCTTCGCCAAATAAGTGGCATACTTAGCAGCGCTACAAAAATTACAAGAGCTGCTCGTGAGAGAAAGACCGGATTTTCAAGACCAACAACTGTACGTGATCAAAGACACTGAAATATGCTACTTCTGGAATCTTGTCGGAAGTTTGCCAAATGGTAGAAAAAACAGGTCATAACCTCAAACTCCGAACAGAAACCTTTTTTCAATTAATTGCAGATTAATTGAGCTTAGCCAAAAAGCTAGAATAATAATATTTATTGAATGCAGATCCTTTCGATAAAAGAAACCAAGAATTCATATTATATCATGAACTTTTCAACCAACATGTAAGGACAACTAAGCAAGCCAAGATTACCGATTTTTTTTAAGACGGCAGAAAAAAGACTGAGACCTGATTAAAAGTTGTTCAACCGACAATTTTCAAATAAAAAAATTTATTAATATATTTACTTATATTTTTGTTTGTTTCGTGTTATATATACATACTAGCTGAAATACCCAGCGTTGCCTGGCTGCCCGAACCGCACTATCCCCACCAGACTACCCCCACCCAACTGACCACCGAGACCCTCCAATACCCTCTCGAAGACGTACCTTATGATACCCCAATACCACTCCCCCAATGTATATTACCTCTGTCTATTAAATGCACGGTCTTTGAGTCAATCTCATACAAACTATACCTACCGCTTCAACTCTCTGAGACACCATCATCACATTAACCCCCTACAAACATCAACCCTAACCATCCCCACCACGACACAAAGTTTCAGCTATATCGGAAGAACGCTCTTAGAGGTAATCGCGAACAGACATACAGACAACGATTCATTTTTAGAAACTTTTATTTAACTGTCCGCGTATGAGTTGCGTATGTTGCAATGTTCGCGTGTGGCATGTGCGATGGTTTAAACTCGCGCCATTTTTTCGTTTTTGGAAATATTTTTTAACCACCTTTCGCATAACCTAGAAGGCTGAAATTTTGTAAGTATGACGCGTCGCACGTGTGATGGATTGACATTTTTTTTTTACCACCTTCTACATGACCTATAGAGCTGAAATTTTGTGACATGTGGCGCGTGTGATGGGTAAAAAAAATTTTTGTTGACTTCTTAGAGATCGTTTTTCACAACCTTCCACTCGACCTAGAGAGCTAAATTTTGAGTGAGTTTCTTAGGTCCAAAATATTATATTTTATATTCCGCGTGTTGCGTTTCGCGTGTGACACGTGCGATGGTTTAAACTGGCGCCTTTTTCTCGTTTTTTTAAGTCTTTTTTAACAACCTTTCGCACGACCTAGATTTTGTGAGTTTTTTAAGTCCAAAATATCATTTTTTATATTCCGCGTATGAGCATGTTGGGTTTCGCGTGTGGCACGTGCAATGGTTTAAAATCGCTCCATTTTCTCGTTTTTTTAAGTCTCTTTTAACCACCTTTAGAAGGTTGAAATTTTGTGAGCAGCTCAATATCAGGGGCCAATTTTGATATTCCGCGTGCGACGCATGTGACGCGTGCCGCGTGTGGTGTATGTGATGCGTGGAAAAAAAAGTATTTCAAAGTACTCCCTTAAAACATATTTTGGCGATTATTACCAAATAATAAAGGACTGTGTGGCGTGTGTCGATGTTTAAATAAAGTTTGTACCTGAAAAACGAACTTTTTTTAACATTTACTTGTTATAAAGATATTAATATTCTTAGTAATAATAAAGTTCGTTACATGGAATTAAAAAAAATCATGTATTTTAAATTGGTGTTGGAACGTTACCCCCTTTTTATAACGGGTGTTTTTTTAAGAGGTTGCCGATTTTTTTTTTGAATAAAACACATATAAAATTATGAAATGACCAAAAATTTTTTTTATTTGGTAGATAATTTTTTGGCATTTAACATTTAAATACAATTTCTGGCATATGGCTACCACGACTATTTTTCACAAATGTCATTCTGGAGGTCCAATTTTCCAGCACTTTTTCAAGCATTTGAGGGCGTATGTCAGCAATGACACGTTGAATATTGGTTTCCAAAGCGTCAATCGATTGAGGTTTATCCACATAAACCAATGACTTCACGTATCCCCACAAAAAGTAATCGAGTGGCGTCAAATCGCACGAACGCGGAGGCCAATTCACCGGACCATTTCTCGGAATAATGTTGTCGTTGAAAGTTTCTTTCAATAAGTCGATTGTTTCACGTGCTGTATGGCAAGTGGCACCATCTTGTTGAAACCACATTTCATCCATATCCATATCTTCAAGATTTGACAACAAAAACTCATTTAACATGGTTCTGTATCGATTTCCATTCACGGTAACGCGTCGTCCTTCCTCATTTTTAAAGAAATATGGACCGATGATCCCACCAGCCCATAGACCGCACCAAACAGTACATTTATCAGGATGCATTGGTAATTCTTGAACGGCGTGTGGATTATCTTTGCTCCAAATGCGACAATTTTGTTTGTTGACGTATCCATTTAACAAAAAATGCGCCTCATCACTGAAGAGAATTTTACGGTAAAAAAATGGATCTTCGTTCAATTGATTTAACGACCAATCACTGAATTCACGGCGCAAACGATGGTCGTGTGGCTTTAATTCTTGCACCAATTGAATTTTGTATGGCACCAAACCCAAATCTTTACGTAAAATTTTCCATAAAGTCGATGGACAAAGTCCAATTTGCTGAGCACGACGACGAATCGATAAATTGTCGTTTTCTTCGACACTGGCCTCAACGACAGCAATATTTTCTTCTGTACGAACTCTTCTCATTCTTGTCGGTGGCTTGGCATCCAAAAGAGTGAATGTAGACCGAAACTTGGTAATTACGTTCTTTATGGTGGTCTCTGACGGACGATTATGTGCACCATAAAATTCACGAAGTGCTCTATACACATTTTTAATTGAACACTGATTTTGAAAATAAATTTCTACGATTTGAAAACGTTGTTCTGGAGTTAACCTATTCATAATGATTTGCCAAACAATACTGAGTAGAAATGCCACTTTGAGCTGTCAAAACAACTGTCATAAAATAAAACGACATCTATCGGAAAAACAAACCTCCTAAAAAAACACCTTTTACTACCTTCAAGACTCTTATAATACGGTTTCACAAAACACGTCATTTGGTAGGAACTCCTATCTGCAGTGTTATGGAAGGGTTACCTGTTACGCTTACGCTCTATTGAAATGAACTAACACTACCATTAATACTTTTATGCAATACCGTGAAATATGCGAAAAAAGGTAATTAAAAAAAATCCAATCAACAACTTTTGCAGAATAATATTTATTTTTGCGGTTGGTAGATTTGGTAGATAATGCGCAGCTATGTAAAATAACAAGCATTTTACTTCCTCCTCGTAAAATGTGCTCGTTATAATAAACTTTTGTTTGCCACGAAAAATTCGTCCGCCAACAAAGCGGCACGTGTCGACCTTCAATCGATTAATATTAATAATTGTCAAGCTGCCCAACTTTAGTTGTATTGACAACAATTGCAAATTATGTATTTATTAATATATAATGCCAACCCAAAACCATTGCTTATAGGATGTAATATGTGTGTCTGGTTGCATGTAATCTGATAAATAAGGCTGGCTCATCGTAAACTATAAGAGGTGGTGGCGTGTCCGGACTGAGTGGCGCTGTACCTATTTCTGAACTACCCCACCACCGCCTGTTGATTGGCTTTTTGTATGTACAGCAAGTTATTAAAATAAATTTCTGCTCTAAGTTGGTGACGACAATCGTCAACTGTTTGCATTTCCAAGCAAGCAAAACTGCCCCGGAATGCGACATTTTCGGATTTTTCTACAACTACTCGTGGCTGTGGCTTAATTTGTCTTTGCAAACAAAAATAATAGAATTAAAAATTGCCATTATATTACTATTTTTATCACAACTGTGCAGCAGCTTGTTGCATTTTTAGCTGAGGCTGAGATAGGAATGCATTCACGATTCTTGACACGTGCCATCGTTATGAATTATATAGATCCACTCGAACCACAGCTATATACGATTCACCGCTGAACGAAACAACACAAAACAAAACCTTTGAGAGAAGCGTTTATTTGTCAGCAGTTGAAAGGGTAAACTTTTGTCTTAAGCTTCTTCACAATATGCTTGAAAAGAAAGGGACAGACACTTTCAACTTATGAGTATATTTTCGAATCCGTCAGCTTAACAGTGATCAGCGGATCTTTCTAATTCTTCTTAATAAATACAGATGACATTAACATTTTGAAATGCCTCGCCGTTATCTCAGTGAAAGAAATTTGGATCCTATTGGAATCAGCAGCTTAGCAAATTGTTTCCCAAATCAACAAACTAAAGAGTAAATATTTGTGCGGTGATAGCCAGAGGGAAGGTAAGTGAGCTCAGAGACCATGAGTAAATTTCAGATATTACCGTCATCCATTGTGATACCGCGAACCACAGAAAATGTGCTGTATACCCCTTATATAACTCTGCAACTATCACTTTTGGTTTCTAGTCTTGGTCTAGGCTAACAGCAAGAAAACGCCTTCTACAATTAATGCGCGATAGTTAAATTAGTGCACTACTTGGAATTCGCGATTCACTACCTTAATTGAGAAAGCAATGTTGGATCAAATACTCGCAGATATGGCTACCATTTACTTTCTTCTGTTCTCATTTGTGTGCAGTCCCGGATTTTGTCCGCCTGCTCGGTCAGGATTAAAGCACCTTTTACAGTTCTGGAGTTTCGACCAATGTCGTCGATATCGTCTGCGTACGCCAGCATCTGGATTTGTAGAGGACTGTTCCTCTCGTCATTACATCAAAGACTTGGATCACTCTCTTCAACGCCGGGTTGACGAGGATTCGGGTCAGGTCTTTTCCTTGTCGGAGCCCTTTACAGTTGTGGAATGGACTTGATCGCGATCCAAATATCTTACTTTGGGTTATAACATTGGTCATAGTCTCTGTTTTTGGAATGCTGTTCATGATATTTTTTTTTTTTTTTATAATTCGCGCACGCTTCAAGGGGTTTGCACCCTTATAATGCTCGGCTATATGCTTGGCACAGCGTGGGCGTTACGGAAGAGGAAGAAGAGGAGAAAAGAGGAGTTGTCTATGAGCTTGTGTTTTGAATGTCTGTGGATAATAGTGACGTGGGAAGACAGAGCTTGGCAGAGCATTCCACATACGTGTTGTACGGCTGAAGAACGAATCCTATCATTATATGCTATCATAGGCGTCTTTTAGTTATTTACATAGATTGCGTAGTGAGTTTTGGACGTTTTCTGTAAAACTTTAAAACTTTGGCCCAGGGACAAAAAGTTTACAAAATTTTCCAAGAATTAACCAGATTTTATTCAAATTTACCTGAAAATTTTTAACTTTGTTTTACTTTGAAGGGATTAGCCCGATTAGTCAGCTTTTCCTTTTGTTGGGAAAATAACCGGCGGAGCTTTGTTCGCACTTCACCAGACAGATACTGCGTGTAAAAGTTACTTACCATATAATGCTGAAGATGCTTCAGCCTGCCCTTAGGAAAGAATTTCGTTAAAGAAAACATTTGCTGTGCTTATTACTCTATGGCTGAAAGCAGCACTTATTAATATTCAATCTATCCCAACCCTCATCAGACGTAATTTGTATATTTAACTCTTTAATAACGAAAAAGTTCGCATTTGGCGCATTTCATGGAGTATCTATCCATCTTAGAGGAAAGCAAAAACAAGTACGCAATACACAGTTCGCTATAAATAATTTTCAGGCAAGACGTGAAGAGAATATCTATTTACTTTTTCTTAGACACATTACCAACGACACTAATATTCTGCGCCAAATAAAAATGTCGGAAATATGTATTTTCCGAAAACGACGATAACATCGTTGTCTTCTAAGCGAACATATGGGATGTTTTCGTTTTTCACAAAATTCTAAAATGAACCAAAAAGATACTTTATTTTTCGTTCCCCAATTCGGTTGTTGATTAAATTTTCTCTTTGTGAAGCTGCGCCGCCAGCCTCCACAATGAAATTGGTCGTTTTTCGTGACCTGAATAAAGCTTCTCGTATGTGATTGAAATTTGGCAAAATTTTAAAAAAATTCTTTGAATTGTTGATTCCGTACGGAGAGAAACAATTAACAAAATTTTATTTGATTCGGGAAATATTGCGAAATTTAGATTTAGACATCAAAGAGCATATTTGACTGTCAAGTGATAAAATTTACATAAAAATTTGCCTTCTTTTATCTGTATGCGAGTTGAAATTGCAAAGTTCACTTGTTCACGCACGCAACGCACCTTAAGAAGTTTCACTTGCAATATGTCAGTGTCGGTGGGTGCAAAGGTTAGAACCATTGGCTTCCTCTTGGAGAACACCGGGTTCGATTCCCGGTGCGTCCAAAAAACGCACGATTTTTTCTCACCGCAATGATTAGCTAGATTACAAGTACACATGATACGATGCTGTACATGTGATACACAGTTTCCCAGACTTTTGTTTTCACATGTAAGGTCGAGTTGATGTATCAAGTAATCTAGATGTAGAGCAGCCATCAATAATGTTGGTGTATGAGCACAATATTCTAGTTTGTGAGTGCTCGGGTGTGAACGCAACTCAACCCACCACAACCTTTTCCTTCTTTCCAAATATTTCCATGCCCTCGATGTGCCTAGGCATTATAAGGCTGCCAATCCCGTGCGCTAATTATAAAAAAAAATGTAGTAGAATATTGGTGGATTTGTCTGGGGTTCCACAAGGAAGTAACTCTGAACCGGTTTTCTTTATTACTTACTAGCTGAAATACCCAGCATTGCCCGGCTGCCTCGACCACACTGCCTCCACTCAAGTGACCATCAAGACCCTCCAAGATAACAAAGTAAAGACAAAAAACTGAAATAGGTCCTCTAAAGTTTTGAAGTAACCTGCGTTTTCAGTACCAGTTAAGGGGTAAAAGTGAAATGTCTATGCACATGTGTCTTAAATGATTGTAGATCATACAAATGCGGAAACACAGAGTCGGGCAATTCATTCCACTTAACTATTCAGAGAGAATCTCTGAATTAGTTGGTACATCCGAAGATAGGCCTTATGATTGACCTGTGGATTCCAGTTGAGGCTCGGGTATTACGGATAGGCTCGAAAGTGAGCGGGATGCATCTAGGTTCGAGAATGAGCGGAAGGATGCATCTGGATATTTCGTTTGAGCATCGCTTGTGGAAAAAGCGATAAAACAGTGACAAGCAGGAAACATTCCTACGATGTTCAAGCGATTCGATTGTTTCCGCGATATTTACGTCACCAATAAGTTTTATCGCACGCGGTTCTGAACTCTGTCGAGAAGATGCAATGTGTTTTTGGGAGTACCTGCCCAGTCAATACAGTTGTATTCAAGTTTAGGGCTAATATATGCCTTGTAAATAGTAGCCAGCACTCAGGAAATGAAGTTCATCTTGCACGGTTTTAAGAAACCTAGTCATTTCGCAGCAATATTAGCGATAGCGAATATATGGTCATTTTAACGAGGCTTGTTGTAGACGCACATATCGAGTTTTGCGAGTTTTTCAGTTTCTTTGATGCAAGATCCATTCAATGATAAAGGTTGGGGGTTAAAATTACGCTTGGACGACAGAAGACAGCATTGGGTTTTAAAAGCAACTTTATTATGTAGTCCCCACCTTGTTATGCTGTCAAGGTCAGAATATAACGTGCTTAACATACGTTGTTGTTCAAATTCCACTTGTGACGAAGAGGGGCGTGCAGAAAGCGTGAAGTCATATGAAAAGCTAGGAGTACTCTCGTCAGCGAAAGAACGCATTAGATTATAGGTGTTGGATAGGAGATCATTAATGAAAATCAGAAAAAGTGTCGGAGATAAAACAGAGCCTTGAGGAACACCGGCGTTTATGCGGTGAACATTGGATTTGAATCCGCCCAATACGACCGGGATTGAACGGTCAGAAAGGTAGTTACTAGTCGAGTCGAGCAGGGTGTTATTAATTCCATAAGCATTCATTTTCGACAAAAGAGCTTGATGCCAGACTCTGTCAAATGCCTTGGAATATCGAGTGCAACAACTTTACTTTCACCAAATTTGTGAATAGACTGGTCCCACTTTTCAGTGAGATAAGCCGTCAGGTCACCTGTAGATCGCTGCCTACGAAAACCATACTGCTGGCCACTAAGGATTTTATGTGATTCAAGGTATTGCATAAGTTTACGATTGATCAGGGTTTCCATGGCCTTGGAGAGTAAAGAGTAGAATGGGTCGGTACGAGGAAAGAGATGACGTTTCGCCTTTTTTAGGAACAGGCTGGATAAAGGCTTTTTTCCAATTACTTGGGACGACTCCAGAAGAATAAGAGAAATGGATGAGTCTGCGCAGTGGTAATGCCAAAGTTGAAGAACACCTCTTCAAAACTATAGCGGGAATGCCATCAGGCCCAGCAGATTTATGAATGCTGAGCTCATTTAATACTCTAGCCAAGTATTTGGTACATCCGAAGATAGGCCTTATGATTGACCTGTGGATTCCAGTTGAGGCTCGGGTATTACGGATAGGCTCGAAAGTGAGCGGGATGCATCTAGGTTCGAGAATGAGCGGAAGGATGCATCTGGATATTTCGTTTGAGCATCGCTTGTGGAAAAAGCGATAAAACAGTGACAAGCAGGAAACATTCCTACGATGTTCAAGCGATTCGATTGTTTCCGCGATATTTACGTCACCAATAAGTTTTATCGCACGCGGTTCTGAACTCTGTCGAGAAGATGCAATGTGTTTTTGGGAGTACCTGCCCAGTCAATACAGTTGTATTCAAGTTTAGGGCTAATATATGCCTTGTAAATAGTAGCCAGCACTCAGGAAATGAAGTTCATCTTGCACGGTTTTAAGAAACCTAGTCATTTCGCAGCAATATTAGCGATAGCGAATATATGGTCATTTTAACGAGGCTTGTTGTAGACGCACATATCGAGTTTTGCGAGTTTTTCAGTTTCTTTGATGCAAGATCCATTCAATGATAAAGGTTGGGGGTTAAAATTACGCTTGGACGACAGAAGACAGCATTGGGTTTTAAAAGCAACTTTATTATGTAGTCCCCACCTTGTTATGCTGTCAAGGTCAGAATATAACGTGCTTAACATACGTTGTTGTTCAAATTCCACTTGTGACGAAGAGGGGCGTGCAGAAAGCGTGAAGTCATATGAAAAGCTAGGAGTACTCTCGTCAGCGAAAGAACGCATTAGATTATAGGTGTTGGATAGGAGATCATTAATGAAAATCAGAAAAAGTGTCGGAGATAAAACAGAGCCTTGAGGAACACCGGCGTTTATGCGGTGAACATTGGATTTGAATCCGCCCAATACGACCGGGATTGAACGGTCAGAAAGGTAGTTACTAGTCGAGTCGAGCAGGGTGTTATTAATTCCATAAGCATTCATTTTCGACAAAAGAGCTTGATGCCAGACTCTGTCAAATGCCTTGGAATATCGAGTGCAACAACTTTACTTTCACCAAATTTGTGAATAGACTGGTCCCACTTTTCAGTGAGATAAGCCGTCAGGTCACCTGTAGATCGCTGCCTACGAAAACCATACTGCTGGCCACTAAGGATTTTATGTGATTCAAGGTATTGCATAAGTTTACGATTGATCAGGGTTTCCATGGCCTTGGAGAGTAAAGAGTAGAATGGGTCGGTACGAGGAAAGAGTTGACGTTTCGCCTTTTTTAGGAACAGGCTGGATAAAGGCTTTTTTCCAATTACTTGGGACGACTCCAGAAGAATAAGAGAAATGGATGAGTCTGCGCAGTGGTAATGCCAAAGTTGAAGAACACCTCTTCAAAACTATAGCGGGAATGCCATCAGGCCCAGCAGATTTATGAATGCTGAGCTCATTTAATACTCTAGCCACCTGACGCGTACGAAAGTAAATCGGTCCCATAGAGGATTCGACTCTTGAAAGTACAGGCGGCGACAATGCGCTTTCTGCTAGCGTGGAGCTAGCTAACTGCGAAATGTGAAGCAAGCAAATTGGCCTTGTCTATAGAGCTGACAGTTGGAATGTCATTGTGAATGAGCGTTGGAATTAAAGACGAGGCAGTGTTTTTAATTCGTTTAAGAAATGACCAAAAAATTTTACTTCCTTTGGGACATTGAAGTATTTCTTGCCTCAGTTTCTGGTCATAGTCGAATTTGACCTGAAGAAATGGCTATACGGGTCTAACGAAGAGGTCATCACTGAAACAAACGCCTTGAGAAAACCTATTATTTGGAAGAAATAAAAAATTGAAGGAGGAGACTATGTTGAGAAATAAAAGTTCTTTTTTGCCAAAGAAAATATCTTTTATTCAAAAAGTCACTGACTTATCAAACTGCCCTCGTATTTTTTACAAAATAAAACTCTTTTTTTACTGTATGTTTTCAACTTTATAATGTTTTAGTGTAAAATCTTTTTACCTAATTAAATAGCAAAAACGTCATAGCTATTTCGTACGCAATAAATACAATCTTTGTAATCTGCAAAGGGTGCAGATTTGTATATAGTTTGTTACGTTACACTATTTCCTTCTTTAAAGATCAAACTCTTAACCACTTCTAAAGAAGAGAAGACGCACATCTATGTTTTGTATAATTTTAGATGAATCTAAGAATAGCAAATAGCAGGCAGCAGCCTCTACAAGAAATTGCTGGTTTGCAATTTACAAATACATACGGATAGTTTATGTTTTTCTGTTTGCAAAAACGATTCACACAATAGTTAGAGGGGGAGTGGGCAGATCAGCTGAGAGTGGTGATGGACTTTAAAAAGTGTACTGAAGAACCTTTTATACCTTTTCCCGGTTTTGCGTCAATTTTCTTCCTATGGTAGACGGTGCTGCGAACAACATCTCGGAATTACAATGACGCACGGCCGACAGACATTTTGTTTATGACTCCGATTGGATGTGTTAGATAATATCACCTTCGTCGTTGCGTTGGTTATGTTTCTTAACTGAAGGAAAATAAATTCTCATGTGTTATTGAAGAAACAGCAGCAATACACCCACAAGCTATACTCCCACTTGCCAACTTTCATCGTCAGCTATCAGCGTCAGCGTCAGTATAAATTCATTGCTGCAGTTCAATCATGACCCAATCAAGCGTCACCCAATTTATTAGCTAGGAAACCTCAATTGGGGAGGAAATTGCAATTAAAAGGAAAAAGATGAAAATAGTTGTAGAATTTTCTGCAGGGACAGTTAATGTGAGCAATATTATGTTGGAATATTGAAAGTCATCAGGAGTGAAAAGCTGGTGACATCTGAATTTAAGGCCACTCATATGTAGGGCACTTAGCTTGGATTTAAGCTTTGAGATTTAGGAAAAACAAAAGTTCAGAGGTAATACGAGGTAAGAGTGTTAGGTATCTAGTCATGGACAAAATTAATTTTTTTCCAACATATTCTCCGTATAGCTCAGTCCAAGGTTTTTTTTTAATTTTTTGATTCCTTCTTCTGGAGAATATAATGATGAGGATGAGGAAATAATTCGTAATCAAATGGACTTGTGAGCTGGTGAATTATCTTAATGTTCGATGTTCTATTCCATCAAGACAATACCTAATTCTTTGTATTGATTGATCTTCTCTACTTAATGTGATCGTTTTTTCTTAAGGTCTTCCTTTCAATGGTTTAATAGGTTGGAATAATTTTCTTCCACTTTAAAGGTATCGATTTGTCAATCATTTTTTTTTTTTTTTTTGTATTAACCCCATTTGGACGTCCTGGACACTCTTCATCAAAGATCTTCGTACAACCGCGTTTACATTCAGTTGCTCAGTAGTCTTTTGAAGGATAGCATTAACAGAAAATGGCACTGGATTTGATTAGTAACACGACCTTTGGCCAAGGCTATGTACTTAGCATTCTGCCATATAGAAATAAGTGAAGTAAAACGCAAACTTCAAACTCCTGCTAAACATTTAAGTGTGTTGCGTCTACTGACACTTGCACTATCTCAAGAGTAAACATGACGGCAACAAATAATTGTAATATTTGATACTGGAAAATGAATGTTATATTGTCAGACCAAGCTTACAAGTACACAAACTTCCACTGGCCAACTGGGAAAGCGTCCCGGGTCTGTAGGTTCTGCTCGGAAGATGAAGAGTCATCCGAGCACATTCTCTGTGAATGTCCAGCATTACTTTGGTCACAAGGAAATATGCTCGACAGCGAAGTTGAGAAATTCTGCTACTACGGAGGTACCATATCGTTCATTAGGGAGGTGGTACGTCTCTCAGAGTAAAGACACCCTAAGATACAATAATCTTTCAGGTCGCAGTGTCTGCCATTTAAGCCACCACATATACAAACTTACAAAATGATTTTTCTAAAAAAAAAAACTTTAGCTGCGCATATAAGTTTCTTGCGTCTACGATACTCTCCAACTAAGTCACATACGTTTGTTACAAGGAAAGCCTCCTCCTATAAAGGAGGGAAGTATAGATAAACCAATGACAACCTGACCTGGTTATATGGAAGGCTCGCTTCTAATTCTGTCTTTCGTTATCAAAGCGAAACTCAAAACGCTATCCATTATCTATATGCTCTGCCAAGCTCTGTCTTCCCACATCACTATGATCCACAGGCATTCAAAACACAAGCTCACAGACATCTCCTCTTTTCTCCTCCTCTTCCTTAACGCCCACGCTGTGCCAAGCATATAGCCGAGCATTATAAGGGTGCGAACCCCTTGAAGCGAGCTAGATGACAGCTGCATGGAGGGAACCGAAGAACTGAATTCTTCTTTTGTGTGTTTGTTAATTGCAAGCTTCGTTCATCATCATCATATTTGGCTCTACAACACGGGTCCGGTACTGGGCTTCCATAAATCTTACCGCAGGATCCTCTTCGCTCATGCGACCGAGGTGTCCTGCCCACCGGAGCCTACCCATCTTAATTTTCTTCACCATGTCGACATCGCGGTAACGCTCTTAGACCTCATCATTATAAAGTCTCCGGAATCGTCCTTCACATACGGGACCAACAATTCTCCGTAAGACTTTTCTCTCGAACGCGACTAAGAGGTCAGAATGCTTTTTGCTAAGCACCCAAGTCTCGGATTCATATCTAAGTACTGGTATGACTATTGTCTTATATACCAGCAGCTTGTATGTTATGGTTCAATTCCTGGATTTGAAGAGTCTTGGCAGACTAAAGTAGGCTTTGTTGGCGTTAAGCAACCGTGCGCGTATTTCTGGTTCCATACTGTTATCGGCTGCTACAGTTGACCTGAGATAGATAAAGGATCGCAGTTCAAATTAGCGCTCCACTATTTGAATTGAGGGACCAATGTTGGATCTTCTACTCGCAGACGTGGCTACCATGTACTTTGTTTAGCTCTTCTTTATGTGCAGCCTGAGATTTTGTGCCGCCTGCTCGATCTGGATGAACTTTCTACAACGCCAGGTTGAAGAGGACGCAGGCCAGTCCCTTGTCGGAGCCCGTTATAGATGTTGAATGGGCTTGATAGTGATCCGAATATTTTTACTTGGCTTATAACATTGGTCATGGTCAACCTTCAAAACTCACTACACCATCTTTTTATAGACTTTAAGCCGCCTATGATAGCATAGCCAGAGTAGAACTTTATAAAGCCATGAGGGATGCTATCATAGGCGGCTTAAAGTCTATAAAAAGATGGTGTAGTGAGTTTTGAAACTCTAGCCATTTTTGCATAACCTGGTTAAGGGTGTAAATCTGATCAGTTGTTGATTTGCCTGGGAAGAAGCCACACTGGTATGGACCAATAATGACCTTAACGTATGGGGCTATCCTGTCTTGAAGGGCTCAGTGGAAAAGTGCATGGCTACTGAGCAGGGGTTCGAGGTTCGAATCCCAGTAACACCAAAAGTATTTTTAGCGGTGTCCTACCTCTCGCGAATGGGTGACAAACGTTCCGAGAGTAATAAAATGTCTCATTGAAGCTGATACCGAATTATATTTCGCTCGAAATATTAAAACCGGTGCAACATGATTCTATCGCACATACGTGGTGACTGACTATCTGATGAAATTTCTTTGAAAATTTCGATAATAGATGTTTGGTCTGTATCTGTACTACTCGACTTATGTTCGTCTTAACTATACTTGAATTACTGTAATTATTGATACATTTCTGTTGCAATTAACAGCAGTAATCCTTTGTAAAACAAAACATAAATCACTTAAATTGCGTTTTGAGTTTTCACGTTTTTTTATTAAGGTTACGCTATTACGTATCCACGTGGTAAGAGTAAAGTTCCTTGATATTCCTTCAATTTTCTTAGAGACGTTGCCATTCCTACTTTGCACAAATCCTTTGCATACTTAACATCATTAAAATAGAAATCCTTTTATAATGAAAGCTTAAGGAAATGTCATTTTTAAAAATTATTTTTTGTTGAATTTACCTTCAGGGCTACCAACCTCCAAATTTTGTCCTTTCAATGAAAAGTTCTATCCTCCTCTCGTTTGTGAAAGATAAAATAGATACCTGATGATGATGTTAGGTGGAAAAGTTGTAGCCAGATATCATTTTTTAAACGTCTTGCGCTGGAAAATTTAATTCCATTTTTTTCTAAATTATTTTACCTTTTACAAATGTTCCCTTTGTTCGCGGGTGACAATGTCGCATGTAGCAATCGTCGTTCCTGGCTCAAAGCCCCTGTGTCTGCTGCATGTAATGATATGTGATATTCCTTCTAATGTGCTTTACCCACAAAAAAGCTAGAATTTTATTTTCTTCGTACATTCGCCATTCCTTTATTGTCCCGTCTCAGTTGCTTTATTCTTTTTTTACTAATATTTCTGATTTGGACTAACAAACCACCATGCGCCATATTAATTCCATCAAATTCTCTTATGTGTTGCTGTTGCGAAATTTCTCCACCATTGTCATATTGCTTGTCCTCGTCAATCTGCACATCCTTATCGTTCAAACACTTTGTATCTTGAGGACATTAACCTCTCGCAACATAAGGGTTGATTATTATGGTTGCCGTTGCCACATACTACAGACGAGTACAATTTGCGCAAAATCCCTTCAAACGTTTGTGTAGCCAAAGTCAAGTAGGTAGTATAGGTGGTATAATAGGACGTAGTAGCAATAGTTGCGTTAATTTGATTTTGACCAAATTCGACATCAAAGTGTTGTCCCCCTTTTTATTGTTGTGTCTTTTCGTTGCAAATTTCTTTCATGTGCCGCAAAATAACCCAAATGCGCTGTCTAGACTGGAGGAAGTTGAATGGCTTCTGTGTGAATTATTTGTTAATTTTCAATTTTCGTTTCCTTCTGTATGAGTAGAAACTCAACCTCAGAAACAAATTTTCAAGTTTTTGAAGTACGACTTTGTGCAAATCTTTGTGTTGTTAACTTTTTACAATTGTTTGGATTGCTAGATGTCGGTCATACTTACAACGAAAAAATCCGTCTTTGTATTAACCAATGGTGTGTCGCTCCTAATAGCTCCCTTCAAATTTTGTTGGATGTCTTTATTAGTATTTCTGCATTGCAGAAAAGCACACAGAAAAAGGTGTTACAGCAGGTTTAAATTTGTTGTATTTAGGATTAATGCTCCTTGATATTGTCCATATGACTGACGTTGATATTATTTGATAAGCGTGTTTTAAATTACCCAGAGATCTTAACATGAACATTTTAACTCTGGAAAAAAACGTGAGTAGATTCATAAAACAGGCGTGAACTTTACTAGGTACCCAAAAATTCTCTTCACTCATTTTTTCCCATAAGAAATTCACGGTAAAAAAAGAGTGTATAAATTTTTCGGATAACTCAGGCTTGTGGAATCTGCCACCAGAACTGGATTCAACTTGTGGTGCCAAACATGAAGATTACGATGATATACATATAACATTAAGTAGTCTTCAAAGAATGTATAGCTGTCAGATGTTGGTAGATCACCTGCGTACGAAAAAACAATACAGGCCCCAATACGCTGCCCTGTGGGACTCCTGAATTTTTCTTATTTAGTTCTGTGTACTCTCATCAAAATTATCCAAAAATTTAATTTTTTCTGTTTAAAATTTGATAATTCTTCTTAAAGTTACCATTCAAACTAGAAGCTGCCGTCTTATACATTTCCATACAAGAAATTTAGCTCATAGTAAATTCACGGCTAAAAAAATGTTCTGATAACCTAGGCTTGTGTAATCTGGCACCAGAATCGGACGCCACTTGTGGAGCCAAACATGACGATTAGGATTATATCCATATAACGTTAAATAGTCTTTGAAGAATGTAAAGCTGTCAGTTGTTGGTAGATCAGCTGCGTACGTAAAAACAATACAGGCCCCAATACGCTCCCTTGTGGGACACCTCAATTTTTCTTATTTATTGCATTTTGTTAATCTTTGTCATTTTTTTTTTATCAAAGGGTTTTTAAGGACTGCATATCACGTTCAATTTTGTTTCAATGGGTTGTTAAGAAATTTCCTATTTTATACCCTAAAGCAAGATTAAATTTTCTTGACAGACTTTGGAAGTGAGCTAAAAAAAAGAATATATTTCCTTATAATGCGACATTTCTTTATATAATTTTTCCTACTCATCAAAATTATCCAATAATTTAATTTCATTTTCAAGGATGTCACTTGATACTTTGAGAATTCTTTTTAATGTTACCATGCAAACTAGAAGCTGCTGTCGTATACATTTCCATACCCAGAAAATAAGAATTACAAGAAATGTAGCTCATAGTCTGAAACGCTGTGGATTGGTGAGTGAAGTTCATACCCTCAGACAATATTTATCATCGGTTACCATAAAAGGAAATATTTCTTTATGTAAAATCGATTTTTGTGTTGATGTGTAAAGAGAGATTATTAAGAGAGTCTTTTCTACTGTTGATATCGAAGAGAGTGCTCGAAGCAAGAGATAAATCTCCAAAGTGTAAAGGATAAATGTTGTCCAGAGAGGATAAAGTCTGTGTAGCTGTGTGTGTGTCCTGTATGATGTGTTAGTGAGAATTACAAAGATACAAAGACAAAATTTCTTTTTCGGATAACATTTTTGAATTCGTTTTTTCTTCCCCTGCTTATCCAGCTTTGGTGGCCAAGGATGTTTGTTTGTCCTTGCACCCTGTTGAGCTTATAGTAAATATACTCTTTATGTCGCAATCAAGTTCGTAGAAAAAATAAGGAATCACTAAAATTACAATGCAATGTGGGTATTATGGTTACCGTCTAGCATAGCTAAGACTATGCCGAAATCACAGTCGAGTTGAATAACAATATACCGTAAAAAATGTATTGTCCACAAACGGCTTCAAAAGCGTAAACGATATTTTGACTATGTTTGGGAAATTGGTCTGACTGCGAAAACAGTCAAAATCATAATCTTTGATGTATCTAACTATCGGCTCTATATACATATATCGACTATTATCTTTCAGAAACAAAAACAATTTACATCAAATTTTTGACTCACGCACACCACAGTCGTAAAAAAAATGTTTCCTTAGGGCGGTGTCTCTCGTCTCTTTAAAAGGATGATGACAGATTTACTGTAAAGGGGGCTGAAATTCTCATATAAGGAAGATCTTTAGCTAAGTTTTCAAACAAATTGTGTCAAGTAATATCAGATATGTTCCATTCTGTTTAAAAATGGGAATATTTGATAATGTAAACTTGGGTTAGCAATGTCTTTTTGTTTACTGGTAACAAATACAAAATAGGATATTTGGGGAAGGTTAAGCTCTGACTTTGCATTTTAAAATAGGATATGTCTTTAAATAAAAACATTTGAGAAATGACAGAACTTCTTTTTTAAGTAAACCGTTGTAAGTTCTTTTATCTAACCTTCTTATTTCTGATTCTTCATAAGTGGCTCGGCTTTGACCTTCCTCAAAAAGTTTCCATGGTCCAGATTTTGATGCGATTCAGGCGTTCTCGTCGACGCCATCATTCCAGCTCGCTGTCCTTTGTTATAATACCTACCGCCAATACTTTCCACGTTGCTCATAAGCGAGCTTGATAATATAGACTATAGAGTATAGACTATGGAGTATTGACTATAGAGCATTGACTATAGAGTATTGACTATAGAGTATAAAGGGCCCCTCGAACACGGTTAAAAGTTCAAAGTGATTTTTTTTACGGACTAACCAAGCCTCGTATCCGCATGTTAAATCTGGTACAACCATTGTCTTTAATAAGGAAGCTTAACTTTTATGTTTAGATTCCTTGATTTAAGCTAGTAGCTTCCTACTGTTATTGCCTGATACAATTGACCCGAGATTACTTACTTGCAGCTCCAGTTCGCCTCTCAAATTAGCACAGGTAGTCAAAGTTAGCTATTTAGTTGTTTAGTCAAATTTATAGCTGTCTTTTGTGACGTTCTGGCCAATACGGCTTTGTTGGGTGTCCCTTATTGTTGAATGTTGACAGCAAATACTTTGTCTTGCCCTCGTTAACCGAAATTCCTATTTTCGTTGCTTCAGTTTCCTGCTTAGTAATGCACCAGTTGGAAGTTTATTTAGGCATTTGTTTTTGTTTGCCTGTACAACGACAACGTATTCATTGGGTCACCTCTTTGCGTTACATGCAGCAACGTCAACGAAAACGTCGACGCAACGGGCTCTGGGCTGGGCCCTTATTTGACGGAGCAGCGCGTCGTCTCCATCGTCGTCTTGCACATTCGAACAAGTTTGACAGGGATACCAAAACTAGACATGGCATTGTATAGCTCGTCTCTATAAATGCTGTCATATGAGGCTGTGAAATTGATTAAAATGTGACGAGGATCGATTTGTACATTTTGAGACTTGTCCAGTCCAGTCTGCCCCAGTGTAAATATTTGATCCCGGTCTAAAGAGGCACTGATTGAAGGAAATCAGGTTGTGGCAGATTGTGTTCGGACAAAGAATGCCAAAACATTTCATTCATCAAGCATCTGATCAAATGCCACCCAAAGAAAGAGAAGAAAATTAAAGAATTTGATTTCATAATTGAAGAACTAATGTTGAATAGTTCTGTGTTCCTATGTTCTTTACTTGAATTTTAAATTTTTTTTTGGGCGATGTAAAAGTGTTCAATTAAGGCGTGGACTATCGTTTAAATTCGACCGTAGATTTTAATATGGTACGATTTTTTTTAAACGAACAATTTCGCGCCAATTGTAAATTAATTTTGCAAAGTTTTGTGAAATAAGACGAACCAATTTATACAATCTTTTAATACAGTCTTGAAGGTCATCTCTAATTTTTACAAGTACTTTTTTAGTACTTTTAAGGAACCTTAGGTTCATTGCAAGTTTAGTTAACTTTGCATTCATTCAATGTTACTCACTTGTACTGTTGCCGTTGCTGTCAATGTTACAGTTATATATTTGGATTGTACGACAACATGTGCTGTGCATACGCTGGCGATGGGCGCCCACTCCCTTCTTTTCCCTCTTCTTTAAGTTCATTGACTATATTTGTTCAGCGTTGTTGGTGGTGCTGTGGCATTGGAAGCGAATATGTATTTCCGTTTTCTATGTCCCCCTTAATAGCTGCAGCCGCCCTCTTTGTTGGCAATAATTTGCATATCTATTGAACGTAAAAATTTCACTTCGCGTCATCATCGCACACAACCCTACATCTACGTATGTATGTCTATCAATCAGGAGTACAATAATTTCCATAAGGATGATATATGTAAAAATTCGCAACGGCATATGGGCGGATGTTTTTTGAACTGCCTACGTCTTTTTTAATTACCTAATTGAATTTTGGAATGTAATGGGTTAAGTGTGACCTTTCTATAACCGATAACGTCGAAATCATCAACTGTGAGCGTAGGTTGTTGTTACAGTTGTAGGTGGTCATGGTCTCGCTTGATAAAGCATTTCACCGGCTTTGTCGGTGCTATTTATATTTTGGAGAGGCTCCCTATGGTATTGATTCATAATCCATAAGGTCGTAAAAACAGTTAAATTTTATAAATTGCATAATTAACCCCTATTTGTGTGAAAAATTACAATTTTAAAACCTGCCTTTAAAAAATGCCTTTCTCTTTTATGAATCTAAGAGTCATCAACCTTTAAGACCTTAGAGTTTTTTCAGTTTTCCTTTCCCATGAAATAAACGTAAAAACTAATGAAATTCCCAAATTTTTGTATGGGAGCCAGGTTATATTCTCAACTGCTGTAGTTGTGTCTAGTTGCGGTATAACCCTGTCGAGATTCGCTTATAGGACACTCTCTGGATGTGGTTCGATTTGAGGCTAATATTGATTAGAATATAGCTCAGATCTGGAGTCTTAAACTGATTACACTGCAACGAGGTTTCCCTAGCCGGGTTAATCCTTAGTGTGATCAGGGTTAGGAGTATTCGCGTCGTTACAATAAAAAATTTGTATCTTTAGGTATTGTCTTAGAATTCTTTTTACAATGACTTATGGCTTATGACTTATATGACTTATGGCTTAATTCATGTGATGTGTATAATATAGATTTGCGTGGATGATGCGTATCTCGAAGCTCGGAATTGATCATAGCAATGCATAAATCGGTGTTTATGTCGTATGGTCATTCATATGTCGTACCTGCCCCACTAAATTAGGAGAAAATACAGCATCGAGTAACTAGCGTGATAGTAGCAATGTTATCAATCTTAGACATCAAAGTTGTAAAGCGAGAAAAGACAGTAGCGTATAGCCGAAATTGAAGTGGCATGGTTATCACTCTTAGAGATTGACAGTTTTGTCAATGATATTTTTTGAGCGCATCGCTGCCGAAGCCTCCCGCTTGGCACACTACAACAAACGTTCGACAATCACAAGTCGGGAAATACAGACTGCTGTTCGTCTTTTACTTCCCGGAGATTTGGCCAAGCATGAGGTCAGTGAAGGAACAAAAGCTGTTACTAAATATACCAGCTCTAAGTAAATACCGGCGTCATCTTATCTTTGTCTTTTTTAAGACACCGCCAAATAAAATTATATAGTTGTAGTGGGTTGGTGTGATAATCTGAGAAAATCCACACCAGAGCACTCAGACCTTCGGTCCATTGTACTCGTTCCCAGTAAGTTGACTATTCAAATCTCTACGTTACTTAAAGATAGCGAAGGACTTTTTTTTAGTTTCAACGACCGAAGTTCCCACTTGAAATCAGAACCGGTATAGAGATGATTTTTTTCTTTTTATTGCCTACACCACAAAGTAAAAGACAACAAAGCCGTGCCCGGACATATGGTTTGAAGAGAAGTGATTGCTGGGTACAGTCATCTTCCTAAGTTTGTTTGGGTCAGCTACCTTCTGCACTTTCTTTTGTGCATTTTACAAAAAGTATTTTTTATTTTGAAATTCAAAAATACTGTGTGTATTCAAAATGTTTATTATTTTGAATCTGGATTTCGGTCAAAATTAATGAATGGTTCATTACACTGAATCAACCTGTTTTTAAATTCAGACAAAAAAAGTAAAAGCTCTCTTCTTCAACTCCACGAAAGTGATGATATTTTTAATTAACAAACCACTAAAAGTTATTAGTTCGCTGAGCTGTGATGCAAAAATGCGTCACTGTACACGGTGCAAAGCAAAATAAATAATAAACCAAACGAGAAAAGAAATCGAAAAACTCGGCAGAAAGCTACAAATACAGAAGATTCGCGCATTTGCTGACGTTGTTGTCGGGGCAGAAATACTTGCATGCATGAAATACAAGCACCACTGGAAAAAATAACTAAAAATCGAGAACTGTCTAAAAAAGGAGTCCATGTCCCTTTGCAGACAAGTCAATGCCAGACGACGATTGGATGGGATAGTTGCTTCCTTTGTCGTCTCTGTTTTTTTGTTTGGATGATGGCACGGCGCGCAAAGTGATTGTAATACGATACTGCAACACAAGTGCGTTTTTTCCCCGGAATGGGGTCATTGTATTACGAGTTTTGAATTTCAACTTTAAATAATGACCCCGAGGGAAGGCACGAATTTGGCGATGTTGTTGTACCTAGTATATAAGTGGACAAAGCCAGAGGCAATTCAATCCTGCGCAAGCGAGAATAAACTCAACACGGCGACGAAGTTCCAATGGGAGCGAGCACAACAAAAACAAACATTTCACAGGAAGGGTTATCGATCGCAGACGACCATCCTATTATACATAATATTTATACAGTTGAAGGACCTCGTACCAGCACAGAAGGTCGACGAGGTGAGGTCTCATCGCTCGTGATGTGTGTGGAATTCCTGTTCTCTTTGGAAGATGTATCACTGCATCAGTACATATTCAGAATGGTAGCGGCGATGTGTTATTGCAGAGCAGATAATTATTTAGGAATGTTGCTTTGTTCTTTTGCATTTTCTGAGCTTTTTTTCCGAACACAACGAGATTAATTTTTTTAACATACCTTCATTAATATTACTACGAAATTTAGGCTCGTAATAGATTTTGCGAATAAAAACACAACACAAGTTCTTTTATTCACAAATTACAGTTTCCAGAAATATGAAAATACTAAAGTTCTAGAAACGTAAAGAAGGACTAACACGAGTGGAAAGTGGGAGTGGTTCAATGGAAATTAGGGAAAGGAGCAGGAGGCAGATGTGCTTGACTTAAGAAAAGACCTGACAAAAGGGCCTGTATCGTCTCCTCCCCCTCGCATCGCTCAAAGTGCATGCTTGTCTGAGGTTCACGCTCACGCATCACTCAGGATGCAGGCTCGTCTTAGTCTCACGCTCACACATCGGTCAGAGTGGACGCTCGTCAAGCTTGCGCTCTCGCATCGGTTAGGGTGCACGCTCGTCTCAGACTTAGGCTCATGCATCGCTCAGGGTAGACGCTCGTCGTAGGCTCACGCTTCGGTCAGGGTGCACGCTAGTCTCAGGCTTATGCTCACGCATCGCTCAGGGTGCACGCTCGTCTCAGGCTTACGTTCACGCATCGCTTAGGGTACACGCTCGTCTTAAGCTCACGCATCGCTCAGGGTGCACGCTCATGTATCCTCATGGTGCACGCTTGTCCTAGGCTCACGCATCGCTCAGGGTGCACGCTCGACGTATGTTCACGCTTACGCATCGCTCAGGGTGCTTGCTCGTCTTAGGCTCACATATCGCTCAGGCTGCATTCTCGTCATGCATCGCTCAGGGTAGACGCTCGTGTTAGGCTCACGCATCGCTCAGGGTAGACGCTCGTCTCAGTCTTATGTTCACGCATCGCTCAGGGTGCACGCTCGTCTCAGTCTTATGTTCACGCATCGCTCAGGGTGCACGCTCGTCTCAGGCTTATGTTCACGCATCGCTCAGGGTACACGCTCGTTTAGGCTCGCGCATTGCTGAGGATTCACGCTCGTCTCAGGCATAACGTCACAGGCGCACGAAGTCCCACATTTATTGCTTAGTGTCACAGCAGCATTCCATCTTTTATCGTCGTTTTTTAGATCTATTTTGTCCTTGGGCCAACTGGTGCTCTTTAATGTATGCATTTCGTACTTCTCCCTTTTCCAATATGGTTCTCATCATACAGCAGCACCTTACGTGTTGTTTTTTCTTCTTCATTTATTCTGGATATGATGCTTTATTACCTCGCAGACAGACGGCGTAACATTACGAATATTTCCTTCTTTTGTTTTATTTAAAAAAATATATATATAAACGTATATGTAAGTATGTATATATATTCCTGTATTGTCCACCGGACGATCAGTTTTGTTGTCGTTCCTTAACCTGCAAGCTTCGTCTGCGGCGTTTGAATATTTTTCACAAACACTCGGTACATATGTGGCGTTATCCCCTTTTATTTTCCCATCCTTCTTCTACATCCATTGTGTCCGTCTGTCCGTCTATCTGGTTTATTTGTGTTTTGCAATTTTTTTATTGAAATTTTTTTGCTCCCGCTCACTCTTCCTGTTGCAGTGAACTCCATGTGAACTCTCACAAGCGCTTTCGTGTGAATAAAAGACCGGTGAATTGTAGAATTGCTTACGAATTAAATTCAGTCAGGATTACTGCTGAAGTTACAAGAGAACTTTTTCAGATTTTGGCAATCTGAAGCTTATATCTGTCCTTTGGTGTTCTACATTAAATAGAGTTAAGTCTGGCTTAGGCATCAACCAATCAAAACCTTTTTACCTTTATCAAAAGTTTGTTGCTTTGCATGTGATGCGTTGGTTGATGCATTTAATGTACATTTAATACCAATATTTCACAGGTATCCGTTGTTGATACTAAGCTCCAAGTGGTTCAACGACTAGGCGTGGAATTTTCCTAGACCCTTATGGTATCACAACGGACCTTCATGGTCTAAGTGCGTCGGTTTTGACTGACGGTCACTTCAACCTAACCTAACCTAGAGCTGAACGGATGACATCACTGCATACCACTAATCACACGAGTAGTGACACTGCACTCTGTCACTCGAACCACACTTTGAATCGAAATGTCTCACGACACGAGCCTGAGTAATTTTTCGGGGATACCAGTTTATGTTACAAAAAGCCTTCTCAAAATCTTCGAAAACAGGTGAATCAGATTTCTAAACTCGACCAAAAAAGCATTGTTCTATAATTATCCGTAAGTTTTATAAGGATGATCCTTATTGAGGCCTCTTTTTCGGCCCTGAACTATTTCAACACCGTAGAAGGCACACAGATTCATCTCTAATTTCCATACTACATCAGCTTACCATTTTTGAAAGCTTAACGATCACCCCTTTCTTCAAACCGTCAGAATAACGTTTCCTTCACTTTGAGCGGTTGCAAAAGCTTTGTTGATTTGTCTGGGACTGCTTGGAATAACAAAGTAGAGATGCGATTAAGTTCCACACTTTTGTGCTTTAGTTGCTGCTTTGATCTCAGAAATGCTTGAAGGTTCAGTACGGATTCGAGAATTTGTTGCTTTGGCCAGCATTCACGTTTAACCGCTTACCTCTGCGAAATGTCATCTTCTTAAATCCTCATCGGAAGACAGTAGGGATCACTGGTTGTTGTGTGGACGTTTCACCTCTTTAAATGCAATATCCGTATCTACCAATCAGCAGATAATTATCTAACGTGTAGTTTCCGCCTTACCCCAACAGTGTGTGCTCCACTTGCATTGTAAACATTGTTTACAGATCTCCAATGCTCCTCTGTGCTTTGCTGGATTGCGCTATTGATTGTTTCGGCTTCTATAGCTGTTTCCGAATATTTTGGCGTACTACATGATCACGAAACCGGTCCGTCTTACATGTGGGTATAACGAGTCTAAGCGGTTGTTTCAAGCGGATGCAGAATCAAGCCGTATGCGTGCTATACTTTGAGTTTATTACAATAAGAGAGAGATAGAGTGAGAAGTTATGTCCTGTCTCAGGCTAAGGTCAAGTTAATTAACGAGTTGATGGGAGGGTACAAGTAAAACAACTGTTATTGCATGTCAATACGCAGTTGTGTATAAGCGAAGAGCTATATTCCAGATTAATAACCGGTTAGTGTTTATCTATCTATTGTTCATTAGAAGTGGAAAATAAGAGAGCGTTTGAAGTTTTAAGGGCACACATCTACAAACAAAATGAATCCCTGTGCTGCTGGTATTTGAGATATTCTATCTACTAAGGTGAACTTACTTAATAACACGATAAGTTAATTCGTCCTTTCACTTTTTTCGCCCTCACACTTTCCTCGTCTATATACTTAGTCACATACCAAACCACCTCATCCACAAGGAAAGTTGTTTGTTGACAATAATTGTTGTTGTGGTTTGCTTGTTGTTAATGAATTTCTCATTGAAATCTAACCTTAATGGTTTGTTGCTCCACCATGTACGAGAATATATTGTTTGTAATTTGACTGCTTGGAGTAAAGGATGGGCGGGTAAATAATGTAAACGAAAATAATGGTCCTTTTAATCTGTCTAGACGTGAGTATTTATTTATTGAAATTCAGTGCAGTGAATTTTTTTTTCTTCTTTTTGTGTAAAACGCAAAAACGCCTTGAATCGTACGGTGTTATTTTTGCGAGTGGTACTTTTGGATAGGATGGATCACCCATTTCTCTTTTGGAAATAAAACTTAACAGAAATGAGTTGACAGGCATCTATTTATCAAAAACCATTTTATGTCTACCTAAATTGATTAAAAATTTATATTAAACGTTAAGAAGAACCTTTAAATGATCCTCCATACTAATTGACTTTGTCCCTGACGCACAAAGTGGTTCTAAACACAATTTAACAAAAAATCAGATCATCATAACACGAATCCACGAGGCACTCGTCAAGGATCAGACGAACTGTGTAAGCTTACTGAAGAAGACAGATGGTAACTACACGTCGGACCGAGAGGACACAATTAGAACGCTACTTCAAGTTCATTTCCCCGGTTCTTCAACTTATGTTTCACATAGACACCCTAATGCTCCTAATTATAGGGCACGCATTGACAGCAGGGTAAATCACCTGGCGGAGATGGCATTTTTCCATCGTTCTTACAGAGGGAAAATGAGCTCATCCTGCCGGGTTTGATTGCTTTATTTAGAGCCAGCTACAACTGGCTCTACATTATGCATACCTGGTAACGTTACGTTATCTTTATCCCTAAACCACCTCCTCCACGCCTAGTGAACTGTCTAAATCATACAGACCTATAAGTTTAACATCATTTGTTTTCAAAATTATGGAGAGACTTATTGATGTTCATATCAGAGCCTGGTTATATACGTCTAGCCCTCTAAACTGATTTCAGTTCGCATACAGGAAAGGAAAAAGCACATAGTTCACCCTTCACTACCTAGTTAAAAAGATAGAAGGGACTTTTCGCTCCAAGGAAATAGCTCTGTGTGATGTTTTCACTGACATTGAGGGTGCTTTCGATAACACTGGCTACGGCTCAATAACAAGAGCAATCAGTAGCAGAGGTATCGGGGGCTCAACCAATCAATGGATAAGGGCCATGCTTGAAAGTAGATTCATTACTTCCTCCTCAGGGGGAGTGTCTGTGTCGGTCATGGTCATTCTCATAGACAACCTTCTAGCCGATTTGCATAGATCAGGCTACATCGCCATTGGTTATGCTGATGATTTGACGATCATAATTAGTGGTAAGCACAGCACGACCATAACAAATGCCATGCAAGGTACGTTACTTCACGTCTTAGAATGGTGCAGAAGCAGAAGGGCTTTCCATCAATCCTTGCCAAACCGTTCTAGTGCCTTTCACGAAACGAAGATTGTCCGACATGGGACCTATCATCATAAAAGGCACTACATAAGAGTATTCCAATGAGTTTAAATATCTCGCAGTCATCCTTGATAAACGACTAAACTGGAATCCTCATATCAAGTCTACCATTGAACGTGCCACTAGGGCCCTGTGGGCCGGTAAAACTTGTGGTCTTAATCCTAAAATGATACATTGGATGTATTCCATGATGGTGAGACCGCTGTGATCATATGGTGGCTGAACAACGGTAATTAAGCTTCAGAATCTACAAAAAATTGCGTGTCTGATAGACCGGGTGCCATGCGCATCTGCCCTACGACTGCATTAAAGCTGTTGTAAGGGCTTTCACCATTAGGAAGACGGCCGCTAGATGCGCTATTAAGCTGAATATGGGTACAAACCAGGTGACTACGTGGGACACATGAAAACTCTTGACTTAATTCCCGAAAGAGACATGTTTTGTACTATACCATGGCCAGGGAGTTCTGTTTCGGCAGGTTTTTTGATGTAAAAATATTGGACCGAGCAATCTGGTCTAATGGTGCTCCAGCGCTGGACTGGTACACAGACGGATAGAAGATGGATTTTGGAGTGGGATCAGGGGTATTCGGACCCAACACCAAAGTCTCAATACGAATGAGTAAGAGTCCCACTGTTTTCCAAGTGGAACTCCATGCCATTGAGGTCTGCGCTAGGATAAACCTTAGTAAGTCGCAGCGATTTATATCTTTTCAGATAGTCAGGCAGCACTGATAGCGCTATCGACCAGCATAATGGACTCTAAATCAGTTAAATGTCTTGTTACAAACCAGACATTCAAAGGCACACAGTCATTATTATGATGTTGGGATGTTCGTATAGCATAGAAAGTTGCGCAGCTCACATTTTGATACCCGACCGTTTTTTTTGTCGCCTTTAGTTGTTTAGTTACAAAATGGGTCTTTTATTTAAACGGGATAATATATAGCCTATGTTCACCATGAAAGTCCATTCTACATATTGGTCCAGTAGTTTCGAAGATTACCTCCTACACACAAACCAAAATTACCTCTTTATAACATTAGTATAGATATTGATAGACTAGGGGTCTGTTTGAACGTTTTTTAGGTTCTTTTGTCAAAGAGTGTAACCTCTATAATAATTGCATTTAATATAATTGAATTTTGACAGCGGCTATGTTTGTTAGACAGTGCGCTCTCAATTCGCACCAGACATTGCCTGATGGGTCTGGGTCGTTGGAAGAATTTTTCCTTCACGAGATTGTCTTTCACAGAAAAAGGTCCATATTTAAAATCGCAGTTAAAAACATCATTCACAGGGTATGGTGAATTTATAAACTCCATTTGTACTTTGACATTCGTTTAAAACTTATAGGGGGGTCTTTTGGCTGACGACGAGATTCGAAGATAATTCCAAGGGAATTCTTGCTGTAATGATGATGGAATTACAACCGACCTTACGATCTTTTCTTTTCGCAGTCATTCCGATTTCTCTGAAATATTAAATCGCATTTTTCAAGGACCGATCTCATTCCGATTTCTCTGAATTTGTAAATCGATTTTTTTTTTCAAGGAATGGATGTCCAACCTTTTCTATTTTAAAAAGTGATAAATTCACTCTCCGCACATATTTCTGTGCATTTAGCTTAAGTTTTGTGAAAGTAGCAATGCCCTTCAGTTACCTGTCCGTCCTTGTCCTTACACAAGCAAAAGTTTCCATGCTGCTTGCTTGTTAACAGAAGAATTTTCACTGTTGTGCCTGCAATTGCAATTTTCAATTTCACGAGAAGCATCCATCTATAGAGTCATGCGAGAAAGCGTGTCAACGATTGTTGTTTATGGCTTAACCTTCCACATAATATGCTGTAGCAATCGTCTGTCTGCTCTGGTCTCATGTCCGGACGGTCCTGCTGATGTCGAATAAAAATATGAAATATACGTAACGTGCTATTGCCCACGCTTGTGGGCGGTAATAGGTAGCCCGCCACAGTCGGTGATCAACACGGGACTGCAACGTGCAAACAGTTACGCAAAGCAAATAAACATAAAAAAAATGAAAAATGAGTACATCTAATACACGTACAAGGTACGTTCGAGTACTCATTGGTTGAGGTTTTTGTGATGACGTTAATAACTTCCATTGGCCACTTGATATTCGTACATATGGAAGCTGGACGCATAAACACAACACCTACAGAAAGATAAGGAGATGCTGGCTTTTCTTCTATACCAAACATATCCATTCCATTCACTGTGACTGTGCAGCTTCTTCGTATGCAATCCAAGCGAAATTTAATTTTTATAACATGCATTGTTAGGGGAGGCAGACGGTTGCAGCAGGCGCAGTTGGGATCGTATTTCATTTCTACTGAGCGCGTGGAGGACTGACATTTTATTCACTCCACGTGTGATATGCCTGATACCGCTAAGTAACGTGGGAAGAAGAGTATTTTTGTTGTTGTGGCTAGACACAATAATTCCGGACGAGGTGGTTTTTGTTTTCAATAGAAACACGCGCCGCTGTTGAATCCAATGTAAACTGAAATTATTCAGCGACGACCTAGTTAGCGGCTGTTTTGTAAATAAATAGGATTACAGTTAATAAACGTCCGATTTTAAATTGCTGTGCTTAAATTTTTTAATTTACCACAAATTTGCCACAAATGTTACTAACGAATTTCTTTTGTTGTTCCTTTCATTGCAGGTAAGCATTTGCTAAGAGATTTTGTTAAATGGTTATTTAAAAAAAAAGGTAGGTACATGTTATTTGAGGAGTAGAGTAGAAGACTACAACAATGACACTTAGCGCAATGCGATCGTGTATCGTGTATCTGCAGGGGCTCCCAGCAACTTATAACACTGCAACGAAGGAGGCTCTTCCAACAGTTGAAACGGCAAGAACGAATTCACCTAATAGAGTGAACGGTGGCGTCCGCATTTTCAGTTAGGACAAACGATTTGGGGAACACCTTATTTGGGCTATTCGGAATCTTATTTGGACCTTTAGACTATCAAAGTATGGGATACCCGCTTTTTTTGTGTCCAAGGAGATATCAAAGCCAGACCCAGGCCTCCAGGTCGAGGAGCGCGCTTGGGTTTGACAGTTCAACCACAAAAATAAACGGTCTTGTCACGACAAAACCAGCAGCTGCGGATGTGGAGGGTTTTACTAATGAAATGCCTAGAAAACGAAATACGGATTTCAAGATCTACATCTGTATTGTTCAAACCCTCAACAAAACACTTGTAGCCGTACAATTATTGGATGAGTTGGTTAGATACAAAACTGACATTACTGCCATCCAAGAAGAAGGATCTAATGGGCCAGGTAAAAGTAGGATGAAAAACTTCGTATCTACTACGGTGACTGCTTTAGATAACAGACATGGCGTTTTTAAAAACTTTTATTTAACTTGACCCCTTTTTGTCTGTAGTTTCGACCACTTTGAGGTCCTTTTTAACCACCTTCCACACGACCTAAAGAGCTGAAATTTTGTGTCTCGTGTGGCGCGTGTGATGATGTGATGTGATGTGAGGACTTCTTTGAGGTCCTTTTAACCAATCCCCACACGACCCAAAGTACGTGTCTTTTTGTTTGTGAGTGTCTAAGTCGAAAATAGAATTTTTTATATTCCGACTATGACGCGTGTCAAGTATCGCGTGTGAAACGTGTGATGGTTTGAAATCGCGCCATTTTCTCGTTTTTTTATGTCTTTTTTAATCACCTTTCGCATGTCCTAGAGGGCTGAAATTTTGTGAGCGGCACAATGTCAGGGGCCCATTTTGATATCCCGATTTTGACGCGTGTCGCGTGTGGCGCATGTGAAGCGTGGAAAAAAAATGCTTTGCAATACGACCTCAGAAACAGATATTTTGGCGATTATTACCAACCAGCACCACCTCTCGCGAATGGGTGACAAACGTTCCGAGAGTAATAACTTGTCACGGAAAGCTTCTCAGTTCGCCGTTCGGATCCGGCCTTCCATTGGTGTTCAAAAATATACATGCGCAGCACAAATGATCTAGCTTCTCGCGACCTTGGACCGCAATGGTCTGTCGCGCCGAATATTATTATTATTATATCCAACAACCAAGTAGCGTACCAGCTCAATTGCGCGCAATAAAACATTTGCCTTTTGTTTGTGCAATTTTTTTTTAATACAATAACAATTAAGTTTTATAATCAACACGTGCCTCTGACTGAACAATAACCGACCGCTCGGAGTCGTGTCATCTATCTCAGTCACTTTGCGGCGTCGCGTTCTGCTTGAAATAGTTTATTTCTTAACTAATTGAGCTTCTAATCATTTCGTTTGCTATACGAGTCAAGTAGCTGCTTGAGAAGTTAGCGCACTTTCTGGTTTCTGCGCAGTACGTACAGTTCAAGTAGTTGCTAATAATTCAATGATCTATTGATTCGTTCAAGTAATACGAGTTAATTGCGTATAGGAAGACGACTGTTATAGAAACTCGGTTAAGAACCCCAAATTTTGGTGTGTTCTTTATAAGGATGTGGAAGGATTTTTCCCTTAAACAACAATTCATGTGCTTATTAAACAATAAAACAAAGGCATGCCTGTGTACGCAAATGCAAAGACAAGCGTGCATTTTGCTTATTATTAACAATGGTCCAAAAGTATTTGTGTACGAAACGAACCACTCTAGCTTGTTATTCCATATGGCAACTTTGAGTGAGCAAGGCCGCAATTGATAAAGGTCAGAACTTTTTTAGAGCAAAAAGGCTTATTGAATGTTACATGTAAAATTACATTTACTTACCACACTTATGAACTGGTAAGCTGAATTGTTTACAGTTGTTAGCATGAAAATAAGGTAAACATCATATAACCGGATGGTATTACCAGATATTTTAAACGACATTAGTTTAGTTTTCTTGCTAATAATCAACTTATGATCAGCAAACCACAGCTTTAAGGTTTGAAGATCTTCTTCAATCTCGGAAATACATTCAAATGTAGTCTGTAATTGATATGTGAAAGCTATATCTTCGGCAAAAAACCATTAAATTTGATTGAAAAAAGTGGGCCGAGTACGGAACCATGTGGTACACCATTTTTTTTTTTTTTTTTTTTTTTTTAAATGCGTTCTGCTAAATGTTCCAGTTACATTAACTCTCTGTTCTCTGCATCATGTCATGGTCCACCATATCAAATGCTGGTAGATTTATTAAGATCAGTACTGTCATTTATCTGACTTCCTACATAATTTTTAAGTTTTTGTTTCGTGTGTGTGTTTTTTTTTTTCATTTCATGCCGAAAGTATTTTTTATTTTCACTTGCTTTGGTAGATTATTACTCATCCATTGGTTTGAATGCAATGATTGGTTAGCTAAAGACATTTTTGTTATTTTTATGAATTCTTAAAAATATGTGATCAATGCAGCCCTAAAAGAATCAATTAAACGGCTCGTTAGCAAATCCCTTAAGACTATTTGACGCTATCAGTAACAAATAATTCTTCGAATCTTTGTCTGAATCATTTATAGCATCTATATTGATTTCTACAAACGACGTTAAATTTTTGCTTTATTTGTATTGCCTAGTTCATCCATGAAGACATATTTTCTAAAAAAATTGCAATCTATATATGCATAAAATAATATATTTGTCATTTTTATAAACAAACGACAGCTTCACTACATCCGCGTTAGAAATTTGTTCTTTAGAGCAATCGCACACCAAACCATTCTTTATATATACTACGTCTCCAGCTGAATACGACTCATTACAATTACCAAAAAGCATATACCGGGTTATATTTTATAAGTTAAGTTCGTTTTCATAAATCCAGATTTCACTTAGAACTATTATACGAGTACTAGGTAAACTTACGAGCGACTCAATATGTGCTAGAAGAATAGAAAACAAGGTCAACTGTTAGCAATTTTTAAAAAGACGATGTAGTGATACAACCGAGACATCCTTGGCACTTATTGTTATGACAATCGAGTGTGTCTCCAATGTCATTAGTTACCCTCTTTTCCATGAGGTACACGAGTTCGCACGGTCAAGGGTAGCTATGTGATGCAATGTCTTATAAGTTTTGTGCAAATGCACTGACAAAAAATGTTTGCTTAGATATTCAAAAGTCATAATTTAAAATCCAAACAAAGCTGTTATCGATTAGATTGCCTTTCAAACGCCAAAACACAAAACTTTGTTTTTAAGTAGGTATTCTTCTCGCACATTGCACGAACTATGAATCTATGTAGATAACATTTTAGTGTAGAGTTTTAAAAGTTCTCACATCATCTGTTTATGGACTCTAAGGCCTTCTATAAGAACATAGTCACAGTTCTAATCCCTAAAATTTGGTATTCCAAATAAATTAATAAAACAAATGAAGGTTTTCCGATATCTTTGAAGTCCAATTAAAAGCAACAACAAGTCTTTTATTTAACCTGGCGCGGGAAAAAGTAATTCAAGGCTTAACATCCACAGGAACAATCCTGCAGAAGTCCAACCAGATACTGTCTTATTCATGGTAAGACAGTATGAGTTAAAGATTTAGTAAAACTCCAGACGCTGCACAATATGCTTCTATTCTGATCGATTGGGTGTTAGCAAATGTGGTACCGCACATTAATGGGACAAATAAAGTATCTACATGGTAGCCGAGCTTACAAACAGAATATTCAACATTAGGCCCTTGTTTAGTAACGCAGCATGAAATCTTAGTAGTGCAATCCTTTAACTTTTCTCGAATCTCGGGCGATGAACCAACAACACCTACATATATAGTCAGTCTAGCTCTAGATGCGTCAAATCTAGGAACTAAACCATGAGATCTAGTCAGTATATACTCTTCCACTTGCACACTTCTCCAACATATGACCGAGATTGTGAACTAGGGGAGTCGGTGACTGCTTTTGCTCACTTAGACCGGTTACAGTCCATTGAGGATCACTGCCTTTCCCCTTTTATCGCAAAGCACACTTTGTACTTTTAATAAATCTTAGGATGTTACAGTTTTCGATATAAGTAGTTTAGTATATAAAATCCCAAATATTTTTGCCTTCTGCTTGCAAGAGCCGGAAATGTACACAGCCTCTTCCGAATGACTCATCATCCTCCGAGCAGAAACTACTTTCTGTCTCCGAGCCCACACCAATATAAGGTGATATCGCAACCCGCAAAGACCTGTTAGAAAGCTTACTAATGCTATCGCTATTAAAGCTAAGGATATCCTTGTAGGAAAAGGGCCTGATTAATGGTTTGGATTGCCTAAGCTCCGGGAAGCCTTCCCAGCAGGGCAGACGAAGTTTGTGTTCCCAATAATTTTTCAGTACTGTGGCGGCAGCATAGTTGACACCACAGTAGGGTTCAGGTCCTATAAAGGCAGATTCCTGCAGATTCGTTGCCTGCAATCCCCTGAGGATCAGGGACCCAACCGATTTAACTTTATTGTGTTTCTTATAATCATAGTTTAGTTTGGTTTAGAAATATGCCCAGAATAGTTGTGGGTCAAGGTGGGAAACGCTCTACACAAATCTTCTCTCAATCCATCTCCTCAAGAATCGTTTCAAACTTTTGTCTGGTTGTTAAAATGGTTAATTTTTACTTTTACAATTTAACATATATCAGGGTCTCATTAGATCAAAATTAACAAAATGTTTTCCACTTTAGAACGCAAACAATTCGAATTACGTCTCCTAACGCATTCCCCGACATACTTGAGTTCCACCGTAATATTCTTACCCATCAGTGGCAGCTATTCGTGCATACTAAAAAATAAAAGCTAAAAATATAGATTTTCTCTTGACCTGCCAACATCGTGTTGATTGTTGCATTGCTAAATGGAAAACACGTGTTCCTAATGGGTCAAGAGTTGGGGAAAGATGTACGAGTGATTTGTTGTTTGCATTCGAGTGTAATAGTTCAGGGCTGTAAGTTGCTTTATGCAGGGTGTTTTTTTTTTCCCAAAAATATTCCATCATTAAGAATAAAACTACAAACTCAATAACAATTCCTTATACAGCATCAGTGTATTGACACGCTGCTATGAAGTTATATCGATTCCATACTACAACTAGTCATTTTAACAAAATTAATTAATTAAGCAATTGAACATATTACAAATGGCGCCAAATTAATTTACGGTATTTATATACCTACCTTTATGTAGCTTAAAAAACACCTTGTACTATTTTTTCATTACATACAACAGACTTTGAACTAAAGAATATTTAAGAACCTTTGCTCTACTCACTCATCCTTGGCACAGACTATCCTTGATTATTGTACACTGTGCACAATAAAGGCGGAAGGACCATAGTGAAGGTTTTTTTTTTTTTTCATATTCAAGGAATAAAAATATACATTCCTCGTGGCGTGCCATACACAGCCATGAAATAAATAAAATATTTGCAAGAAATTTAATCCTGATGGATATCTGGCTGGTCATTGAAAATTAAATTGGTATGTTTTACATATTTAGTGGAGCGCCGTAGCTCAGTGGAAGTGCGCGTGGCTACTGAGCAGGAGGTTCGTGGTTCGAATCCCAGTAACACCAAGAGTATTTTTCACCTCTCGTGATAATGAATTATATGGTAGCAGTGGAAGTAAAATGTGACAAGGGGTGACTTGTTTGCATGTACTGCACCACCAACTGCTGCACTTCCGAGATGAGATCATTTTCCTGCATTAAAGTTTATAAATATTTGCTGAGTGTCATTGGACGTTTATATTGAGAGTGACATCAAGCCAGTAGTTGTGTATTGAATGGAAATGTTTTGCAAGTTAAATTCTTTGTAGTGTGAACACAAACCAACGTTGAAGTACCTATGTATGCTTCAGCATAACTTTGAAACGCCGGAATAAATTATAACAAAGCTTGTTAGACGTACGACTTTTTAATCTGGAAAAAATACTTTAGTGGTAAGACACCTAGAGGTGATGATGGGACCGGGGTGACTTATAAAAATAATCTAAAATAACTGATACTATGTAGTCTTGAATCCATGAATAGTGACGGTAAGACTTTCTAGAATGCCTAGGAGTTCAGGTGGAAAGGGGATAACATAACGGATATTAGTGCCAAATCCATAGTTTTCGAAGTCACTGAGAAGAAAAGTGACGGCAAGTCATCCCTAGAAAGACAAGCTCATAGACATCTTCTCTTTTCTCAACCTTTTCCTTAACGCCCACGCTGTGCCAAGCATTTAGCCGAGCATTATAAGGGTGTGAACCCGTTTAATAATAATAATATTCGGCGCGACAGACCATTGCGGTCCAAGGCCTAGCTTCTCGCGACCATTTGTGTTGCGCATTTATATTTTTTGGACACAAATAGAAGGGAACTACAATTTAAGGCCGGATCCGAACGGCGAATTGAGAAGCTTTCCGTGACAAGTTATTACTCTCGGAACGTTTGTCAGTCATTCGCGAGAGGTAGGACACCGTGAAAAATACTTTTGGTGTTACTGAGATTCGAACCACGAACCTCGTGCTCAGTAGCAACGCGCATATCCACTAAGCCCTTAAGCATGCGCGAATTATGAAAAAACACACAATTTAAAGTTAATTTTGGTGCTTATTGAACGTTAAGAATTTTATACTAGCTGAAATTACCGGCTACCCGCACCACACTATCCCCATCACATTACCTCACCCAACTGACCACCAAGACCCTCCAAGACGTACTCTAACACCCTATCCCACATATATCACCTCTATTTATCATATGTACGGTCTTCGAGTTAATCTCATACAAACAATACCTACCTACCCACCACGTCAACCCCCTAAACACCATCTACTACTCCCTCCAAGCATCCACCCCAACCGTCCCCAACACATCCCAAAGTTTCAGCTATATCGGGTTAACGGTCTTCGAGAAAATCGTGAACAGACATACAGACAAAGTTTCATTTTTAAATTCTTATTAACTTCGCGTGCCCGTGGCTGACTGGTGGGCAGAATCTTGTGATAAATTTTTAGCACACTTCCTAAAACACGATTTTATTAAAACTTTGCACACATGTGTATTTCCCATGACAACACTTTCTATTAAAATTTGGGCTCCTCGGGCCTCGGGGTTGGAGGGCTCCCATACAAATATTTTACAAAATGTACCCGATTTTCTTCAAATTTTATACGCATGTGTATCTTCGATCTTTTGGAGTGATCAGGATTAGGGAGCTCCCAAATTTGTTTTTTTTTTAAATGTTAGCCGATTTTATTCAAACTTTGCACATTGTGTATCAATTAGAGAATTGACACGAACATTTTTAATTTTTTTGGGTTGTTTTATTATATACTAGCGGAAATACCCGGCTTTTGCCGGCTACCCCATCCCACTGACCCCCACCAAGTTAACACCCGCCCACAGACACTACACCTCGCGCCCACTGATCATCGATCGATTATGGTGACCTCTTGACCTAGGAGTCTGACCACTTTCAAAATATGCCTATTAAGTGCCTATTATGGTAGAAAGCCCATATGCAAAGTTAGAACGCGATCGGTTGAAGGGTCTGGCAGTCCAAACCGGACATACATTCATACATACAAAGTTTCACTTTTATATATATA
This sequence comes from Nephrocerus scutellatus, assembly GCA_947095585.1. Lineage (NCBI taxonomy): Eukaryota > Metazoa > Arthropoda > Insecta > Diptera > Pipunculidae > Nephrocerus > Nephrocerus scutellatus. The sequence continues at coordinate 100,003,622 of OX352764.1, forward strand.
GATAGATATATTAAGATTAATACTTTAAGGCAAAGCTTTTGTATGTAATAAGATGTAGCAGCTGTCAAATTCCTCTAAAAAATGTCTCACTTCATTGACACCTTGCTTGCTCCCACGTCAGTTAACAAAGATTTTACGAAACCATGTAATGGGTCATTCTCGTCCATCAGCTAAGTAAGTCCCACTCAAGTCCATTATAGTTGATTCTTTAGGTTTACAATTTTTAAAAATACGCAAAATAAGAACAAATGAACAATTAAATATAAATACCCAACTACCTCTAGCTCCTCAGATTCATTTACTAATCCATTCAAATCCCTTTAGCGTCTAATTGACGTAGTAATACCATTTACATCACAATTCGCAATAATGGATTTCAATTAAAATTTATTGCGGTATACCTGTGTTTTGTATATACATAGCAGTAATTCCTGACGACTGCTCCGCCCAGTAAACTATTTACTTCGTGGCTGTACGAACTCATTTTGTGCAAAACAATTATTCGAAGTTTCCATTTGTTCTATCACATCAACCTTTGTTCTTTTTCTACAGCTCTGAACATACAATTAATTTCATTTGAAATTTAAGCCATTCAAGAAATACATATATCCATGAAAAAAAAGAACTCTTCAAAGTCATACATACCTCGTTATTTTCCCATCCAGACGGGCGTTAGTCGGTTTACTTTTGTAATACAAATATCGAATTCCATTGAGTTGTGTTGTTGGTTTGTGTTTTACATCTGAAGTATGTATTCCATTCTTTTCTTTCTTATCAATATGCATCGAATGCAAGACTTTAACGAAACGAAAAGTCTCCAATGAAAGTCGCCTTTGATGTGCTCTCTGGGGTCATACACCCAGCGAAAGCGATTTTTTTGCACGCTGCATAGCACAGCATACTGAAAAGCGAATTTGGTTTCATTTTTATTGTGGCATAAGAGAAGATAGAAGAGAAGATAGTTTTTCAAGTGTTGCCGAGGATAATTATGAGCTACAACTAGGAAAGTTGATCAATATTTCAATAGAAGAAGTACGATCAAGTTTATTTACCATATTTAGTTTAGTATTGTATTGTTTATTAAACATTTAAGGTTTAGATTATACAGTGGCCGAAATAAGTATCTATAAGGAAAACAACTAAAAATTATTTCTCGAACACCATGGATCTTAGGTTCATCGTTAAATCGCGATATTGCAATTTACTGTCTTTACTCCTTCAGGATTTCAATTTTGAGTTTTATCTACGGTACAGTAGAACCACCTCGATTCTTAAAAGCTTCGAAAATTTTATTAGGCTTAGAACTTATTAAGTTCTGCAGAACTTCTCCATCGATCTCGATTCACGCCTGTGTTGTTTTTTTGTTTTTTGAACCTTCTACAATCCTGTCTTGGTTTTCGTACAAATTGGCCATACAGGAGGCTGTAATTTCGTCATTTGTGAATATTTTTATTAATTCTTTTTATTTAAATTTTAAAAACATATATATAGCATCTATTGGCGCGGATGATAGCCTCGATCTGTTAACGATTGCATGCTGCAAGAACGTGACCAGTTCGTATTTTGGCTCATTCTTTGCGAAGAGCTGTCTTCAATGCGTTCATACCTTCATATCTTTTTGTCGACACCTTGGCCTCCGAAATTGACCATTTAGAGAAGTCAATTTGATTCAAGTCTCGTGAGTATGGAGGCATTTTATTTTTAAATATATAAACTTATTGTCCAGGGAGAACTGCCTGAATGACTTGCGCCACGGCAATAAGGTGGGCTATGCCTTTTATTAAAATTAAAAAATCTAAGGAATTATAATTCAAGTTTGCCACACTTCAATTTATATCTCTCAGAATTCTCCCTGATTCATTGAAAACGATCACGAAACTAAAAAGACGTGCGTCCATTATTATCAATGGATCATGAACTACAAAGAACCTTGGCAAAGAAAATATTACGAAGTAGCTGAAATACCCGTATCCCACTGACCCCCCAACCAAGTTACCATCCGCCCAATGACCACTCGCCCACTGACCAGCCTCCCACTGACCACCCTCAAACACAATCGAACATCTTAGCCACACAGCAAAATATCTAATCGATCCTTTTTTTTTATAATTCGCGCACTCTTAAAGGGGTTCGCACCCTTTTAATGCTCGGCTATATGCTTGGCACAGCGTGGGCGTTAAGGAAAAGGAGGAGAAAAGTGGAGATATCTATTTTACCCGCCGGAATTTCTCCAAATTAGTCTAGGGCATATTCGAGTATCTTTATGGATCGTTCACCATTCATGCTAGATGTTACCCACATCCAAGAAAGCCAAAGGCAGCCCAAACCAGCGCACTTCCGCCTTCGATTTGCCGGTTTATTTTTACTGCTTTTTCGTCTCGCATATCACGCCAATAAAAGCTGACATCTTCGGAACCATCCAGAATAGTTTAAGAATGAACTTCGGCTACTGTATACAAAAAAATGAATATAATAATTTACCTTCTAACTATTGCGAATTTAATAATTAAATATTTAATTATTTTACTTTTTTTCAATTCATATCAGGTAAGCATCAATTGTTTCGTATGAATATTTTCATAACAGATACTTGCAAGCATTGCTTTGCTCATCGCTCAAAATGGTAAATGATAAAAGAATGAACAACTTACAAGTGTTTTAACTACTCAAGCGGATAAGATTTAAAATTAATATGCAATTTAAGATTTGATGAAAATTTGTTATGCTTTGTGATTAAAGTTAAAGTAGTTTATGTCTAGTTCGGTATTCTTGAGCACCAATTTAACTTAAATTGCTGATATCTTTCAGGTAATTTATTCGTATTTAAGTTATTCTGTGTTTCAATGGCTAATTATAGATTAAATGTATAACACGTGTATCTATCTATGTGCCAAATGCCAATGGAAATAAGCAAATATTCTCCTCAGTAGATTCAAGAGTGACAACTTAATTGAGAGGGTTGTTCTCTTAAAAATAGAGATATTAGGTGCGTTCGTAAGGCGGAGTGTTCCGTATCCGCAGTAACTCGAACACAATACCTCACAGAGGAGTCGAAGAATTTTCTCCGATTTTCTGAGACAAAATTATTTTGGATTAGCTTTGTCAGTTCACTTTGGACAGTTTTAATTGCTGAACTGACATATAGATTTGAATGTTCGACCTAATGCAGTCCTTCTCACTGAGGAAAAAGTGAAAATCACCGACTTTTCAGCTATCTCTAACGCATCTATTGAGTTGCTATTGCTGTTTTGACTGATAATTCATTGTGTTGACAAACAAATTTAGTACATCTATATATATAAAAATGAAATGCTGTCCGAAAGGCCCGAAAAATTTCAAAATTCGGGAAAAACTGAAAGTACTCTTTTCCATTAGATTTTTGTATGAACTCGCGACCATAACTAATGGAACGATGGATTTGCGTAATTCTTTTTTTGTTTCGTTCGATCCCCAAAAACCTTCAAAATTTCCTCAAAACACTTCCCAAAAGATCTTCAAAAGACACCCAAAAGACCCACATAAACCCCCAAAGGACCCTCAAAAGATTCCAAAACGACTACCAGAAGACCCTTAAAGGACCCCCAACAGTCCTACAGAAGACCCCCAAAATAGCCACAAGACGCTTGAAATCGTCAAAAAAATTCAAAAAACCCCAAAAAGACCTTCAAAATACCCCCAGAGGACTCTCTAAACACCATACCAAATTTAATACAAAACGGTTGAGAAATGTCGTGTCAGTTAGTTTTATTATAAAAACTGCTATGGACTCATATTAAAAAGTAAGTTTTTTTTGCTTTTAAAAAGCATCTACGCATCAAAAAATATCTACGCATCGAAAACTTCAACGGTATACTCAGATTTTGCTTAAGGGTGCAAAAGTGAACTACACCTAAAGAGAGAAAATTTGAATGTATACCAATTTCATTTATATTTTAAAAGAACAAAGATACAATAATTACCATCTTCATTTTGCAATCTTTCGTTTCGTATATTTGAAACGTAGTAAGAGCTCTTTATAAAGTATATTAATAAATTTTCTTAAATCACACTGCCGTGGTATTATAAGTCTCAGGTTGAGGACAGCTGACAAAAGGTGTTGTATCTAGTCTGTTGGTCTTGGTTCTTGGTTTTACCTTTTACGAAGTAAGTAGCTCTTTCAATGGAAAATTTAAGACTTTCAGGATTTTATGCTTTATGGATTTTGGTTTTGACAAAAAAAACTTTACTCGTTAAATTTATACAATTTAAGAATTAAGTTTTCCATTATGAGACTGCCCTAAAATTACAACTTTCAAGTCTTATTACGCAGCGTGCCACGCTGCACGCATTGGATTTTTTCTTCATTACAAAATGTTGAGGTTATTATAGTAATAATAATAATAATATTAGGCGCGAGTTACGGGCCAAGGCCTAGCTATTATAGTAAAAGTGTGAATTTTTTTTCACAAAACGAACTAAAGGAATTTTAGGATTATTTTTCAGTCAAAGTCCACAAATTCCTTATAGTTCGTTCGTTAAAATACTCAAGCAGTGGGTTCCTTTGCAAAATTTTTTCTATACTATAATCTCGATGTGAATGCAGACCATTTCTTCGTAATTTACTAATATTAATAAACTATTCCTTTCATTTTTAACATAAATCTCACAAATAACAATGAACATCGAGTTACAAGCGGAGGCAGTAACACTACTCGAAGTTACTGCTTAGTACTATTACATTCTTATTACACTATTACACTATTAAATCTAATTTTAAAACAGTTGTTACATTTTTTATTAAGATTCAGTTTATTAACAATGCTTTATAAAATGACATCGGTTTTACTGATGAAAATATTTTCCTAAGACCAGACCAAGTACTCATAGCGGCCAAAGCAGCATTAAAAATATGTAATGAAACTATTTCTAATACAGAATTGAAAAATATTAAAAAACGTTATCAGGATTATTATAAAGAAATGTTTCGGTTCCATTTAAGAGATAAGGTTTTAGTGGCATTGCAGGGTCTTGATCACAGGAATTTGACAGTTTGGTCGCTTTGGTATCGATGTTCACCAGCATAACTAGTGACTTCGAAGGTTAGGTGCTCGATGAGGAATAGCGTTTAATGATAAATTAATCATTGGTTTAAAAAACTCCTCTACCTTTTGAAGAATTGTCCTAACAATTTTTTCGTATGTAAAATGGGTTGGATGAAACAATGTTTCGTTCGTAAATTTATAGCAACCTTTATTGCCTTTCCTCATATCAGTGCCACTACTGAACGAGTGTTTTCTTATGTCAAAGATTTCAGAAATGGATCCCCTTTGAAAATGTTGAAACGACAACACTTAGCACATTTTTCTCGCACTCGTCGTCGTCGTTCTCTTCTCTTTTCTTTTCTTTTCTCTTATCACTGTAAATTTGTGATTGAAGCGGCGCTCTTCATATTACTTTTACTCGCAGATACTTTCTATACTTGTGTGCTAAACTCTACAAAAACTTGACGAAAAGTATCGCGAACCACAACGTTTCGCTTACATGGAACTTAGTTGGCAAAACGAATTTCAGTCGCCATCAAATAATGAAACTGTCTTGTTGTGGGATTTGCTCACTGAATGTTGTACTTGACCAACGTCTTCGCATTGACACCTGTCGATATCTTATCGAGATACTATCGCGCCGTTTAGCGGGAGAATAAATTTCGCCACATCTTTTGCTGTACACGGGACAGGAAATTCGGGAAAAAGTAAAAGAAAAAAACCCCATCATCTTTAAAACTTTAATTTTTGTCTCGCTTATTCGAGACGGAACAGTCGAACGGTTTTTAAGTTGGCTGAATCGCGTGGTGTACGTGTACTTAGTTCATTGTGTTAAGCAAATTTTTTTAAAGGTAGAAAAATAAAACGTTCAGTATACCACCGCAACAACAAAGTGAATAAGTGAAAGTTCTATGAAATGATGAAATAAAGTTTGCGAAGTTGTTGCTCCTCTGTTGATTCCAAAAATAGAATCAGAAATAAAAAAGCTCTAAGTGGAACATGAAAAAATTGGTCTAACGTTGTTGTTGGTTTTGTTTCGGTTTTGCTTTTTTTTTTTTGCTTTAATTTTTTGAAGTTGATGTAGTTGATGTATCCTACTTTAAAGCACTTATTATAGGAGCCAAGAATATCTATGCATCTGCACCCCAACATATTGCCCGCAGTGACGCCAGCAGCAAATTGAGTACCAAACGACTATCTATACCCACACAAACACGCGCCCAGCAAAATACATTCACCGCTAAGTGAATTTTTTTTTATTTTTATCTCAAGTTCAATAAAACGACCTCGGTCGACGGTCGCTGCCGTGGTGTTGTGTCGTTGCTGTTGCTAAATGACGTTCCTGCCGCTTTTCAGTGTGTTTTTGTGTGTGTTTGTGATCGCTGATTTGCTTATTGCTTTAGATTGTTGCGGGAAAACAGGCAAATATTTTGCAGCATTTCTTTAATTTTTATTTTTCAAGTTGAAATTTGCGAAAAGCTTAGAAACAAATTGTCCCTCAAGCTTGAAAAATCAGTATGATGTAAAAATCATTCTGGGGCATATGAATGCTAAAATAGGCCAGTATTCAGGCAGTACATTGGCACCCATAGCTTACACGAGAACACTAATGACAATGGACAACGAGTCATAGAGATGGCAGCAAGCAATAACGCCTGATGGAGCCATTCGCATCCAGATACACCACGTGTTGATAGACCGTCGCCACAACCCGAACCTGATGAAGGTGCAAACGTACCGAGGTGCCAACGTCGACTCGCACCCCTATCTTGTTGGTGTGATGCTCCGAGCGCGGATTCCATCATCACGAAAGACTGCATCCACGAATCAGATTCGAGTCAACACGGCTACATTTCGCAACGAAGAAACAACTACGGTCCAGCGGTAGCACTCGCCCTAAACGCAGGGAGAGTAAGTACTGCTGAGATGTCGGGGATAGAAAAGAACTTGACACGCCTTAAGAATACTGTCATTAGTACTGCTGACTCCATCTTAGGTAGTAGTCGTAGAGATTGGAATGAATGGTTCGATGACAAATATAAGCTAGCGACTGGACGTGAGAATTTTGCATACCGAGCAATGCAACAGTCTCATAAAACGCTGGCACGCGAAGTATAAAGAGCTCAAAAGACATGAAAAAGCAGTTCACCGGGGAAAGAAAGCAGACTGGGACAAGTATCTCGTCCGTAAACTAGAACAGTACAGGGAACAAGGACCGCACCAGGCGCGGAAGTTCTACCAAAGAGTCTGTATGACGCAATATACACCGCGTTGCACATACTGCAAAGACAAAGAGGGTAATCTGATCGCTGATCTCAAAGGCATCTTAGAGCGATGGGAAGAGCACTTTCATGAGTTGCTTAATGGCCAGCTAACTGAGAAATTGGATGTTCCACCAATGACCGAACACCACACTATGCTGCCGCCACCAAGCATAGACGAAGTTAGCAGAGCGACAAGTCGGCCCGGGATCAGATGCGATCCTAGCGGAACTGATAAAAATAGGAGACCCCGCATTAAACCAACCAATTCATAAAATAAAAGCGCAAGTATGGTAGGGAGAAGCCATGCCAGAAGACTGGCGAAGAGGCATCCTGTGCCCCATACATAAGAAGGAAGATATCACAAAATGCATTAATTATCGTGGTATAACGTTATACCTCGTTATAAGATTTTCTCCTCTATACTTCAAGACAGGATAGCTCATACGCTAAAGTCATCATTGGTCCATACCAGTGTGGCTTCATCCCAAGCAAATTAACAGCTGATCAGACTTACACCCTTAGGCAGGTAATGGAAAATGGCTAGATTTTCAAAACTCACTACACCATCTTTTTATAGACTTTAAAGCCGCCTATGATAGCATAGCCAGAGAAGAACTTTATAAAGCCATGAGAGAATTCGGCATCCCAAATAAACTGACACGACTATGTAGGTTGACCATGACCAATGTTATAAGCCAAGTAAAAATATCCGGATCACTATCAAGCCCATTCAACATCTATAACGGGCTCCGACAAGGGGATGGACTGGCCTGCGTCCTCTTCAACCTGGCGTTGGAGAAAGTGATCCGAGACTGACGTAACGGCGAGAGGAACAATCCTCTATAAGTCCATTGAGATACTGGCTTACGCAGACGATATTGACATCGTTGGTAGAAACCAAAGAGCTGTACAGGAAGCTTTTATCCAAATAGAGCAGGCGGCACGAAATCTGGAGCTGCACATAAATGAGAGCAAAACAAAGTACATGGTGGCCACGTCTGCGAGTAGAAGATCCAACATTGGTCCCTCAATTCAGATAGTGGAGCGCGAATTTGAAGTAGTGCAATCCTTTAACTATCCCGGGTCAACTATAGCAGCCGATAACAGCATGGACCAGATATACGCGCACGGTTGCTTAAAGCCAACAAAGCCTACTATAGCCTGTCAAGACTCTTCATATCCAGGAACTTAACCATAACATCCAAGCTGCTGGTATATAAGACAATGGTCATACCAGTACTTACATATCGAGACTTGGGGGCTTAGCAAAAAGCATTCTGACCTCTTAGCCGCGTTCGAGAGAAAAGTCATACGGAGAATTGTTGGCCCCACGTATGTGAGGAAGGACGATTCCGGAGACTCTATAATGTTGAGATCTACGAGCGTTACCGCGATGTCGACATCGTGAAGAAAATTAAGCTCGGTAGGCTCCGGTGGGAAGGACACCTAGCTCGCATGAGCCGGCCAAGCCTACGCTGGAAGGATGGCGTAGACCAGGACACCCAGAGTTTAGGGATTCAAAACTGGATGACATCGGCTCGAAATCGGGACCGGTGGAGAGACTTTTTGCGGGAGGCCAGGACCGGACCCCGGTTGTAGAGCCAAATATAATGATGATGATGATGTAATGCGAATTGTGTTGCGTTCTTCTAAACGTTTTATTCTTATTAAGTCACATTTAAAAAACAGGGGTCGAATAACCACAAACGTGACTGAATAATGTTGATTTGACATGATAGCTTACGTTAACGAGTCAGTGAGTAATAATCATCCCAATGTAAATATACTCTATCACTCGTAAACGTATGTATTTCATTTACTCGTTAACTGATGTCATAATTTGACCCCAGATGTCCATATTATGAATTTTTCTGTCCGTCTTCTAAATTTTTCATTTTAAACAAAATTATTCTGAATTTCTCGCGAACGTTAATTTAATTTCTCCTTTTTTATAACGTATTAATTAATCTGTAGTTTTTACCTTCTGAAATCTGATATAATTTTCAATTGGTAAAAATGCCATTTTGAATTTTCCCGAGTTGTCAGTAATCTGCTCTTAACGCCATCTGTCAAAACTGTCAGACAAGCTTTTCTGTTCTTCCGATCATACCTTACGAGAAACTTTTTTTTTTTGATAATAAATATTCTATCCAGTTACGATTTGATTGTGAATCGCGCTTTCTGGAATATTTTGAACGTTTGGATAACCTTTTCGTATGCACTCATTGTCTTTGCCCAAATAAACCTTTCCTCATTTTCTTCACATTCACAATAGTAGCAACATTTTGACAAAGAGGTCCACAATAGAACATAAGTGTGCCGTTTTTTACATTCACAGTATCTTATGTGATAAAAGGCTAAAAAAATCAAAGGGAATATGAAATTCCTAAAGAAAACCACCGAACCGAGTTGTGTAAAAAATGTGTAAGAAAATTCCCATTCCCATTGCAATACCGTGTGCGGCATACGTATTTCAATAATTTAAAAAAATTTATATTTCCAGTCAATTCCTCTGACACACAATATAGTGGGAGAGAACTTGTCAAAGACTGATTTTCGATTTTCACCCAGTAAAATTAATAATTTCTGTGCAAAAGTGAATAATTTAAATATTGTGTTATCCTCTAACGAGAATTTATTGGAACGAATATCTACAGTGCAAGTTCTGTTTTAATTTTTTTTTTTTTGTGCGTGTTACTGCTTTTCCAGATATATTACAAGTATATGACAAAAAAAGCATAATTTTTGTACATAAACCGCTTAAATAAGTAATAAGTATAATTTTCAAGAAGTCATTTGAGCCCACCAAGTACCATCATAAACTCGTTTTGGAAGGAATTTTTCGCACAAATTTACCTCGGTAAGATCTAACTGAAAATATTAAAAACCAAATATTTTGTATTTTGTTTTCAACAAAATTTATGATTTGCTAATAAAAAAAGGAGTAGGTCAACATTCTCTAATCCTTAATAGGACGATTTTTAGCAGAGGGACAGAGTTCAAGAGTTACAGGGTGTGAATTGATGTTAAAGTGTAAAAAAGTACGTTTCTTCGCATTAAAACGCTTCGCAGACAACAGGGAGTGAAAATAGACGTCCTTTCCCATACGATATTAACCAAGGAATCACCCCTTTAAGTATTTGTCATGTAAATAGAAATAGATACATGTCCTTTAATTTGGATTCGCCAGCTCCTCCTCTATCGATCTGCTTATTGTCGAGTGTCCTGTCCTGGAAATCTTTTAAAATTAAAATTATCGAAATATCGGATTGGCCCATTCCTGTTTACCGAAGATATCGACCGGAAGAAGGTGAAGTATAACATCTAGAGCGCGTGTAGCTATCCTCCTCAGCGTCCGGTTAATGTACATACGGACTGCTCTTTACATCTTCTCTTATCATTTTTCTGTAAGTGACTTTATGAGTAACTGGCCACCACATACTTACTCCCTTCTTACTACGGCAGTATCAAGCCAGTGTACCAGCTCCGGTTTCCACCACATCTTTTCTTAATGACATTACTGCATGAGTATAGAAAGATATAGTACTCTACTCTACTACTCTACTCTACTCTTTATGTTCATATTCCAACTGAGCTTACTGCCTAAGAATTGCTGAATCAGTAATAAATAGTCTGGTGCGTTTAGAGTAGTATTGTTGAAATATTGCATTTCCTAGTCAAGTAGACCAGCTTTGTCTTGGAAGAATTGACTTCTAATCCACATTTGCCTGCTCATTTTGTCATTATTGATAGTATGTTCTGTATTACATCCTTAATGAGACTTGTTCCTTACCTCTCGTCCTGTTAAATACTCCGTCAATGTATTATCGCCTTTAGGCTCGTCAGACCATTGTGTAGTATCAACTAATTTCTCGCTAATAAACCACGTAGTTAAAGAAAAAACTCTCAAAAACTCCCTGTTAAACCAAAGGATGATGGATGGTATGACTCGAGCTGTAGGATTAGAGAGGTATGCTTTCGGTTTTACAAAGCAAACGCAAACAGAGGAAAACCGAACAAATTTTAAACGAGCCAGAAATGATTGCAATGCTCATCTTCGGCGAGTCAAATTCGTCTACGACCAGAAATTGAGGCAAAAAATACTACAATGTCCCAAAGGTAGTTAAAATTTTTGGTCATTCGTGAAAAGAATCAAAAATACAGCCTCGTTTCGATTCCAACGCTCATTTATAATGACATTCCAGTTGTCAACTCTAAAGACAAAGCCAATCTGTTTGGTGCGCATTTTGCAGCTAGCTCCACGCTTTCAGATTGTGCATTGCTGCCTCCTGCACCTCAGAGTATTGAACACTCTATGGGACAGATCGTCACTCGTACTCGTACTGCAGTTGGTAGAGTTTTAAAAGATCTCAGCATTCACAAATCCGCTGGGCTAGATGGTATTTCCCCAATTGTTCTGAAGAGGTGTTCTCCCAAGCTGGCATTACCATTGCGTAAGCTTTTCCATCTATACTATTCTTCTGGACTCTTCCCGAGAAGTTGGAAAACAGCCTTTGTTCAGCCCATACCCAAAAAAGGGGTCGTCTTTCCAAGGTCATGGAAACGCTGACCAATTTTCAGCTCAAGAAATATCTTGAAACCAACAAAATCCTTAGTGACCGGCAGTATGGATTTCGTGGGCAACGTTCTACTGGTGATTTGATGGTATATCTCACCGAACAGTGGAACCGGTCTCTTCATCAATTTGGAGAAAGCATAACTGTTGAACTCGAAATTTCTAAGTCATTTGACAGAGTTTGGCATCAAGCTCTTCTATCCAAAATGCGTGCTTATGGAGTCGATGATAAACTGCTTCACTGGATTAGAAGCTGTCTTTAGGACCGCTCAATTCAACTTGTATTGGACGGTTTCAAGTCTAAAGTACATTACTTAAATGCTGGCATTCCCCAGGGTTCTGTTTTGTCCCCGAAACTCTTTCTCATTTTTATTTATGATCTCTTATCTGTGACTTTTAATCCAATTCATTCTTTCGTTGACGACAGCACTCTCAGCTTCTCATATAATCTTGAGGAACGTCTTTCCACTTCACATGTGGAACTTAAACAACTACGTATGCTAAGCACGTTAAATTCGTACCTTGACAGCATAATACAAAGAGAAATCAATCGAGTAGAATTTAACACTTCCAAAACCCAATGCTGTCTGCTGTCATCTACGCGAATCCTCAGTCCCATGCCATTATCCGTGAATGGCACTGAAAATCTCGCAATTCTCGGTGTGTGCATTAACGACAAGCTTCGTTACATATACCGTCGCCAAAAATGCTGCGAAATGTTTAGGATTTCTAACCTGCTGCAAGAAATATTTCACTACCTCTGATCTGGCTACTTTCTACAAGGCTTTTATTCGCCCTAAAGTTGAGTACATTGCCATAGCTGGCCTGGTGCGCCTAAAACTACCTTGCATCAGCTAGATAGAATTCAAAACCGCGCGATAAAACCTATCGGTGACGCAAATATAGCGAAATCAATAGCTTCGCTTGAACACCGCAGGAACGTTTCCTGCTTGTCACTGTTCTATCGTTTCTTCTACCAGCGGTGCTCAAGAGAAATAGCCAGCTGCAGGCCACATCTCCTTGAATTCAACCGCAATACTCATGCCGCTCTAAATGCTCATCAGATAACCCCCAAGCCTATCTTCGGACGTACAGTTAACTTCAGGGATTCGTTCTTTAGCCGTAAAACACGTATGTGGAATGCTTTGCCAAGCTCTGTCTTCCTACGTCACTATAATCCACAGACATTTAAAACACAAGCTAATAGACATCTCCTCTTTTCTCCTCCTTTTCCTTAACGCTCACACTGTGCCAAGCATATAGTCGAGCATTATAAGCGTGCGCGAATTATAAAAAAAATGGTTTTAAAGTATTTTCCTGAGGCAACTATCTCTACGTCATCAACATATTAACTTGCGGTGTTTCTCTGACTACCCGCCTTCTACTGGTGGGCTCCCTAGCTCCTGCTTACAAGCATATGATTAATTAAGCGGCTTGCAGTGCAGTCCAGGATAGAATATCCTTTTCTAATTGCTTCAGTCTTCACATTATTAACGGCGCCATCTATGTCAAGGAAATACTCCTTCGAGTATTATGATTTCTCAATCGTGCATACTAGGCTGTATCCACATACGTCCTCCTCACAGTACGCATGTTAAGACTGTGCCCAGCTACCGGGTTACACTTCAGCTCGAATGTATACGTCGATCAACTTTTCCTAGTTATCCATTGCTTAAAGTATAAGCCAACTATCTCGTCCTTATTTTCAAAGAACTTACGCTTACTTACCAAAAAAAAAATTAAATTTTTAAGCTGGGACATCATACCCTCGATCTGTCAAAGTTTTAAAGTTGTGATTACAAAAGCAGGAAGTAATCCAACTTTTATCTTTACTCGTTACACAAAAAATTCAACTGCCCTTCAGTAATACCACCAGAAATGTTCACCCATAATCACTTGGAATGTCCAACCTTGACATTCCCCAACAAGCATAGCAAAATGTATTAAGCATTGTTATCCTGCGAGAGTTTTGTGTGTGCACAAGTTTACGTACATAAACACACGCCACCGCACATATATAGGTACATATGTAAATATTAATATCTTTTGCGAGGACGACGTCCAAATTTTGAACAAATGAATTCTTTCGTACAATTATTTCGGATTGTCCTCCAAGCAAACTTTGTGTCCTTGATATTTCCCAATCGTTATATTAAATATTTCTTTTTTTTTGTATTATCGATATTAGGACAATATACTCGTATCTGCTCTGTTCTGTTCTTCTTCTTCTTCGTCTTTATGAGAATTTTTGTCAAATTAAAGACGGAAATGAGACAAATTACATGAAATGTGACTTGACGTCTTTGTTCGAAGTAAATGAATGGGCATTGGGAAAACGTTAGAATTTTAGGATAGCGATCAATAGAGCACTCAGTGTAGCTGGAACATGTTAAAGAGGTTAAGCTGAAAGTTGTCAAGAGCTCAGATAGTTCATCATTCGCGTGAAGCAGTACGCTACAGAATATGGAACTCCTTTGATCATACATTTATATGACTACGTATACATTATATATATGTAGTTGTCGTGGGTAGGGGAGATAAAACCACAACTTCAATCACGTTCGTAATTCCTAAGCAGACGTTTCTTCGCAGTGCGTTTACTGCTCTCTTAGCCACTTTAAGACAAGCTCTTGGACATCAAACAACATTTACTTATGTGATAAAAGGTCTTTTTATCGTAAGATAGAACCAGAGAAGCCATGACAGGACCTGGTTTGTAGAGCCAAATAAGATTTTGATTATTATGATAATAAGTGTACCATCCCATCGGTCCGCAGTTGTTTTGCGGGATTCAACGATTGTCCATTGCCACCACATTTGATCCAGAACAGCTTGATTGGATGGGAGAAGGAATATACCATCCGCATATGCTTGTACATATGTGTATATCTAATTGACCAACTTCCTCGAGCAAATAATCGACAACAAAGCACCAAAACCACAAAAGCGGCGATATGGCTCTACCTTGGTGGTCTTCCTTAGCCACTTCTAATATAACTTACCATATCCTCCGCATGTGGAGAACACCACTGCATACATTTCAGCAAATTTGCACATCTATACGGAGGCTGCATTGTCAAAACCTGGCCTCTATGTAAAAATATCCACCCATCATGCTCCGCTCAAATCATTTTATAAGATCTCCCACGTTGATTAAATTGGTCATTTTGTTTTAAGGTATTTCTTTGGAGCACATTTGAACTAATATACATCTATACTAATATACAAAAATTGGGACTTATGTCGCACTTACTTGGTATCGTTCGACACAATTTTGTTTAAAGTTGTTGTTATAAAAAAAGGTTATGTACTGTTCTGAACGGTTTCTAGTTTAAAATTCATCGCTTAAATTCTGGTGTCCCTCATGGCTCTGTTTTGACTCCGGCGCTCTTTTTCTGTTTCTTCAACAATCTCTTTTCTGCCTACAATGTCTATTTATTTCCCGCTAAAAACTGCACACTTAGCTTTTCATATATTTTTCCTCAGCATATGTTAAGCACGTTACAACTTGACTTTAAGGACATATTAACAAAATGGCAAGAATATAGGATAGTTGAATTAAAAGCTTACAAAGTCCAATTTTATTATTTTCTGTCGTCAAAACGAAACTCAGTATTTATTGTGTCTGAGTTAAAGCAAAGCTTTGTTTGATGAACCAAAAATTCGTCATCTTCAAAAATAACGCAAAATGCTTAGGTATCTTAAAGTTTTGCAAAAGTATTTCGCACCCTAGGCACCCTAGGCACTGTATGGCGCAGGGACATAAGTCCCAATATTTACTTTTGGGACTAATATTTACATTATAGGACTTATGACCCACCTAAATGGAACATAATTCCCAAATCGAATTAGGGATTTATGTCCCAACCGATCGGGACATAAGTCCAACAAATTTTTGTCGAAGATGGGACATAAGTCCCAAAATTTCGAAGAGATAATAATTAAAAAAATGTGTGGATTTTAACTACATTACATAAAAATCCTTATAAAAAACATGTCAGGTGGGACATAAGTCCCAAAAAAATATGTTGGTACTTATGTCCCTCATGACAAATTTTTTTTATATGTGGCTGGGACAAAGTCCCTTATTCGATTCGACTTCTTTTGGAACTTATGTCCCGGGAACAGTGGGACATGTCCCAATTTTTTTTTCGACTTATGTCCCTGTGCTACGATTTACAAGACATTCGCTCGACATAGACTTGATTATAGCTCTCACTTCAGATCAGATACTTTTAGAATCAATTTAGAACTATATACAATAAATAGATAAAGATTACTGTGACAAAACTTAGAGGCGAAAATCATATTGCGAATTAGGTGGAACATTAAATTTTCATTTCATTATTTTATTAGTGGTCGATATTAGCTAATTTTAGGTCTGTATACGTACATTCTTGCTTACTAAATTAAGGTAAGGGTTCGTGGCATAACTGAAACATGCCTGTCTAAGTTCTAAGAACTTATCAACAGATGGCTTTTCTTATTTATTTGTCTTTATTGTGTATGTGTGCTTATTTGATTGCGCTAATCTACAGGATACTTAATAACGATCACAATCGTGCAATCTAATTCACGTATAAATACCAGAACACAGATGACAGCAAAAGTCAGTCTCTTTTTAGACTTCATCATAAAATTGTGACAAGTGATGACATGGGTGAAGACATGGGGTGACTGCTTCAGTGTTTAAAAGTAAAATATTGTAAATTGTGTTGTAAATTAATTCTTGATGTCATCGAGAAGTAAATCATATTGATATACAACTACAAAACCGTAAGTAAGTTTGTCAGATTGTGATACGGAATTCAGCCCGTATCAGAACAAGGAAGTCTCTTGCGTAATCCATTGAAATGATTTGCATAGCATTGTGAGCTATATAGTTCAGTGCAAACAAAATCAATAGCAAGCTGCTTCGCGTGACTTTGGAACACAAATGAATTTAAATTAATGATTTGAATTAAACCTTAAAATGCCGATCCGCAAGGATGATTGTGATGAACTTTCTGGCAAAACGAAATTTAATATCAATTAAAAAGAAGCTATAAGCGCTTGTTGGCAAGCAACGAATTAGACACTTTCCCCTCGTTTTGATAGGCGGCATCAATTTAAATTATTTATAATTTTGTATAAATTAAAATAATTAAGTGCATCGCATTGATAATGATATTGCAGTACAATTATTTTCCCAATTTGGAAAAATGAAGAAAATGCAAGCATGACAAGAATATGAATATAAGGAAATTTGAAATATAATTATGACGTTTATAGCATTTCATTATAATCATAACTTGGGACAAAACAAGAGACAAACGGGCAAATTTGGGCAAATGCAAATAAAGTTCAAGCAAGCGTCATTTTAAGCCTTTGGTTCTCGTATACATATTTCGAAATATTTAAAATGTTGAAATGTGTTTTCGGAAATTCCTCTTAATAAAGGAGGAGGAGGGTTTGGTGGAGGCTTACATTTAAAATGAGCAATGACGCTTTTATGATAGAACTAGAAATTTCACGCTATCAGTGAAAAGCTAAAAAAAATAAAAAAAATTGGGGCAAATATTTTCGAAATATTTTTTTATACATTTTTGAAGGTTTTATGGGTCAAAAGTGAGACAGAGCTGCCTTTCAGTTTATCAGTATAGTTCTTCGAAGTATCATATACCTATATTACGCGGGTGGTTTGATAAGTCCGTGACTTTTTGAATAAAAGATATTTTTTTTTTCGACAAAAAAGCTTTTAGCCTTCTTTAAGCTCTGTACATTTAGTCCAGCGTTTTTCAAAATTTTTTATTCCTGATTTTCTCAAGGCCCTTAAAATAGGCGTTAGTTTCAGTGATGACCTCTTCGTTAGGCCCAAATTAATTACATACTTACTTATTCTGGAGAATACGCTGCATGGGGTAGTAGTTCGTAGCCCAATTTTTAGATTTTCACCATAGTGACTATACACGTGTGTACCTTTTCTTCGCCTTCTTCTTGCTTCCAATCAATATCGAATCTGTCCGTAAGCTCTGAATAATATTCGCCGGGTCGTTGACAGTGCGTACATTTAAAAAAACTGTGGCCAATACCTTGTTAGCCGACAGACCCTTCTTGGCCTTCTTTGGTGCACGTTCACCCAGAGAAACCTACTGTCTTGATTGTTCTTTGGTATATGGTGTGTTGTGATGGATCCATGTTTCGTCCACGGTTAGACCTTTTGCACGTTGCGATATGTGCTTGGGTTTTTTTGGCATGTAGGAAAGAAACGTGTGTGCTGGCAGGGGTAGAAAAAACTACTCGGGTCGACCGCCGAACGAGTTTATTACTCAAGGGGCAAGACCATGGAATCCATTGCGTCCGTTGGTGTGACGTATGCAACTGACAGATCGACGAAATATATGCATTCTTATGGGAAGTGTCCAATAGGAAAATCATGCGACGGAAGCGACGCAAAAAGTTGACCAACTTTCAACTTTTCGCTAGCAAGGTAAATTGAAGTTTATTTTTATTCTTCTTCTTATGTCCTATATCCTGTGGGTCCTAGGGTCTACTACGACTACGCGCCATCGCGTGAGTTTCCTGGCAATGATCTTCAGCTCTCTCCAACTCTTCCCCAATTGCCGTGACTCCTCCTTAACTGTTCTGCGCCATGTATTTCTCGGACGACCCGTTCTACTACCATCCGGAGATAACGGATTCCATTGCATTGCCTAGTTTGCTATGGAACTGTCGCCTTTTCGGAGTGTATGACCAATCCACTACTATTTCCGTCGTTGGATGGTTTCTAACCCGTTTACTGGTAAAGATGTTTGTTAGAGATACGGTTAGGCCAGAAAACACTTAAGATATTCAGTAGGCACCTATTTACGAAAGTTTGTAATCTCTTTGTGATAGTAGCGGTCACCTTCGAAGTGCTGCACCCATACAACAGCACAGATTCAACATTTGAACGGAATAGTTGCAGCTAGGTGTTTAAGCTGATCGCATTGCTTCATTGCCATATCATGGACATCATTCCAAACACTGGTTTTGCTCTGCCTATTCGGTTGACAATGTCCTGTTCGGTTCCACCTTCGGTCGAGACAATACGCCCAAGATATTAGAAACTCTCTACTCTCTCTACCGGCTGTCCAACAATGTTAACTTGAGTTACTGAGTTAGTGCCGAGGTTGATGATTTTGGTTTTGGCAGCATTAATCTTCAAACCCGCAACATTTGCCTCCCTTTCCACATTTGTTGTCATTTGGTGCAGCTCCATAATCCTGTGTGAGAGTAAACAAACGTCGTCAGCGTAGTCCAGATGTTTGAGTTGAAATGTAAGAGTCCAACGATTTCCTCCGTTTCCAGTAGATAAAGCTGCGCGAAGTGGTACAGTAATCACCAACAAAAAAAGTATCGGCGATAGAATGCAACCTTGTCGTACCCCACTTACGATCTCGAATTCCTCTGACAGCTTTCCTCTTTGCAGCACATGACATTTAGAGCCATCATAGGTTGTTTAATAATAGCTATTAGTTTCAAAGCACTGCTTAATAATGATCTGCAGGGTGTTTATGTGGTCTAAACAGGAGGATCCAGTGCGGAAACCTGCTTGTTCGGCATATAGTGTCTCTTCCAGATGTTCCTTAATTCTCTCAAGTACTACTTTGGCTATTACCTTTGCAACTGCAGGAAGAACGCAAATGCCTCTCCAGTTTTCGCACTCCATAAGACTACCTTTTTTAGGGAGCTTGACAAGCATTCCCTTCTTCCACTCTTCGGGGAAACTTTCTGCCTCCCAAGCTCTCTCTACAAGAGGATGTAAAAGCTCTGCTGATGTCGTTGGAGCCGCGCGCAGAATCTCTGCGGGTATACCATCTAGTCCTACCGACTTGTTGCTATTTAGTGCGTTGATCGCGGTAGTGATCTCATCTTTACTGCGCTTTGAGTTGCGAATTCGGGAAATTGTTACTTCCGGTAGCTCGTTTTTTTTTTTTTTTTTTTTTTTTTTTGTTATATAGAGACTTATTGATTTGGGTGCATATCGTTGGCGAATACACGGTTAAGGACCGTAGAGAAATGCTCCTTCCATCGCTTGAGCTGATCCTCATCTGAAACGAGTACGGCACCATCTAGGCGGTTCTGCTATCGCACCTGCTTGCTGCTTCCTCTGTTTCTGAGGCTAGGTTGTTTATATAAATACGCTTGTCACGGTTACACTACGCTGCACTTCTCTCCATTTCCTTCGATACAGGGACTCTATCTCGATCCTCGCTGCTGCTGCGGTATCTACAATACGAGCTTTAAGTATCTTACGTTCTTCAATCCGCCTCCAGGTATCTTCGGTAAGCCACGTGCTTTGCCTTGTCTGGCTTCTACCAACAATACTTTCCGCTCCAGATATGAAAACATTTTTCGCAGCCTTCCACATTTCTTGGATGGTTGTCGGCAGTGAGCCGACAACTTAATTGTTGGCGTACTGAGGGGATCTTTAACCGGTCGATGTTATATACCTAGGCATTCTGATGATATTGCGGATTCTTTAACAGATGCAGTACGTAACTGGACAGTAGCTACCTTAAGGTGATGCTCCCGTACCATACCGATGTCGGCTCCATGACGTCTAAAAGACAGCTCCTAAAACGTCGGCTGATCGCCATATGGTCGATTTGGTTGGATAATGATTGCCTGTCATTTGACACCCAGCTGACCTTGTGGCAGGTCTTATGCTCAAACATGGTGCCTCCTATGACAAGGATGTTGGTGTTGCAGAAATCAACAAATCTTTCACCATTGTCATTTCGTTCGCCGAGGCCGTGCTTCCCAATCACATATTTAAGTCCTTCATTGTCATTGCCAACCTTGACATTCAAGTCCCCCATCACGATGACGATATCTCCGTTCGGCGTTGCGTTGAATACAGCGCTTAGTTGATTGTAGAAGTTGTTCTTTTCATTCTCAGTCGAAGGATTTGTTGCCGGAGGGTTTGCCGGAGTAGAGTAGCACAGTGTTACACGTTGGGGATCGGTATTCTCCCGCGTCGAACCATCTTACTTCACACACTCCCAGTATGTCCAAACTATGTCGAAGAAACTCACGTTTCAGTTGAAGAAATCTGGCATTTTGAGGTCCTTCACTCCCTGAGTCAAGGAGCGTCCTCACATTCCAGAAACCAATCTTAGTCCAGGTACAATAGCCAAAAGTCGTCATTATTCGATCATTACTTATCCGAGGCGTTGTGTCGGTTTCAGTAGCGGACATTTTTCGGTACCAGGGTGCTAACCCACGTTACCTAGACTGGAAACGCTAGACCGTTCGCACTTGCAGTTTTAGCCTACATATATAAGGATTTATACACATAGTTGCACGGGGACCACCACTAGGAGGTAGAGCAAGCACTACATCACGAACTTGATTGTTGCTCTACTGGCCCAAACCAAGTTTTGCGCAGTCAGTAGTTTCCCGATCAATCGCAATGCAGATCCCCAAGTGGTATTAGTGACTACAAAAAGTTAAAAATTCAACCAAACTCGAATCGATACGTCAATTTGAGTAATTCCAAGCGCAATTGCTAATTTAAATATGCAAAATGCAATTGTTTATTGCAAATTGCGTGCATAATTAAACAGACAGTAAATATAAAAAATATTCGTTTTTGTACATGAAATGCGAAAAGCAAATTTCACGACTTTCCTTCTACGTGACGGAATTGAATGCTCGCAACTCGTAAAACCGCGTCATTGTTTGACTTTAAGCAGATAAGACCAGAAGCAGACGTGAGGGATTTTGCAATAACAAATTAAATCATTTAATAAATATTATTATTTACTTACCTACGTGACGTTCATATAAGCAAGATTTTCCCTCTTCCGCTTTGAGGCGTCGATGAATTCGCAACTCTCGTCGGAGTTGTCCAATGGAAGCAAGTGGGTGTAAAAAAATTTAATCAAGATGAGTTAGTTAGTCATAATGTCAGGATATTGTTGGTGCTAAACAATTAACAACTGTTGCTTCAGATTATCCGTAGAAAATTTCCGAAAATGTATTTCAATGGTTTTGTTGTATGATAGGAGTTACCTTTTAATTGTTAACCCTTAATACTGCATATAACCTTTCGATTAACAAACGAGCAACAAATGGGTGTATACAAGTGGGGGTAGGGTCTCAGTTTTTTGACATGAGGCTTATCTGAAATGGTTCCGTTCGCACTTTCGTAAAGGAAGATCACATGACGATGGTCAAAAGTGTTATGCATGATGATGTTTTTGTTCTAATATCCATATCCTGTTTAAATATTTTTAATCTTATATAGTAGGGATTAAAATGATCAAAAACATTTCCTAATTTTTATACGTTGTTTTGACGGGAAACCTCTGGTTATTCTTCTTTTCTTCATTTGCATTGAGCTGATACAAACGATCTCCAGAATTTTATAGTGACGCCCTTTGGTCCATTGAGAACGTGCTTCTCCATTGACACTTTTGTGGAATTTTAGGAGGTATTTTTGAGGGTATTTTGAGAGGTCTTTTGGCAGGTATTTTGGGGCTCTTTCTTCTTTCCCTTTCTTTTGGGGTATTTGGGTTTCTTTTTGAAATGTTTTGGCGGTCTTTTGAGAGTTTTGTTTTGGGTGGCCTTTTGGGGGTCTTTTGAGAGGTCTTTAAAAATTCTTTTTAGGTTTTTTTTTATATATTTTGAAAAAAAAGTCTAATACATATTTCTATATTTTGTACTATAGACCATCTGAGTAATCCAGTTGTGGCATTCTTTGGATATCCTGTAAAACATCATCTATTGCAGTTCCAAATTTTGTAAAACTATCTTAGGATCATTATTCATTAGTTATATGCAGATTCACGCAGAAAGTTATTCAATGGTACTGAATCATAAGTGGTATTTTATGATACTCTGTAGTCTGTACCAAGAAGTGGCGCACCTCCGTAATATATGCAAGTAGCTGGTGATGTGAAGACAGACTAATGTTGGATTAACAGATATATAAATAGCTACGAAAATAATTTCTTCCATCTATATTCTTTTTTGATAAAATATTGTTGTAGTGGTTCTGTGCCAATGCGTTAATGCGCGCATGCATAAAGGCCCTAAAAGAACCTTAAAAAGCCCCCAAAAAAGATCCTTCTTGTTCTGTTTTCTCCGGTTATACGTAGAAAGATCATTTTTACTTTTCAAAATTGCTTGCTTCTAATCTAGTGAACCGTAGTGTATTTGGCTAAGATGGCAACTTCAAGTATAGAGGTCTTAGCGGTCGCGATTATTAAAATCTCGATGAACACTTTGATGTGCCTTGAAGTCTGTATATGGCATGCTGTCAACTTCATACTGTTCGTTCTTCGTTTTCTTTACGACTGGGGTGAATACTTCTGGTTGGTTATGGATTTCTTCATTTGACTGAAAATCTCGTGATACTTTAGCTTTCGGGAATTCAATTACAAAGTAAGGATAATAGTTCGGTCCGTTTTGCCTCCCTCTATGATTACGACAACTCAGCTGATTGCTTTTTGCCAGTTTTTTTTATAGCGGCTTATTAGCCCTTTCCAAAGTAAAAATATATTGCTAAATTCTCGGTCGAAAGTCTCGAGTTTGATCTCTGTATTGACAGAGCAAATTTTTTTTTCTGTTATTTCTTTCCTTATCGTCCATGGAATTAAAATTTGAAAAGCTTCTGGATAAGGCAACGACAAAGGTGGTTATACAACGACGATATATCAATTAATTTGAAGTTCGTTTTGCTGTTGCTTGTTTGTAAACTATTTTCTGTCACCAGCAAAACTTTCCTTTCTAAGACATATCGTTGTCCGCCTTCAAAGCTTTCCTTTCTAAGAAATCTCAACTGTACGATAAATAATTTCGATTTTTTCTATCTATCTACTTGCAGCACTAAATAAATAACTAATTTTAAATTTTATTCCCAACTGGCAAATTTTCATCAAATAAACAACCCCTGTGCAGCGTTCATCGCCGCCACTCAATGACTAGCTGTGAAGCAAACCACCTGTGGGAAATGAGCTGAGCGAGAATGATTAACTTTAGTTTTCCTTTTATAAGTTGTTTACAATTTATAGATTTCATTGCCATACAATATTATATTGTATTGTATTTCATATTTATTTGTACTCGTATGTGATGTGCACTTCTAATTATTGCTGTTGCGCCCAAGTGGAAAAGTCACATCTCTGCCATGGAAAGCTCTCGCTTTTGCGGTGTTCAAGCCATTTCATGAGTGTATACTCATATACGAGTATTTTTGAAAAATAATTAGCTATTTGCAGATGTATTACTTTTGTGATAAATATTATTATTTATTATCGTTATTGACATGTGATACCTTTTCTAGAGTTCCAGAAAGAAGATGCATAGACACATTTGTAATTTAATATTTTCAATAACTGAGAACACGTTGACGACTTAGTTTTGTATTTTTTTGCTACAATTTTTAACCAACTTGTGTTCTAACTCATCGGTGGAGGAAATATTTTCGAGATTTTTCCTTCGTTACAACACGTGACTGGCGTGAATGTGAAAACGTCGTCTACTCGATGTTTTTTTTTTCCTGGATATGGTGCAATATGAAGCCATGTTATCTGTTTTAATTTCGCGTTCTTTTACTGCGTAGCAAGGAATCAGTATCACGTTGCAAATTTGTTGCAAAATTGTAATTGCAACTGTATCATATTTTCCAACGGGGATATTTCCAGAATGTTTCAGAATAAAAACTACACAACGGATTATAAATTGTAATAAGGATAAAGTTAAAGTGATAATTTCCATCTACAAACAAAGGAACACCACCTGTACTTGCGAGTATCGAACACTCTATGGGACAAATTTACATTCGTACTCGTGAAGCTGCAAGAGTTCTAGGTGACATCAGCGTACAGAAATCCGCTGGGCCATATGGAATTAGTTCTGAAGAGGTGCTCTTTATATCGCTGGCATTACCATTGATTAGTTGGAAAACAGCATTTGTCCAGTCTATACAAAAAAATACCCGTCGTGTCTTATCTTTGTACCGACCCAGAGCACTAACGTCCCTTCTTTATAATGCCACGGAAATGCTTATTAACCGTCAGCTTATGAAATATCTTGCATCACGAGAACCACTCAATTGCCGTTAGTATGGTTTCCGTGGACAACGTTCCAGTGATGATCTGATGACATATTTCACCAAAAAGTGAAACCAGTCTTTTCAGAAGTTGTAGCACTTGGCATCTTATAGGCATTTGATAGAGTTTGGCACCAAGCTCTTCTTCTGCGTGTTTATGAAATCGATGGATTAGAAGCTATCTTTCAAACCGTTAAATCTAAGTTGTGCTGGACTGTTTTAAGTCCGCTATTCACCGCATAAATTCGGGTGTCCCTCAGGGCTGTGTGTTGTCTCCAACACTCTTCTTCTGTCTGCAACTTCTAATCCAATACATTCCTTTTCTGACGACAGTACTCTTAGCCTTTCTTTTATGTTCCCAGGTTCACGTTTCTTCTCCTCAGATATGGAACTAGAATCACAGCTTATGCTAAGCACGTTAAATTCTGACCTCGACAGCATAACAAAGTGCGGAAAACACAATAGAGTCGAATTTAAAGCTTCCAAAACCCAACGCTGTCTTCTGTCGTTGAAGCGAAATAGTAACCTCCAGTCATCCATGAATGGCACTTGCATCAAGGAAATTATTGGTTGTGCGTCAACGACAAGCTTCTTTAGAATGACTACATATTCAACGTCAACAAAAATGCTGTGAAGTGCCTTGGCTTCCTAACACGGTGCAATAAATATTTCACTCCCTCTGATCTGGCTACTATATACAAGTCATTTATTCGCCCCAAAACTTGAGGGCAGGTGCACCTAAGACCACTTTACATCTGCTTGACAGAATACAGAACCGTTCGATAAAACTTTTCATCATCATATTTGGCTCCACAACCGCGGTCCGGTCGTGGCCTCCCGCAGAAAGTCTCTCCACTGGTCCCGATTTTGAGCCGATGTCATCCAGTTTTGCGTCCCAAAACTCTGGGCGTCTTGGTTTACGCCATTCTTCTAAATCCTACCGCAAACGACTTCACTCATGCGAGCTTAATTTTTTCACGATATCGACATCGCGATAACGCTCGTAGGTCTCATCATTATAGAGTCTCCGGAGTTATCCTTCCTAACATACGGGGCCAACAATTCTCCCTAAGACTTTTCTCTCAAACGCGGCTAAGAGGTCTGAATACTTTTTGCTAAGCACCCAAGTCTCGGATCCATATGTAAGTACTGGTGTGACCATTGTCTTATAGACCAGCAGCTTGGATGTTATGGTTAAGTTTCTGTATTTGAAGAGTCTTGACAGACTATAGTAGTTTTCGTTGGCTTTAAGCTACCGTGCGCGTATTTCTGGTTCCATGCTGTTATCGGCTGCTACAGTTGACCTGAGATATAGTTAAAGGATTGCATACTACTTCAAATTCGCGCTCCACTATTTTAATTGCGGAACCAATGTTGGATCGCCTACTCGCAGACGTGGCCACCATGTACTTTGTTTTGCTTTCATTTATGTGCAGCCCCAGATTTTGTGCCGCCTGCTCGATCTGGATGAAAGCTTTCTGTACGGATGTATGGGGCACAGGGTGGCTCTTCGCCAGTCTTCTGGCGTCGCTTCTTCATCCCATACTTGCACTATTAGTTCATTAATTGCTTGGTGTGATGTGGGGCCTCCTATTTTTTTGAGTTTAAATGCGACGGAGTCCTTGCCCACCAGACCACGAAACGCACAATTTCAAGACATGATCTTGGTCTTGGCCTTGTCCTTGGTCTTGCTGGTGTATGTGGTCTTAGACTTAGTTTTATCCTTAGTCTTAGCCATAGCCATAGTTTTAGTCTTGGTCTTAGTTCAACATAAGTTAGCTGACTTGGCTAGTCTTTCGTCCGCACTATCGTTGCCGGCAAACACTTGATGATCGAGGGCACCCTGTTGGCCATTTTTCATATTTTCATGAACCCGTAGCTTTGTGGGAGCGTTGAACAGTTGAAAATAGATTGAATTTCTGGTCCAAAATGGCAATTAACAGTTTGAAGGTCATGATCATTAATTGCATGTTCATTTACCTCAGATTTATATGTAAATTCTTGAATTACAAACAATAAACAATTAGCGCGCCCACTATGTATTTATTCTTTTGCCTCACCACACCAAACAACATTTACCAGTCATTTTGAACGGATTCAGGGAAACGCTTGCCAATTTTCAAAAATAGAACTGCTCACTGCTGTCATTAGGAATGATGGCATTTTGTTGTTTTTGCTTAATTACATTATAAACTGTATAGAAATGTAACAAAAATGAAAAATGAAAAAGTTAACACCACACAAGTGCCTTCCTCCATAGAAGTGTTTTAAGTTAAATGTTCGTGTCTCGATCAAACTTGACGTCGAAGATGGATACGGACGACTTTTCTGATCTTTTCTTTCATAAGACACTAATGGCGTAAATTTTTGACAAATTTTGTAAAATACTTTTTTTCTTTGTTTTTAAATTTTTACTTTTTACATTAAAATTGAAAACATGTCTATCCATTTTTAGCGGTGAACTGTTTTACTTTTGTTTTTAACCAAGGATTTAAATCTTTACACATCCGACGACAGTTTGATGAACCCTTGCTCTTTAAGCAAATGATCGTTGAAAATTCCGACGTCGTTTTCAATTAGGTAGCCGTTTTCTTAATTAACTACCAATTAGGTTGCAATGTTTAATGTCCTAAATGAATTTCTCCAGTTTTGTGCGGCTATGAACAATACAAACCAACATAACGTTCATCCTACTGCCACAAACAACATCAATTTAACCCAATTTGGAAACCATGAAATTTCCCATGAATTATCACTCATGATTCCATTTAATTTTTGCTCACTGGTATTGTTGATATATGGAATACCGTAAAGTCCTTGATTCTAAATAACAATTAAGATGTTATTTAGTTTTCGTATGCTCTTCAATCTTCGTTAATTCATTCATTATCGCCGAAATCTTTTAATGAGAACTAATTAATGTACAAATCTAACCGCATTTCACTTTATAAACAAATTCACGAATGCGAATAATTATTGCTTCACATCAGTTGAGGCTTTGTTTGTATTTTTCATTTTTCAAGATGAAATGATGATAGAAATGACAAATTTGGTGGGTCGTTAATGATGAATGCTCAGCAAAGGAATGTGTCTAGGATTATAAGTGACTGAGAGATCGCTGATAAAAATAGGAAAAAGTATCGATGACAATGTAGAACCTTGTGGCACACCAGTATTAACGAGTAATATTAAAAGTAAGTGACAGCGATCTATCACTACTGCGGGCTTCACGCTCAATTAAAATGTACGTTCGCCACGTCTAAACGCTCAGTAAAAGTTTCAACTTCAAGTTGTGTTTTTGTATTGCGTTACGAAATACAAAGCAACGAAAGGTATGATGATGAAGATGTCGTAAGGGGAATCTACCAATAGCACTGCGACCCATATGGATCTAATGCACTCCCCCTTTTTTAAGAAATAAAAAATTTCTCAACAAAAATTTCCCCAAACAATTCTAATTATAACATCCCTTTTAGCCAGCGTACACAACACTTTTAGGTCAATTTCAATTGTTATACATTTTGAATAATTAAAATTAATTAATTTTTTCTTTTGTTTTCCCATTGCAGCTGGTTAGACCTGTTCCCACATCTATGGAGTTTCACCTAGACAGTGCAGAATACTGCCAGGCACAGCACAAATAAAAAGTAAGTACCTATAAGTTTTCTTTCTTTTTCGAGAATTGGTTCAATGAAATGTAACCGGTTTGAATATTTTATCAAAAAATCGTTATAAATTGCTTATCACCCTTTCTGTAAGTCAATCCATCAACAACCAATGTCGCTTGTAGTCGATCATATTTGTAATGGGTGTTTTTTAAGCCCGATAGAACTTGAAATTGTAAAAAATAACACAACAAAGTAAGTTGTTATCAATTTATTTTATTCATTCGAAACATCAATACATGGCATTAACATTTGAAAATGATTTCATGCATATGGCCACCGCGGCTGTTCTTGACAAAGCGCATTCTGGACGACTACTTTTGGACCACTCTTTCGATGGCCGTATGTCACAAATAACACCTCCAAGGCGTCAATTGTTGTTGGTGTATCAGAATAAACCATTGACTTCACCTTGGCCGCACAGGAAGTAATCGAGAGGTGTCAAATCGCACGACTTTGGAGGCCAATTGACAGATCCATTTCTCGAAATCAACTTATCGCCAAATTTTGATTTCATTAAGTCAATGGTTGCCGTATTGTCTTATGATTCACCAGCCGATAATGCCACCAGCGTGTAAACCGCACCAAACGATGCATTTTTTGGAGAATTGGACTATGTTTTCCAAACATTGAATTGTTGGTAATCTATGTGAATCTAATAGATACACAAATACATGCAATAAACACCAAAATATCATAAAAATAACAAACAATCTCACATCAAACATGAAAATAGTAATAAAAAAATCAATTTTTAGAATGATTAGAAACATTTCATTTAATCTTGCAGTCAAAAACCATTTTCTCATTCTCTTTCTGCGCCATTTGCCCAGATTTGCTCATGATTTTGGTTATGTGCCATAAAACACATACAAGTGTTGTACCGTCTCCATTCATCCGCCAACAACTTTTAACCGCGCGTCGCATTATTTCCTGCGGTTTTAAGATTTACTTCGAACATATGATTTTGTTTTTGGCATATCCAAGTGACGACTTGTCGCTTGCCAGTTGTACAAATAGCGATGCTCTCAGATGTAGGTCAACAAAGGTTGAATTAAGGCGCAAATTTTCATCAATAAAAAGATAAGTTTGGAAAGGGGACAAACAATAAACGGATAGTAAAATATTAAAACTTGTCACAAGGTGGAAGATACGACGATATTATAGATCAGGAATTTTTGGGAAATAGAAACGTCAGCATCATCAGTGAGCACGTGTCCGGCATTAGTCCTGTTCTTTATTCGTAACTTGTACTTTTTAATTAGGGAATTATTATGTATAAAGGCAAAGTGAGGACAACTTGAACGCAGTCGAGATTTTTCTCGAGATTAGGCGACGTCGGAGAAACAAAGTTGGGTAAAAATAGGCCACCCAGTACATCATAGTGCTGGAAAAGTTCTGACTAGCATAGCCGAAGAACTAACTTATCACCAAAAGATGTAGTTGGAGCGATGTGCAAAGTTTGGAGCACAGTCAGTCGCTGCATTTGTCGACAAGTTGCAGACGATCTGGTTTGGGGTTTGCCAACTAGACAACAATGATCAATGTGGGATGCTAGGAGAGTAATAGACACAGCTTGCTTATGTGTTTATAATTGGTACAATGAATTGAAACGCGAACGACATTCACTCAAGGACGAGCCTCGTGAAGGTCGTCCAAAAACAGCTGTTCTGCCAGAAAACATCGATGGTGTGAGAAAACTGATTGAAGAAGATCGTAATGTGACTTATCGGCAAATCGAGGCATGCATAGGCTTTAGTAACACCAGCGTATATACGATCTTACATGAACATTTATAGGTGCGGAAGTTGGATTCCACATTATTTGACAGACGTACTTTTATTAACAAGAAACCAAAGTTCACAAAATTACACTGGTGATTACTTATTATTCACTTATGAGTCTGTTATTTACATAGGCTGAAGCTCGTATGTATTTTTCAACTTTTTAAGTAGTCTGGTTCACTTCTAAATGTTAAATAAATTACTGCGATAAGGTTGCTGTATTTATACGAAATCAACATTTTCTAATCTATCTCTCTATTCAAACCTATTAGAATAGAATTCAATACAAGAATACGAATTCCACACGTATAACTTTCATATATAAGTTTCCCTCATATAAGTTTTATATACCTAACTTTCAATATTGCTGAGCCTAATTGTATGTAATGATTTTTAGTAATTTCTTCATTCTAATACAATTTAATACATTTAGATACATAATCTAGTCGTTTATTGCAAGCCCAAAGGGCGAAACTTATAATCAGAGGACAAAAAAATATTTCAGCGTACGAGTGAACATTTGTCAGTTTGTACGTTTATCAGTTTGTTAACTCGTATATCTCGGCTTCTACTAGTCAGAATTTAATGGGACTAGTTTTAAAATTTTTGTTCAGTCCATTTCAGAAATCGCTTATGACTGATTTAACGTTGCATATTTTTAGGCTTTTTTTTTTTTTTTTTTTTTTTTTTTAAACTAATAACGACGAGCTGAGAAACACGCTTTACTCTTACATTTGTTCCTGTGTGTAGTCGCTCATCGCATAGCAGAACACATTAGTTCCTGTGTGCATAGTAATGGAAAGTTTTTGGTAGAAACGATTTTCAGTGCTACTCCTAGTTTAACGTAAAAGTTTTGGTAAAAATGTTCAAAAGTCAAATCCGATAACAGATTAAGAACTTCATTTTTAAGGGGACCATAGACGGTAATAGTATATTACATAACGAGCGAGAAAAGTGGAGGTTATCTTAGCACTTTTCTGCGAGTAATGTACACTATTTTTCACACAACAAACCGGTTTTTCTGCTAAACCGGTTATGCGCAATGCAAAATTACTCTGAGAATGTGTGTTCGCTGTGACCGCATTAAATAACAAAATTATTTTATATGTTAATTCACTAGAGTGCATAAAGGCTACTTTCAAAGCTAGTTTATAGTGGATGATACAGTCATTTTCGTCTATGGGCGTGTGAAAAACAATTTTGACGATTTTCGCCAAACACGTCCGACCGCGTACTATATAAAAATAAAAAAAAAATGTTCATGTAAATTCTCTAATATGAGATGGGTATGTGTTAAAATTTGAAGAAAATCGGGCTAATTTTTAAAAAATTTACATGGACACCACACGGGTCTCATGGCCCTATCACTCCAACAAATTTACAAAAAGTTATGTCCATCAGTGATGTTAAAAATTTGAATAAAATCGAGCTTATTTTTAAAAATTTATATGAGCACCCCTTGGGCCTCAGGGACCGTTCACTCCAAAAACTTTACAAAAAATTTTGTTTATCGGAGATAGGAGGTGAAGAAAATCGGGTTAATTTTTTGAAAATTTTTATGTGGCCCACGACCCCGGCCACCAAAATTTTTACAAAAAGTGTTGCCTATCGGAGATACACGCGTATATAAAATTTGAAGAAAATCGGGTTAACCCGAACCCGGGGCCCGGGTTCCCAAAATTTTTTACAAAAAGTACTGTCTATTAGAGATACACATGTGTATAAAATTTGAAGAAAATCGAGTAAAATTTGGAAAATATTTGTATGGGAGCCCCCCGACCCCGGGGCCCGAGGGGCCTCAAATAATATCATATCAATATCAATTTAATAGAATGTGTTGTCTCCGAAAATACACATGTGTGCAAAATTTCAATAAAATCGGGCCTTGGGAAGTGGGTTAAAAATTGATCACAAGATTCCACGACGACCGATGACCGACATCCGTGCCACGGGCAAGTGAAGTTAATATTGAGAATTTAATAAAAGAAATTAAAGTTTTATTTTTAGTGAAACACGTGAATAAATGTTAGATCAGATCTACGACCTCGAAGCGCCAAGTTTTTATTACGAGGAAATGAGGACAGTTTTCAGCGTGCGAGTTTCAGTTTGTCAGTTTGTTTGTACACTCGTATATCTCGGATTTTACCAGTCAGAATTTAATGGGACTTGATTTAAAACAATAGTGACGCGCGTCGCTTGTGGCGCTTGTAAAAAAATTAAAAAGAAAAAAGTTTTTAAAAGAAAATTTTTTCCCCAAAAAAATGTTTAAATAAAAAAATATTAAATAAAATAATTTTAGGCTAATTCAGTCTGAATTACAACTATCCAAATGGCGAGCTGAGAAGCTCCGCTTTACTATCTTAAAAATATACTACTATAGCTTGTACGTTTCGTTATTTACTAACTAACCCAAGTATTAGATTTTAAATATAATAAATAATTGACTAAAAAAAACAATTCAATATAATGCTTATTCTGATATACATTTTCGTAACAATATCTTTAATTTCCTCATTTATTTATTATGTACTTCACATCTCTTTCTAAACACTGCACTGACGACGATATAACCTTGGATTTTACCAATTATGTGTGGTGTAGCATACCGGAAAATTATTTTGGCACACTGAATTCTCAGTGTAATAATTATTGTTCTTTTATTTCCTTCATTCTGTCCTGCCTTCAAAATGTTCGCATTGATGATGTGAGAATAATCCTTAATCTGTTTTGAAAAAAAAATTTTAGTCCCGACGTCCCGAGAAAAGTCACTCTTTTGTATGATCATATTTTCATTAGCATACCTCACACACACACAGATACAGACTTAATTACCAATATTTGGTTGTGGCCTGATGAAGGGTCCTTTTTGAGAAAATCGTTGTATCGTAAAAATATCTTAATGACTTCATGGTATTCATGTATGTACTTGGGTAGCCATTTCTTTTCTCGTTTCTCAGTCTTTCAAAAAAAAAATCGATCGGCTACTATCTCGGGGTCTCTAATTTCAGTTTTCGTCTCTCTAACTACTCAATGTCTGCCGTGTGAATTCCCGGACTAATTATCGGCGTTTGCTGTCTTTCGAAGGTGAAGCGGGGAAGTGAATAGACACAGATACCCATGCTTTGTGTAAAATGTCAGTCAGTAAGCCGAGTCTGAGCGTTTTACAAAATTAACAATGTGCTACAGCTACATGATCATTTCCCCTTTAGGGATTAACTACGAGTATGAGTAAATTATTTATATGACAAGCTGCACTAAAAGGACTCTCTGTCATCCAGTCAATTTCTGTCTTCCTTCGTGAGTGCATTGTCGTTCGTTCTGTGTTCTAGTTGTGCATGTGTGTGAATTGTCGAGATTCGATGGTTGCTTTGTTCTCCAATGCACTGCTGTAAGTTCTTGTATTTCTTTTAACCTTTTCTATTTTTTAAGACAATCAATTTTTTATTCAAGAAGTTATGTACTTAAGTGTTTTTTTTAATTCCACGCCATCGGATTCTTTTTTTTTTGTTGCACTTTTTTGAATCTGTAATAAGCGGTTATCGTGTCGTGTTATCAATATGTCTTCTGAAAAGTGAGTGCGCGGTTCATTTAATCTTTCGAATGACAACGGTAGCATACGTTCATAATGTTCCCAATGCAATTTAGTGCGATATTCATTTCCTTTTTACTTCGAAGTAACTTAAATAAATGTGTAACCCTCTATTGGTAATTAATCACAGCTTGCACCTGTCGCTGGGTTGTCAGTTTCCATGATTCCATGTGGAAAAAGAACAACCGATCGTCTCTATGTTCTCTTTGGCTGATTTACGGTTCTGAACTGCCATTTGGATTCTATTCTGTTCCAACTCTTTCGTATTTTCTACTTTCCTTTTAAATTTTCATTTACTTATCATTCAAAGAGTCACATCCGAATTCTCAGTGAATTGAAATATCTCTCAAAGATAGAGTCCCGAAAAGTATACAAAGAAATGTAGTGATTTTTGCAATATTTATTAAAGGTATTAACCTTTAAATTGTTATAAAACGTTGCAATTTTCTTGATTTATTAAAAAGTAATCCTGAGAACGTTTTCTATTATCTAAATTAGATACGTATCTTCCAAAGTTAAAGCCTTGAAGAGTATGCATTATTTTCAATGCATCAAACCCTAAAAGTATTTATTGAAATTATTGTTACAATTTTCTTTATATAACGAAAAAAATAAACAATTTATAAAAACATACTTTTGCTTACATCCTGAGAATGTTGTCTTTTATCTAACTCTATATTTTGAAAGTCACTGAATTGTTTTGCCGAACATTTGTTATTCCACTGCTACTTAATTGCTGCCATAGGGGTGTAAGTCTCTGTTATCGTTCACATTCACGTTTGCGAAAAAGCTTTGCATAATTTTAGGGTAATTTTTATTTGTGCGTGCATGAGTTAGACAATTACCTGCGCAATTAGTATACCGCCCGTTATATGTACAAATAAAATGTCTCCCAGTTTTGTATTCTTCTATTAATTGTCTTACAACGAAAATATTTCTCCATTGTTAACATTCCAAAGTTTTAAAATCACTGAAACAGTTCATGTTGTTTCAAAAGTCCTTCATGTCAAATCTTGTCAAAGGCTTGCGCTACATCTAGAAAAATAGCAAATCAAAACTTCCTTTAATTGCGTCATTCTGTGAAATTGATCTATGATTGAGGGGCTGTCTCTAAGCCAAATTGGTGGTGTGCGATTAGTTGTTTGCATCCAATAATTGGTTTCAGTCGCTTTAGTATTATTCTTTCGAGCCATTTCGATATAATTGGAAGTATGAATAAAGGTCTGTACATCCCACTTTGTACGGCAATTTGCCAGTTTTTTTTGAACGACCCTAGCCCATGTGGCTGACACTGCTACCTAATAAGATATATTGTATCGTAGGGTGTAATGCATCTAATGAAGGATAGTTTGTCCTTAGCGGGACAGTTTCTCAACTCCACCGACGAAAATATTTCCTTTTCGAAAATACGTCTTCTTAATCAAATTAATGCTGAGCATTCACAGAGAATGTGCTCATATGATTATTCTGTAAAGTTGTACTAATTTGTTGGAACAACTTTGCTGTTAATTTTTTGAAGGATTTGGAAACCAAGCTCGATATCTGACTTGTTAGGCGTGTTGCCGGAGCTCTCTAGGGAGTCAGAATACCGAATTGGTATGATGCTTTAATAAATGAAAACTCGATGATTGTTGTTCAACGTAAGGTGTGAAGATGATTTGATTCAGTGAATTTTCCCTTCTTTTATACAAAAATAGTTGATCGATTTTCGACCATACATCGACTCTGGAATGCCTACTCATCGATATTCATATTTTACATAATATCGCTTTATCAGCATAGTGTATGTATGTACGTATGTAATATATGACCGACCGCGTCAAGTGCTTTTGGGTTCGTTCGCCTATGCTGCTGCGTTGACATATTTGTTTCCACAAGCGAACGACCTTATTATTTCATTACCATTTTCATGCGCCGCTTACTCAGCGCAATGCATGGAAAGGGTTATTAACGTTCTAAGCGGCCGGCGCTCGTTTGCCCATGATGCTTAGATTGCATATTTATTTTCATAGGCGAACGACCGCCGGTCATAAATTATGCTATTTTAAATATTTTATATTTTTTATTTTCATGCACCAAGTGTGCTATTAATCAATACGTAGTACTGATTTGTGTATGCTTTTATTTTCATGCACCAAGCGTGCTATTAATAAATGCATATTAAGTGTTTGCTTTAACTTTGAGAGGCACTAGAGTCGATGTAGGTCAAAAACGTTGTATGCTTTTTTAGGCATGTTATTTATGCGTGCCTGAGCCTAGATCAGTTTTGTTAAGGTAATACCTTATCTTATTAGCTTTCTATTGCTGTCCTCGGCTACATTAAGGATTTCCTAGTAGGAAATATGCCTAATTAATCGTTTAGATTATCTCAACCCTGGGACATTTTCCCAGGTTTGCACGGTCCAATATTGCTACCTAAAATAACTTGTTGAAACATGTCTCTTTCAGGAATTTAGTCAAGAATTTTCGAGTCTCCCACATGGTCACCTGGTTTGTACTTGTACTCTAGCTGTAGGGGAGATACTCATGGCACCCGTCATTCGAGACAGGCAATTAGTTGAAGCTTAGTTGTCGCTGTTCGTTCAAGAGCTTTCTGCCACCAAACTATGGCCTCATGGTCCTCAACATCATTGTATACATTTAGTGTATCATTTAAGTATTTAGACCGCAAGTTCTGCCGTAAAGGTGTCTACTCGCCAACATGTCGCGTCGATGGCGGACTTGATGTGAGAATTCAAACTTACTCGTTTATTTAAGATAACTCAGAGATATTTAACCACACTGGATAAGCTAAAGTGGTGCCTTTGATAGTGATAGGTCCTAGATTGACTAACCTTCTCTTTGTGAAAGGCACTAGAACGGTTTTGCAGGAATTGATGAATAGTCCCTCTCTGCTGCAGCATTCTAAAACGTGTAGTAAAGTACCTTGCATAATACTAGAATTGTTCGTTCTATATTTGCCACTTAAAAGAATCGCCAAGTCATCTGGATATCCAATGGCGATGTAGCCTGATATATGCAGATCGACTAGAAGATTGGCGATGACTAGTGACCACGAAAGGGGAGAAAGGACTACAACCTGAGGACAACCCTTTAATGCGGTCACAGACACCGACACACCTCCTGAGGAAGAAGTAATGCCTCGACTTTCAAGCATGGCCCTTATCCATTGATTGGTCGAGTCTTCGATACCTCTGCTACTGATTGCCCTTGCAATAGGTCGGTCCTATTGTTATCGAAACAAGTGTTATCGAAAACGCGCTCAATGTCGAGGAAGGCCAACAGGGCCACTTCCTTGGAACGTTCCTTCTATCTTTTTTACAAAATAGTGAAGGGCACCTTCTATGCTTTTACCTTGCAGAGGCGGAGACAAATCTAACCAGCCTCTAATATGAATATCAATAAGTCTCTAAATGGTTTTGAAGACAAATGTTGTGAGAATTTGCCTGGTTTATTATTACCATAATAAATTCGGCTACATTCCAATGACTGGGAACATGCTTTAATCGAATGGAAGCTTGGATTAAGTTGGTGATGGTGAGTTTGAAAATTCCATTATGGCGAAGCTGTTTTGAAAATTCGCCTGTGATCATATTATTGCGAGACCGAAGGGCGAAGCTTATATTCAGAGGACTTGACATTTTTTTCAGCGAGCGTGTGTACGCTTGTACGTTTGTTTGCCGTGTCGTATATCTCGGCTTCTAATAGTCAAAATTTGATGGGGCTTGTTTTAAAACAATTGATTAGCGCTCGGCTTGCGATGGCGTAATTTTTTCATTCCTAGGGTTTACTACCCCTGGCGAAACTGAGAAAAATACTAAATCTAAATTTTTAAGCCTAAAGGTTTGCTTAGTTAAAGCCGGTTTTTTCAATCTAACTCAGAAATCGCTTATAACTGAAATACCTATCGTTTATGACTGAAAGACCAACATTTAACGTTGCATACTATTAGGCTGTTAAGATAAATTATTAGTCTTAAGACTGAATTACAACTAAATATACACATACACGGATGTGAGTAGTCACTCGCATAGCAGAATACATTAGCTCGTGAGTCTATAGTAGTGGAAAGTTTTTGGTAGAAACTCGTATATCTGGGCTTCTACCAGTGAGAATTTGATGGGACTAGTTTTAAAACAATTATGAGGCGTGTGGGCGTGTCGTTTGAGGCGCGTGTAAGAACAAAGTTTTTTAAAAAAAGGTTTTAAGAAATAAATTTCCCAAAAAAATAAAAAATAAATTTTTTCACAGAAAAAAAAAATCCTTCAAAAATTGTTACGAATTTTGTGAATTAAATGGCTACTATTGGGCTTTTAAGATAATTCAGTGCTTAAACTGAACTACAACTATCCATATGGCAAGCTGAGAAGCTCGCTTTACTATCTTAGCCAGGGGCTTTTTTTGTATTTCTCTATTGCTTTCATTGAATGTAACCGGAGGGATATCTTCTTCTTGTTAGGACGGCCAACTCGACGGCTTCCTTGTGGATTCCAGTCGAGCGCTAGTTTTGTAATATCGTCCGCTGGCTTTCTCAAGGTGCGGCCAATCCAGCTCCATTTTCGTCGTCTGATGGTGATCGCGGTTGCTTTCTGCTGCGTTACTCTCCGCAAGTCTTGATTGGTGATAATGTCCGGCCATCTTATTCTCAGTATCCTCCTTAAGCACTTGTTGACGAAAACTTGGAGGCGCGTCGCAATTGACTCTGTGACTTTCCACGTTTCGCAGCCATACAAGAGTACTGGGAGAAAAGTTTTTTTTGACATCAAGCTCCCCAAATAACAAAACTATCTTATGTCCGTCAATCGAGAGATCACATGTTCGACTAACGTTAACGCGTAGTGGTTTTGTTTTTGAGACGTTAATTTTTAAACCCACTTTGTTAGCGTGGAGTTCTAGTAAGTTAAACTTTCGCTCCATGTCACCTAGCGATTGTGATAGGAGACAGATATCATCGGCATAGTCCAGGTCTTCTAGGCGGTGAAAAACATTCCATGGCAAGCCCGATGGAGTACGGGTTACTATTTTCATCACCTAGTCGATGACAATTATGAAAAGCAATGGTGAGAGGTTGCACCCTTGCTTGACTCCCGAGTAGATGTTGAAAGTTGAGCCAAGATGACCGTTATGAATGACGCGGCATGTTGAGTCGCGGTACAGCTCCTTAATGATGTTAATGAGTTCTTCCGGAACACCATAGCTAGACAAAATCTGCCACATCATGCTTCGGCCTACGCTATCAAAAGCGCGTTTAAAATCTACAAAAACCATATACAGAGGAGAACGATACTCAACTGACTGTTCCATGATTGTACGCAGGGTGTTAATTTGGTCAGTACAAGAACAGTTTGGGCGAACTCCGCTTGTTCGTTTCTTAAAATTGGCTCTAACGCAATCCGTAAGCGCCTATCTATTACATTATATTGATTGCGTACCTCCCTTAATATATCATTTTGACTTACGTGTGGTTTTGATATCTAGAGAGTTGGCAAGTACAGCTAGAGGATTAAGTCTTAAGTTGAAATATGAAATTACAATGGGTTCCCATAGTGAGTTTAGTATTTGGGTTCTGGAACCCAAATTTTTACAATTGAATGCAAACATTAAAATTCAAATTCTTCTCTTTCTTTCTTTCTTTCTTTCTTTCTTTCTCTTTGTAGGGAAAGTTCTCACAAACGGAATAAAAGGAAACCTGCCCGGGAGAGAGCGGTGGTGCGAGCGACAGTGCGTTAAAAGTGTGTGTTGTGTGAGAGAGTCAACAGAGAGAAGGAGAAGAGAGACAACGTTAGCGCGCCGGATGTGTGCGAAATAACTGAAATAAACAGAGAAACTAGAAATAAACTGATAATTTCGTTACCATCAACCAAAAAACTCTCTTGGGAATATTTTGCAAGTTGATTTAATAATTTTATCCCCAAACAAAGCAACATAAGCGCATATAAGCTGAAAAAAAAAACACTCAATCAACCAATTCACTCCCAAGTCGCGGAAGCATCGCATTCATCAAAAATATTAATAAATGTCAACAACAGCAACCACAACTAAAAATCCAGCTTCTTCCTATCTTTGAAAGAGATAACAAACTTCACTTTCGCCCCCACCCCAACAAAAAAAAAAATATATTTTAGAGCAGAACAAAAAACTAAATTTTATATATCTTTGTGCTACAAAACAAACCAACTTAACCAACAAAACAAATTGTACTTAATTTACTTTTGGTTGATTTCGCTTTAAAAAAAATAAAAACTAAATTAAACACTGCAACTTAAAATAAAATAATAAAAATAATTAACTCTCTTAAAAACTACAAAAACCACACACAAACACACACAGAGGGAGAAAAAAATATATTTTTATCTCGTATTCAGAACAAACAAAAGAAAAACAACATAGCGTATATATTATATATATTTTTACAACGACAGAAGAAGTTTTATATTTTTTTAAATAAAAAAAAAAAACAAAAACCACCAACAAACCAAAACAAAAATCACAGGAAAAATTCAAAAATTCTATCTCAGTAATACGAAGAAAAACAAACTAATACAACAAAGGCGCTCGCTCACCTTTTGTTTTTCTCGAAACACCGACTTTTCGTCCCACGGTGAGCACCGAGTAGAGAGCAATCGCGGAAAAATTGTTGAACTCCGATAATCTACTACTACTACTATTACTATTACAAAAAATACTAAAAAACAAGTAAAACAACAACACTCACAACAAATCACTTAATTATACTAAGAATTAATACAAACAAAAGTCACACACATACTCTCACACACTAACACACAAACGCAATACACCAAATTAAACGCACGTGTCAACTAATCAATCGTAGAACTACCAGATCGATAGCAATAACAACAGCCAGCTGAAATACAATTTCGAAACTCTCGCTACTAGCTTATCCATCTCCATCTTGTTCTACATCGTCTTCTACTTCTACAACTGGAAGTAGTCACATTTTTTCACAATACCCGCACCGAAAAAGCTATTCATGATCAGCAGCATGCGTCAAAAGGACATCCGGCCAGCTCCAGCTCTGATTGAGTTCAAGGGGATGAAGTTCCTAATAACCGATCGACCATCGGACATTACAATACATCATTACATAATGGTAAGTTCGTTTAAGATATGTGTCCCTCTCTTGGAGTGTGGAATAACATTTCCTTTTCTTCTTTGTTTTCGGTTTTGCCCCCTGCCCCCCTCACAGGAATTACGAAAGAACAACGTCAACACTGTGGTTCGCGTATGTGAACCCAGCTACAAAGCCGAAGATCTTGAAAATCAGGGCATCACTGTTAAAGATCTGGCATTCGAAGATGGAACGTTCCCCCCGCAGGATGTTGTCGATCAATGGTTTGAGATTTTGAAACAGAAGTAAGTTGGGGCATTGGGTGTTTGTTTGTTGGTTATTTTCATGCGAAACTGAGATTGAGAGTTATCCTTAGAAAGATGAGCTTCAGTCACAGATTAGTAGTCCACTGGGGGTTAATAAAACAACATTTGAAAATGCACCGAATGAAGAATAAGACCCGCAACAACTCCTTCAGGAATTTTTACTGGCCACTGCTCCTTCGCAATATTGATGGTAGTGATTGACTGATTCATTGAATCTTCATCTAATTTGGCTTTAAAACCGATCCGGTCCGGTCTTGGTCTCCCACAAAAAATCTCTCCACCGGTCCCGACTTCGAGCCGTTGTCATCCAGTTTGGCATCCCTAAACTCTGGTCGTTCTGGTCTACGCCATCATTCCAGCATAGGCTTTGCCGGCCTCGTTGTCGTGCTCCATAAATCATACCGCAAAGGACTTTCCGAGCAGGATCCTCTTCGCTCATGCGACCTAGGTGTTCTGCCCACCGGAGCCTACCGACCTTAATTCTGTTCACGATGTCGACATCACGGTAACGCTCGTAGATCTCTTCATTATAGACTCTCCGGAATCGTCCTTCCTTCCATACAGGGCCAACAATTCTCTCACAAGATATTTCGTGGAAATAAGAACAGTAAACAGCGAAGTATGCCAGAAGCTTTTAAAAAGGACTGAAAGAAATAAAGCAGCCTGAGAGAAGAATCTCGTCCGTGAACTAGAACATTACAGAGAGCGAGGACCGCACCAGGCGCGGAACTTCTACCAAAGAGTCCGCGGTATGACGCAATATACACCGCGTTACACATACTGCAAAGGCAAAGAGGGTAATCTGATCGCCAATTTCAAAGGCAGCTTAAAGCGACGGGAAGAGCACTTTCATGAGTTGCTTAATGGCCAGCTAACTGAGAAATTGGATGTTCCACCAATGACCAAAGACCACACTATGCTGCCGCCCCCAAGTATAGACGAAGTTAGCTGAGCGATAAATCAGCTCAAAAATAATAAGGCCCCGGGATCAGATGGTATCGCAGCGGGGCTGATTAAAACAGGAGGTACACCAAGCAATTCATGAACTAATAGTACAAGTATGGGAGGAAGAAGCAATGCCAGAAGACTGGCGAAGGGGCATCCTGTGCCTCATACACAAGAAAGGAGATATCACAAAATGCAGCAACCAGGCAAATCAACAACTGATCAGATTTACACTCTTAGGTGATGGAAAAATGTCTAGAGTTTCAAAACTCACTACACCATCTTTTTATAGACTTTAAAGCCGCCTATTATAGCATAGCCTGTGTGAGTAGAACTTTAAAAGCCATGATAGAATTCGGCATCCCAAATAAACTGACACGACTATGTAATAAGCCAAGTAAAAATATCCGGATCACTATCAAGCCCATTCAACATCTATAACGGGCTCCGAAAATGTGATGGACTGGCCTGCGTCCTCTTCAAACCTTGCGTTGGAGAAGGTGATCCGTGACTCTGACGTAACGGCGAGACGAAGAATCTTCTATAAGATTCAGTCATTCAGTTTGGCATCCCTAAACTCTGGGCGTTCGGGTCTACGCCATCCTTCCATCGTAGGCTTGGCCAGCCTCGCTGTCGTGTTCCATAAATCCTACCGATCAGGATCCTCTTCGCTCATGCGAGCTAGGTGTCATGCCCACCGGAGCCTACCGAGCTTAATTCTCTTCAAGATGTCGACATCACGGTAAAGCTCGTAGATCTCTTCATTATAGACTCTCCGGAATCGTCCTTCCTTACATACAGGGCCAACAATTCTCTCACAATATATTTCGTGGAAATAAGAACAGTATACAGCGAAGTATGCCAGGACCATTCAGATACTGGCCTACGCAGACGACATCGACATCGTTGGTAAAAACCAAAGAGCTGTACTGGGAGCTTTCATCCAGATCGAGCAGGCGGCACGAAATCTGGGACCGCACATAAATGAAAGCAAAACAAAGTACATGGTGGCCACGTCTGCGAGTAGGCGATCCAACATTGGTCCAGCAAATAAAATAGTGGAGCGCTATTTTGAAGTAGTGCAATCCTTTAACTATCTCGGGTCAACTATAGCAGCCGATAACAGCATGGACCAGATATACGCGCACGGTTGCTCAAACCCAACAAAGCCTACTTTAGTCTGTCAAGACTCTTCGAATTTAACCATAACATCCAAGCTGATGGTGTATTAGACAATGGCCACACCAGTACTTACATATGGATCCGAGACTTGGGTGCTTAGCAAGAAGCATTCTGACCTCTTAGCCGCGTTCGAGAGAAAAGTCTTACGGAGAATTGTTGGCCCCGTATGTGAGGAAGGAGGATTCCGGAGACTCTATAATGATGAGATCTACGGAAAGTCCTTTGCAGTAGGATTTATGGAACACGACAGCGAGGCCGGCCAAGCCTACGCTGGAAGGGTGGCGTAGACCAGGACGCCCAGAGTTAAGAAATGCCAAACTGGATGACATCAGCTCGAAATC
The DNA here is from genome assembly GCA_947095585.1 of Nephrocerus scutellatus. Taxonomy (NCBI): domain Eukaryota; kingdom Metazoa; phylum Arthropoda; class Insecta; order Diptera; family Pipunculidae; genus Nephrocerus; species Nephrocerus scutellatus. The sequence continues at coordinate 100,047,468 of OX352764.1, forward strand.
GGGACCGGTGGAGAGATTTTTTGCGGAAGGCCAGAACAGGACACCACTTTTAGAGCCAAATATGATGATGAATGTTGGTTTGTGTGTAGGAGGTAATCTTCAAAAGTACTAAACCGATTTCAAAAATTCTTTCACCAATATTTAGAATGGACTTTTAGGGTGAACAAAGAACAAAGTTGACGAAAAAACGGTCGTTCATGACTGTGTGCTGCACTGTTCTATGTTGTACGAACATCACACTATTGCGGCGTCATAATGACTGTGTGCTATGTGTTGCACTGCTCTGTTTGTACTATAATCTATATACATAAAAATGAATGTCTGTTGGTTTGTAATAGGACACTAAAACTCAAAGACTAGACATCCGATTCAGCCGAAACTTTCACAAAATATGCATTTTAACAAATTCTCAGTAAACCACATAGTGCAAAAACAAACGAGGTGGCGTTTTGTTAAGGTTTAGGCAATAATACACCGCTACCGTGGTAGTGATGGCAAGATTGGGATTAATGTGTGCGGGAGGGGGGGGGGGCGGAGCTTAAAGCTTGTTTTGTTAATAAAATTACTTCGATTTTACCTTATAGATAGGTAGCATTCTTTTTTCTACCCCTGCCTAATACCAGATTGGGATAAATAACTAGCTGGGCAACGTCGAGTAATCCGCTAGTGATTAATACGTGAACCTCTCCAAAACTAGCTCGTGCAAGCAGTCAAATTTAGGTGTAGTCAATTTTGTATATCATTTTTTTACAATTGGTCCTAAACTGGATATTGAACACCTTGATTATTAGTGGAACAACCTTCAACATAAATTAATTCTTTATTTTCCTCTCTTTTGTATACAGATACCAACAAAACCCAGAAGCGTGCGTTGCTGTCCACTGTGTAGCCGGCTTAGGCAGAGCACCAGTTTTAGTTGCATTGGCGTTAATCGAATTGGGTCTCAAGTATGAGGCAGCTGTTGAAATGATTAGAGAGTAAGTTGCCTACTGATGGCATTATTACTATGCTTTGAATATTAATATCTAATTTTTTATTTATTTCTCTCCCTCTCAGCAAACGCCGTGGCGCCATAAACGCTAAGCAGCTCTCATTTTTAGAGCGATACAAGCCAAAGGCAAGGCTAAAGCACAAAAATGGCCACAAAAATTCATGCTGCGTGCAATAGATATCAGAAAAAAAGTCCCACCAGATGAAAAGTGTTCATTTTAACCGAATAAACATTAATAATGAAAGATATGATGAAAAACTCTTTAAACAAACAAGCAAGCAACAACAAAAATAAAAATATAACACGATGATGTAGGGAAGTTTTCAAATTTCAACAATTTGCAATAATTTTGTAGATTAGGAAAGCGTAAAAAGTGAACAAAACAAAAAAACACAAAAAAAAAACCAATAAATTGATGAATCCACTCTTCGTCCTCCCTCCACCCTAAAAGCTCTCTCTTTACTGTGTTTCCTTTGTAATTTTGTTTGCTTTTTAATTTCATTTGAGGAGGTAGTAAAAGCAGAATGAAAGGTTTTAAATGTTTTTGTTTCTCTTAATTGTTTTTTATGTATTATCCTAACTCTTAACTGTTTTTTATGTATTATCTTGAAAGTATCGTTTGTGTTTTGTTTTTATTCGCCCATCATATCCTATCCATATCCCTCTATATCCCTGGACAAAAATGCTTTCTCCGATCTATGTTCCATATTTAATTTTTTGTTTGCAAGTAACATGATTATTAAGATTACACACAAAATTATATTGAAATTTTATCACTGTTAGTAGTATTGATGATGATAAGAAATAATACTTTTAAAAAGTCCAACCATTTATTAGATTTGATTGTCACATAATACCAATCCAGACAGATTCACTGACATACGAAAAATATTCTCATATCCTGTTAGCACAACACAAAGGATTGGAAACTTTATCTCATCTCACATTCACAACACCCTGTTCTGTCCTACTCCTTTTTCTCATATCTAGTTAGGACAACATAAAGGATTGGAAACGTTAGCTCACCTCCCATTCACAACATCCTGTTCTGTCCAACTCCTTTTTCTTCTTCTGTAACTCACTACCGGAAAAGGTGCGCGTGTTCAACAGCGAACATACGAGGGTGGGTCAATAAGTCCCTGAAAAATGAAATAAGGAACACTCTTTTCGGCATAAAACATTTTATTTTTCAACATAGTCTCCATTTAGCTCGATAGCACTTCATCCAACGTTTCTCCAAATAATACGATTTCTCAAGCACCACAGAATAAGCGTTTGTTTTAGTGGATCCAAGTGATCCAAGCTCAAACCTGTTGTTGTATTGACGATCTTTGGCCCAATGTCTTGATAGGTATTGGGGTCCTTTCGGTGCGTCGAACCAATCGTCGTGGAAAGGGCAGCTCTTTGTAGTATGCGCCGGTGATCGTTTTACTCCTTTCAAGGTATTCGATGTGAATAACACCGCGCGCATCCCTTGGCCCACCTTGGCCTTATTCGGCTTCGATTCACCAGGAGAAGTCCATTGTTTTGACTTCGTTGGTTTCTGGTGTGTTGTGGTGAATCTAGGTTACGAAACGGCGCAAAAAATCAGTCGAATGTTTGCTGGAACATCGCCAAACACTCCTTTGAAGTTGTCAAACGAATGCGTTGGTTGTCGATTGTGAGCAGATGCGGCAACCATCCATCTTGCGGAAAGCTTTTTCATGTTCAAATATTTATGTAAAATCGAAATGCGGCCTCTTCAAGCTCGCGCACTTTCACTCGTTGATCATCCATTATGAAACTATGGATTTTGTCCACCATTTCTGGTGTGGTGACCTCAATTGGACGACCAGAACTATCGGCATCACTTCTGCTTGAACGACCGCACCGAAATTGAGTCAACCAGTGGTGAATGGTTACAATCGATGGTGAAGAGGAGTCCCTTATAATATTTGTCAAGCTTTTGTTTGGTTGGCGTGATAGTTTTTTCCCGCAAAAAATTGTGTTAATGAGCACTCGAAATTCACTTCTTTCCCTTTTTTCCATTTTTACGAAAATGCTCGTTGGCGTCTATATAAAATGGCTGCCACCAACAAAAATGTTTGACAGATCTGTCTGAAAATTTGGGTGCGTTCTTTTGAAAGATGATTCTTGACAAAATAAAAATGATAAATTTAAGGTGACAACACAATTTGTGTTAATTTTCAGGGACTTATTGACCCACACCCACAAAAGATAATAACCTTAGCGCACTTTCATCCTGTCCTGTCCTGTCCTCTTCCACCACACCATTTTCTATCCCCTTCCACCACATCTCCACAATTCTCACTCTTCCACAACTCCTTCTCAATAACGACTAACGAAGAGGTGATCGTGTTCAAAAACGAACATAAAACAGAAACGAGGTAATGTCCGATTGTAACTAACACTTAAATTCACTTATTGTACAGTTATAAAATTCAGTTAGGGTTAAAATTGTAAATGTATTTTGCAGCTTAAAAGTTGTTAATGGGAAAAAAAAAATTCTCAAGAAGTCTCATGCATGCATGCCAACCAAATTCAGAGAAAAATGCAAATTGTAAATCGACAATACTACGATAAAAAGTAGGCAAACAGAATTTATATTAATTGCAAATAACAAAAAAAAGAACTTAACAACAAAAACAACTAAATGTTAATGTCTCTCATACAAACAAACATACAAACACCTACACACACTCAGGCACAACATACAACATTCATAGTCGTAGGCAGTGGCCGCTCGCTTTAGCTATCGCCAGATCGTCGTTTTTTGCCACATCATCGCCTAATCGGCTAGGCCAGCTACTCTACTTTCTGATTGCAAAACTTTCTCTCTCTCACACACTCACACAGAATTTCCTTTTTTTGTTCTCTAATAATTCTAAATAAACAGATAAAAAATAATGAAATTGAAATCTGAAACCTGAAAACCAAAAGATCTCCTCCTACAGTTTAACAAAATTTAAATACAACATCAGCAACAATGATCAAGTTATTATTATTAAATTAAAATACAAAAAACAAATTATGAATTATGCGGAGAGAAAAACACTTTTTATATTATACTATAAATATAAAGATATATATATATATGTATATATATATATATATATATATATGATGCAATTGTAATTATTATTATGATTAATAAATTAAATAAAAAGAAAAACTTTAAGGGATAAACAAACAAACAAACAAAAATAACAACAACAACTAACTACAATAACCACGAAAACAACAGCAAACAAATGTGGAAAGTTTCAACAATGAGTACCACATACACAATGAAAATTTAACAGAAAAAACTACATACAATAACAAAAATACAAAAAATGTAAAAATAAAGGAAAAAAATGTCGAGTTTTTTTTTGATTGGTTGACCTTTGGAATGTAACCGCTTGTAGGTCTTAGGGCTTCTAGTACAATACTTACATAGTGGAATTGTGTGCAATTCCCATCATTAAGTTAAAGCTCTTCCCAGCTCTTTCTCAGCTGCCTGAGACTCCTCGTCTACTGTTCTATGTCCTTTACTTTTCGATCGACCCAATATTATGGTCGTTCGGGTAAGCAGGTTGCATTGCCTCGCTTTGCTGTGAAGTACTAGTCTGGGCTATACGTACCCGATTTTTTGTTCTATCTACGCCTTATAGGTCATTTGAATTTATTTAAAAAACCAACATTTTGATATGTAGGAGATGACTGTTAGTGGATCGTAAATGCTTCTGTTTCTTTTTCGTGTTGCTCAACAGTTCTTATAAGGATATGAACAGTGTGGACATTGAGGTATTTATGGGAAGAAAATGGGAAATATCGAATGCTTGTGGATTACAGAATACCTCTTGAAGCGTTTTTTTATAATGTACACACGCCAAAGGGGCTTGTACCCTTATAATGCTTAGCACAGCGTGATATTCAAGCGATTCGATTGTTTTCGCGATATGTATCGGGCGGTTCTGAATTCTGACTAGTAGATGCAATGTAGCCTTGGAGGCACCTGCCCATATAATACAGTTGTATTCAAGTTTTGGGCGAATATATGCCTTGGAGCCATTTCTAAGGCAGTGAACTACACCTTGCACCATCTCCGAAACATTTCGCAGCTTGTTGTTGACATGAGTTTTTCAGTTTCTTTGATGCAAGATCACTTGATGGGTAAAGGTTGGTGGCTAGAAGGTGGCTAGGATTACGCTTAGACAACAGAAGAGAGCATTGAGTTTAGAAAGCGTTAAATTCTACTCTATTGTACAGTCCACGTTCAAGTTTCACTTGCGATGAAGATGGGCGTGTAGAAAGTTTTAAATCATTTGAAAAGATAAGGGTGCAGTTTCCAGTGAGAGAATGAATTGGATTAGAAGTAGCAAATAGGAAATGATTAATGAAAATGAGAAATAGTGCGAGCCTTGGAAAAGACCGGCGTTTATGCGGTAAACATTGGATTTAAAACCGTCTAATAAGAGGATTGAACGGCCAGAAAGGTAGTTACTAGTCCAATCAAGCAGAGCCTTATCAATTCCATAGGCATTCATTTTCGACAAAAGAGCTTGATGCCAGACTCTGTCAAATATCGGGTGCAACAACTTTACTTTCACCAAAATTGTGAATAGACTGGTTCCACTTTTCAGTGGAATAAGCCATCAGATCACCTGTAGAACGTTGCCTACGCAAATCGTACTGCTGGTTGCTAAGGATTATACGTGATTCAAGGTATTGCATAAGTCTTCGATTGGTCAGCGTTTCCATGATCTAAAAAAGTATGGATGTTAGCGCAATGATATCGCTGTTCTGTTTTCTGGTGTTCATGAAGCGACGCGAAACTTCACGCAAACGAAGATGAAGTTAAAGTTCATTGAGGATTTTCATGCAGATTTGAAAAAACTTCTCTCGAAATGCCAGCAATGCTTTTGTCAACATTAGTTGGCTCGCTCTTGGAAATTTATATATGGCAATGTAAATTGCAATAGACTCATTGCTGCCACATTGATGATTGACTATCGATATAAGCTCCCAAAGTTGTAAGTGATGATCTGCTTTAAGCTTCATGATAAAAATGCGTCCACCATTTCTGAAGAAGTCATTCGATGCGCCAGTAATGATTTTGGTATTTACGGTCACTTGTTTTGGAAATCCGAAGCGGCAGTAATCAGAGCCACCTTTCTTTCATGTGTCCGTGTGTCTATAAGTCTGTAATTTCTGAACCATTTCTCTGAGTTCAGGATCCTCAGGTAGTAAGTCATCTCTTCATCAATTCGAAAGGTTCCTTCTTCACTGTCAAAGTCTGGTGTTCCCTGAGTCTAAACTACCATGTGGTTAACATCTATTTTGGAAGTCAATACGCCACCAATAATCAATTAAATCTTTTTTTTTTCAAATCTTTATCGTCCATCGGCAATCAAGAGAGCTTTTGGCATGTCGAGCCAATTCAAGTCGTTGCAGCTCAAGGTGATGGAATAGTGTGGAGATCCAAGACTCATCGCAATCAACTCAAGCAGTGCAGTATTCAGTAGGCAGATGAGCCACGAAGATTTTTCACATGCAAATGAATGTCCCCAACCATGTTCCTGTCCGCTGAATTTTGCGGCCACAAATAGCGATGTTCGATTGGAGGCGATAAGATGATCCAGAATTCTCGTCTGGAATTAGTCAAGAGTCATTATGCGAACTGATCGCTCTCTTTGAAATTCATTGCTGCCATTTGGAAAGAGGGTGAACCCTGCAAATTGTTCTGCTTTATTTTCATGACCAACATTTAAAATATTGTTGTCCGTTTTACATCAAAAAGCCTTAAGATTTGCGGCATTTTCAACAATTCAATTTCAATTTTGGTTAGATCGTTGAGATCGTTGAAAAAGAACGCTCCCAGATGGAGCTTCCGCCTATTCGAGAGATGGAGAGTGGTTTCCTCCTCCTCCTCATCCATGCAGCTTCTGCAGAAATCGTTGGAAAAGACTCCTAGTCTTTCTGCATGTTTGCCTCAGAGACAGTGCAGTCTGTTTTGAGAGATCAAAGACTTGGAGCGTTTCGGATCTAGCTTGGGCCAGATCTGCTTCGTTGCTATACAAGTTGTACCGTTTGACCATCTACAGTTAGTTTTTATTATAGCATCCAGTTTCAACATGAGTTTGCACGTAGCAATCGGCATGCCTAGTGAACCATATTCAGGCAATAGGGGTAGCGTGGTTTCATGTTTGGCGAGTTCATCAGCCATACAATTTCCAGGAATGTCTCTATGCCCCGGCATCCAGCACAGGTGGATGTTGAAATGCTCCGCCATCTCCTCTAGAGACGATCGGCAATTCCGGGCCAGAATGGAATTTGTGGAGACTGATTCCATGGACTTAAGCGCAGCCTGGCTATCCGAGAAAATGTGGATATCCTTAACAGATATGACATTAGTCTTCAGCCAAGACAAGTTTTTCTTAATAGCCATGATTTCCGCTGGGAAAACACTTCAGGATCAGGAAGACGGAAAGAGAGACTTACATTTTTTTTTTTTTTTTTTTTTTTTTTTTTTTTTTTTTTTTTTTTTGAAAAGACACCTCCGCCAACCCCTTTATCAGTTTTCGACCCGTCTGTGTAGAAGTGGGATTTTGTACTTCCTCGTAAAGAGGCACAATGATCTGCCCAGCTTATTAGCTTATTTAGAGCATTCTGCAGAAGTTCTTTCAAGGTGTGTGGGTGCTTTCCTGAGACGGCTATGGCAACGTCGTCCGCATAGGCGATCACTCCGCAGCCCTCCCCCCTCAGTCGAACCAGCAGCTCATTCACCGTCAGGTTCCAAAGAAGTGGGGACAGGACACCTCCTTGCGGGGTACCTCTACTGACAAATCTTTTGGCAGACAAACCAAGTCTTGATTTTATGATCATACTTGTGAGTAGAAGATCAATTAGTTCACCCAGTGAGTCGTTCACCCCCAAATTCGACAGTGCATCCGTGATAGGTGGCTAGAAAGGACCGCAGAAAAGTCGACGCGGCCGGGCCTATTTTAAAGATTAATCCAAGTTACACGCATCACACGCGCCACACGCGATCCGCTACAAGTGTAACACGCGAGGTCTCAGAAATGGCTCGTAACACTGAGCTGCTCACAGCTGTCGAGGTCGTGTGAAAGAAAAAGGACTTCAAAGAAGTCGAAAAAAACCAACCCACATGAAAAGTCAATTTAAATAAAAGTTTTTCAAAAATATATAGATTTGTATATGTATTATGTTAAAATAAAAAAAAAATTACATTTTGCCGGTTAACTTATTTATAAAATTAATGAAATATTTTGGGGTATTTTGTGTGACACCAAAGCAAATTTTATTGTTTTCAGCTGCGCTGTGACATTCCTTTAGATTTCGTCAGTAATCAAATGATTTTAGCTTATTGCCAGAAAGAAATATGTGCAAATGGTCCTGCCAGCTATTGGGAAGAACGCTGTTGAATAGAATGGCAAACATTTTCTATTTTTATTAGATTTAGATATCTAATCGCAAATCAAGTACCCTGCTTCAAGGCATTACTTACTCAACCAGTTTATATGCCATCTGTGCTAAGCTCGGTATAAAAAGCTCACTTTTGTTGCTCACAATCCCGTTGACAATTAATTTGGCAGCATCTTCTCCTGATACAGGCTTCAGTGTATTAATGTCGCCAAATTTTTCATTAAGTTTGTGGATAAATTGATTTGTTGTCAGAAAAGTTGGACAAACAATTGTTGTTTTGATAAAATCACAATCCAAAATTTTTAGGTCAACACGAAGAGTCTTCATGAGGCCGCGAACAGCAAACTTTGTTGCCGTATATTCCATACAACGACCGACCGGAAAGACGCCTTTAAAGAAGTTAAAGAAACAAATAACACTTCAATAAGCTATCAAATGTACGAGTAATGGCTTGCCTCCCAATGAGCTGATGGCAACAATGTGTCCTTTTCGTTGTTCCTTCATTTTTTCAATGAAAGCGCGGATCATCTAAAATGGCAAAAACGGCATCATTGCAAGAAATACGAGTATCTTTGTGACAAGTTATACAAACCCATATATGCGCCGTTAAATTAGTGTTTATCATATTTTGCACTTCCGTATAGTCGGGATTGACAAATCGAGAGAACGTCATTATACCAGCATTGTTAACAAGAATTGTAACTGCACCCAGATCGTGTTCAACTTGCTTGGATAGCGCCACGACTTCATTGTAATCGGTGACATTAACCTTTAAAAACATTAAAAACATGTAAATGTAAAAAAAACTTCGTATTTCGGGTATAAACTTCTATGTATAGATCGGCACACGCCACACGCCATATACCCTTTTATTTTTACATTTTATTGTTTGGTTATAACCGCCAAACATATGTTTCTTAATAGTTTGTTAGTTAATTCTGTACCGTTGTCTGATTGGTTTTTGACATTCAGCTTATCACAAAATTTCAGCCCTCTAGGTCCTGAGAAAGATGGTTAAAAAGGATCTCCAAAATCGAGAATATGGCGGCATTTCCAATCATACCACGCGCCACATGCGAAACTTGGCACGCATCACACGCTGAATTTTTAAAAATATGCATATTGTGACTTAGACACTCACAAAATGTCAGCTCTCTAGGTCAAGTGAAAGGTGGTTAAAAAATGACTCAAAAAAAAAAAAAATATCTACCCATCACACGCGCCACACGCGAAATACGACACGCGTCATATGCGGAATATAAAAAAAGCTATTTGGGACTTAGACACTCGCAAAATGTCAGCTCTCTAGGACGTCCATTAGCGCGTGAGTGTGCCATTTGAAACCACAATTTTCGGGAGACCTAATGCTAATGGTGTGATAGCTGACGTATGAGATCAGATCGGTGATCCTGTACTCTGAAAGCTCTTTAAGGCCGACAATGAAGGGTTTGCTCAATTTGCAGTCCGAAGCCTGCTAGGGCTGGACATTCGCAGAGATAGTGAAGTCTCTTTCTCATTAGTGGATCCTTGCAACGTTTTTGAAAAGGTATTCCCAGTTTGGCTGCGTGGCTGCCCACTGCCCAATTGCCTATGTTTTCCGTAACCTGAAGATCAACTCGGATGATCCACTTGTATTGTAGGTAGGTAACATCGCTCCAGAAATGAAACAGTTGGTTATTCCACCATAGTATTGCTTTGGTGGTATGGAAGTTAAGAACTCAATGGACAGATTACTCTCTGCGTAGAATCGTTGCCGTAGTTCTTTGACATTACATCTGGCTTTCTAGTTGCTGTCTATATACTCACCCATACTCAGGTTATATCAATGCATTGGCTTAACAAACCCAGTTTAACTTTGCCTAACAAGTCTCGAATTGTTGCCTGTTGCAGTAACATCTTTGATTGTGGATTGATGTGGATCTTTGCATATGCCAACCCTTCCATTTATTGTGGTACTTTGAGCTAGGGCACTGTAAGTCTACCTCACCAAGATCTCCGCCTGACCAACACTGACTCCATTCTTCATCTTGGAACCATCTGTATATAGAGTCACGTCATAAAGCGATATTACTCCTCCGTCCATCCAATTTTCTCTAGTCAGAAAGACTAGGGCTCCATATTTGAAAATTGGTCGCATCTCCGTCCAGCCACTGGGCCATTTTTTGATTCAGGCCCTATTCAGAGAGGAATGCATTCTTTCTTAGCCCCGATTTATATTTTTCAGCTGAGCTGTCTGTCTAGGCTGACGCCCAGATATTTTGCGCTGGAGGTAAATGCAAGTTTCTGACAATTCATTTTATGGAGAACAAAATTAAGTATCTTGGACTTGGCGGTTAATAGTACCATTTCAGTTTTGCATGCTAACCTTTAGCAAGAAAAAGGAAAATGTCCATATCGTTTAAGTTTTTAAAGTGGACTGTAATGTCAGTGCACGAATGCCTGTAAGTATCATAGCTAAGGCTTAAAGATTGGAGGAAATTCCGGCTAATGAGAAACTCTGGTGTAAACCAGGGAATTATCGCCCCTATTATTAGTACTAATACTTGATTGGTTAGGTTTTGAGCGTGAGCGGATGAAAAAAAAAACAAAGATCTTCTTGTCTGTGGAACGGATACACGAACGGACATATCAAAAACACAAAATGGTATAGTTTCCAAAATTCCAGATCCTAATGACCATATCCCAAGTCTTAAAGTCGCACCTTAGTCCTACATTCCGAGTTTCATGCGAATCGTTTGGAAAAGTGCTTTGTTCCCAAAGTACCGACATTTAACAGTGTCTCATAACAGTGTCTCACTTAACAGTGCTCACAACACTGTGACATTTAACAGTGTATCACTTAACATTTTACCTTTTGAACATGTACCCCCTTAAACCTTGTAGTGAGACGTTGTCACGTCAAAATTGGAACATTAGGAAATGCCGCAAATGGAATAGGATGTGTCACATATTACGTCGGCCAGTGGACGACATAGCCAGCTAAGTCATATAAGTGACTCAAAAAGCAAAAAAGGCAAAACATGGCGAGAAGTAGAACCACTAGTGCAAGATATAGTCTGATGAAAATCTTTTGTAAATGCCCTATGCCCCCCACGGTGGAGTTCAGATTAAGATGATGATGATATTACCGAATACAAATAAATATAAATAAATTGAAAAAAATGTTTTTGTCTCTGGTTGGACTAATGTTTTTTTTACTTTATATGCTTTTGCTCTGATTTTGTATTTGGCTCTGAGCATCGAAGCTGTACTTTCTGCTTCTTTGGCATCGATGTCCACAATAGCGATTTGACATCCTCGCTCTGCCAATTTGATTGAGATCTCTTTGCCAAGTCCATTTGCGCCTCCTGTCACCTGTAAGAAGAAAAGTTATGGGTAAGGTAAGCTGTCAAAATATATATATATCGCCGATTTGCATTGGTAAGTGATCTGGTTATATATACTATTCAGAAAAATGCCAAGGAGTCTGACCACTTCCAAAATATGATAAAACCCTATTCGTTATCCCCATACAAAGTTCCAACGCGATCGGATGAACGGCATGGAAACGTTACCTTGGTTAATTTCGTGAAAAAAACGTATGGGGGGGTCAACGTCCACCGCAGGGGGTGAAAATAGACACCCTCCTCCCATACGATTTTTTTGCGAAATTAACCAACGAATCATCCTTAAAGTAATTGCCACCTTAACGGATACACCCTGTATATAAAAAAGATAATTTATATGTTCGTTTGTGCCTAACTCTGGAACGTCTTGACCAATTTCAACCAAACTTGGTATACATTACTTTCACTGGAATCTTACTTACCACCTGGAATCAAATACTGGTGGAGGGTGGTTGGCCGCGGTGTTGGTGGTATGGTGGAGAGGGGTAACCGATATTATTGTCGATTCTATAGTTTTCATGGGTGGCTGAGGTGAATAGTTATGGTAAGACACCTTCATGGAGTGGGGGTGATAGTGAAGGGGGCATACCGCAAACGGTAGGAGCTCGATGAAAGGGATGTGGGGGCGATATGAGTGTAAAATTTAACACCCGTGCAACTCGGGGTACAATATAATACCGAACACCCGTGTATGTTTTGCAAATGAAACGCAACACCGAAATGCAATAACATAGATCTGAAACCATTTGCTGTGCAAACTTAAAACAAATACTTTTGGCTACAGACAACTACACTTGCTCTTATTTGCGTTACGTTTCATTTATTTTATTATACATTTACATTTTAATATTTTTTTACTTTTAGAATATCCTAATATCTCTCTCTATGTACCAACGAATCGGAAACATATATATGTATTTGTTATCAATAAGACGTAGCCACCAAATAAGTTTTACTTCTGTCTCACATCCCAAGTTGTAGCTTAGTCAATTATAATCACTGGTAGATACAAAAAAAATATCCCAGCCGCTAACTTTACCAAGGTCACTTGTCCCTTAATATCCTTCTCTGCAGGTTTCACCAATATTTCACAAATATTAAACACAATAACAGCGATCAGTATGAGTGGCGACAACAGTACCGTTCCAACTACCAATACAACAAATCCGAATATCATAACTGCGTTAGCAAACATTCTGCTAAATTAAATATGCTTTTGAACTCTTAGATACTATTAAGAATAATAAGAACTCGCAACAGCGCCCACGACTCGACACCAATCTCTCGACTTATCAGTAAAACTGAACTGAGGGCGAACAAGTGAATTATGACATATATATACGCTTGACAGCGGTACGCGTTTTTGTTTCTTATTTTGCTTTCTTTGATAAAAAGTACCAATAATTATATTGATAATTATTATGCATAAGCCTGTGTGTATATAAGTGTTTTAATTCAGTAATTGGTGGTTAATACGAATCATCAAGTATTGGAACGTTGGATAGTAATACTAATTAGTACAAACCCAAACACAAACACCAAGTACCAATAATGATAGTGATAATTATTATGCATAAGCCTGTGTGTATGTAAGTGTTTTAATTCAGTAATTAGTGGTTAATACGAATCATGAACTATTGGAACGTCGGATAGTAATACTAATTAGTACAAACCCAAACACAAACACCAAGTACCAATAATGATAGTGATAATTATTATGCATAAGCCTGTGTGTATGTAAGTGTTTTAATTTTTTAATTTAATTTTTTTAATCAATTATGACATATATATCCGCTTGACAGCGGTACGCGTTTTTGTTTCTTATTTTGCTTTCTTTGATAAAAAGTACCAATAATTATATTGATAATTATTATGCATAAGCCTGTGTGTATATAAGTGTTTTAATTCAGTAATTGGTGGTTAATACGAATCATCAAGTATTGGAACGTTGGATAGTAATACTAATTAGTACAAACCCAAACACAAACACCAAGTACCAATAATGATAGTGATAATTATTATGCATAAGCCTGTGTGTATGTAAGTGTTTTAATTCAGTAATTAGTGGTTAATACGAATCATGAACTATTGGAACGTCGGATAGTAATACTAATTAGTACAAACCCAAACACAAACACCAAGTACCAATAATGATAGTGATAATTATTATGCATAAGCCTGTGTGTATGTAAGTGTTTTAATTTTTTAATTTAATTTTTTTAATCAATTATGACATATATATCCGCTTGACAGCGGTACGCGTTTTTGTTTCTTATTTTGCTTTCTTTGATAAAAAGTACCAATAATTATATTGATAATTATTATGCATAAGCCTGTGTGTATGTAAGTGTTTTAATTCAGTAATTGGTGGTTAATACGAATCATCAAGTATTGGAACGTTGGATAGTAATACTAATTAGTACAAACCCAAACACAAACACCAAGTACCAATAATGATAGTGATAATTATTATGCATAAGCCTGTGTGTATGTAAGTGTTTTAATTCAGTAATTGGTGGTTAAAAAGAATCATGAACTATTGGAACGTCGGATAGTAATACTAATTAGTATAAAGACAAGGCAAGCACAAACAAACAAACAAACAACGCAAGCTCGAACAAACAAACAAACAAACAAACAAACAAACAAACAAACAAACAAACAAACAAACAAACAAACAAACAAACACACAAACAAACAAACAAACAAACAAACAAACAAACAAACAAACAAACAAACAAACAAACAAACAAACAAACAAACAAACAATATGCTTCTGGACTTAAAAAAAAGCTTAAGGAACTCTTACGGCATTAGAAAGCTGTAAAAAGTGTTAAGCTATCGGTTTTTGTCTGAGATAACAAAAAATGTGCAGAACTTTACTATTGCTACTTAGCTTTCGACTTGACGCACTGTGGGACAGCAAATTAATTTGTCAATCTTTCTAAATTTTTGCTAACAAAATCCTGTCATGCAATAAGACGATTTTTTTAAAAGTGGTACAGTGGAACATTACGAGTAGTTTGCCATTTAGGACAAATATTTGTACGTTCTTATCATCCATGTTTGACTTATATTATAACTAAGTTCCTATTAGATAGAAGTTACAACAAAGTTTGTTTATCATTTTGCAAGTCCTTTTGACGTGACAACGTCTCACGTCTCAAGGGGGTGCATGTTCAAAAAGTAAAATGTTAAGTGAGATACTGTTGTGAGAGACTGTTAAGTGAGACACTTTTATGAGACACTGTTATGAGACTGTTAAGTGAGACACTGTTATGAGACACTGTTATGAGACACTGTTATGACACTTTCATTAAACAGTAACTAATGAAACCATGTTGAAACTATTGTGGGAACAAAGAAATTTATCAAGCGCGTATGCATAAAATTCGGTGTGTAGGACTAAGATGCGACTACAAAACTTCTTCCTATGGAAATTCTGGAATATGATAGTTGTGGTCTGGAATTTCTGGAACAACACAATTTCTCAAGCGTACGCATAAAATTCGGTATGTAGGACTAAGATGCGACTATAAGACTTCTTTCTATGGAAGTTCATGTTCCTGAAAATTCATATTCATTATGGTCTGGAATTTTGTAAATTATACCATTTTGAGATGTCCGTTCGTGTATCCGTTCCACACACACTGTCCCAGGCAGACGTGGTCACGCTCAAAACCCACGGCCGTGTCTGCGACATAGACTACCCTGATTTTTTTAACATACAACAAAGTCAGACAAGTAATAATAAGTAGACTAAAGCTTGAAGAAGTAAATTCTGAATCGTTTTTTATCGCAAAACTTGATTAGGGTCATTTTTGTCTTAACAGCTTTGCCAAAAAGCAAGCATGAAGTCAAACCTCACCTTATATTAAAGCAGTTGTTGCAAGTACCCTGTATGCTTATGTATCACACAATAGCAGGCTTTTTCTCCATTTTCCACTCAAACACTCAGATACAGCAAAAAAAGACAACAACACTTTTATTTGATTTCCCTAATACGCTGCCATGATAACGGACATGGCACGGGCATCATCTGTCCGAAGATGATACATTTGGGAAATTCAAATTTTCAGTTCGAAAACTGTAAACTACTGTCATAGCTACCACCTACCTTTTAAAAAAACGATTGCAATTCACTTCGATCGATGTACGGATACTTTCAAAACTAATCGAACTTTGTAGAAATTGTTTCACAATTGCGATGCCATTCAGCTGCTCGGCTCCACATACGCACAGTAAACTCTCAACAAAAGTCGCAAAAAGTTTGGCAATCGAAATCGGAAGCCAGAAAGAGACTCGCACTCGTCTCCTCCGGGATCAAGCTGCAATCTGAAAATATCAGCATACATCAGCGACAAACGAACACAAACAAAACACGAAATGCATTTCCACAAAGGGAAGATATTTAAGCGTAACAGTAAAAGAATCCCAAGGAAAAAGTTGGCCGAGGAAACTAAAGAACAAAAAAAAATACGACAAACGAGGCAGAACGGCGAGATAACAAATTCCTACATAGTCCTTCTATAGGGAGGAACCAAATGGATAAACAAGTCTCGGATTTGTTTTGTTTGATGTTACCTGGTGGTCAGGCAGCTATTGCTGCGAGTTGACGATGCAACGGATGGCAAAGCATTACACCGCTCGGGTTGCATTATGGTGCGCTTCTGATTTTTCAACAAGATTGAATTCCCCCAGGGAGTTTGCATCAAAAAGAGTCCAATAGTAAACTTGATGAAAAAATGGTATATTTATGATTTCTCCTTGCAAGTGTGTGAAAAATATGGTTGAAGTATACATTTACTTGTTGCACGTATAAATGAGCTTGGTAGTGGGATTTACACTTAAGCGTTTGTCGCCTGAAAACCTGAAGCTATGCGATAGCGAAACTTTTATATACAGAACGGTCTCCCAAGTTCGGCAGGTCGATGTGGAGCAGCAAATCGCAATAAAGGAGTATTCACACCAAGCTACAGATGAGTCAGCAGCGGAGGTGTTCTGCAGATGGAGTAAATGGATACGTCTATAGTTCAGCTCAGTTAATAATGAACGAATGAGTCGGCAGCGGAGGTGTTCTGCAAATGGAGTAAACGGCAACGTCCTCAGTACAGCTCAGTTAAGAATGAACGAACTAGTGAACACCTCATTTGAGCTTTCTATTCGAAGCTCATACAATCGATGGACCGGTTACAAGTCATCATTTGTCAAAGAAGACATCAAATAACTAACCCCACTGGTTGGGTTCTCAGCTCAAGTGCGGAATAAAACAGTCATGCTACGATGTAACTAACAACCGCGATCGGATTCATTGACGACCACCCCGGAAAACGAAAAAAGGACAACAGTTTCGGGATCTGCACATTAATTGTTCGCACTCTCAACAGAGCATGTGCAGCTGAACAATTGTAGGACACCCTAAAATACAAAGCTGACATAACTGTCATCCAGAAACTGCGATGGAATGGGTCAAGCAGACAAGGGGTAAAAAACTGTCACATCTACTCATGCAGAGAACAGAAACAACGTTTATTCGAATCTGGATCTGGCAAGAAGTCTTAAACTTTCGAAATGTAAACCACACGCATTAAGAGTAATTTTGTCAAAATCAGCCTAATATGTACTCAGGCTCAATAGAGGAAGTATCAGACAATATCAAAGATTATTTCTACGAGCTCCTCGACAATACTTTGACTTAGATCACTACCCAGTTGCAGCCAAGATGCGATTGCGGATATCGCAAACACCACAGCAAGGGGGAGAAACACTGTGAGAAAATATATCGTCGAACGTATCAATATCAAGTGTCGAGGACCAGTGACTGACTACACAGCCATCAAATACGCTGCAACTGATGTTTAAGGTTTCATCCGACCACCACAACAAAACCACCCTGGTTCGACCCCGGATGCAAGCATACAGCGCAGCGGGAGGTATACTTATAGCTGATGCAAATAGGACAAGAGCAACTCTTCGAGCACAAAAGGTACTGACTTTTCTGAAAGAAAAAGAAAGTGTCAGAAAAGTACTTGAAGACATTGAGAGATGCTACTCCAGGAATAATACTCAGAAGTTTTACTAAATGCTAAAAAGAACATGCCAAAGCTGCAATAACCGAACAGAAACCTGTCAAGATAAGGAAGGAATGCTCTTAGTGACAGCACAGCCAGTGCTGATAACATTGAAGGACCACTTCTGCAGGCTTTTAAAATGCGATGAAAATCACCATTTCATTCATTCAACCTCTGTGATGGCAGCCAAAATTTAGGTTCGCGGAATCAATATAAAGTGAGGATCGTAATACCCAAACTTTTGAATAAGAAGGCTGCTGTCCTCGACTGCACGCTTGCCGAGTTTTGTACGACTGCAGGAGTAGAGTGCATACACCAGCTTATCTCTGGTCAGATGGAGGGAAGCATCAGTATTGTTTGCCGGATTCGCAAGATAGGGAAATCACTTTACTGCGCTATCTATAGAAGATTTAGTCTCCTTAATTTCGCCCATAAGATCCTATCTTTCGTACTGCGCGAACGATTATAGCCACTTATCGATAACCTGATCAGTTGGTGACATGTCTAGTTATGGCATCTGGTAGACTGTGCATGCTGCTGCTTTGTTAAATCGTTAACCTGACAGGGACCTATCTATCTTTCCTTCAATGTAAAGATAAGATTAAGGCGGTCATGTGATTCCTTTAACATCATGTTGGACAGAATTATGCAAACTCTCTGGTCCACGATGGAAGCACAATTTTCTAGTCTGGTTGGTGATATTGGGTGCATTCGGCCTATCCGCTATTAAAAAATTTAGTTTAATTAGAAAATATCATTTTCCATATAAATGATAAGAGGTGACATCAAAAAAATAAATTTGGTTCTAGTGTGAATTGTTGAGTGTTTTCTTTTAAACCCGAACTAGTTTCACGGAATTGTTTCTTATATTTCGCAAACGAATTGACTTCCTAATAATAACTTCAAGTACTTCGAAGTTGTTATTACCCAAAGGTTCTAATAGTTGCCGGGATTCTTAGATATTTTATAACAATTGAGAAGAAGTGGCAATTGAGTAAAAGTACTATGGATCCAAGATGAAGGATGAGGTCGATGCTGCTTCTCAGACAAACTCAATCTGTCAAGGTCCTACAAGTTACCCGACTCGTCAAGCATCCTTCATCTTGGCAATTAAGTAGGGCAATCTGCAAATGGTCTGGGCGGCAGACCCACCGTGCAGAGCACACACGCCACAACATCCGCTTGTCTTTAGGGTTGATATATTAATTTTTTTATTATTTTTTATTTTTATTTATTATTATTTATTTTTCTTAAAACAACTTAAAACTATATATCTAAACATAAAATACAAAACAAAATTAAAACCCTCATATAACGTTGGTGTTGTCGTGTACCGCCGGCACAGCCAACCTCGCAGAGCTGTCACAAGATAACCCTGCGAGACCCACCGTGCAGTACACACGCCACTAGATCCGCTTATCTTTAGGTTGATGTCGGCCACACCCAAGTTGAGCCACCAGTATCTAATTGTATTGCTCTTATTACGGTCTCGTTCAGGTACTCTACTGCAGTATCATAACAGCTAGCATCCCGATTACCTAAAGCCATTGAAATTTGTCGGATGCGTTTGTCAGTTGCCCTTCTAGTAACATGGTAGATCACCGCCACGTTGCACGAGTCCGACAAATAGTGCAGTGCATCTAGATGCAAGAATGTCTCAGGTGGTATAATGACGCGTGTCGCGTGTAATTTTTTTTTTAAATACTTGTTTTAAAACTTGGCTTGCGGTGACGTGACGCGTGTCGCGTGTATTTTTTTTTAAATACTTGTTTTAAACCTTGGCCTGCGGTGACGTGACGCGTGTCACGTGACGAAAAGCGTATCACGTGATGTGACGCGTATCACGTGTAATTTTTTTTTTTAAATACTGGTTTTAAAACCTTGGCTTGCGGTGACGTGTCATGTATCACGTGACGTGACGCGTGTCACGTGTAATTTTTTTTTAAATACTGGTTTTAAAACCTTGGCTTGCGGTGACGTGTCATGTATCACGTGACGTGACGCGTATCACGTGTAATTTTTTTTTAAAAATACTTGTTTTAAAACCTTGGCTTGCGGTGACGGGACGCATATTACGTGACGTGACGCGTGTAAATTTTTTTTAATACTTGTTTTAAAACTTGGCTTGCTAGACGTGACGCGTGTCACGTGTAATTTTTTTTTAAATACTTGTTTTAAAACTTGGCTGGCGTGACGCATATCACTTGACGTGACGCGTGTAAATTTTTTTTAATACTTGTTTTAAAACTTGGCTTGCTAGACGTGACGCGTGTCACGTGTCGCGCTATTTTTTATGTTAGCGTGTATTTTTTAAATTCTCTATATTAACTTCGCGTGCACGTGGCTGGCTGGTTGGCTGGCTGGCTGGCTGGCTGGTCAGATTTTCTGATCAATTTTTAGCTCACTTCCCATGGCCCGATTTTATTAAAATTTTGCACACATGTATATTTCCGGTGACAATACTTTATATTAAAATTTGAGGCCCCTCGGACTTCGGGTTCGGGGGGCTCCCATACAAATATTTTACAAAATTTACCCGATTTTCTTTAAATTGTACACATGTGTGTCTTCGATGGAAAACACTTTTTGTAAAAATTTGGAGCGATCGGCCCCTTGGGGACCCCAATATACAATTTTTAAATATCGCATCAGATCACGGCAAAGTCTGAGCTCTGTGCTTTGTGAGCAGAGCTGTTCGCTGCCGCTGCGTCATTTCGTGGATGATTTTGCCACAAGACGAGCACGCAGTGTGTGTGTGTGTGTATCTCCGATTAGAGAATTTACAAGAAAAATTTTAATTTTTATGGGTTGTTTTTTTTTTAAATACTCATTTAAAACTTGGCTTGCTAGACGTAACGCGTGTCATGTGACGCGTGTGTCGCGTGTAATTTTTTTTATACTTGTTTTAAAACTTGGCTTGCGATGACGTGACGCGTGTCACGTGCAAACGTTACTCATCTATAGTTTTAACTTTTTTATTAAATACAATATATATACAAGACATTCAGAATTCAGAAGGCATGCATTTTTTTTAGTGTGCGTTTGTCAGTTTGTCACTTTGAATCCACTCCACATCTAAGGTCAGAATTTTTATGGGACTTGTTTTAAAGCAATTGTTAAGCGCTCAGCTTGCGATGGTGTAATTTTGAGTTTTTTTTTATTCATAGGGGTAAGGAGAAAAAAAATCTTTTTAAGAAAGATAATTCAGTCTTTAGGCTGAATTACAATTATCCATATGGCGATTTGACAAGCTCCGCTTTACTATCTTATACTCGTAGCCTGGGCTCCTGCTGGCCATATAATATTTAATGTTCAGTCAGTTTGGTTTGGCCAGTTCCGTTGGAAGAGTACTCAAGGGTTCTCGAGTATTCGTTTAGATTTCCTCCGGGTGTTCTGTATAGTATACCGACAACGAAGCAATCTGCCGATTCACACGTAAATCATATTTTTTGTGAGATTTTCCCCAACCCTACTGTCACCTTGAGTGTGCCATCATCTACCTAATCGGGTAAATTGCAACAATACTCGGAACATCCTTGTTGCATTAAATACTAATTATTTTTATGAAAAAACTAGGTTTGAAAAAAAAAACACTCATCGAGACACAAAACAAATCCTGCGTGTAACACGAATACGAAGAGTCAAAGAGGTAACCGAGACACCGAGGTAGGAATGCGCCAGCCCGCAGGGATTGTTCATTGTTCAATTGCAGGGCAACTCTTCGCGCTGGCCTCGGTGTACGTACGAGTAGTTCTACGTTCGCTCTCTCTCTCTCTCTATCTATCTAAAAATATATCTCCGGTGAACCACAACAATCCGGGACATTTTGCACATGGATAAATACGATAGATACGAGTGCTGTGAATTGCGTTCATACCTACACATTTTTCGTAATCGTATATTTCAAATACTCTCGTACGCCGAGCTAATCATCCTTTTAGCTCTGTAAGTACCTGGCAGCGCTAAGTAATTACTTAAAAAATTAAGTCATTTTGCCGTTGGTGGTACTGTACCGCACATACACAGTGATGTTCTTTTGGGGATTGTCACAGAACTCGTACTTATGAGTGGTGCTTCTGTAGAATAAACGGACACACATTTATGTTACGCGTTCACATATCCGTGCTGTGCATGCACTTTTTGCTGTGTCGTTTGCAGCGGCACCGCAGGGATTATTATCTAAACGCTAGAAAATTTCCACTTGAGTTATTGGCCAATTTTTTAGTTTGCCATTTTAGCCGAAGGAACATATGCTCTAAAAGTTTCATTTTTCTATGCGATGCAAATTAGGAAGATCGTGCACATCGAGAAAAAAAATTGCCAATTTCATAATAATTTGACATCGGCTGGGGGGAAGCGATTAAGGACGACTGACAGAGTGAATATATTAATTCATACCTCATATTAATACGTAATTTCAAAGCAATACAAAAACAAAATTTTTTTTAAAAGCATAGTTTAGTTCCAAACATCTCTACTGAGTACCAAGTACCTATCATGTGCACAAAACAAAAAACATTCCTAAATTGTCGAAGGCATTTTACCCCTTTCCATAAAAAACAAGCATAACCTTTTGCTTGAAATTCCATTACAAAGAGCTGCGACATTATCGGTTTCTGCAATCCAAGGATCATATACTCTTCTATGAAATTAGTGCTTCAGCGAATGTATCGCATGATAATTGGCAGAGATCAGGTATAAAAAACATTGTCGGAGACAAATAAGAGCCCTGAGGTATACCAACATTAATATGGAGGATTGAAGACTTGTGTAACGTCGGAATACCCAGATGTTGGTTGGTGTTACAAATTAAAATAAAGAAATACTTGGTATCTTTGTTTCTTTTTTCTTTCTTTTATTTCTTTCCTTTTCTTCATTCAACTTAATAATTATAATACATTAGTAATATCTTAAAATACATGTCGGTAGGTAATATAAAATATTACGTATTTTTAGAAATAGAATAGATTACGGAGCAGATGGTCAGCCGAGAGCACGCTGCTGGGTTGGTTATCAAAACGAAACAGAGCTAGATGGTCAGCTGAGAATGGTATTCAAGCACGCTGCTCAGCTGACGATCAAAAGTAAATCAGGGAGAAATGGAGCGGAGAAACTGACCAATACTTTCAGACTTCAGAGTCGATTGACTTGTAATTTATTAAAGTCCTCGGTGAACTTACCAAATGGCGCTTTGGGCGAGTGGCTATGCTTGCCATACCCTTGACTTTAAAAAGCATTAGTTGGTATAGTAGGACTAGCACTGTGGTGATTGGTTTTCGCGCTATAGGTCATTATTTGTTTCACTCATCCGTTTGGGAATTATCTGGCTGAGAGAAAATAAAAGAATATAATATTTTGCAATTTATTTATTACAAGTTATTTTGGATTTTCTTGTTGTAATTTAGGCTTAGTGGCCCGCTCACCCCTTGTTTGGGTGTCCGTCCAGCCTTGTGGGTTAATTTCCTAGTGCTTTTGTTTCTGTGCTTTTTAACAAAAGAACTTAATGCCAGCCTCCATGAAATTAAATTAAATTAAATTAATTGAATAGACTTTGCAGTAAGATACACAAAACTAGGTTGAACTTTGCTTACCCTTACTGCCAGTCATTTAAGAGTTTTCTTGATTCGCGATATTTCAGCAGGTTTTCAGGATCTTATTAACTAACATGATATGCTTTGTATAACAAAGAAAGAGTGATCTTTTGGTACACTTTTCAACTATTCGAGAAGATTGTTTTTGAAGTAAATGACAAACGAAATAGCTAAGTTGGAGGCACCTCTTAAGAACTAAATTGTATTTTTATGTTGTGATAGAACTTATTAAATGATTAACTATCAAACAAGCTATTATACTGCGCTTCCTGTTTACAATTATTATCACTACATTCTGGCAAATTATCATGGATAGACTCATGGCTCAGTGGTAAGAGCATGGACTTCTGAGCATCCCAGAAAACACCAAAAAAAGATGTTTCACGTACACCGCGCGTAAAGGTTACACCCACTGTTGTTTTTTACAATTTCAATTTCTATTTGGCTTAAAAAACATGAATTATCATCGAAATACCATATTTCAGTATCAACTTTTAAACATATACATAAAGATTCTGTGTTTCACAAAAGTTCTTTGACTTAGCGTATTTTTAATGCTTTTGATTTTGACCTCGTATACGGGACTGATAGAGTGATTTATAAGGGATGCACAATTCACAACGTCGTAGATACGTCGAATGGGTGCTTGAACAACAGGCGGTGGACGGCGATTTTTCGAACAAAATATTCTTCAGCGACGAAGCACATTTCTCACTCGGTGGGTATGTTACCAAACAAAATTGTCACATTTGGGGTTCTGAGAATCCTCAAGTAATTGAAGAGATGCCATTACATCCACAAAAAGTCACTGTTTGGTGCGCTCTTTGGTCCGGAGGTGTGATTGGACCTTACTTCTTCGAAAACGACAATGGAACGACTGTCACCGTCAATTCGGAGGTTTATGGTCATATGCTAACCGACTTTTTTTTGCCTGCTATTGAAGAATACGACTTAGAAAATATGTGGTTTCAACAAGACGGTGCCACATGCCACACAACTCGAGCGAATATGGCTTTATTGCAAGAGACATTTCCTGGCCGCGTAATCTCTCGTCGTGGCGATATCAACTGGCCACCAAGATCATGCGATTTGACACCGCTTGACTTTTTTTGTGTGGCTACGCGAAAGACCGTGTTTATGCAGATAAACCTTTAACTCTTGAGCACTTAAAAATCAATATTCGTCAAGTTATGGCTGAGATACCGCCCAATATGTGTCAAAAAGTGGTCAAAAATTACCTCAAAAGAATTGATGCTTGCAACAATTCGCGTGGTGGTCATTTAAATGATGTAGTGTTTCACACATAATTTCAACGTTCAAACTTTATAATAAAAAAGAAATATCATGATAAAAAATATTTTATATGTGTTTTATTTACGTCTACTTTTGAAACCGCAAAATGGATAACCCTTTATATCGACTCCAGCGCCACCCACTCAGCGTTATACACATACAGACAAACAAACAAACAAACAGAAAACGGCAACCTGCTAATCCGCCCCTGTTTAACGGACACAATTACTGCTATATAAGGAACAAATATTGCACCTGACTAACACTTTCACTTTGTATGAGCTTAACTACACTACATTTTTTTTTTAAAGACAGAAATCTGTTCAATGCTAATTAAAAACTTCTACATTGACAATCTGGCAGGGTTATTACTGACTGATATACAAATTATCGATAATTAACTGAATAAAAAACAAAACTTATTAAATTAATCTGACCACTCGAACACAGAACAGAGCCAGAGATCCAGAGAGCAGCCAACAAATAATCAGGACATCGTTAAAAGTTAATTTCTGAATTTCTGCGACTGTCATCATTATCGCACGTAATTGCAATTGAAGTGATATTGCAAATGCATTCAATTAGCATTCTGCTGCAAACAACTAAATTATTGCATTAAAAGTTCGCAAGTTTTACATGCACACAGACACACACACCCACAGAGAAATTTCCTTCCAAACCTGGACTTCTTTTAGAAAGGCATTCATTGCATTTGCAGAGGAAGCACTTGGCAATTTTTGCTGATAATTCCGCACTTAGAAATGGCAAACAGGTGAACCCTTCTATATACTACGAGTATATGTGCATGGAAACGCATATGAAACATTCTCGTTAACTTTGCAGTCAACCTTTGAGTTGATGCGATAATCAGGTCCTAATAATTCTATAACATCATTATGTGAGATTTGCAACGAATAAATGCAGCGTTGAATGTTTATTTATTTCAAGGACTGCTCGTGGATGTAGTTTGTAAAATAGAGGTAACATTTGCTCTTTTCCATTGAAAATTAAAAATTTATTTTTGCTATTACAGTCGTTATTAAGTGAATTACAAGTAAATCAATGATGATTTCAATGGCATTCAGATAATCCCCACATCCCCATACAATCCTTTGAAAATATGCGTCTGATACATATGTGTCACAGTATTCAGAGAACTTTTAATGTTTTCTGTTAGAAGACTCAAACAAATACAACCTATATCCCATACATAAAAAAACAACCCATTAAAAATAAAATTTTTCGTTTAAATTCTCTAATAACCAGAAGTATACTAAATTCCACAATAAATGCTGAAATATAAAAACATCCCATTCCATCCCAATCGTAAAGCAAGCAGAACAGCTCATAGCGCACAGCGTACAGTGCACACAGTCATGGCCAGCCAGCCATCCAATCACGAAGCCACTACGAAGCACTGCGACCCAACAACCCCAATCGTAAAGCAAGCAGCATAGTTCATAGCGCATAGCGCACAGCGCACAATGCACACAGAACAGAGTCATGGCCAGCCAGCCATCCAGCCACTAAGCCACTACGAAAAACGGCAACCCAACGACCCCAATCGTAAAGCAAGCAGCACAGCTCATAGCGCATAGCGCACAGTGCACACAGAACACAGTCATGGCCAGCCAGCCAGCCAGCCAGCCATCCAGCCACGAAGCCACTACGAAGCACTGCAACCCAACAACCCCAATCGTAAAGCAAGCAGCACAGCTCATAGCGCATAGCGCACAGGGCACAAACATACCCTGAAAGGAACCGGAAAGTTGCCTCGAAAGCTTAAAGACTAAAGACTCACGGAAGATACGCTCAGTATACGAGTATAGAGCTTGAGCCGATACCATGTCCTAATATGTATAAAGCTGACATAATAGCAATTCAAGAAATGGGGACGGACGGGGAATACTGACTTAAAAAATCACAATATGGTGTATACTACAGCTGGGCAAATGTAAGAATATATAAGGCTAATAAACGTTCACGAAGCTATAGAGTAATCCCCTAGACTGTAAAGAAGATAATTCTTTGAATCGGTCGAACGGAAACTCCATCATTATGTGAGTGTGAAAATCTTGCTGGAGGATTTGAACGAAACATAAGTCAGTATTCAAGAATACACTAGTACCGCTATATTGTTAGTATGATGTTTTGAACGCCAAGAAAGACTCCATATGCAAATCAGTCAACACGGTTGCCCTCAAAACGAAGAAACCAGAAACAACTATGGTGAAGCGAGAGCAGCTAGCAATAACATTCCCCATAAATGCAGGGAGAGATTCCGGGCATAGAACAGAAATGGAAACGCCTAAAAAATACTGCCAATTGTAGATTAAGCTGACTCCATCTTAGGCAGTAGGTAGTCGAAGAGATCGAAACTACTGGTTCGCTGACGAATGTTAGCTAGCCACTGAACCTAAGAATGTTGCGAGACGAGCAATGCAACAGCCTCATAGAATGCGGGCACGCTAAGACAAATAAAGATCTCAGAAAATAAGAAATAGCAGTTCACCGGCGGAAGAAAGATCTCATGCGTAAACTATAAGAGTAAAGTGAGCGATGACCACTGCAGGCGCGAAAGTTCTACCAAATAGTCCGCGGTATGACGGGAAACACACCGCGTTGAGCATACTGCAAAGTCAGAGACAATTATTGGATCGACGATCTCAAAAGCCTATTCAACTAAAAGGAAAAGAACCTTCATGAGTTGCTAAATGCCCAGCTAACTGAGTTATCCTAGCGGAACACTATACTAATAAATTAATAAACTAATTGTGCTAGTATGAAAGGAAAAAACTATGCCAGAAAACTATAGAAGTGGCATCCTGTGCCCCATTCATCACAACGTTCAGAAATCTTTTGGAATTGCGAAGTACGACTTGATAGCCCATATGCCAAAATAGCGTATACTCGTACCAGAGAGTTTGCATCCCTGGCCAATCAACAACTCAAGCTGTCAGACTTAAAGAATCCGATGGAATAACGTCCGAGTTCCAAAACTCACTACTCCATCCTTTTTATAGACTTTAAATGTAATTGGTATAGATTTTTATAAAGCCATGAGTAAATTCAATATCCTTAATAACCTGACATGACTATGTGTATTGATTACTGACCACGACCAATCTTATACGCCAAGTAGAGATATCTGAATAACTATCAAGCCCAATTACATCTATAACCGGCTCATACAAGGTAATGGACTAGCTTGCTTCCTCTTTAGCCTAGTGTTGGAGAAAGTGATCTGAGTCTCTAATGTAATGGCTTCTGTACGTCCATTCAGATACGCGCTTACTCAGACGATATTGACTTCGTTGGTAGAAATCCAAGAGCTGTAAGATAAGCCTTTTTAAAAATCTAGCAGACGGTACGAAATCTGGGGCTGCACATAAAGGATAGCAAAACAAAGTACATAGAGTTCTGCCAGCAGAAGATCCAACATTGGTCCCTCAATTAAAAAAGTAGAATAAATTTGAATTAGTGGAATGCTTCAACTATCTCCGGTTAACGGTAGCAGTCGATGAAATTATGGAACCAGAAATACGAGCACGATTTTTTAAGCTAAGAAAGTCGCACTATAGTCCCTCAAACTCTTGACGTACGGATATTTAGCCGTCAAATCCAAGCTGCTATGCATAAATCAATACCAAAAAGCATTGTGACATCTTAGCCGTACTCGAGATGAAAGTTCTACGAAGAATTGTTGTCCCCAGATATGAGAAAGAACGATTCGTTAGGTCCTAAAATGATGAGATATACATCGTTACCGTGATATTGACAGAGAATCAAGCTTGTTATGGTATGGAATAAGCAGTACACTTAGCACGCATTAGATCCAAAAGTCTCTTACGGAAGAGTTTATTGGGCACGACAGCGCCATGCCTACCAGCTAGAAGAATCATGTTTGTCCAGGAAGCCAAGATTTTAGGGAATCCAATCTGGACGACATTGTCTCAAAATCGGGACCAATGTGGAGATATTTTGCGCCTTTTATAATGAAGATGATCTTTTTACAAAACGGTGATTCGCCCGAAAATTGTGTACAGTTGTTGTCAAGTGTTCATAAAACCAATTTGCTGCATGCTTGACAGAATGAAAGATTACAGATAAATCAAAAATATTGTGATGGTGAAGACGGAATCATTGAATTCATTCGATTACCGCCGGACATTTCATGTTTGTCACTGTTGCGTCGTTATTTCCACTATCGGTTCTCATGCTGAGATGAATAATTTGCCAGTTGCATTGCGCATCAACCACAATACTCGATTTACGTCAGATTACCTTCAAGCCCATCTACGGATATACTGTAGCTTGATTTCAAGGACCCCTTCTCTAAGTAGACCACAAGAATTTGGAATGCTTTGCCCATCATCTCTTCTCCTTTCAAATTCTCTACATATATTAACTTCGTGTGCCCGTGTGTCGGTTGCTGGATGGTGGATTCTTAACAACACTTTCTATTAAGATATCATTTAGGCAGATCTCTGCCTAAAAGATGCTAGGTGAATCGGGTAGCTTGTATGTCTTTGACAGATTTAGATCATTCGAGAAGATACCTGCACCGACTCCGTCCTTCATTATGGATCCGTCAGTGAATATTGTTGCATCAAATTGCCTCGTTACTATTCCATCCTTCCAGTTTATCTCCTGGTAGGAAACTTGACGCTAAACGAATAGTTGAAGCTAAATTTAGTGATACAGTAGTCAGTGGATGATGGTATCATACCTTCTGGTACTGTCTGCAGTATGTGACAGTGTCCGTATGATCTAGTAATGAACCACCCAGATTCTCTGAGTCGTACTGCACTGCACGGCGTCGCAACATATTTGATAAATATGTCAGAAGGTAATAGGTGCAAGATGGTATTAAGGACCTCGGTCGGAAAAGACCGTAGAACTCCTGTTGCTGATCGCTGTAACTGGCTGAGTTTGTTGGCGTTCTACTTCTTCGTTATCGCTGGACACCAGACCAGCCATACATAGGTAAGAATTGGCCGTACAACAGCTGTGTACAACCAGAGAGCCATCTTTGGCTAAAGAACCCATTTCCTGCCCCTATGGTTTTGCTGCTGGCATAGAGAGTCACGCGCTCTATGTTCTCTATGTTAGCCTTTCAGCTGAGCTTCCTATCAAAGATTACTCCGAGATATTTGGCGTTGGGAGTAAGGCTGAGACTTTTTCCATTAAGTCTTGTAAGGACAAAAGCCGGTATTTTGGATTTAGTGGTGAACGATTTCATTTCAGTCTTCCCAGGCTTGACTCCAAGGCAACAGCTTGTTGCCCAGGAGCTGACTTTACCCAGGGCACTTTCCATGACTTCACTGATCACGGAAAAGTTCTTGGCCCGATACGAGTATCACCATGTCATCTGCATACGCAACTACCTTCGCGATATCCTCTTTAAGTTTAAGTAGCATCTGGTTAATTACCATCACCACAGTAAGTGAGAGACGACCCCTCCTTGGGGGATGCCTCTCTCGACTCGTTTGGTAATGTTACAGCTGCCAATATTGCCATGTATAATCCTGCTAGAAGGCCCTTCTATATTTAAAAAGGAAGTGGTCGTCAATCATTCATATTTAACATTTGTTTTGGGGATGGGGGGGGGGGGGGTGTTTTGAGTTGGTTGGTTGATTTTGGTTCAGTTCGCACTAGAGGCTTCAAGTTAACTTAAAAAAGAGAACGCCAATCAAAACACAAACAAAACCACGTGGTAAAGGCCAATAAAAATACGCGGGAAAATAATAGTGAAGCTAATAGTGAAAGCTTTTAACTTTTCTGCATTAAAAGAGAAATTTCTCTTCCAATTTTTATGAATATGCAGATTCCGCATATGGTGAGATTGCGCACAAACGCACAGAAGAGTTTACAATCGGCATAGTTTCCAAGGATATGCAATTAAAAGAGAGAACTGCTCCAATGCAAAGAATGCTTGTCTTGGTCAAGTTTGGGAAGATACTAATAAATACTCTTAGTAATATTAGCTCGGTAAAGCATGAAGAGGAGTTTTGAAGTATCCTGTGCGGTCTGTTGCTGTGTCGATATCTGTGAGTGGACTGGCAAATGCGACAGATTGTTATTCCTTTCGTACAGAACGCATCTAGATCCGATATTATTTTATGAAAGCAATTATCAGATTTGATTCGTTCGGTCTGGTCGGTCCATCTGTCTGTTTGTCTGTACCCTTTGAATGTTTTTGTCCGGCTGGGTCACATAATTTTTGGGTAAATTCCAGACATACTCTAACTTAAAGGCTTGGGTGCTACTCATTACACGTACACATCTGGTCTATTTCATTGAAGATGAATATAGGACGATGATTATTTTCGGATTTATGCCTTATGAACTGCTGCCATTTGGGCTCGTTCGAGTCTTATGCTTCCATTACGGACGAAAGCAGCAAGGAAGTTACGTAGAACCACGCATTGGAATTGTGCCTAAGTGGTGTAAAATATCCAAGTTGTTCGTGTGTGTGTGTGTATAAATATATGTGTTTTGTGCATTAACATGGAAAATGTGACAAACTACTCAGTGTCCACCTCTTGGAAGACGTTGAGTATTTTACAGTAAGCATATGCTTTACATAACTATGTATT
The DNA here is from genome assembly GCA_947095585.1 of Nephrocerus scutellatus. NCBI lineage: Eukaryota > Metazoa > Arthropoda > Insecta > Diptera > Pipunculidae > Nephrocerus > Nephrocerus scutellatus. The sequence goes on from OX352764.1 coordinate 100,078,827, forward strand.
GTAGTACAGTAGTTACCACTATACATCTGAAAATGTATACGGCCAGTGAGAGTTCACATATGTCCCTCAGGAATTTATTACAAATTCTAATAGAGTTGAGCGTCTTTAATCGTAGCGACTGTCTTGTTCAGCAATTAAATGAACGAGGACATATGTGGAGGGCTAATGCGCCAGCAGCCACTTCTTGCTTACAATTAAGGACACCGATATGTTTATGCTCTAGGACTAGGACAATAATTTGAATTTGTAATGTGCCTTCCGATGGACTGTCATCGCTGTCTCATCCACTTCGAAGCATGTGACATGTGAATTAAATGAAGAAAACTCATATGCATTAACCTCATGATTTGCAATTCCTTTTTTTTTTTTTATTATTTTGAACAATTTGAGCAATTAGTCTGTTATGATGGTGTTCAAAACACGTCTATCGAAGCTTGACAAAAGACTAGGAAGAAAACGTAATTGAAAGCTTTATTGTCCATAGCTAAAGCTGGCAAACTTTGTATTTTTTTCCTGTAGGTTCAATGTTTTGTAGATGTTATGCACAAAGATCAGAGGATTTTTCTTTTACCGAAACCGTTAATATGTCAAGATGAACTTGGCGCATTAAGATAATCTATGCTATGGCACAGTACTATAAGTAATAAGACGGATTACTTGTATTAGGCAACACAACCTAGCAACATTTGCAAGTTCTGTAAATAAAGCAAACAGGAAGGAAACTCACGTTAACTCACGTTTTCTTGCGAATGTCCGGCCCTAGCGAGAGCCCGTTTTCAGTGACCTGTGCCCTATTTCATAAACCTTTTAATATAATAATTAGTATATTTTGTAGCCTAAAACACAAGCTTTCCAATGCTACTAATATTGTGGTCAAAGATGTCAGCTTTGCTCCCACTTTTGACCCAAAATCCTCAAAAATTGTATGAATGTAATATAATGTAAGAAATGTGCTTCAATGCGCTGTAGTTCTATTAGCCTTGTTTATACTGTCCAACATCGAATATCCAACATCCAACATCGAGCGCATCGAACATCCAACATAAAACATCCAACATCAAACATCGAACATCGAACATCCAAAATCGAACATCGAACATCGAACATCGAACATCGAACATCCAACATCGAACATCCAACATTCAATATCGAACATCGAACATCGAACATCGAACATAGAACATAGAACATCGAACATCAAACATCCAACATCCAACATACAACATCCAACGTCGAACATTGAACAACATCCAACATCGAACATCGAACAATGAACATCGAGCATACAACATCCAACATTCAACATCGAACCTCGAACATCGAACATCCAACATCCAATATTGAACATCAAACCTCGAACATCCAACATTCAACGTCAAACATCGAACATCGAACATCAAACATTCAACATCCAACATCCAACATCGAACATCGAACATCGAACATCGAACATCGAACATCCAACATACAACATCCAACAAACAACATCGAACATCGAACATCGAACATCCAACATCCAACATCGAACATCGAACATTCAACATCGAACATCGAAAATCCAACATTCAACATCGAACATCCAACATCGAAAATCGAAAATCGAACATCGAACATCCAACATCCAGCATCCAACATCGAACATTCAACATCGAACATCGAACATACAACATCCAACATCCAACATCGATGTCTTAATTGTTTTTACGAGCTTCCAAAGTTGGGAAGGAGGACATCTTTGGCAAGACCACGAGCACACGACACCACTTTTGTTGCTAGTACTTAGGCAAGACACACCCTAGGCGTCTAAGCTAGCAAAAGTACCATATTATTGCCTATTGCCTATTACTGGTCACCAACACCACGTGATATTACGTAACATGTAACGTAACTTGTTGGTAATCAATATCTCACTGCTTGTCATAGTTTGTCGTACATGGTTATGTTATGTTATGGTTATGGTTTGTCCTACATAGACAATTAGTAGAGGATAGAATGTATAGAGGATATACAAATGGCAACACAACAGCAAACAACACATACGGAAACAAAGTCACGAATCGAGCTGATGTAATGTCACGTAATATCCTAGACCTAGTCTAAATCATTACAGTACTGCTATATAGAGCTTAAGCGTAGACTCTATCAAAGACGGATAAATATTTGCATGGTAGTTTCGAGCGAAAGTTTCTACGACGATTTCCGGTCGTATTTACGTTGACGGGCGTTGCAGGAGAAGATGTAATGACGACTTATACGAGCAGTACAACCTAACTATGTACTGTACGTTTAAGATGGATAGGACAAGTAAAGCGGATGGACAAGACCGCCCCCGTACTGCAGAGTCTTCGAATCAAATCGAATCGAATCTAAGAGCTCGCCTTAGCGCTGAGAAGGGTAACTTGCAATGGATAGGTGTGCGCAATTGAAATCAGTTAGCAAAAGATCGTGCAAATTGGAGATGGATGTTCGTTGACCTCATGTTCACTGCAGCAATAACGCGTTGGTGATCCAGCCCTGACCGCAGTTATTTTCTTTGTTCAGTTACCGAATTCTCTGATGAATAACTACGTCAACAATGAGATGCCAAATGTTTCCAAACAGAGTACAGGATTGTAACGAGGATACGAAACAAGTGTGGCTGGAGCCCGTTGTATGAATTAACGCCCCTAGCTAGTTAATGTTAATGTTAATTTTGTCTTCGAAAATATTTCTCAATTTTATTTAAAAGTGTTGCTACCATTATGGTTGGTGTTTCTATTAAAATTTGTGAGGGACATAGCCAATTGAAAAAATTCAACAAAGTAACGAGTATCAAAAAAAGTGACTTTTTAATTCTATCGGTTACCATAGGCGATAGGTAAGTGAATAGACACTTCTACTGTACCTACATTTCTGCGTTCAGCCTAGTCTCTACTTCATTGTTAATCCACCCAATACAAAGCCTCACGCCAATTTCCCTCTAACACTGTGCATTTCAAATTCCCTCAGAGAACTCTTCTCATCAAAGAAACCAACAAAAAGCTCACAAATCGATCACAGAAATGCGATTTCTTTTGCTACAGACTTGAGAATACACGAACGGAAGAGAAAATTAAACGGAATCGATGGATTATTTTTTCCGTTTCGCCCATTACTTATTTACCTCCTAGAGCGAGAGTCAGCTGGCCACATCATATCCGCCTGACTTGCGACGGCGACTCAATAGCCTAGCGCCCCTAAGCCATTCATTTTGATTGCGAAACTTTATGCATCCCCGCAGAGTCCCGGGCACGCGGCGAAATCACACGATTTCGAATATTGATCAGTGGCAGTAGAGAAGACGTGGCAGAGGGGAACAACAACAACTACTACGGTGGCAATAAATGTATCGTCTTCTAAGTTATGTCTTTCCAAAAAAAAAACTCACTATCAGTCGAGACTGGTGTGGCAAGAGCATTAAATATGCTGCTGCTGCTGATGCCGCTGGCTGTTTGGCTGGCTTGCTTGCTGGTACTATGGTACAGCTCGCCGTGCTGCACTCTACTGATACAGATTCACCAATAACATTGTACAATTCGTTGTCGTCCTCGTCATAGTCGAATCGCAATCGTTTCATGCATGCACATTGCATGCACGCTGATGCTATGAATAAAGGATCGGTGTCGGAAGAGCGTCCCCTCACCGTCATTACCGGTCGGGATGCAAGCATTAGAGAGTATTCAAGCGAGCGGGTAGTGTGGCAGTAGCAGCAGCAGCAGAAGCTGCAGAAGACAGATCCATCTCCAGTCATCGCGTTCGAACATCCTCGCAGCGAATTGCTTACATTGCGGAAAACACTCTTTTCGTGCAAAAATTTACTGAGACCATATCCTGCCGTAAAATACTCTGTACAATGGCGAAAATAAACGCCATTCAGATACAAAATTAGTACTGTGGGCGAAGTGAAGTAATCGTAGGTCAATATCATCTGAGGACATTTTCTGAGCACATTGCCTGATTCATTAAGTGGAAAAGTCATAGAAGAAAAAATGCTTGAAATTCAATGAATAAGGAGTCAGATTGAAGACGGATTTGAGTCAATACCGCTACCCTACGAATCGAACAGACCTAAAAGAACTACAAACGCGCGATAGCAATAGATAGATAGTCATGAAGAGAGAGCAAGTACCGGGGCTTTGATGCAGGACGTACAAGAGAAGTGGTCATGCGTTTCAAAAAATAATAATAATAATGATTTTATTGGTTAAACATAATATAGATAGATAACATGCATAGATAGAACTTACTGAAGGGTTAACTGTCAAACGAGCTGTCATACTGCACTTACTTTTGACATTTATTAACAGTAATTCCAGCAAATCATCAAAAATAGACTCACGCTTAAGCAATGCTAGCAAATTATTCAAATTCACTTTAACAATCAGTCGTCAATTCGCAAAACTTATACACGACTTCCTGATTTTGTGGCGCACATAATCGTTCGTCTGACCAAGCATACGTCGAGTTATGGATAGATTTCGTACCACATAGGAGTACTCTCTCCATGATACAATAAGTCCAACACGCCGAAGATATTTGCGAAGATGAATATAAAGAGCTCAGAAGATGTGAAAAAACAGTTCACCGGAGAAAAAAAGCAGCCTGGGAGAAGAATCACGTCCGTGAACTAGAACAGTACAGAGAGCAAGGACCGCACCAGGGGCGGATGTTCTACCAAAGAGTCCGCGGTATGATGTAATGTACACCGCGTTCCACGTACTGCAAAGATAATGATTGTTAGAAAACTTTCATGAGTTGCTAAATGGCCAGCTAACTGAGGAATTGGAGGCTCTACCAATGACTGAACCAAGCTGCCGCCACCAAGCATTGATGAAAATAGCAGAGCGATAAATCAGCTCAAAAATAATAAGGCCCTGGGATCAGACAGTATCTCAGCGAAGCTGATTAAAACAGGAGGCTCCGCAATACACCAAGCAATTCATGAACTAATGCTGCAAGTATGGGAGGAAGAAGCGATGCCAGAAGACTGGCGAAGAGGCATCCTGTGCCTCATACATAAGAAAGGAGATATCACAACCTGCAGTATAACGTTTTTGAGTACCGCGTATAAGATTTTCTCCTCTATCCTTCAAGACATGATAGCCCCATACGCTAAAGTCATCATTAGTCCATGCCAGTGTGGCTTCATCCCAGGCAAATCAACAACTGATCAGATTTACACCCGTAGGCAGGTGATGGAAAAATGTCTAGAGTTTCAAAACTCACTACACCATCTTTTTATAGACTTTAAAGCCGCCTATGATAGCATAGCCATACAAAGCTATTATAGAATTCGGCATCCCAAAAAAATGGACAATACTATGTAGGTTGACCATGACCAATGTTATAAGTACAAGTACAAGTAAAAATATCCAGATCAATATTAAGCCCATTCAACATCTATAATGGGCTCCGACAAGGGGATGGACTGGCTTGCGTCCTCTTCAACCTGGCGTTAGAGAAATTGATCCAAGACTCTGACGTAACGGCGAGAGGAACAATCCTCTATACGTCCATTCAGATACTGGCTTACGCAGACGATATTGACATCGTTCGTAGAAACCCAAGAGCTGTACACGAAGCTTTCATCCAGGCTCCGGTGGGCAGTACACTTGGTCGCATGTGCGAAGATGATCCTGCTCGGATAGTTCTTTGCGGTAGGATTTATAGAACACGACAGCGAGGCCGGCCAAGCCTACACTGGAAGGATGGCGTAGACCTGGACGCACAGTGTTTATGGATGCCAAACTGGATCTCTAGAGTCTGGAATCTAAAATGATGAGATCTACAAAAATAGAATCAAGCTCTCTGGGTAGAAGAACTGGCTCGCTTAAGCGAAAATTTCAGAAATTCTATTGCGGAACAACTGGTACTATGGTACACCACAGTATGGCAAGCCAGGCCTACGCTGGAAGAATTGTGTAGACCAGGACGCCCAGATTTTAGGAATGCCAAGCAACGTTTTGAAATCAGAATCGCTGCCAATAATGAGAATAATTTGCACCTTTATCTTACATAGGGTTTAAGATTGAATATCATTTGGAGATCGTGGATCTTGTATGTCTTCCTTGTATTTCCTTGTCAGAGGACTAACACTGACACTAATGTTAGAGCTATCATTCTTCAAATATTTACACCGGCGTAGGGACATAGGTTCAAAAGTCGATACCAATGACTCCAGACTCATGGCTTAAGAGTCGGCACCTGCAGTTAATACTCGTAACATAATACAAACTATTTTTGATGGAAATTTTATATCCTTCGCCCACAGTATATCGTGAAACTCGGAGCTATTCCAACCTATTTTTCCTACATTTTAACATACATACTTGTAAGAATGCATGAAGTGCTAATGCTATGGAACTACTGCTGCCCAGCGCATTATATGCTCTGTAAAATATACGTAGTCGTCGTCACCTTCGTCGCGTAGTGTTGTTTTACAGTGTCGTTCATCGTCGTTGCCGTAGTAGATTTTTGGGGGTTTTGGTGAATGACTAGTTGGTAAATCGATCTACCCGACCGACCCGACACTCACACTTAAGTTCAACTAACTGCCAAGTAGGTAGACAGATATAGTCACTCGTATGCGGTTTGTATTGAACTCACTGGTAAAATGGAAACGTATTTGCAACTGAACCTGCAATGACTTTATAAAATACTGCCAAGTGCAGCCGTCATGTCTAGTAGTCGTTCGTCCCTTAAAACTACGACGAGTAATAGAAACCGAGTGCACTCTTATGGCGTTGGTACAGAGGCACTGTATACGAGTACATATACATTATAAGCGAAGCGTGTTGGAGCGTAGATAGAGAAGTCAGCATGAGGCGCTTTGACGATGTTGCTGGATGGAACCGAAAATATTGAAGACGATAATGTTTTTGCTTAATTTAGAGTGTAATAAATTTGGAAAAAGATTTTGCGGTTTTGCGGAATGCACTTTGCTCTTTCATTTCGACCCATTATTATGGATGTTGAACCATACGCTGGACTGGTGGACAAACGGACAGAGGGACTCGTAGTCAGCCGTGTCGGTCTGTGAAAGCAACGAACATTACTGGCCAGCTGCTCGATCTCTAATGCCATCGCCCGAAGGCATCTGAGTTCTTTCCGTTCCTGCTTCCGGGTCCGTCCGTCTGTCTGTCTGACAGCTCCAGCTCCTCAAAAAAAGTGACCACGATACATTCTGTGTTCATTTATTAAAAGGATTTTTAAATAATTTAAATTTTATGAATTACGATATGCAGCTGGCGAATGCTAACTGCTGGCTACTACTACTACTGTCACATTTATATGGTGTTATCGGGTTGTGCCCAACCACAAAAAAAATTCCAAATGGAAATTGGTTTGCAATTTGCTACTGCCGCAATGAGTTCTATATGTGGCACTGCTGTGCTGGTGCTTCATTTCTCTTGAAGGGGATATCTGGATTTAATCGATTCTCATGAGCAAAAAGTGCAATTTATTGGAATCAGGCAATTTGGATGTGGTACGACGATTCCTCCTTTTCTATGCAAATCGACTACTCCGTGCTTAATCAAGGTGTTAAGGTGGTTATGGTCAAGTATAGTGTGTAATGTGTAATGCTGTAATGATGGCTTCTCATCTCTCACCATCCCATTGAGTGTTTGATTAAGTGGAAAAGTGTGTTCTAAGTGGCTATCAAAGAAGCTTCAGTTATTTTAAAGTTTTCCAGCTTTGTGGTTTGACTTTTGAGGTGAAAATCTGAAAACCAAGCAACTGTATGCATAGCTTAATGAAAACTGTATTTGAAGTACTTGGAGTTTTTTTTCTCAATGAAATTTTGCCAAATTGCCAGTAAGGTGTTACTACAATTTCAGGAATTTGCATATTACGAGTACATTGAATATGCTTCATTAGAAAATTTATTTGAAGGTCTTAGAGGTGGGCTAAATTTCAATAAAAATGAGGGAGATTTAGAGAGTAATTTAATTTGCGATGGCAATTACTTAACAGCGGTCACGTGGGAAGAACACCGTCTTCTTAAATGGAAAAATAAAGGTCATAAGAAGCGTCCGATCGAGGTTACTGCGAGATTGATGTTCAAACCTCTTTACGGAACATAACACGGTCATAAAATATAAATTTGATGAGTCAAAAATAATCAATCACAGCCATTTTGCAACTGCGAATGCTTCTTTAGAATTCTAATCTAAGAACCCTTATCAGTAGAGACACCGTCAGTGAAGAATTTTTTTTTCGAATGCCCTAAGGATCTCAGTTTAATTTTCCAAATCTCCCTGCTAGGGTATTAAGTTTAATATCCTCTTGTGAACATAAGCAAGGGTACAGTACTATCCACAGGCATCAGGAGCGAAGGAATTTGTTCGGAATACTAATGAAATATGTGTCCATTCAGACTCTAATGCCAATTATGCCAGACCTTGTTCATTTGAAGTCGACATATAGTATTCACCGCTAAATTACCCCATTACTACTATTACTATGCAGTGTTATAAATATCAAAACTAAAGGCGAAAACATACTGACCATCTGGAGAAGGTGGTATCTGAATGATTGAACATTGCAGCCATCATCACATCACTGCATGTCTAAGCTTATATCAACATTCTATCTGATGAAAAACTAGAATTGCTTATTCTCTTCATAAAAAGGAAATCGTTAAAAATGCTAAAAAAACCGCAGAATGGTGTGGCAGCGTTTCAATTTATAGGGTTCCTGTTCCTATTGCAGCATGACCAGAGTACTTTTAAGGCAATGAATGATGTGACGCGAAAATTACCCATCTTATGAACCCAGTTCAACTAACATCAAGAACGGACTTTCACAAATGCACACGCGCCACACGCGACGCGCGTCACGTCATAGCAAGCCAAGTTTTAAGACAAGTAATTAAAAAAAAATTACACGCGATACACGCGACGCACGACACGCGACAAGCGTCACGTCACCGCAAGCCAAGTTTTAAAACAAGTATTTAAAAAAAAAAACGCGCATGCGACGCGTGACACGTAACACGCGTCACGTCATAGCAAGCTAAGTTTTAAAACAAGTATTTAAAAAAAATATATACGCGCCACACGCGACGCGCGACACGTGACACGTGTCACGTCATAGCAAGCCAAGTTTTAAGGCAAGTATTTACAAAGAATACACGCGCCACACGGGAGGCGCGACACGTGACACGTGTCACGTCATAGCAAGCCGAGTTTTAAAACAAATAATTAAAAAAAAAAAAGTACACCAAGCCAAGTTTTAAAACAAGTAAACACGTGACACGCATCACATCACCGCAAGCCAAGTTTTAAAACAAGTATTTCAAAAAAAATTACACACGCCACACGCGACACGTGATACGCGACACGCTACTGGTGGAAGTCGCGATATACAATCGGACAAACGTACAAACTGACAAACCGACAAACCGACACACGTACACTAGAAAAATTTTCTTGTCCTCTTTCCCTTCGGGCTCGCAACAAATATATTTGTTTTATTTCGAAACAATACATGGTTAAGTGAAGTTTATTTATGACCTGGATTTTTTCTTCTCAACAAAAATTGAAATAAATATTCCACAAAGCATCACCTACAAAATCCCTTATCATTTGCATATACTGATGTGATTCTTCGTAGTCACCAGATAAACTTATTAATTATATATACTTGTATGTATGCATACAAATAAACAATATATAGATACACTAAATATATGTAAACGTTAAATCATTTTCCCAAAATATTCAATTTAGTCGATTTAGGTCAACTTCCAAGAAAGATTTCCACACCCCAGCCGAATCGTTCCCTGCAGTTAATAAACATCATTCTCGTCTTACAAAAATGGAAATCAATATCGAAGCTCGCACACTCGTGTGTTCGAGTACACTGAGTTTTAGTCAAAATATCAAATAAGCAAAAGTAGATACGTCAGTATACGTCAACAACACAAACGGCAGAACTTTTCTTGCCGTTCGTAATGAAAATAGTTTTAGAATTCTAGGATTACGAGTACACCAGGGCATGCAACTGAGAAAACGGTTGGTTGTCGGTTATTCCTCAGAGACTTGCATTATTTGTGCTGTTATGAAGGTGTTGACACAACTTACAGAGATCAATTGCTTTTCGACGATTACTTTGAATTTGTTTGATATTGATATTGGCATTCTGTGCTGAGCGCAATCAAAATTGCTTCAATTCACTCGATCGATATTCCTCAAAATGTTCATCCATGAATGACATTGCAATTAAGATGCCTTTCGTATTCTTTTGAATGGGCACGTAATTGTGGATTGGGGGTAGCAGTAAGATTTTAATGTTAAAATGTTAATAACTGTCTCTTTAGTATTTATCATCCAATCAATTTAAGAAGAGACTTTGGCTTAAGTCAAATAATTTTGTAACTTAGAGTACGTTGCATTATCCCGAGAATTAGAAATGAAAATATTTTTTTTTAATTTGTATTTAAAAGTTTGAGAGTCACTGAAGTAAAAGTTTAAGAGACACTGGGATTAATGTTTGATAATCATTTAAAGGATAACAGCATGGAACCAGAATACGCGCACGGTTGCTTAAAGCCAACAAAGCCTGCTACAGTCTGTCAAGACTCTTCAAATCCAGGAACTTAACCATAACATCCAAGAGAGAAAAGTCGTACGGATAATTGTTGGGCCCGTATGTGAGGAAGGACGACTCCGGAGACTCTATGAATAATGATGAGATCTACGAGCCGTACCGCGATGTCGACATCGTGAAGAGAATTAAGCTCGGTAGGCTCCGGTGGGCAGGACACCTAGCTCGCATAAGCGAAGAGGATACTGCTCGGAAAGTCCTTTGCGGTGGGATATATGGCACACGACAGCGAGGCCGGCCAAGCCTACGCTGGAAGGAAGGCGTAGACCAGGACGCCCTGAGTTTAGGGATACCAAACTGGATGACATCGGCTCGAAATCTGGACCGGTGGAGGGACTTTTTGCGGGAGGCCATGCCCGGACCCCGGTTGAAGAGCCAAATATTATGATGAATCATTGTCGTTATTATGGTTCATGTCTCAATTAAATGTTTTTGAATCACTGAATTAGTTTACTGATGATATTTCATCACAGTTTTAGAATGTTTTGTTTTAAGAATATGGGTGAGTGCGTGCGAAAGTGAGTGGCATGGTATATAGAAGATAGCATCCCAATCTTACAAACTTGGTTGGTTGGTTGGTTGGTTTAAGTCTAGAGGTTGGTTGGCGATGTTCTAGCGAATCACTTATTGTTATCCGATCACCTATGCATAGGTATGCTTCATTAAACATTTCTGTAACCTGACGAGCCGAGGCTAATTGGTCTCTGGTGTACATGAAGGTTATACTTTAGTATGGAGCGAATTAACGCCTTGCAAATACTAGCCAGATCAGACGGATTAAGGTACTTCTTGCACCGTTTAAGGGTGTACTATACAATTTGCAGCATACTTGGCGATGACTATGATGTATTCGTCCAAAGAATCTTGTCGTTGATCAACATACCTAAAACTGCAAGTTGTTCGGTTTCCTCGATGCTAGTGTCAGTCATGGATAATGACTAGAGGTTAATATTTGGTTTCGACGACAAAGAGTCGTTGGAATTTATAAGCGTTAAAGTCAACTTTATTGAGTTCTCCCTACTCAGATAAGAATTTAGTGTGCTGGCATATGTTGTTGTCCATCATCCATTCATCACGTTCCACACCCAAAACGAAAGGAAGTAAATCTGGAACTATATAGGAGAAGCTAAGAATACTGTCCTCAGCGAGGAATATATAGGATTAGAGGTAACAGACAGAGGATCGTTAATGAAAATAAGAGAGGGTGTCGGAGACAAAACACAGGTATGAGCAACCCCTGGATTTAGGCGGTGAATATCACTTTTAAAGCAGTCCAAAACAACTTGGAATGAGCGGTTTGGAAAATAATTACTTATCTGGGAGCTTGATGGCAAACTCTATCATGTGCCTTAGAAATATCAAGGTGATTCTATCTTGGAACCTTCCGCTCAGTAGTAAAACGTACTAACCACAATAGCCAGAGTATCCGCGATTTTGGTAACAATAACTCCAGTTGAATAATTACTGTCTAATTTGGGACTTATATATATAAAATAGCAATAAATTTATAGGAACTTGTGTATAAGGAAACTATACCGATATGTCCTGGTCTTTTCGAGGTAGTTCGAATAGAATAGAGTAGAAAAGGTTAGAAACTTCTCGAAAATGTTGACTAGGTATGAATACGGCAACTTTTTCGCAGTAAGTTAGTTATTATTTGGAATTCAACCAGACTACTTGAGTAGCTGAAAAGTAGAAAGATCGACCTATGTTAATATTAGTGTTATAAGTGAATAATAAGTAATCACCAGTGTATATTTGTTAACTGTTCCTATTTGTCAATTAAAGTTGTAATTTGTGATTAATCGAACGTGTGTTTTATTTTTATTTGCAAATTCTTTACGAAGTCTAGAAAGCCTAAATATATATACGTGGATAGACTGGGTATAACCAGCCTTTTGAGCCCTTTTGGCTTGGCCGGTGTACTATCTCGCTATTTATATTATCTTGCATCGAGGGCATTTCTATGCAGGTTTGTTCGTGTGTCAGACCTAGCAGGAAAAACAAGGTGCCCTGTAGTTTAAATAGTTTCTTAATACCATCTACAATTTGATGTTTTAGTTTTCCGCTTACGGAATTACGGAATTACGAATTACACGGAATTAAATCCGAGAAACTGTCCAGGATGTCCAATGAATTCACAGATTAAGCGCAGTTCTCTATACTGTCTATATGGAAATGTGCGGTCATCTTTCGCATGCACTCATAATAATAATTACATCGTACGTTGTCACCGTCAATAAAATGGAAACTTTTTGAAAATTTCAAAAAGCGCACTTCCTTCCTTATATACGTGGCGCGAATTGGTTGGTTAGTTGGAAAATTACATGATAAATGGAATTCGCTCTTGTCTTGCGCCGCTCCGGATAAACTTCTGCCATGGGACATTTCTATGTGTCCTTTCCTGTGCGACGCCACCTAAGGGACTTTGCTCTTGGCACAATTGATGTTGTAACGAATCATTTGAATTGTGTGTGGCTGTGTACAGATAAATCTTTTGTTTTCGATTATCATCGAGCCGAAGAACCGAAGAACATCTAAGACAGAAGCCAACATCAGGAAGCATCAGAACAACTAATTTTATGGCTATAAAATTTGTAGCCAGTCCTTTGGAGTGCAACCTTTTGAAATACTATGAAGGTGAAGTGATAGTACAAGTGGGCATTGCAAGGAATTGCAGCTACTCGGAATCAATTGAAAAATTAAGGCTATTAAAGCCTGACAAGCCGGCAAAAACTTAAACGCACAACGGCGGGAAAACTTTCAGTCTCATTCTCGGTCTCTGCTGTTCTTTTGGTTTATGTAACAGTTTGCCAGTTGCGAATAGAAATCTAAGTAAACGTATATCCTTGTTTATGTTCACTTTGTCTTTCTGTTTCCTTCGTCCCCTCTTTCCTGCATCTTTCTCTCTCTCTAATTCTTTGGTATTATTGTTTGCGAAGCAAAGGATGCAGCACGCCAGTGCATGGCCGATTTGGACCGATTTAAGAGGTCAAACTCAAAAACTTTATCCAGTCACAATGAATGGCGATAGAATTTATTGCGAATGACATTACGCTGACTTTTGTTGTTTTGGAGAAGCAGCAGCCGGCATGAGGATAACGGACGATTCCATCAGACCGGAACAGTGTGTAAAAAAGTTCAAGTTTTTTTGTTATTGTTGTTGTCTTTGTTGGATTTGTTTTTGAGCCTAATTTAGGGGAGTTGGACGAAAAGCTAGCGATATAGACACCGACAGTCCTACATACATATAACGCAAGTTGGACTTGCCAATATTTTAAAGTGTTGTCGCACTTTCGTCCTGGCAATGAAAAAAAAACCAAAAGTAATCGATTAGGAAACTTTTATGATACCCAAATTAAATTACTTACTACTTGGATGTTAATAGGCTGGCATCACTATATTTATATTTTGATTTTGTTTTTTAAAAACTTTTATTTAACTTGATCCCTTTTTGTCTGTATTTTCGACCACTTTGAGGTCCTTTTTAACCACTTTTCACACGACCCACGACGAGCTTAAATTTTGTAAGTGTCTAAGTCCTAAATGTCATTTTTTATATTCTTCGTGTGACGTGCGTCGCGTGTCAAAGTTTGAATAAAATCGTGAACATTTTTTAAAAAATTTCTATGGGGCCCCCGGATCCGGGGACAGATCGCTTCCAATTTTTACAAAAAGTGTTGTCCATCGGATAAAACACGTGTGTATAAAATTTGAAGAGCATCGGGTAAATTTTGGAAAAAAAAATTTGTATGGGAGCCACTCATATCGGGGCTCGATCACGCCAAAACTTTTGCATACATACTTAAAGTATTTACTGGATTTAAGGATATTACTTCAAAATTTAAAATGAGAAAAATGACAAAATATTAGTTTTTTTTTAATTCTCTATATTAACTTTGCCCGTGGGTCTGTTTGTTTGTCTGTCGTGGAATCTTGCGATCAATTTATAACCCACTTCCCAAAGTCAGATTTTTTTTAAATTTTGCACACATGTGTACAACAACACTTTCTATTAAAATTTGGGGCCCTTTGAGGGCAAGGGTTGCTTACATAAATTTTTTAAAAATTAACCCGATTACTTTCAAATTTTATACACATGTGTATCTCCGAATGAAAGCACTTTTTATGAAAGTTTTGAAATGATCGGGCCCCGTGATCGGTCGTGACCATCAAAAGACCCCTTAAAGACCCCTTTAAGACTCTCAAAATAACCTTCAAAAGACCATCCAAAAACCCCAAAGATCCCCTTAAAAGACCACCAAAAGACCCCCAAAAAGGCCCTTAAAGGACCCCTTTAAGACTCTCAAAAGACCCTTCAAAATACCCTCTAAAAACCCTCTAAAGACTCTCAAAAGACCCTCAAAAGACCATCAAAAGACCATCAAAAGACCCCCCAAAAAAAACCCCTTAAAGGACCCCTTGAAGACTCTAAAAAGATCCTCCAAAAGACCCTCTAAAAACCCCCAAGAGACCCTCAAAAGACCACCAAAAGACCATCAAAAGACCCCGCAAAAGATCCCCAGAGGATGAAATAGATATATTTCCTGTCAAATGTGAATGTGCGTGCACTGAACTATCGTAATTCAAAAAGAATTCTAGCTCATGCGCAATGAAAAAACGAATATCAAATTGAAAATAACATACAAATAACAAACTACTGTGTGATTGTGTGGTCGCTGAGAGTGCAGTAAATCACAATACAGTTTGGTACTAGCCCAACACAATAATAGCTTAGTTCTATCTTTTTCTCTATCTAGCCAAGTACCTTTTTGAAGAAAATCGGGTACATTTTTAAAAAATTTATATGGGCACCCCTAGGCCCTTAGGACCCAAATTTTAATATAAGTGTTGTCATCGAAAATACAAATGTGTGCAAAGTTTTAATAAAATCTGGCTTTGGGAAGTGGGTTATAAATTGATCGCAAGATTCCACGACAGACAAACAATCAAACAAACAGACCCAGGCACGCGAAGGTAATATAGAGAATTTTTAAAAGGCTGGTATCTGTGAACATCATCAAAGCTACTTATTTAGTTCGAGCATAAGAATTTTAGAAGAAGATAAAACTTTTTTTTATCAACTCTTAGTCATATATTATCCAAAAAATACTTTGAGATTGACCAAGACCAAGACATAAACGCCATGTTGTTGGTCTTGAGTTTGTTATCACTAGTCGTTTACGTGTACAACTTTGTGCATGCGAGCTAGGTGCCTAGCTCATCGAATCCTGCCGAGCTTTATTCTGTGTACGAGGATTATGCATCTGGTCTCTAAATTCATTACATCGGCCTTAATAAAGGTTCCATCGAGACCTTAAAAAAGGCCTCATTTTCATTCTGATTCTGCTTCTTGTTGTTTTGTGCATTATATTTAGATGATACCCTTTGCGCCCCAATGTTGCCATGTTTACAAGCATCCCGACCAAGCCCCAAAGTCCGTTATAACCCGTCACCCACCCCCATCATCTCTATATC
This sequence comes from Nephrocerus scutellatus, assembly GCA_947095585.1. NCBI lineage: Eukaryota > Metazoa > Arthropoda > Insecta > Diptera > Pipunculidae > Nephrocerus > Nephrocerus scutellatus. The sequence continues at coordinate 100,094,931 of OX352764.1, forward strand.
AGTGTCCATAAGTAAGGTTTGGTTTGCCCTAAAAGTAGTTATGTGATAAAAACAAAACGCAATTTATCCTTCTTCAAGTTGTTAATACATTCATATGCTTTGTGTGTAATTAAATTATATCCTAAAATTGAAAGTCCATTTTTGTTGAAATAATTCACAAACTTTTTGGTACTTTAATTTCGCTTTAATCTACTGAGCGGACGTACAGTTCCTTGTCTCTGCAATCGAATTGTTGACACTGTTAATGAATTATTTAGGGGCAAATGCAAAGAACATCTATCTCTCCATCTGTCTGTCTGTTGAAGAATCAACACTAATATATCCTCAACCGATATTTTCGATATGCACCACAAGATGAAGAACATTGTTTACTCATTTAATTCAAATTTAAATTCAAGTACCAACACACAGTGCGTTCGGCAAAGTCAAGTCAAACTATACACGTCTAGGACGACCACAATGTCCTCTCAGTCATCATTATTGTTATCAATATCATCAGCAGCAACATCACATCCTTCACATCACATCACAGAGAAGTCAACATAATGTCAATACCTTTTGCTAATTAATTACTTTGATGGCTTTCTGCCAAGGATACTCGAAATCACATTGTCAATGTCCGCAACCAAGCAAGGAGGTTCCACCACCGCATCATCTTATTCACAGTCAATGCATATAGAAGGAAAGGAAATTTATTTACTTCAAATCTATCTAGATATCTGACTGATGTTACTGCACATTAAGTTTAAAGGAAGAGTGTAGAAAATCAACTTACTCTGAGCATTCAAATCATCATCATGTAATCACTAAAGCGGTCGGTATATTCGCATCGAACTGCGGTAAAGAATGGTTGCTACGAATATATATTCACACTTGTCTATTCGTAACCCAAATGGATGAGACATATATGTGTGTGCCTTGGTATCAAGTAAATCATTGTACACAAAACTCCCAATAAATTTCATGCCAAAGTCCACGAGCATTGTGTAGCATCGAAACCTTTGCTTTTGGCTTACCTTTTGCAGGACGCCACACACTGCGGGGGAGTCCCAGCTCAAGAGTTTGGTTCAACATTGAAACCGCTCTACAATTGTTTACGCAATTTGATTATAAAAACTCTGGTAACTGCTTCAGTAACAACAACAACATCAAAAACGATAGACAACAATGGACAACAATGGACGAACATCTGACGGATATTCTCACTCAGACAGGCGGACATCTTCTGACGAAAGGTACTCGCATTGTTACTTAATAAAATTAAACAAACAATTCAATGGTAACTGGGTGTGTCTTGTAGTTCCATAGAGCCTTTAAATAATCCATTTACAGTAGAGATTTGAAGGCAGCAGCAACTGTTGCAACACAGATACTCGTACTTCGTGGGTGTATCAAAAATTATTACTACACGGAATAAATGCTTTAGGGAGCCCTTTTTGGTATTCCAATTGGATTTGCAGAGGCCGGCGTAACAAGAGTTTCTCAAAAGTTGACTGTCTGAATATCCTATGTGAGAATTTGCTCAATTAAAAAAGCCTAACCAGAGTTTCTCAAAAGTACGAAGACGAAAGCTTTGGAAGGCTAAGTGAAGAAACTCACAATAGACACCATACTCATCGAACAAAATGGGTTCACAACTTTGAAAGAAATACGCTTTTAAGAGCCTCGAAGAACATTAATTACTAGCTGTTTCGGGGCGCTTCTCCACCCGCAAACATGAATACCCAGGTGTCTACCCAATCCAAAATATGACAGCTCTATGTTTCGTATGCAAAATTAAAAATTATTGGACATTTATATGAACACCTAAGACTTGTATCGAGCCCCCTAACAAAGTGTCCAACCACTTGCAAAATTTGGCGGTTCTTGTGTTCTTCAAATACCTAACTGGTGTGCAAAATTTAAGGACGCTAAAAAATATTTTTAAAAATTTAAGATTTGTAAAAAAAATTCGTATGGTGGCCCCTTCGATCCAGGAGATTATTGACTTCCAAAATATGTCAAAAACCTGCCCATTACGGTATACAATACTTACGCAAATGGTTAAAGGTTCTGGCAGTCTATAGCTAACATTCAAACATACATACAGAGTTTCAATACATTTTTCAATACTTTCCTCATACCACCGTAGGATGGGTGGTGTACTACCCCTATATCCTATAAACTATTCCACCACCTTATAAGCCCGATCATTCAGATTTTCCCGCATTGGAGGAAAATTACCGGCGGCCACCACGTGGAGGTTTGATCGCACTTCCACCAGTCAGAGATAGTTACGGCCACCTGCAATTCTAGACTATTCTGTGTTATTCCCCCTATTCTGCTGATGGCTGACCGCCATCAAGTGACACAAAAGTTGAACTGCCTATCAAACGGTCTCCAATTGACCAGGTGTCTTTTCAGTATCTATCGTGGCTGTAATCACATTAACAATCGCCAGTAATAAAAGCATCTGTCACAATACATCTCCTTGCCTCATTGCCTGAAGAACTTCAAAGGATTTGGAAACCTGTCCATTGTGCAAAGAGAAACATTCTTTTTAGTGTCCTTTAAATTAACAAACGGAAGGAGTTTTTGCACCTCTGGCACAAACATTGCTATTTATGTACTTTGGTGGTCACTTTTGCATTTTCAAGCATTAAGGCTGAAGCAGCAAAAATAGGATTGGAACGGCAGTACCAAGTATATGCAGCTATGTCTTAATGGTAGCTAGGGACGAAGAATTACTCTTCCCAATTAATCGCCATTCTTTTGGCTAAGAAAGTAATTATAGTAAGTAAACTCTAGGACTAGTAAGGAACCTCTCTATAAGAACTAAATCAATCAATTCCTACTGTGTTCCCTGAGGGGACCACTGTATCTTACTTTTCGATAGGTTTGATACATGGCTAAACTCGGAAGATAAAAGGGGCAAGGCTGCTAGTACTTAGAATGTCTACAACGGGCACTGCCTTCGTATGTAGCAGCCTTACCGTACAGTGCAGGACACGTACGTGCCTGCGATAGTTTCTATCCTGGGCGGCCTAGGATACAGTCTCATCCTAGTGGCAAATGATTAGGTTCGAGGTTTCGGACGATGTGCTGCCAAGGTTGTAGTGTACCTACGCCAAAGGCACTTATACTGAACGAGCTGAGTCCCTTGATGTCAATTCTCACCAAGTTCACGTTGGTACTACGGGAGTTGGCTACACCCACAGATAATGTTGATCTCCTTGGAGGTTAGCTGAGTCTGTGCCAAGCTTGACCTACGTAGTGGCTGTTAGTTTACTACCCAAATGCGGGTAGAGCGCTAGCATGGTAACATCAGTGGAAGGCCTTATGTTACCAAAATCATCATCAGAGCCCTAGCTGATGCTACCGGTGCGATGATGCGTTCTCTGTGGAGTTGCATATCTCAACCGGTTGTCGAAAATCAAAGATCGGCCAGGATTTTGGTAGGTCCTGCTCTAAACATTGAGTTAATGCACATCAGTCTATGATAGACGTTGATTGTCGTATAACAAATTCGCGTCCGAAGAGGACCGTGGAATTATCTCCTTACTTGGCGGTGTTCACGTTAATCCAAGACATCTCTAATTCCTACTGTGTGACGATGACTCTATCAAAGCCAAATGAAGATATCCCACGAACGGCAAATTCTTTAAAAAAAAAAAACAATATTTAAACCTAGATGGAGAGTAGTAGCCAGTAGGGGAAGAACTAACGCTTAAAAGTGGATGGTGATTTGCAAGAAATAGGTTTACGCAACTGAAGGCAGCTTGTTAAGGACCGCGATAACTACGAGACGGTCATGTTCACTATGAAATGCCTCAAGTTGAAAAGTAGTTCTTTGGCTTTTTTAAAAGCTTTATAATGAATCTATGACTTTTATTCATATTCTCTTCTTTATTTATTCGTCCTGGGAGCTTCTCAGAAATTTTATTTTTATCGTCTACATAAATCGAGCAAGCTACATTAGTGGTTCATAGTCCATACATCTGGGTAACGACAGAACATTGATCAGTGCTGTAGTGTATGGATTTTAAGACTTCTTCATGGCGCAAAGTTGTCATTATAAAACAGCTGTCACTACAAATTCCATTCATCAAGACTAAGGGATCGCAATTCTTAGAAGTATGTCCTAAACTTCATAGCACAGCCATCGTTTCAAGCCATCAACATAATGGGGGTATCATTGAACGTGTCCCGAATTGATAGCACTGGATAACTGCAAAAACGGGCTTTAACTTGCCGTGTTATGACTTCTTTCTCGGTGCTGTAACGATCGTATAAATCCATTTTATGGACAAATGGTCATAAATAGTATTTGCAGCAGGAAATACTCATAGGAGGAGATGGTAGACCCCTTGCAGCAGCAGCGGCTGGCGTTGGTGTGATTCAAAGGTAAATGCGAGTCTTTTGTTTTTGTATCTAAATCATGTGAGCGCAAGGTGTGTGTGAGTGTGTTAAGATGAAATGGGATATTGAGCATATGTGATGGAGATATATTACCGCTATTAATAAATCGATGGGATTCCTCATCCACAGCAGATAGAACAAATTTAGAATGAAGCTCTTTGTTTTCTTGCCGTCGCTACGTGAACTCGTACAGCCATCAGCAGAAGGTTTATTGTGTTTCCTAACGAGGATAATTATGTTGTTTTCCGGCAAGTTGAGTGAGGTTTCTCCCATGTAATTATATGGGATTTGTTTGTGGGAAATTAAGTTCGAGTCAGTTAACAAGAGCCTATGTTGAAGGAAGAAGTATAAATCAGTTTTATTACTTCACCAACGGTTTTATCCCTCTTTGCGCTACATTTTTGTCATCAATTCAGTAAACTGGTTTTTCTTTCTAAAAATTAGAATAATGGAGAATTTAGACTATGGCCGTGCGAGAAAAAATGAGCGGGCCGACTATAGTTAAATTGAAGTTATGGTTAGCCAGAAGAAATTGACACTACGCGAATGTTATAGTTGTTTTTAGTAACATGGAAAATGTTATCTATAGCATTATGGTAACATTGAAAAAGATACTACTTCTCTCGTCTGGCTACCTGCAGTTTCAATTTAACAGTCGTCCTGCTCATTTTTTCTTGCACGCCACAAATGTAAATCAAGCGTAAGCTAAGACAAAGTAGTATTCGCTAATTTTACTCTCCTACATAAATCAATTCAATTAGATTCTAGATTAAAATGTTTAGGGAATAAATCACAAGACTGATCACATCCCATAGATGGAGAAGATGTCTATGCTCATATGTCCTGCATGTCAGCGGATCATAAGTTTGGCGTTTAGATGATGATTTGGCAGCCATAACTGAGTGGTCTATTCATTTTAGTTTGAAATCAAATCTTCTGGAGACGCACCTTATTGCAATTCCCTATGAAAAGTATTTCATTTCAAACGCTACCGATTAAAGAAGACTTGTCAGACTTAACTGGTGATAATTATTGTTACGAAAATGTAAATAGAAGTCTTCTATCACACCTTGTACTCGTATATAAGAATAAGCATTGTATTGAATTATATTAGAATTAAGAAAATACCAAAACACTATTGCATACAATTGGGCTCAGTAATATTGTTTATAAATTGTATGTTCTGGTACTTTCTATGTAGTTTGAATAGAATGCATTAGAAGAGATTAGAACCTTTTTCAAAATGTCGATTAGGTATAAATACAGATACTTCATTGCAGTAAGCTTATTGCGAGCCCTAAGGGCGAAGCTTATATTCAGATGACATGAAAATTTTTAAGCGAACATGCGTACATTTGTACGTTTGTGTGTCGTGTCGTATATCTCGGATTCTACCAGTCAAAATTTGATAGGGCTTGTTTTAAAACAATTGGTTAGCGCTCTGCTTGCGATGGCGTAAATGAAATTCATTTACATTTATATTTACATTCATAGGGGTTACTACCCTGAGAAAACTGAAAAAAATACTCAATCGCTCAACGCATCGCTATCGATTTTTTAAGCCTTAAAGTTTGAAAAGTAAAATTTGGCTTTTTTAGTCACTTTCAGAAATCGCTTATGACTGAATGACCTATTGCTTATGAATGAAAAACCTACATTTAACGTTGCACACTATTAGGTGCCTAAGATAAACTAGTCTTTAGTCTGAATTACAACTAAATATACATACACGGGTGTGTGTAGTCACTCGCATAACAGTATACATAAGCTCGTGTGGCTATAGTAGTGGAACGTTTTTGGAAAGTCGTATATCTCGGCTTCAAGCAGTGAGAATTTAATGGGACCAACTTTAAAACAATTGTGATGCGTGTGTCGCGTGTCCCATGAGACACGTGTGGCACGTATGACGCAGGAAAAAAATTTCCCCAAAAAAATGTTTTACGAATTTTGTGAATTAAATGGTTACAATTGGGCTTTTAAGAGAATTCAGTGTTTAGACTGAATTCTAACTATCTATATGGCGAGCTGAGAATTTCGCTTTACTATCTTAAGTTATAATTTGGAATTCAACCATAGAAAATAAGCTACCGCCTCTGTCAATAATAGTGTTATAGATGTTATGGATGTCAAAAAATTGTGGTGCTGACTCGGATGTGCGCTCTCGTGTAAACATGCATGCTAAATAATATCTGGAACTCCTCGCAAATCTCCCGGAATCTAAAGCTAATGTTCTTCAGATCTAACGTTCTCTCAGTACTCTTGTATGGCTGCGAAACGTGGAAAGTCACAGAGTCAATTGCGACGCGCCTCCAAGTTTTCGTCAACAAGTGCTTAAGGAGGATACTGATAATAAGATGGCCGGACATTATCACCAATCAAGACTTGCGCAGAGTAACACAGCAGGAAGCAATCGCGCTCACCATCAGACGACGAAAATGGAGCTGGATTGGCCACACTTTGAGAAAGCCAGCGAACGATATTACGAAACTAGCGCTCGACTGGAATCCACAAGGAAGCCGTCGAGTTGGCCGTCCTAGCAAGACATGGAAAAGGACAATAGAAGAGGAAGCAAGATCCCAGGGGACCGAGTGGCGTCTCTTGAAACCTCAGTCGTTAAATCGAGTTCGTTGGTGGGCGTTTGTAGAAGCCCTATGCTCCCCCGCGGAGTAAAGGAAAGAAAGAAAAAGAAGTAAAAAAGAAGAAAGAAAATGTATTGTTTTGTTATTAGCAAAATCCATTACGAACTATAGAAAGCCTAAATTTCGCAACAATATGTGCGACATGATAGACGACACTCAAAATTGGTTTGATGAACGATAATCTAACGCTTAATCTGATTGCTCGGGAAAAGGCACGACTAATGTGTTTGTTTCTTCAGTCGAAGCGTATCTGTGGTAAAAAAATATTGTTACGGATTATGTTTTCTTGAAGAGCGCACCATTTTATTTTTTAAACAAACAGGTTGTGTCTGCGAGATATGAAGTGCTATTAATGCCAATATTTATGGGATACAACATCATTCAAATGCTCTCTATAGAAATGCCTACTCAAGTGGATGTTCTGAAACCAATTTCTCGAATTTAGTCCTGACTGATATAGAGAGTGTACTTGACATAACATGACATGACAAAAGATTTTCAATATACAGTTAAAAGGCCCCACAATACCCCCAAAAACCTCCAAAAAGACCTCGCTAACGATCCCAAAATTATCCCCAAAAGATCATCAAAAGAAAATCAAAAGACCCCACAAAAGACCCAAATACCTCTAAAAGACCTTCCACGAATACCATCAAAAGACCACCAAAAGACCAGAAAGACTTTCAAAAGATCCCTAAGATCACTCTACTAAGACCACCAAAAGGCCCTTAAAAGAATCCCAAAATATCACCAGAAGGCTCCAAAAGAGACACTTAAAATACCCCCAAAATACCACCAAAAGACCCACAAAAGAACTCCAAAAGACCGCCAAAACACCCTTAAAAGACCCTTAAAATACCCCCAAATACCCCCCCATTAAAGAAAGACTCTCAAAAAATCCCTAAGACCACCAAAAGACTCTTAAAAGACTCCCAAAATGTCACCAAAACGCTCCAAAAGAGATATTCAAAATACCCCCAAAATACCACCAAAAGACACACAAAAGAACTCCAAAAGACCACCAAAAGACCACCAAAATACCCTTAAAAGACCCTTTAATACCCATAAAAAAAAACCCAAAAAAAAACCACCAAACGACCCAAAAATACTCCTCCGGAGAATACCCAAAAACCCTCAGTAGGAACGTCTAACCGATTTCGTTTGCAGTAAAAAATTAAAAAAAATTAAAAAAAAATTGGTTACCTATAGTGAAATGTATTAAAGAAACTACATAGTTATTTGCAGAAAAGGTAGTGAATACAAACACCAAATGTTATATCATATACACCAACCGGATACAAATATTTTATTTATCGATTAAAGTGTAAAATGTTCCTTTGATTCAGCCATTTAAATTTTTTCTTTTCGATTTTCCTTGATTTTCATCGATTTTTGTGATAGTCGTATCATCATTGTTACCAACTATAAAATGTATTAAAAAAACTACATCTTTATTTACCGATAAGGTAGTGCATACAAACAACAAATGTCATATCATATACACAAACCGGATCGCTACATTCGTTATTTCCGTCACAAAAGCAATCCAGTTATTAACCCCTAGTCACGCCCAAAGAAGTTTAACTTCAAAAAATCAAAAAAGGAGGAGGATTTTTAACTACACATACTTTTCATAATTTTTTTTAATGCAAAAACATTAAAGAAACATATCTGCATAAAATATAGTTTTTAGAATTTCGCAGATAGATCTATTCTCTATATTAACTTCGAGTGTTGTGACTACAAAAAAGCATTTTTGTGAAAACTTTTTAACCCACTTCCTAAAGCCCGATTTTATTCAAACTTTGCACACATATATCACACATGTATCTCCAATGACAATACTTTCTGTAAAAATTGGAAGGATCAGGCCCCAGGGGTCGAGGGGCTTCTATATTAGAAACTTCAAAATTTACCCGATGAAACATATGTACATATTTACCAAAAAATTTCAAGAGAAATTCCATTATTTCTTACTGGCAACAACGCATATGACATCAATTCGAAATATCCCATTTCGTATTACTGCACTGCGCATGTCCCTAAGTTGTAAAATATCCTACCCCAGACAGGGCAACAAAATACGAACAACCACAGAAGTCGTCGTGAAGGAGCAAAATAGACGTTCTTTTTTCTGACAAGCAAACTGACGTTTCCTGTCTAAGAACACTAGACGAAAAACATCAGAAATATAATTTCTTTGTCCTTTGTGTGTGAATTTTTGCAATTTCTGAAATGTCAAAAACCGAAGTTGAAATAGAAAATTTGGTAAATTGAAATTTATGCAAAATTTCAGTAGACCCAGAAGAGTGAAAGTGAAAGTGCTATTCAGTGAAACAAACAAAAGCAGAAGAAGGAAACGTAATTTTTTAACAAACCACCAGCACACTGCCTGGAGAAATTCATCGCGGGGTGCGGAGTTCGTTCCAAATAAATTCACCCGCTGATAGGGAATTCCCAAAACGCGGTTGAGCTCCAACAAAGACAAAAGGAAGAAGCAAACAGAAAAAAGGAAAACAGATTCACCTGCACTTTGTGGGCGGCCTCCTGTTGAAGCGGAATTTGCCCAAACTCAAACTAAACGGTGTTTTGTTGTTGTTGTGAACATTCCTATTGATTTTTCCGCTCGACAGGATTCGCGTTGTGTTCCATTGTGTTGTCGGCTGTAGCTAATTTTTTTATACTCAGTGTACTCATTTCAAGTGGGCAGCCACATCCAGCAATAGGTTCAAGGCCCTTATCTGCCTCCGGTACATACTCGTTCAAGAGGTCCCCCTCACACTTCCGGGATTCTGTTTTCCGTTTGTTTTTGTGATTCGCATCGTTTATCGATTTCCACGTAATACATTTTTGTCAACAAGGATAGGAAAGTGAATCATATCCTTCTCTCACTCTATCCGTGTTGTCCGCTTGTCGCAAGGACTTTCAAGTGCATCGTTCTTCATTCATTCATTTTTTCTACTGAATCGACCGAGAGTAAAATTATGTCATGATTTACCGTTATCAGCTCTAGCAATCGCAGTTGTCGTTTTTGTCGTCGTCGTCGCGTATTCAAATCCGCTCAACTTTTATTGACTTTCAATTGTCGTTTAATCATCACATTCCACACACACACACACAAACACACACACATCAACACACGGCAACGGAATCAGGAAATACAGCTAAACATCACCGCTAATCAACCAGGCCGCTTCCGGTTCTATCTGTAGCTGTACCGCTGCCATCGTCGGTGCCACGCTCATACTCGCTCGTTGAGAATTAGCAAAATTTTGCCGCCATCATGTACTTAGGCCGGAGCCCCCCAAAGGGTAAGTCGGGGGGCTCCACATACAAGCATCATGCGTCTCTGTCGTCTTCGTCCCCGCCATCACATCCGCCATCGAGAGCAACAACATTGTCACCGCTGATAGGTGGTGGCGGTGGTAAATCATGTGTATCAGGAATGACGGCTTCATCGATGTCCCTGTACTCGACAACATCGTCTAAGGCATCGTTGACAGGCGGTGCATGTGCAGGTGGCAACGCTGCTCACAGCCATAACAACAACGGCTTTGCTCAACATTATCACTACCAACATAACCACCACCACTCAGCGACATCGACATCTTCTTCGGGGCATTTGGGCACGTCGGCGTCGTCGTCGTCCTCGGCATCATCATCGACGAGAACCTCAAAGCGCAACAAGAAGAACAATTGGGGTGCACGGGAACGTGCCGGGATGAGTTTTCTAATTGTCATTGCATTCTTTGCCGTATTTGGATTAATTATTTTAACCGAGGTAAGGCGGCGACACAAATGCATGCAAGCATTGCTTGAGTTTTGTTGTTAGAGTTTTGTGTTTTTTGCTTTTGTTGTTGTTGTTGTTGTTTTTGTTGTAATTTTGTAAATATGGCTTTCGGTAGTTGTGTGTGCCTAGCAGCGATAACAACAATGATGCACAATGCAGCCCCTCGGTTGTTTGTTTTTAGTTTTTTATTATTCTGGAGACGCACTTATAGAACCTTTCGACTACAGATACAATGATTAAGAGCTTTTTTTTAACTTTTATTTAACTTTACTTTTTCTGTCTGTTAGATTTTTCGAATTCCTTTTAACCACTTTGCACTCGACCCAGAGAGATCCCACGTATGACACGTGTTACGAGTCGCACGCGGCAAGTGCTTGTTCATGAAGAATGGATTATTAATTCATGTATGAATATATTCCGTATGAGCCATGCCTCAGTGGTTTGTTTAGAACCATTCATGACATTTATTTTTTGAAGGTAATCTCTTGCAAATATTGGCCGCAACTGCGCCGTAATTCAGCCATCCGTAAACACCAATTTTGAATGACTCGCTCGAGGACTTCGGTCGGTATCTCGCGAATAACTTGAGTAATGTTGGCTTCCAATGCTTCAATCGTAGCAGGTTTTTCCACAAACATTTAGACTTTACATACCCCCACAAAAAAAGTCCAAAGGTGTGATATCACACGATCTTGGTGGCCAATCTACCGGTCCGAAACAAGAGATCAATTGCTCACCGAAACGAGGAGGCAGTAAATCCATTGTGTCACGGGCTGTATGCGATGTAGCGCCGTCTTGTTGAAGCCAAATGTCGTGGAGATCACGGGCTTCAATTTCCGGCATCAAAAAGTCGTTCATCATGGCGCGATAGCGTTCGCCATTCACTGTTACATTGGCGCCAGCCTCGTCTTTGAAGAAATATGGGCCGATGATTCTTCCAGCCCTTAAAGGCCGCACCACACGGTAGTTTTCAATGGATGTAATGGCAGTTTATGAATGGCTTCAGGTTGCTCTTCAGCCCAAATATGGCAATTTTGCTTCTTGACGAAGACATTAAGCTAAAAATGGACCTCATCGCTGAACAAAATTCGGGTCCAAAAATACGGCGAGATTTTCAGGAGCCCAACGACTGAAAGTATGACGCTTTGGAAGGTCGGCCGGCTTCAATTCTTGGACTAGCTGTATTTTATACGCTCTCAAATCGAGATCTCTGCGTAAAATCGCCCAAGTAGTGCCATAAGATAGGCCTAGTTGTTGAGAACGGCGCCGAATCGATTCTTTCGGGTTTTAAGCAAAACTCTCACTTACATTCTCTTCATTTCGGGCTGTACGTGGTCTAATCGGTCGAGTATCATCCAATAATGTAAAATTATTCTCAAGTTTGCCGATGGTATGCCGAATGGTGGGTTCGGTAGGACGATTATGTACATCATAAGTTGGCCTGAGCGCGCGATGAACACTTCTTACAGAGCGTCGATTTTCGCAATACAATTGTAAACGTTGTTCAGGCGTTAGTCTTTCCACGATGAATTGTCAATGAATACTGAATAAAATTATGTATTTAGTTTGACACAACAACAGCTTGAAGGTAGTACAGGTTTGTTCTCGTCTTATGAATCTAAAGCAATTAAATTTGTTTAACCCTAATAAACCATGCCCCTATGTAATATTTTAACAAAATACTAATGTAACCACAAGAAAGTCTGCACATAGGAGCAGTTTTGATATCTTCTATTCGAGACATTCGAGTGCATTTGTGGTATTTAGCATCTCTCCACTGTAAACGCTTCGTTCATTGCATTTAGTGTTGCACTTTCCCCACACATTTGAACGAAGTTCCTCACCAAATTCATAGCAATAATGATCCAGCGATCCTATTTTAAATTGGAGAAGTTTTCAAGTTTGTGGCAGGGACGAAGACATTATTCAAGGACTTACACTGCACATGATGAAGAGCACAAGTGGCAGTCCCTTTCGCGGATAGATGCTTTTTATCTTTTAAAATATTCCTTTATGTTTTTCTGTTCCAATGCGAGTATAGCGCGGATTCTGTCGTTGTCGTCGTCGTCGTCGTTGGTGTTGTTACTTGTCTTCTTCTTTTGTGACACGTGACGTGTGCTTAATTGTTACACGAGGCAGCCCCACTTATGTTGAACAACTTGAACACATTATAAAGGTCTGGTGCAGTTATCCATTCATTCAATTCTCGCCAGGGTGGTTTTATGGATTTGCGCCAACGTGATGCGGAATTTCTTTAAAGTGTCGGATAAAGAGTCGCTGCCGCCGGCTGTGGAAGAATTCTGCTCGTACATTATTTGTCTGCCTTTGTATGTGAATTTGTTAATTCCAATCCAGCAAAGGGGAGAAATTCATCCAACGGCAGTTCTTTCAAGTTTTTGTTTGAGGACTTTTATGTATCAGTCGTTGTTGTTATTTTTGTGAATTGTCGCTCTACATATTGCGTTTCTTGTTACTACCTGCGATGCGAACAGATACACAATTGTTGGTCGTTTATTTGTTGGTAATTTGTTGATCCTTTTACGACAGATAACATTATGTAATGTATTTTACCTTGATATCAGTTAGTGACTTAAAAAACGTAATAAAACGTGAAATAAATCCATTCTTTTAGCGAATATTTCAACAATAATATAAAGAGCAACAATGCAGTGATGACGCTCGTGAATATGCGGTATAATAAATTGTGTGAAGAGTTGCCAACTTGTACGCTGTTCCAATTCGGTGCCACTTGCGCTCTTCTAGAGGCAAAATGCGTGACGATTTCCAATTTAATATTGAGTTCTGTAAAGAAGTGTGCCTTTATGCAAATTTTTACGACTACAGATGATCCTCTTCTTCTTATGTCCTGTATCCTCTTGTGGATCCTAGGGCCTCTACTACGCCTACGCGCCATCTTCAGCTCTCTCCAACTCTTCCCCAATTGCCGTGACTCCTCCTCAACTGTTCTGCGCCATGTAATGACCAATATACTGCCACTTCCGTCGTTGGATGGTTGTGCCTATTGGATCCTGACCCGTTATCTGGTAAAGATGTTCGTTAAAGATACGGTAAGGCCAGAATTTGTAATCTTTTTGTGATAGTAGCGGTCACCTTCCAAGTGCTGCACCCATACAACAGCACAGATTCAACATTTGAGCGGAACAGCCGCAGCTTGGTGTTTAAGCTGATCGCATTGCTTCGCCATATCATGGACATCATTCCACATCCGGTATAAGCTTTGAAATCAGGGCACATCTTCCAGCTCCTGCATTACGTTGAACGAAGCAATAGTTTTTCGTTTTTCTAGCTAGAGATGATGCACGGAGTATCTTCTTTGCCTTTGTCTAACACATCATGGTTATATAGGTAGTCTGGAATCATCTTTACTCTGCTGACAAATGTCTCTTCATCGTCCCTGTCTGTGTAAATTGAGTGCGCCACGTCAACTTCACGCCCGCACCACGCCTGTACCATGCCAACACAATACGTCAGTTGTATTTTAATTGGGCCTAAGTTTCCTAACAGAACAATGCTGAATGTGAGGAAATTAGGGATATAGGATGTTGTCAAAACTGAAGAAAGTGTGTAGAAGCAACCGCTTGAGAGCGCACACTCGAACACGGAGTTTGAGTGGGACTATCTGGCTGACAAACTTCCGAGATTATCAATTCGCCGTTCGGATACGTCATTACCTTGTAGGTCCCTTCCATTTGTGTGCAAAAATATACATGCGCAACACAAATGGTTGCGAGAAGCTAGGCCTTAGACCGCAACGGTCTGTCGCGCCGAATATTATTATTAGAGAACATTCTCTGAACCCACTCCATACCATTAGGTTTATAGGAGCCATTGATATCGGAGGGATGTAGTAGGGATCGACTTTACACGATCCTTAGAGCACATTTTCTAAATCCATTATCCATATCATTAGATTTTTAAGAGCCATTGATATAAATCAATCAATCCTTTGAAGTCACTGCTTCTTGTTGAGAAACTAGTAACAATAACGTTATTAATGACATATTCTCATTGTGACATATTATACATCCATCATAGAAAAAATTAGTCCAATTCGTCAAGAACCAGCACGGATTGCCATAAGCCCGAATTTTTTAAATTCTCTATATTAACTTCACTTGCCCGTGGTACGGACAAGTCTGTCGTGGAATCTTTCGATAAATTTTTAACCCACTTCCTAAAGCCAGATTTTATTGAAATTTTGCACACATGTGTATTTCCGGAGACAACATTTTCTATTAAAATTTGGGAAACTCCGGGGTCGTGGGGTCCCAAATTTTTTTTTTTTTTAAATTAACCCGATTTCCTTTAAATTTTATATACGTATGTATCTCCGATGGACAACACTTTCTGCAAAAATTTTGGTGGCTTTCAAAAAAATTAACCCAATTTTCTTCAAATTTTATACACATGTGTATCTCCGATGGACAAAACTTTCTATAAATTTGTTGAAGTGACCGGGCCCTGAGACCCGTGTGGTGTCCATGTAAATTTTTTAAAAATTAGCCCGATTTTCTACAAATTTTATATACATGTGTATCTCCGATGGACAACACTTTTTGTAAAAATTTTGGAGACCCCGCATCCCGGGGTCGTAAGGCCCCATGGAGACCCGGGGGCCCAAGATTTTAATAGAATGTGTTGTCATCGGAGATATGCATGTGTGCAAAATTTCAATGAAATCGGACTTTCGGCTTAATCACAAGATTCAACGGCAAACAAACAAACACACGGGCACGCGAAGTTAATAACGGGTGTTTTTTTAGGAGGTTTGTTTTTCCGATAGATGTCGTTTTATTTTATGACAGTTGTTTTGACAGCTCAAAGTGGCATTTCTACTCAGTATTGTTTGGCAAATCATTATGAAAAAAAAAAAAAAAAAAAAAAAAAAAAAATTACATTTGTGAAAAATAGTCGTGGTAGCCATATGCCAGAAATTGTATTTAAATGTTAAATGCCAAAAAATTATCTACCAAATAAAAAAAATTTTTGGTCATTTCATAATTTTATATGTGTTTTATTCAAAAAAAAAATCGCAACCTCTTAAAAAAACACGAACGTTCATAATGATTTGCCAAACAATACTGAGTAGAAATGCCACTTTGAGCTGTCAAAACAACTGTCATAAAATAAAACGACATCTATCGGAAAAACAAACCTCCCAAAAAAACACCCTTTATATGTAGAGAATTTGATAGCTTGTGTCATTGCATTGCATTCAACATAAGGCCATAGTTAGACGTCCAATCTCATTTCCATTATCTTTGATCTATAGGAAGGAGTTCCAATCATACTCGTAGAACAGAAAGTATTTGTCTGTCCACCAATCTTGATGTAATTTTAATGGTTTCTCTATTCTTTCCTTCTATTCTTTCTTCTTCTTGTTCTTGATCTTCTTTTGTTTTTTCTTTCATTTTTATCTACGTTTTCTTTGACGGCTTAGCTTTCTGTAAGTATAAAATGCGTTTATCTCTTGCGTTCAACACACACATACCGAGGATAAGGAGCGGAATTAATAATTGCCACCACGCGACACACAATCCAATCTAATTAATTTAATTCCCCTTTTTGTTCATCGACTCGTTTTTGTGCTTTGTGGTTGTCGCGGCGTGCAAACGCGATGGAGGCCCTCCAAAATTGCTATCAAAAGCTGCGATGCTCTTCGCCACAGCCACAGGAGCCTTTAAATTTGCGATTTATATTTTTGTGCTCTGATGCCTTTTAACCCGCCATACCGCCAGTCCACCGGTTGATCGCCGATGGATGGCGAGCTTTGGTGGAATTTCAATTATGATAATTAAATTTGTATATTCTTCTCTCTCTCTCTATCGCCACGCATCTGTACTGTTATTGTATGCAGCTCTTTATGATCGATGAAAAAAGCCACGGCGGTATGGTCGTCCTGCGACATGGAAATCTTGGCAGCCGTTTGGGAGATTCACTGCCAGATTATGATAATGTTAAGGTAAGAATTGAATTAAATTCTCTATTCGTATAAAATATTTGCAGCAAAGTCCAAAACCATTGTGCCCCCATGTATACATGAATGGAGGGAGGATGGTCCTTCAAACGAACCCATTCGCAGAGGGGTGGCATTTGCATATGTCGTTGCCGCGCGTTGCGCGATAGAGGCAAACTTCCTGGCAATATTATTTGCATGAGTGAATTTTCACGGAGATTTTCATCACTAAAATGAATTTTCATTGAAGTTTTGCTTTTCTTTTTTGAAAAAGTAAATCTCTCCCGGGAATATACGGGTACATAATTCGTACTGATGGCAGGATAATCTTATATATGTATATGCATGAGAACCATTGAAGGACATTGCAAAAGGCGAAGACGACAAGTTGTTGTAGCGCACAACAAAGTGGAACTTCTTCCACCTGCGCTGCTGAGAATAGTTTTATGTTAAATGGAAATTTTCCACATTCTACAAATAGCAAGGAAGGAAAAGGAGCGGATGTCAAGCGGAAGCAAAGCAATTTAGGGATTTGGGAGTTCTATCACAACTGACTCACTTCTAAATGCTCCACTAACTTCCTTGATAGTTTTTCTTTTTCATATCATCAGTTTACTTGGGATGCGGAATTGTCGCATGGCTTTATATTACATATTATACTCTGGCTGTACTACGTTTCTTTGGTGTCCTTTAGAAAGATGTCTGTAATGAATTTTGAAAGTCTAGAAATTGTTGCAGATTTGCCTAAGCTTAAGACTCACTGGTGTATTTAGCAGTGATGACTTTAGCGTTTCGTTTTATACTTTGATAGTGAATAATTGCAGTACGTTGTTGTTTTTCTCCTTTTTTTTATGGATATAAGAGGGTGGATTGAAAAACTCGTGGCCTGACAAAGAAAAAAGATTCGGAACCGACAGTGGAGAAGAGAAAATAACAAAAACTTCGCACCCGATTCAAATATTCTTAATGCGTATGACATAAAAATGATAATGATACAGAACGAATGAAAATTTCCATTATACACCATCTGCATATACGAAACACTCAACGCTCACTTTTGTTTTCCAAACAAATCCCTGGTCTGGTCTCTACAGTCTACATGACTCATGACACAGGTTTCCAAAAATATGCTAACTGCAGTTTCAATCTCTTCATTTTCTTTCTCAACATTCTTGGAAGTGTCTCTCTTGTTTTTCTCTCGCAACCGGTGCAATAGACCGCAATACTAATCCAAATAACTTGTTTGGCACTTCAAAGGATAATCACCATTGATGATTCTGTTTGCGTCCCAAAAAATGTATGCCATTACCTTAGCTTTTCCGTCGATAGATTAACCTTAGCTTTCTTCGGTACTGGTCCTTCAGATCTCCTCTAAACTTTTGATTGCGGTTTGGTCTCAGTGATAAAACGATGAGAGGGTCTTGAGTGGGTTCTAAGAGTCCTGGGGGCTTTGAGGAGAGTTTGAAAGGAAGATTCAAGCCTCACTCGGCGAGGAAAGCATCACAATAGCGGCAACCAGAGGCTGTCCACAGGGTGGTATCCTATCGCCCCTTCTGTGGCTATTAGTGATGGATCAGCTGCTCGTCAGGCTAGAAAACAACGGCATAACAAACATTAGTTATGCAGATGACCTAGTCCTAGTAGTTCGTGGCAAATTCGAGAGCACGATAACAGATCGTATGCAATTTGCTCTCAAACAAGTCAAAGAATGGTGTAAAGAGGTTGGCGTAAGCGTCAATCCTGACAAGATAGTTTGCACCCTATTAACCAAAAGACAAAGAGTAACGCTACCAGTAATACAATTCCAAGGCAAAACCCTTCAATTAATGCCAGAAGCCAAATATTAAGGGGTCGTGTTTGACAAAAAAAACTAACATGAAACCCCCACATATCATATATTACAAACAAAGCTTATAAAGCTTACTTTACCTGTCAACGAATGTTTAGCAAAACGTGGGGAATAAACCCACAAATTACCCTTTGGCTTTACCAACGCATAATTAGACCCAGGATCACATACGCGGCCCTGGTTTGGTGGCCAGAAACAGAGCAATCAACGACACGCTCAAAACTGAAAAAGATACAAAGACTAATCTGTCTAAGTACAACGGGTGCAGTTAACAGCTGCCCAAGCCCTGGAAAAACTTCTAGGACTTCCTCCCCTGCACATACACATCTAAAGCGAGGCTGTATCAAGAGCCACAAAACTAAAAATTCTTGAGCAAATCAAAGCAAACAAACCAGGACAAACTAGCATCGTAACCAAAATAGACTTGGTATATGTAACTGTCCAACCATCAGACCTAATGATAAAAACAACTAATTTCAAAAGGAATTTTTCGATTAAAATACCCGATCGGAATCAAGTTGAAAATATCATAAGCACTCTTCCAAACCATGCATCCATCTGGTATACAGACGGATCAAAAACAAACACAGGAACCGGAGCAGGAGTATTCGGACCCAGAATCACACTACGAATACCCCTGGGTAGATCTCCAACAGTATTCCAGGCAAATAGAAGCCTGCGTCCTGGAATATACTAAGAGAAGGTACAGCAGAACCGAGATCTATGTAATCTCAGACAGTCAGGCAGCACTGCTAGCATTAAAAGGTCCAGTCTTCTATTCTAAAACAACGTGGAGCTCTTTCTGCCACTTAGAAGAACTGGCCAAAAACAACAAGATCACACTAATGTAGTCTCCCGGACACTCGGGCATATCAGGAAACGAGGCAGCAGACCTCTGCGCAAGAGAAGACGTCGAGGGAATTTTCATTGATCCAGAACCCAGCATTGCCTATTCCAAATGCCATATCAACAGAAAAATTAAAGAGTTGGAAAACACTACTATTTAAGCGGAATGGAATTCTTCGTCGGGGATGAGGCAAGCCAAGAAGCTTCTAAAATACAACATTAGTCATATGGACAGGGCGATCAAACTGGACCGCCATACACTAAGAACACTAGTCTGGTATTTGACAGGACATGGCCCATTCCATGACCATCCTTTAAAAATGGGCAAATCCCAATCGGATCGCTGCCGATTCTGCAACGAGGCAAAGGAAACGTCAGAGAACATACTCTTCGTATGCGTAGCCCTCACCCAGAAAAGAATAAAACATTTGGAGGCTCATACAGTTCCCTGGCCGAAGGCCAGACCAATCACATTGTCAGATGTGGTGGCATTGACGAAGGAACTGAGCAATCATATAGTGTGGTACAACATCAGGGACGCACAATAGACCTTTAGGTCGCAGTGCTCAAGGCTCTTTAGCCCCACCTATTATAATAATAATAAAATAATAATATTTAGATGTTTACATAAGAAACCAGGCCAAAACTCAGCAAACATTTCAATGTATCCTGGTAGAATGGCAATTCTCCAGTAATCTGACATCGTTTCTTTATCCCTTACTTGAATTTTTCCTTAGTGTAGTGCTGAGACTCCATATTTTTTTAGCGCCGCGTTCCAACGCTTCCTCATAGTTGCCTTTAAATTCTAAAAAAAACATCACAATATCAGAAAAATAACAATCGCAATTTCTTTTTGTTATTCCTCAATTACAGGAGGATTATGATCTGTTCGATGGCAGCATCTTGATGAGTGATAACAATAAGCTAGGAATCTTTCAATTTCGAAGCGACAATAAATTAAAAATTCACGGTGAGTACAACACGTAAGGGTATTTCTCAGAAGTTCTCCACAAAAATCAAGAATCTTGATAAATTGGATATCGATTCGCCTTCCGGAATAGCAACACGATGAGCAGATATGAGAGCAAACAACCAAATGGAACAAAGTAAACGAATCACATTCATCCTCCTATCCATATTTATCTTGAAAGCCCATCCTGGAACAATAATATTTTCATTTTGTGCATGAACTGGCCGGCCGCCTTTTAATTGTAGATCGTTTATCATTTGGCATTTCGAATGCATTAGGTGACGGTCCAGATGGCGGCGTTGATGCGGCTGGAAAAGTTGCCGGAGTTGTTCCTGATTTTCTCAATTCAGCGGCGAATGGTGGCGGCGGAGGCAGCATTTGGGGAATTAATACTGTCGCCGGCGGCGGTGGTGCAGGTGGAGCTGCAGCTGGTGCTGGCAGTGTTCCGATTATTCCGTGGGGAAAAATTCTGCCAACTAAGATTGAACAAACTCTGCCACATTATCCAATTGGAATGCAGCCAACAGATGGTTCCTGGCAAGTTGTCAATGGGACACGTTTCAAATTTTTCGTCTTCTCGGCCTACTATGATCGTCGGGACGGCTCTAAGTTGGTACGAGTTGTAGGCGCAACAAAGACACGCGGCCCAGAGAGAGTTTGGTGTCGTTTCTGGTATCCCTACAAGGAGACCAGCAATAATCGAACAAAATACACATCAGCCACAGTGATGGCAAGAGTGAAGGTGAGTGAGTGAGTGTGTTAGTTTTTTGTTGCCATAATTTCGATGTTAGAATTAAAGAAGCTTCAGTTTAATTTTAATTTTAACCAAAAGTTAGGCTGACTAGGTTAACGTCAGAAAAGTTTAAGCAAAAATTTGACTCATAGTTCCAATGAAGTTTAAGTTGGGGGCTTTTAATACTCGGAGTAACTGTAAGTTCGATTTTAAGCTTTAGAGAAAGGTATACCGTCCCTCTTGATGGAGCCGTACGATAGGCGAACGCAATCTTGTTGTGGTTACTTGGCGCTGTACAGTAATTTAGTGGTGATACACCTTTAGATCAATAGCCAACTGTTAAGTTCCTTTCAAGTCACCAATATTAAATTGCCTTCAATCTTCAACTGAGATTGATTGTCCAAAAGATTATTTTGAGGTCAATGTGTAGCTTTTAATATTTCCCTGAGCTGTTCGTATTAATCTTCTGTAGCCCAACCTTTATGAGTATTACGATCACATTCTTTGAGACGGTCAACTAGAGCCATGCAGCTCATTGTCTTTTCATCTAACACGTCTTCCGGCACATCCAGTCATATGGAACGTTTTTAAGTTTCCCGGATAAAGCCATGTGCTGCAATGAACTCTTTGTATTTCATTCCTTAGCTTTTAAATTCTTCAGAAAATCTCTCAGTAGCTATAAAGGATGGT
Source organism: Nephrocerus scutellatus (assembly GCA_947095585.1). Lineage (NCBI taxonomy): Eukaryota > Metazoa > Arthropoda > Insecta > Diptera > Pipunculidae > Nephrocerus > Nephrocerus scutellatus. The sequence goes on from OX352764.1 coordinate 100,116,823, forward strand.
GTCCACCGTGGCTCTAGTGAGTTAGACACCGCTAAGCAAGAGGTTCAAAGTTCGAGTCACAGAAAAACACCAAAAAGCAAAGCTTCTCGCCGTTCGGATTTGTTTCCATCTAGCTAATTACTCTAACAGATTGCATTTATTATTCTTTCCTTAAGTCTTACTGTCAGCGTGAGAAATTCCCAGTCATCCTAATAGTTATCTACTATCGAGACATCAGCAGTTTCCACATTATAGCAATGCTTGGACTTAGAATAAAGTAAAATGTAAAAGTAAGGGTTTCAGAGTTAAAAGAAAGTTATAGAGAAAAAAGTTTGGGTTTAGCGGTGAACTTTAGGCCTTTAGTGTAAAAGTTATGGTTAAAGTGGTAATAGATGGACTATAAAAATAAAAGTTATGTTTATAGAGGAAGAAGTTATGGTTATAAAGGACAAACTCAGTGTTTTAGAGGTAAAAGCTTAGGTTATAGAGTTAAGAGTAAGGAGTTTAAGAGTTTAAAGTTAGATATATAGATATAAGAATGTGGTTATAATAAAACAAGTTGGGTTCTAGAGTGGAGAGGTAAGGTTATATAGGTATATAGGTATATAAGTACATAGGTATAGCTATAGAGTTTATAGAGGTCAAAGTTAGCGTTTATAAAGTTGAACATTTTGGTTATAGGGTCAAACATTTATAATTGAGTTATAGAAAAAAAGTAAGGATTATAGAGATGAAAGTTACGGTTATACACGGAAAAGTTAAGTTTATGGAATTAAAGGTTATGGTTATTGAGGTATAAGTTACGGTTTTGGAAGTAAAATTTTAAATATAGAGCAAAACGTTTTGAATATAGAGTTGAAAAGTATGGCGAAGAGATACGAAATTAAGATTACAGAGTTGAAAGTTATTTTTTAGAGGCAAACAGTAAAGTAAAGTAAAAGTTTGCGTTATAGAGAAAAAAGGATTAAAGAGTTGAAAGTAGTGGTAATAGAGGAATAAGATAGGGTTATAGAGATAATAGATAGGGTTGTAGAGATAAGGGTTACGGCTGTAAGGTAAAAACTTATGGTTGTAAAATTTAAAGTTGGGGTTATAGATAGAAAAGTTATGGTTATTGAGGGAAAAAAAAAACAAAGATGCACTTCGATTTAAACTTAAAGTTTAAGTGAGCTATGGGGCAAACTTTAATTATTTTTTAGAGTTTGATTAAAGTAAAATTATGAATTGGAGTTTAACTCTGAGTTTTATGTTTTGCTTAAAAATCGTAAGTAATTTAATTGTAATTGGCATTTCTTTGTACTTAAGATTATTCGCGAAAATTGGAACCTCAAATATAGCGCCTGTTTCGTTCTCTGTCCAATACGAATGCCCGAACTTGAGGTGCCTTACTCTGTGAGTATTGTGAGTCGCCTTCGCGCTCCACCCGGCAATATTCTAATAATGAGAAACACCGATCAAGATCCTGATTTTGCCAACAACAAGAGTGTCAGTGCTACAACCATTGGCGGCAGTACAGCGGCGACTCCCATCCCAACTGGCGATCAGATACCCGACAAAATCGCAGTATGCGTCAAACCGTTTCATTTCAATTACGATCAGGCGCTCTATCTAATGGAATACGTGGAGTTCAATGCTCTGCTTGGAGTATCCCATTTCACATTCTACAATCATACGATAGGACCACATGCAACATGTGTCCTCAATCATTACATGGAGGGTGATATTCCGGGTAATTCGACAGCCATCGATTTGGATTTACCATCAGCACCGAAAAGTGCAAAGGATGCAGCAGCTACGACAACCCCAGCTGGAGGAGGTTAGCTCAGAAACGAAGAAACAAATTTTGTGTGAATACGAGTATGCTTCTCTATCACTCTCTCTCTCTCTTTCTCTCCCCCTTTCGCACAACTTTCCCTTCGCCACAACAGACGATGCCGCCATCCCTGTGATAAAATCCAAGCGGCGGCACGAGAGTACTTACGTCAAGCCCACTGTTAATATTATGCCATGGAACCTGCGAATGCGCTCGCAGAAGGAAATCCGCACGGAGGGCCTCTTTGCGGCACTCAACGATTGCCTGTATAGAACTATGTACAGATACAAGTATTTAGCTTTGGTGGATTTGGATGAGTTCATCATACCGCGTTACAATGACACGCTTAATGAATTAATTGAGTAAGTACGGCGAGTTGGTCGGGTGTTAGTATGTGAAGTGTTGATTTGAAATGCACATCTGCTGGCGCCAACACGGGCATGTAACATCACTAACTGTTAATTTGTTTACTTTTGTATTGCTTCCTTTCCTCCTTCAGTTCGCTCAGTCGGCGATATAGGAATCGTAACGCTGGGGCGTTCTCCTTCCAGAATGCCTTCTTCTATTTGCAATTCGCCGACGACCCATTGGTGTATCAGACGTCGAAAAGCAGCAATCCTTCATTACGAGCGGCATTGGTGACGCAAAGGAAGACAAGGAGGTAAGCAAACTATGGAATAACAACAAAAATATTCCGTATTTACGCCAAATAATACGATGGCTGTGTTGCCATGTATCCAATGTTGGTAACAAATGGGTTGCAGGGTAACATACGTGAGCGTGAAATTTAATTTTGATTCCAACTTATAATAACCCAAATTGTTTGTTTATAAATGTCTCCATTACAACTATACATTCTGGCAGAATGGGTACTGGGGGTTACTTATTTCCATAAGGTTTAACTAAATATGATGCTTAGGTTTCATAAAACGGTGCTAGATGTACTTCACTCCTTCAGATCTGGCTACTATTTACAAGGCGTATATTCGGCCTAAACTTGAATACAACTGTATTGCCTGGGCAGGTGCCCACAAGACTACATTGCATTTACTAGACAGAGTTCAGAACCGCGCGTTAAGACTTATTGGTGACGTACATATCGCGAAAACAATCGAATCGCTTGAACATCGTAGGAATGTTTCCTGCCTGTCACTGTTTTATCGCGTTTTCCACAAGCGGTGTTCAAAAGAAATATCCAGATACATCCCGCCCATTCTCCAACCCATCCGTAATACCCGTGCCTCAACTCGAGCTCACGGGTCCACCATCAAGCCTATCTTCGGACATACTAACCATATCAGAGATTCCTTCTTTAGCCGCACGATAGTTATGTGGAATGAATTGCCTGATTTTTTAGGTTTTAGGAATTTAAAAAAATGTACAAGGCTTGACCTTAAAAATTTTATTTTGTTCAAGAGGTACAGGGTGATAAGTGATGTAAGGTCAAAAGTACGTCTCATCCCATTAAAACGCTACGTACAACGCAGGAGTCGATACGATTTTTTCACTAAAATAACCAAGGAATCACCCCTTTAACGGATACACCCTGTATATACATAAAGCCACCTGATAGAACTGGCACGGCTATGTAGGTTAACCATTACCAATATTATAAGCCAAGTAAAGAAATCCAGATAACTATCCAGCCCATTCAACAAATATAACGGGCTCCATAAAGTGGGAGAACTGGCCTGATTCCTCTTCAAAGTAGCGTAGAAGAAAGTGTTCCAAGACTATGATGTTACGGCGAGAGAAACAATCTTCTATAAGTCCTTTCAAAAACTTGCTTATGCGGACAATATTGACATCATTGATAGAAACCCAAAAGCTGTACAAGAAGCTTTCGTCCAGATCGAGTGGGCGGCATGAAATCTTGGGCTGCACATAAATGAGGGCAAAAGATGTTACATTGCAGTCAGGTCATTCAACCAAGAGAGTGTGGCTACGAATTTCAAGTAATGCAATCCTTTAACTATCTTTGGTCAATTATAGCAGCATGAGATATCAGCTTGGCACCAGCTTGACATAAGCAACACACACGGTTGCTTACTTTTGTCTTATAGGACTTTTCAAATCCAGTAATTTACCCATAAGCTGTTGGTTTATAAGACAATTGTCATACCAGTACCAGAGATATCATGTAAAGAGTTTGGCAAAAAGTAGTAGTAGGTAGTCGTCTCTGTAGAACTGTTGGTAAAAAGCTATGCAACAAAATGTTCCCTTTCTGTCGCAAGACGTAGAAGAAACCGATAGAGGTACTGTCTCTCTCTCCACTCTCTACCTATACTTTTATTTTGAAGTCAATGACTCGGATTCCTTGCATTACATTACCATAACAGTACCATATATAGCAGGTAAAGAGTTTGACCAAAAGTAGGCTTGGAACACTTCTTTTATATTGTCTCTGTAGAACTGCTGGTAAGAAGCTTTGCAACAAAATGTTCCCTTAAGTTTAGAAGGCTGTCGCAAGACGTAGAAGAAACCAATAGAGGTACTGTCTAACTCTCCACTTTCTACTTTTATTTTGAAGTCAATGACTCGGAATCCTTGCATAAGACATAAATCAAATATGAACTGGTATTTGCAAACGCCACCAACTGAGTCCCAATGCATCTTATGCAATCTAGTCCTCATAAAAGTTATCCATTTAAGCGTAAATTTTCTTTTTAATTTTTCTCTCCATTCGTAGACGCCTAAAGCTGCACCCACAAAAGCAACGATCGAAATACATTTGCAAGCCGGAGTCTGTCGTAGAGGCTGGCAATCATTTTGTCTGGGAATTTTTCCCAGGTAAGGGCTCACTAAATGTTCCTCCAGATGCTGGCATATTGCATCACTACAGGGTAAGTGTACACCATTATGAAGGATTAGCATACTCGTACAACTTCTTACCCCCCCCCCCCTCATAATACGCTATCAGGTTTGTGAATTCGGCGGCAACGACTGCATCAAAGCACCATCGACGATCGATCGTACAGCAACAAAATACATGAATAGACTTGTGGAACGTGTCGAGGCCGTTTACAATCATCTAAAGAAACCATGTGATCTTCCAGATTTACCAGCGCTGCCGACACGCTCTGCTCAAGTTGAAGCAGCAATAGCTAAGATCAACGCCGACAACGATCAGTCAACAACACTCAAGAATAGTAATAACAGTAAGAACAGCAACAACAACGATAACAGTACAGCTGCTAATGGCGCTGGCAAAAAGAAACGAAAACTGATCGTCTTCGAGGAGAGCGACGATGGCTCCGCCAAGGTGAAGGTGAAATTCGTGAACAATTAAAGGGGTGCAGGGGTGAATGACAACGAAAAGAGCAGGAAAATAGTTAGCCAAATGCTAAGACTTTGTTTTTATTTTTTGTTTATCAAAACGAAAATTCTTTGTGATTTCATGAATAAATTTAGATTTGAAGACAGACGGACGATGATGCTCAAATATTTGACTGTTAAGTAATTATTGATGCACACGCACACACACACGCACACACAAACACGACACATATCATTCAATTAAAATGACAAACTGATTTTTTCGATAACTTTCCAGTTGCAGTTGAGCTACTCAAGTGGTTTTTCTGGCTTCCTTGAGAAATCCTCATGTATCCATCATGTATCACACAATCAATCTTTTCGTAAACAGATAAGTACACATAATTGCGAGGACGAAGGGCGAAGCTTATATTATATTAATAAATAAAAACAAACAAAAATACATAACTATATATAAAATAACGTTTATCCGTCGATAGGAGGCTGCAATATATAAATATAGGAATTCCGAGCAACTATTATAGGAATGTACAAGCAGGGTACGAGTATCTATATTCTTTGAACCTAAATTTTAGTTAGCAGAATACATCATACATCAAATAACTTTGCTTAAATAACAAAATACCAACACTCGATGTAGCTAAATGCAACTAGTCTGTTGGGCTAATAAGCAAATGTACTAAATACCAATAAAATACTCGTTCAGTTAAGGGTCTATCTGTATACATAAATGAAATAAACTTAAAAAATATCGATGTTTTTTTTTAATTTTTGCCCATCAATTATCAAAATTGTGTTATCAACTCCTTGTATCGCTTTAATAAAACAAACAATTAATATATATAATAAATAATTTCAACGAAAAAAATATGCAAACAAAATTGTTGTTTTTTTTCTTTTTTAATGAAGAGGTCTACACTCTGCATTTGACGTTTTTAGTACAAATGTTGTTCGTCTATAATTTTTTGAAGTTAAGTAAATATGAAGTAATAGTTAACTACTAGCGCAAGTATGGGAGGAAGAAACTATACCAGATGGCCGGAGAAGAGGTATTCTATGCCTCATACTTGAGAAAGCATATATCACTTGGCGCAGCAGCAATTATCGTGATACGAGTGTGGCCGCAGCCCGTTATAGGGTCTGAGAGCGTGTGGAGGGAGTCTTATAGTCCTTAGCTGGGTCTTGAATAGGTTTAAAGGAGGGGGGAGCATCAGGACCCGTTCACTCCAACAATTTTACAAAAAGTTTAGTCAATCGGAGATACACATGTGTATAAAATTTGAAAATCGGGTAAATTTTGTAAAATATTTGTATGGGAGCCCCCGACCCCGAGGCTCTAGGGTCACCAAAGTTTAATAGAAGGTGTTTTCATCGGAGATATGTATGTGTTGAAAGTTTCAATGAAATCGGACTTTGGCAAATGGGTTAAAAATTGATCGCAAAATTCCACGACAAACAAACAAACAACCAACCAACCACAGTGTCGGAAGCTTGTCAGGCATTTGCAAAGGGTCGGACCTATTATGCTCTGATTAACCCTACACCAGACACAAGCCTTGAGTTAGTTTTTTGATAGGGGTGCCTATACGACTTCAAATCCCTGATGATGATGTCAAAAATCTACAAGTCTTATTGTAGAGTCACAAATGACGATGATTCGTAATCGGTTGTACTCGTACAATATTAACGATGAGTAAAGACTACTATTAGAAGTAGCAAATTGGCGAGCACACAAAGTCAAAGTACTTAAGAAGCAGCTTTTGACATAAGCTAAGAAAATCCAAGCATGCTGGTGCTGGATATCCATCGATGGTATGGTACGAGTAAGCGCATCCTCTTAAAAATTTCCCACAGTAATTCCCATTTGTGTATATTAATATTAATGCAACCGCTTGCATTTGAATTCCCAAATAGTCATCCAGACGCATCCGTCCATTTTGCCCAAGTATAGAACACTTGAGCATGTTTGAGTACAAAACAACAACAAAAAAATGCATTTATGCAAAATGCCAAAAGGAATTTTCACAAAATGATATTCCATATTCCGCACATTTAAGACGTAATTTTTCGCCCAGTTGCCATAAGAAGGGTTGGCGTAAGCTGGCATTTTCTTTATACAGATTTGGATACTCATGGAATCGTTTACTTGCTCTTGCATTTTAATTACTTCAAAGGGATTCGCTTAATCAATATTGCATTGCCATTTCGAAACGTCTCTGAAGTTTCTGTTTAAAAATTACCTTCTCATGTTTTTATACAAAAAAAACACCGACTTTTAGAATTGCTTAAGAATTATGGGTGCCACTTTGCATAATTCGTCAGCGAATAAAAAAATGAGTCGAATGTTAAAGGAAAGTTTTGCAACTAAAGTGATACTTTTACAGAACAGGGTGGGCTGAAAAGAGCAATTGCTAATTAAATAATTGAATAGAAAGTAGGATTTGTATCTTCTGCTCCGCTGTCCGCTTAGGCCTTTTTTGTTGTTGTTTGTTCGCATCTGAAATATTAAAGCAACTATGTGAACATGTGCAGTTAGGGGAACAACATTCTCAAGCAATCAGCATCCTACCGCCACCAACCATTCAAGAATAGTGGAATGCTGTCAAATGTGTTAACCCCTGGAGCAGATGATATTTTCGAAAGATCGTAAGTAAAGCAGAGCTTATGTCTATGTAAACCCATCCGGAGACTGGTCGGGGAACGAAAAACTCTAATAGAGGATCTATGGCAGCAACCCCAGCAGTAAGGAGGAATGTTCTAGTGTCAGAGTCCCGAATGACAATGAGGGAAATTCGGCGTAGTGTGCGACGTGATAAACACAATTACATCAATGAGTTGGTCGCATTTGCTGAAGCAGCGAAAACTAGAAGTGATAACAGAACCATTTACGGAATAATCAAGGAGTTCATGAGTAGACAGAGCTCTAGACAACACAACCAGTAAAAGCCTTAGACGACTTTCTCCTCATTTCGGATGAAGATAAACTCAAGAGATGGAAGGAGCAATTCGAAACGGTTCTAAACCGTGTATCGGTCAGCGATATGCAACCAATTCAAAATAAGCTGCCCATATATATATTTCCCTTATCCGAACTTTAACCCGCAAAGATGAGATCACTGCCGTGATTAAAGAACTCAAGGATAATAAGATGGCGGGACTAGATGGCATTTCCGCGAAATTATTAATAGCAGCACCAGTTGTAAAATCGGAACTCCTACATTCGCTGGTAAAGAAGACCTAAAAGCAGTGGCTTTCCCCGAAGAGAAGAAAAGGGGAATAATCATAGAGCTTCCTAAGAAATTAAGTCTGATGGTGTGCGAGAACTGGAGGGGTATTGCCTGCAGTTTCCAAAATAATAGCGAAGGTTATTTTTGAGCGAATAAACCCTTGACGTCGAGCAAGAATGTCTCTGATCTGGATGCTTCTGTGTCGATCACATCAACACCCTGCGGATTATCATCGAACCGAACAGTGTACAGAATATCGATCACCGCTTCACCTCCTTTTCGTTGACGTTAGACAGTGTCAACTGACTTATACCTGTTATTATGGCAACATTTGAGGGATCAAAATGTCACGTTCTGCATAGAAGAAAGTTGTCAGAGGAATTTGAAGTGTGAAGCAGGGTGCGACAAGGATGTATACTGTCTTCAATATTTGTATTTCTGGTTATAACTGATTTGCTCCGTGGTTTATCGATGGGTATGTGAGGAATTCAACAGACTATAGTTAGAGTGGTGATCTTCGCCGTCTAAGCAAGGGCCTCAAATAGCGGGTGAGTGCGCCCTCGATGGACTCTACTCAGTGATGTAAACTCAAACACCTAACGGCATTATCTCTCGTGAATGTCTGACAAAAGGCCAACAGTAAAAATTGTCATAGAAAGCTAATCAAATCGCTTTTCGGATATGGCCTTCAAAAATAGGTCCCTTACATTTGTATCCACAACACGGATGGTCGCTCGCGACTAGCTATATGCCCTGGACTAAAATCTATGTTTTAGTATACGAGGCAATCCGAATGAAGCCACGATCGGATTGTTTCGTATTTTTAATGGTACCCCATCTAAATACTACCCAATCCAACCGCTTCTTAATCCCAATGATCGAACTAGAACCGATGTACTCAGCGTCGTAGGCCGTTGAAGAAATTCTAATAGACAATTTTCGCGGTAGTGTAAGTCGACACATTGGCGGGTGTTTGTTGTGTAGAATGGATGGTGTTGGGAAGGTGAGGTGTTGTTAGTGCTTTGGGTCTTAGAGTCTTAGCGTTTCTAGTTATGTATTATTATAAACGAGATTCCTTCAAAATTACCCATCTGAGCAAGCGATCTGCCGAACTGTTGATAGACTTCGTATGACATTCGATGATATGGTTTCGCTTAGTAGCGACAGCATAGTGAAGTCATCTGATATTGGAGGAGCCTCCAATTCTTAATTTAGTTGGCCATTTAGCAAATCATAAGAGTTATGATTGATTATTGATTGATTGAGTTATGATTATGATGTCTTTTAGATAGCGCTAAAATGACCCAATTTTGTCTTTGTAGTATGTGTAATACATCATACCGCACCATTTTTGGTAGAACTCCCGCGCCTGATGCGGTCCTTTCTCCTCCCGCCCTCCTGTACGGTTCTAGTTCGTGAACGAGATTATTCCCCAATGCTGCTTTCGTTCGCCGGTGAATTATTTTTAAATTCTCTATATTAACTTCACTTGCCCGTGGGTCGTCGGTCGTCGGTCGGTGGTCGGTCGGTCGTCGGTCGGTCGTCGGTCGTCGGTCGGTCGTCTGTCGTGGATTCTTGCGATCAATTTTTAACCCACTTCCCATGGCCCGATTTTATTGAAATTTTGCACACATGTGTATTTCCGGAGACAACACTTTCTATTAAATTTTGAGGCCCCTCGGGCTGCGGGGTCGGGGGGCTCCCAAACAAAAATTTTAAAAAATTTACCCGATTTTCTTCAAATTTTACACACATGTGTATACCCAATAAACAATACTTTTTCGAAAATTTGGTAGTGATCGGGTCCCGGGTTCGGCCGCAAGGCCCTTATACATTTTTTAAATATCTGTACTGGCATCAGATATTCGTCGCCGTTTATGGACTTTGTGCGGTGTGTGCTGCGCAGTCGGCTGCGCTGCATGGTTTTGTTGGTGGTGGAGAGAGAGAGAGAAATCTTAGCGCACGCACAAATGAACCCAGCAAATGAAACGAGACATACATGTTTTATGCTTACTTCAACTTACATTTTTATTATATACTGAATTGTATTTTTATTGATGTCGTTTTTTTTGTTGTCGATATCAACTTACAGATAGAACAACAAGTTTTCACAATATTCTGTCATTTGGCGTTTTCATAAATTAGTTCAGAGCAGTCAAAGAGTTCTCAAGATAAATGTTCGTGTTTCTTATTTGCTCAGAGTATGAGCGTGCTCTAAGTGCTCAGAATAAAATGATCTGAGCTTTTTCAATTTTAACATCTGATGTCAAATGTTTGTTTCGATGATTTTCTTCTACAATAAAAAAAAATGGCCCAGGATCGAGGGGCTCCCATATCAATTTCTGCGATTAGAGAATTTAGATGAAAAATTTTAATTTTTATGGGTTGTTTTTTTTCATATCTTCAGAGCTCTTTATAATCTTCTTCGCGTTACCGTGTTCTATCAGATGTCATCTAAAGACTTCTGTCGATCACTTTTGTTCACTTGTGAATATTACGATTTGATTCGTACCTCATCTGTCAAATGCTTTTGACAGATGCTTTCGTTGACACGAGTGTATGCAAGGTATGCACAAACTTTTGCTCAGGTTTTTTCTTAACTTTGCCATTATTATAATGCAATTTCGACACTAGGCTTGCTATGGAGGTGGTTGGAAGGGGGTCAGTGGGCTCCTGGTCAGTGGGCGGGTGGTCATTTGGGTGGTGGTCAGTGAGATGAGGCAGCAGGGAAACGACGGGTATTTCCGCTAGTAATAAAATAAATTATTCGCTCTTCATGCAATCTAACCATCGAACTAATAGCATGAATGTGTTCGCATTTCACTTATTTACAACACACCCTGTACTAATATTAAAGTTGCATAAATATAATTCCCCTTTTAAGATCCTTTAAGTGCATTTTATTGCTTGGAATTTAAATGACATGCAAAAGTTCGCTAGTTCGTGTTAATTTTTTTGTTCCTTTGTTTTTCTGGAGGTCCTTCGTTTTCTTTGGGTGGATGGGTATTTCCATTTTTCTTTGCCGCCTCATCGACCGAAAGTGTGAAATGTTAAATGTATTTAGTTCAAGAGCTCGTTCCTTCAAAAGCTCCGCATATTATTAGAAACTCCCCTGTGAGATTGGTCTTGGAACTTCACTCGAAGCGACGTCCAACTCAACTTCAACTGTAAACTCGAGCGTATAATTCTATTGTAGAAGTATGTAGATGTGTGTGTGAATAAGCGTGCAGCAAATATGAGTCGTTTTGAGGGTATCTGGGTCGCCAAATAACTGCCAGTATGTGTGTAGTAGATGTTGAATGAATTTAATTACATCTGCTTGAGCTGATGGCTCTGCTTACGGTTGCTTCACCTCCTTGTACAAGAGTACTTCGTGTTCTGCAGCGCCGCTATACTAATAATACATCCTCTTCCTCTGCTTATATCTCTGTGATTTTAAATATGCAATTAAAATTTTTGGGGAAGTTATACGACAAATTTAGTTGTAATTAAAATTTCGGTCAGAGGAGACCTTACAATGATATCAGAATTATGGGGTATGTGTGAGGCGACTTTATCCTGTTGTGGAATCATATATAGTGGTTTTTTTTTGGGTATCTTACGTATTTTTGAGTCGAGAAAACTGGAAAGTTATTTTTCAATTTTGTACTCCCGAGTATGAGTGCGGTTGCATAAAAGATGTCATGATGGGAAGAGTTTACCAAAAGACATCCCCATCAGTAGCCGCCGGCACGCTGGATTATTCCCGGTTGCACTAAAGAAATGTGCAATAAATTCTCGCTGCCCTTTGGATATTTTTAATAAATCAATTAAAATACAAACAATTTTTGCAATCTGTATGCGGGGAAGCGTTCCCTTAAGGCTGGAAACAGGGAATTCTTTGGTATTGCTTTAAACCATTGGAATTAAATTAAGGTAAAGTGTCAGGAGATGGATAGATGGATCTATTGATGTGTTGACAACTGCATGTGTCAGAAGGCAAAAACATTCTAGAGCACATCCATGTTCAGAATAAAGTAGGCAAGACTGACTACAAATGGCTATACTTGCACTGAATTAAAAAGCAATTCGCTGTGAATAAAAAGATTGAATGCGAGATAAGATATTCTGTTTAATTTGAAAGCAATAAATTTTACCGACCGACCATAAGTCACACAAATGAAAAGAACAATGATAATGAAAATCATCATACTGATTGTGAATAATCATCCAACGTTGGGAACCAGTATTCAGGCAGTACATGGGAACCTATAACTTACATGAGAACACTAATGACAGTGTACAGTGGTAATAGGTTTGCTCGTTCGAATATACACAAAGGCAGCCGATGGGTACCTCTTTATGAAGCCACTCGTAGCCAGGTAGACCATATGTTGATAGACCATCGCCACAACAATAACCTTAAGACGGTACGCACTTACCGAGGCGCCAAATTTGACTTGGATCACTACTTTTTTGGTATGGTGTTACGAGCGCAGATTGTATCACCAAGAAAGATTGCATATGCGAATAAGAGCCAAAACGGTTGACCTTTGCAACGAAGAAACAAGTACCCGTAGGTCAAGCGATAGAACTCAACCTGGGACTTAGATGTCAGACGTTGCACAGAAATCGACACGCCTTTAAAATACTTTCATTAGTACTGTTGACTCCTTCTTTCTGGCCCTTAACAGCCGATCATCTTTCGTAGAGATGGCGAAGCAGTTCAATATCCACCTGTGTTGGGTGCCGGGACACAGATACATTCCGGGTAACTGTATAGCTGACGAACTCGTCAAGCAAGGAATTACACCATCCTCTCACCTGAATATAGTTCCATAGGCATACCAATCGCTACATGTAAGCTCTTGTTTAAGCGGGATGCGGGATGTAAAAACTAACTGTAGGTGGTCCAACGGTACAACTTGCATAGCGACAAAACAGAACTTGCCCAAGCTGGATCCGAAACTCTCCAAGTGTTTGAAGTAATGGACCTCAAAATGTCAAATTTCTTCAACTGGAACGTGAGTTTCTTCGATATAATTTGGACATACTGGGAGTGAGTGAAGTAAGATGGTCCGACGCTGGAGAGTACCAATCTCCAACGTGTAACACTGTGCTACTCTACTCCGGCAAACCCTCCGGCATTCCCGGTGAATCTGTAGTGGGTCTGCTGCTAACGCCAACAGCATGCAGAGGCCTGATTTCCTAGCACCCACATGGTGATAGGATCTTATCTGCCAGATTTCGGACTAGAGTACGGCGTGTCACGATCATACAGTGTTACGCACCAACGAATCCTTCGACTGACATTGAAAAGACAACTTCTACAATCAGCTAACCGCTGTATTTAACGCAACGCCGAACGGAAATATCGTCATCGTGATGGGGGACTTGATTGCCAAGGTAGGCAACGACAATGAAGGACTCAAACATGTGATTGGTACAGCATCAGTTCAAAGACTCCGCAATATCATCCGAATGCCTAGGTATAACATCGACCGGTTAAAGATCCCCTCAGTACGCCAACAATTAAGGGATCATTTATCGCAAGGAGTGGAAGCAATCAGCAGCTCACTGCCGACAACCATCCAAGAGCATTGGAAGGCTGTGAAAAATGTTTTCACATATGGAGCGGAAAGTATTGTTGGTAGAAGCCAGGCAATGCAAAGCACATGGCTTACCGAAGATACCTGGAGGCGGATTGAAGAACGTAAGATACTTAAAGCTCGTATTGTAGATACCCCAGCAGCAGCGAGGATCGAGCTAGAATCGAAGCAAAATGAGAGAAGGTCAGCGTAGTGAAAGACGTGACAAGCGTAATTATATTAACAACCTGGTCTCAGAAGCAGAGGAAGCAGCGCGCAGGTGCGATAGCAGAACCGTTTACAGAATCACCAAAGAGCGGATAGGTGGGCACCGCTCTAGCCAACATCCGTTGAAAGACCCAGATGGTGCCGTACTTGTTTCAGATGAGGATCAGCTCAAGCGACGGTCCAAACGGTGCTGCCGGAAGTAACAATTTCCCGAATTCGCACCTCAACTCCCAGTAAAGATGAGATCAATACCGCGATAAACGCACTAAAGAACAACAAGTCGGTAGGACTAGATGGTATACCCGCAGCGCTTCTACGCGCCACTCCAACGACATCAGCGGAGCTTTTATATTCTCTTGTAGAGAGAGCTTGGGAGGCAGAAAGTTTCCCGGGCGAGTGGAAGAAGGGAATGATTGTCAAGCTCCCTAAAAAAGGTAGTCGTATGGAGTGCGAAAACTGGAGAGGCATTTGCGTTCTTCCTGCAGTTGCAAAGGTAATAGCCAAAGTAGTACTTGAGAGAATTAAGGAACATCTGGAAGATACACTATATGCCGAACAAGCAGGTTTCCGCACTGGATCCTCCTGTTTAGACCACATAAACACCCTGCAGATCATTATTAAGCAGTGCTTTGAATTCCGGTAACCACTACACCTGCTGTTCATCGATTTTGAGAAGGCGTTTGACAGTGTCAACAGACAGTTTATCTGGCTCGCCTTGCGCAGGAGAGATATACCCGATAAACTAATAGCTATTATTAAACAACCTATGATGGCTCTAAATGTCATGTGCTGCATAGAGGAAAGATGTCAGAGGAATTAGAGATCGTATGTGGGGTACGACAAGGTTGCATTCTATCGCCGATAATTTTTTTGTTGGTGATTAGCGATGAACTTCGCGCAGCTTTATCTACTGGAAACGGAGGAATTCGTTGGACTCTTACATCTCAACATCTGGACTAGACTAACGACGTTTGTTTACTCTCAGACAGGATTATAGAGCTGTACAAAATGAGAGCAAATGTGGAAAGGAAGGCAAATGTTGCGGGTTTGAAGATTAATACTGCCAAACCCAAAAGCATCTACCTCGGCACTAACTCAGTAACACCCTCGGTCCTCAGGGCTCGTTCACACCAAAATTTTTACAAAAGTTTTGTAATTTTTTTTTTAAACATTTATTGGGCCTCACGACCCCGGAGCCCGGGGTCTCCAAAATTTTTACAAATGTTTTGTCCATAGGAGATACACATAGCACTTACATCTATTCATTCCAAGGACATGGAAACGCTGATCAACTTTCATCTTAAGAAAGATTTTGACCCCAACGAAATTCTTAGTGACCGGCAGTATGGATTTAGTAGGCAACGTTCTACTGGTGATTTGTGGTATATCTCATCGAAAAGTGGAGCCGGTCTTTGCATCAATTTGGAGAAAGCAAAGCTGTTGCACTCGACATTTCTAAGGCATTTGACAAAGTTTGGCATCAAGCTCTTTTGTCTAAAATACATGCTATAAAGTCGATGAAAAACTGCTTCATTGGATTAGAAGCTTTCTTTTGGACCGCTCAATTTAAGTTGTGTTGGACGGTTTCAAGTCTAAAGTTCATTACTTAAATGCTGGCGTTCCCCAGGGCTCTGTTTTGTCCCCGACTCTCTTTCTCATTTTTATTAATGATCTCTTATCTGTGACTTCTAATCCAATTCACTCTTTCGGCGACGACAGCACTCTCAGCTTCTCATATAAGTTCTCTCGTGGAACTCAAACAACTACGTATGTTAAGCAGGTTAAATTCTGACCTAGACAGCATAATACAATGGGACTCGAATATTCTGGAACTGCTATTAATTTTAATTTCATTTTTCCATTAAAAAAAATACTGGGAAATTTATTTTGTATAACAGTAGTACCCTAGTGATAACCCATGTCATCGCTTTGAACAACCATTAAACTCCATAGAGATATGAAATCCAACACAATTTCTTGTACTAAAGCGTAATAACTAAAAACCGAAAATGATAGCTTCCTTGCAACTTAATGAGCGAAATGATTGCGAAAATTTCGAACATTTCCAACAATTTTTAACATTTTGTGGGCATTAAGAATTCTCTCCCATTAAGCAAGGACACTGCATTTATTTCATCTAAGCTAATCTCCAAAGCGAAAATTTCGAAAATTTCCAACAATTTCTAACCTTTTGTGGGCATTAAAAATTCTCTCTCATTAAGTAAGGACACGGCACTAAACTCACCACTAAAGCTTTCCTTTTTATACCAATTTCTTGTCTAAACAACGAGTATAACTAGAATGTATTTTTATAGCATAGCAAAATAATATACAGGGCGTATCTGAATCCGTGAATAATATTTGAAGGGATAATTCCTGGATTAATTACAAGCAAATAATCGAGAAGTAGCTGTAGTAGTATTTTTACACCATGAGGCAGCCGTTGCGTTTTAATTGGAAGAAATTTGATTTTTATCTTGGCTGCAGTTTATGGAAAATGCGCAGGAAGAACTTTTACAACTTGACTGGTTGAATTACCAATAACTAATAATCCTCTACAGCGAACGCCAATTTTTTGGGTCCAAAGCGGGAGCAATGTTGACAGTTTTGACCACACATTGGTATCATTGGAAAGCTTATATTTTTATACAAAATATACTCCAGATGTTGGACAGTATAAGTAAGGCTAACATACCTCCAGCGCATTGAAGCACATTTCTTACATATACATTCCAAAATTTTTTGAGGTCAAAAGTGGGAGAAAATTTGACAGTTTTGACCATATTTTGGTATCATTCGATGTACCCAGCAACCTCCGGTGTCCAAGTTATTAAGGACCCGAGGTCTCCCCTCCCAAGGGCCCGCCCCGGGATCTACCGGTGGAATTGATCCCCGGTAGACTTAGCACACCATCCCTCGATCTTCGGAACGCCGAAATCTAGAAAAATCTGAGATAAAGTAATCTAAATAGAATAAATTAAAAATAAAATATTAAAATAACAAGTTATCTATGACTCATATATCTTATCTAAGCTCATCTATCTTTTTTAATGTATATATATATATATATATATAACTCATCTAGTTCATCTAACTCCTCTAGCTTGAGTAAGATTGTATGAGAATGAATTTGATCTAAACTAAAATTGCATATACAATGTATAAAAGTAATCTAAAACAGAAATTAAATCGAGTAAAGGTTGTAGAAAAATGTATTCATATGTAGTTAGTTGTAGTTAATTGTAGTTGGTTGCAGAAAAATTTATTTAATTGTAGTTCGTTGTAGTTCATTGTAGTTGGTTGTAGTTAATTGTAGTTGGTTGTCGAAAAATGTATTCATTTGTAGTTAGTTGTAGTTAATTGTAGTTGGTTGTAGAAAAAAGTAGTTACTTGTAGTTGGTTGTAGAAAAATGTAGTAAGTTGTAGTTAATTGTAGTTGGTTGTAGAAAAATGTATTTAATTGTAGTTGGTTGTAGTTAATTGTAGTTAATTGTTGTTCGCTGTAGAAAATGTATTTAATTGTAGTTAGTTGTAGTTAACGTTTGTGTTTTTATTTTACCGCATTTATGGATTTTCAGTATACTTTTGTTTATTAGAGAATTTAAATGAAAAAATTTTTATTTTTATGTGGGGTTTTTCTAATAGTGAAGATACGTAAAAATATCAAATAATTCAAATACAGTAGGAATTCGGGAAACGCAACCGATAAAAATCCAATCCAATCAATGAATATAAAAACATTGCTACTTCGTTTATAACAAAACGGTTGTTTTAATTCATTTTTTTGTAAGACGCAGTTAATGTTCTGCAATCGATAGTTGCAATGGTAAAGGTATTATGTTACAATAATAAGGGGTAATATATTAATAACAAAAAGTGTTTATGTTTGCGATACTGTAATCGGTTCTGTGTTATACTGCTGCTAGGTGGGTGATGACCTGTAGGTGCTTTGCTGATGATAATTAGGGGCAAACAGGGGAACAGTAACAGTATGCTGACATAACTCCCACACAAAAAATACAACCTAATACCTCTAACATATAATCCTACAAAAAGACTAAAAAGGGAAAACCCAGACACAGTTTAACATGTAAATTAACAGTGCCAATTGCTATGATTCGAAACAAAAGAACATTAAAACTTGGTGACGTAACGCGTGTCACGTTTTTCGCGTCGCGTGTGGCGCGTGTACTTGTTTTAAAACTTGCTATGAAGTGGCGCGTGTGACGCGTGTGGCGCGTGTACCTGTTTTAAAACTTGCCATGAAGTGACGCATGTGGCGCGTGTGGCGCGTGTAATTTTTTTTAAATACTTGTTTTAAAACTTGGTGACGTGACGTGACGTGACAATATGAGTATATTTTGTAGCCTGAAACTCAAGCTTTCCAATGATACCAATAATGTGGTCAAACCTCCCAACTTTACTGCCACTTTTGATCCAAAAACCTCTTAAAATGTATGAGTGTAAAATATGAGAAATGTGCTTCAATGCGCTGAAGGTCTGTTAGCCTTGCCTATACTGTCCAACAATATGAGTATATTTTGTAGCCTGAAACAAAAGCTTTCCAATGATACCAATAATGTGGTCAAACCCCCCAACTTTACTGCCACTTTTGATCCCAAAACCTCTTAAAATGTATGAGTGTAAAATGTGAGAAATGTGCTTCATTTCGCTGAAGGTCTGTTAGCCTTGCATATACTGTCCAACCACATGAGTATATTTTGTAGCCTGAAACAAAAGCTTTCCAATGATACCAATAATGTGGTCAAACCTCCCAACTTTACTGCCACTTTTGATCCAAAAACCTCTTAAAATGTATGAGTGTAAAATGTGAAAAATGTGCTTCAATGCGCTGAAGGTCTGTTAGCCTTGCCTATACTGTCCAACCACATGAGTATATTTTGTAGCCTGAAACACAAGCTTTCCAATGATACCAATAATGTGGTCAAACCTCCCAACTTTACTGCCACTTTTGATCCAAAAACCTCTTAAAATGTATGAGTGTAAAATGTGAGAAATGTGCTTCAATTCGCTGAAGGTCTGTTAGCCTTGCCTATACTGTCCAACCACATGAGTATATTTTGTAGCCTGAAACACAAGCTTTCCAATGATACCAATAATGTGGTCAAAGCTCCCAACTTTACTGCCACTTTTGATCCAAAAACCTCTTAAAATGTATGAGTGTAAAATGTGAAAAATGTGCTTCAATGCGCTGAAGGTCTGTTAGCCTTGCCTATACTGTCCAAATATATGATTATATTTTGTAGCCTGAAACAAAAGCTTTCCAATGATACCAATAATGTGGTCAAACCCCCCAACTTTACTGCCACTTTTGATCCCAAAACCTCTTAAAATGTATGAGTGTAAAATGTGAGAAATGTGCTTCATTTCGCTGAAGGTCTGTTAGCCTTGCATATACTGTCCAACCACATGAGTATATTTTGTAGCCTGAAACACAAGCTTTCCAATGATACCAATAATGTGGTCAAACCTCCCAACTTTACTGCCACTTTTGATCCAAAAACCTCTTAAAATGTATGAGTGTAAAATGTGAGAAATGTGCTTCAATTCGCTGAAGGTCTGTTAGCCTTGCCTATACTGTCCAACCACATGAGTATATTTTGTAGCCTGAAACAAAAGCTTTCCAATGATACCAATAATGTGGTCAAACCTCCCAACTTTACTGCCACTTTTGATCCAAAAACCTCTTAAAATGTATGAGTGTAAAATGTGAAAAATGTGCTTCAATGCGCTGAAGGTCTGTTAGCCTTGCCTATACTGTCCAACCACATGAGTATATTTTGTAGCCTGAAACACAAGCTTTCCAATGATACCAATAATGTGGTCAAACCTCCCAACTTTACTGCCACTTTTGATCCAAAAACCTCTTAAAATGTATGAGTGTAAAATGTGAAAAATGTGCTTCAATGCGCTGAAGGTCTGTTAGCCTTGCCTATACTGTCCAACCACATGAGTATATTTTGTAGCCTGAAACACAAGCTTTTCAATGAAACCAATAATGTGGTCAAACCTCCCAACTTTACTGCCACTTTTGATCCAAAAACCTCTTAAAATGTATGAGTGTAAAATGTGAAAAATGTGATTCAATGCGCTGAAGGTCTGTTAGCCTTGCCTATACTGTCCAACCACATGAGTATATTTTGTAGCCTGAAACACAAGCTTTTCATTGATACCAACAATGTGGTCAAACCTCCCAACTTTACTGCCACTTTTGATCCAAAAACCTCTTAAAATGTATGAGTGTAAAATGTGAAAAATGTGCTTCAATGCGCTGAAGGTCTGTTAGCCTTGCCTATACTGTCCAAATATATGATTATATTTTGTAGCCTGAAACAAAAGCTTTCCAATGATACCAATAATGTGGTCAAACCCCCCAACTTTACTGCCACTTTTGATCCCAAAACCTCTTAAAATGTATGAGTGTAAAATGTGAGAAATGTGCTTCATTTCGCTGAAGGTCTGTTAGCCTTGCCTATACTGTCCAACCACATGAGTATATTTTATAGCCTGAAACAAAAGCTTTCCAATGATACCAATAATGTGGTCAAACCCCCCAACATTACTGCCACTTTTTATCCAAAAACCTCTTAAAATGTATGAGTGTAAAATGTGAAAAATGTGCTTCAATGCGCTGAAGGTCTGTTAGCCTTGCATATACTGTCCAACCCCATGAGTATATTTTGTAGCCTGAAACACAAGCTTTTCAATGATACCAATAATGTGGTCAAACCTCCCAACTTTACTGCCACTTTTGATCCAAAAACCTTTTAAAATGTATGAGTGTAAAATGTGAGAAATGTGCTTCATTTCGCTGAAGGTCTGTTAGCCTTGCCTATACTGTCCAACCACATGAGTATATTTTGTAGCCTGAAACAAAAGCTTTCCAATGATAGCAATAATGTGGTCAAACCCCCCAACATTACTGCCACTTTTTATCCAAAAACCTCTTAAAATGTATGAGTGTAAAATGTGAAAAATGTGCTTCAATGCGCTGAAGGTCTGTTAGCCTTGCATATACTGTCCAACCCCATGAGTATATTTTGTAGCCTGAAATACAAGCTTTTCAATGATACCAATAATGTGGTCAAACCTCCCAACTTTACTGCCACTTTTGATCCAAAAACCTCTTAAAATGTATGAGTGTAAAATGTGAGAAATGTGCTTCATTTCGCTGAAGGTCTGTTAGCCTTGCCTATACTGTCCAACCACATGAGTATATTTTGTAGCCTGAAACACAAGCTTTTCAATGATACCAATAATGTGGTCAAAGCTCCCAACTTTACTGCCACTTTTGATCCAAAAACCTCTTAAAATGTATGAGTGTAAAATGTGAGAAATGTGCTTCATTTCGCTGAAGGTCTGTTAGCCTTGCCTATACTGTCCAACCACATGAGTATATTTTGTAGCCTGAAATACAAGCTTTCCAATGATACCTATAATGTGGTCCAACCTCCCAACTTTACTACCACTTTTGATCCAAAAACCTCTTAAAATGTATGAGTGTAAAATGTGAGAAATGTGCTTCATTTCGCTGAAGGTCTGTTAGCCTTGCCTATACTGACCAACCCCATGAGTATATTTTGTAGCCTGAAACACAAGCTTTCCAATGATACCAATAATGTGGTCCAACCTACCAACTTTACTGCCACTTTTGATCCAAAAACCTCTTAAAATGTATGAGTGTAAAATGTGAGAAATGTGCTTCATTTCGCTGAAGGTCTGTTAGCCTTGCCTATACTGTCCAAATATATGATTATATTTTGTAGCCTGAAACAAAAGCTTTCCAATGATACCAATAATGTGGTCAAACCACCCAACTTTACTGCCACTTTTGATCCCAAAACCTCTTAAAATGTATGAGTGTAAAATGTGAGAAATGTGCTTCATTTCGCTGAAGGTCTGTTAGCCTTGCATATACAGTCCAACCACATGAGTATATTTTGTAGCCTGAAACACAAGCTTTCCAATGATACCAATAATGTGGTCAAACCTCCCAACTTTACTGCCACTTTTGATCCAAAAACCTCTTAAAATGTATGAGTGTAAAATGTGAAAAATGTGCTTCAATGCGCTGAAGGTCTGTTAGCCTTGCCTATACTGTCCAAATATATGATTATATTTTGTAGCCTGAAACAAAAGCTTTCCAATGATACCAATAATGTGGTCAAACCCCCCAACTTTACTGCCACTTTTGATCCCAAAACCTCTTAAAATGTATGAGTGTAAAATGTGAGAAATGTGCTTCATTTCGCTGAAGGTCTGTTAGCCTTGCATATACTGTCCAACCACATGAGTATATTTTGTAGCCTGAAACACAAGCTTTCCAATGATACCAATAATGTGGTCAAAGCTCCCAACTTTACTGCCACTTTTCATCCAAAAACCTCTTAAAATGTATGAGTGTAAAATGTGAAAAATGTGCTTCAATGCGCTGAAGGTCTGTTAGCCTTGCCTATACTGTCCAAATATATGATTATATTTTGTAGCCTGAAACAAAAGCTTTCCAATGATACCAATAATGTGGTCAAACCCCCCAACTTTACTGCCACTTTTGATCCCAAAACCTCTTAAAATGTATGAGTGTAAAATGTGAGAAATGTGCTTCATTTCGCTGAAGGTCTGTTAGCCTTGCATATACTGTCCAACCACATGAGTATATTTTGTAGCATGAAACACAAGCTTTCCAATGATACCAATAATGTGGTCAAACCTCCCAACTTTACTGCCACTTTTGATCCAAAAACCTCTTAAAATGTATGAGTGTAAAATGTGAAAAATGTGCTTCAATGCGCTGAAGGTCTGTTAGCCTTGCCTATACTATCCAAATATATAATTATATTTTGTAGCCTGAAACAAAAGCTTTCCAATGATACCAATAATGTGGTCAAACCCCCCAACTTTACTGCCACTTTTGATCCCAAAACCTCTTAAAATGTATGAGTGTAAAATGTGAGAAATGTGCTTCATTTCGCTGAAGGTCTGTTAGCCTTGCATATACTGTCCAACCACATGAGTATATTTTGTAGCCTGAAACAAAAGCTTTCCAATGATACCAATAATGTGGTCAAACCCCCCAACTTTACTGCCACTTTTTATCCAAAAACCTCTTAAAATGTATGAGTGTAAAATGTGAAAAATGTGCTTCAATGCGCTGAAGGTCTGTTAGCCTTGCCTATACTGTCCAACCACATGAGTATATTTTGTAGCCTGAAACACAAGCTTTCCAATGATACCAATAATGTGGTCAAACCTCCCAACTTTACTGCCACTTTTGATCCAAAAACCTCTTAAAATGTATGAGTGTAAAATGTGAAAAATGTGCTTCAATGCGCTGAAGGTCTGTTAGCCTTGCCTATACTGTCCAACCACATGAGTATATTTTGTAGCCTGAAACACAAGCTTTTCAATGATACCAATAATGTGGTCAAACCTCCCAACTTTACTGCCACTTTTGATCCAAAAACCTCTTAAAATGTATGAGTGTAAAATGTGAAAAATGTGATTCAATGCGCTGAAGGTCTGTTAGCCTTGCCTATACTGTCCAACCACATGAGTATATTTTGTAGTCTGAAACACAAGCTTTTCATTGATACCAACAATGTGGTCAAACCTCCCAACTTTACTGCCACTTTTGATCCAAAAACCTCTTAAAATGTATGAGTGTAAAATGTGAAAAATGTGCTTCAATGCGCTGAAGGTCTGTTAGCCTTGCCTATACTGTCCAAATATATGATTATATTTTGTAGCCTGAAACAAAAGCTTTCCAATGATACCAATAATGTGGTCAAACCCCCCAACTTTACTGCCACTTTTGATCCCAAAACCTCTTAAAATGTATGAGTGTAAAATGTGAGAAATGTGCTTCATTTCGCTGAAGGTCTGTTAGCCTTGCATATACTGTCCAACCACATGAGTATATTTTGTAGCCTGAAACACAAGCTTTCCAATGATACCAATAATGTGGTCAAAGCTCCCAACTTTACTGCCACTTTTGATCCAAAAACCTCTTAAAATGTATGAGTGTAAAATGTGAACAATGTGCTTCAATGCGCTGAAGGTCTGTTAGCCTTGCCTATACTGTCCAAATATATGATTATATTTTGTAGCCTGAAACAAAAGCTTTCCAATGATACCAATAATGTGGTCAAACCCCCCAACTTTACTGCCACTTTTGATCCCAAAACCTCTTAAAATGTATGAGTGTAAAATGTGAGAAATGTGCTTCATTTCGCTGAAGGTCTGTTAGCCTTGCATATACTGTCCAACCACATGAGTATATTTTGTAGCCTGAAACACAAGCTTTCCAATGATACCAATAATGTGGTCAAACCTCCCAACTTTACTGCCACTTTTGATCCAAAAACCTCTTAAAATGTATGAGTGTAAAATGTGAGAAATGTGCTTCAATTCGCTGAAGGTCTGTTAGCCTTGCCTATACTGTCCAACCACATGAGTATATTTTGTAGCCTGAAACAAAAGCTTTCCAATGATACCAATAATGTGGTCAAACCTCCCAACTTTACTGCCACTTTTGATCCAAAAACCTCTTAAAATGTATGAGTGTAAAATGTGAAAAATGTGCTTCAATGCGCTGAAGGTCTGTTAGCCTTGCCTATACTGTCCAACCACATGAGTATATTTTGTAGCCTGAAACACAAGCTTTCCAATGATACCAATAATGTGGTCAAACCTCCCAACTTTACTGCCACTTTTGATCCAAAAACCTCTTAAAATGTATGAGTGTAAAATGTGAAAAATGTGCTTCAATGCGCTGAAGGTCTGTTAGCCTTGCCTATACTGTCCAACCACATGAGTATATTTTGTAGCCTGAAACACAAGCTTTTCAATGAAACCAATAATGTGGTCAAACCTCCCAACTTTACTGCCACTTTTGATCCAAAAACCTCTTAAAATGTATGAGTGTAAAATGTGAAAAATGTGATTCAATGCGCTGAAGGTCTGTTAGCCTTGCCTATACTGTCCAACCACATGAGTATATTTTGTAGCCTGAAACACAAGCTTTTCATTGATACCAACAATGTGGTCAAACCTCCCAACTTTACTGCCACTTTTGATCCAAAAACCTCTTAAAATGTATGAGTGTAAAATGTGAAAAATGTGCTTCAATGCGCTGAAGGTCTGTTAGCCTTGCCTATACTGTCCAAATATATGATTATATTTTGTAGCCTGAAACAAAAGCTTTCCAATGATACCAATAATGTGGTCAAACCCCCCAACTTTACTGCCACTTTTGATCCCAAAACCTCTTAAAATGTATGAGTGTAAAATGTGAGAAATGTGCTTCATTTCGCTGAAGGTCTGTTAGCCTTGCCTATACTGTCCAACCACATGAGTATATTTTATAGCCTGAAACAAAAGCTTTCCAATGATACCAATAATGTGGTCAAACCCCCCAACATTACTGCCACTTTTTATCCAAAAACCTCTTAAAATGTATGAGTGTAAAATGTGAAAAATGTGCTTCAATGCGCTGAAGGTCTGTTAGCCTTGCATATACTGTCCAACCCCATGAGTATATTTTGTAGCCTGAAACACAAGCTTTTCAATGATACCAATAATGTGGTCAAACCTCCCAACTTTACTGCCACTTTTGATCCAAAAACCTTTTAAAATGTATGAGTGTAAAATGTGAGAAATGTGCTTCATTTCGCTGAAGGTCTGTTAGCCTTGCCTATACTGTCCAACCACATGAGTATATTTTGTAGCCTGAAACAAAAGCTTTCCAATGATAGCAATAATGTGGTCAAACCCCCCAACATTACTGCCACTTTTTATCCAAAAACCTCTTAAAATGTATGAGTGTAAAATGTGAAAAATGTGCTTCAATGCGCTGAAGGTCTGTTAGCCTTGCATATACTGTCCAACCCCATGAGTATATTTTGTAGCCTGAAATACAAGCTTTTCAATGATACCAATAATGTGGTCAAACCTCCCAACTTTACTGCCACTTTTGATCCAAAAACCTCTTAAAATGTATGAGTGTAAAATGTGAGAAATGTGCTTCATTTCGCTGAAGGTCTGTTAGCCTTGCCTATACTGTCCAACCACATGAGTATATTTTGTAGCCTGAAACACAAGCTTTTCAATGATACCAATAATGTGGTCAAAGCTCCCAACTTTACTGCCACTTTTGATCCAAAAACCTCTTAAAATGTATGAGTGTAAAATGTGAGAAATGTGCTTCATTTCGCTGAAGGTCTGTTAGCCTTGCCTATACTGTCCAACCACATGAGTATATTTTGTAGCCTGAAATACAAGCTTTCCAATGATACCTATAATGTGGTCCAACCTCCCAACTTTACTACCACTTTTGATCCAAAAACCTCTTAAAATGTATGAGTGTAAAATGTGAGAAATGTGCTTCATTTCGCTGAAGGTCTGTTAGCCTTGCCTATACTGACCAACCCCATGAGTATATTTTGTAGCCTGAAACACAAGCTTTCCAATGATACCAATAATGTGGTCCAACCTACCAACTTTACTGCCACTTTTGATCCAAAAACCTCTTAAAATGTATGAGTGTAAAATGTGAGAAATGTGCTTCATTTCGCTGAAGGTCTGTTAGCCTTGCCTATACTGTCCAAATATATGATTATATTTTGTAGCCTGAAACAAAAGCTTTCCAATGATACCAATAATGTGGTCAAACCACCCAACTTTACTGCCACTTTTGATCCCAAAACCTCTTAAAATGTATGAGTGTAAAATGTGAGAAATGTGCTTCATTTCGCTGAAGGTCTGTTAGCCTTGCATATACAGTCCAACCACATGAGTATATTTTGTAGCCTGAAACACAAGCTTTCCAATGATACCAATAATGTGGTCAAACCTCCCAACTTTACTGCCACTTTTGATCCAAAAACCTCTTAAAATGTATGAGTGTAAAATGTGAAAAATGTGCTTCAATGCGCTGAAGGTCTGTTAGCCTTGCCTATACTGTCCAAATATATGATTATATTTTGTAGCCTGAAACAAAAGCTTTCCAATGATACCAATAATGTGGTCAAACCCCCCAACTTTACTGCCACTTTTGATCCCAAAACCTCTTAAAATGTATGAGTGTAAAATGTGAGAAATGTGCTTCATTTCGCTGAAGGTCTGTTAGCCTTGCATATACTGTCCAACCACATGAGTATATTTTGTAGCCTGAAACACAAGCTTTCCAATGATACCAATAATGTGGTCAAAGCTCCCAACTTTACTGCCACTTTTCATCCAAAAACCTCTTAAAATGTATGAGTGTAAAATGTGAAAAATGTGCTTCAATGCGCTGAAGGTCTGTTAGCCTTGCCTATACTGTCCAAATATATGATTATATTTTGTAGCCTGAAACAAAAGCTTTCCAATGATACCAATAATGTGGTCAAACCCCCCAACTTTACTGCCACTTTTGATCCCAAAACCTCTTAAAATGTATGAGTGTAAAATGTGAGAAATGTGCTTCATTTCGCTGAAGGTCTGTTAGCCTTGCATATACTGTCCAACCACATGAGTATATTTTGTAGCATGAAACACAAGCTTTCCAATGATACCAATAATGTGGTCAAACCTCCCAACTTTACTGCCACTTTTGATCCAAAAACCTCTTAAAATGTATGAGTGTAAAATGTGAAAAATGTGCTTCAATGCGCTGAAGGTCTGTTAGCCTTGCCTATACTATCCAAATATATAATTATATTTTGTAGCCTGAAACAAAAGCTTTCCAATGATACCAATAATGTGGTCAAACCCCCCAACTTTACTGCCACTTTTGATCCCAAAACCTCTTAAAATGTATGAGTGTAAAATGTGAGAAATGTGCTTCATTTCGCTGAAGGTCTGTTAGCCTTACATATACTGTCCAACCACATGAGTATATTTTGTAGCCTGAAACAAAAGCTTTCCAATGATACCAATAATGTGGTCAAACCCCCCAACTTTACTGCCACTTTTTATCCAAAAACCTCTTAAAATGTATGAGTGTAAAATGTGAAAAATGTGCTTCAATGCGCTGAAGGTCTGTTAGCCTTGCCTATACTGTCCAACCACATGAGTATATTTTGTAGCCTGAAACACAAGCTTTCCAATGATACCAATAATGTGGTCAAACCTCCCAACTTTACTGCCACTTTTGATCCAAAAACCTCTTAAAATGTATGAGTGTAAAATGTGAAAAATGTGCTTCAATGCGCTGAAGGTCTGTTAGCCTTGCCTATACTGTCCAACCACATGAGTATATTTTGTAGCCTGAAACACAAGCTTTTCAATGATACCAATAATGTGGTCAAACCTCCCAACTTTACTGCCACTTTTGATCCAAAAACCTCTTAAAATGTATGAGTGTAAAATGTGAAAAATGTGATTCAATGCGCTGAAGGTCTGTTAGCCTTGCCTATACTGTCCAACCACATGAGTATATTTTGTAGTCTGAAACACAAGCTTTTCATTGATACCAACAATGTGGTCAAACCTCCCAACTTTACTGCCACTTTTGATCCAAAAACCTCTTAAAATGTATGAGTGTAAAATGTGAAAAATGTGCTTCAATGCGCTGAAGGTCTGTTAGCCTTGCCTATACTGTCCAAATATATGATTATATTTTGTAGCCTGAAACAAAAGCTTTCCAATGATACCAATAATGTGGTCAAACCCCCCAACTTTACTGCCACTTTTGATCCCAAAACCTCTTAAAATGTATGAGTGTAAAATGTGAGAAATGTGCTTCATTTCGCTGAAGGTCTGTTAGCCTTGCTTATACTGTCCAACCACATGAGTATATTTTGTAGCCTGAAACAAAAGCTTTCCAATGATACCAATAATGTGGTCAAACCCCCCAACATTACTGCCACTTTTTATCCAAAAACCTCTTAAAATGTATGAGTGTAAAATGTGAAAAATGTGCTTCAATGCGCTGAAGGTCTGTTAGCCTTGCATATACTGTCCAACCCCATGAGTATATTTTGTAGCCTGAAACACAAGCTTTTCAATGATACCAATAATGTGGTCAAACCTCCCAACTTTACTGCCACTTTTGATCCAAAAACCTTTTAAAATGTATGAGTGTAAAATGTGAGAAATGTGCTTCATTTCGCTGAAGGTCTGTTAGCCTTGCCTATACTGTCCAACCACATGAGTATATTTTGTAGCCTGAAACAAAAGCTTTCCAATGATACCAATAATGTGGTCAAACCCCCCAACATTACTGCCACTTTTTATCCAAAAACCTCTTAAAATGTATGAGTGTAAAATGTGAAAAATGTGCTTCAATGCGCTGAAGGTCTGTTAGCCTTGCATATACTGTCCAACCCCATGAGTATATTTTGTAGCCTGAAATACAAGCTTTTCAATGATACCAATAATGTGGTCAAACCTCCCAACTTTACTGCCACTTTTGATCCAAAAACCTCTTAAAATGTATGAGTGTAAAATGTGAGAAATGTGCTTCATTTCGCTGAAGGTCTGTTAGCCTTGCCTATACTGTCCAACCACATGAGTATATTTTGTAGCCTGAAACACAAGCTTTTCAATGATACCAATAATGTGGTCAAAGCTCCCAACTTTACTGCCACTTTTGATCCAAAAACCTCTTAAAATGTATGAGTGTAAAATGTGAGAAATGTGCTTCATTTCGCTGAAGGTCTGTTAGCCTTGCCTATACTGTCCAACCACATGAGTATATTTTGTAGCCTGAAACACAAGCTTTCCAATGATACCAATAATGTGGTCCAACCTCCCAACTTTACTACCACTTTTGATCCAAAAACCTCTTAAAATGTATGAGTGTAAAATGTGAGAAATGTGCTTCATTTCGCTGAAGGTCTGTTAGCCTTGCCTATACTGACCAACCCCATGAGTATATTTTGTAGCCTGAAACACAAGCTTTCCAATGATACCAATAATGTGGTCCAACCTACCAACTTTACTGCCACTTTTGATCCAAAAACCTCTTAAAATGTATGAGTGTAAAATGTGAGAAATGTGCTTCATTTCGCTGAAGGTCTGTTAGCCTTGCCTATACTGTCCAAATATATGATTATATTTTGTAGCCTGAATCAAAAGCTTTCCAATGATACCAATAATGTGGTCAAACCACCCAACTTTACTGCCACTTTTGATCCCAAAACCTCTTAAAATGTATGAGTGTAAAATGTGAGAAATGTGCTTCATTTCGCTGAAGGTCTGTTAGCCTTGCATATACAGTCCAACCACATGAGTATATTTTGTAGCCTGAAACACAAGCTTTCCAATGATACCAATAATGTGGTCAAACCTCCCAACTTTACTGCCACTTTTGATCCAAAAACCTCTTAAAATGTATGAGTGTAAAATGTGAGAAATGTGCTTCAATTCGCTGAAGGTCTGTTAGCCTTGCCTATACTGTCCAACCACATGAGTATATTTTGTAGCCTGAAACACAAGCTTTCCAATGATACCAATAATGTGGTCAAACCTCCCAACTTTACTGCCACTTTTGATCCAAAAACCTCTTAAAATGTATGAGTGTAAAATGTGAAAAATGTGCTTCAATGCGCTGAAGGTCTGTTAGCCTTGCCTATACTGTCCAAATATATGATTATATTTTGTAGCCTGAAACAAAAGCTTTCCAATGATACCAATAATGTGGTCAAACCCCCCAACTTTACTGCCACTTTTGATCCCAAAACCTCTTAAAATGTATGAGTGTAAAATGTGAGAAATGTGCTTCATTTCGCTGAAGGTCTGTTAGCCTTGCATATACTGTCCAACCACATGAGTATATTTTGTAGCCTGAAACAAAAGCTTTCCAATGATACCAATAATGTGGTCAAACCCCCAACTTTACTGCCACTTTTTATCCAAAAACCTCTTAAAATGTATGAGTGTAAAATGTGAAAAATGTGCTTCAATGCGCTGAAGGTCTGTTAGCCTTGCATATACTGTCCAACCCCATGAGTATATTTTGTAGCCTGAAACACAAGCTTTCCAATGATACCAATACTGTGGTCCAACCTCCAAACTTTACTGCCACTTTTTATCCAAAAACTTCTTAAAATGTATGAGTGTAAAATGTGAAAAATGTGCTTCAATGCGCTGAAGGTCTGTTAGCCTTGCATATACTGTCCAAGCCCATGAGTATATTTTGTAGCCTGAAACACAAGCTTTTCAATGATACCAATAATGTGGTCAAACCTCCCAACTTTACTGCCACTTTTGATCCAAAAACCTCTTAAAATGTATGAGTGTAAAATGTGAAAAATGTGCTTCAATGCGCTGAAGGTCTGTTAGCCTTGCATATACTGTCCAACCCCATGAGTTTATTTTGTAGCCTGAAACACAAGCTTTGCAATGATACCAATAATGTGGTCCAACCTCCAAACTTTACTGCCACTTTTGATCCAAAAACCTCTTAAAATGTATGAGTGTAAAATGTGAGAAATGTGCTTCATTTCGCTGAAGGTCTGTTAGCCTTGCCTATACTGTCCAACCACATGAGTATATTTTGTAGCCTGAAACACAAGCTTTCCAATGATACCAATAATGTGGTCAAACCTCCCAACTTTACTGCCACTTTTGATCCCAAAACCTCTTAAAATGTATGAGTGTAAAATGTGAGAAATGTGCTTCATTTCGCTGAAGGTCTGTTAGCCTTGCATATACTGTCCAACCACATGAGTATATTTTGTAGCATGAAACACAAGCTTTCCAATGATACCAATAATGTGGTCGAACCTCCCAACTTTACTGCCACTTTTGATCCAAAAACCTCTTAAAATGTATGAGTGTAAAATGTGAAAAATGTGCTTCAATGCGCTGAAGGTCTGTTAGCCTTGCCTATACTGTCCAAATATATGATTATATTTTGTAGCCTGAAACAAAAGCTTTCCAATGATACCAATAATGTGGTCAAACCCCCCAACTTTACTGCCACTTTTGATCCCAAAACCTCTTAAAATGTATGAGTGTAAAATGTGAGAAATGTGCTTCATTTCGCTGAAGGTCTGTTAGCCTTGCATATACTGTCCAACCACATGAGTATATTTTGTAGCCTGAAACAAAAGCTTTCCAATGATACCAATAATGTGGTCAAACCCCCCAACTTTACTGCCACTTTTTATCCAAAAACCTCTTAAAATGTATGAGTGTAAAATGTGAAAAATGTGCTTCAATGCGCTGAAGGTCTGTTAGCCTTGCCTATACTGTCCAACCACATGAGTATATTTTGTAGCCTGAAACACAAGCTTTCCAATGATACCAATAATGTGGTCAAACCTCCCAACTTTACTGCCACTTTTGATCCAAAAACCTCTTAAAATGTATGAGTGTAAAATGTGAAAAATGTGCTTCAATGCGCTGAAGGTCTGTTAGCCTTGCCTATACTGTCCAACCACATGAGTATATTTTGTAGCCTGAAACACAAGCTTTTCAATGATACCAATAATGTGGTCCAACCTCCCAACTTTACTGCCACTTTTGATCCAAAAACCTCTTAAAATGTATGAGTGTAAAATGTGAAAAATGTGATTCAATGCGCTGAAGGTCTGTTAGCCTTGCCTATACTGTCCAACCACATGAGTATATTTTGTAGTCTGAAACACAAGCTTTTCATTGATACCAACAATGTGGTCAAACCTCCCAACTTTACTGCCACTTTTGATCCAAAAACCTCTTAAAATGTATGAGTGTAAAATGTGAAAAATGTGCTTCAATGCGCTGAAGGTCTGTTAGCCTTGCCTATACTGTCCAAATATATGATTATATTTTGTAGCCTGAAACAAAAGCTTTCCAATGATACCAATAATGTGGTCAAACCCCCCAACTTTACTGCCACTTTTGATCCCAAAACCTCTTAAAATGTATGAGTGTAAAATGTGAGAAATGTGCTTCATTTCGCTGAAGGTCTGTTAGCCTTGCTTATACTGTCCAACCACATGAGTATATTTTGTAGCCTGAAACAAAAGCTTTCCAATGATACCAATAATGTGGTCAAACCCCCCAACATTACTGCCACTTTTTATCCAAAAACCTCTTAAAATGTATGAGTGTAAAATGTGAAAAATGTGCTTCAATGCGCTGAAGGTCTGTTAGCCTTGCATATACTGTCCAACCCCATGAGTATATTTTGTAGCCTGAAACACAAGCTTTTCAATGATACCAATAATGTGGTCAAACCTCCCAACTTTACTGCCACTTTTGATCCAAAAACCTTTTAAAATGTATGAGTGTAAAATGTGAGAAATGTGCTTCATTTCGCTGAAGGTCTGTTAGCCTTGCCTATACTGTCCAACCACATGAGTATATTTTGTAGCCTGAAACAAAAGCTTTCCAATGATACCAATAATGTGGTCAAACCCCCCAACATTACTGCCACTTTTTATCCAAAAACCTCTTAAAATGTATGAGTGTAAAATGTGAAAAATGTGCTTCAATGCGCTGAAGGTCTGTTAGCCTTGCATATACTGTCCAACCCCATGAGTATATTTTGTAGCCTGAAATACAAGCTTTTCAATGATACCAATAATGTGGTCAAACCTCCCAACTTTACTGCCACTTTTGATCCAAAAACCTCTTAAAATGTATGAGTGTAAAATGTGAGAAATGTGCTTCATTTCGCTGAAGGTCTGTTAGCCTTGCCTATACTGTCCAACCACATGAGTATATTTTGTAGCCTGAAACACAAGCTTTTCAATGATACCAATAATGTGGTCAAAGCTCCCAACTTTACTGCCACTTTTGATCCAAAAACCTCTTAAAATGTATGAGTGTAAAATGTGAGAAATGTGCTTCATTTCGCTGAAGGTCTGTTAGCCTTGCCTATACTGTCCAACCACATGAGTATATTTTGTAGCCTGAAACACAAGCTTTCCAATGATACCAATAATGTGGTCCAACCTCCCAACTTTACTACCACTTTTGATCCAAAAACCTCTTAAAATGTATGAGTGTAAAATGTGAGAAATGTGCTTCATTTCGCTGAAGGTCTGTTAGCCTTGCCTATACTGACCAACCCCATGAGTATATTTTGTAGCCTGAAACACAAGCTTTCCAATGATACCAATAATGTGGTCCAACCTACCAACTTTACTGCCACTTTTGATCCAAAAACCTCTTAAAATGTATGAGTGTAAAATGTGAGAAATGTGCTTCATTTCGCTGAAGGTCTGTTAGCCTTGCCTATACTGTCCAAATATATGATTATATTTTGTAGCCTGAATCAAAAGCTTTCCAATGATACCAATAATGTGGTCAAACCACCCAACTTTACTGCCACTTTTGATCCCAAAACCTCTTAAAATGTATGAGTGTAAAATGTGAGAAATGTGCTTCATTTCGCTGAAGGTCTGTTAGCCTTGCATATACAGTCCAACCACATGAGTATATTTTGTAGCCTGAAACACAAGCTTTCCAATGATACCAATAATGTGGTCAAACCTCCCAACTTTACTGCCACTTTTGATCCAAAAACCTCTTAAAATGTATGAGTGTAAAATGTGAGAAATGTGCTTCAATTCGCTGAAGGTCTGTTAGCCTTGCCTATACTGTCCAACCACATGAGAATATTTTGTAGCCTGAAACACAAGCTTTCCAATGATACCAATAATGTGGTCAAACCTCCCAACTTTACTGCCACTTTTGATCCAAAAACCTCTTAAAATGTATGAGTGTAAAATGTGAAAAATGTGCTTCAATGCGCTGAAGGTCTGTTAGCCTTGCCTATACTGTCCAAATATATGATTATATTTTGTAGCCTGAAACAAAAGCTTTCCAATGATACCAATAATGTGGTCAAACCCCCCAACTTTACTGCCACTTTTGATCCCAAAACCTCTTAAAATGTATGAGTGTAAAATGTGAGAAATGTGCTTCATTTCGCTGAAGGTCTGTTAGCCTTGCATATACTGTCCAACCACATGAGTATATTTTGTAGCCTGAAACAAAAGCTTTCCAATGATACCAATAATGTGGTCAAACCCTCCAACTTTACTGCCACTTTTTATCCAAAAACCTCTTAAAATGTATGAGTGTAAAATGTGAAAAATGTGCTTCAATGCGCTGAAGGTCTGTTAGCCTTGCATATACTGTCCAACCCCATGAGTATATTTTGTAGCCTGAAACACAAGCTTTCCAATGATACCAATACTGTGGTCCAACCTCCAAACTTTACTGCCACTTTTTATCCAAAAACTTCTTAAAATGTATGAGTGTAAAATGTGAAAAATGTGCTTCAATGCGCTGAAGGTCTGTTAGCCTTGCATATACTGTCCAAGCCCATGAGTATATTTTGTAGCCTGAAACACAAGCTTTTCAATGATACCAATAATGTGGTCAAACCTCCCAACTTTACTGCCACTTTTGATCCAAAAACCTCTTAAAATGTATGAGTGTAAAATGTGAAAAATGTGCTTCAATGCGCTGAAGGTCTGTTAGCCTTGCATATACTGTCCAACCCCATGAGTATATTTTGTAGCCTGAAACACAAGCTTTGCAATGATACCAATAATGTGGTCCAACCTCCAAACTTTACTGCCACTTTTGATCCAAAAACCTCTTAAAATGTATGAGTGTAAAATGTGAGAAATGTGCTTCATTTCGCTGAAGGTCTGTTAGCCTTGCCTATACTGTCCAACCACATGAGTATATTTTGTAGCCTGAAACACAAGCTTTCCAATGATACCAATAATATGGTCCAACCTCCCAACTTTACTACCACTTTTGATCCAAAAACCTCTTAAAATGTATGAGTGTAAAATGTGAGAAATGTGCTTCATTTCGCTGAAGGTCTGTTAGCCTTGCCTATACTGTCCAAATATATGATTATATTTTGTAGCCTGAAACACAAGCTTTCCAATGATACCAATAATGTGGTCCAACCTCCCAACTTTACTGCCACTTTTGATCCAAAAACCTCTTAAAATGTATGAGTGTAAAATGTGAGAAATGTGCTTCATTTCGCTGAAGGTCTGTTAGCCTTGCCTATACTGTCCAAATATATGATTATATTTTGTAGCCTGAAACAAAAGCTTTCCAATGATACCAATAATGTGGTCAAACCACCCAACTTTACTGCCACTTTTGATCCCAAAACCTCTTAAAATGTATGAGTGTAAAATGTGAGAAATGTGCTTCATTTCGCTGAAGGTCTGTTAGCCTTGCATATACAGTCCAACCGCATGAGTATATTTTGTAGCCTGAAACACAAGCTTTCCAATGATACCAATAATGTGGTCAAACCACCCAACTTTACTGCCACTTTTGATCCAAAAACCTCTTAAAATGTATGAGTGTAAAATGTGAGAAATGTGCTTCATTTCGTTGAAGGTCTGTTAGCCTTGCATATACAGTCCAACCACATGAGTATATTTTGTAGCCTGAAACACAAGCTTTCCAATGATAACAATAATGTGGTCAAACCTCCCAACTTTACTGCCACTTTTGATCCAAAAACCTCTTAAAATGTATGAGTGTAAAATGTGAAAAAATGTGCTTCAATGCGCTGAAGGTCTGTTAGCTTTGCCTATACTGTCCAACCACATGAGTATATTTTGTAGCCTGAAATACAAGCTTTCCAATGATACCAATAATGTGGTCCAACCTCCCAACTTTACTGCCACTTTTGATCCAAAAACCTCTTAAAATGTATGAGTGTAAAATGTGAGAAATGTGCTTCATTTCGCTGAAGGTCTGTTAGCCTTGCCTATACTGTCCAAATATATGATTATATTTTGTAGCCTGAAACAAAAGCTTTCCAATGATACCAATAATGTGGTCAAACCACCCAACTTTACTGCCACTTTTGATCCCAAAACCTCTTAAAATGTATGAGTGTAAAATGTGAGAAATGTGCTTCATTTCGCTGAAGGTCTGTTAGCCTTGCATATACAGTCCAACCGCATGAGTATATTTTGTAGCCTGAAACACAAGCTTTGCAATGATACCAATAATGTGGTCCAACCTCCAAACTTTACTGCCACTTTTGATCCAAAAACCTCTTAAAATGTATGAGTGTAAAATGTGAAAAATGTGCTTCAATGCGCTGAACGTCTGTTAGCCTTGCATATACTGTCCAACCCCATGAGTATATTTTGTAGCCTGAAACACAAGCTTTGCAATGATACCAATAATGTGGTCCAACCTCCAAACTTTACTGCCACTTTTGATCCAAAAACCTCTTAAAATGTATGAGTGTAAAATGTGAGAAATGTGCTTCATTTCGCTGAAGGTCTGTTAGCCTTGCCTATACTGTCCAACCACATGAGTATATTTTGTAGCCTGAAACACAAGCTTTCCAATGATACCAATAATATGGTCCAACCTCCCAACTTTACTACCACTTTTGATCCAAAAACCTCTTAAAATGTATGAGTGTAAAATGTGAGAAATGTGCTTCATTTCGCTGAAGGTCTGTTAGCCTTGCCTATACTGTCCAAATATATGATTATATTTTGTAGCCTGAAACACAAGCTTTCCAATGATACCAATAATGTGGTCCAACCTCCCAACTTTACTGCCACTTTTGATCCAAAAACCTCTTAAAATGTATGAGTGTAAAATGTGAGAAATGTGCTTCATTTCGCTGAAGGTCTGTTAGCCTTGCCTATACTGTCCAAATATATGATTATATTTTGTAGCCTGAAACAAAAGCTTTCCAATGATACCAATAATGTGGTCAAACCACCCAACTTTACTGCCACTTTTGATCCCAAAACCTCTTAAAATGTATGAGTGTAAAATGTGAGAAATGTGCTTCATTTCGCTGAAGGTCTGTTAGCCTTGCATATACAGTCCAACCGCATGAGTATATTTTGTAGCCTGAAACACAAGCTTTCCAATGATACCAATAATGTGGTCAAACCTCCCAACTTTACTGCCACTTTTGATCCAAAAACCTCTTAAAATGTATGAGTGTAAAATGTGAGAAATGTGCTTCAATTCGCTGAAGGTCTGTTAGCCTTACCTATACTGTCCAACCACATGAGTATATTTTGTAGCCTGAAACACAAGCTTTCCAATGATAACAATAATGTGGTCAAACCTCCCAACTTTACTGCCACTTTTGATCCAAAAACCTCTTAAAATGTATGAGTGTAAAATGTGAAAAATGTGCTTCAATGCGCTGAAGGTCTGTTAGCCTTGCCTATACTGTCCAAATATATGATTATATTTTGTAGCCTGAAACAAAAGCTTTCTAATGATACCAATAATGTGGTCAAACCCCCCAACTTTACTGCCACTTTTGATCCCAAAACCTCTTAAAATGTATGAGTGTAAAATGTGAGAAATGTGCTTCATTTCGCTGAAGGTCTGTTAGCCTTGCATATACTGTCCAACCACATGAGTATATTTTGTAGCCTGAAACAAAAGCTTTCCAATGATACCAATAATGTGGTCAAACCCCCCAACTTTACTGCCACTTTTTATCCAAAAACCTCTTAAAATGTATGAGTGTAAAATGTGAAAAATGTGCTTCAATGCGCTGAAGGTCTGTTAGCCTTGCATATACTGTCCAACCCCATGAGTATATTTTGTAGCCTGAAACACAAGCTTTCCAATGATACCAATAATGTGGTCCAACCTCCAAACTTTACTGCCACTTTTTATCCAAAAACTTCTTAAAATGTATGAGTGTAAAATGTGAAAAATGTGCTTCAATGCGCTGAAGGTCTGTTAGCCTTGCATATACTGTCCAAGCCCATGAGTATATTTTGTAGCCTGAAACACAAGCTTTTCAATGATACCAATAATGTGGTCAAACCTCCCAACTTTACTGCCACTTTTGATCCAAAAACCTCTTAAAATGTATGAGTGTAAAATGTGAAAAATGTGCTTCAATGCGCTGAAGGTCTGTTAGCCTTGCATATACTGTCCAACCCCATGAGTATATTTTGTAGCCTGAAACACAAGCTTTGCAATGATACCAATAATGTGGTCCAACCTCCAAACTTTACTGCCACTTTTGATCCAAAAACCTCTTAAAATGTATGAGTGTAAAATGTGAGAAATGTGCTTCATTTCGCTGAAGGTCTGTTAGCCTTGCCTATACTGTCCAACCACATGAGTATATTTTGTAGCCTGAAACACAAGCTTTCCAATGATACCAATAATGTGGTCCAACCTCCCAACTTTACTACCACTTTTGATCCAAAAACCTCTTAAAATGTATGAGTGTAAAATGTGAGAAATGTGCTTCATTTCGCTGAAGGTCTGTTAGCCTTGCCTATACTGTCCAAATATATGATTATATTTTGTAGCCTGAAACACAAGCTTTCCAATGATACCAATAATGTGGTCCAACCTCCCAACTTTACTGCCACTTTTGATCCAAAAACCTCTTAAAATGTATGAGTGTAAAATGTGAGAAATGTGCTTCATTTCGCTGAAGGTCTGTTAGCCTTGCCTATACTGTCCAAATATATGATTATATTTTGTAGCCTGAAACAAAAGCTTTCCAATGATACCAATAATGTGGTCAAACCACCCAACTTTACTGCCACTTTTGATCCCAAAACCTCTTAAAATGTATGAGTGTAAAATGTGAGAAATGTGCTTCATTTCGCTGAAGGTCTGTTAGCCTTGCATATACTGTCCAACCCCATGAGTATATTTTGTAGCCTGAAACACAAGCTTTCCAATGATACCAATAATGTGGTCCAACCTCCAAACTTTACTGCCACTTTTGATCCCAAAACCTCTTAAAATGTATGAGTGTAAAATGTGAGAAATGTGCTTCATTTCGCTGAAGGTCTGTTAGCCTTGCCTATACTGTCCAACCACATGAGTATATTTTGTAGCCTGAAACACAAGCTTTCCAATGATAACAATAATGTGGTCAAACCTCCCAACTTTACTGCCACTTTTGATCCAAAAACCTCTTAAAATGTATGAGTGTAAAATGTGAAAAATGTGCTTCAATGCGCTGAAGGTCTGTTAGCCTTGCCTATACTGTCCAAATATATGATTATATTTTGTAGCCTGAAACAAAAGCTTTCCAATGATACCAATAATGTGGTCAAACCCCCCAACTTTACTGCCACTTTTGATCCCAAAACCTCTTAAAATGTATGAGTGTAAAATGTGAGAAATGTGCTTCATTTCGCTGAAGGTCTGTTAGCCTTGCATATACTGTCCAACCACATGAGTATATTTTGTAGCCTGAAACAAAAGCTTTCCAATGATACCAATAATGTGGTCAAACCCCCCAACTTTACTGCCACTTTTTATCCAAAAACCTCTTAAAATGTATGAGTGTAAAATGTGAAAAATGTGCTTCAATGCGCTGAAGGTCTGTTAGCCTTGCATATACTGTCCAACCCCATGAGTATATTTTGTAGCCTGAAACACAAGCTTTCCAATGATACCAATAATATGGTCCAACCTCCAAACTTTACTGCCACTTTTGATCCAAAAACCTCTTAAAATGTATGAGTGTAAAATGTGAGAAATGTGCTTCATTTCGCTGAAGGTCTGTTAGCCTTGCCTATACTGTCCAACCACATGAGTATATTTTGTAGCCTGAAACACAAGCTTTCCAATGATACCAATAATGTGGTCCAACCTCCCAACTTTACTGCCACTTTTGATCCAAAAACCTCTTAAAATGTATGAGTGTAAAATGTGAGAAATGTGCTTCATTTCGCTGAAGGTCTGTTAGCCTTGCCTATACTGTCCAACCACATGAGTATATTTTGTAGCCTGAAACACAAGCTTTTCAATGATACCAATAATGTGGTCAAACCTCCCAACTTTACTGCCACTTTTGATCCAAAAACCTCTTAAAATGTATGAGTGTAAAATGTGAAAAATGTGCTTCAATGCGCTGAAGGTCTGTTAGCCTTGCCTATACTGTCCAACCACATGAGTATATTTCGTAGCCTGAAACACATGCTTTCCAATGATACCAATAATGTGGTCAAACCTCCCAACTTTACTGCCACTTTTGATCCAAAAACCTCTTAAAATGTATGAGTGTAAAATGTGAAAAATGTGCTTCAATGCGCTGAAGGTCTGTTAGCCTTGCCTATACTGTCCAACCACATGAGTATATTTTGTAGCCTGAAACACAAGCTTTTCAATGATACCAATAATGTGGTCAAACCTCCCAACTTTACTGCCACTTTTGATCCAAAAACCTCTTAAAATGTATGAGTGTAAAATGTGAAAAATGTGCTTCAATGCGCTGAAGGTCTGTTAGCCTTGCCTATACTGTCCAACCACATGAGTATATTTTGTAGCCTGAAACACAAGCTTTTCAATGATACCAATAATGTGGTCAAAGCTCCCAACTTTACTGCCACTTTTGATCCAAAAACCTCTTAAAATGTATGAGTGTAAAATGTGAAAAATGTGCTTCAATGCGCTGAAGGTCTGTTAGCCTTGCCTATACTGTCCAAATATATGATTATATTTTGTAGCCTGAAACAAAAGCTTTCCAATGATACCAATAATGTGGTCAAACCCCCCAACTTTACTGCCACTTTTGATCCCAAAACCTCTTAAAATGTATGAGTGTAAGATATGAGAAATGTGCTTCATTTCGCTGAAGGTCTGTTAGCCTTGCCTATACTGTCCAACCACATGAGTATATTTTGTAGCCTGAAACAAAAGCTTTCCAATGATACCAATAATGTGGTCAAACCCCCCAACATTACTGCCACTTTTTATCCAAAAACCTCTTAAAATGTATGAGTGTAAAATGTGAAAAATGTGCTTCAATGCGCTGAAGGTCTGTTAGCCTTGCATATACTGTCCAACCCCATGAGTATATTTTGTAGCCTGAAACACAAGCTTTTCAATGATACCAATAATGTGGTCAAACCTCCCAACTTTACTGCCACTTTTGATCCAAAAACCTCTTAAAATGTATGAGTGTAAAATGTGAGAAATGTGCTTCATTTCGCTGAAGGTCTGTTAGCCTTGCCTATACTGTCCAACCACATGAGTATATTTTGTAGCCTGAAACACAAGCTTTTCAATGATACCAATAATGTGGTCAAAGCTCCCAACTTTACTGCCACTTTTGATCCAAAAACCTCTTAAAATGTATGAGTGTAAAATGTGAGAAATGTGCTTCATTTCGCTGAAGGTCTGTTAGCCTTGCCTATACTGTCCAACCACATGAGTATATTTTGTAGCCTGAAACACAAGCTTTCCAATGATACCAATAATGTGGTCCAACCTCCCAACTTTACTACCACTTTTGATCCAAAAACCTCTTAAAATGTATGAGTGTAAAATGTGAGAAATGTGCTTCATTTCGCTGAAGGTCTGTTAGCCTTGCCTATACTGACCAACCCCATGAGTATATTTTGTAGCCTGAAATACAAGCTTTCCAATGATACCAATAATGTGGTCCAACCTCCCAACTTTACTGCCACTTTTGATCCAAAAACCTCTTAAAATGTATGAGTGTAAAATGTGAGAAATGTGCTTCATTTCGCTGAAGGTCTGTTAGCCTTGCCTATACTGTCCAACCACATGAGTATATTTTGTAGCCTGAAACACAAGCTTTTCAATGATACCAATAATGTGGTCAAACCTCCCAACTTTACTGCCACTTTTGATCCAAAAACCTCTTAA
Source organism: Nephrocerus scutellatus (assembly GCA_947095585.1). Taxonomy (NCBI): domain Eukaryota; kingdom Metazoa; phylum Arthropoda; class Insecta; order Diptera; family Pipunculidae; genus Nephrocerus; species Nephrocerus scutellatus. The sequence continues at coordinate 100,159,485 of OX352764.1, forward strand.
AATGTATGAGTATATTTTGTAGCCTGAAACACAAGCTTTTCAATGATACCAATAATGTGGTCAAACCTCCCAACTTTACTGCCACTTTTGATCCAAAAACCTCTTAAAATGTATGAGTGTAAAATGTGAAAAATGTGCTTCAATTCGCTGAAGGTCTGTTAGCCTTGCCTATACTGTCCAACCACATGAGTATATTTTGTAGCCTGAAATACAAGCTTTCTAATGATACCAATAATGTGGTCAAACCGCCCAACTTTACTGCCACTTTTGATCCAAAAACCTCTTAAAATGTATGAGTGTAAAATGTGAGAAATATGCTTCAATTCGCTGAAGGTCTGTTAGCCTTGCCTATACTGTCCAAATATATGAGTATATTTTGTAGCCTGAAACACAAGCTTTCCAATGATACCAATAATGTGGTCCAACCTCCCAACTTTACTACCACTTTTGATCCAAAAACCTCTTAAAATGTATGAGTGTAAAATGTGAGAAATGTGCTTCATTTCGCTGAAGGTCTGTTAGCCTTGCCTATACTGTCCAACCACATGAGTATATTTTGTAGCCTGAAACACAAGCTTTTCAATGATACCAATAATGTGGTCAAAGCTCCCAACTTTACTGCCACTTTTGATCCAAAAACCTCTTAAAATGTATGAGTGTAAAATGTGAGAAATGTGCTTCATTTCGCTGAAGGTCTGTTAGCCTTGCCTATACAGTATATTTTGTAGCCTGAAACACAAGCTTTCCAATGATACCAATAATGTGGTCCAACCTCCCAACTTTACTACCACTTTTGATCCAAAAACCTCTTAAAATGTATGAGTGTAAAATGTGAGAAATGTGCTTCATTTCGCTGAAGGTCTGTTAGCCTTGCCTATACTGACCAACCCCATGAGTATATTTTGTAGCCTGAAATACAAGCTTTCCAATGATACCAATAATGTGGTCCAACCTCCCAACTTTACTGCCACTTTTGATCCAAAAACCTCTTAAAATGTATGAGTGTAAAATGTGAAAAATGTGCTTCAATGCGCTGAAGGTCTGTTAGCCTTGCATATACTGTCCAACCACATGAGTATATTTTGTAGCCTGAAACACAAGCTTTTCAATGATACCAATAATGTGGTCAAACCTCCCAACTTTACTGCCACTTTTGATCCAAAAACCTCTTAAAATGTATGAGTGTAAAATGTGAAAAATGTGCTTCAATGCGCTGAAGGTCTGTTAGCCTTGCCTATACTGTCCAACCACATGAGTATATTTCGTAGCCTGAAACACATGCTTTCCAATGATACCAATAATGTGGTCAAACCTCCCAACTTTACTGCCACTTTTGATCCAAAAACCTCTTAAAATGTATGAGTGTAAAATGTGAAAAATGTGCTTCAATGCGCTGAAGGTCTGTTAGCCTTGCCTATACTGTCCAACCACATGAGTATATTTTGTAGCCTGAAACACAAGCTTTTCAATGATACCAATAATGTGGTCAAACCTCCCAACTTTACTGCCACTTTTGATCCAAAAACCTCTTAAAATGTATGAGTGTAAAATGTGAAAAATGTGCTTCAATGCGCTGAAGGTCTGTTAGCCTTGCCTATACTGTCCAACCACATGAGTATATTTTGTAGCCTGAAACACAAGCTTTTCAATGATACCAATAATGTGGTCAAAGCTCCCAACTTTACTGCCACTTTTGATCCAAAAACCTCTTAAAATGTATGAGTGTAAAATGTGAAAAATGTGCTTCAATGCGCTGAAGGTCTGTTAGCCTTGCCTATACTGTCCAAATATATGATTATATTTTGTAGCCTGAAACAAAAGCTTTCCAATGATACCAATAATGTGGTCAAACCCCCCAACTTTACTGCCACTTTTGATCCCAAAACCTCTTAAAATGTATGAGTGTAAAATATGAGAAATGTGCTTCATTTCGCTGAAGGTCTGTTAGCCTTGCCTATACTGTCCAACCACATGAGTATATTTTGTAGCCTGAAACAAAAGCTTTCCAATGATACCAATAATGTGGTCAAACCCCCCAACATTACTGCCACTTTTTATCCAAAAACCTCTTAAAATGTATGAGTGTAAAATGTGAAAAATGTGCTTCAATGCGCTGAAGGTCTGTTAGCCTTGCCTATACTGTCCAACCCCATGAGTATATTTTGTAGCCTGAAACACAAGCTTTTCAATGATACCAATAATGTGGTCAAACCTCCCAACTTTACTGCCACTTTTGATCCAAAAACCTCTTAAAATGTATGAGTGTAAAATGTGAGAAATGTGCTTCATTTCGCTGAAGGTCTGTTAGCCTTGCCTATACTGTCCAACCACATGAGTATATTTTGTAGCCTGAAACACAAGCTTTCCAATGATACCAATAATGTGGTCCAACCTCCCAACTTTACTACCACTTTTGATCCAAAAACCTCTTAAAATGTATGAGTGTAAAATGTGAGAAATGTGCTTCATTTCGCTGAAGGTCTGTTAGCCTTGCCTATACTGACCAACCCCATGAGTATATTTTGTAGCCTGAAATACAAGCTTTCCAATGATACCAATAATGTGGTCCAACCTCCCAACTTTACTGCCACTTTTGATCCAAAAACCTCTTAAAATGTATGAGTGTAAAATGTGAGAAATGTGCTTCATTTCGCTGAAGGTCTGTTAGCCTTGCCTATACTGTCCAACCACATGAGTATATTTTGTAGCCTGAAACACAAGCTTTTCAATGATACCAATAATGTGGTCAAACCTCCCAACTTTACTGCCACTTTTGATCCAAAAACCTCTTAAAATGTATGAGTATATTTTGTAGCCTGAAACACAAGCTTTTCAATGATACCAATAATGTGGTCAAACCTCCCAACTTTACTGCCACTTTTGATCCAAAAACCTCTTAAAATGTATGAGTGTAAAATGTGAAAAATGTGCTTCAATTCGCTGAAGGTCTGTTAGCCTTGCCTATACTGTCCAACCACATGAGTATATTTTGTAGCCTGAAATACAAGCTTTCTAATGATACCAATAATGTGGTCAAACCGCCCAACTTTACTACCACTTTTGATCCAAAAACCTCTTAAAATGTATGAGTGTAAAATGTGAGAAATGTGCTTCATTTCGCTGAAGGTCTGTTAGCCTTGCCTATACTGTCCAACCCCATGAGTATATTTTGTAGCCTGAAATACAAGCTTTCCAATGATACCAATAATGTGGTCCAACCTCCCAACTTTACTGCCACTTTTGATCCAAAAACCTCTTAAAATGTATGAGTGTAAAATGTGAGAAATGTGCTTCATTTCGCTGAAGGTCTGTTAGCCTTGCCTATACTGTCCAACCACATGAGTATATTTTGTAGCCTGAAACACAAGCTTTTCAATGATACCAATAATGTGGTCAAACCTCCCAACTTTACTGCCACTTTTGATCCAAAAACCTCTTAAAATGTATGAGTGTAAAATGTGAAAAATGTGCTTCAATTCGCTGAAGGTCTGTTAGCCTTGCCTATACTGTCCAACCACATGAGTATATTTTGTAGCCTGAAATACAAGCTTTCTAATGATACCAATAATGTGGTCAAACCGCCCAACTTTACTACCACTTTTGATCCAAAAACCTCTTAAAATGTATGAGTGTAAAATGTGAGAAATGTGCTTCATTTCGCTGAAGGTCTGTTAGCCTTGCCTATACTGACCAACCCCATGAGTATATTTTGTAGCCTGAAATACAAGCTTTCCAATGATACCAATAATGTGGTCCAACCTCCCAACTTTACTGCCACTTTTGATCCAAAAACCTCTTAAAATGTATGAGTGTAAAATGTGAGAAATGTGCTTCATTTCGCTGAAGGTCTATTAGCCTTGCCTATACTGTCCAACCACATGAGTATATTTTGTAGCCTGAAACACAAGCTTTTCAATGATACCAATAATGTGGTCAAACCTCCCAACTTTACTGCCACTTTTGATCCAAAAACCTCTTAAAATGTATGAGTATATTTTGTAGCCTGAAACACAAGCTTTTCAATGATACCAATAATGTGGTCAAACCTCCCAACTTTACTGCCACTTTTGATCCAAAAACCTCTTAAAATGTATGAGTGTAAAATGTGAGAAATATGCTTCAATTCGCTGAAGGTCTGTTAGCCTTGCCTATACTGTCCAAATATATGAGTATATTTTGTAGCCTGAAACACAAGCTTTCCAATGATACCAATAATGTGGTCCAACCTCCCAACTTTACTACCACTTTTGATCCAAAAACCTCTTAAAATGTATGAGTGTAAAATGTGAGAAATGTGCTTCATTTCGCTGAAGGTCTGTTAGCCTTGCCTATACTGTCCAACCACATGAGTATATTTTGTAGCCTGAAACACAAGCTTTTCAATGATACCAATAATGTGGTCAAAGCTCCCAACTTTACTGCCACTTTTGATCCAAAAACCTCTTAAAATGTATGAGTGTAAAATGTGAGAAATGTGCTTCATTTCGCTGAAGGTCTGTTAGCCTTGCCTATACTGTCCAACCACATGAGTATATTTTGTAGCCTGAAACACAAGCTTTCCAATGATACCAATAATGTGGTCCAACCTCCCAACTTTACTACCACTTTTGATCCAAAAACCTCTTAAAATGTATGAGTGTAAAATGTGAGAAATGTGCTTCATTTCGCTGAAGGTCTGTTAGCCTTGCCTATACTGACCAACCCCATGAGTATATTTTGTAGCCTGAAATACAAGCTTTCCAATGATACCAATAATGTGGTCCAACCTCCCAACTTTACTGCCACTTTTGATCCAAAAACCTCTTAAAATGTATGAGTGTAAAATGTGAAAAATGTGCTTCAATGCGCTGAAGGTCTGTTAGCCTTGCATATACTGTCCAACCCCATGAGTATATTTTGTAGCCTGAAACACAAGCTTTTCAATGATACCAATAATGTGGTCAAACCTCCCAACTTTACTGCCACTTTTGATCCAAAAACCTCTTAAAATGTATGAGTGTAAAATGTGAGAAATGTGCTTCATTTCGCTGAAGGTCTGTTAGCCTTGCCTATACTGTCCAACCACATGAGTATATTTTGTAGCCTGAAACACAAGCTTTTCAATGATACCAATAATGTGGTCAAAGCTCCCAACTTTACTGCCACTTTTGATCCAAAAACCTCTTAAAATGTATGAGTGTAAAATGTGAGAAATGTGCTTCATTTCGCTGAAGGTCTGTTAGCCTTGCCTATACTGTCCAACCACATGAGTATATTTTGTAGCCTGAAACACAAGCTTTCCAATGATACCAATAATGTGGTCCAACCTCCCAACTTTACTACCACTTTTGATCCAAAAACCTCTTAAAATGTATGAGTGTAAAATGTGAGAAATGTGCTTCATTTCGCTGAAGGTCTGTTAGCCTTGCCTATACTGACCAACCCCATGAGTATATTTTGTAGCCTGAAATACAAGCTTTCCAATGATACCAATAATGTGGTCCAAGCTCCCAACTTTACTGCAACTTTTGATCCAAAAACCTCTTAAAATGTATGAGTGTAAAATGTGAGAAATGTGCTTCATTTCGCTGAAGGTCTGTTAGCCTTGCCTATACTGTCCAACCACATGAGTATATTTTGTAGCCTGAAACACAAGCTTTTCAATGATACCAATAATGTGGTCAAACCTTTACTGCCACTTTTGATCCAAAAACCTCTTAAAATGTATGAGTATATTTTGTAGCCTGAAACACAAGCTTTTCAATGATACCAATAATGTGGTCAAACCTCCCAACTTTACTGCCACTTTTGATCCAAAAACCTCTTAAAATGTATGAGTGTAAAATGTGAAAAATGTGCTTCAATTCGCTGAAGGTCTGTTAGCCTTGCCTATACTGTCCAACCACATGAGTATATTTTGTAGCCTGAAATACAAGCTTTCTAATGATACCAATAATGTGGTCAAACCGCCCAACTTTACTGCCACTTTTGATCCAAAAACCTCTTAAAATGTATGAGTGTAAAATGTGAGAAATATGCTTCAATTCGCTGAAGGTCTGTTAGCCTTGCCTATACTGTCCAAATATATGAGTATATTTTGTAGCCTGAAATACAAGCTTTCCAATGGTACCAATAATGTGGTCAATCCTCCCAACTTTACTGCCACTTTTGATCCAAAAACCTCTTAAAATGTATGAGTGTAAAATGTGAAAAATGTGTTTCAATTCGCTGAAGGTCTGTTAGCCTTGCCTATACTGTCCAACCATATGAGTATATTTTGTAGCCTGAAACACAAGCTTTCCAATGATACCAATAATGTGGTCCAACCTCCCAACTTTACTGCCACTTTTGATCCAAAAACCTCTTAAAATGTATGAGTGTAAAATGTGAGAAATGTGCTTCATTTCGCTGAAGGTCTGTTAGCCTTGCCTATACTGTCCAACCACATGAGTATATTTTGTAGCCTGAAACAAAAGCTTTCCAATGATACCAATAATGTGGTCAAACCCCCCAACATTACTGCCACTTTTTATCCAAAAACCTCTTAAAATGTATGAGTGTAAAATGTGAAAAATGTGCTTCAATGCGCTGAAGGTCTGTTAGCCTTGCATATACTGTCCAACCCCATGAGTATATTTTGTAGCCTGAAATACAAGCTTTCCAATGCTACCAATAATGTGGTCAATCCTCCCAACTTTACTGCCACTTTTGATCCAAAAACCTCTTAAAATGTATGAGTGTAAAATGTGAAAAATGTGTTTCAATTCGCTGAAGGTCTGTTAGCCTTGCCTATACTGTCCAACCATATGAGTATATTTTGTAGCCTGAAACACAAGCTTTCCAATGATACCAATAATGTGGTCCAACCTCCCAACTTTACTGCCACTTTTGATCCAAAAACCTCTTAAAATGTATGAGTGTAAAATGTGAGAAATGTGCTTCATTTCGCTGAAGGTCTGTTAGCCTTGCCTATACTGTCCAACCACATGAGTATATTTTGTAGCCTGAAACACAAGCTTTTCAATGATACCAATAATGTGGTCAAACCTCCCAACTTTACTGCCACTTTTGATCCAAAAACCTCTTAAAATGTATGAGTGTAAAATGTGAAAAATGTGCTTCAATGCGCTGAAGGTCTGTTAGCCTTGCATATACTGTCCAACCCCATGAGTATATTTTGTAGCCTGAAACACAAGCTTTCCAATGATACCAATAATGTGGTCCAACCTCCCAACTTTACTGCCACTTTTTATCCAAAAACCTCTTAAAATGTATGAGTGTAAAATGTGAAAAATGTGCTTCAATTCGCTGAAGGTCTTTTAGCCTTGCCTATACTGTCCAACCATATGAGTATATTTTGTAGCCTGAAATGCAAGCTTTTCAATGATACCAATAATGTGGTCAAACCTCCCAACTTCACTGCCACTTTTGATCCAAAAACCTCTTAAAATGTATGAGTGTAGGTCTGTTAGCCTTGCCTATACTGTCCAACCACATGAGTATATTTTGTAGCCTAAAACACAAGCTTTCCAATGATACCAATAATGTGGTCAAACCTCCCAACTTTACTGCCACTTTTGATCCAAAAAGCTCTTAAATGTATGAGTGTAAAATGTGAGAAATATGCTTCAATTCGCTGAAGGTCTGTTAGCCTTGCCTAAACTGTCCAAATATATGAGTATATTTTGTAGCCTGAAATGCAAGCTTTCCAATGGTACCAATAATGTGGTCAACCCTCCCAACTTTACTGCCACTTTTGATCCAAAAACCTCTTAAAATGTATGAGTGTAAAATGTGAAAAATGTGCTTCAATGCGCTGAAGGTCTGTTAGCTTTGCCTATACTGTCCAACCACATGAGTATATTTTGTAGCCTGAAATACAAGCTTTCCAATGATACCAACAATGTGGTCAAACCTCCCAACTTTACTGCCACTTTTGATCCAAAAACCTCTTAAAATGTATGAGTGTAAAATATGAGAAATGTGCTTCAATGCGCTGAAGGTCTGTTAGCCTTGCCTATACTGTCCAACAATATGAGTATATTTTGTAGCCTGAAACACAAGCTTTTAAATGATACCAATAATGTGGTCAAACCTCCCAACTTTACTGCCACTTTTGATCCAAAAACCTCTTAAATGTATGAGTGTAAAATGTGAGAAATATGCTTCAATTCGCTGAAGGTCTGTTAGCCTTGCCTAAACTGTCCAAATATATGAGTATATTTTGTAGCATGAAATGCAAGCTTTTCAATGATACCAATAATGTGGTCAAACCTCCCAACTTTACTGCCACTTTTGATCCAAAAACCTCTTAAAATGTATGAGTGTAAAATGTGAAAAATGTGCTTCAATGCGCTGAAGGTCTGTTAGCTTTGCCTATACTGTCCAACCACATGAGTATATTTTGTAGCCTGAAATACAAGCTTTCCAATGATACCAATAATGTGGTCCAACCTCCCAACTTTACTGCCACTTTTGATCCAAAAACCTCTTAAAATGTATGAGTGTAAAATGTGAGAAATGTGCTTCATTTCGCTGAAGGTCTGTTAGCCTTGCCTATACTGTCCAACCACATGAGTATATTTTGTAGCCTGAAACACAAGCTTTTCAATGATACCAATAATGTGGTCAAACCTCCCAACTTTACTGCCACTTTGGATCCAAAAACCTCTTAAAATGTATGAGTGTAAAATGTGAAAAATGTGCTTCAATGCGCTGAAGGTCTGTTAGCCTTGCATATACTGTCCAACCCCATGAGTATATTTTGTAGCCTGAAACACAAGCTTTCCAATGATACCAATAATGTGTTCCAACCTCCCAACTTTACTGTCACTTTTGATCCAAAAACCTCTTAAAATGTATGAGTGTAAAATGTGAAAAATGTGCTTCAATTCGCTGAAGGTCTTTTAGCCTTGCCTATACTGTCCAACCATATGAGTATATTTTGTAGCCTGAAATGCAAGCTTTTCAATGATACCAATAATGTGGTCAAACCTCCCAACTTTACTGCCACTTTTGATCCAAAAACCTCTTAAAATGTATGAGTGTAGGTCTGTTAGCCTTGCCTATACTGTCCAACCACATGAGTACATTTTGTAGCCTGAAACACAAACTTTCCAATGATACCAATAATGTGGTCAAACCTCCCAACTTTACTGCCACTTTTGATCCAAAAACCTCTTAAATGTATGAGTGTAAAATGTGAGAAATATGCTTCAATTCGCTGAAGGTCTGTTAGCCTTGCCTAAACTGTCCAAATATATGAGTATATTTTGTAGCCTGAAATGCAAGCTTTCCAATGGTACCAATAATGTGGTCAACCCTCCCAACTTTACTGCCACTTTTGATCCAAAAACCTCTTAAAATGTATGAGTGTAAAATGTGAAAAATGTGCTTCAATGCGCTGAAGGTCTGTTAGCTTTGCCTATACTGTCCAACCACATGAGTATATTTTGTAGCCTGAAATACAAGCTTTCCAATGATACCTACAATGTGGTCAAACCTCCCAACTTTACTGCCACTTTTGATCCAAAAACCTCTTAAAATGTATGAGTGTAAAATGTGAAAAATGTGCTTCAATGCGCTGAAGGTCTGTTAGCCTTGCATATACTGTCCAACCCCATGAGTATATTTTGTAGCCTGAAATACAAGCTTTCCAATGCTACCAATAATGTGGTCAATCCTCCCAACTTTACTGCCACTTTTGATCCAAAAACCTCTTAAAATGTATGAGTGTAAAATGTGAAAAATGTGTTTCAATTCGCTGAAGGTCTGTTAGCCTTGCCTATACTGTCCAACCATATGAGTATATTTTGTAGCCTGAAACACAAGCTTTCCAATGATACCAATAATGTGGTCCAACCTCCCAACTTTACTGCCACTTTTGATCCAAAAACCTCTTAAAATGTATGAGTGTAAAATGTGAGAAATGTGCTTCATTTCGCTGAAGGTCTGTTAGCCTTGCCTATACTGTCCAACCACATGAGTATATTTTGTAGCCTGAAACACAAGCTTTTCAATGATACCAATAATGTGGTCAAACCTCCCAACTTTACTGCCACTTTTGATCCAAAAACCTCTTAAAATGTATGAGTGTAAAATGTGAAAAATGTGCTTCAATGCGCTGAAGGTCTGTTAGCCTTGCATATACTGTCCAACCCCATGAGTATATTTTGTAGCCTGAAACACAAGCTTTCCAATGATACCAATAATGTGGTCCAACCTCCCAACTTTACTGCCACTTTTGATCCAAAAACCTCTTAAAATGTATGAGTGTAAAATGTGAAAAATGTGCTTCAATTCGCTGAAGGTCTTTTAGCCTTGCCTATACTGTCCAACCATATGAGTATATTTTGTAGCCTGAAATGCAAGCTTTTCAATGATACCAATAATGTGGTCAAACCTCCCAACTTCACTGCCACTTTTGATCCAAAAACCTCTTAAAATGTATGAGTGTAGGTCTGTTAGCCTTGCCTATACTGTCCAACCACATGAGTATATTTTGTAGCCTAAAACACAAGCTTTCCAATGATACCAATAATGTGGTCAAACCTCCCAACTTTACTGCCACTTTTGATCCAAAAAGCTCTTAAATGTATGAGTGTAAAATGTGAGAAATATGCTTCAATTCGCTGAAGGTCTGTTAGCCTTGCCTAAACTGTCCAAATATATGAGTATATTTTGTAGCCTGAAATGCAAGCTTTCCAATGGTACCAATAATGTGGTCAACCCTCCCAACTTTACTGCCACTTTTGATCCAAAAACCTCTTAAAATGTATGAGTGTAAAATGTGAAAAATGTGCTTCAATGCGTTGAAGGTCTGTTAGCTTTGCCTATACTGTCCAACCACATGAGTATATTTTGTAGCCTGAAATACAAGCTTTCCAATGATACCAACAATGTGGTCAAACCTCCCAACTTTACTGCCACTTTTGATCCAAAAACCTCTTAAAATGTATGAGTGTAAAATGTGAAAAATGTGCTTCAATGCGCTGAAGGTCTGTTAGCCTTGCATATACTGTCCAACCCCATGAGTATATTTTGTAGCCTGAAATACAAGCTTTCCAATGCTACCAATAATGTGGTCAATCCTCCCAACTTTACTGCCACTTTTGATCCAAAAACCTCTTAAAATGTATGAGTGTAAAATGTGAAAAATGTGTTTCAATTCGCTGAAGGTCTGTTAGCCTTGCCTATACTGTCCAACCATATGAGTATATTTTGTAGCCTGAAACACAAGCTTTCCAATGATACCAATAATGTGGTCCAACCTCCCAACTTTACTGCCACTTTTGATCCAAAAACCTCTTAAAATGTATGAGTGTAAAATGTGAGAAATGTGCTTCATTTCGCTGAAGGTCTGTTAGCCTTGCCTATACTGTCCAACCACATGAGTATATTTTGTAGCCTGAAACACAAGCTTTTCAATGATACCAATAATGTGGTCAAACCTCCCAACTTTACTGCCACTTTTGATCCAAAAACCTCTTAAAATGTATGAGTGTAAAATGTGAAAAATGTGCTTCAATGCGCTGAAGGTCTGTTAGCCTTGCATATACTGTCCAACCCCATGAGTATATTTTGTAGCCTGAAACACAAGCTTTCCAATGATACCAATAATGTGGTCCAACCTCCCAACTTTACTGCCACTTTTGATCCAAAAACCTCTTAAAATGTATGAGTGTAAAATGTGAAAAATGTGCTTCAATTCGCTGAAGGTCTTTTAGCCTTGCCTATACTGTCCAACCATATGAGTATATTTTGTAGCCTGAAATGCAAGCTTTTCAATGATACCAATAATGTGGTCAAACCTCCCAACTTCACTGCCACTTTTGATCCAAAAACCTCTTAAAATGTATGAGTGTAGGTCTGTTAGCCTTGCCTATACTGTCCAACCACATGAGTATATTTTGTAGCCTAAAACACAAGCTTTCCAATGATACCAATAATGTGGTCAAACCTCCCAACTTTACTGCCACTTTTGATCCAAAAAGCTCTTAAATGTATGAGTGTAAAATGTGAGAAATATGCTTCAATTCGCTGAAGGTCTGTTAGCCTTGCCTAAACTGTCCAAATATATGAGTATATTTTGTAGCCTGAAATGCAAGCTTTCCAATGGTACCAATAATGTGGTCAACCCTCCCAACTTTACTGCCACTTTTGATCCAAAAACCTCTTAAAATGTATGAGTGTAAAATGTGAAAAATGTGCTTCAATGCGCTGAAGGTCTGTTAGCTTTGCCTATACTGTCCAACCACATGAGTATATTTTGTAGCCTGAAATACAAGCTTTCCAATGATACCAACAATGTGGTCAAACCTCCCAACTTTACTGCCACTTTTGATCCAAAAACCTCTTAAAATGTATGAGTGTAAAATATGAGAAATGTGCTTCAATGCGCTGAAGGTCTGTTAGCCTTGCCTATACTGTCCAACAATATGAGTATATTTTGTAGCCTGAAACACAAGCTTTTAAATGATACCATTAATGTGGTCAAACCTCCCAACTTTACTGCCACTTTTGATCCAAAAACCTCTTAAATGTATGAGTGTAAAATGTGAGAAATATGCTTCAATTCGCTGAAGGTCTGTTAGCCTTGCCTAAACTGTCCAAATATATGAGTATATTTTGTAGCCTGAAATGCAAGCTTTTCAATGATACCAATAATGTGGTCAAACCTCCCAACTTTACTGCCACTTTTGATCCAAAAACCTCTTAAAATGTATGAGTGTAAAATGTGAAAAATGTGCTTCAATGCGCTGAAGGTCTGTTAGCTTTGCCTATACTGTCCAACCACATGAGTATATTTTGTAGCCTGAAATACAAGCTTTCCAATGATACCAATAATGTGGTCCAACCTCCCAACTTTACTGCCACTTTTGATCCAAAAACCTCTTAAAATGTATGAGTGTAAAATGTGAGAAATGTGCTTCATTTCGCTGAAGGTCTGTTAGCCTTGCCTATACTGTCCAACCACATGAGTATATTTTGTAGCCTGAAACACAAGCTTTTCAATGATACCAATAATGTGGTCAAAACTCCCAACTTTACTGCCACTTTGGATCCAAAAACCTCTTAAAATGTATGAGTGTAAAATGTGAAAAATGTGCTTCAATGCGCTGAAGGTCTGTTAGCCTTGCATATACTGTCCAACCCCATGAGTATATTTTGTAGCCTGAAACACAAGCTTTCCAATGATACCAATAATGTGTTCCAACCTCCCAACTTTACTGCCACTTTTGATCCAAAAACCTCTTAAAATGTATGAGTGTAAAATGTGAAAAATGTGCTTCAATTCGCTGAAGGTCTTTTAGCCTTGCCTATACTGTCCAACCATATGAGTATATTTTGTAGCCTGAAATGCAAGCTTTTCAATGATACCAATAATGTGGTCAAACCTCCCAACTTTACTGCCACTTTTGATCCAAAAACCTCTTAAAATGTATGAGTGTAGGTCTGTTAGCCTTGCCTATACTGTCCAACCACATGAGTACATTTTGTAGCCTGAAACACAAGCTTTCCAATGATACCAATAATGTGGTCAAACCTCCCAACTTTACTGCCACTTTTGATCCAAAAACCTCTTAAATGTATGAGTGTAAAATGTGAGAAATATGCTTCAATTCGCTGAAGGTCTGTTAGCCTTGCCTAAACTGTCCAAATATATGAGTATATTTTGTAGCCTGAAATGCAAGCTTTCCAATGGTACCAATAATGTGGTCAACCCTCCCAACTTTACTGCCACTTTTGATCCAAAAACCTCTTAAAATGTATGAGTGTAAAATGTGAAAAATGTGCTTCAATGCGCTGAAGGTCTGTTAGCTTTGCCTATACTGTCCAACCACATGAGTATATTTTGTAGCCTGAAATACAAGCTTTCCAATGATACCAACAATGTGGTCAAACCTCCCAACTTTACTGCCACTTTTGATCCAAAAACCTCTTAAAATGTATGAGTGTAAAATGTGAAAAATGTGCTTCAATGCGCTAAAGGTCTGTTAGCCTTGCCTATACTGTCCAACCACATGAGTATATTTTGTAGCCTGAAACTCAAGCTTTCCAATGATACCAATAATGTGGTCAAACCTCCCAACTTTACTGCCACTTTTGATCCAAAAACCTCTTAAAATGTATGAGTGTAAAATATGAGAAATGTGCTTCAATGCGCTGAAGGTCTGTTAGCCTTGCCTATACTGTCCAACAATATGAGTATATTTTGTAGCCTGAAACACAAGCTTTTCAATGATACCAATAATGTGGTCAAACCTCCCAACTTTACTGCCACTTTTGATCCAAAAACCTCTTAAAATGTATGAGTGTAAAATGTGAAAAATGTGCTTCAATGCGCTGAAGGTTTGTTAGCCTTGCCTATACTGTCCAACCACATGAGTATATTTTGTAGCCTGAAACAAAAGCTTTCCAATGATACCAATAATGTGGTCAAACCTCCCAACTTTACTGCCATTTTTGATCCAAAAACCTCTTAAAATGTATGAGTGTAAAATGTGAAAAATGTGCTTCAATTCGCTGAAGATCTGTTAGCCTTGCCTATAGTGTCCAACCACATGAGTATATTTTGTAGCCTGAAACATAAGCTTTCCAATGATACCAATAATGTGGTCAAACCTCCCAACTTTACTGCCACTTTTGATCCAAAAACCTCTTAAATGTATGAGTGTAAAATGTGAGAAATATGCTTCAATTCGCTGAAGGTCTGTTAGCCTTGCCTAAACTGTCCAAATATATGAGTATATTTTGTAGCCTGAAATGCAAGCTTTCCAATGGTACCAATAATGTGGTCAACCCTCCCAACTTTACTGCCACTTTTGATCCAAAAACCTCTTAAAATGTATGAGTGTAAAATGTGAAAAATGTGCTTCAATGCGCTGAAGGTCTGTTAGCTTTGCCTATACTCTCCAACCACATGAGTATATTTTGTAGCCTGAAATACAAGCTTTCCAATGATACCAACAACGTGGTCAAACCTCCCAACTTTACTGCCACTTTTGATCCAAAAACCTCTTAAAATGTATGAGTGTAAAATGTGAAAAATGTGCTTCAATGCGCTAAAGGTCTGTTAGCCTTGCCTATACTGTCCAACCACATGAAGATATTTTGTAGCCTGAAACACAAGCTTTCCAATGATACCAATAATGTGGTGAAACCTCCCAACTTTACTGCCACTTTTGATCCAAAATCCTCTTAAAATGTATGAGTGTAAAATGTGAGAAATGTGCTTCAATGCGCTGAAGGTCTGTTAGCCTTGCCTATACTGTCCAACCACATGAGTATATTTTGTAGCCTGAAACACAAGCTTTCCAATGATACCAATAATGTGGTCAAACCTCCCAACTTTACTGCCACTTTTGATCCAAAAACCTCTTAAAATGTATGAGTGTAAAATGTGAGAAATGTGCTTCAATGCGCTGAAGGTCTGTTAGCCTTGACTATACTGTCCAACAATATGAGTATACTTTGTAGCCTAAAACGCGAGCTTTCCAATGATACCAATAATGTTGTCAAACCTCCCAACTTTACTGCCACTTTTGATCCAAAAACCTCTTAAAATGTATGAGTGTAAAATGTGAGAAATGTGCTTCAATGCGCTGAAGGTCTGTTAGCCTTGCCTATACTGTCCAACAATATGAGTATATTTTGTAGCCTGAAACGCAAGCTTTCCAATGATTCCAATAATGTGAAAAATGTGCTTCAATGCGCTGAAGGTCTGTTAGCCTTGCCTATACTGTCCAACCACATGAGTATATTTTGTAGCATGAAACACAAGCTTTCCAATGATACCAATAATGTGGTCAAACCTCCCAACTTTACTGCCACTTTTGATCCAAAAACCTCTTAAAATGTATGAGTGTAAAATGTGAAAAATGTGCTTCAATTCGCTGAAGGTCTGTTAGCCTTGTCTATACTGTCCAACCACATGAGTATATTTTGTAGCCTGAAACACAAGCTTTCCAATGATACCAATAATGTGGTCCAACGTCCCAACTTTACTGCCACTTTTGATCCAAAAACCTCTTAAAATGTATGAGTGTAAAATGTGAAAAATGTGCTTCAATAAGCTGAAGGTCTGTTAGCCTTGCCTATACTGTCAAACCACATGAGTATATTTTGTAGCCTGAAACACAAGCTTTCCAATGATACCAATAATGTTTGACCACATCCATATCTACTTCCCCCAACTTTACTTCAACTTCAATGCGCTGAAGGTCTGTTAGCCTTGCCTATACTGTCCAACCACATGAGTATATTTTGTAGCCTGAAACACAAGCTTTCCAAAGATACTAATAATGTGGTCAAACCTCCCAACTTTACTGCCACTTTTGATCCAAAAACCTCTTAAAATGTATGAGTGTAAAATGTGAGAAATGTGCTTCAATGCGCTGAAGGTCTGTTAGCCTTGCCTATACTGTCCAACAATATGAGTATACTTTGTAGCCTAAAACGCAAGCTTTCCAATGATACCAATAATGTGGTCAAACCTCCCAACTTTACTGCCACTTTTGATCCAAAAACCTCTTAAAATGTATGAGTGTAAAATGTGAAAAATGTGCTTCAATGCGCTGAAGGTCTGTTAGCCTTGCCTATACTGTCCAACCACATGAGTATATTTTGTAGCATGAAACACAAGCTTTCCAATGATACCAATAATGTGGTCAAACCTCCCAACTTTACTGCCACTTTTGATCCAAAAACCTCTTAAAATGTATGAGTGTAAAATGTGAAAAATGTGCTTCAATTCGCTGAAGGTCTGTTAGCCTTGCCTATACTGTCCAACCACATGAGTATATTTTGTAGCCTGAAACACAAGCTTTCCAATGATACCAATAATGTTTGACCACATCCATATCTACTTCCCCCAACTTTACTGCCACTTTTGATCCAAAAACCTCTTAAAATGTATGAGTGTAAAATGTGAAAAATGTGCTTCAATGCGCTAAAGGTCTGTTAGCCTTGCCTATACTGTCCAACCACATGAGTATATTTTGTAGCCTGAAACTCAAGCTTTCCAATGATACCAATAATGTGGTCAAACCTCCCAACTTTACTGCCACTTTTGATCCAAAAACCTCTTAAAATGTATGAGTGTAAAATATGAGAAATGTGCTTCAATGCGCTGAAGGTCTGTTAGCCTTGCCTATACTGTCCAACAATATGAGTATATTTTGTAGCCTGAAACACAAGCTTTTCAATGATACCAATAATGTGGTCAAACCTCCCAACTTTACTGCCACTTTTGATCCAAAAACCTCTTAAAATGTATGAGTGTAAAATGTGAAAAATGTGCTTCAATGCGCTGAAGGTTTGTTAGCCTTGCCTATACTGTCCAACCACATGAGTATATTATGTAGCCTGAAACAAAAGCTTTCCAATGATACCAATAATGTGGTCAAACCTCCCAACTTTACTGCCATTTTTGATCCAAAAACCTCTTAAAATGTATGAGTGTAAAATGTGAAAAATGTGCTTCAATTCGCTGAAGATCTGTTAGCCTTGCCTATAGTGTCCAACCACATGAGTATATTTTGTAGCCTGAAACATAAGCTTTCCAATGATACCAATAATGTGGTCAAACCTCCCAACTTTACTGCCACTTTTGATCCAAAAACCTCTTAAATGTATGAGTGTAAAATGTGAGAAATATGCTTCAATTCGCTGAAGGTCTGTTAGCCTTGCCTAAACTGTCCAAATATATGAGTATATTTTGTAGCCTGAAATGCAAGCTTTCCAATGGTACCAATAATGTGGTCAACCCTCCCAACTTTACTGCCACTTTTGATCCAAAAACCTCTTAAAATGTATGAGTGTAAAATGTGAAAAATGTGCTTCAATGCGCTGAAGGTCTGTTAGCTTTGCCTATACTCTCCAACCACATGAGTATATTTTGTAGCCTGAAATACACGCTTTCCAATGATACCAACAACGTGGTCAAACCTCCCAACTTTACTGCCACTTTTGATCCAAAAACCTCTTAAAATGTATGAGTGTAAAATGTGAAAAATGTGCTTCAATGCGCTAAAGGTCTGTTAGCCTTGCCTATACTGTCCAACCACATGAAGATATTTTGTAGCCTGAAACACAAGCTTTCCAATGATACCAATAATGTGGTGAAACCTCCCAACTTTACTGCCACTTTTGATCCAAAATCCTCTTAAAATGTATGAGTGTAAAATGTGAGAAATGTGCTTCAATGCGCTGAAGGTCTGTTAGCCTTGCCTATACTGTCCAACCACATGAGTATATTTTGTAGCCTGAAACACAAGCTTTCCAATGATACCAATAATGTGGTCAAACCTCCCAACTTTACTGCCACTTTTGATCCAAAAACCTCTTAAAATGTATGAGTGTAAAATGTGAGAAATGTGCTTCAATGCGCTGAAGGTCTGTTAGCCTTGACTATACTGTCCAACAATATGAGTATACTTTGTAGCCTAAAACGCGAGCTTTCCAATGATACCAATAATGTTGTCAAACCTCCCAACTTTACTGCCACTTTTGATCCAAAAACCTCTTAAAATGTATGAGTGTAAAATGTGAGAAATGTGCTTCAATGCGCTGAAGGTCTGTTAGCCTTGCCTATACTGTCCAACAATATGAGTATATTTTGTAGCCTGAAACGCAAGCTTTCCAATGATTCCAATAATGTGAAAAATGTGCTTCAATGCGCTGAAGGTCTGTTAGCCTTGCCTATACTGTCCAACCACATGAGTATATTTTGTAGCATGAAACACAAGCTTTCCAATGATACCAATAATGTGGTCAAACCTCCCAACTTTACTGCCACTTTTGATCCAAAAACCTCTTAAAATGTATGAGTGTAAAATGTGAAAAATGTGCTTCAATTCGCTGAAGGTCTGTTAGCCTTGTCTATACTGTCCAACCACATGAGTATATTTTGTAGCCTGAAACACAAGCTTTCCAATGATACCAATAATGTGGTCCAACGTCCCAACTTTACTGCCACTTTTGATCCAAAAACCTCTTAAAATGTATGAGTGTAAAATGTGAAAAATGTGCTTCAATAAGCTGAAGGTCTGTTAGCCTTGCCTATACTGTCAAACCACATGAGTATATTTTGTAGCCTGAAACACAAGCTTTCCAATGATACCAATAATGTTTGACCACATCCATATCTACTTCCCCCAACTTTACTTCAACTTCAATGCGCTGAAGGTCTGTTAGCCTTGCCTATACTGTCCAACCACATGAGTATATTTTGTAGCCTGAAACACAAGCCTTCCAAAGATACTAATAATGTTGTCAAACCTCCCAACTTTACTGCCACTTTTGATCCAAAAACCTCTTAAAATGTATGAGTGTAAAATGTGAGAAATGTGCTTCAATGCGCTGAAGGTCTGTTAGCCTTGCCTATACTGTCCAACAATATGAGTATACTTTGTAGCCTAAAATGCAAGCTTTCCAATGATACCAATAATGTGGTCAAACCTCCCAACTTTACTGCCACTTTTGATCCAAAAACCTCTTAAAATGTATGAGTGTAAAATGTGAAAAATGTGCTTCAATGCGCTGAAGGTCTGTTAGCCTTGCCTATACTGTCCAACCACATGAGTATATTTTGTAGCATGAAACACAAGCTTTCCAATGATACCAATAATGTGGTCAAACCTCCCAACTTTACTGCCACTTTTGATCCAAAAACCTCTTAAAATGTATGAGTGTAAAATGTGAAAAATGTGCTTCAATTCGCTGAAGGTCTGTTAGCCTTGCCTATACTGTCCAACCACATGAGTATATTTTGTAGCCTGAAACACAAGCTTTCCAATGATACCAATAATGTTTGACCACATCCATATCTACTTCCCCCAACTTTACTGCCACTTTTGATCTAAAAACCTCTTAAAATGTATGAGTGTAAAATGTGAAAAATGTGATTCAATGCGCTAAAGGTCTGTTAGCCTTGCCTATACTGTCCAACCACATGAGTATATTTTGTAGCCTGAAATGCAAGCTTTCCAATGATACCAATAATGTGGTCAAACCTCCCAACTTTACTGCCACTTTTGATCCAAAAACCTCTTAAAATGTATGAGTGTAAAATGTGAAAATGTGCTTCAATTCGCTGAAGGTCTTTTAGCCTTGCCTATACTGTCCAACCATATGAGTATATTTTGTAGCCTGAAATGCAAGCTTTCCAATGATACCAATAATGTGGTCAAACCTCCCAACTTTACTGCCACTTTTGATCCAAAAACCTCTTAAAATGTATGAGTGTAAAATGTGAAAAATGTGCTTCAATGCGCTAAAGGTCTGTTAGCCTTGCCTATACTGTTCAACCACATGAGTATATTTTGTAGCCTGAAATACAAGCTTTCCAATGATACCAATAATGTGGTCAAACCTCCCAACTTTACTGCCACTTTTGATCCAAAAACCTCTTAAAATGTATGAGTGTAAAATGTGAGAAATATGCTTCAATTCGCTGAAGGTCTGTTAGCCTTGCCTATACTGTCCAAATATATGAGTATATTTTGTAGCCTGAAATGCAAGCTTTCCAATGGTACCAATAATGTGGTCAACCCTCCCAACTTTACTGCCACTTTTGATCCAAAAACCTCTTAAAATGTATGAGTGTAAAATGTGAAAAATGTGCTTCAATGCGTTGAAGGTCTGTTAGCTTTGCCTATACTGTCCAACCACATGAGTATATTTTGTAGCCTGAAATACAAGCTTTCCAATGGTACCAATAATGTGGTCAACCCTCCCAACTTTACTGCCACTTTTGATCCAAAAACCTCTTAAAATGTATGAGTGTAAAATGTGAAAAATGTGCTTCAATTTGCTGAAGGTCTGTTAGCCTTGCCTATACTGTCCAACCATATGAGTATATTTTGTAGCCTGAAATACAAGCTTTCCAATGATACCAATAATGTGGTCAACCCTCCCAACTTTACTGCCACTTTTGATCCAAAAACCTCTTAAAATGTATGAGTGTAAAATGTGAAAAATGTGCTTCAATGCGCTGAAGGTCTGTTAGCCTTGCCTATACTTTCCAACAATATGAGTATATTTTGTATCCTGAAACACAAGCTTTTCAATGATACCAATAATGTGGTCAAACCTCCCAACTTTACTGCCACTTTTGATCCAAAAACCTCTTAAAATGTATGAGTGTAAAATGTGAAAAATGTGCTTCAATGCGCTGAAGGTCTGTTAGCCTTGCCTATACTGTCCAACCACATGAGTATATTTTGTAGCATGAAACACAAGCTTTCCAATGATACCAATAATGTGGTCAAACCTCCCAACTTTACTGCCACTTTTGATCCAAAAACCTCTTAAAATGTATTAGTGTAAAATGTGAAAAATGTGCTTCAATGCGCTGAAGGTCTGTGAACCTTGCCTATACTGTCCAACCACATGAGTATATTTTGTAGCCTGAAACACAAGCTTTCCAATGATACCAATAATGTGGTCAAACCTCCCAACTTTACTGCCACTTTTGATCCAAAAACCTCTTAAAATGTATGAGTGTAAAATGTGAAAAATGTGCTTCAATTCGCTGAAGGTCTGTTAGCCTTGCCTATACTGTCCAACCATATGAGTATATTTTGTAGCCTGAAACACAAGCTTTCCAATGATACCAATAATGTGGTCCAACCTCCCAACTTTACTGCCACTTTTGATCCAAAAACCTCTTAAAATGTATGAGTGTAAAATGTGAAAAATGTGCTTCAATGCGCTGAAGGTCTGTGAGCCTTGCCTATACTGTCCAACCACATGAGTATATTTTGTAGCCTGAAACACAAGCTTTCCAATGATACCAATAATGTGGTCAAACCTCCCAACTTTACTGCCACTTTTGATCCAAAAACCTCTTAAAATGTATGAGTGTAAAATGTGAAAAATGTGCTTCAATTCGCTGAAGGTCTGTTAGCCTTGCCTATACTGTCCAACCATATGAGTATATTTTGTAGCCTGAAATACAAGCTTTCTAATGATACCAATAATGTGGTCAAACCGCCCAACTTTACTGCCACTTTTGATCCAAAAACCTCTTAAAATGTATGAGTGTAAAATGTGAGAAATATGCTTCAATTCGCTGAAGGTCTGTTAGCCTTGCCTATACTGTCCAACCATATGAGTATATTTTGTAGCCTGAAATACAAGCTTTCCAATGATACCAATAATGTGGTCAACCCTCCCAACTTTACTGCCACTTTTGATCCAAAAACCTCTTAAAATGTATGAGTGTAAAATGTGAGAAATATGCTTCAATGCGCTGAAGGTCTGTGAGCCTTGCCTATACTGTCCAACCACATAAGTATATTTTGTAGCCTGAAACACAAGCTTTCCAATGATACCAATAATGTGGTCAAACCTCCCAACTTTACTGCCACTTTTGATCCAAAAACCTCTTAAAATGTATGAGTGTAAAATGTGAAAAATGTGCTTCAATTCGCTGAAGGTCTGTTAGCCTTGCCTATACTGTCCAACCATATGAGTATATTTTGTAGCCTGAAACACAAGCTTTTCAATGATACCAATAATGTGGTCAAACCTCCCAACTTTACTGCCACTTTTGATCCAAAAACCTCTTAAAATGTATGAGTGTAAAATGTGAGAAATATGCTTCAATTCGCTGAACGTCTGTTAGCCTTGCCTATACTGTCCAAATATATGAGTATATTTTGTAGCCTGAAATGCAAGCTTTCCAATGGTACCAATAATGTGGTCAACCCTCCCAACTTTACTGCCACTTTTGATCCAAAAACCTCTTAAAATGTATGAGTGTAAAATGTGAAAAATGTGCTTCAATGCGTTGAAGGTCTGTTAGCTTTGCCTATACTGTCCAACCACATGAGTATATTTTGTAGCCTGAAATACAAGCTTTCCAATGGTACCAATAATGTGGTCAACCCTTCCAACTTTACTGCCACTTTTGATCCAAAAACCTCTTAAAATGTATGAGTGTAAAATGTGAAAAATGTGCTTCAATTCGCTGAAGGTCTGTTAGCCTTGCCTATACTGTCCAACCATATGAGTATATTTTGTAGCCTGAAATACAAGCTTTCCAATGATACCAATAATGTGGTCAACCCTCCCAACTTTACTGCCACTTTTGATCCAAAAACCTCTTAAAATGTATGAGTGTAAAATGTGAAAAATGTGCTTCAATGCGCTGAAGGTCTGTTAGCCTTGCCTATACTTTCCAACAATATGAGTATATTTTGTATCCTGAAACACAAGCTTTTCAATGATACCAATAATGTGGTCAAACCTCCCAACTTTACTGCCACTTTTGATCCAAAAACCTCTTAAAATGTATGAGTGTAAAATGTGAAAAATGTGCTTCAATGCGCTGAAGGTCTGTTAGCCTTGCCTATACTGTCCAACCACATGAGTATATTTTGTAGCATGAAACACAAGCTTTCCAATGATACCAATAATGTGGTCAAACCTCCCAACTTTACTGCCACTTTTGATCCAAAAACCTCTTAAAATGTATGAGTGTAAAATGTGAAAAATGTGCTTCAATGCGCTGAAGGTCTGTGAGCCTTGCCTATACTGTCCAACCACATGAGTATATTTTGTAGCCTGAAACACAAGCTTTCCAATGATACCAATAATGTGGTCAAACCTCCCAACTTTACTGCCACTTTTGATCCAAAAACCTCTTAAAATGTATGAGTGTAAAATGTGAAAAATGTGCTTCAATTCGCTAAAGGTCTGTTAGCCTTGCCTATACTGTCCAACCATATGAGTATATTTTGTAGCCTGAAACACAAGCTTTCCAATGATACCAATAATGTGGTCCAACCTCCCAACTTTACTGCCACTTTTGATCCAAAAACCTCTTAAAATGTATGAGTGTAAAATGTGAAAAATGTGCTTCAATGCGCTGAAGGTCTGTGAGCCTTGCCTATACTGTCCAACCACATGAGTATATTTTGTAGCCTGAAACACAAGCTTTCCAATGATACCAATAATGTGGTCAAACCTCCCAACTTTACTGCCACTTTTGATCCAAAAACCTCTTAAAATGTATGAGTGTAAAATGTGAAAAATGTGCTTCAATTCGCTGAAGGTCTGTTAGCCTTGCCTATACTGTCCAACCATATGAGTATATTTTGTAGCCTGAAATACAAGCTTTCTAATGATACCAATAATGTGGTCAAACCGCCCAACTTTACTGCCACTTTTGATCCAAAAACCTCTTAAAATGTATGAGTGTAAAATGTGAGAAATATGCTTCAATTCGCTGAAGGTCTGTTAGCCTTGCCTATACTGTCCAACCATATGAGTATATTTTGTAGCCTGAAATACAAGCTTTCCAATGATACCAATAATGTGGTCAACCCTCCCAACTTTACTGCCACTTTTGATCCAAAAACCTCTTAAAATGTATGAGTGTAAAATGTGAGAAATATGCTTCAATGCGCTGAAGGTCTGTTAGCCTTGCCTATACTGTCCAAATATATGAGTATATTTTGTAGCCTGAAATGCAAGCTTTCCAATGGTACCAATAATGTGGTCAACCCTCCCAACTTTACTGCCACTTTTGATCCAAAAACCTCTTAAAATGTATGAGTGTAAAATGTGAAAAATGTGCTTCAATGCGTTGAAGGTCTGTTAGCTTTGCCTATACTGTCCAACCACATGAGTATATTTTGTAGCCTGAAATACAAGCTTTCCAATGGTACCAATAATGTGGTCAACCCTTCCAACTTTACTGCCACTTTTGATCCAAAAACCTCTTAAAATGTATGAGTGTAAAATGTGAAAAATGTGCTTCAATTCGCTGAAGGTCTGTTAGCCTTGCCTATACTGTCCAACCATATGAGTATATTTTGTAGCCTGAAATACAAGCTTTCCAATGATACCAATAATGTGGTCAACCCTCCCAACTTTACTGCCACTTTTGATCCAAAAACCTCTTAAAATGTATGAGTGTAAAATGTGAAAAATGTGCTTCAATGCGCTGAAGGTCTGTTAGCCTTGCCTATACTTTCCAACAATATGAGTATATTTTGTATCCTGAAACACAAGCTTTTCAATGATACCAATAATGTGGTCAAACCTCCCAACTTTACTGCCACTTTTGATCCAAAAACCTCTTAAAATGTATGAGTGTAAAATGTGAAAAATGTGCTTCAATGCGCTGAAGGTCTGTTAGCCTTGCCTATACTGTCCAACCACATGAGTATATTTTGTAGCATGAAACACAAGCTTTCCAATGATACCAATAATGTGGTCAAACCTCCCAACTTTACTGCCACTTTTGATCCAAAAACCTCTTAAAATGTATGAGTGTAAAATGTGAAAAATGTGCTTCAATGCGCTGAAGGTCTGTGAGCCTTGCCTATACTGTCCAACCACATGAGTATATTTTGTAGCCTGAAACACAAGCTTTCCAATGATACCAATAATGTGGTCAAACCTCCCAACTTTACTGCCACTTTTGATCCAAAAACCTCTTAAAATGTATGAGTGTAAAATGTGAAAAATGTGCTTCAATTCGCTGAAGGTCTGTTAGCCTTGCCTATACTGTCCAACCATATGAGTACATTTTGTAGCCTGAAACACAAGCTTTCCAATGATACCAATAATGTGGTCCAACCTCCCAACTTTACTGCCACTTTTGATCCAAAAACCTCTTAAAATGTATGAGTGTAAAATGTGAAAAATGTGCTTCAATGCGCTGAAGGTCTGTGAGCCTTGCCTATACTGTCCAACCACATGAGTATATTTTGTAGCCTGAAACACAAGCTTTCCAATGATACCAATAATGTGGTCAAACCTCCCAACTTTACTGCCACTTTTGATCCAAAAACCTCTTAAAATGTATGAGTGTAAAATGTGAAAAATGTGCTTCAATTCGCTGAAGGTCTGTTAGCCTTGCCTATACTGTCCAACCATATGAGTATATTTTGTAGCCTGAAATACAAGCTTTCTAATGATACCAATAATGTGGTCAAACCGCCCAACTTTACTGCCACTTTTGATCCAAAAACCTCTTAAAATGTATGAGTGTAAAATGTGAGAAATATGCTTCAATTCGCTGAAGGTCTGTTAGCCTTGCCTATACTGTCCAACCATATGAGTATATTTTGTAGCCTGAAATACAAGCTTTCCAATGATACCAATAATGTGGTCAACCCTCCCAACTTTACTGCCACTTTTGATCCAAAAACCTCTTAAAATGTATGAGTGTAAAATGTGAGAAATATGCTTCAATGCGCTGAAGGTCTGTGAGCCTTGCCTATACTGTCCAACCACATGAGTATATTTTGTAGCCTGAAACACAAGCTTTCCAATGATACCAATAATGTGGTCAAACCTCCCAACTTTACTGCCACTTTTGATCCAAAAACCTCTTAAAATGTATGAGTGTAAAATGTGAAAAATGTGCTTCAATTCGCTGAAGGTCTGTTAGCCTTGCCTATACTGTCCAACCATATGAGTATATTTTGTAGCCTGAAACACAAGCTTTCCAATGATACCAATAATGTGGTCAAACCTCCCAACTTTACTGCCACTTTTGATCCAAAAACCTCTTAAAATGTATGAGTGTAAAATGTGAGAAATATGCTTCAATGCGCTGAAGGTCTGTTAGCTTTGCCTATACTGTCCAACCACATGAGTATATTTTGTAGCCTGAAATACAAGCTTTCCAATGGTACCAATAATGTGGTCAACCCTCCCAACTTTACTGCCACTTTTGATCCAAAAACCTCTTAAAATGTATGAGTGTAAAATGTGAAAAATGTGCTTCAATTCGCTGAAGGTCTGTTAGCCTTGCCTATACTGTCCAACCATATGAGTATATTTTGTAGCCTGAAATACAAGCTTTCCAATGATACCAATAATGTGGTCAACCCTCCCAACTTTACTGCCACTTTTGATCCAAAAACCTCTTAAAATGTATGAGTGTAAAATGTGAAAAATGTGCTTCAATGCGCTGAAGGTCTGTTAGCCTTGCCTATACTTTCCAACAATATGAGTATATTTTGTATCCTGAAACACAAGCTTTTCAATGATACCAATAATGTGGTCAAACCTCCCAACTTTACTGCCACTTTTGATCCAAAAACCTCTTAAAATGTATGAGTGTAAAATGTGAAAAATGTGCTTCAATGCGCTGAAGGTCTGTTAGCCTTGCCTATACTGTCCAACCACATGAGTATATTTTGTAGCATGAAACACAAGCTTTCCAATGATACCAATAATGTGGTCAAACCTCCCAACTTTACTGCCACTTTTGATCCAAAAACCTCTTAAAATGTATGAGTGTAAAATGTGAAAAATGTGCTTCAATGCGCTGAAGGTCTGTGAGCCTTGCCTATACTGTCCAACCACATGAGTATATTTTGTAGCCTGAAACACAAGCTTTCCAATGATACCAATAATATGGTCAAACCTCCCAACTTTACTGCCACTTTTGATCCAAAAACCTCTTAAAATGTATGAGTGTAAAATGTGAAAAATGTGCTTCAATTCGCTGAAGGTCTGTTAGCCTTGCCTATACTGTCCAACCATATGAGTATATTTTGTAGCCTGAAACACAAGCTTTCCAATGATACCAATAATGTGGTCCAACCTCCCAACTTTACTGCCACTTTTGATCCAAAAACCTCTTAAAATGTATGAGTGTAAAATGTGAAAAATGTGCTTCAATGCGCTGAAGGTCTGTGAGCCTTGCCTATACTGTCCAACCACATGAGTATATTTTGTAGCCTGAAACACAAGCTTTCCAATGATACCAATAATGTGGTCAAACCTCCCAACTTTACTGCCACTTTTGATCCAAAAACCTCTTAAAATGTATGAGTGTAAAATGTGAAAAATGTGCTTCAATTCGCTGAAGGTCTGTTAGCCTTGCCTATACTGTCCAACCATATGAGTATATTTTGTAGCCTGAAATACAAGCTTTCTAATGATACCAATAATGTGGTCAAACCGCCCAACTTTACTGCCACTTTTGATCCAAAAACCTCTTAAAATGTATGAGTGTAAAATGTGAGAAATATGCTTCAATTCGCTGAAGGTCTGTTAGCCTTGCCTATACTGTCCAACCATATGAGTATATTTTGTAGCCTGAAATACAAGCTTTCCAATGATACCAATAATGTGGTCAACCCTCCCAACTTTACTGCCACTTTTGATCCAAAAACCTCTTAAAATGTATGAGTGTAAAATGTGAGAAATATGCTTCAATGCGCTGAAGGTCTGTGAGCCTTGCCTATACTGTCCAACCACATGAGTATATTTTGTAGCCTGAAACACAAGCTTTCCAATGATACCAA
The DNA here is from genome assembly GCA_947095585.1 of Nephrocerus scutellatus. Lineage (NCBI taxonomy): Eukaryota > Metazoa > Arthropoda > Insecta > Diptera > Pipunculidae > Nephrocerus > Nephrocerus scutellatus. Next base: position 100,187,744 of record OX352764.1, read on the forward strand.
TAATAAGGTCAAACCTCCCAACTTTACTGCCACTTTTGATCCAAAAACCTCTTAAAATGTATGAGTGTAAAATGTGAAAAATGTGCTTCAATTCGCTGAAGGTCTGTTAGCCTTGCCTATACTGTCCAACCATATGAGTATATTTTGTAGCCTGAAACACAAGCTTTCCAATGATACCAATAATGTGGTCAAACCTCCCAACTTTACTGCCACTTTTGATCCAAAAACCTCTTAAAATGTATGAGTGTAAAATGTGAGAAATATGCTTCAATGCGCTGAAGGTCTGTGAGCCTTGCCTATACTGTCCAACCACATGAGTATATTTTGTAGCCTGAAACACAAGCTTTCCAATGATACCAATAATGTGGTCAAACCTCCCAACTTTACTGCCACTTTTGATCCAAAAACCTCTTAAAATGTATGAGTGTAAAATGTGAAAAATGTGTTTCAATTCGCTGAAGGTCTGTTAGCCTTGCCTATACTGTCCAACCATATGAGTATATTTTGTAGCCTGAAACACAAGCTTTCCAATGATACCAATAATGTGGTCAAACCTTCCAACTTTACTGCCACTTTTGATCCAAAAACCTCTTAAAATGTATGAGTGTAAAATGTGAAAAATGTGCTTCAATTCGCTGAAGGTCTGTTAGCCTTGCCTATACTGTCCAACCATATGAGTATATTTTGTAGCCTGAAACACAAGCTTTCCAATGATACCAATAATGTGGTCAACCCTCCCAACTTTACTGCCACTTTTGATCCAAAAACCTCTTAAAATGTATGAGTGTAAAATGTGAAAAATGTGCTTCAATGCGCTGAAGGTCTGTGAGCCTTGCCTATACTGTCCAACCATATGAGTATATTTTGTAGCCTGAAACACAAGCTTTCCAATGATACCAATAATGTGGTCAAACCTCCCAACTTTACTGCCACTTTTGATCCAAAAACCTCTTAAAATGTATGAGTGTAAAATGTGAAAAATGTGCTTCAATTCGCTGAAGGTCTGTTAGCCTTGCCTATACTGTCCAACCATATAAGTATATTTTGTAGCCTGAAACACAAGCTTTCCAATGATACCAATAATGTGGTCAAACCTCCCAACTTTACTGCCACTTTTGATCCAAAAACCTCTTAAAATGTATGAGTGTAAAATGTGAAAAATGTGCTTCAATGCGCTGAAGGTCTGTGAGCCTTGCCTATACTGTCCAACCACATGAGTATATTTTGTAGCCTGAAACACAAGCTTTCCAATGATACCAATAATGTGGTCAAACCTCCCAACTTTACTGCCACTTTTGATCCAAAAACCTCTTAAAATGTATGAGTGTAAAATGTGAAAAATGTGCTTCAATTCGCTGAAGGTCTGTTAGCCTTGCCTATACTGTCCAACCATATGAGTATATTTTGTAGCCTGAAACACAAGCTTTCCAATGATACCAATAATGTGGTCAAACCTCCCAACTTTACTGCCACTTTTGATCCAAAAACCTCTTAAAATGTATGAGTGTAAAATGTGAAAAATGTGCTTCAATGCGCTGAAGGTCTGTGAGCCTTGCCTATACTGTCCAACCACATGAGTATATTTTGTAGCCTGAAACACAAGCTTTCCAATGATACCAATAATGTGGTCAAACCTCCCAACTTTACTGCCACTTTTGATCCAAAAACCTCTTAAAATGTATGAGTGTAAAATGTGAAAAATGTGCTTCAATTCGCTGAAGGTCTGTTAGCCTTGCCTATACTGTCCAACCATATAAGTATATTTTGTAGCCTGAAACACAAGCTTTCCAATGATACCAATAATGTGGTCAAACCTCCCAACTTTACTGCCACTTTTGATCCAAAACCTCTTAAAATGTATGAGTGTAAATTGTGAAAAATGTGCTTCAATGCGCTGAAGGTCTGTGAGCCTTGCCTATACTGTCCAACCACATGAGTATATTTTGTAGCCTGAAACACAAGCTTTCCAATGATACCAATAATGTGGTCAAACCTCCCAACTTTACTGCCACTTTTGATCCAAAAACCTCTTAAAATGTATGAGTGTAAAATGTGAAAAATGTGCTTCAATTCGCTGAAGGTCTGTTAGCCTTGCCTATACTGTCCAACCATATGAGTATATTTTGTAGCCTGAAACACAAGCTTTCCAATGATACCAATAATGTGGTCAAACCTCCCAACTTTACTGCCACTTTTGATCCAAAAACCTCTTAAAATGTATGAGTGTAAAATGTGAAAAATGTGCTTCAATGCGCTGAAGGTCTGTGAGCCTTGCCTATACTGTCCAACCACATGAGTATATTTTGTAGCCTGAAACACAAGCTTTCCAATGATACCAATAATGTGGTCAAACCTCCCAACTTTACTGCCACTTTTGATCCAAAAACCTCTTAAAATGTATGAGTGTAAAATGTGAAAAATGTGCTTCAATGCGCTGAAGGTCTGTTAGCCTTGCCTATACTGTCCAACCATATGAGTATATTTTGTAGCCTGAAACACAAGCTTTCCAATGATACCAATAATGTGGTCAAACCTCCCAACTTTACTGCCACTTTTGATCCAAAAACCTCTTAAAATGTATGAGTGTAAAATGTGAAAAATGTGCTTCAATTCGCTGAAGGTCTGTTAGCCTTGCCTATACTGTCCAACCATATGAGTATATTTTGTAGCCTGAAACACAAGCTTTCCAATGATACCAATAATGTGGTCAAACCTCCCAACTTTACTGCCACTTTTGATCCAAAAACCTCTTAAAATGTATGAGTGTAAAATGTGAAAAATGTGCTTCAATTCGCTGAAGGTCTGTTAGCCATGCCTATACTGTCCAACCGTATGAGTATATTTTGTAGCCTGAAACACAAGCTTTCCAATGATACCAATAATGTGGTCAAACCTCCCAACTTTACTGCCACTTTTGATCCAAAAACCTCTTAAAATGTATGAGTGTAAAATGTGAAAAATGTGCTTCAATTCGCTGAAGGTCTGTTAGCCTTGCCTATAATGTCCAACCATATGAGTATATTTTGTAGCCTGAAACACAAGCTTTCCAATGATACCAATAATGTGGTCAAACCTCCCAACTTTACTGCCACTTTTGATCCAAAAACCTCTTAAAATGTATGAGTGTAAAATGTGAAAAATGTGTTTCAATGCGCTGAAGGTCTGTGAGCCTTGCCTATACTGTCCAACCACATGAGTATATTTTGTAGCCTGAAACACAAGCTTTCCAATGATACCAATAATGTGGTCAAACCTCCCAACTTTACTGCCACTTTTGATCCAAAAACCTCTTAAAATGTATGAGTGTAAAATGTGAAAAATGTGCTTCAATTCGCTGAAGGTCTGTTAGCCTTGCCTATACTGTCCAACCATATGAGTATATTTTATAGCCTGAAACACAAGCTTTCCAATGATACCAATAATGTGGTCAAACCGCCCAACTTTACTGCCACTTTTGATCCAAAAACCTCTTAAAATGTATGAGTGTAAAATGTGAGAAATATGCTTCAATGCGCTGAAGGTCTGTGAGCCTTGCCTATACTGTCCAACCACATGAGTATATTTTGTAGCCTGAAACACAAGCTTTCCAATGATACCAATAATGTGGTCAAACCGCCCAACTTTACTGCCACTTTTGATCCAAAAACCTCTTAAAATGTATGAGTGTAAAATGTGAAAAATGTGCTTCAATTCGCTGAAGGTCTGTTAGCCTTGCCTATACTGTCCAACCATATGAGTATATTTTGTAGCCTGAAACACAAGCTTTCCAATGATACCAATAATGTGGTCAAACCTCCCAACTTTACTGCCACTTTTGATCCAAAAACCTCTTAAAATGTATGAGTGTAAAATGTGAAAAATGTGCTTCAATTCGCTGAAGGTCTGTTAGCCTTGCCTATACTGTCCAACCATATGAGTATATTTTGTAGCCTGAAACACAAGCTTTCCAATGATACCAATAATGTGGTCAAACCTCCCAACTTTACTGCCACTTTTGATCCAAAAACCTCTTAAAATGTATGAGTGTAAAATGTGAAAAATGTGCTTCAATGCGCTGAAGGTCTGTGAGCCTTGCCTATACTGTCCAACCACATGAGTATATTTTGTAGCCTGAAACACAAGCTTTCCAATGATACCAATAATGTGGTCAAACCTCCCAACTTTACTGCCACTTTTGATCCAAAAACCTCTTAAAATGTATGAGTGTAAAATGTGAAAAATGTGCTTCAATTCGCTGAAGGTCTGTTAGCCTTGCCTATACTGTCCAACCATATGAGTATATTTTGTAGCCTGAAACACAAGCTTTCCAATGATACCAATAATGTGGTCAAACCGCCCAACTTTACTGCCACTTTTGATCCAAAAACCTCTTAAAATGTATGAGTGTAAAATGTGAGAAATATGCTTCAATGCGCTGAAGGTCTGTGAGCCTTGCCTATACTGTCCAACCACATGAGTATATTTTGTAGCCTGAAACACAAGCTTTCCAATGATACCAATAATGTGGTCAAACCTCCCAACTTTACTGCCACTTTTGATCCAAAAACCTCTTAAAATGTATGAGTGTAAAATGTGAAAAATGTGTTTCAATTCGCTGAAGGTCTGTTAGCCTTGCCTATACTGTCCAACCATATGAGTATATTTTGTAGCCTGAAACACAAGCTTTCCAATGATACCAATAATGTGGTCAAACCGCCCAACTTTACTGCCACTTTTGATCCAAAAACCTCTTAAAATGTATGAGTGTAAAATGTGAGAAATATGTTTCAATGCGCTGAAGGTCTGTGAGCCTTGCCTATACTGTCCAACCACATGAGTATATTTTGTAGCCTGAAACACAAGCTTTCCAATGATACCAATAATGTGGTCAAACCTCCCAACTTTACTGCCACTTTTGATCCAAAAACCTCTTAAAATGTATGAGTGTAAAATGTGAAAAATGTGCTTCAATTCGCTTAAGGTCTGTTAGCCTTGCCTATACTGTCCAACCATATGAGTATATTTTGTAGCCTGAAATACAAGCTTTCCAATGATACCAATAATGTGGTCAACCCTCCCAACTTTACTGCCACTTTTGATCCAAAAACCTCTTAAAATGTATGAGTGTAAAATGTGAAAAATGTGCTTCAATGCGCTGAAGGTCTGTTAGCCTTGCCTATACTGTCCAACCATATGAGCATATTTTGTAGCCTGAAATACAAGCTTTCCAACGATACCAATAATGTGGTCAAACCTCCCAACTTTACTGCCACTTTTGATCCAAAAACCTCTAAAAATGTATGAGTGTAAAATGTGAGAAATATGCTTCAATCCGCTGAAGGTCTGTTAGCCTTGCCTATACTGTCCAACCATATGAGTATATTTTGTAGCCTGAAATACAAGCTTTCTAATGATACCAATAATGTGGTCAAACTTCCCAACTTTACTGCCACTTTTGATCCAAAAACCTCTTAAAATGTATGAGTGTAAAATGTGAGAAATATGCTTCAATTCGCTGAAGGTCTGTTAGCCTTGCCTATACTGTCCAAATATATGAGTATATTTTGTAGCCTGAAATGCAAGCTTTCCAATGGTACCAATAATGTGGTCAACCCTCCCAACTTTACTGCCACTTTTGATCCAAAAACCTCTTAAAATCTATGAGTGTAAATTGTGAAAAATGTGCTTCAATGCGCTGAAGGTCTGTTAGCCTGGCCTATACTGTCCAACAATATGAGTATACTTTGTAGCCTGAAATGCAAGCTTTCCAATGGTACCAATAATGTGGTCAACCCTCCCAACTTTACTGCCACCTTTGATCCAAAAACCTCTTAAAATGTATGAGTGTAAAATGTGAGAAATATGCTTCAATTCGCTGAAGGTCTGTTAGCCTTGCCTATACTGTCCAAATATATAAGTATATTTTGTAGCCTGAAACGCAAGCTTTCCAATGATACCAATAATGTGGTCAAACCTCCCAACTTTACTGCCACTTTTAATCCAAAAACCTCTTAAAATGTATGAGTGTAAAATGTGAAAAATGTGCTTCAATTCGCTAAAGGTCTGTTAGCCTTGCCTATACTGTCCAACCATATGAGTATATTTTGTAGCCTGAAATACAAGCTTTCCAATGATACCAATAATGTGGTCAAACCTCCCAACTTTACTGCCACTTTTGATCCAAAAACCTCTCAAAATGTATGAGTGTAAAATGTGAAAAATGTGCTTCAATTCGCTGAAGGTCTGTTAGCCTTGCCTATACTGTCCAACCATATGAGTATATTTTGTAGCCTGAAATACAAGCTTTCCAATGATACCAATAATGTGGTCAAACCACCCAACTTTACTGCCACTTTTGATCCAAAAACCTCTTAAAATGTATGAGTGTAAAATGTGAGAAATATGCTTCAATTCGCTGAAGGTCTGTTAGCCTTGCCTATACTGTCCAACCATATGGGTATATTTTGTAGCCTGAAACACAAACTTTCCAATGATACCAATAATGTGGTCCAACCTCCCAACTTTACTGCCACTTTTGATCCAAAAACCTCTTAAAATGTATGAGTGTAAAATGTGAAAAATGTGCTTCAATGCGCTGAAGGTCTGTGAGCCTTGCCTATACTGTCCAACCACATGAGTATATTTTGTAGCCTGAAACACAAGCTTTCCAATGATACCAATAATGTGGTCAAACCTCCCAACTTTACTGCCACTTTTGATCCAAAAACCTCTTAAAATGTATGAGTGTAAAATGTGAAAAATGTGCTTCAATTCGCTGAAGGTCTGTTAGCCTTGCCTATACTGTCCAACCATATGAGCATATTTTGTAGCCTGAAATACAAGCTTTCTAATGATACCAATAATGTGGTCAAACCGCTCAACTTTACTGCCACTTTTGATCCAAAAAACCTCTTAAAATGTATGAGTGTAAAATGTGAAAAATGTGCTTCAATGCGCTGAAGGTCTGTTAGCCTTGCCTATACTGTCCAAATATATGAGTATATTTTGTAGCCTGAAACACAAGCTTTCCAATGATACCAATAATGTGGTCAAACCTCCCAACTTTACTGCCACTTTTGATCCAAAAACCTCTTAAAATGTATGAGTGTAAAATGTGAAAAATGTGCTTCAATTCGCTAAAGGTCTGTTAGCCTTGCCTATACTGTCCAACCATATAAGTATATTTTGTAGCCTGAAACACAAGCTTTCCAATGATAACAATAATGTGGTCCAACCTCCCAACTTTACTGCCACTTTTGATCCAAGAACCTCTTAAAATGTATGAGTGTAAAATGTGAAAAATGTGCTTCAATTCGCTGAAGGTCTGTTAGCCTTGCCTATACTGTCCAACCATATGAGTATATTTTGTAGCCTGAAACACAAGCTTTCCAATGATACCAATAATGTGGTCAAACCTCCCAACTTTACTGCCACTTTTGATCCAAAAACCTCTTAAAATGTATGAGTGTAAAATGTGAGAAATATGCTTCAATGCGCTGAAGGTCTGTTAGCTTTGCCTATACTGTCCAACCACATGAGTATATTTTGTAGCCTGAAATACAAGCTTTCCAATGGTACCAATAATGTGGTCAACCCTCCCAACTTTACTGCCACTTTTGATCCAAAAACCTCTTAAAATGTATGAGTGTAAAATGTGAAAAATGTGCTTCAATTCGCTGAAGGTCTGTTAGCCTTGCCTATACTGTCCAACCATATGAGTATATTTTGTAGCCTGAAATACAAGCTTTCCAATGATACCAATAATGTGGTCAACCCTCCCAACTTTACTGCCACTTTTGATCCAAAAACCTCTTAAAATGTATGAGTGTAAAATGTGAAAAATGTGCTTCAATGCGCTGAAGGTCTGTTAGTGTTGTGACCACACACAACTCCTTAGACATGTGCTACGCACATTTCATAATATCCTTCCTTTCCCAAACATGTGCTATGCACATTTCCTATTTTTTCTAATGTTACATTATCCATAATGTAACATTACCCATTTTTCCAATAACCCAAATCCATTATCCTAAATCCGACGACCCACCGCGGCGTCTACAATTCCTATTATTCTAAATCCGACGACCCACCGCGGCGTCTTCAATCTATCCTTTTTTTCCCAAATCCTAAATCGGATACCGACGACCCACCGCGGCGTCTACATTTTCTATTGTCAATTGCATTCTCGCATTCGCTTGTTCGTACAACGACTGCGAGAATGGTGATGCGTAAACATGCAGGTCAACAGAACGGTTCAGTTTGACCTGCACTAAAAAATCAAGTCAAAGGCATGGAGGAAGAAATGGAACGATGGATGAGGCAGTCAATTTCAAACATCCGATTAGGCAAGTTGCCTAGCGGTCAGATCATTAAACACTTTATATAAACTAATCCATCTGTGTTTTATTTTTCGATATATTACCACGACCCAACATTTGGTGGCAGCGGTGGGATAACTGGGATAAAGCATCTGCCCAGTATCTCGACTTTTTTTTTTTACTTCCAAAACAAAAAGTATAATAATTATGCCTTATAAAATTTTTTTAAAAAATGTTTTACATCTTAATACAACAAACAAGTGTTTATTGGCAAATAAAAGAATGAACTCTCCGAAAACTTCTCAATGTTTTGTGATTATTCATAAATTTTCAATTAAATTAAATTAAAAGTCTTGTATACTGACTAACAGACTTTATACAATAAATTACGATTTTCAAAACGGTGATAAAAATCAAATGGAAGCCTAGTTAAAGTGTTCAGTGAACCAAAGACCAGAATCCAGCACATCAGAGAAATTATTACCCCCAGCATCATAAGCACCAACATCATCATGCAATCATCACTCGGCATCATCAACGTCATCACCAGAATCCAGGCACCTCACAGGCTTAATCAACATCATCAATTAATCCTCAATTGTCATAAACATCATTACCAGCATCCAGCACATCACAGAGGGCAACATCCAACAACAAACAAAAACATGAATTTGTAAGAATTTTATTTTCTTTTTTTTTAAACTTTATGAATTTTTATTTAAAAAATATCTCAGTATCAGTCAAATAAAATCTTATAAAAGATGAACTCAAAGAAGTCAAAGTTTATGATAAAAAAATTAAGGGTTTATTTCTATAACAGTTAACCATTTCCTAACACATATCTTATGTGCTAAATAAAAAGTTCACTTATAAATATTTTTCTATCCATGTCCAAAACATATATTTCGTGTAAAAAAAAAAAGTTTGAACACAATTAACCGAAACGATAACAAAATCTTTACAAAAATACAGACATAGAAATTTTTTAGTAAAACAAATGAGGCAAACATAACAAAAGAGACTTTCCCTAATTCTAAACCCATCAAATCCAACCCCTTTTCTCCGATTTTTTTTTTATGGTAGTAATGCTTTCCGAAGTTCCGATAGTAGTTAAAGTTCCCCAAGTATCATTAAACAAACAAATAAAAATGACTACAAGTCGTTTTAACCCCTCACACGCCATCAAGCTAATTCCTGAGTTTGATGGATTAGCCAAAAACTTAGATCGATTCATTCAACTAGTTGACCTGCAGTCAAAAAAAGCGATTGACGATGCAGACAAATTAGAATTAGTTGACATAGTGAAGTCAAAGTTAACTGGCAGAGCCTACAATGTTGTAATAAAATACAACGATTATAACGGATGGCCAGAACTTAAAGACGCACTAGTAAAAAATTTTAGAAAATGTCGATCGGTTCAGGTGATTCAGACAGAAATGTTTCAATTTAAGCAAGGCTACAGGGAAACAGTTGCTTCATACGCGGAAAGAGCCAATGCGTTGTGCGATGAATTAAACAACGCAAACGCAAACACTGAGGATGATTCATCCAATAAAGCAATCCGTTCGCTAAACAGCGCAATGATGCTGAATAGTTTTTGCAATGGTTTAAATCCACAAATAAAACTTCTTGTTAAAAGTGCACGATGTAAAGAGTTCGACGAAGCAGTCGAAATAGCGATGGAAGAAGAAAAACTTCTTGCATCCACAAGTAATCGGTACCAAAACCAAAATAACATGTACTGTAAACACTGCAAAACGAAAACTCACAATACCAGTGAATGCCGCACAATCAGAAATTATAATTTCAGCCCCGGTGACGTTAGGTTTTTAAATAACACAAACCACAGACCAAATATACAAACCACGCAACCTTTTGTAAATAGGCCTACTCTAAACTACACTCAACCATTAACAAATAGGTCTGGTGTAGATACAATCCGCAGTGACATAATTTGTAAGTACTGTAGAAACCAAGGTCACTCTATAGAACAATGCCGAAAAAGAGTTTTTAATAACAATAGGAACTCCGGTAACGAAAATAATTATTCGAATCAGGGAAACTCTCAGCGACCTGGCCCGACAAGCACTCGGAGTCAGGTAAAAGACATCAAACCTTGTGCGTAAATCAAAATCAAAATCAAAATCAAAATCAAAATCAAAATCAAAATCAAAATCAAAATCAAAATCAAAATCAAAATCAAAATCAAAATCAAAATCAAAATCAAAATCAAAATCAAAATCAAAATCAAAATCAAAATCAAAATCAAAATCAAAATCAAAATCAAAATCAAAATCAAAATCAAAATCAAAATCAAAATCAAAATCAAAATCAAAATCAAAATCAAAATCAAAATCAAAATCAAAATCAAAATCAAAATCAAAATCAAAATCAAAATCAAAATCAAAATCAAAATCAAAATCAAAATCAAAATCAAAATCAAAATCAAAATCAAAATCAAAATCAAAATCAAAATCAAAATCGAAAAACGAATTCTCAAAATCAAATTCAAATCGAGCTGTCTCAAAAATATAAATCCGATAGTTTAAATCGAACTATTCCACATGCAAAGTCTGAGAAAGTTCCTGGCCATAGAATGCCTAACAGAGACTCAAATCCGGAAAAAGTCCGAAAGCAAACAATAAAACAAAATATTCTGCTAAATGAACACCACCATCAAAATCGAAGCCAAAGCCAAATCCGAAGGCTACATCAATTTCTAACCAGAAGTCTAGATACTGAATCAAGTTCAGCTAAACAAATAGCCAATATCTCATCTATAAACAGAGCATCTACTTTTAAAAGCGAGATAAAAATAAAGTCTCAGGAATCAAAGGCTAAATCTAATATTATGCTGCTCGATACGGGGGCAAGCCTTAGTTTAATAAAACTCGGAACATTAAAACTAAATGCCGAGGTAAACTTAAAAAATGTTATTGAACTGACAGGTATAGGCAAAACGTCTACGTCAACGCTAGGTACAATACTACTAAACATCGAAATTACACCAGGTCAACATCTCAAACATCCTTTTCACATAGTACCACAAAACTTCCCTATTACGCAAGATGGAATCATAGGTGAAGATTTTTTTAGAAAATTTAATGCGATAGTGGATTACAATGACAATATATTTGTATACCACTACAAAAACAGACAATTTACAGTAGACTTCAGCAACGAATGGAAGACCTTAACAATTCCAGCTAGAACTGAAAAGTGGGTAAAATATGGACCAGTAAAAGAGAAAATTGAACAAATATATTTTTCTCAGGAAATAGCTCCACGCGTGTATTCGGCATCAACGATAACAGCACCCAAAGACGGTTACGTATTCATATCCATTTTAAATACCAACAACGAAGATGTTAGTATAAAAAACTTAAGCCTTAAATCTGAAAACATGGACCATTACACAGTGTATAACCTAAACTCGATATCAACCGACCAAGTAGTCGAAGAAAGATTAGAAAAACTTAAAACAGAATTAAATCTTATTCACTTAAATCTAGAAGAAAAGCAATCCATAGAGGAAATCTGCAGAAATTTTAATCACTTATTCTTTATTGAAGGCGACAAATTAAGTACCACATCAGGAATAAAGCATTCCATTAAGACAGAAAACACTGTTCCTGCAAACATACGCCCATATCGCCTAGCAGAAATCCACAAACAGGAGATAAGAAAACAAGTTAATAAAATGCTTCAAGATGACGTAATTAGACCCAGTACTAGTCCGTGGAATGCGCCACTTCTGGTAGTCCCCAAAAAAGGAGATCAAAAATGGAGAGTCGTAATAGACTACCGAAAATTAAATGAGGCTACAATTCCAGACGCATACCCAATCCCCAATATCGAAGACATTCTTGGGCAACTTGGAGACTCCAAGTACTTTACTACGCTAGATCTGGTGGATGGTTTCCACCAAATCGAAATTACTGAAGAGGATAAAGAAAAAACAGCGTTTAGTACTACCAACGGTCATTTCGAGTTCAACAGAATGCCGTTTGGTTTACGAAATGCTCCGCCAACATTCCAGAGACTTATGAACGTTGTTCTCTCTGGATTGCAAGGTTTTATGTGTTTAGTATATCTTGACGACATTGTGATTTACGGGAAAAATTTGCAAGATCACAACAAGAAGCTTATTGAAGTTTTTAAAGCTCTAGACAAATTCAATCTAAAAATCAAATTATCTAAATGCAAATTCCTTCAAACAGAAGTTATGTATTTAGGACACGTCATTACAGCAGACGGTGTTAAACCAGATCCCGATAAGATTGCAGCGATTAATAATATCGAAATTCCTAAAACCCAAAAACAAATAAAATCATTTCTAGGTCTGTCCGGGTATTACCGAAAATTTATTAAAAATTATTCACAAATTGCAAATCCGCTGAATAAACTTCTTCGTAAAGACGTACCTTTTAAGTGGGACGCTTTTTGTGACGAATCCTTTAGAAAACTAAAGAAGTCTATAGTTCAACCACCTATACTCATTTACCCAAATTTTGCAAAAACTTTTTATATCACTTCCGACGCTAGCAACGAAGCTATAGGCGCGGTATTATCCCAGCGAGATTCAAACGATAATGATCTACCAATAGCGTTTGCCAGTAGAATACTAAACAAGGCCGAAAAAAACTATTCTACTATCGAGAAGGAAGCTCTTGCAGTAGTCTGGGCAGTCACACACTTTAGACCATACGTTTTCGGACGCCACTTTGAAGTCATTACCGACCATAAGCCACTGGTATGGATGTTCAACCTGAAGGATCCTTCTTCGAGAATAATGCGCTGGCGCATAAAACTAGAGGAGTATGACTTCACGGTCTCGCATAAAGCGGGACATCTAAATACGAATGCGGATGCTTTGTCGCGTTTAAATGTACCAGAAATTAATGTGGTAACCCGTAGTTGTAGCAAGATGACGCCAGGCGAACCTGAGCAGGACAATCATGTTACAGAAATCACAGACCCAGTGAAAATAAAGCAAATACTGTTTGAATTTCACGACACACCCTTAGGAGGTCATCAAGGAGTTAAACGCACACTAAAGCGTATCAGAAAGGCGTACAAATGGAAAAATATGTATGTAGACATAAAGAAATACATCATGTCTTGTGAACTATGCCAGAAGAATAAAGTATATACACGCAACAAAATCCCTATGGTCATCACTACAACAGCGAAAGTTCCATTCGAAAGAATAGCTCTTGATATAGTGGGACCACTGCCAATTACTGAAAACAATAACAAATATATACTTACATTTCAGGATGATTTAACGAAATTCGTCCAAGCAATAGCTATACCCAACCAAGAAGCCAGAACGGTGGCTGAAGCACTGATAAAGAAAATAGTTTGCACCTTTGGAATACCACAAACAATACTTACGGATCAAGGAACGAATTTCACAAGTGAATTATTCAAAAATATTTGCAAAACACTAAAGATTCATAAAATACAAACAAGCCCATACCATCCTCAGTCAAATGGCTCACTCGAAAGATCGCATAGAACTTTAGGCGACTATCTAAGAAATTATGCAAGTAAAGATCAAGCAAATTGGGATCAGTATATGGATTATGCGATATTTTGCTATAATACCACCTCACATTCAAGCACAAATTACAGCCCATTTGAAGCCCTATACGGATTCGAAGCTCCAATTCCCTCAACTCTTAACAGAAGCGTACAGCCTACATACAACTACGATGATTATGTCGCTGAGATAAAAGAAAAAATGCAAACCGGCTATGAAATAATTCGTAATAACCAAATAAAAGCGAAAGAAAAGTCAAAAACCTATTACGATCAAAACTGCAAAGAAACTAACTTTAACGTAGGAGACAAAGTTCTACTAGAAATAAAAAATAGGGTTAACAAAAAACTTACCCCCATCTTCGAAGGACCCTACGAAATCGTGGATTCTATCCCCAGAGAATTCTAGAATTAAAATTGGTAGGAAGGAAAAAGTCATACACAATAATTTAATTAAACCATACACACAAGCGCACACAAATACATAAACACTTAACATGACACACACAAAATACCAAAATATTAAAACACGAATTTTCTGTGTTTTCAATTTCAGTTACTTAATCCTTGTTTGCGCACTAAGTGCGGCTGCAGCGCAGCTACATCAACAACTACCACTAAACACTACAGGTGTTTATTTGGAACCCATAGGCGTACTCGAAAAATCCTTCACAAAATGGACATTCCTATTCTATTTTAATAATTCAATAACAAATACCAATGCCAAAACCTTAAAGAAAAACATTAACACGCTCTCGGATCTATGCGAGAATACGACAAAAGAGTATCCTATAGGCCGCTGTAAAATGACCCTACAAATGCTGAAACACTCTCTTAACGAGGTACAGCAAAATAATAGGATGCTGGATGGTATCCTATTGGGGACAAGACTTACTAAAAGAAGTACGACAATTACAAACGGAGGTTTATTTAACGGTATAGGTTATATCCAGAAATTCCTTTTCGGAACAATGGACTCTCAAGACGCTGTAAAGATAGAAAACGCATTACAAACCCTCTCGGAAAACCAAAATAGCCTCTACCACATGACAAAAGAACAATTGACTATAATATCAAACGTTTTTGATGCACTTAATGACACGACACGTAACGTAAATAATAACTTTAATTTAATAACCAAAGAAATTAAAGAAAATTCAGCTAAGCTGGTAAATCTCACGAACTTTGAAAAAATACTTCACAGTTTTGACGAAATGTCATACCTTATATCCATATGCGCTTCCCAAATTTTGACAAAACAAGCAGAATTACTTGACATTTTGCAAGAGGCAAAATTAGGAAGATTAGACAGCAGATTTTTAAATTCAGACATTTTTATTGCTACGTTAAACCAGATACAGGCCGAACTCCCGCACAACGTAAGGTTTCCACAGAAAATTTCCAGGTTAAATCTACCTATAATCAATTCACTAGCAACAACGACACCCATTTATGTAAATGGAAATTTTATGATTCAGGTCAGCATACCGATGGTTAACGAAGAATTTAATCTATTTAGAATTACCCCTCTCCCCACAAAATATCTAGAGCACACATATCGATACGTCTCAACTGGTAGCGAACTCGTTGCCGTTAACGAGAACTACAGGAGATACATATTTTTGAGCATTAATGATTTGGAAAAATGTATCACAAGCGAACCAGAACATTTCGTGTGCCAACAAAATTTCGTTATACATAATTATGACATGAATAATTGCATAATACAGCTAATATCAGGAAACCCAAATCCACAGATTTGTGAATATCGAGTATTCCAACTCAAACACGAGTTATGGTTCACGTTGAAGAACAAAAACTCATGGCTATATGTTATGCCAGAACCAAAAAACGTACGAATCATATGTGGCGATACTCCACACACAATAAAATTATCAGACAGCGGAATCCTTAAAATAAAGCCATACTGCAAGGCAGTAACGAACGAAATTTACTTGCAGGCGTCAAATGACATTTACAACAAGGTCCCTATTCTCTACCATTTCCAGGCCATACCCGTAATTGAAAAAATCGATATCCCCAGTAACCTATCCCAAATCTCATCCCACATAATACATGTTGAAAAGTTAAATTTGGATAAATTCAGTATTAACGTAAAAGATTTAGTAAGAAAAGATACATCATTTATAACAATAAAACATGAAACTTTATATATTTCGACCTCTACCCTCATTGCCATATGTCTAATTTGCATATTAATACATGTAATAAAGAAATACTTTAAAATAAAAGTCTCGGTGAACAAAGAAGCAGGAGAAATTGTAGCAGAAAATCCATAAAAAAAAAAAATTCAAAATAACATCTCAAAAAAAAAAAATTTCCAATTTGTAATCATTTATATATATATTAAAAGAAAATACATATATATACAATCATTTCTTATCAATAAAAAAAAAAGAAATACAATATTATTATTATCATTTCAAACAAATTATAAATATAAAATTATAAAACAAATAAATAATGTCCAAAAAAAAAAAAAAAAAAAAAAAAAAAAAAAAAAAAAAAAATAATAAAATATTGTACACGTGTATAAGCGTGCTAGGCAAACAAAAATTGTTTAATAAATATCTATTTCATATCGTATAGCAGAATCACTAAACTACATTCATCGTTCATTGACTCCTACATGCCATATGCCGAAAGTCTTCTCTCCTAACGTCGCGCGTCTTTCGTATTCTAAGGGGGGAGGAGTGTTGTGACCACACACAACTCCTTAGACATGTGCTACGCACATTTCATAATATCCTTCCTTTCCCAAACATGTGCTATGCACATTTCCTATTTTTTCTAATGTTACATTATCCATAATGTAACATTACCCATTTTTCCAATAACCCAAATCCATTATCCTAAATCCGACGACCCACCGCGGCGTCTACAATTCCTATTATTCTAAATCCGACGACCCACCGCGGCGTCTTCAATCTATCCTTTTTTTCCCAAATCCTAAATCGGATACCGACGACCCACCGCGGCGTCTACATTTTCTATTGTCAATTGCATTCTCGCATTCGCTTGTTCGTACAACGACTGCGAGAATGGTGATGCGTAAACATGCAGGTCAACAGAACGGTTCAGTTTGACCTGCACTAAAAAATCAAGTCAAAGGCATGGAGGAAGAAATGGAACGATGGATGAGGCAGTCAATTTCAAACATCCGATTAGGCAAGTTGCCTAGCGGTCAGATCATTAAACACTTTATATAAACTAATCCATCTGTGTTTTATTTTTCGATATATTACCACGACCCAACATTAGCCTTGCCTATACTTTCCAACAATATGAGTATATTTTGTATCCTGAAACACAAGCTTTTCAATGATACCAATAATGTGGTCAAACCTCCCAACTTTACTGCCACTTTTGATCCAAAAACCTCTTAAAATGTATGAGTGTAAAATGTGAAAAATGTGCTTCAATGCGCTGAAGGTCTGTTAGCCTTGCCTATACTGTCCAACCACATGAGTATATTTTGTAGCATGAAACACAAGCTTTCCAATGATACCAATAATGTGGTCAAACCTCCCAACTTTACTGCCACTTTTGATCCAAAAACCTCTTAAAATGTATGAGTGTAAAATGTGAAAAATGTGCTTCAATGCGCTGAAGGTCTGTGAGCCTTGCCTATACTGTCCAACCACATGAGTATATTTTGTAGCCTGAAACACAAGCTTTCCAATGATACTAATAATGTGGTCAAACCTCCCAACTTTACTGCCACTTTTGATCCAAAAACCTCTTAAAATGTATGAGTGTAAAATGTGAAAAATGTGCTTCAATTCGCTGAAGGTCTGTTAGCCTTGCCTATACTGTCCAACCATATGAGTATATTTTGTAGCCTGAAACACAAGCTTTCCAATGATACCAATAATGTGGTCCAACCTCCCAACTTTACTGCCACTTTTGATCCAAAAACCTCTTAAAATGTATGAGTGTAAAATGTGAAAAATGTGCTTCAATGCGCTGAAGGTCTGTGAGCCTTGCCTATACTGTCCAACCACATGAGTATATTTTGTAGCCTGAAACACAAGCTTTCCAATGATACCAATAATGTGGTCAAACCTCCCAACTTTACTGCCACTTTTGATCCAAAAACCTCTTAAAATGTATGAGTGTAAAATGTGAAAAATGTGCTTCAATTCGCTGAAGGTCTGTTAGCCTTGCCTATACTGTCCAACCATATGAGTATATTTTGTAGCCTGAAATACAAGCTTTCTAATGATACCAATAATGTGGTCAAACCGCCCAACTTTACTGCCACTTTTGATCCAAAAACCTCTTAAAATGTATGAGTGTAAAATGTGAGAAATATGCTTCAATTCGCTGAAGGTCTGTTAGCCTTGCCTATACTGTCCAACCATATGAGTATATTTTGTAGCCTGAAATACAAGCTTTCCAATGATACCAATAATGTGGTCAACCCTCCCAACTTTACTGCCACTTTTGATCCAAAAACCTCTTAAAATGTATGAGTGTAAAATGTGAGAAATATGCTTCAATGCGCTGAAGGTCTGTGAGCCTTGCCTATACTGTCCAACCACATGAGTATATTTTGTAGCCTGAAACACAAGCTTTCCAATGATACCAATAATGTGGTCAAACCTCCCAACTTTACTGCCACTTTTGATCCAAAAACCTCTTAAAATGTATGAGTGTAAAATGTGAAAAATGTGCTTCAATTCGCTGAAGGTCTGTTAGCCTTGCCTATACTGTCCAACCATATGAGTATATTTTGTAGCCTGAAACACAAGCTTTCCAATGATACCAATAATGTGGTCAAACCTCCCAACTTTACTGCCACTTTTGATCCAAAAACCTCTTAAAATGTATGAGTGTAAAATGTGAGAAATATGCTTCAATGCGCTGAAGGTCTGTGAGCCTTGCCTATACTGTCCAACCACATGAGTATATTTTGTAGCCTGAAACACAAGCTTTCCAATGATACCAATAATGTGGTCAAACCTCCCAACTTTACTGCCACTTTTGATCCAAAAACCTCTTAAAATGTATGAGTGTAAAATGTGAAAAATGTGTTTCAATTCGCTGAAGGTCTGTTAGCCTTGCCTATACTGTCCAACCATATGAGTATATTTTGTAGCCTGAAACACAAGCTTTCCAATGATACCAATAATGTGGTCAAACCGCTCAACTTTACTGCCACTTTTGATCCAAAAAACCTCTTAAAATGTATGAGTGTAAAATGTGAAAAATGTGCTTCAATGCGCTGAAGGTCTGTTAGCCTTGCCTATACTGTCCAACCACATGAGTATATTTTGTAGCCTGAAACACAAGCTTTCCAATGATACCAATAATGTGGTCAAACCTCCCAACTTTACTGCCACTTTTGATCCAAAAACCTCTTAAAATGTATGAGTGTAAAATGTGAAAAATGTGCTTCAATTCGCTGAAGGTCTGTTAGCCTTGCCTATACTGTCCAACCATATGAGTATATTTTGTAGCCTGAAACACAAGCTTTCCAATGATACCAATAATGTGGTCAAACCGCCCAACTTTACTGCCACTTTTGATCCAAAAACCTCTTAAAATGTATGAGTGTAAAATGTGAGAAATATGCTTCAATGCGCTGAAGGTCTGTGAGCCTTGCCTATACTGTCCAACCACATGAGTATATTTTGTAGCCTGAAACACAAGCTTTCCAATGATACCAATAATGTGGTCAAACCTCCCAACTTTACTGCCACTTTTGATCCAAAAACCTCTTAAAATGTATGAGTGTAAAATGTGAAAAATGTGTTTCAATTCGCTGAAGGTCTGTTAGCCTTGCCTATACTGTCCAACCATATGAGTATATTTTGTAGCCTGAAACACAAGCTTTCCAATGATACCAATAATGTGGTCAAACCGCCCAACTTTACTGCCACTTTTGATCCAAAAACCTCTTAAAATGTATGAGTGTAAAATGTGAGAAATATGTTTCAATGCGCTGAAGGTCTGTGAGCCTTGCCTATACTGTCCAACCACATGAGTATATTTTGTAGCCTGAAACACAAGCTTTCTAATGATACCAATAATGTGGTCAAACCTCCCAACTTTACTGCCACTTTTGATCCAAAAACCTCTTAAAATGTATGAGTGTAAAATGTGAAAAATGTGCTTCAATTCGCTTAAGGTCTGTTAGCCTTGCCTATACTGTCCAACCATATGAGTATATTTTGTAGCCTGAAATACAAGCTTTCCAATGATACCAATAATGTGGTCAACCCTCCCAACTTTACTGCCACTTTTGATCCAAAAACCTCTTAAAATGTATGAGTGTAAAATGTGAAAAATGTGCTTCAATGCGCTGAAGGTCTGTTAGCCTTGCCTATACTGTCCAACCATATGAGCATATTTTGTAGCCTGAAATACAAGCTTTCCAACGATACCAATAATGTGGTCAAACCTCCCAACTTTACTGCCACTTTTGATCCAAAAACCTCTAAAAATGTATGAGTGTAAAATGTGAGAAATATGCTTCAATCCGCTGAAGGTCTGTTAGCCTTGCCTATACTGTCCAACCATATGAGTATATTTTGTAGCCTGAAATACAAGCTTTCTAATGATACCAATAATGTGGTCAAACTTCCCAACTTTACTGCCACTTTTGATCCAAAAACCTCTTAAAATGTATGAGTGTAAAATGTGAGAAATATGCTTCAATTCGCTGAAGGTCTGTTAGCCTTGCCTATACTGTCCAAATATATGAGTATATTTTGTAGCCTGAAATGCAAGCTTTCCAATGGTACCAATAATGTGGTCAACCCTCCCAACTTTACTGCCACTTTTGATCCAAAAACCTCTTAAAATCTATGAGTGTAAATTGTGAAAAATGTGCTTCAATGCGCTGAAGGTCTGTTAGCCTGGCCTATACTGTCCAACAATATGAGTATACTTTGTAGCCTGAAATGCAAGCTTTCCAATGGTACCAATAATGTGGTCAACCCTCCCAACTTTACTGCCACCTTTGATCCAAAAACCTCTTAAAATGTATGAGTGTAAAATGTGAGAAATATGCTTCAATTCGCTGAAGGTCTGTTAGCCTTGCCTATACTGTCCAAATATATAAGTATATTTTGTAGCCTGAAACGCAAGCTTTCCAATGATACCAATAATGTGGTCAAACCTCCCAACTTTACTGCCACTTTTAATCCAAAAACCTCTTAAAATGTATGAGTGTAAAATGTGAAAAATGTGCTTCAATTCGCTAAAGGTCTGTTAGCCTTGCCTATACTGTCCAACCATATGAGTATATTTTGTAGCCTGAAATACAAGCTTTCCAATGATACCAATAATGTGGTCAAACCTCCCAACTTTACTGCCACTTTTGATCCAAAAACCTCTCAAAATGTATGAGTGTAAAATGTGAAAAATGTGCTTCAATTCGCTGAAGGTCTGTTAGCCTTGCCTATACTGTCCAACCATATGAGTATATTTTGTAGCCTGAAACACAAGCTTTCCAATGATACCAATAATGTGGTCAAACCGCCCAACTTTACTGCCACTTTTGATCCAAAAACCTCTTAAAATGTATGAGTGTAAAATGTGAGAAATATGCTTCAATGCGCTGAAGGTCTGTGAGCCTTGCCTATACTGTCCAACCACATGAGTATATTTTGTAGCCTGAAACACAAGCTTTCCAATGATACCAATAATGTGGTCAAACCTCCCAACTTTACTGCCACTTTTGATCCAAAAACCTCTTAAAATGTATGAGTGTAAAATGTGAAAAATGTGTTTCAATTCGCTGAAGGTCTGTTAGCCTTGCCTATACTGTCCAACCATATGAGTATATTTTGTAGCCTGAAACACAAGCTTTCCAATGATACCAATAATGTGGTCAAACCGCCCAACTTTACTGCCACTTTTGATCCAAAAACCTCTTAAAATGTATGAGTGTAAAATGTGAGAAATATGTTTCAATGCGCTGAAGGTCTGTGAGCCTTGCCTATACTGTCCAACCACATGAGTATATTTTGTAGCCTGAAACACAAGCTTTCTAATGATACCAATAATGTGGTCAAACCTCCCAACTTTACTGCCACTTTTGATCCAAAAACCTCTTAAAATGTATGAGTGTAAAATGTGAAAAATGTGCTTCAATTCGCTTAAGGTCTGTTAGCCTTGCCTATACTGTCCAACCATATGAGTATATTTTGTAGCCTGAAATACAAGCTTTCCAATGATACCAATAATGTGGTCAACCCTCCCAACTTTACTGCCACTTTTGATCCAAAAACCTCTTAAAATGTATGAGTGTAAAATGTGAAAAATGTGCTTCAATGCGCTGAAGGTCTGTTAGCCTTGCCTATACTGTCCAACCATATGAGCATATTTTGTAGCCTGAAATACAAGCTTTCCAACGATACCAATAATGTGGTCAAACCTCCCAACTTTACTGCCACTTTTGATCCAAAAACCTCTAAAAATGTATGAGTGTAAAATGTGAGAAATATGCTTCAATCCGCTGAAGGTCTGTTAGCCTTGCCTATACTGTCCAACCATATGAGTATATTTTGTAGCCTGAAATACAAGCTTTCTAATGATACCAATAATGTGGTCAAACTTCCCAACTTTACTGCCACTTTTGATCCAAAAACCTCTTAAAATGTATGAGTGTAAAATGTGAGAAATATGCTTCAATTCGCTGAAGGTCTGTTAGCCTTGCCTATACTGTCCAAATATATGAGTATATTTTGTAGCCTGAAATGCAAGCTTTCCAATGGTACCAATAATGTGGTCAACCCTCCCAACTTTACTGCCACTTTTGATCCAAAAACCTCTTAAAATCTATGAGTGTAAATTGTGAAAAATGTGCTTCAATGCGCTGAAGGTCTGTTAGCCTGGCCTATACTGTCCAACAATATGAGTATACTTTGTAGCCTGAAATGCAAGCTTTCCAATGGTACCAATAATGTGGTCAACCCTCCCAACTTTACTGCCACCTTTGATCCAAAAACCTCTTAAAATGTATGAGTGTAAAATGTGAGAAATATGCTTCAATTCGCTGAAGGTCTGTTAGCCTTGCCTATACTGTCCAAATATATAAGTATATTTTGTAGCCTGAAACGCAAGCTTTCCAATGATACCAATAATGTGGTCAAACCTCCCAACTTTACTGCCACTTTTAATCCAAAAACCTCTTAAAATGTATGAGTGTAAAATGTGAAAAATGTGCTTCAATTCGCTAAAGGTCTGTTAGCCTTGCCTATACTGTCCAACCATATGAGTATATTTTGTAGCCTGAAATACAAGCTTTCCAATGATACCAATAATGTGGTCAAACCTCCCAACTTTACTGCCACTTTTGATCCAAAAACCTCTCAAAATGTATGAGTGTAAAATGTGAAAAATGTGCTTCAATTCGCTGAAGGTCTGTTAGCCTTGCCTATACTGTCCAACCATATGAGTATATTTTGTAGCCTGAAATACAAGCTTTCCAATGATACCAATAATGTGGTCAAACCACCCAACTTTACTGCCACTTTTGATCCAAAAACCTCTTAAAATGTATGAGTGTAAAATGTGAGAAATATGCTTCAATTCGCTGAAGGTCTGTTAGCCTTGCCTATACTGTCCAACCATATGGGTATATTTTGTAGCCTGAAACACAAGCTTTCCAATGATACCAATAATGTGGTCCAACCTCCCAACTTTACTGCCACTTTTGATCCAAAAACCTCTTAAAATGTATGAGTGTAAAATGTGAAAAATGTGCTTCAATGCGCTGAAGGTCTGTGAGCCTTGCCTATACTGTCCAACCACATGAGTATATTTTGTAGCCTGAAACACAAGCTTTCCAATGATACCAATAATGTGGTCAAACCTCCCAACTTTACTGCCACTTTTGATCCAAAAACCTCTTAAAATGTATGAGTGTAAAATGTGAAAAATGTGCTTCAATTCGCTGAAGGTCTGTTAGCCTTGCCTATACTGTCCAACCATATGAGCATATTTTGTAGCCTGAAATACAAGCTTTCTAATGATACCAATAATGTGGTCAAACCGCTCAACTTTACTGCCACTTTTGATCCAAAAAACCTCTTAAAATGTATGAGTGTAAAATGTGAAAAATGTGCTTCAATGCGCTGAAGGTCTGTTAGCCTTGCCTATACTGTCCAACCACATGAGTATATTTTGTAGCCTGAAACACAAGCTTTCCAATGATACCAATAATGTGGTCAAACCTCCCAACTTTACTGCCACTTTTGATCCAAAAACCTCTTAAAATGTATGAGTGTAAAATGTGAAAAATGTGCTTCAATTCGCTGAAGGTCTGTTAGCCTTGCCTATACTGTCCAACCATATGAGTATATTTTGTAGCCTGAAACACAAGCTTTCCAATGATACCAATAATGTGGTCAAACCGCCCAACTTTACTGCCACTTTTGATCCAAAAACCTCTTAAAATGTATGAGTGTAAAATGTGAGAAATATGCTTCAATGCGCTGAAGGTCTGTTAGCCTTGCCTATACTGTCCAACCATATGAGTATATTTTGTAGCCTGAAACACAAGCTTTCCAATGATACCAATAATGTGGTCAAACCGCCCAACTTTACTGCCACTTTTGATCCAAAAACCTCTTAAAATGTATGAGTGTAAAATGTGAGAAATATGTTTCAATGCGCTGAAGGTCTGTGAGCCTTGCCTATACTGTCCAACCACATGAGTATATTTTGTAGCCTGAAACACAAGCTTTCCAATGATACCAATAATGTGGTCAAACCTCCCAACTTTACTGCCACTTTTGATCCAAAAACCTCTTAAAATGTATGAGTGTAAAATGTGAAAAATGTGCTTCAATTCGCTTAAGGTCTGTTAGCCTTGCCTATACTGTCCAACCATATGAGTATATTTTGTAGCCTGAAATACAAGCTTTCCAATGATACCAATAATGTGGTCAACCCTCCCAACTTTACTGCCACTTTTGATCCAAAAACCTCTTAAAATGTATGAGTGTAAAATGTGAAAAATGTGCTTCAATGCGCTGAAGGTCTGTTAGCCTTGCCTATACTGTCCAACCATATGAGCATATTTTGTAGCCTGAAATACAAGCTTTCCAACGATACCAATAATGTGGTCAAACCTCCCAACTTTACTGCCACTTTTGATCCAAAAACCTCTAAAAATGTATGAGTGTAAAATGTGAGAAATATGCTTCAATCCGCTGAAGGTCTGTTAGCCTTGCCTATACTGTCCAACCATATGAGTATATTTTGTAGCCTGAAATACAAGCTTTCTAATGATACCAATAATGTCTTCCAACTTCCCAACTTTACTGCCACTTTTGATCCAAAAACCTCTTAAAATGTATGAGTGTAAAATGTGAGAAATATGCTTCAATTCGCTGAAGGTCTGTTAGCCTTGCCTATACTGTCCAAATATATGAGTATATTTTGTAGCCTGAAATGCAAGCTTTCCAATGGTACCAATAATGTGGTCAACCCTCCCAACTTTACTGCCACTTTTGATCCAAAAACCTCTTAAAATCTATGAGTGTAAATTGTGAAAAATGTGCTTCAATGCGCTGAAGGTCTGTTAGCCTGGCCTATACTGTCCAACAATATGAGTATACTTTGTAGCCTGAAATGCAAGCTTTCCAATGGTACCAATAATGTGGTCAACCCTCCCAACTTTACTGCCACCTTTGATCCAAAAACCTCTTAAAATGTATGAGTGTAAAATGTGAGAAATATGCTTCAATTCGCTGAAGGTCTGTTAGCCTTGCCTATACTGTCCAAATATATAAGTATATTTTGTAGCCTGAAACGCAAGCTTTCCAATGATACCAATAATGTGGTCAAACCTCCCAACTTTACTGCCACTTTTAATCCAAAAACCTCTTAAAATGTATGAGTGTAAAATGTGAAAAATGTGCTTCAATTCGCTAAAGGTCTGTTAGCCTTGCCTATACTGTCCAACCATATGAGTATATTTTGTAGCCTGAAATACAAGCTTTCCAATGATACCAATAATGTGGTCAAACCTCCCAACTTTACTGCCACTTTTGATCCAAAAACCTCTCAAAATGTATGAGTGTAAAATGTGAAAAATGTGCTTCAATTCGCTGAAGGTCTGTTAGCCTTGCCTATACTGTCCAACCATATGAGTATATTTTGTAGCCTGAAATACAAGCTTTCCAATGATACCAATAATGTGGTCAAACCACCCAACTTTACTGCCACTTTTGATCCAAAAACCTCTTAAAATGTATGAGTGTAAAATGTGAGAAATATGCTTCAATTCGCTGAAGGTCTGTTAGCCTTGCCTATACTGTCCAACCATATGGGTATATTTTGTAGCCTGAAACACAAGCTTTCCAATGATACCAATAATGTGGTCCAACCTCCCAACTTTACTGCCACTTTTGATCCAAAAACCTCTTAAAATGTATGAGTGTAAAATGTGAAAAATGTGCTTCAATGCGCTGAAGGTCTGTGAGCCTTGCCTATACTGTCCAACCACATGAGTATATTTTGTAGCCTGAAACACAAGCTTTCCAATGATACCAATAATGTGGTCAAACCTCCCAACTTTACTGCCACTTTTGATCCAAAAACCTCTTAAAATGTATGAGTGTAAAATGTGAAAAATGTGCTTCAATTCGCTGAAGGTCTGTTAGCCTTGCCTATACTGTCCAACCATATGAGCATATTTTGTAGCCTGAAATACAAGCTTTCTAATGATACCAATAATGTGGTCAAACCGCTCAACTTTACTGCCACTTTTGATCCAAAAAACCTCTTAAAATGTATGAGTGTAAAATGTGAAAAATGTGCTTCAATACGCTGAAGGTCTGTTAGCCTTGCCTATACTGTCCAACCACATGAGTATATTTTGTAGCCTGAAACACAAGCTTTCCAATGATACCAATAATGTGGTCAAACCTCCCAACTTTACTGCCACTTTTGATCCAAAAACCTCTTAAAATGTATGAGTGTAAAATGTGAAAAATGTGCTTCAATTCGCTGAAGGTCTGTTAGCCTTGCCTATACTGTCCAACCATATGAGTATATTTTGTAGCCTGAAACACAAGCTTTCCAATGATACCAATAATGTGGTCAAACCGCCCAACTTTACTGCCACTTTTGATCCAAAAACCTCTTAAAATGTATGAGTGTAAAATGTGAGAAATATGCTTCAATGCGCTGAAGGTCTGTGAGCCTTGCCTATACTGTCCAACCACATGAGTATATTTTGTAGCCTGAAACACAAGCTTTCCAATGATACCAATAATGTGGTCAAACCTCCCAACTTTACTGCCACTTTTGATCCAAAAACCTCTCAAAATGTATGAGTGTAAAATGTGAAAAATGTGCTTCAATTCGCTGAAGGTCTGTTAGCCTTGCCTATACTGTCCAACCATATGAGTATATTTTGTAGCCTGAAATACAAGCTTTCCAATGATACCAATAATGTGGTCAAACCACCCAACTTTACTGCCACTTTTGATCCAAAAACCTCTTAAAATGTATGAGTGTAAAATGTGAGAAATATGCTTCAATTCGCTGAAGGTCTGTTAGCCTTGCCTATACTGTCCAACCATATGGGTATATTTTGTAGCCTGAAACACAAGCTTTCCAATGATACCAATAATGTGGTCCAACCTCCCAACTTTACTGCCACTTTTGATCCAAAAACCTCTTAAAATGTATGAGTGTAAAATGTGAAAAATGTGCTTCAATGCGCTGAAGGTCTGTGAGCCTTGCCTATACTGTCCAACCACATGAGTATATTTTGTAGCCTGAAACACAAGCTTTCCAATGATACCAATAATGTGGTCAAACCTCCCAACTTTACTGCCACTTTTGATCCAAAAACCTCTTAAAATGTATGAGTGTAAAATGTGAAAAATGTGCTTCAATTCGCTGAAGGTCTGTTAGCCTTGCCTATACTGTCCAACCATATGAGCATATTTTGTAGCCTGAAATACAAGCTTTCTAATGATACCAATAATGTGGTCAAACCGCTCAACTTTACTGCCACTTTTGATCCAAAAAACCTCTTAAAATGTATGAGTGTAAAATGTGAAAAATGTGCTTCAATGCGCTGAAGGTCTGTTAGCCTTGCCTATACTGTCCAACCACATGAGTATATTTTGTAGCCTGAAACACAAGCTTTCCAATGATACCAATAATGTGGTCAAACCTCCCAACTTTACTGCCACTTTTGATCCAAAAACCTCTTAAAATGTATGAGTGTAAAATGTGAAAAATGTGCTTCAATTCGCTGAAGGTCTGTTAGCCTTGCCTATACTGTCCAACCATATGAGTATATTTTGTAGCCTGAAACACAAGCTTTCCAATGATACCAATAATGTGGTCAAACCGCCCAACTTTACTGCCACTTTTGATCCAAAAACCTCTTAAAATGTATGAGTGTAAAATGTGAGAAATATGCTTCAATGCGCTGAAGGTCTGTGAGCCTTGCCTATACTGTCCAACCACATGAGTATATTTTGTAGCCTGAAACACAAGCTTTCCAATGATACCAATAATGTGGTCAAACCTCCCAACTTTACTGCCACTTTTGATCCAAAAACCTCTTAAAATGTATGAGTGTAAAATGTGAAAAATGTGTTTCAATTCGCTGAAGGTCTGTTAGCCTTGCCTATACTGTCCAACCATATGAGTATATTTTGTAGCCTGAAACACAAGCTTTCCAATGATACCAATAATGTGGTCAAACCTCCCAACTTTACTGCCACTTTTGATCCAAAAACCTCTTAAAATGTATGAGTGTAAAATGTGAAAAATGTGCTTCAATTCGCTTAAGGTCTGTTAGCCTTGCCTATACTGTCCAACCATATGAGTATATTTTGTAGCCTGAAATACAAGCTTTCCAATGATACCAATAATGTGGTCAACCCTCCCAACTTTACTGCCACTTTTGATCCAAAAACCTCTTAAAATGTATGAGTGTAAAATGTGAAAAATGTGCTTCAATGCGCTGAAGGTCTGTTAGCCTTGCCTATACTGTCCAACCATATGAGCATATTTTGTAGCCTGAAATACAAGCTTTCCAACGATACCAATAATGTGGTCAAACCTCCCAACTTTACTGCCACTTTTGATCCAAAAACCTCTAAAAATGTATGAGTGTAAAATGTGAGAAATATGCTTCAATCCGCTGAAGGTCTGTTAGCCTTGCCTATACTGTCCAACCATATGAGTATATTTTGTAGCCTGAAATACAAGCTTTCTAATGATACCAATAATGTGGTCAAACTTCCCAACTTTACTGCCACTTTTGATCCAAAAACCTCTTAAAATGTATGAGTGTAAAATGTGAGAAATATGCTTCAATTCGCTGAAGGTCTGTTAGCCTTGCCTATACTGTCCAAATATATGAGTATATTTTGTAGCCTGAAATGCAAGCTTTCCAATGGTACCAATAATGTGGTCAACCCTCCCAACTTTACTGCCACTTTTGATCCAAAAACCTCTTAAAATCTATGAGTGTAAATTGTGAAAAATGTGCTTCAATGCGCTGAAGGTCTGTTAGCCTGGCCTATACTGTCCAACAATATGAGTATACTTTGTAGCCTGAAATGCAAGCTTTCCAATGGTACCAATAATGTGGTCAACCCTCCCAACTTTACTGCCACCTTTGATCCAAAAACCTCTTAAAATGTATGAGTGTAAAATGTGAGAAATATGCTTCAATTCGCTGAAGGTCTGTTAGCCTTGCCTATACTGTCCAAATATATAAGTATATTTTGTAGCCTGAAACGCAAGCTTTCCAATGATACCAATAATGTGGTCAAACCTCCCAACTTTACTGCCACTTTTAATCCAAAAACCTCTTAAAATGTATGAGTGTAAAATGTGAAAAATGTGCTTCAATTCGCTAAAGGTCTGTTAGCCTTGCCTATACTGTCCAACCATATGAGTATATTTTGTAGCCTGAAATACAAGCTTTCCAATGATACCAATAATGTGGTCAAACCTCCCAACTTTACTGCCACTTTTGATCCAAAAACCTCTCAAAATGTATGAGTGTAAAATGTGAAAAATGTGCTTCAATTCGCTGAAGGTCTGTTAGCCTTGCCTATACTGTCCAACCATATGAGTATATTTTGTAGCCTGAAATACAAGCTTTCCAATGATACCAATAATGTGGTCAAACCACCCAACTTTACTGCCACTTTTGATCCAAAAACCTCTTAAAATGTATGAGTGTAAAATGTGAGAAATATGCTTCAATTCGCTGAAGGTCTGTTAGCCTTGCCTATACTGTCCAACCATATGGGTATATTTTGTAGCCTGAAACACAAGCTTTCCAATGATACCAATAATGTGGTCCAACCTCCCAACTTTACTGCCACTTTTGATCCAAAAACCTCTTAAAATGTATGAGTGTAAAATGTGAAAAATGTGCTTCAATGCGCTGAAGGTCTGTGAGCCTTGCCTATACTGTCCAACCACATGAGTATATTTTGTAGCCTGAAACACAAGCTTTCCAATGATACCAATAATGTGGTCAAACCTCCCAACTTTACTGCCACTTTTGATCCAAAAACCTCTTAAAATGTATGAGTGTAAAATGTGAAAAATGTGCTTCAATTCGCTGAAGGTCTGTTAGCCTTGCCTATACTGTCCAACCATATGAGCATATTTTGTAGCCTGAAATACAAGCTTTCTAATGATACCAATAATGTGGTCAAACCGCTCAACTTTACTGCCACTTTTGATCCAAAAAACCTCTTAAAATGTATGAGTGTAAAATGTGAAAAATGTGCTTCAATGCGCTGAAGGTCTGTTAGCCTTGCCTATACTGTCCAACCACATGAGTATATTTTGTAGCCTGAAACACAAGCTTTCCAATGATACCAATAATGTGGTCAAACCTCCCAACTTTACTGCCACTTTTGATCCAAAAACCTCTTAAAATGTATGAGTGTAAAATGTGAAAAATGTGCTTCAATTCGCTGAAGGTCTGTTAGCCTTGCCTATACTGTCCAACCATATGAGTATATTTTGTAGCCTGAAACACAAGCTTTCCAATGATACCAATAATGTGGTCAAACCGCCCAACTTTACTGCCACTTTTGATCCAAAAACCTCTTAAAATGTATGAGTGTAAAATGTGAGAAATATGCTTCAATGCGCTGAAGGTCTGTGAGCCTTGCCTATACTGTCCAACCACATGAGTATATTTTGTAGCCTGAAACACAAGCTTTCCAATGATACCAATAATGTGGTCAAACCTCCCAACTTTACTGCCACTTTTGATCCAAAAACCTCTTAAAATGTATGAGTGTAAAATGTGAAAAATGTGTTTCAATTCGCTGAAGGTCTGTTAGCCTTGCCTATACTGTCCAACCATATGAGTATATTTTGTAGCCTGAAACACAAGCTTTCCAATGATACCAATAATGTGGTCAAACCGCCCAACTTTACTGCCACTTTTGATCCAAAAACCTCTTAAAATGTATGAGTGTAAAATGTGAGAAATATGTTTCAATGCGCTGAAGGTCTGTGAGCCTTGCCTATACTGTCCAACCACATGAGTATATTTTGTAGCCTGAAACACAAGCTTTCCAATGATACCAATAATGTGGTCAAACCTCCCAACTTTACTGCCACTTTTGATCCAAAAACCTCTTAAAATGTATGAGTGTAAAATGTGAAAAATGTGCTTCAATTCGCTTAAGGTCTGTTAGTCTTGCCTATACTGTCCAACCATATGAGTATATTTTGTAGCCTGAAATACAAGCTTTCCAATGATACCAATAATGTGGTCAACCCTCCCAACTTTACTGCCACTTTTGATCCAAAAACCTCTTAAAATGTATGAGTGTAAAATGTGAAAAATGTGCTTCAATGCGCTGAAGGTCTGTTAGCCTTGCCTATACTGTCCAACCATATGAGCATATTTTGTAGCCTGAAATACAAGCTTTCCAACGATACCAATAATGTGGTCAAACCTCCCAACTTTACTGCCACTTTTGATCCAAAAACCTCTAAAAATGTATGAGTGTAAAATGTGAGAAATATGCTTCAATCCGCTGAAGGTCTGTTAGCCTTGCCTATACTGTCCAACCATATGAGTATATTTTGTAGCCTGAAATACAAGCTTTCTAATGATACCAATAATGTGGTCAAACTTCCCAACTTTACTGCCACTTTTGATCCAAAAACCTCTTAAAATGTATGAGTGTAAAATGTGAGAAATATGCTTCAATTCGCTGAAGGTCTGTTAGCCTTGCCTATACTGTCCAAATATATGAGTATATTTTGTAGCCTGAAATGCAAGCTTTCCAATGGTACCAATAATGTGGTCAACCCTCCCAACTTTACTGCCACTTTTGATCCAAAAACCTCTTAAAATCTATGAGTGTAAATTGTGAAAAATGTGCTTCAATGCGCTGAAGGTCTGTTAGCCTGGCCTATACTGTCCAACAATATGAGTATACTTTGTAGCCTGAAATGCAAGCTTTCCAATGGTACCAATAATGTGGTCAACCCTCCCAACTTTACTGCCACCTTTGATCCAAAAACCTCTTAAAATGTATGAGTGTAAAATGTGAGAAATATGCTTCAATTCGCTGAAGGTCTGTTAGCCTTGCCTATACTGTCCAAATATATAAGTATATTTTGTAGCCTGAAACGCAAGCTTTCCAATGATACCAATAATGTGGTCAAACCTCCCAACTTTACTGCCACTTTTAATCCAAAAACCTCTTAAAATGTATGAGTGTAAAATGTGAAAAATGTGCTTCAATTCGCTAAAGGTCTGTTAGCCTTGCCTATACTGTCCAACCATATGAGTATATTTTGTAGCCTGAAATACAAGCTTTCCAATGATACCAATAATGTGGTCAAACCTCCCAACTTTACTGCCACTTTTGATCCAAAAACCTCTCAAAATGTATGAGTGTAAAATGTGAAAAATGTGCTTCAATTCGCTGAAGGTCTGTTAGCCTTGCCTATACTGTCCAACCATATGAGTATATTTTGTAGCCTGAAATACAAGCTTTCCAATGATACCAATAATGTGGTCAAACCACCCAACTTTACTGCCACTTTTGATCCAAAAACCTCTTAAAATGTATGAGTGTAAAATGTGAGAAATATGCTTCAATTCGCTGAAGGTCTGTTAGCCTTGCCTATACTGTCCAACCATATGGGTATATTTTGTAGCCTGAAACACAAGCTTTCCAATGATACCAATAATGTGGTCCAACCTCCCAACTTTACTGCCACTTTTGATCCAAAAACCTCTTAAAATGTATGAGTGTAAAATGTGAAAAATGTGCTTCAATGCGCTGAAGGTCTGTGAGCCTTGCCTATACTGTCCAACCACATGAGTATATTTTGTAGCCTGAAACACAAGCTTTCCAATGATACCAATAATGTGGTCAAACCTCCCAACTTTACTGCCACTTTTGATCCAAAAACCTCTTAAAATGTATGAGTGTAAAATGTGAAAAATGTGCTTCAATTCGCTGAAGGTCTGTTAGCCTTGCCTATACTGTCCAACCATATGAGCATATTTTGTAGCCTGAAATACAAGCTTTCTAATGATACCAATAATGTGGTCAAACCGCTCAACTTTACTGCCACTTTTGATCCAAAAAACCTCTTAAAATGTATGAGTGTAAAATGTGAAAAATGTGCTTCAATGCGCTGAAGGTCTGTTAGCCTTGCCTATACTGTCCAACCACATGAGTATATTTTGTAGCCTGAAACACAAGCTTTCCAATGATACCAATAATGTGGTCAAACCTCCCAACTTTACTGCCACTTTTGATCCAAAAACCTCTTAAAATGTATGAGTGTAAAATGTGAAAAATGTGCTTCAATTCGCTGAAGGTCTGTTAGCCTTGCCTATACTGTCCAACCATATGAGTATATTTTGTAGCCTGAAACACAAGCTTTCCAATGATACCAATAATGTGGTCAAACCGCCCAACTTTACTGCCACTTTTGATCCAAAAACCTCTTAAAATGTATGAGTGTAAAATGTGAGAAATATGCTTCAATGCGCTGAAGGTCTGTGAGCCTTGCCTATACTGTCCAACCACATGAGTATATTTTGTAGCCTGAAACACAAGCTTTCCAATGATACCAATAATGTGGTCAAACCTCCCAACTTTACTGCCACTTTTGATCCAAAAACCTCTTAAAATGTATGAGTGTAAAATGTGAAAAATGTGTTTCAATTCGCTGAAGGTCTGTTAGCCTTGCCTATACTGTCCAACCATATGAGTATATTTTGTAGCCTGAAACACAAGCTTTCCAATGATACCAATAATGTGGTCAAACCGCCCAACTTTACTGCCACTTTTGATCCAAAAACCTCTTAAAATGTATGAGTGTAAAATGTGAGAAATATGTTTCAATGCGCTGAAGGTCTGTGAGCCTTGCCTATACTGTCCAACCACATGAGTATATTTTGTAGCCTGAAACACAAGCTTTCCAATGATACCAATAATGTGGTCAAACCTCCCAACTTTACTGCCACTTTTGATCCAAAAACCTCTTAAAATGTATGAGTGTAAAATGTGAAAAATGTGCTTCAATTCGCTTAAGGTCTGTTAGCCTTGCCTATACTGTCCAACCATATGAGTATATTTTGTAGCCTGAAATACAAGCTTTCCAATGATACCAATAATGTGGTCAACCCTCCCAACTTTACTGCCACTTTTGATCCAAAAACCTCTTAAAATGTATGAGTGTAAAATGTGAAAAATGTGCTTCAATGCGCTGAAGGTCTGTTAGCCTTGCCTATACTGTCCAACCATATGAGCATATTTTGTAGCCTGAAATACAAGCTTTCCAACGATACCAATAATGTGGTCAAACCTCCCAACTTTACTGCCACTTTTGATCCAAAAACCTCTAAAAATGTATGAGTGTAAAATGTGAGAAATATGCTTCAATCCGCTGAAGGTCTGTTAGCCTTGCCTATACTGTCCAACCATATGAGAATATTTTGTAGCCTGAAATACAAGTTTTCTAATGATACCAATAATGTGGTCAAACTTCCCAACTTTACTGCCACTTTTGATCCAAAAACCTCTTAAAATGTATGAGTGTAAAATGTGAGAAATATGCTTCAATTCGCTGAAGGTCTGTTAGCCTTGCCTATACTGTCCAAATATATGAGTATATTTTGTAGCCTGAAATGCAAGCTTTCCAATGGTACCAATAATGTGGTCAACCCTCCCAACTTTACTGCCACTTTTGATCCAAAAACCTCTTAAAATCTATGAGTGTAAATTGTGAAAAATGTGCTTCAATGCGCTGAAGGTCTGTTAGCCTGGCCTATACTGTCCAACAATATGAGTATACTTTGTAGCCTGAAATGCAAGCTTTCCAATGGTACCAATAATGTGGTCAACCCTCCCAACTTTACTGCCACCTTTGATCCAAAAACCTCTTAAAATGTATGAGTGTAAAATGTGAGAAATATGCTTCAATTCGCTGAAGGTCTGTTAGCCTTGCCTATACTGTCCAAATATATAAGTATATTTTGTAGCCTGAAACGCAAGCTTTCCAATGATACCAATAATGTGGTCAAACCTCCCAACTTTACTGCCACTTTTAATCCAAAAACCTCTTAAAATGTATGAGTGTAAAATGTGAAAAATGTGCTTCAATTCGCTAAAGGTCTGTTAGCCTTGCCTATACTGTCCAACCATATGAGTATATTTTGTAGCCTGAAATACAAGCTTTCCAATGATACCAATAATGTGGTCAAACCTCCCAACTTTACTGCCACTTTTGATCCAAAAACCTCTCAAAATGTATGAGTGTAAAATGTGAAAAATGTGCTTCAATTCGCTGAAGGTCTGTTAGCCTTGCCTATACTGTCCAACCATATGAGTATATTTTGTAGCCTGAAATACAAGCTTTCCAATGATACCAATAATGTGGTCAAACCACCCAACTTTACTGCCACTTTTGATCCAAAAACCTCTTAAAATGTATGAGTGTAAAATGTGAGAAATATGCTTCAATTCGCTGAAGGTCTGTTAGCCTTGCCTATACTGTCCAACCATATGGGTATATTTTGTAGCCTGAAACACAAGCTTTCCAATGATACCAATAATGTGGTCCAACCTCCCAACTTTACTGCCACTTTTGATCCAAAAACCTCTTAAAATGTATGAGTGTAAAATGTGAAAAATGTGCTTCAATGCGCTGAAGGTCTGTGAGCCTTGCCTATACTGTCCAACCACATGAGTATATTTTGTAGCCTGAAACACAAGCTTTCCAATGATACCAATAATGTGGTCAAACCTCCCAACTTTACTGCCACTTTTGATCCAAAAACCTCTTAAAATGTATGAGTGTAAAATGTGAAAAATGTGCTTCAATTCGCTGAAGGTCTGTTAGCCTTGCCTATACTGTCCAACCATATGAGCATATTTTGTAGCCTGAAATACAAGCTTTCTAATGATACCAATAATGTGGTCAAACCGCTCAACTTTACTGCCACTTTTGATCCAAAAAACCTCTTAAAATGTATGAGTGTAAAATGTGAAAAATGTGCTTCAATGCGCTGAAGGTCTGTTAGCCTTGCCTATACTGTCCAACCACATGAGTATATTTTGTAGCCTGAAACACAAGCTTTCCAATGATACCAATAATGTGGTCAAACCTCCCAACTTTACTGCCACTTTTGATCCAAAAACCTCTTAAAATGTATGAGTGTAAAATGTGAAAAATGTGCTTCAATTCGCTGAAGGTCTGTTAGCCTTGCCTATACTGTCCAACCATATGAGTATATTTTGTAGCCTGAAACACAAGCTTTCCAATGATACCAATAATGTGGTCAAACCGCCCAACTTTACTGCCACTTTTGATCCAAAAACCTCTTAAAATGTATGAGTGTAAAATGTGAGAAATATGTTTCAATGCGCTGAAGGTCTGTGAGCCTTGCCTATACTGTCCAACCACATGAGTATATTTTGTAGCCTGAAACACAAGCTTTCCAATGATACCAATAATGTGGTCAAACCTCCCAACTTTACTGCCACTTTTGATCCAAAAACCTCTTAAAATGTATGAGTGTAAAATGTGAAAAATGTGCTTCAATTCGCTTAAGGTCTGTTAGCCTTGCCTATACTGTCCAACCATATGAGTATATTTTGTAGCCTGAAATACAAGCTTTCCAATGATACCAATAATGTGGTCAACCCTCCCAACTTTACTGCCACTTTTGATCCAAAAACCTCTTAAAATGTATGAGTGTAAAATGTGAAAAATGTGCTTCAATGCGCTGAAGGTCTGTTAGCCTTGCCTATACTGTCCAACCATATGAGCATATTTTGTAGCCTGAAATACAAGCTTTCCAACGATACCAATAATGTGGTCAAACCTCCCAACTTTACTGCCACTTTTGATCCAAAAACCTCTAAAAATGTATGAGTGTAAAATGTGAGAAATATGCTTCAATCCGCTGAAGGTCTGTTAGCCTTGCCTATACTGTCCAACCATATGAGTATATTTTGTAGCCTGAAATACAAGCTTTCTAATGATACCAATAATGTGGTCAAACTTCCCAACTTTACTGCCACTTTTGATCCAAAAACCTCTTAAAATGTATGAGTGTAAAATGTGAGAAATATGCTTCAATTCGCTGAAGGTCTGTTAGCCTTGCCTATACTGTCCAAATATATGAGTATATTTTGTAGCCTGAAATGCAAGCTTTCCAATGGTACCAATAATGTGGTCAACCCTCCCAACTTTACTGCCACTTTTGATCCAAAAACCTCTTAAAATCTATGAGTGTAAATTGTGAAAAATGTGCTTCAATGCGCTGAAGGTCTGTTAGCCTGGCCTATACTGTCCAACAATATGAGTATACTTTGTAGCCTGAAATGCAAGCTTTCCAATGGTACCAATAATGTGGTCAACCCTCCCAACTTTACTGCCACCTTTGATCCAAAAACCTCTTAAAATGTATGAGTGTAAAATGTGAGAAATATGCTTCAATTCGCTGAAGGTCTGTTAGCCTTGCCTATACTGTCCAAATATATAAGTATATTTTGTAGCCTGAAACGCAAGCTTTCCAATGATACCAATAATGTGGTCAAACCTCCCAACTTTACTGCCACTTTTAATCCAAAAACCTCTTAAAATGTATGAGTGTAAAATGTGAAAAATGTGCTTCAATTCGCTAAAGGTCTGTTAGCCTTGCCTATACTGTCCAACCATATGAGTATATTTTGTAGCCTGAAATACAAGCTTTCCAATGATACCAATAATGTGGTCAAACCTCCCAACTTTACTGCCACTTTTGATCCAAAAACCTCTCAAAATGTATGAGTGTAAAATGTGAAAAATGTGCTTCAATTCGCTGAAGGTCTGTTAGCCTTGCCTATACTGTCCAACCATATGAGTATATTTTGTAGCCTGAAATACAAGCTTTCCAATGATACCAATAATGTGGTCAAACCACCCAACTTTACTGCCACTTTTGATCCAAAAACCTCTTAAAATGTATGAGTGTAAAATGTGAGAAATATGCTTCAATTCGCTGAAGGTCTGTTAGCCTTGCCTATACTGTCCAACCATATGGGTATATTTTGTAGCCTGAAACACAAGCTTTCCAATGATACCAATAATGTGGTCCAACCTCCCAACTTTACTGCCACTTTTGATCCAAAAACCTCTTAAAATGTATGAGTGTAAAATGTGAAAAATGTGCTTCAATGCGCTGAAGGTCTGTGAGCCTTGCCTATACTGTCCAACCACATGAGTATATTTTGTAGCCTGAAACACAAGCTTTCCAATGATACCAATAATGTGGTCAAACCTCCCAACTTTACTGCCACTTTTGATCCAAAAACCTCTTAAAATGTATGAGTGTAAAATGTGAAAAATGTGCTTCAATTCGCTGAAGGTCTGTTAGCCTTGCCTATACTGTCCAACCATATGAGCATATTTTGTAGCCTGAAATACAAGCTTTCTAATGATACCAATAATGTGGTCAAACCGCTCAACTTTACTGCCACTTTTGATCCAAAAAACCTCTTAAAATGTATGAGTGTAAAATGTGAAAAATGTGCTTCAATGCGCTGAAGGTCTGTTAGCCTTGCCTATACTGTCCAACCACATGAGTATATTTTGTAGCCTGAAACACAAGCTTTCCAATGATACCAATAATGTGGTCAAACCTCCCAACTTTACTGCCACTTTTGATCCAAAAACCTCTTAAAATGTATGAGTGTAAAATGTGAAAAATGTGCTTCAATTCGCTGAAGGTCTGTTAGCCTTGCCTATACTGTCCAACCATATGAGTATATTTTGTAGCCTGAAACACAAGCTTTCCAATGATACCAATAATGTGGTCAAACCGCCCAACTTTACTGCCACTTTTGATCCAAAAACCTCTTAAAATGTATGAGTGTAAAATGTGAGAAATATGCTTCAATGCGCTGAAGGTCTGTGAGCCTTGCCTATACTGTCCAACCACATGAGTATATTTTGTAGCCTGAAACACAAGCTTTCCAATGATACCAATAATGTGGTCAAACCTCCCAACTTTACTGCCACTTTTGATCCAAAAACCTCTTAAAATGTATGAGTGTAAAATGTGAAAAATGTGTTTCAATTCGCTGAAGGTCTGTTAGCCTTGCCTATACTGTCCAACCATATGAGTATATTTTGTAGCCTGAAACACAAGCTTTCCAATGATACCAATAATGTGGTCAAACCGCCCAACTTTACTGCCACTTTTGATCCAAAAACCTCTTAAAATGTATGAGTGTAAAATGTGAGAAATATGTTTCAATGCGCTGAAGGTCTGTGAGCCTTGCCTATACTGTCCAACCACATGAGTATATTTTGTAGCCTGAAACACAAGCTTTCCAATGATACCAATAATGTGGTCAAACCTCCCAACTTTACTGCCACTTTTGATCCAAAAACCTCTTAAAATGTATGAGTGTAAAATGTGAAAAATGTGCTTCAATTCGCTTAAGGTCTGTTAGCCTTGCCTATACTGTCCAACCATATGAGTATATTTTGTAGCCTGAAATACAAGCTTTCCAATGATACCAATAATGTGGTCAACCCTCCCAACTTTACTGCCACTTTTGATCCAAAAACCTCTTAAAATGTATGAGTGTAAAATGTGAAAAATGTGCTTCAATGCGCTGAAGGTCTGTTAGCCTTGCCTATACTGTCCAACCATATGAGCATATTTTGTAGCCTGAAATACAAGCTTTCCAACGATACCAATAATGTGGTCAAACCTCCCAACTTTACTGCCACTTTTGATCCAAAAACCTCTAAAAATGTATGAGTGTAAAATGTGAGAAATATGCTTCAATTCGCTGAAGGTCTGTTAGCCTTGCCTATACTGTCCAACCATATGAGTATATTTTGTAGCCTGAAATACAAGCTTTCCAATGATACCAATAATGTGGTCCAACCTCCCAACTTTACTGCCACTTTTGATCCAAAAACCTCTTAAAATGTATGAGTGTAAAATGTGAGAAATATGCTTCAATTCGCTGAAGGTCTGTTAGCCTTGCCTATACTGTCCAAATATATGAGTATATTTTGTAGCCTGAAATGCAAGCTTTCCAATGGTACCAATAATGTGGTCAACCCTCCCAACTTTACTGCCACTTTTGATCCAAAAACCTCTTAAAATCTATGAGTGTAAATTGTGAAAAATGTGCTTCAATGCGCTGAAGGTCTGTTAGCCTGGCCTATACTGTCCAACAATATGAGTATACTTTGTAGCCTGAAATGCAAGCTTTCCAATGGTACCAATAATGTGGTCAACCCTCCCAACTTTACTGCCACCTTTGATCCAAAAACCTCTTAAAATGTATGAGTGTAAAATGTGAGAAATATGCTTCAATTCGCTGAAGGTCTGTTAGCCTTGCCTATACTGTCCAAATATATAAGTATATTTTGTAGCCTGAAACGCAAGCTTTCCAATGATACCAATAATGTGGTCA
The DNA here is from genome assembly GCA_947095585.1 of Nephrocerus scutellatus. NCBI lineage: Eukaryota > Metazoa > Arthropoda > Insecta > Diptera > Pipunculidae > Nephrocerus > Nephrocerus scutellatus. Next base: position 100,228,536 of record OX352764.1, read on the forward strand.
AACCTCCCAACTTTACTGCCACTTTTAATCCAAAAACCTCTTAAAATGTATGAGTGTAAAATGTGAAAAATGTGCTTCAATTCGCTAAAGGTCTGTTAGCCTTGCCTATACTGTCCAACCATATGAGTATATTTTGTAGCCTGAAATACAAGCTTTCCAATGATACCAATAATGTGGTCAAACCTCCCAACTTTACTGCCACTTTTAATGTATGAGTGTAAAATGTGAAAAATGTGCTTCAATGCGCTGAAGGTCTGTGAGCCTTGCCTATACTGTCCAACCACATGAGTATATTTTGTAGCCTGAAACACAAGCTTTCCAATGATACCAATAATGTGGTCAAACCTCCCAACTTTACTGCCACTTTTGATCCAAAAACCTCTTAAAATGTATGAGTGTAAAATGTGAAAAATGTGCTTCAATTCGCTGAAGGTCTGTTAGCCTTGCCTATACTGTCCAACCATATGAGCATATTTTGTAGCCTGAAATACAAGCTTTCTAATGATACCAATAATGTGGTCAAACCGCTCAACTTTACTGCCACTTTTGATCCAAAAAACCTCTTAAAATGTATGAGTGTAAAATGTGAAAAATGTGCTTCAATGCGCTGAAGGTCTGTTAGCCTTGCCTATACTGTCCAACCACATGAGTATATTTTGTAGCCTGAAACACAAGCTTTCCAATGATACCAATAATGTGGTCAAACCTCCCAACTTTACTGCCACTTTTGATCCAAAAACCTCTTAAAATGTATGAGTGTAAAATGTGAAAAATGTGCTTCAATTCGCTGAAGGTCTGTTAGCCTTGCCTATACTGTCCAACCATATGAGTATATTTTGTAGCCTGAAACACAAGCTTTCCAATGATACCAATAATGTGGTCAAACCGCCCAACTTTACTGCCACTTTTGATCCAAAAACCTCTTAAAATGTATGAGTGTAAAATGTGAGAAATATGCTTCAATGCGCTGAAGGTCTGTGAGCCTTGCCTATACTGTCCAACCACATGAGTATATTTTGTAGCCTGAAACACAAGCTTTCCAATGATACCAATAATGTGGTCAAACCTCCCAACTTTACTGCCACTTTTGATCCAAAAACCTCTTAAAATGTATGAGTGTAAAATGTGAAAAATGTGTTTCAATTCGCTGAAGGTCTGTTAGCCTTGCCTATACTGTCCAACCATATGAGTATATTTTGTAGCCTGAAACACAAGCTTTCCAATGATACCAATAATGTGGTCAAACCGCCCAACTTTACTGCCACTTTTGATCCAAAAACCTCTTAAAATGTATGAGTGTAAAATGTGAGAAATATGTTTCAATGCGCTGAAGGTCTGTGAGCCTTGCCTATACTGTCCAACCACATGAGTATATTTTGTAGCCTGAAACACAAGCTTTCCAATGATACCAATAATGTGGTCAAACCTCCCAACTTTACTGCCACTTTTGATCCAAAAACCTCTTAAAATGTATGAGTGTAAAATGTGAAAAATGTGCTTCAATTCGCTTAAGGTCTGTTAGCCTTGCCTATACTGTCCAACCATATGAGTATATTTTGTAGCCTGAAATACAAGCTTTCCAATGATACCAATAATGTGGTCAACCCTCCCAACTTTACTGCCACTTTTGATCCAAAAACCTCTTAAAATGTATGAGTGTAAAATGTGAAAAATGTGCTTCAATGCGCTGAAGGTCTGTTAGCCTTGCCTATACTGTCCAACCATATGAGCATATTTTGTAGCCTGAAATACAAGCTTTCCAACGATACCAATAATGTGGTCAAACCTCCCAACTTTACTGCCACTTTTGATCCAAAAACCTCTAAAAATGTATGAGTGTAAAATGTGAGAAATATGCTTCAATTCGCTGAAGGTCTGTTAGCCTTGCCTATACTGTCCAACCATATGAGTATATTTTGTAGCCTGAAATACAAGCTTTCCAATGATACCAATAATGTGGTCCAACCTCCCAACTTTACTGCCACTTTTGATCCAAAAACCTCTTAAAATGTATGAGTGTAAAATGTGAGAAATATGCTTCAATTCGCTGAAGGTCTGTTAGCCTTGCCTATACTGTCCAAATATATGAGTATATTTTGTAGCCTGAAATGCAAGCTTTCCAATGGTACCAATAATGTGGTCAACCCTCCCAACTTTACTGCCACTTTTGATCCAAAAACCTCTTAAAATCTATGAGTGTAAATTGTGAAAAATGTGCTTCAATGCGCTGAAGGTCTGTTAGCCTGGCCTATACTGTCCAACAATATGAGTATACTTTGTAGCCTGAAATGCAAGCTTTCCAATGGTACCAATAATGTGGTCAACCCTCCCAACTTTACTGCCACCTTTGATCCAAAAACCTCTTAAAATGTATGAGTGTAAAATGTGAGAAATATGCTTCAATTCGCTGAAGGTCTGTTAGCCTTGCCTATACTGTCCAAATATATAAGTATATTTTGTAGCCTGAAACGCAAGCTTTCCAATGATACCAATAATGTGGTCAAACCTCCCAACTTTACTGCCACTTTTAATCCAAAAACCTCTTAAAATGTATGAGTGTAAAATGTGAAAAATGTGCTTCAATTCGCTAAAGGTCTGTTAGCCTTGCCTATACTGTCCAACCATATGAGTATATTTTGTAGCCTGAAATACAAGCTTTCCAATGATACCAATAATGTGGTCAAACCTCCCAACTTTACTGCCACTTTTAATGTATGAGTGTAAAATGTGAAAAATGTGCTTCAATGCGCTGAAGGTCTGTGAGCCTTGCCTATACTGTCCAACCACATGAGTATATTTTGTAGCCTGAAACACAAGCTTTCCAATGATACCAATAATGTGGTCAAACCTCCCAACTTTACTGCCACTTTTGATCCAAAAACCTCTTAAAATGTATGAGTGTAAAATGTGAAAAATGTGCTTCAATTCGCTGAAGGTCTGTTAGCCTTGCCTATACTGTCCAACCATATGAGCATATTTTGTAGCCTGAAATACAAGCTTTCTAATGATACCAATAATGTGGTCAAACCGCTCAACTTTACTGCCACTTTTGATCCAAAAAACCTCTTAAAATGTATGAGTGTAAAATGTGAAAAATGTGCTTCAATGCGCTGAAGGTCTGTTAGCCTTGCCTATACTGTCCAACCACATGAGTATATTTTGTAGCCTGAAACACAAGCTTTCCAATGATACCAATAATGTGGTCAAACCTCCCAACTTTACTGCCACTTTTGATCCAAAAACCTCTTAAAATGTATGAGTGTAAAATGTGAAAAATGTGCTTCAATTCGCTGAAGGTCTGTTAGCCTTGCCTATACTGTCCAACCATATGAGTATATTTTGTAGCCTGAAACACAAGCTTTCCAATGATACCAATAATGTGGTCAAACCGCCCAACTTTACTGCCACTTTTGATCCAAAAACCTCTTAAAATGTATGAGTGTAAAATGTGAGAAATATGCTTCAATGCGCTGAAGGTCTGTGAGCCTTGCCTATACTGTCCAACCACATGAGTATATTTTGTAGCCTGAAACACAAGCTTTCCAATGATACCAATAATGTGGTCAAACCTCCCAACTTTACTGCCACTTTTGATCCAAAAACCTCTTAAAATGTATGAGTGTAAAATGTGAAAAATGTGTTTCAATTCGCTGAAGGTCTGTTAGCCTTGCCTATACTGTCCAACCATATGAGTATATTTTGTAGCCTGAAACACAAGCTTTCCAATGATACCAATAATGTGGTCAAACCGCCCAACTTTACTGCCACTTTTGATCCAAAAACCTCTTAAAATGTATGAGTGTAAAATGTGAGAAATATGTTTCAATGCGCTGAAGGTCTGTGAGCCTTGCCTATACTGTCCAACCACATGAGTATATTTTGTAGCCTGAAACACAAGCTTTCCAATGATACCAATAATGTGGTCAAACCTCCCAACTTTACTGCCACTTTTGATCCAAAAACCTCTTAAAATGTATGAGTGTAAAATGTGAAAAATGTGCTTCAATTCGCTTAAGGTCTGTTAGCCTTGCCTATACTGTCCAACCATATGAGTATATTTTGTAGCCTGAAATACAAGCTTTCCAATGATACCAATAATGTGGTCAACCCTCCCAACTTTACTGCCACTTTTGATCCAAAAACCTCTTAAAATGTATGAGTGTAAAATGTGAAAAATGTGCTTCAATGCGCTGAAGGTCTGTTAGCCTTGCCTATACTGTCCAACCATATGAGCATATTTTGTAGCCTGAAATACAAGCTTTCCAACGATACCAATAATGTGGTCAAACCTCCCAACTTTACTGCCACTTTTGATCCAAAAACCTCTAAAAATGTATGAGTGTAAAATGTGAGAAATATGCTTCAATCCGCTGAAGGTCTGTTAGCCTTGCCTATACTGTCCAACCATATGAGTATATTTTGTAGCCTGAAATACAAGCTTTCTAATGATACCAATAATGTGGTCAAACTTCCCAACTTTACTGCCACTTTTGATCCAAAAACCTCTTAAAATGTATGAGTGTAAAATGTGAGAAATATGCTTCAATTCGCTGAAGGTCTGTTAGCCTTGCCTATACTGTCCAAATATATGAGTATATTTTGTAGCCTGAAATGCAAGCTTTCCAATGGTACCAATAATGTGGTCAACCCTCCCAACTTTACTGCCACTTTTGATCCAAAAACCTCTTAAAATCTATGAGTGTAAATTGTGAAAAATGTGCTTCAATGCGCTGAAGGTCTGTTAGCCTGGCCTATACTGTCCAACAATATGAGTATACTTTGTAGCCTGAAATGCAAGCTTTCCAATGGTACCAATAATGTGGTCAACCCTCCCAACTTTACTGCCACCTTTGATCCAAAAACCTCTTAAAATGTATGAGTGTAAAATGTGAGAAATATGCTTCAATTCGCTGAAGGTCTGTTAGCCTTGCCTATACTGTCCAAATATATAAGTATATTTTGTAGCCTGAAACGCAAGCTTTCCAATGATACCAATAATGTGGTCAAACCTCCCAACTTTACTGCCACTTTTAATCCAAAAACCTCTTAAAATGTATGAGTGTAAAATGTGAAAAATGTGCTTCAATTCGCTAAAGGTCTGTTAGCCTTGCCTATACTGTCCAACCATATGAGTATATTTTGTAGCCTGAAATACAAGCTTTCCAATGATACCAATAATGTGGTCAAACCTCCCAACTTTACTGCCACTTTTGATCCAAAAACCTCTCAAAATGTATGAGTGTAAAATGTGAAAAATGTGCTTCAATTCGCTGAAGGTCTGTTAGCCTTGCCTATACTGTCCAACCATATGAGTATATTTTGTAGCCTGAAATACAAGCTTTCCAATGATACCAATAATGTGGTCAAACCACCCAACTTTACTGCCACTTTTGATCCAAAAACCTCTTAAAATGTATGAGTGTAAAATGTGAGAAATATGCTTCAATTCGCTGAAGGTCTGTTAGCCTTGCCTATACTGTCCAACCATATGGGTATATTTTGTAGCCTGAAACACAAGCTTTCCAATGATACCAATAATGTGGTCCAACCTCCCAACTTTACTGCCACTTTTGATCCAAAAACCTCTTAAAATGTATGAGTGTAAAATGTGAAAAATGTGCTTCAATGCGCTGAAGGTCTGTGAGCCTTGCCTATACTGTCCAACCACATGAGTATATTTTGTAGCCTGAAACACAAGCTTTCCAATGATACCAATAATGTGGTCAAACCTCCCAACTTTACTGCCACTTTTGATCCAAAAACCTCTTAAAATGTATGAGTGTAAAATGTGAAAAATGTGCTTCAATTCGCTGAAGGTCTGTTAGCCTTGCCTATACTGTCCAACCATATGAGCATATTTTGTAGCCTGAAATACAAGCTTTCTAATGATACCAATAATGTGGTCAAACCGCTCAACTTTACTGCCACTTTTGATCCAAAAAACCTCTTAAAATGTATGAGTGTAAAATGTGAAAAATGTGCTTCAATGCGCTGAAGGTCTGTTAGCCTTGCCTATACTGTCCAACCACATGAGTATATTTTGTAGCCTGAAACACAAGCTTTCCAATGATACCAATAATGTGGTCAAACCTCCCAACTTTACTGCCACTTTTGATCCAAAAACCTCTTAAAATGTATGAGTGTAAAATGTGAAAAATGTGCTTCAATTCGCTGAAGGTCTGTTAGCCTTGCCTATACTGTCCAACCATATGAGTATATTTTGTAGCCTGAAACACAAGCTTTCCAATGATACCAATAATGTGGTCAAACCGCCCAACTTTACTGCCACTTTTGATCCAAAAACCTCTTAAAATGTATGAGTGTAAAATGTGAGAAATATGCTTCAATGCGCTGAAGGTCTGTGAGCCTTGCCTATACTGTCCAACCACATGAGTATATTTTGTAGCCTGAAACACAAGCTTTCCAATGATACCAATAATGTGGTCAAACCTCCCAACTTTACTGCCACCTTTGATCCAAAAACCTCTTAAAATGTATGAGTGTAAAATGTGAGAAATATGCTTCAATTCGCTGAAGGTCTGTTAGCCTTGCCTATACTGTCCAAATATATAAGTATATTTTGTAGCCTGAAACGCAAGCTTTCCAATGATACCAATAATGTGGTCAAACCTCCCAACTTTACTGCCACTTTTAATCCAAAAACCTCTTAAAATGTATGAGTGTAAAATGTGAAAAATGTGCTTCAATTCGCTAAAGGTCTGTTAGCCTTGCCTATACTGTCCAACCATATGAGTATATTTTGTAGCCTGAAATACAAGCTTTCCAATGATACCAATAATGTGGTCAAACCTCCCAACTTTACTGCCACTTTTGATCCAAAAACCTCTCAAAATGTATGAGTGTAAAATGTGAAAAATGTGCTTCAATTCGCTGAAGGTCTGTTAGCCTTGCCTATACTGTCCAACCATATGAGTATATTTTGTAGCCTGAAATACAAGCTTTCCAATGATACCAATAATGTGGTCAAACCACCCAACTTTACTGCCACTTTTGATCCAAAAACCTCTTAAAATGTATGAGTGTAAAATGTGAGAAATATGCTTCAATTCGCTGAAGGTCTGTTAGCCTTGCCTATACTGTCCAACCATATGGGTATATTTTGTAGCCTGAAACACAAGCTTTCCAATGATACCAATAATGTGGTCCAACCTCCCAACTTTACTGCCACTTTTGATCCAAAAACCTCTTAAAATGTATGAGTGTAAAATGTGAAAAATGTGCTTCAATGCGCTGAAGGTCTGTGAGCCTTGCCTATACTGTCCAACCACATGAGTATATTTTGTAGCCTGAAACACAAGCTTTCCAATGATACCAATAATGTGGTCAAACCTCCCAACTTTACTGCCACTTTTGATCCAAAAACCTCTTAAAATGTATGAGTGTAAAATGTGAAAAATGTGCTTCAATTCGCTGAAGGTCTGTTAGCCTTGCCTATACTGTCCAACCATATGAGCATATTTTGTAGCCTGAAATACAAGCTTTCTAATGATACCAATAATGTGGTCAAACCGCTCAACTTTACTGCCACTTTTGATCCAAAAAACCTCTTAAAATGTATGAGTGTAAAATGTGAAAAATGTGCTTCAATGCGCTGAAGGTCTGTTAGCCTTGCCTATACTGTCCAACCACATGAGTATATTTTGTAGCCTGAAACACAAGCTTTCCAATGATACCAATAATGTGGTCAAACCTCCCAACTTTACTGCCACTTTTGATCCAAAAACCTCTTAAAATGTATGAGTGTAAAATGTGAAAAATGTGCTTCAATTCGCTGAAGGTCTGTTAGCCTTGCCTATACTGTCCAACCATATGAGTATATTTTGTAGCCTGAAACACAAGCTTTCCAATGATACCAATAATGTGGTCAAACCGCCCAACTTTACTGCCACTTTTGATCCAAAAACCTCTTAAAATGTATGAGTGTAAAATGTGAGAAATATGTTTCAATGCGCTGAAGGTCTGTGAGCCTTGCCTATACTGTCCAACCACATGAGTATATTTTGTAGCCTGAAACACAAGCTTTCCAATGATACCAATAATGTGGTCAAACCTCCCAACTTTACTGCCACTTTTGATCCAAAAACCTCTTAAAATGTATGAGTGTAAAATGTGAAAAATGTGCTTCAATTCGCTTAAGGTCTGTTAGCCTTGCCTATACTGTCCAACCATATGAGTATATTTTGTAGCCTGAAATACAAGCTTTCCAATGATACCAATAATGTGGTCAACCCTCCCAACTTTACTGCCACTTTTGATCCAAAAACCTCTTAAAATGTATGAGTGTAAAATGTGAAAAATGTGCTTCAATGCGCTGAAGGTCTGTTAGCCTTGCCTATACTGTCCAACCATATGAGCATATTTTGTAGCCTGAAATACAAGCTTTCCAACGATACCAATAATGTGGTCAAACCTCCCAACTTTACTGCCACTTTTGATCCAAAAACCTCTAAAAATGTATGAGTGTAAAATGTGAGAAATATGCTTCAATCCGCTGAAGGTCTGTTAGCCTTGCCTATACTGTCCAACCATATGAGTATATTTTGTAGCCTGAAATACAAGCTTTCTAATGATACCAATAATGTGGTCAAACTTCCCAACTTTACTGCCACTTTTGATCCAAAAACCTCTTAAAATGTATGAGTGTAAAATGTGAGAAATATGCTTCAATTCGCTGAAGGTCTGTTAGCCTTGCCTATACTGTCCAAATATATGAGTATATTTTGTAGCCTGAAATGCAAGCTTTCCAATGGTACCAATAATGTGGTCAACCCTCCCAACTTTACTGCCACTTTTGATCCAAAAACCTCTTAAAATCTATGAGTGTAAATTGTGAAAAATGTGCTTCAATGCGCTGAAGGTCTGTTAGCCTGGCCTATACTGTCCAACAATATGAGTATACTTTGTAGCCTGAAATGCAAGCTTTCCAATGGTACCAATAATGTGGTCAACCCTCCCAACTTTACTGCCACCTTTGATCCAAAAACCTCTTAAAATGTATGAGTGTAAAATGTGAGAAATATGCTTCAATTCGCTGAAGGTCTGTTAGCCTTGCCTATACTGTCCAAATATATAAGTATATTTTGTAGCCTGAAACGCAAGCTTTCCAATGATACCAATAATGTGGTCAAACCTCCCAACTTTACTGCCACTTTTAATCCAAAAACCTCTTAAAATGTATGAGTGTAAAATGTGAAAAATGTGCTTCAATTCGCTAAAGGTCTGTTAGCCTTGCCTATACTGTCCAACCATATGAGTATATTTTGTAGCCTGAAATACAAGCTTTCCAATGATACCAATAATGTGGTCAAACCTCCCAACTTTACTGCCACTTTTGATCCAAAAACCTCTCAAAATGTATGAGTGTAAAATGTGAAAAATGTGCTTCAATTCGCTGAAGGTCTGTTAGCCTTGCCTATACTGTCCAACCATATGAGTATATTTTGTAGCCTGAAATACAAGCTTTCCAATGATTCCAATAATGTGGTCAAACCACCCAACTTTACTGCCACTTTTGATCCAAAAACCTCTTAAAATGTATGAGTGTAAAATGTGAGAAATATGCTTCAATTCGCTGAAGGTCTGTTAGCCTTGCCTATACTGTCCAACCATATGGGTATATTTTGTAGCCTGAAACACAAGCTTTCCAATGATACCAATAATGTGGTCCAACCTCCCAACTTTACTGCCACTTTTGATCCAAAAACCTCTTAAAATGTATGAGTGTAAAATGTGAAAAATGTGCTTCAATGCGCTGAAGGTCTGTGAGCCTTGCCTATACTGTCCAACCACATGAGTATATTTTGTAGCCTGAAACACAAGCTTTCCAATGATACCAATAATGTGGTCAAACCTCCCAACTTTACTGCCACTTTTGATCCAAAAACCTCTTAAAATGTATGAGTGTAAAATGTGAAAAATGTGCTTCAATTCGCTGAAGGTCTGTTAGCCTTGCCTATACTGTCCAACCATATGAGCATATTTTGTAGCCTGAAATACAAGCTTTCTAATGATACCAATAATGTGGTCAAACCGCTCAACTTTACTGCCACTTTTGATCCAAAAAACCTCTTAAAATGTATGAGTGTAAAATGTGAAAAATGTGCTTCAATGCGCTGAAGGTCTGTTAGCCTTGCCTATACTGTCCAACCACATGAGTATATTTTGTAGCCTGAAACACAAGCTTTCCAATGATACCAATAATGTGGTCAAACCTCCCAACTTTACTGCCACTTTTGATCCAAAAACCTCTTAAAATGTATGAGTGTAAAATGTGAAAAATGTGCTTCAATTCGCTGAAGGTCTGTTAGCCTTGCCTATACTGTCCAACCATATGAGTATATTTTGTAGCCTGAAACACAAGCTTTCCAATGATACCAATAATGTGGTCAAACCGCCCAACTTTACTGCCACTTTTGATCCAAAAACCTCTTAAAATGTATGAGTGTAAAATGTGAGAAATATGCTTCAATGCGCTGAAGGTCTGTGAGCCTTGCCTATACTGTCCAACCACATGAGTATATTTTGTAGCCTGAAACACAAGCTTTCCAATGATACCAATAATGTGGTCAAACCTCCCAACTTTACTGCCACTTTTGATCCAAAAAACTCTTAAAATGTATGAGTGTAAAATGTGAAAAATGTGTTTCAATTCGCTGAAGGTCTGTTAGCCTTGCCTATACTGTCCAAATATATAAGTATATTTTGTAGCCTGAAACGCAAGCTTTCCAATGATACCAATAATGTGGTCAAACCTCCCAACTTTACTGCCACTTTTAATCCAAAAACCTCTTAAAATGTATGAGTGTAAAATGTGAAAAATGTGCTTCAATTCGCTAAAGGTCTGTTAGCCTTGCCTATACTGTCCAACCATATGAGTATATTTTGTAGCCTGAAATACAAGCTTTCCAATGATACCAATAATGTGGTCAAACCTCCCAACTTTACTGCCACTTTTGATCCAAAAACCTCTCAAAATGTATGAGTGTAAAATGTGAAAAATGTGCTTCAATTCGCTGAAGGTCTGTTAGCCTTGCCTATACTGTCCAACCATATGAGTATATTTTGTAGCCTGAAATACAAGCTTTCCAATGATACCAATAATGTGGTCAAACCACCCAACTTTACTGCCACTTTTGATCCAAAAACCTCTTAAAATGTATGAGTGTAAAATGTGAGAAATATGCTTCAATTCGCTGAAGGTCTGTTAGCCTTGCCTATACTGTCCAACCATATGGGTATATTTTGTAGCCTGAAACACAAGCTTTCCAATGATACCAATAATGTGGTCCAACCTCCCAACTTTACTGCCACTTTTGATCCAAAAACCTCTTAAAATGTATGAGTGTAAAATGTGAAAAATGTGCTTCAATGCGCTGAAGGTCTGTGAGCCTTGCCTATACTGTCCAACCACATGAGTATATTTTGTAGCCTGAAACACAAGCTTTCCAATGATACCAATAATGTGGTCAAACCTCCCAACTTTACTGCCACTTTTGATCCAAAAACCTCTTAAAATGTATGAGTGTAAAATGTGAAAAATGTGCTTCAATTCGCTGAAGGTCTGTTAGCCTTGCCTATACTGTCCAACCATATGAGCATATTTTGTAGCCTGAAATACAAGCTTTCTAATGATACCAATAATGTGGTCAAACCGCTCAACTTTACTGCCACTTTTGATCCAAAAAACCTCTTAAAATGTATGAGTGTAAAATGTGAAAAATGTGCTTCAATGCGCTGAAGGTCTGTTAGCCTTGCCTATACTGTCCAACCACATGAGTATATTTTGTAGCCTGAAACACAAGCTTTCCAATGATACCAATAATGTGGTCAAACCTCCCAACTTTACTGCCACTTTTGATCCAAAAACCTCTTAAAATGTATGAGTGTAAAATGTGAAAAATGTGCTTCAATTCGCTGAAGGTCTGTTAGCCTTGCCTATACTGTCCAACCATATGAGTATATTTTGTAGCCTGAAACACAAGCTTTCCAATGATACCAATAATGTGGTCAAACCGCCCAACTTTACTGCCAATTTTGATCCAAAAACCTCTTAAAATGTATGAGTGTAAAATGTGAGAAATATGCTTCAATGCGCTGAAGGTCTGTGAGCCTTGCCTATACTGTCCAACCACATGAGTATATTTTGTAGCCTGAAACACAAGCTTTCCAATGATACCAATAATGTGGTCAAACCTCCCAACTTTACTGCCACTTTTGATCCAAAAACCTCTTAAAATGTATGAGTGTAAAATGTGAAAAATGTGTTTCAATTCGCTGAAGGTCTGTTAGCCTTGCCTATACTGTCCAACCATATGAGTATATTTTGTAGCCTGAAACACAAGCTTTCCAATGATACCAATAATGTGGTCAAACCGCCCAACTTTACTGCCACTTTTGATCCAAAAACCTCTTAAAATGTATGAGTGTAAAATGTGAGAAATATGTTTCAATGCGCTGAAGGTCTGTGAGCCTTGCCTATACTGTCCAACCACATGAGTATATTTTGTAGCCTGAAACACAAGCTTTCCAATGATACCAATAATGTGGTCAAACCTCCCAACTTTACTGCCACTTTTGATCCAAAAACCTCTTAAAATGTATGAGTGTAAAATGTGAAAAATGTGCTTCAATTCGCTTAAGGTCTGTTAGCCTTGCCTATACTGTCCAACCATATGAGTATATTTTGTAGCCTGAAATACAAGCTTTCCAATGATACCAATAATGTGGTCAACCCTCCCAACTTTACTGCCACTTTTGATCCAAAAACCTCTTAAAATGTATGAGTGTAAAATGTGAAAAATGTGCTTCAATGCGCTGAAGGTCTGTTAGCCTTGCCTATACTGTCCAACCATATGAGCATATTTTGTAGCCTGAAATACAAGCTTTCCAACGATACCAATAATGTGGTCAAACCTCCCAACTTTACTGCCACTTTTGATCCAAAAACCTCTAAAAATGTATGAGTGTAAAATGTGAGAAATATGCTTCAATCCGCTGAAGGTCTGTTAGCCTTGCCTATACTGTCCAACCATATGAGTATATTTTGTAGCCTGAAATACAAGCTTTCTAATGATACCAATAATGTGGTCAAACTTCCCAACTTTACTGCCACTTTTGATCCAAAAACCTCTTAAAATGTATGAGTGTAAAATGTGAGAAATATGCTTCAATTCGCTGAAGGTCTGTTAGCCTTGCCTATACTGTCCAAATATATGAGTATATTTTGTAGCCTGAAATGCAAGCTTTCCAATGGTACCAATAATGTGGTCAACCCTCCCAACTTTACTGCCACTTTTGATCCAAAAACCTCTTAAAATCTATGAGTGTAAATTGTGAAAAATGTGCTTCAATGCGCTGAAGGTCTGTTAGCCTGGCCTATACTGTCCAACAATATGAGTATACTTTGTAGCCTGAAATGCAAGCTTTCCAATGGTACCAATAATGTGGTCAACCCTCCCAACTTTACTGCCACCTTTGATCCAAAAACCTCTTAAAATGTATGAGTGTAAAATGTGAGAAATATGCTTCAATTCGCTGAAGGTCTGTTAGCCTTGCCTATACTGTCCAAATATATAAGTATATTTTGTAGCCTGAAACGCAAGCTTTCCAATGATACCAATAATGTGGTCAAACCTCCCAACTTTACTGCCACTTTTAATCCAAAAACCTCTTAAAATGTATGAGTGTAAAATGTGAAAAATGTGCTTCAATTCGCTAAAGGTCTGTTAGCCTTGCCTATACTGTCCAACCATATGAGTATATTTTGTAGCCTGAAATACAAGCTTTCCAATGATACCAATAATGTGGTCAAACCTCCCAACTTTACTGCCACTTTTGATCCAAAAACCTCTCAAAATGTATGAGTGTAAAATGTGAAAAATGTGCTTCAATTCGCTGAAGGTCTGTTAGCCTTGCCTATACTGTCCAACCATATGAGTATATTTTGTAGCCTGAAATACAAGCTTTCCAATGATACCAATAATGTGGTCAAACCACCCAACTTTACTGCCACTTTTGATCCAAAAACCTCTTAAAATGTATGAGTGTAAAATGTGAGAAATATGCTTCAATTCGCTGAAGGTCTGTTAGCCTTGCCTATACTGTCCAACCATATGGGTATATTTTGTAGCCTGAAACACAAGCTTTCCAATGATACCAATAATGTGGTCCAACCTCCCAACTTTACTGCCACTTTTGATCCAAAAACCTCTTAAAATGTATGAGTGTAAAATGTGAAAAATGTGCTTCAATGCGCTGAAGGTCTGTGAGCCTTGCCTATACTGTCCAACCACATGAGTATATTTTGTAGCCTGAAACACAAGCTTTCCAATGATACCAATAATGTGGTCAAACCTCCCAACTTTACTGCCACTTTTGATCCAAAAACCTCTTAAAATGTATGAGTGTAAAATGTGAAAAATGTGCTTCAATTCGCTGAAGGTCTGTTAGCCTTGCCTATACTGTCCAACCATATGAGCATATTTTGTAGCCTGAAATACAAGCTTTCTAATGATACCAATAATGTGGTCAAACCGCTCAACTTTACTGCCACTTTTGATCCAAAAAACCTCTTAAAATGTATGAGTGTAAAATGTGAAAAATGTGCTTCAATGCGCTGAAGGTCTGTTAGCCTTGCCTATACTGTCCAACCACATGAGTATATTTTGTAGCCTGAAACACAAGCTTTCCAATGATACCAATAATGTGGTCAAACCTCCCAACTTTACTGCCACTTTTGATCCAAAAACCTCTTAAAATGTATGAGTGTAAAATGTGAAAAATGTGCTTCAATTCGCTGAAGGTCTGTTAGCCTTGCCTATACTGTCCAACCATATGAGTATATTTTGTAGCCTGAAACACAAGCTTTCCAATGATACCAATAATGTGGTCAAACCGCCCAACTTTACTGCCACTTTTGATCCAAAAACCTCTTAAAATGTATGAGTGTAAAATGTGAGAAATATGCTTCAATGCGCTGAAGGTCTGTGAGCCTTGCCTATACTGTCCAACCACATGAGTATATTTTGTAGCCTGAAACACAAGCTTTCCAATGATACCAATAATGTGGTCAAACCTCCCAACTTTACTGCCACTTTTGATCCAAAAACCTCTTAAAATGTATGAGTGTAAAATGTGAAAAATGTGTTTCAATTCGCTGAAGGTCTGTTAGCCTTGCCTATACTGTCCAACCATATGAGTATATTTTGTAGCCTGAAACACAAGCTTTCCAATGATACCAATAATGTGGTCAAACCGCCCAACTTTACTGCCACTTTTGATCCAAAAACCTCTTAAAATGTATGAGTGTAAAATGTGAGAAATATGTTTCAATGCGCTGAAGGTCTGTGAGCCTTGCCTATACTGTCCAACCACATGAGTATATTTTGTAGCCTGAAACACAAGCTTTCCAATGATACCAATAATGTGGTCAAACCTCCCAACTTTACTGCCACTTTTGATCCAAAAACCTCTTAAAATGTATGAGTGTAAAATGTGAAAAATGTGCTTCAATTCGCTTAAGGTCTGTTAGCCTTGCCTATACTGTCCAACCATATGAGTATATTTTGTAGCCTGAAACACAAGCTTTCCAATGATACCAATAATGTGGTCAAACCGCCCAACTTTACTGCCACTTTTGATCCAAAAACCTCTTAAAATGTATGAGTGTAAAATGTGAGAAATATGCTTCAATGCGCTGAAGGTCTGTGAGCCTTGCCTATACTGTCCAACCACATGAGTATATTTTGTAGCCTGAAACACAAGCTTTCCAATGATACCAATAATGTGGTCAAACCTCCCAACTTTACTGCCACTTTTGATCCAAAAACCTCTTAAAATGTATGAGTGTAAAATGTGAAAAATGTGTTTCAATTCGCTGAAGGTCTGTTAGCCTTGCCTATACTGTCCAACCATATGAGTATATTTTGTAGCCTGAAACACAAGCTTTCCAATGATACCAATAATGTGGTCAAACCGCCCAACTTTACTGCCACTTTTGATCCAAAAACCTCTTAAAATGTATGAGTGTAAAATGTGAGAAATATGTTTCAATGCGCTGAAGGTCTGTGAGCCTTGCCTATACTGTCCAACCACATGAGTATATTTTGTAGCCTGAAACACAAGCTTTCCAATGATACCAATAATGTGGTCAAACCTCCCAACTTTACTGCCACTTTTGATCCAAAAACCTCTTAAAATGTATGAGTGTAAAATGTGAAAAATGTGCTTCAATTCGCTTAAGGTCTGTTAGCCTTGCCTATACTGTCCAACCATATGAGTATATTTTGTAGCCTGAAATACAAGCTTTCCAATGATACCAATAATGTGGTCAACCCTCCCAACTTTACTGCCACTTTTGATCCAAAAACCTCTTAAAATGTATGAGTGTAAAATGTGAAAAATGTGCTTCAATGCGCTGAAGGTCTGTTAGCCTTGCCTATACTGTCCAACCATATGAGCATATTTTGTAGCCTGAAA
Organism: Nephrocerus scutellatus; assembly: GCA_947095585.1. NCBI lineage: Eukaryota > Metazoa > Arthropoda > Insecta > Diptera > Pipunculidae > Nephrocerus > Nephrocerus scutellatus. The sequence goes on from OX352764.1 coordinate 100,245,033, forward strand.
TACAAGCTTTCCAACGATACCAATAATGTGGTCAAACCTCCCAACTTTACTGCCACTTTTGATCCAAAAACCTCTAAAAATGTATGAGTGTAAAATGTGAGAAATATGCTTCAATCCGCTGAAGGTCTGTTAGCCTTGCCTATACTGTCCAACCATATGAGTATATTTTGTAGCCTGAAATACAAGCTTTCTAATGATACCAATAATGTGGTCAAACTTCCCAACTTTACTGCCACTTTTGATCCAAAAACCTCTTAAAATGTATGAGTGTAAAATGTGAGAAATATGCTTCAATTCGCTGCAGGTCTGTTAGCCTTGCCTATACTGTCCAAATATATGAGTATATTTTGTAGCCTGAAATGCAAGCTTTCCAATGGTACCAATAATGTGGTCAACCCTCCCAACTTTACTGCCACTTTTGATCCAAAAACCTCTTAAAATCTATGAGTGTAAATTGTGAAAAATGTGCTTCAATGCGCTGAAGGTCTGTTAGCCTGGCCTATACTGTCCAACAATATGAGTATACTTTGTAGCCTGAAATGCAAGCTTTCCAATGGTACCAATAATGTGGTCAACCCTCCCAACTTTACTGCCACCTTTGATCCAAAAACCTCTTAAAATGTATGAGTGTAAAATGTGAGAAATATGCTTCAATTCGCTGAAGGTCTGTTAGCCTTGCCTATACTGTCCAAATATATAAGTATATTTTGTAGCCTGAAACGCAAGCTTTCCAATGATACCAATAATGTGGTCAAACCTCCCAACTTTACTGCCACTTTTAATCCAAAAACCTCTTAAAATGTATGAGTGTAAAATGTGAAAAATGTGCTTCAATTCGCTAAAGGTCTGTTAGCCTTGCCTATACTGTCCAACCATATGAGTATATTTTGTAGCCTGAAATACAAGCTTTCCAATGATACCAATAATGTGGTCAAACCTCCCAACTTTACTGCCACTTTTGATCCAAAAACCTCTCAAAATGTATGAGTGTAAAATGTGAAAAATGTGCTTCAATTCGCTGAAGGTCTGTTAGCCTTGCCTATACTGTCCAACCATATGAGTATATTTTGTAGCCTGAAATACAAGCTTTCCAATGATACCAATAATGTGGTCAAACCACCCAACTTTACTGCCACTTTTGATCCAAAAACCTCTTAAAATGTATGAGTGTAAAATGTGAGAAATATGCTTCAATTCGCTGAAGGTCTGTTAGCCTTGCCTATACTGTCCAACCATATGGGTATATTTTGTAGCCTGAAACACAAGCTTTCCAATGATACCAATAATGTGGTCCAACCTCCCAACTTTACTGCCACTTTTGATCCAAAAACCTCTTAAAATGTATGAGTGTAAAATGTGAAAAATGTGCTTCAATGCGCTGAAGGTCTGTGAGCCTTGCCTATACTGTCCAACCACATGAGTATATTTTGTAGCCTGAAACACAAGCTTTCCAATGATACCAATAATGTGGTCAAACCTCCCAACTTTACTGCCACTTTTGATCCAAAAACCTCTTAAAATGTATGAGTGTAAAATGTGAAAAATGTGCTTCAATTCGCTGAAGGTCTGTTAGCCTTGCCTATACTGTCCAACCATATGAGCATATTTTGTAGCCTGAAATACAAGCTTTCTAATGATACCAATAATGTGGTCAAACCGCTCAACTTTACTGCCACTTTTGATCCAAAAAACCTCTTAAAATGTATGAGTGTAAAATGTGAAAAATGTGCTTCAATGCGCTGAAGGTCTGTTAGCCTTGCCTATACTGTCCAACCACATGAGTATATTTTGTAGCCTGAAACACAAGCTTTCCAATGATACCAATAATGTGGTCAAACCTCCCAACTTTACTGCCACTTTTGATCCAAAAACCTCTTAAAATGTATGAGTGTAAAATGTGAAAAATGTGCTTCAATTCGCTGAAGGTCTGTTAGCCTTGCCTATACTGTCCAACCATATGAGTATATTTTGTAGCCTGAAACACAAGCTTTCCAATGATACCAATAATGTGGTCAAACCGCCCAACTTTACTGCCACTTTTGATCCAAAAACCTCTTAAAATGTATGAGTGTAAAATGTGAGAAATATGCTTCAATGCGCTGAAGGTCTGTGAGCCTTGCCTATACTGTCCAACCACATGAGTATATTTTGTAGCCTGAAACACAAGCTTTCCAATGATACCAATAATGTGGTCAAACCTCCCAACTTTACTGCCACTTTTGATCCAAAAACCTCTTAAAATGTATGAGTGTAAAATGTGAAAAATGTGTTTCAATTCGCTGAAGGTCTGTTAGCCTTGCCTATACTGTCCAACCATATGAGTATATTTTGTAGCCTGAAACACAAGCTTTCCAATGATACCAATAATGTGGTCAAACCGCCCAACTTTACTGCCACTTTTGATCCAAAAACCTCTTAAAATGTATGAGTGTAAAATGTGAGAAATATGTTTCAATGCGCTGAAGGTCTGTGAGCCTTGCCTATACTGTCCAACCACATGAGTATATTTTGTAGCCTGAAACACAAGCTTTCCAATGATACCAATAATGTGGTCAAACCTCCCAACTTTACTGCCACTTTTGATCCAAAAACCTCTTAAAATGTATGAGTGTAAAATGTGAAAAATGTGCTTCAATTCGCTTAAGGTCTGTTAGCCTTGCCTATACTGTCCAACCATATGAGTATATTTTGTAGCCTGAAATACAAGCTTTCCAATGATACCAATAATGTGGTCAACCCTCCCAACTTTACTGCCACTTTTGATCCAAAAACCTCTTAAAATGTATGAGTGTAAAATGTGAAAAATGTGCTTCAATGCGCTGAAGGTCTGTTAGCCTTGCCTATACTGTCCAACCATATGAGCATATTTTGTAGCCTGAAATACAAGCTTTCCAACGATACCAATAATGTGGTCAAACCTCCCAACTTTACTGCCACTTTTGATCCAAAAACCTCTAAAAATGTATGAGTGTAAAATGTGAGAAATATGCTTCAATCCGCTGAAGGTCTGTTAGCCTTGCCTATACTGTCCAACCATATGAGTATATTTTGTTGCCTGAAATACAAGCTTTCTAATGATACCAATAATGTGGTCAAACTTCCCAACTTTACTGCCACTTTTGATCCAAAAACCTCTTAAAATGTATGAGTGTAAAATGTGAGAAATATGCTTCAATTCGCTGAAGGTCTGTTAGCCTTGCCTATACTGTCCAAATATATGAGTATATTTTGTAGCCTGAAATGCAAGCTTTCCAATGGTACCAATAATGTGGTCAACCCTCCCAACTTTACTGCCACTTTTGATCCAAAAACCTCTTAAAATCTATGAGTGTAAATTGTGAAAAATGTGCTTCAATGCGCTGAAGGTCTGTTAGCCTGGCCTATACTGTCCAACAATATGAGTATACTTTGTAGCCTGAAATGCAAGCTTTCCAATGGTACCAATAATGTGGTCAACCCTCCCAACTTTACTGCCACCTTTGATCCAAAAACCTCTTAAAATGTATGAGTGTAAAATGTGAGAAATATGCTTCAATTCGCTGAAGGTCTGTTAGCCTTGCCTATACTGTCCAAATATATAAGTATATTTTGTAGCCTGAAACGCAAGCTTTCCAATGATACCAATAATGTGGTCAAACCTCCCAACTTTACTGCCACTTTTGATCCAAAAACCTCTCAAAATGTATGAGTGTAAAATGTGAAAAATGTGCTTCAATTCGCTGAAGGTCTGTTAGCCTTGCCTATACTGTCCAACCATATGAGTATATTTTGTAGCCTGAAATACAAGCTTTCCAATGATACCAATAATGTGGTCAAACCACCCAACTTTACTGCCACTTTTGATCCAAAAACCTCTTAAAATGTATGAGTGTAAAATGTGAGAAATATGCTTCAATTCGCTGAAGGTCTGTTAGCCTTGCCTATACTGTCCAACCATATGGGTATATTTTGTAGCCTGAAACACAAGCTTTCCAATGATACCAATAATGTGGTCCAACCTCCCAACTTTACTGCCACTTTTGATCCAAAAACCTCTTAAAATGTATGAGTGTAAAATGTGAAAAATGTGCTTCAATGCGCTGAAGGTCTGTGAGCCTTGCCTATACTGTCCAACCACATGAGTATATTTTGTAGCCTGAAACACAAGCTTTCCAATGATACCAATAATGTGGTCAAACCTCCCAACTTTACTGCCACTTTTGATCCAAAAACCTCTTAAAATGTATGAGTGTAAAATGTGAAAAATGTGCTTCAATTCGCTGAAGGTCTGTTAGCCTTGCCTATACTGTCCAACCATATGAGCATATTTTGTAGCCTGAAATACAAGCTTTCTAATGATACCAATAATGTGGTCAAACCGCTCAACTTTACTGCCACTTTTGATCCAAAAAACCTCTTAAAATGTATGAGTGTAAAATGTGAAAAATGTGCTTCAATGCGCTGAAGGTCTGTTAGCCTTGCCTATACTGTCCAACCACATGAGTATATTTTGTAGCCTGAAACACAAGCTTTCCAATGATACCAATAATGTGGTCAAACCTCCCAACTTTACTGCCACTTTTGATCCAAAAACCTCTTAAAATGTATGAGTGTAAAATGTGAAAAATGTGCTTCAATTCGCTGAAGGTCTGTTAGCCTTGCCTATACTGTCCAACCATATGAGTATATTTTGTAGCCTGAAACACAAGCTTTCCAATGATACCAATAATGTGGTCAAACCGCCCAACTTTACTGCCACTTTTGATCCAAAAACCTCTTAAAATGTATGAGTGTAAAATGTGAGAAATATGCTTCAATGCGCTGAAGGTCTGTGAGCCTTGCCTATACTGTCCAACCACATGAGTATATTTTGTAGCCTGAAACACAAGCTTTCCAATGATACCAATAATGTGGTCAAACCTCCCAACTTTACTGCCACTTTTGATCCAAAAACCTCTTAAAATGTATGAGTGTAAAATGTGAAAAATGTGTTTCAATTCGCTGAAGGTCTGTTAGCCTTGCCTATACTGTCCAACCATATGAGTATATTTTGTAGCCTGAAACACAAGCTTTCCAATGATACCAATAATGTGGTCAAACCGCCCAACTTTACTGCCACTTTTGATCCAAAAACCTCTTAAAATGTATGAGTGTAAAATGTGAGAAATATGTTTCAATGCGCTGAAGGTCTGTGAGCCTTGCCTATACTGTCCAACCACATGAGTATATTTTGTAGCCTGAAACACAAGCTTTCCAATGATACCAATAATGTGGTCAAACCTCCCAACTTTACTGCCACTTTTGATCCAAAAACCTCTTAAAATGTATGAGTGTAAAATGTGAAAAATGTGCTTCAATTCGCTTAAGGTCTGTTAGCCTTGCCTATACTGTCCAACCATATGAGTATATTTTGTAGCCTGAAATACAAGCTTTCCAATGATACCAATAATGTGGTCAACCCTCCCAACTTTACTGCCACTTTTGATCCAAAAACCTCTTAAAATGTATGAGTGTAAAATGTGAAAAATGTGCTTCAATGCGCTGAAGGTCTGTTAGCCTTGCCTATACTGTCCAACCATATGAGCATATTTTGTAGCCTGAAATACAAGCTTTCCAACGATACCAATAATGTGGTCAAACCTCCCAACTTTACTGCCACTTTTGATCCAAAAACCTCTAAAAATGTATGAGTGTAAAATGTGAGAAATATGCTTCAATCCGCTGAAGGTCTGTTAGCCTTGCCTATACTGTCCAACCATATGAGTATATTTTGTAGCCTGAAATACAAGCTTTCTAATGATACCAATAATGTGGTCAAACTTCCCAACTTTACTGCCACTTTTGATCCAAAAACCTCTTAAAATGTATGAGTGTAAAATGTGAGAAATATGCTTCAATTCGCTGAAGGTCTGTTAGCCTTGCCTATACTGTCCAAATATATGAGTATATTTTGTAGCCTGAAATGCAAGCTTTCCAATGGTACCAATAATGTGGTCAACCCTCCCAACTTTACTGCCACTTTTGATCCAAAAACCTCTTAAAATCTATGAGTGTAAATTGTGAAAAATGTGCTTCAATGCGCTGAAGGTCTGTTAGCCTGGCCTATACTGTCCAACAATATGAGTATACTTTGTAGCCTGAAATGCAAGCTTTCCAATGGTACCAATAATGTGGTCAACCCTCCCAACTTTACTGCCACCTTTGATCCAAAAACCTCTTAAAATGTATGAGTGTAAAATGTGAGAAATATGCTTCAATTCGCTGAAGGTCTGTTAGCCTTGCCTATACTGTCCAAATATATAAGTATATTTTGTAGCCTGAAACGCAAGCTTTCCAATGATACCAATAATGTGGTCAAACCTCCCAACTTTACTGCCACTTTTAATCCAAAAACCTCTTAAAATGTATGAGTGTAAAATGTGAAAAATGTGCTTCAATTCGCTAAAGGTCTGTTAGCCTTGCCTATACTGTCCAACCATATGAGTATATTTTGTAGCCTGAAATACAAGCTTTCCAATGATACCAATAATGTGGTCAAACCTCCCAACTTTACTGCCACTTTTGATCCAAAAACCTCTCAAAATGTATGAGTGTAAAATGTGAAAAATGTGCTTCAATTCGCTGAAGGTCTGTTAGCCTTGCCTATACTGTCCAACCATATGAGTATATTTTGTAGCCTGAAATACAAGCTTTCCAATGATACCAATAATGTGGTCAAACCACCCAACTTTACTGCCACTTTTGATCCAAAAACCTCTTAAAATGTATGAGTGTAAAATGTGAGAAATATGCTTCAATTCGCTGAAGGTCTGTTAGCCTTGCCTATACTGTCCAACCATATGGGTATATTTTGTAGCCTGAAACACAAGCTTTCCAATGATACCAATAATGTGGTCCAACCTCCCAACTTTACTGCCACTTTTGATCCAAAAACCTCTTAAAATGTATGAGTGTAAAATGTGAAAAATGTGCTTCAATGCGCTGAAGGTCTGTGAGCCTTGCCTATACTGTCCAACCACATGAGTATATTTTGTAGCCTGAAACACAAGCTTTCCAATGATACCAATAATGTGGTCAAACCTCCCAACTTTACTGCCACTTTTGATCCAAAAACCTCTTAAAATGTATGAGTGTAAAATGTGAAAAATGTGCTTCAATTCGCTGAAGGTCTGTTAGCCTTGCCTATACTGTCCAACCATATGAGCATATTTTGTAGCCTGAAATACAAGCTTTCTAATGATACCAATAATGTGGTCAAACCGCTCAACTTTACTGCCACTTTTGATCCAAAAAACCTCTTAAAATGTATGAGTGTAAAATGTGAAAAATGTGCTTCAATGCGCTGAAGGTCTGTTAGCCTTGCCTATACTGTCCAACCACATGAGTATATTTTGTAGCCTGAAACACAAGCTTTCCAATGATACCAATAATGTGGTCAAACCTCCCAACTTTACTGCCACTTTTGATCCAAAAACCTCTTAAAATGTATGAGTGTAAAATGTGAAAAATGTGCTTCAATTCGCTGAAGGTCTGTTAGCCTTGCCTATACTGTCCAACCATATGAGTATATTTTGTAGCCTGAAACACAAGCTTTCCAATGATACCAATAATGTGGTCAAACCGCCCAACTTTACTGCCACTTTTGATCCAAAAACCTCTTAAAATGTATGAGTGTAAAATGTGAGAAATATGCTTCAATGCGCTGAAGGTCTGTGAGCCTTGCCTATACTGTCCAACCACATGAGTATATTTTGTAGCCTGAAACACAAGCTTTCCAATGATACCAATAATGTGGTCAAACCTCCCAACTTTACTGCCACTTTTGATCCAAAAACCTCTTAAAATGTATGAGTGTAAAATGTGAAAAATGTGTTTCAATTCGCTGAAGGTCTGTTAGCCTTGCCTATACTGTCCAACCATATGAGTATATTTTGTAGCCTGAAACACAAGCTTTCCAATGATACCAATAATGTGGTCAAACCGCCCAACTTTACTGCCACTTTTGATCCAAAAACCTCTTAAAATGTATGAGTGTAAAATGTGAGAAATATGTTTCAATGCGCTGAAGGTCTGTGAGCCTTGCCTATACTGTCCAACCACATGAGTATATTTTGTAGCCTGAAACACAAGCTTTCCAATGATACCAATAATGTGGTCAAACCTCCCAACTTTACTGCCACTTTTGATCCAAAAACCTCTTAAAATGTATGAGTGTAAAATGTGAAAAATGTGCTTCAATTCGCTTAAGGTCTGTTAGCCTTGCCTATACTGTCCAACCATATGAGTATATTTTGTAGCCTGAAATACAAGCTTTCCAATGATACCAATAATGTGGTCAACCCTCCCAACTTTACTGCCACTTTTGATCCAAAAACCTCTTAAAATGTATGAGTGTAAAATGTGAAAAATGTGCTTCAATGCGCTGAAGGTCTGTTAGCCTTGCCTATACTGTCCAACCATATGAGCATATTTTGTAGCCTGAAATACAAGCTTTCCAACGATACCAATAATGTGGTCAAACCTCCCAACTTTACTGCCACTTTTGATCCAAAAACCTCTAAAAATGTATGAGTGTAAAATGTGAGAAATATGCTTCAATCCGCTGAAGGTCTGTTAGCCTTGCCTATACTGTCCAACCATATGAGTATATTTTGTAGCCTGAAATACAAGCTTTCTAATGATACCAATAATGTGGTCAAACTTCCCAACTTTACTGCCACTTTTGATCCAAAAACCTCTTAAAATGTATGAGTGTAAAATGTGAGAAATATGCTTCAATTCGCTGAAGGTCTGTTAGCCTTGCCTATACTGTCCAAATATATGAGTATATTTTGTAGCCTGAAATGCAAGCTTTCCAATGGTACCAATAATGTGGTCAACCCTCCCAACTTTACTGCCACTTTTGATCCAAAAACCTCTTAAAATCTATGAGTGTAAATTGTGAAAAATGTGCTTCAATGCGCTGAAGGTCTGTTAGCCTGGCCTATACTGTCCAACAATATGAGTATACTTTGTAGCCTGAAATGCAAGCTTTCCAATGGTACCAATAATGTGGTCAACCCTCCCAACTTTACTGCCACCTTTGATCCAAAAACCTCTTAAAATGTATGAGTGTAAAATGTGAGAAATATGCTTCAATTCGCTGAAGGTCTGTTAGCCTTGCCTATACTGTCCAAATATATAAGTATATTTTGTAGCCTGAAACGCAAGCTTTCCAATGATACCAATAATGTGGTCAAACCTCCCAACTTTACTGCCACTTTTAATCCAAAAACCTCTTAAAATGTATGAGTGTAAAATGTGAAAAATGTGCTTCAATTCGCTAAAGGTCTGTTAGCCTTGCCTATACTGTCCAACCATATGAGTATATTTTGTAGCCTGAAATACAAGCTTTCCAATGATACCAATAATGTGGTCAAACCTCCCAACTTTACTGCCACTTTTGATCCAAAAACCTCTCAAAATGTATGAGTGTAAAATGTGAAAAATGTGCTTCAATTCGCTGAAGGTCTGTTAGCCTTGCCTATACTGTCCAACCATATGAGTATATTTTGTAGCCTGAAATACAAGCTTTCCAATGATACCAATAATGTGGTCAAACCACCCAACTTTACTGCCACTTTTGATCCAAAAACCTCTTAAAATGTATGAGTGTAAAATGTGAGAAATATGCTTCAATTCGCTGAAGGTCTGTTAGCCTTGCCTATACTGTCCAACCATATGGGTATATTTTGTAGCCTGAAACACAAGCTTTCCAATGATACCAATAATGTGGTCCAACCTCCCAACTTTACTGCCACTTTTGATCCAAAAACCTCTTAAAATGTATGAGTGTAAAATGTGAAAAATGTGCTTCAATGCGCTGAAGGTCTGTGAGCCTTGCCTATACTGTCCAACCACATGAGTATATTTTGTAGCCTGAAACACAAGCTTTCCAATGATACCAATAATGTGGTCAAACCTCCCAACTTTACTGCCACTTTTGATCCAAAAACCTCTTAAAATGTATGAGTGTAAAATGTGAAAAATGTGCTTCAATTCGCTGAAGGTCTGTTAGCCTTGCCTATACTGTCCAACCATATGAGCATATTTTGTAGCCTGAAATACAAGCTTTCTAATGATACCAATAATGTGGTCAAACCGCTCAACTTTACTGCCACTTTTGATCCAAAAAACCTCTTAAAATGTATGAGTGTAAAATGTGAAAAATGTGCTTCAATGCGCTGAAGGTCTGTTAGCCTTGCCTATACTGTCCAACCACATGAGTATATTTTGTAGCCTGAAACACAAGCTTTCCAATGATACCAATAATGTGGTCAAACCTCCCAACTTTACTGCCACTTTTGATCCAAAAACCTCTTAAAATGTATGAGTGTAAAATGTGAAAAATGTGCTTCAATTCGCTGAAGGTCTGTTAGCCTTGCCTATACTGTCCAACCATATGAGTATATTTTGTAGCCTGAAACACAAGCTTTCCAATGATACCAATAATGTGGTCAAACCGCCCAACTTTACTGCCACTTTTGATCCAAAAACCTCTTAAAATGTATGAGTGTAAAATGTGAGAAATATGCTTCAATGCGCTGAAGGTCTGTGAGCCTTGCCTAAACTGTCCAACCACATGAGTATATTTTGTAGCCTGAAACACAAGCTTTCCAATGATACCAATAATGTGGTCAAACCTCCCAACTTTACTGCCACTTTTGATCCAAAAACCTCTTAAAATGTATGAGTGTAAAATGTGAAAAATGTGTTTCAATTCGCTGAAGGTCTGTTAGCCTTGCCTTTACTGTCCAACTATATGAGTATATTTTGTAGCCTGAAACACAAGCTTTCCAATGATACCAATAATGTGGTCAAACCGCCCAACTTTACTGCCACTTTTGATCCAAAAACCTCTTAAAATGTATGAGTGTAAAATGTGAGAAATATGTTTCAATGCGCTGAAGGTCTGTGAGCCTTGCCTATACTGTCCAACCACATGAGTATATTTTGTAGCCTGAAACACAAGCTTTCCAATGATACCAATAATGTGGTCAAACCTCCCAACTTTACTGCCACTTTTGATCCAAAAACCTCTTAAAATGTATGAGTGTAAAATGTGAAAAATGTGCTTCAATTCGCTTAAGGTCTGTTAGCCTTGCCTATACTGTCCAACCATATGAGTATATTTTGTAGCCTGAAATACAAGCTTTCCAATGATACCAATAATGTGGTCAACCCTCCCAACTTTACTGCCACTTTTGATCCAAAAACCTCTTAAAATGTATGAGTGTAAAATGTGAAAAATGTGCTTCAATGCGCTGAAGGTCTGTTAGCCTTGCCTATACTGTCCAACCATATGAGCATATTTTGTAGCCTGAAATACAAGCTTTCCAACGATACCAATAATGTGGTCAAACCTCCCAACTTTACTGCCACTTTTGATCCAAAAACCTCTAAAAATGTATGAGTGTAAAATGTGAGAAATATGCTTCAATCCGCTGAAGGTCTGTTAGCCTTGCCTATACTGTCCAACCATATGAGTATATTTTGTAGCCTGAAATACAAGCTTTCTAATGATACCAATAATGTGGTCAAACTTCCCAACTTTACTGCCACTTTTGATCCAAAAACCTCTTAAAATGTATGAGTGTAAAATGTGAGAAATATGCTTCAATTCGCTGAAGGTCTGTTAGCCTTGCCTATACTGTCCAAATATATGAGTATATTTTGTAGCCTGAAATGCAAGCTTTCCAATGGTACCAATAATGTGGTCAACCCTCCCAACTTTACTGCCACTTTTGATCCAAAAACCTCTTAAAATCTATGAGTGTAAATTGTGAAAAATGTGCTTCAATGCGCTGAAGGTCTGTTAGCCTGGCCTATACTGTCCAACAATATGAGTATACGTTGTAGCCTGAAATGCAAGCTTTCCAATGGTACCAATAATGTGGTCAACCCTCCCAACTTTACTGCCACCTTTGATCCAAAAACCTCTTAAAATGTATGAGTGTAAAATGTGAGAAATATGCTTCAATTCGCTGAAGGTCTGTTAGCCTTGCCTATACTGTCCAAATATATAAGTATATTTTGTAGCCTGAAACGCAAGCTTTCCAATGATACCAATAATGTGGTCAAACCTCCCAACTTTACTGCCACTTTTAATCCAAAAACCTCTTAAAATGTATGAGTGTAAAATGTGAAAAATGTGCTTCAATTCGCTAAAGGTCTGTTAGCCTTGCCTATACTGTCCAACCATATGAGTATATTTTGTAGCCTGAAATACAAGCTTTCCAATGATACCAATAATGTGGTCAAACCTCCCAACTTTACTGCCACTTTTGATCCAAAAACCTCTCAAAATGTATGAGTGTAAAATGTGAAAAATGTGCTTCAATTCGCTGAAGGTCTGTTAGCCTTGCCTATACTGTCCAACCATATGAGTATATTTTGTAGCCTGAAATACAAGCTTTCCAATGATACCAATAATGTGGTCAAACCACCCAACTTTACTGCCACTTTTGATCCAAAAACCTCTTAAAATGTATGAGTGTAAAATGTGAGAAATATGCTTCAATTCGCTGAAGGTCTGTTAGCCTTGCCTATACTGTCCAACCATATGGGTATATTTTGTAGCCTGAAACACAAGCTTTCCAATGATACCAATAATGTGGTCCAACCTCCCAACTTTACTGCCACTTTTGATCCAAAAACCTCTTAAAATGTATGAGTGTAAAATGTGAAAAATGTGCTTCAATGCGCTGAAGGTCTGTGAGCCTTGCCTATACTGTCCAACCACATGAGTATATTTTGTAGCCTGAAACACAAGCTTTCCAATGATACCAATAATGTGGTCAAACCTCCCAACTTTACTGCCACTTTTGATCCAAAAACCTCTTAAAATGTATGAGTGTAAAATGTGAAAAATGTGCTTCAATTCGCTGAAGGTCTGTTAGCCTTGCCTATACTGTCCAACCATATGAGCATATTTTGTAGCCTGAATTACAAGCTTTCTAATGATACCAATAATGTGGTCAAACCGCTCAACTTTACTGCCACTTTTGATCCAAAAAACCTCTTAAAATGTATGAGTGTAAAATGTGAAAAATGTGCTTCAATGCGCTGAAGGTCTGTTAGCCTTGCCTATACTGTCCAACCACATGAGTATATTTTGTAGCCTGAAACACAAGCTTTCCAATGATACCAATAATGTGGTCAAACCTCCCAACTTTACTGCCACTTTTGATCCAAAAACCTCTTAAAATGTATGAGTGTAAAATGTGAAAAATGTGCTTCAATTCGCTGAAGGTCTGTTAGCCTTGCCTATACTGTCCAACCATATGAGTATATTTTGTAGCCTGAAACACAAGCTTTCCAATGATACCAATAATGTGGTCAAACCGCCCAACTTTACTGCCACTTTTGATCCAAAAACCTCTTAAAATGTATGAGTGTAAAATGTGAGAAATATGCTTCAATGCGCTGAAGGTCTGTGAGCCTTGCCTATACTGTCCAACCACATGAGTATATTTTGTAGCCTGAAACACAAGCTTTCCAATGATACCAATAATGTGGTCAAACCTCCCAACTTTACTGCCACTTTTGATCCAAAAACCTCTTAAAATGTATGAGTGTAAAATGTGAAAAATGTGTTTCAATTCGCTGAAGGTCTGTTAGCCTTGCCTATACTGTCCAACCATATGAGTATATTTTGTAGCCTGAAACACAAGCTTTCCAATGATACCAATAATGTGGTCAAACCGCCCAACTTTACTGCCACTTTTGATCCAAAAACCTCTTAAAATGTATGAGTGTAAAATGTGAGAAATATGTTTCAATGCGCTGAAGGTCTGTGAGCCTTGCCTATACTGTCCAACCACATGAGTATATTTTGTAGCCTGAAACACAAGCTTTCCAATGATACCAATAATGTGGTCAAACCTCCCAACTTTACTGCCACTTTTGATCCAAAAACCTCTTAAAATGTATGAGTGTAAAATGTGAAAAATGTGCTTCAATTCGCTTAAGGTCTGTTAGCCTTGCCTATACTGTCCAACCATATGAGTATATTTTGTAGCCTGAAATACAAGCTTTCCAATGATACCAATAATGTGGTCAACCCTCCCAACTTTACTGCCACTTTTGATCCAAAAACCTCTTAAAATGTATGAGTGTAAAATGTGAAAAATGTGCTTCAATGCGCTGAAGGTCTGTTAGCCTTGCCTATACTGTCCAACCATATGAGCATATTTTGTAGCCTGAAATACAAGCTTTCCAACGATACCAATAATGTGGTCAAACCTCCCAACTTTACTGCCACTTTTGATCCAAAAACCTCTAAAAATGTATGAGTGTAAAATGTGAGAAATATGCTTCAATCCGCTGAAGGTCTGTTAGCCTTGCCTATACTGTCCAACCATATGAGTATATTTTGTAGCCTGAAATACAAGCTTTCTAATGATACCAATAATGTGGTCAAACTTCCCAACTTTACTGCCACTTTTGATCCAAAAACCTCTTAAAATGTATGAGTGTAAAATGTGAGAAATATGCTTCAATTCGCTGAAGGTCTGTTAGCCTTGCCTATACTGTCCAAATATATGAGTATATTTTGTAGCCTGAAATGCAAGCTTTCCAATGGTACCAATAATGTGGTCAACCCTCCCAACTTTACTGCCACTTTTGATCCAAAAACCTCTTAAAATCTATGAGTGTAAATTGTGAAAAATGTGCTTCAATGCGCTGAAGGTCTGTTAGCCTGGCCTATACTGTCCAACAATATGAGTATACTTTGTAGCCTGAAATGCAAGCTTTCCAATGGTACCAATAATGTGGTCAACCCTCCCAACTTTACTGCCACCTTTGATCCAAAAACCTCTTAAAATGTATGAGTGTAAAATGTGAGAAATATGCTTCAATTCGCTGAAGGTCTGTTAGCCTTGCCTATACTGTCCAAATATATAAGTATATTTTGTAGCCTGAAACGCAAGCTTTCCAATGATACCAATAATGTGGTCAAACCTCCCAACTTTACTGCCACTTTTAATCCAAAAACCTCTTAAAATGTATGAGTGTAAAATGTGAAAAATGTGCTTCAATTCGCTAAAGGTCTGTTAGCCTTGCCTATACTGTCCAACCATATGAGTATATTTTGTAGCCTGAAATACAAGCTTTCCAATGATACCAATAATGTGGTCAAACCTCCCAACTTTACTGCCACTTTTGATCCAAAAACCTCTCAAAATGTATGAGTGTAAAATGTGAAAAATGTGCTTCAATTCGCTGAAGGTCTGTTAGCCTTGCCTATACTGTCCAACCATATGAGTATATTTTGTAGCCTGAAATACAAGCTTTCCAATGATACCAATAATGTGGTCAAACCACCCAACTTTACTGCCACTTTTGATCCAAAAACCTCTTAAAATGTATGAGTGTAAAATGTGAGAAATATGCTTCAATTCGCTGAAGGTCTGTTAGCCTTGCCTATACTGTCCAACCATATGGGTATATTTTGTAGCCTGAAACACAAGCTTTCCAATGATACCAATAATGTGGTCCAACCTCCCAACTTTACTGCCACTTTTGATCCAAAAACCTCTTAAAATGTATGAGTGTAAAATGTGAAAAATGTGCTTCAATGCGCTGAAGGTCTGTGAGCCTTGCCTATACTGTCCAACCACATGAGTATATTTTGTAGCCTGAAACACAAGCTTTCCAATGATACCAATAATGTGGTCAAACCTCCCAACTTTACTGCCACTTTTGATCCAAAAACCTCTTAAAATGTATGAGTGTAAAATGTGAAAAATGTGCTTCAATTCGCTGAAGGTCTGTTAGCCTTGCCTATACTGTCCAACCATATGAGCATATTTTGTAGCCTGAAATACAAGCTTTCTAATGATACCAATAATGTGGTCAAACCGCTCAACTTTACTGCCACTTTTGATCCAAAAAACCTCTTAAAATGTATGAGTGTAAAATGTGAAAAATGTGCTTCAATGCGCTGAAGGTCTGTTAGCCTTGCCTATACTGTCCAACCACATGAGTATATTTTGTAGCCTGAAACACAAGCTTTCCAATGATACCAATAATGTGGTCAAACCTCCCAACTTTACTGCCACTTTTGATCCAAAAACCTCTTAAAATGTATGAGTGTAAAATGTGAAAAATGTGCTTCAATTCGCTGAAGGTCTGTTAGCCTTGCCTATACTGTCCAACCATATGAGTATATTTTGTAGCCTGAAACACAAGCTTTCCAATGATACCAATAATGTGGTCAAACCGCCCAACTTTACTGCCACTTTTGATCCAAAAACCTCTTAAAATGTATGAGTGTAAAATGTGAGAAATATGCTTCAATGCGCTGAAGGTCTGTGAGCCTTGCCTATACTGTCCAACCACATGAGTATATTTTGTAGCCTGAAACACAAGCTTTCCAATGATACCAATAATGTGGTCAAACCTCCCAACTTTACTGCCACTTTTGATCCAAAAACCTCTTAAAATGTATGAGTGTAAAATGTGAAAAATGTGTTTCAATTCGCTGAAGGTCTGTTAGCCTTGCCTATACTGTCCAACCATATGAGTATATTTTGTAGCCTGAAACACAAGCTTTCCAATGATACCAATAATGTGGTCAAACCGCCCAACTTTACTGCCACTTTTGATCCAAAAACCTCTTAAAATGTATGAGTGTAAAATGTGAGAAATATGTTTCAATGCGCTGAAGGTCTGTGAGCCTTGCCTATACTGTCCAACCACATGAGTATATTTTGTAGCCTGAAACACAAGCTTTCCAATGATACCAATAATGTGGTCAAACCTCCCAACTTTACTGCCACTTTTGATCCAAAAACCTCTTAAAATGTATGAGTGTAAAATGTGAAAAATGTGCTTCAATTCGCTTAAGGTCTGTTAGCCTTGCCTATACTGTCCAACCATATGAGTATATTTTGTAGCCTGAAATACAAGCTTTCCAATGATACCAATAATGTGGTCAACCCTCCCAACTTTACTGCCACTTTTGATCCAAAAACCTCTTAAAATGTATGAGTGTAAAATGTGAAAAATGTGCTTCAATGCGCTGAAGGTCTGTTAGCCTTGCCTATACTGTCCAACCATATGAGCATATTTTGTAGCCTGAAATACAAGCTTTCCAACGATACCAATAATGTGGTCAAACCTCCCAACTTTACTGCCACTTTTGATCCAAAAACCTCTAAAAATGTATGAGTGTAAAATGTGAGAAATATGCTTCAATCCGCTGAAGGTCTGTTAGCCTTGCCTATACTGTCCAACCATATGAGTATATTTTGTAGCCTGAAATACAAGCTTTCTAATGATACCAATAATGTGGTCAAACTTCCCAACTTTACTGCCACTTTTGATCCAAAAACCTCTTAAAATGTATGAGTGTAAAATGTGAGAAATATGCTTCAATTCGCTGAAGGTCTGTTAGCCTTGCCTATACTGTCCAAATATATGAGTATATTTTGTAGCCTGAAATGCAAGCTTTCCAATGGTACCAATAATGTGGTCAACCCTCCCAACTTTACTGCCACTTTTGATCCAAAAACCTCTTAAAATCTATGAGTGTAAATTGTGAAAAATGTGCTTCAATGCGCTGAAGGTCTGTTAGCCTGGCCTATACTGTCCAACAATATGAGTATACTTTGTAGCCTGAAATGCAAGCTTTCCAATGGTACCAATAATGTGGTCAACCCTCCCAACTTTACTGCCACCTTTGATCCAAAAACCTCTTAAAATGTATGAGTGTAAAATGTGAGAAATATGCTTCAATTCGCTGAAGGTCTGTTAGCCTTGCCTATACTGTCCAAATATATAAGTATATTTTGTAGCCTGAAACGCAAGCTTTCCAATGATACCAATAATGTGGTCAAACCTCCCAACTTTACTGCCACTTTTAATCCAAAAACCTCTTAAAATGTATGAGTGTAAAATGTGAAAAATGTGCTTCAATTCGCTAAAGGTCTGTTAGCCTTGCCTATACTGTCCAACCATATGAGTATATTTTGTAGCCTGAAATACAAGCTTTCCAATGATACCAATAATGTGGTCAAACCTCCCAACTTTACTGCCACTTTTGATCCAAAAACCTCTCAAAATGTATGAGTGTAAAATGTGAAAAATGTGCTTCAATTCGCTGAAGGTCTGTTAGCCTTGCCTATACTGTCCAACCATATGAGTATATTTTGTAGCCTGAAATACAAGCTTTCCAATGATACCAATAATGTGGTCAAACCACCCAACTTTACTGCCACTTTTGATCCAAAAACCTCTTAAAATGTATGAGTGTAAAATGTGAGAAATATGCTTCAATTCGCTGAAGGTCTGTTAGCCTTGCCTATACTGTCCAACCATATGGGTATATTTTGTAGCCTGAAACACAAGCTTTCCAATGATACCAATAATGTGGTCCAACCTCCCAACTTTACTGCCACTTTTGATCCAAAAACCTCTTAAAATGTATGAGTGTAAAATGTGAAAAATGTGCTTCAATGCGCTGAAGGTCTGTGAGCCTTGCCTATACTGTCCAACCACATGAGTATATTTTGTAGCCTGAAACACAAGCTTTCCAATGATACCAATAATGTGGTCAAACCTCCCAACTTTACTGCCACTTTTGATCCAAAAACCTCTTAAAATGTATGAGTGTAAAATGTGAAAAATGTGCTTCAATTCGCTGAAGGTCTGTTAGCCTTGCCTATACTGTCCAACCATATGAGCATATTTTGTAGCCTGAAATACAAGCTTTCTAATGATACCAATAATGTGGTCAAACCGCTCAACTTTACTGCCACTTTTGATCCAAAAAACCTCTTAAAATGTATGAGTGTAAAATGTGAAAAATGTGCTTCAATGCGCTGAAGGTCTGTTAGCCTTGCCTATACTGTCCAACCACATGAGTATATTTTGTAGCCTGAAACACAAGCTTTCCAATGATACCAATAATGTGGTCAAACCTCCCAACTTTACTGCCACTTTTGATCCAAAAACCTCTTAAAATGTATGAGTGTAAAATGTGAAAAATGTGCTTCAATTCGCTGAAGGTCTGTTAGCCTTGCCTATACTGTCCAACCATATGAGTATATTTTGTAGCCTGAAACACAAGCTTTCCAATGATACCAATAATGTGGTCAAACCGCCCAACTTTACTGCCACTTTTGATCCAAAAACCTCTTAAAATGTATGAGTGTAAAATGTGAGAAATATGCTTCAATGCGCTGAAGGTCTGTGAGCCTTGCCTATACTGTCCAACCACATGAGTATATTTTGTAGCCTGAAACACAAGCTTTCCAATGATACCAATAATGTGGTCAAACCTCCCAACTTTACTGCCACTTTTGATCCAAAAACCTCTTAAAATGTATGAGTGTAAAATGTGAAAAATGTGTTTCAATTCGCTGAAGGTCTGTTAGCCTTGCCTATACTGTCCAACCATATGAGTATATTTTGTAGCCTGAAACACAAGCTTTCCAATGATACCAATAATGTGGTCAAACCGCCCAACTTTACTGCCACTTTTGATCCAAAAACCTCTTAAAATGAGTTTTTTTAGGCGTAGTACGAGGTTGGGTCCTGGATGTGTGTTGCGGAAAGTAATGCATTTCCAGTAAGGAAATCCATATACCCGCATCTACGGTTAGCCATCCTACAGAAGACCTATGTGTTCACGAATCCGCCCAACCAATTGAGACGTATGCATAATAGCATCTCAGTTGGCAGGAATTGGGATTGTGCATACGGTGCTTCTGCAACTATCCTAGCCGAAACAAACGAAATTTTAAGCAACACATGGTTGGGATCGTGAAATAATAAAATAATAAAGAAGAAACGAAATAATAAAAATAATAAAGAAAACGAAATAATAGAAAAAAGAAGAAAAGAAAAAATATATAACGAAATAATAAGGTGGCAAAATGATAAAATGAAAAGATAACGAAATAATAAGATAAAAATGAAAAGATCACAAAATAAAAAGGTAACGAAATAATAAAATGAAAAGATGACGAAATAATAAGATAATAAGATAATAAAGAAATAGTAAAGTAGAAAACGAAGTAATAAAAAATTAAAAGATAACGAAATAATAAGATAATGAAATGAAAATATAACAAAATAAAAAGATAAAAAGATAACAAAATAAAAAGATAAAAAGCTAACAAAATAAAGAAGAAAACGAAATAATAAAAAATGAAAAGATAACGAAATAATAAGATAATAAAATGAAAAGATAACCAAATAATAAAATGAAAAGATGACGAAATAATAAGATAGAAATAATAAGATAACAAAATGAAAACGAAAAGAAAAGATAAGATAACAAAATGAAAAGATCACAAAATAAAAAGGTAACGAAACAATAAAAAAATTAAAAGATAACGAAATAATAATAAGATAATAAAATAATAAAGAAATAATAAAGAAGAAGAAAACGAAATAATAAGAAATAAAAGGTAAAAAGATATCGAAATAATAAGATAATAAAATGAAAAGATTACAAAATAAAATAAAAAGGTAACGAAATAATAAAAAGGTAACGAAATAATAAAAATGAAACGATAACGAAATAATAAGATAATGAAATGAAAATGTAACAAAATAAAATAAAAGGATAAAAAGATAACAAAATAAAAGGTAATAAATTAACAAAATAAAGAAGAAAACGAAATAATAAAAAATGAAAAGATAACGAAATAATAAAAAATGAAAAGATAACGAAATAATAAGATAATAAAATGAAAAGATAACAAAATAATAAAATGAAAAGATAACGAAATAATAAGATAACAAAATGAAAAACGAAAAGAAAAGATAACAAAATGAAAAGAACACAAAATAAAATAAAATAAAAAATTAAAAGATAACGAAATAATAGGATAATAAAATAATAAAGAAATAATAAAGATAATAAAATAATAAAGAAATAATAAAGAAGAAAACGAAATAATAAAAATGAAGAAAACGAAATAATAAAAATAAAAAGATAAAAAGATATCGAAATAATAAGATAATAAAATGAAAAGATTACAAAATAAAAAGGTAACGAAATAATAAAAATGAAACGATAACGAAATAATAAAGAAGAAAAGGAAATAAAAAGAAGTAATAAAAAATGAAATAATAAAAAATGAAAAGTTAACGAAATAATAAAAAATTAAAAAATTAAAAAATTAAAAAATTAAAAAATTAAAAGACAAGAAAATAAAAAGATAAAAATTGAAAGGAAAACAAAATAATAAGTTAATAAATTGAAAAGATTATCGTCGATTTAGAGTGTGGAGTGAATTAAGTTGAATGGAAACAGAAACATTTTTTTGATTACGAACACGTCCCATTTCCTATGATTTCTCACAAGGAAACAGAGCGATTTTGGAAAATGAATGCAAAACAAAAATAAACAAATGTCAAATTATTGTATGAAGGGGATGTCAAAATAGAGAAAGAATGTGACAAAAAGGAACGTAAGTAATTTAAATAGATTTTTTTAAAAAACATATGATATATTTAGTTTGTAATTTCAGATATATAATGTGTTAGAGGCCCGCAAGTAGATGGTTATCAAACAGTGAAGGGTAAGTGAAAATGTGCAAATTAGATTTAATTTGTATTTTAATTATTTGTATGGTTATAGTTAAGGAACGTCTGGACGGCTCGGACAATTGTGGAACCATGTAGAGTGATGGAGGGACAAGCAGTGTGGAGAGCATGTGGATTGAGTAAGTATATAAAGAGTCATTCAAATTAATATGGTAGTAAATTCAGATATGTTTTATTTAGGGCTTGGAGAGATTTGGTGTATCCAGATGTGGGTGCTATAGCAGGAAAAATTTCATGTGTAAGGTGAGTTGTGTGATTAAATAGATCACTAGGAAGGATAAAGCATCGCATCCAGGAAGCTGCGACATATGTAAATGATGGGGTGAGTATGTATCAATTAGGTGAAAAATAGAAATATCTTTATTTATTTATGCAGGTATGGGATGCAGTAGAACGGTTGGTTGATCCAGATGGGGAGCAGGAGATGAACAAGGAGATGTGGTGTAAAGGCAAGTTCTGTGAAGAGTCGTAAGTTGGATCTGTGAAGAGCCGTAAGTTGGATCTATTTTAAACCAGGAAGAGCAATAAATGGGCTGAAAGGTAAGAATATGTTCTTTTGGCAGCTAAAAATGAAAATGTAAGAACAAGTTCTTTTTAGAACTGAAGAAGAATGGAAAGGTGTTAAAAAGCTCTTTTAAGAGCTAAATGAGAATAGGTTCTTATAAGGACCAGAAAAACATTGAGAAAGAGATGGAAATTAACTGTTTTTACATTGTTTAAAAGTGATTAAAAGAGTTCAATAGCGCTAATTAGTTGGTTTGATAAAAGATTGCCGAAAAATTGATGATGCCTAATATTTTACGCACAGACAGTTTGACTATAAGCAGAGAAGATGTACATATAAGCATAACAAGTTTCTTTGTTTATAATAACAGCTAAATTTAATTAAAAATGGTATATATGGTTGTAAGTGTAGAAGCGGAAGGTTTTTTCAGGTGCAGATGAATCGTGAGTGGACTTCTATAAGGTTTGTATCATGCGGGTAATAGTATATCATGGAAACTTAATAGGAATAGCATAGACCGCTGCGGTAATGTGTCAATGGTTGGGTGAGTATGCAGAAATTAGTATGCAGAAATAAGTACTAACCTTTTTCTTTATTGGGTACAGAAATAAGTACTAACCTTTTTCATTATTAGGTACGGGATGCTTTTGAGTAATCAATCAATAGAATATGAGAGAATTAATTACAGAAGCAGAAAGATTAACATGAATAAATGCTAACGTGTACATGGGATCTTTTTGGATTTGTGAAAAACCTTACAAAGTATATATGAAAAATAATAACAATACAAATCGGTTCTTATTAGAACTATAGAACTTTCGGAAAGAGATAGAGTTGAACAGAGGTATTTTTATAAGAGTTAACATAATGTTATGTGTAGATGTAAGTTGGAAATGATGTAAATGTGTGTTGTTTTTGGAAATCGGTTCTTATGAGGACTAGAAAACTTTAACGAAAGAGATAAGGTGGATCAGAGGTATATTTATAAAGTTAACATAATGTTATGTGTAGGAGTAAGATGGTAATGATATAAGTATGTGTATTTGGTAATGATATAAATGTGTGTTTTTGAAAATGGAAAAAACCTTATTAAAAGATATATGTTGTATGATTATAATAAATTGAAATACTTAACTAAGATTAATGAAGGGAAAGACAAAGTGGCCGTGATATATGTATATATCCCGTATGGGATTTAGTGCAAGTGGATTGCATTTTTGTGGTCGCTCGAAACGTTTTCGGCCCCAACCACAGGGCCTCATCAGCGAGCTTAATGGCTCACGGCCTGATGAATTTTAGAATTAGGTGGGTGGCCAGGGGCCAGAGGTATTGTGTATTATTAATAACTGCGGGGTGATATACTTAATATAAAATGTATACATAAATTTAAAATTAATATTGTTAGTAGTATGGTATGAGTTGAGAAGGTAATAGTAAGAATAGATGAGGAATTAATGTAGTTTTTACCTTGTAGTGTTAAGTAGGTGTAAATTACGAATCTAGGCTTAGCGTTTGCATCAAGTATGTAAGTAAGGCACATGTAATGTTGTCTCAAGTTGGTGGAAATGTGAATCTGGATGGTGTATTTTTGGTTTTGTGTGATCGTGTAAATACTAGGGCGACGCGTTTAATGAGCTATGTAGCGAAAAGTTATCTATGCGCGAATGGTGTGTTATTGATTTGAAATCAGGGTGTGCACTGGTTTTAGTTGAAAACGAGTTAAAATGTGAAGGGAAAGGAGAGCGTTATCTGTGATCAGTGTACGCTATTTCACACAAGACCAAACAGGTTTTCCAGTTGAACCGATTATGGACAAGGCAGAAAAACTTTGGGAGTGTGTTGACACTGTGACCGCAGTAGATAACACAAGTGTTTTATGTGATACAGAGGCTAGAATGTGTAAAGGCTACATTCGAAGCTAGGTCAGAGAGCATGAAAAGTATTCATATTTGCATATGGGCGATTTCAAATTAGGAAAATTTTGAGAGGATCAAAACTGTGTGTATACAAACTAGAAATCGGATCGAATTGGTTTGTTGGTATTGTGGTAGTGTGAGGGAGTATGTAGCTTATGTTTGAATGTTGTGAGTGTGTGAAAGTTGTAAGTATTGGATGGTAAATGAATAGTGAGTATAGGGTTGTCTGGGCTTTGTTATCTATGACGATAGGGATGCTTTCGAATGTTCACAAGTTTTTTGATGTAGGGTTCTAATCTATACATGAATTGAGTTTTGGAATAATAACTGTATGAGTGAATACAGGTTTGTTGAATCTTAAGTCACTTCGGAAGTTAAGACTGATCGTGTTGTCAATAATTGTTTGAAATGAATGATGGAAATCTGAATAAGGTGGAAAGATGATTGGTTGTTCGCGTGGGTGAATTCGTGTATCGTATCAGTGGTTAAATAATAATAGATTCATTGGAGCTGTATAAAAAAGCATTAGCAAGAATTGATTGTGATAGTGGACTGATTGTGACGGTGAGCTGATTGTGACAGCGAAAATTGTGCAGTGCCATATACCGCTGAGATATGATGAGCTTTGGCTAGGAAGGTGACAAAATTATTATTCGGAACCAAAGTTGTGCATTGTTGTGCATAGAGTATAGAACTGTTTTGACATTTAAATGTGCCATGTTAATGTAAGAAGACTGAGAGAAAGTTCGAAATCCACAGGGGACAGTGTTGTAAGGGGGATTATTCAAGAATACAATTATTTAGATAATATAACGTGTCATGTGTTAGTGAGAGTATTCTGGAAATCCATTGCAGTTGAGAGTGTGCGCGTTGTGAAAAGTTAACTGATGTGAAAAGGGGATTATTTAAGTGGAAAAGGATCATTTGTTCAAAATTAAAGGAATTAATTATGAAAGCGAAGATCGTGCAGTGCAGTATATCGTTGAAAACGTGAAAATAATTGGTTAAAACATGAAGCGTGGCCCATTGTATCTAGAGCAGACGTATCTACATATTAGTGACGAGAGGAATCTATTGTTAGATGAAAGCTTGGTGAGTGGGAAGTTGGGGGAGTTGATAGATTTGTGATTTTTTATATTTTTCAATTAACTTCCTGTTTTAGATATAGACATTGGTCAAGTATATTGTGTGCCGTACCCTGGTGTGGGAAGCAGTTTTCGACTGATTAGTGCGACGTGATACGATCTATATACATGGAATTTTCAGGGTAACAATTACGGCCCCGTGTATCTCGAGAAGACGATCCTCAGTATTGGTATACAAGAAAGCCAATTATCTGATGAGAGCTGGCGTGTGGCAGAACTGGTGTTTATATAACTTTTTGTTTGTGTTTTAGATATTGATATTGCGCCAATCTAATAGATTTAATATATTGTATGTAGTATACTGGTGTTACTTATATAATTGTTATAAGATTTGGCTTTATGTATTTTTATTTGTATATGTATATATTGGCAAGAAATAGGGCTTAACTAGGTATTCCAGTTATCGGTGTAGAACGGTGGGAAAAGTAGGGGATGGTCATGGCATTATTGGGAGTGCCTCGGGGTTTTTCAAATTTAACAACTGTGGAAGTACCTCACAGTGTACAGATATTACTGAGCTATGGGCCAAAATTTGTTTTGCCTCGCAAGTTTGGTTTGCAAGAGTATCTCGAGCTCCAAGATGTAATCTTTCAGCGAATACTTGCAAAGTACGGGGGTATTATTCCAATGGATATGAATGATTTTGAAGCAATGATGCAACCATTAAGGGATTTGGTGAGGAGTGGGGGTAATTTAGAGCCCTATCAGTTGAAACTTTTAGATTACCATGCAGATGCGGTTAAGTTTCTTAAAAATAATCCAGATTTACTGATAGTACAAGCGGATAAGGGGAAGGTGACAACCTTGATGTATGCAGAAGATTATGCCTTAAAAATGGATGCATTAGTATCTAAGGGGGTTGAGGCAGGGGTATATAGCGAGATCGAGGGAGATATGTCCTTGAAAAGAAAGGCTTTGAGAGACACTTTTAAGTTCCTGCGTGGGCAGGTTTTAAAAGCTTTGCGGGAGTCTCGTTGTAGTTTACCTTATAAATTGTCCAAGCTATTGAGTATAGCTGATAGGGATTGTTTATCATTGCCATATTTATATGGTGTGATAAAACTGCATAAGGTTGATAAACCTTGCCGACCAATTGTAAGTACCAAATATTGGATAAGTGCGGTTGTGCAGAAGTTACTACATGTTGTATTGTTATCTTTTAGACAGGGTGGAGATTATAATTTGCGAAATATATATCAATTACCCAGTATGTTGTCAAAGGTGGGCTGTGGGGAGGGTTATGTGTTCATGAAAGTAGATATAGTAGATATGTTTACACGCATACCTAGAGATGGCTTAATAGATATCATTATGGGGTATTTAAGCAGGGAAGATTTTGTGAACCCACTTGGGTTGGGAGTAGTGTTATTGAGACGGTTGTTGGTATTTGATCTAGAGGAATTATCTTATGTAACCTATGCTGGTAGAGTTTATCGTCAGCGTAAAGGTTTGCCTCAGGGTGGTTGCAATTCGACTCTTTATGCGGAATTGTATGTCGATAGCCATATGGTGAGGTGTAGGCCACATATGTGGGAGATCAAGGGGGTTAAATTTTTCACGAAATATGTGGATGATTTTTTGTTTTTCTTGCCTGTGGGGGAGGTGGAGGGATTTTCAGATTGGATATCAGGTGAGTTAGCTTTAGAGGTGACCAGCGAATTGGAGGAAGAGTTCGAGGGTAATCTAGGAATAAGTTATCTTGATTATTGGATAGTGCGGGATGTCAGGAACAATAAGTTTGAGTTTTGCCAGTATAGAAAGTCTTTTGCATCTCGTAGAATGTTGAACTACAGATCGAATCAGCCAGTCTGTCAAAAGAGATCAACATGCATAACTTTATTACGCAATGTACTGGATCGGACAAGTGTACGTTTTTTGTGGCGTGATCTTGAAGAGGTTAGACACACTATGGAAGAGAATGGATACCCTCGTTTGTGGTCGCTTCAGATTTTTACAAATGGAATAACAGGAAGGTTGAGGGGCGAGGTAGAACCCCAGTTTAGATCTGTGCTGTTATCCTACCTGTCACATCATGGACTATCCATGATGAAAACCTCGGTGGATACATTGAGACGTGTTGGTGTGTCCTGGTATGATACCAAACACATAGCCGTTTATCTATGTGCTGATATGGATAGGTGGATGAGATCGGTGGTAAATTATTGGGACTTGGAGAAAACCATTTATCGTAATTCCTCTACCACATTTCAGGATTTGCATATGAGTCTTCGAGGAGATAAAACCTCAACGGTGGAAACCCC
Organism: Nephrocerus scutellatus; assembly: GCA_947095585.1. Lineage (NCBI taxonomy): Eukaryota > Metazoa > Arthropoda > Insecta > Diptera > Pipunculidae > Nephrocerus > Nephrocerus scutellatus. Next base: position 100,272,442 of record OX352764.1, read on the forward strand.
TAAGTGGGTGGAAATGTGTTGTAAGGATTGTAATCAGATTTTTGTCGCATGTGTCAAGGGGGTTGAATTGCAAGCCGTGATACGTAGTCAAATGGATGATGAGAGGTCTCAATTGTATGTACATATGTCCGAGACAAGTCATACCCCCCATTTCAAGGTGAGAACGTTGTGCCAAGGGGCTAATAGGACAGTGGCTGATTATCTAGTGTTATATAAGGCCGTGTGTGAGGCAAAAGGGATATTTTGCAGTCTACCATTACAGTCAGTGAGGGTTTTGGATAGACGTCAAATACGGGATTTGCAGCAGTGTGTGGCTGCGATGGCAGATGTAGATAGCTCCTTGGTGAGTGGTGGAGATGATCGTGGGCATGTGGGTGCTGGGGTGGCCACAGGTATTGACGAGGAGGATCTGCATGAGGAAATTGTTAATGAGGGGGAGATATGGGGCGATGAGGACAATAGGCCGTTGGGGAACAAGGCGGTCTCGGTGTTGGTTGATAATGTCCTATTCAGTGGGGGTGGTTTGCTGAGAGGAGAGGAGCCCAGTATGGGTAAGCGATGTATGGTATTGGGAGAGGAGTCCAATTTAGGTGTTGTGAAGAGGAAACTTAGGGTATCAAGAGCAGGTTGGGGTAGCAAACGACGTTGGCTGGCTAATAAAAGACGGAAAAAGAGTCTGGAACTTGTGTAGGTTTATATATGATTTTAGGGTTTTGCAGTTCATTAGAACCATAAGATGTGTTACAAAGGAATGTTTGTGCAAATTATAAAATCTATTTGGTTTTCATTTTCTGAGCCTAAGTCTTTGAATATCACGAAAATCTTTTTAAGAAAAACTCTTTTGTTTTGTTTTGAAGCATCGAACGTGAGATATATGTGATGTAAACTTTTAAATTCCACGATGACTAAAGTATGTAGCTGTGAACATATATAAGAAAACTTATGAGAAAAACGAAAATTGTCCTATGTATATAATTTAGAAAGGAAAAGACTTTTTAAATTTGAATTTCAAAATAAGAATTTCTAAACTTGTTTGTTGGAAATGTAGATAGAAGATAGTTAAGCTCTTCGGTATGCCAATTAAAACTTGAATTTCTGAACTTGTTGTTAGATATGTGGATAGAAGAGAGTTAAGCCCTTCGGTATGCCAATTAAAGCGTTCAATTCGGGATTGAGTCATTGATGCTAGATAACTAAATAAATAATTAGGTTCTTCAGTATGCCAATTCAAACGTACAAATCGGAATTGAGCCACTGATGCAAATCCGATTTTATTTAGGCCACGGCTTTATTCTTAATTTTAGCTTTGTAATTTATGTGTTTTTTAATCAGGTTCTACAGTATGCCAATTCAAACGTTCAAATCGGAATTGAGCCATTGATGCAAATCTGATTTTATTCAGGCCATGGCTTTATTCTTAATTTTAGCTTTGTAATTTATGTGTTATTTAATCATGCTGTAGTGGCTGTATGGAAGAAAACTAGCATAAATAAATATCTTTGAAACTGTGCCTCAACATGAGATCTAAGTTATCGTAAGGATATATAGTGATTAAGTGAATGAAGTTTGTAATTTCATTTTTGTCAAAAATAATTATACTTGTTTTATCGTTTTTAATTACGTTTGGGTTGAATTATGAATTTTGATGAAATAAAAACAAATTAAACTGATTATAAGCCTTTTTTGAGTGTTATCATTTTGTTGTTATTTCTGAAAGGGAAGTAAATTTGGTTGGTAAGCAAACTTAGGTATGGATTGTACAGCACGTGAGAAATATAGATCCTTTGAATATGGTGAAATTTCTTAAAACAATTCTCTGGATTTGGGTCGGTTGGATTATAGGGTTGGGGTTAGTTTAGTTCATTGTAAGGGTTCATATTATATGTGCCTGTATTAAGGACAGGTGATATGGACGCATCAAGACTTGTTATGATGTGTGTGCCCGTCTGGGTGTTGACAGATCCTGGAAGAACACTTGAATAAGGTATATGCCTTGTTATTCCATGGGGTGGGGATTATAATTTGTTTAATATCTGTATCTTTTATATATGGTCTGTGGTTTTTACACATACATTTTTTCATAAGATAGTAACTGGCTAAGGTGTTTTAATGTGTTTCAATTAGTTGAGACGTGAGAAAATTCGTGTGAAATTAAGTTTGTTGTGAAAAATGAATATGATGATCGTGAAAGAATGGATAAGGATGTACGGTTGTGTTTTAATGATCATGATGGTTCTAGCATTCTGTCTATTGAATGAGAGTGCGAAATGCGTTAAAGGGTTTCCTTGTGTGGATGGTGTGATGGCGACAAGTTTTAATTGTTTTTGTCTGTAGACGGAAGTAATATAGGAATTTGCATGTGCGGTGTCAGTGTTTTTATGACACGTGTTGCTGATAGTGCAAGTAAACCATTCTAGCTAGGATAATGTATATGTATGTGTTGGAGATAGAGAAAAAGTAAAGGAAAACAGGGTTTTGTTGCATTGTGGGTGTTTAAGAATAGTGACGGATTTTTTACAATGCGTGAGTGAGAATGCTATATGTGAGGGATGGATTGATTTTATCAGATATTAGTGTGTGTGTGAGAGTTAGTGGTTGGGTAAGTGATCAAAACAAACTAATTAAGTCCGTGTATGATATAAGGAGTTCACGAGTAGAAAAATTTGAGGATAAAAGCCCATGCCAAACCACAGATCAACACTTTAACAGTGGGTAATTGTGATGGTGATCAGTTTGAAATTACAATTGAGAACCATTCAAGTAAGAATTTAATAATTTGAACAGGAAATTAGTAAAGGTGTTGCGATAAAAATTGGTGAGTAAATTATAAGAACGGAAAATAGACAAGTTTAGAATTTGTTGATGCATAATTAATGAAATATTGTGTATAAAAGTGTTTTTCTTTTTTAGGATCAAAATGCTAAGACCACTTCGAGATACCATATTATGTGAGAAATGTGGTCTATTCCATTGGGGGGGTGGAATCGTGGAACAATCTTCAACCAGAGCCTCCATGAGTGAAGACACAGAGCCAGTTATCATGGATAGAGCAGATGGTCTCTCGGTCAGTAGAAGTTTGACCTTAGGTGAGGAGATACAGCTGATAAGAGAGAGGCTGTTATCTTCACAGAATAGGAATATAGTCGAGGATGCAGCCGAAGATGCAGCCGAAGTAAAGGAACGGAAGATAATATTTTGTGAGAGGAGTGGGCTGTTCCGTTGGGACAGTGAAAGTGCGGTTCAATTTTCCACAGTCGCGGCAATTGGAGAAAACCCAGAACCGGTGATCGTGGATAGAGCGGATGGTCCGTCGGTAAGTAGACGTATGACCTTAGGTGAGGAGATACAGCTGGTGAGAGAGAAGCTGTTATCTTCACTGAATAAGAATGTGGTCAAGGACGAAGTCGAGGATGTAATCGAAGAACAGGAACGACCAGGAACTAGCAGCTCTATGCATGTGGAGCCAGGTAGTGGGCGTCAGTCCCAAGTGCCAACTCCAGAAGTGTTGGAAATATGGGACGAAGAGCACAATGTGTAAGTGTTAAAATTGGAAATATTAAGATAATTTCTATAGGGTAGATATATAAATAATTTCTATAGGGTAGATATATAAAAATTTTTTTCATATTTGACTCAATTTTATATCATTGGTAAGTTAACGTTATAACTATTCAATTTTTAATTTGTATTTTGTTTTCATATTTGTTTTGTATGTTATTTGTTTCCCTATTTGTTTTGTATCATAGGCTCAGAGTGTCCAGTGGAGGACATTTTGTGACTGGTTGTCCAAAATGTGGACGTTTCCATAGGGGGCTGGGGACAGAGGATGATCCATTTTTGTTGTTCCCGTCGTGTCGCATAGAGGAAATGCCAGTGCCTAATCAGCCCGATGAGGCAGAGATCTCAATGTGAGTAGAGAGGGATTTTAGTAAACTTGAATATGGGGATTGAATATTAGATTTGTCTTATTAGGGAATCTGGGTCGTCGTTTGCGGATGCAGCATTGGATGGAAGAGCAACAAGTGCGCCAACCGCCCTACTTGTCGAAGAAATTATAAGGGATGATACCAGCTATGTACCGGTGGTGGATATATTGCAGCTTTTGGGGGTTGCAGATGCGTCACTGGATGGAAACGAGGAGAGGTCTATGCCAACCTTAGAGGAAAGTGCACGATCGTTTCCTACCTTAGAAGAAAGTGCAGGATCGGAGCAGCATTTGGCGGGGGTCTGCATTAATGATTGGAACGATGACACGATGTTTTAAGAGAATTGAGAATCAATACATTGCGAACAGAAGGATTACTTTAATGTATTATTTATCCTTGTGAAAAGTGTTTAAATAACAAATTATTTTTGTATCCTTGTGAAACTTGTTTAAATAAAATTTTTTTATTATTATTAGAGACTATGTTTTGCTTTTTATTATATTTGTATCCTTGTGAAACCTATTCAAATAAAATTTCTTTATTATTATTAGAGACTATGTTTTGCTTTTTATTATTGTGTTGGGAAATCGATGGGCAACTCTGATTAATTTTTGTACTGTTATTAGGGCACTTTTAAGGTGTTTTCTCACATAGGATTTCAGGGTGGATATGACATTAATCAGACTTTGATTGAAGTTTTTAGTTCAAAAAATGTTTAAGAATAAAGTTAGCTTTAGAGACCAATTATTTACTTTGGGGTTATCACCAATTTGGAGAATCATAGGAATTTAACTGTTATTAGCCGCATTGATATAGATGCATGTTATGCTATTGGCCGCATTGATTAGATGCATGCCGTGTCGTGAGAAAATTCACGCTGTAGTTTGGGTTAGTTTAATGTTTTCAGGATAGCATCTTAGGTTAGTTAAATGTGATGTTAATTAAATGTGATGGCTATGTTTTCAGGATAGCATCTTAGGGTTGTAGTTTTCTGTTGACGTCTCCATTGTTCCTGCCATTTATGAATAGTTTAGTATTTTGACTAGTTGGATAGTGTTCCCAAGGGGGGAATTTGTCCTTGGTTGGGGTAGTAGTGTTGAATGTAGATTTTTGTTTTGTGGGGTGATGGGGTTGTATAGTATGTAGTTAAAATTGGTATATCAACAGTTTTCAGCAGTAGGGATCCAGTTAGAGATAGAACCATTGGTGTGGTTACATTGTGCATTGGAATAGTTGGTATCTATTAGAATTTTCAGCAGTAGGGATCCAGTTAGAGATGGAACCATTGGTGTGGTTACATTGTGCATTGGGATAGTTGGTATCTATTAGATTACTATTCATAGTAAAGTATGTATTATAATGGAGGGTGGAGCTATAGGACGGATGTGTTGTATGGGATGAGGGTCAGTTTATTGATTGATCACAGTGGTTGGGTGGTGGTGTTTTTTTAGGTGGCTATATATTCAACGAGTGTTGTTAGTTGTCCTTACCTGCAGTGTATGTGGAGGGTGAGAATTTATGTGATGGTCAAGCCATAGATGTGGTTGTATTTTTACATGGGTAATTAAATTAGGGTAATAAATATTAGATGTTATAGAAGTGTTGTGTTTGAGCACTTAGATGCGAATAAAAGCAATGGAATGGTGAGGGATGAGTTAGTAGTGATCTAGATTTTACGTAGATCAGGTGTAGCTGACTGAAATTTAAAATTGTTATAAGCTTTCACATAAAAGAAGAATATTGAAATCCATCAATTGAAGGCAGAGAGCCAAGCAAACAGAATTTTGAGATCCCTAAATTGAAAAGCAGAAGAAAATTAACAACAATGGTGAGTAAGGATAACAAAGTAATATGATGTTTAACCAACGTGTTATTATTTAAACCATTATTTCTTTAAAGATGAAGAGAATCCATACAATTCAACCAGGTGTTGAAGCGGAGTCAAATCCAAGGTCCTCACATTTGAGACATAGAGCAGATGTACATACCGTGGTGAAGCAACCAGGAAAAACGGAAAAGGCCGTGTTGGCCGACCCACATATACCCGAGAAAGGATCAAGGGAAACCATAGGATTAGTCCATGCGGGCCCACGATATGACTGGAGGGAGATAGAGTTATATGAGGGCGAATTACATCAAGCCATAATTGAGGAAGAAGCCCGTTATGAAAGACTATGTCAAGAAATGGAAGAGGTGGAAGCAGAGATTCGTGAAGACGAATTGAAGGAGTATGACATGATGGATGATTACCATATGTGGAATAACAGTGGTCAGCATGAAGAAGAAGATCACGTAGGAGATGTATATATGAAGTATAGTGAAGAGATTTATCTTTCGTAAAAAATGTAAAAATGATAAAGCTATGTATTTTGTTATTAGTCTAAGCTGTGTGTTTTTAAAAAAATGTGTGGGTCCTAATAAAATCTAAAACCCTGCGCGGTAAATATTAAGTTAAAATTTGAAATAAAAATTAACTTTATGTTTGAAATGAAACCATTTAAAATTTTTTGAAATGAAACCATTTAAAAATTTTTTAAAAATTTTTTTAAAAATTATAAAAAAATATATAAAATATTTATATAAAAAATTCTTTCCCTTGTAATTTGGCCAAGATTTGTTTGAATGGCAAATTTATGTATTATGAAATAAGATTTATAGATATGAAATATAAAAACCTATTGATATGAAATCAATCTATAAATGTTTTGCATTTTCCTGTATGAAGTTCATAACATGTTAGTGTTTTTCTTGAGGGAAAAATTGTTAACCACATTGAAGTGGTGACGAAACCTATTATGGAAAAAGCTCGAAAAAATTTTTTTAACCTGAAAAGCTAAAGATAACGCGTCGAAGAAGAATTACCTCAATGGTGTATGTATGTGAGTGGTATAACCATGCAGACATCATTGAGAGTTGATGAGTTAAGTATGGTGCGAACTGTGTTCACATCTTTAATGGTATCGGAAGTAGTGCGATACCCGACACATGTATGGTGTTTAATCCATATCGGTTGATCAGATATTGAGGGTTCAAGCCTTGTGGATCAAGGAGAGTGTTTAGTTGTTCGGGTGTTCATGATGACCTGAACAGAATTATATTTGTATAGGGGAAAGCGAAAGTTTCAAGGATGGCCAAGAAACTGAAATCAGTGGGAAAACCAGTTAACTACTTATAATTGACCTACCCGGTAGAAGCTACTTGATAAAACATGAGTTTTTTTAGGCGTAGTACGAGGTTGGGTCCTGGATGTGTGTTGCGGAAAGTAATGCATTTCCAGTAAGGAAATCCATATACCCGCATCTACGGTTAGCCATCCTACAGAAGACCTATGTGTTCACGAATCCGCCCAACCAATTGAGACGTATGCATAATAGCATCTCAGTTGGCAGGAATTGGGATTGTGCATACGGTGCTTCTGCAACTATCCTAGCCGAAACAAACGAAATTTTAAGCAACACATGGTTGGGATCGTGAAATAATAAAATAATAAAGAAGAAACGAAATAATAAAAATAATAAAGAAAACGAAATAATAGAAAAAAGAAGAAAAGAAAAAATATATAACGAAATAATAAGGTGGCAAAATGATAAAATGAAAAGATAACGAAATAATAAGATAAAAATGAAAAGATCACAAAATAAAAAGGTAACGAAATAATAAAATGAAAAGATGACGAAATAATAAGATAATAAGATAATAAAGAAATAGTAAAGTAGAAAACGAAGTAATAAAAAATTAAAAGATAACGAAATAATAAGATAATGAAATGAAAATATAACAAAATAAAAAGATAAAAAGATAACAAAATAAAAAGATAAAAAGCTAACAAAATAAAGAAGAAAACGAAATAATAAAAAATGAAAAGATAACGAAATAATAAGATAATAAAATGAAAAGATAACCAAATAATAAAATGAAAAGATGACGAAATAATAAGATAGAAATAATAAGATAACAAAATGAAAACGAAAAGAAAAGATAAGATAACAAAATGAAAAGATCACAAAATAAAAAGGTAACGAAACAATAAAAAAATTAAAAGATAACGAAATAATAATAAGATAATAAAATAATAAAGAAATAATAAAGAAGAAGAAAACGAAATAATAAGAAATAAAAGGTAAAAAGATATCGAAATAATAAGATAATAAAATGAAAAGATTACAAAATAAAATAAAAAGGTAACGAAATAATAAAAAGGTAACGAAATAATAAAAATGAAACGATAACGAAATAATAAGATAATGAAATGAAAATGTAACAAAATAAAATAAAAGGATAAAAAGATAACAAAATAAAAGGTAATAAATTAACAAAATAAAGAAGAAAACGAAATAATAAAAAATGAAAAGATAACGAAATAATAAAAAATGAAAAGATAACGAAATAATAAGATAATAAAATGAAAAGATAACAAAATAATAAAATGAAAAGATAACGAAATAATAAGATAACAAAATGAAAAACGAAAAGAAAAGATAACAAAATGAAAAGAACACAAAATAAAATAAAATAAAAAATTAAAAGATAACGAAATAATAGGATAATAAAATAATAAAGAAATAATAAAGATAATAAAATAATAAAGAAATAATAAAGAAGAAAACGAAATAATAAAAATGAAGAAAACGAAATAATAAAAATAAAAAGATAAAAAGATATCGAAATAATAAGATAATAAAATGAAAAGATTACAAAATAAAAAGGTAACGAAATAATAAAAATGAAACGATAACGAAATAATAAAGAAGAAAAGGAAATAAAAAGAAGTAATAAAAAATGAAATAATAAAAAATGAAAAGTTAACGAAATAATAAAAAATTAAAAAATTAAAAAATTAAAAAATTAAAAAATTAAAAGACAAGAAAATAAAAAGATAAAAATTGAAAGGAAAACAAAATAATAAGTTAATAAATTGAAAAGATTATCGTCGATTTAGAGTGTGGAGTGAATTAAGTTGAATGGAAACAGAAACATTTTTTTGATTACGAACACGTCCCATTTCCTATGATTTCTCACAAGGAAACAGAGCGATTTTGGAAAATGAATGCAAAACAAAAATAAACAAATGTCAAATTATTGTATGAAGGGGATGTCAAAATAGAGAAAGAATGTGACAAAAAGGAACGTAAGTAATTTAAATAGATTTTTTTAAAAAACATATGATATATTTAGTTTGTAATTTCAGATATATAATGTGTTAGAGGCCCGCAAGTAGATGGTTATCAAACAGTGAAGGGTAAGTGAAAATGTGCAAATTAGATTTAATTTGTATTTTAATTATTTGTATGGTTATAGTTAAGGAACGTCTGGACGGCTCGGACAATTGTGGAACCATGTAGAGTGATGGAGGGACAAGCAGTGTGGAGAGCATGTGGATTGAGTAAGTATATAAAGAGTCATTCAAATTAATATGGTAGTAAATTCAGATATGTTTTATTTAGGGCTTGGAGAGATTTGGTGTATCCAGATGTGGGTGCTATAGCAGGAAAAATTTCATGTGTAAGGTGAGTTGTGTGATTAAATAGATCACTAGGAAGGATAAAGCATCGCATCCAGGAAGCTGCGACATATGTAAATGATGGGGTGAGTATGTATCAATTAGGTGAAAAATAGAAATATCTTTATTTATTTATGCAGGTATGGGATGCAGTAGAACGGTTGGTTGATCCAGATGGGGAGCAGGAGATGAACAAGGAGATGTGGTGTAAAGGCAAGTTCTGTGAAGAGTCGTAAGTTGGATCTGTGAAGAGCCGTAAGTTGGATCTATTTTAAACCAGGAAGAGCAATAAATGGGCTGAAAGGTAAGAATATGTTCTTTTGGCAGCTAAAAATGAAAATGTAAGAACAAGTTCTTTTTAGAACTGAAGAAGAATGGAAAGGTGTTAAAAAGCTCTTTTAAGAGCTAAATGAGAATAGGTTCTTATAAGGACCAGAAAAACATTGAGAAAGAGATGGAAATTAACTGTTTTTACATTGTTTAAAAGTGATTAAAAGAGTTCAATAGCGCTAATTAGTTGGTTTGATAAAAGATTGCCGAAAAATTGATGATGCCTAATATTTTACGCACAGACAGTTTGACTATAAGCAGAGAAGATGTACATATAAGCATAACAAGTTTCTTTGTTTATAATAACAGCTAAATTTAATTAAAAATGGTATATATGGTTGTAAGTGTAGAAGCGGAAGGTTTTTTCAGGTGCAGATGAATCGTGAGTGGACTTCTATAAGGTTTGTATCATGCGGGTAATAGTATATCATGGAAACTTAATAGGAATAGCATAGACCGCTGCGGTAATGTGTCAATGGTTGGGTGAGTATGCAGAAATTAGTATGCAGAAATAAGTACTAACCTTTTTCTTTATTGGGTACAGAAATAAGTACTAACCTTTTTCATTATTAGGTACGGGATGCTTTTGAGTAATCAATCAATAGAATATGAGAGAATTAATTACAGAAGCAGAAAGATTAACATGAATAAATGCTAACGTGTACATGGGATCTTTTTGGATTTGTGAAAAACCTTACAAAGTATATATGAAAAATAATAACAATACAAATCGGTTCTTATTAGAACTATAGAACTTTCGGAAAGAGATAGAGTTGAACAGAGGTATTTTTATAAGAGTTAACATAATGTTATGTGTAGATGTAAGTTGGAAATGATGTAAATGTGTGTTGTTTTTGGAAATCGGTTCTTATGAGGACTAGAAAACTTTAACGAAAGAGATAAGGTGGATCAGAGGTATATTTATAAAGTTAACATAATGTTATGTGTAGGAGTAAGATGGTAATGATATAAGTATGTGTATTTGGTAATGATATAAATGTGTGTTTTTGAAAATGGAAAAAACCTTATTAAAAGATATATGTTGTATGATTATAATAAATTGAAATACTTAACTAAGATTAATGAAGGGAAAGACAAAGTGGCCGTGATATATGTATATATCCCGTATGGGATTTAGTGCAAGTGGATTGCATTTTTGTGGTCGCTCGAAACGTTTTCGGCCCCAACCACAGGGCCTCATCAGCGAGCTTAATGGCTCACGGCCTGATGAATTTTAGAATTAGGTGGGTGGCCAGGGGCCAGAGGTATTGTGTATTATTAATAACTGCGGGGTGATATACTTAATATAAAATGTATACATAAATTTAAAATTAATATTGTTAGTAGTATGGTATGAGTTGAGAAGGTAATAGTAAGAATAGATGAGGAATTAATGTAGTTTTTACCTTGTAGTGTTAAGTAGGTGTAAATTACGAATCTAGGCTTAGCGTTTGCATCAAGTATGTAAGTAAGGCACATGTAATGTTGTCTCAAGTTGGTGGAAATGTGAATCTGGATGGTGTATTTTTGGTTTTGTGTGATCGTGTAAATACTAGGGCGACGCGTTTAATGAGCTATGTAGCGAAAAGTTATCTATGCGCGAATGGTGTGTTATTGATTTGAAATCAGGGTGTGCACTGGTTTTAGTTGAAAACGAGTTAAAATGTGAAGGGAAAGGAGAGCGTTATCTGTGATCAGTGTACGCTATTTCACACAAGACCAAACAGGTTTTCCAGTTGAACCGATTATGGACAAGGCAGAAAAACTTTGGGAGTGTGTTGACACTGTGACCGCAGTAGATAACACAAGTGTTTTATGTGATACAGAGGCTAGAATGTGTAAAGGCTACATTCGAAGCTAGGTCAGAGAGCATGAAAAGTATTCATATTTGCATATGGGCGATTTCAAATTAGGAAAATTTTGAGAGGATCAAAACTGTGTGTATACAAACTAGAAATCGGATCGAATTGGTTTGTTGGTATTGTGGTAGTGTGAGGGAGTATGTAGCTTATGTTTGAATGTTGTGAGTGTGTGAAAGTTGTAAGTATTGGATGGTAAATGAATAGTGAGTATAGGGTTGTCTGGGCTTTGTTATCTATGACGATAGGGATGCTTTCGAATGTTCACAAGTTTTTTGATGTAGGGTTCTAATCTATACATGAATTGAGTTTTGGAATAATAACTGTATGAGTGAATACAGGTTTGTTGAATCTTAAGTCACTTCGGAAGTTAAGACTGATCGTGTTGTCAATAATTGTTTGAAATGAATGATGGAAATCTGAATAAGGTGGAAAGATGATTGGTTGTTCGCGTGGGTGAATTCGTGTATCGTATCAGTGGTTAAATAATAATAGATTCATTGGAGCTGTATAAAAAAGCATTAGCAAGAATTGATTGTGATAGTGGACTGATTGTGACGGTGAGCTGATTGTGACAGCGAAAATTGTGCAGTGCCATATACCGCTGAGATATGATGAGCTTTGGCTAGGAAGGTGACAAAATTATTATTCGGAACCAAAGTTGTGCATTGTTGTGCATAGAGTATAGAACTGTTTTGACATTTAAATGTGCCATGTTAATGTAAGAAGACTGAGAGAAAGTTCGAAATCCACAGGGGACAGTGTTGTAAGGGGGATTATTCAAGAATACAATTATTTAGATAATATAACGTGTCATGTGTTAGTGAGAGTATTCTGGAAATCCATTGCAGTTGAGAGTGTGCGCGTTGTGAAAAGTTAACTGATGTGAAAAGGGGATTATTTAAGTGGAAAAGGATCATTTGTTCAAAATTAAAGGAATTAATTATGAAAGCGAAGATCGTGCAGTGCAGTATATCGTTGAAAACGTGAAAATAATTGGTTAAAACATGAAGCGTGGCCCATTGTATCTAGAGCAGACGTATCTACATATTAGTGACGAGAGGAATCTATTGTTAGATGAAAGCTTGGTGAGTGGGAAGTTGGGGGAGTTGATAGATTTGTGATTTTTTATATTTTTCAATTAACTTCCTGTTTTAGATATAGACATTGGTCAAGTATATTGTGTGCCGTACCCTGGTGTGGGAAGCAGTTTTCGACTGATTAGTGCGACGTGATACGATCTATATACATGGAATTTTCAGGGTAACAATTACGGCCCCGTGTATCTCGAGAAGACGATCCTCAGTATTGGTATACAAGAAAGCCAATTATCTGATGAGAGCTGGCGTGTGGCAGAACTGGTGTTTATATAACTTTTTGTTTGTGTTTTAGATATTGATATTGCGCCAATCTAATAGATTTAATATATTGTATGTAGTATACTGGTGTTACTTATATAATTGTTATAAGATTTGGCTTTATGTATTTTTATTTGTATATGTATATATTGGCAAGAAATAGGGCTTAACTAGGTATTCCAGTTATCGGTGTAGAACGGTGGGAAAAGTAGGGGATGGTCATGGCATTATTGGGAGTGCCTCGGGGTTTTTCAAATTTAACAACTGTGGAAGTACCTCACAGTGTACAGATATTACTGAGCTATGGGCCAAAATTTGTTTTGCCTCGCAAGTTTGGTTTGCAAGAGTATCTCGAGCTCCAAGATGTAATCTTTCAGCGAATACTTGCAAAGTACGGGGGTATTATTCCAATGGATATGAATGATTTTGAAGCAATGATGCAACCATTAAGGGATTTGGTGAGGAGTGGGGGTAATTTAGAGCCCTATCAGTTGAAACTTTTAGATTACCATGCAGATGCGGTTAAGTTTCTTAAAAATAATCCAGATTTACTGATAGTACAAGCGGATAAGGGGAAGGTGACAACCTTGATGTATGCAGAAGATTATGCCTTAAAAATGGATGCATTAGTATCTAAGGGGGTTGAGGCAGGGGTATATAGCGAGATCGAGGGAGATATGTCCTTGAAAAGAAAGGCTTTGAGAGACACTTTTAAGTTCCTGCGTGGGCAGGTTTTAAAAGCTTTGCGGGAGTCTCGTTGTAGTTTACCTTATAAATTGTCCAAGCTATTGAGTATAGCTGATAGGGATTGTTTATCATTGCCATATTTATATGGTGTGATAAAACTGCATAAGGTTGATAAACCTTGCCGACCAATTGTAAGTACCAAATATTGGATAAGTGCGGTTGTGCAGAAGTTACTACATGTTGTATTGTTATCTTTTAGACAGGGTGGAGATTATAATTTGCGAAATATATATCAATTACCCAGTATGTTGTCAAAGGTGGGCTGTGGGGAGGGTTATGTGTTCATGAAAGTAGATATAGTAGATATGTTTACACGCATACCTAGAGATGGCTTAATAGATATCATTATGGGGTATTTAAGCAGGGAAGATTTTGTGAACCCACTTGGGTTGGGAGTAGTGTTATTGAGACGGTTGTTGGTATTTGATCTAGAGGAATTATCTTATGTAACCTATGCTGGTAGAGTTTATCGTCAGCGTAAAGGTTTGCCTCAGGGTGGTTGCAATTCGACTCTTTATGCGGAATTGTATGTCGATAGCCATATGGTGAGGTGTAGGCCACATATGTGGGAGATCAAGGGGGTTAAATTTTTCACGAAATATGTGGATGATTTTTTGTTTTTCTTGCCTGTGGGGGAGGTGGAGGGATTTTCAGATTGGATATCAGGTGAGTTAGCTTTAGAGGTGACCAGCGAATTGGAGGAAGAGTTCGAGGGTAATCTAGGAATAAGTTATCTTGATTATTGGATAGTGCGGGATGTCAGGAACAATAAGTTTGAGTTTTGCCAGTATAGAAAGTCTTTTGCATCTCGTAGAATGTTGAACTACAGATCGAATCAGCCAGTCTGTCAAAAGAGATCAACATGCATAACTTTATTACGCAATGTACTGGATCGGACAAGTGTACGTTTTTTGTGGCGTGATCTTGAAGAGGTTAGACACACTATGGAAGAGAATGGATACCCTCGTTTGTGGTCGCTTCAGATTTTTACAAATGGAATAACAGGAAGGTTGAGGGGCGAGGTAGAACCCCAGTTTAGATCTGTGCTGTTATCCTACCTGTCACATCATGGACTATCCATGATGAAAACCTCGGTGGATACATTGAGACGTGTTGGTGTGTCCTGGTATGATACCAAACACATAGCCGTTTATCTATGTGCTGATATGGATAGGTGGATGAGATCGGTGGTAAATTATTGGGACTTGGAGAAAACCATTTATCGTAATTCCTCTACCACATTTCAGGATTTGCATATGAGTCTTCGAGGAGATAAAACCTCAACGGTGGAAACCCCTAAGTGGGTGGAAATGTGTTGTAAGGATTGTAATCAGATTTTTGTCGCATGTGTCAAGGGGGTTGAATTGCAAGCCGTGATACGTAGTCAAATGGATGATGAGAGGTCTCAATTGTATGTACATATGTCCGAGACAAGTCATACCCCCCATTTCAAGGTGAGAACGTTGTGCCAAGGGGCTAATAGGACAGTGGCTGATTATCTAGTGTTATATAAGGCCGTGTGTGAGGCAAAAGGGATATTTTGCAGTCTACCATTACAGTCAGTGAGGGTTTTGGATAGACGTCAAATACGGGATTTGCAGCAGTGTGTGGCTGCGATGGCAGATGTAGATAGCTCCTTGGTGAGTGGTGGAGATGATCGTGGGCATGTGGGTGCTGGGGTGGCCACAGGTATTGACGAGGAGGATCTGCATGAGGAAATTGTTAATGAGGGGGAGATATGGGGCGATGAGGACAATAGGCCGTTGGGGAACAAGGCGGTCTCGGTGTTGGTTGATAATGTCCTATTCAGTGGGGGTGGTTTGCTGAGAGGAGAGGAGCCCAGTATGGGTAAGCGATGTATGGTATTGGGAGAGGAGTCCAATTTAGGTGTTGTGAAGAGGAAACTTAGGGTATCAAGAGCAGGTTGGGGTAGCAAACGACGTTGGCTGGCTAATAAAAGACGGAAAAAGAGTCTGGAACTTGTGTAGGTTTATATATGATTTTAGGGTTTTGCAGTTCATTAGAACCATAAGATGTGTTACAAAGGAATGTTTGTGCAAATTATAAAATCTATTTGGTTTTCATTTTCTGAGCCTAAGTCTTTGAATATCACGAAAATCTTTTTAAGAAAAACTCTTTTGTTTTGTTTTGAAGCATCGAACGTGAGATATATGTGATGTAAACTTTTAAATTCCACGATGACTAAAGTATGTAGCTGTGAACATATATAAGAAAACTTATGAGAAAAACGAAAATTGTCCTATGTATATAATTTAGAAAGGAAAAGACTTTTTAAATTTGAATTTCAAAATAAGAATTTCTAAACTTGTTTGTTGGAAATGTAGATAGAAGATAGTTAAGCTCTTCGGTATGCCAATTAAAACTTGAATTTCTGAACTTGTTGTTAGATATGTGGATAGAAGAGAGTTAAGCCCTTCGGTATGCCAATTAAAGCGTTCAATTCGGGATTGAGTCATTGATGCTAGATAACTAAATAAATAATTAGGTTCTTCAGTATGCCAATTCAAACGTACAAATCGGAATTGAGCCACTGATGCAAATCCGATTTTATTTAGGCCACGGCTTTATTCTTAATTTTAGCTTTGTAATTTATGTGTTTTTTAATCAGGTTCTACAGTATGCCAATTCAAACGTTCAAATCGGAATTGAGCCATTGATGCAAATCTGATTTTATTCAGGCCATGGCTTTATTCTTAATTTTAGCTTTGTAATTTATGTGTTATTTAATCATGCTGTAGTGGCTGTATGGAAGAAAACTAGCATAAATAAATATCTTTGAAACTGTGCCTCAACATGAGATCTAAGTTATCGTAAGGATATATAGTGATTAAGTGAATGAAGTTTGTAATTTCATTTTTGTCAAAAATAATTATACTTGTTTTATCGTTTTTAATTACGTTTGGGTTGAATTATGAATTTTGATGAAATAAAAACAAATTAAACTGATTATAAGCCTTTTTTGAGTGTTATCATTTTGTTGTTATTTCTGAAAGGGAAGTAAATTTGGTTGGTAAGCAAACTTAGGTATGGATTGTACAGCACGTGAGAAATATAGATCCTTTGAATATGGTGAAATTTCTTAAAACAATTCTCTGGATTTGGGTCGGTTGGATTATAGGGTTGGGGTTAGTTTAGTTCATTGTAAGGGTTCATATTATATGTGCCTGTATTAAGGACAGGTGATATGGACGCATCAAGACTTGTTATGATGTGTGTGCCCGTCTGGGTGTTGACAGATCCTGGAAGAACACTTGAATAAGGTATATGCCTTGTTATTCCATGGGGTGGGGATTATAATTTGTTTAATATCTGTATCTTTTATATATGGTCTGTGGTTTTTACACATACATTTTTTCATAAGATAGTAACTGGCTAAGGTGTTTTAATGTGTTTCAATTAGTTGAGACGTGAGAAAATTCGTGTGAAATTAAGTTTGTTGTGAAAAATGAATATGATGATCGTGAAAGAATGGATAAGGATGTACGGTTGTGTTTTAATGATCATGATGGTTCTAGCATTCTGTCTATTGAATGAGAGTGCGAAATGCGTTAAAGGGTTTCCTTGTGTGGATGGTGTGATGGCGACAAGTTTTAATTGTTTTTGTCTGTAGACGGAAGTAATATAGGAATTTGCATGTGCGGTGTCAGTGTTTTTATGACACGTGTTGCTGATAGTGCAAGTAAACCATTCTAGCTAGGATAATGTATATGTATGTGTTGGAGATAGAGAAAAAATAAAGGAAAACAGGGTTTTGTTGCATTGTGGGTGTTTAAGAATAGTGACGGATTTTTTACAATGCGTGAGTGAGAATGCTATATGTGAGGGATGGATTGATTTTATCAGATATTAGTGTGTGTGTGAGAGTTAGTGGTTGGGTAAGTGATCAAAACAAACTAATTAAGTCCGTGTATGATATAAGGAGTTCACGAGTAGAAAAATTTGAGGATAAAAGCCCATGCCAAACCACAGATCAACACTTTAACAGTGGGTAATTGTGATGGTGATCAGTTTGAAATTACAATTGAGAACCATTCAAGTAAGAATTTAATAATTTGAACAGGAAATTAGTAAAGGTGTTGCGATAAAAATTGGTGAGTAAATTATAAGAACGGAAAATAGACAAGTTTAGAATTTGTTGATGCATAATTAATGAAATATTGTGTATAAAAGTGTTTTTCTTTTTTAGGATCAAAATGCTAAGACCACTTCGAGATACCATATTATGTGAGAAATGTGGTCTATTCCATTGGGGGGGTGGAATCGTGGAACAATCTTCAACCAGAGCCTCCATGAGTGAAGACACAGAGCCAGTTATCATGGATAGAGCAGATGGTCTCTCGGTCAGTAGAAGTTTGACCTTAGGTGAGGAGATACAGCTGATAAGAGAGAGGCTGTTATCTTCACAGAATAGGAATATAGTCGAGGATGCAGCCGAAGATGCAGCCGAAGTAAAGGAACGGAAGATAATATTTTGTGAGAGGAGTGGGCTGTTCCGTTGGGACAGTGAAAGTGCGGTTCAATTTTCCACAGTCGCGGCAATTGGAGAAAACCCAGAACCGGTGATCGTGGATAGAGCGGATGGTCCGTCGGTAAGTAGACGTATGACCTTAGGTGAGGAGATACAGCTGGTGAGAGAGAAGCTGTTATCTTCACTGAATAAGAATGTGGTCAAGGACGAAGTCGAGGATGTAATCGAAGAACAGGAACGACCAGGAACTAGCAGCTCTATGCATGTGGAGCCAGGTAGTGGGCGTCAGTCCCAAGTGCCAACTCCAGAAGTGTTGGAAATATGGGACGAAGAGCACAATGTGTAAGTGTTAAAATTGGAAATATTAAGATAATTTCTATAGGGTAGATATATAAATAATTTCTATAGGGTAGATATATAAAAATTTTTTTCATATTTGACTCAATTTTATATCATTGGTAAGTTAACGTTATAACTATTCAATTTTTAATTTGTATTTTGTTTTCATATTTGTTTTGTATGTTATTTGTTTCCCTATTTGTTTTGTATCATAGGCTCAGAGTGTCCAGTGGAGGACATTTTGTGACTGGTTGTCCAAAATGTGGACGTTTCCATAGGGGGCTGGGGACAGAGGATGATCCATTTTTGTTGTTCCCGTCGTGTCGCATAGAGGAAATGCCAGTGCCTAATCAGCCCGATGAGGCAGAGATCTCAATGTGAGTAGAGAGGGATTTTAGTAAACTTGAATATGGGGATTGAATATTAGATTTGTCTTATTAGGGAATCTGGGTCGTCGTTTGCGGATGCAGCATTGGATGGAAGAGCAACAAGTGCGCCAACCGCCCTACTTGTCGAAGAAATTATAAGGGATGATACCAGCTATGTACCGGTGGTGGATATATTGCAGCTTTTGGGGGTTGCAGATGCGTCACTGGATGGAAACGAGGAGAGGTCTATGCCAACCTTAGAGGAAAGTGCACGATCGTTTCCTACCTTAGAAGAAAGTGCAGGATCGGAGCAGCATTTGGCGGGGGTCTGCATTAATGATTGGAACGATGACACGATGTTTTAAGAGAATTGAGAATCAATACATTGCGAACAGAAGGATTACTTTAATGTATTATTTATCCTTGTGAAAAGTGTTTAAATAACAAATTATTTTTGTATCCTTGTGAAACTTGTTTAAATAAAATTTTTTTATTATTATTAGAGACTATGTTTTGCTTTTTATTATATTTGTATCCTTGTGAAACCTATTCAAATAAAATTTCTTTATTATTATTAGAGACTATGTTTTGCTTTTTATTATTGTGTTGGGAAATCGATGGGCAACTCTGATTAATTTTTGTACTGTTATTAGGGCACTTTTAAGGTGTTTTCTCACATAGGATTTCAGGGTGGATATGACATTAATCAGACTTTGATTGAAGTTTTTAGTTCAAAAAATGTTTAAGAATAAAGTTAGCTTTAGAGACCAATTATTTACTTTGGGGTTATCACCAATTTGGAGAATCATAGGAATTTAACTGTTATTAGCCGCATTGATATAGATGCATGTTATGCTATTGGCCGCATTGATTAGATGCATGCCGTGTCGTGAGAAAATTCACGCTGTAGTTTGGGTTAGTTTAATGTTTTCAGGATAGCATCTTAGGTTAGTTAAATGTGATGTTAATTAAATGTGATGGCTATGTTTTCAGGATAGCATCTTAGGGTTGTAGTTTTCTGTTGACGTCTCCATTGTTCCTGCCATTTATGAATAGTTTAGTATTTTGACTAGTTGGATAGTGTTCCCAAGGGGGGAATTTGTCCTTGGTTGGGGTAGTAGTGTTGAATGTAGATTTTTGTTTTGTGGGGTGATGGGGTTGTATAGTATGTAGTTAAAATTGGTATATCAACAGTTTTCAGCAGTAGGGATCCAGTTAGAGATAGAACCATTGGTGTGGTTACATTGTGCATTGGAATAGTTGGTATCTATTAGAATTTTCAGCAGTAGGGATCCAGTTAGAGATGGAACCATTGGTGTGGTTACATTGTGCATTGGGATAGTTGGTATCTATTAGATTACTATTCATAGTAAAGTATGTATTATAATGGAGGGTGGAGCTATAGGACGGATGTGTTGTATGGGATGAGGGTCAGTTTATTGATTGATCACAGTGGTTGGGTGGTGGTGTTTTTTTAGGTGGCTATATATTCAACGAGTGTTGTTAGTTGTCCTTACCTGCAGTGTATGTGGAGGGTGAGAATTTATGTGATGGTCAAGCCATAGATGTGGTTGTATTTTTACATGGGTAATTAAATTAGGGTAATAAATATTAGATGTTATAGAAGTGTTGTGTTTGAGCACTTAGATGCGAATAAAAGCAATGGAATGGTGAGGGATGAGTTAGTAGTGATCTAGATTTTACGTAGATCAGGTGTAGCTGACTGAAATTTAAAATTGTTATAAGCTTTCACATAAAAGAAGAATATTGAAATCCATCAATTGAAGGCAGAGAGCCAAGCAAACAGAATTTTGAGATCCCTAAATTGAAAAGCAGAAGAAAATTAACAACAATGGTGAGTAAGGATAACAAAGTAATATGATGTTTAACCAACGTGTTATTATTTAAACCATTATTTCTTTAAAGATGAAGAGAATCCATACAATTCAACCAGGTGTTGAAGCGGAGTCAAATCCAAGGTCCTCACATTTGAGACATAGAGCAGATGTACATACCGTGGTGAAGCAACCAGGAAAAACGGAAAAGGCCGTGTTGGCCGACCCACATATACCCGAGAAAGGATCAAGGGAAACCATAGGATTAGTCCATGCGGGCCCACGATATGACTGGAGGGAGATAGAGTTATATGAGGGCGAATTACATCAAGCCATAATTGAGGAAGAAGCCCGTTATGAAAGACTATGTCAAGAAATGGAAGAGGTGGAAGCAGAGATTCGTGAAGACGAATTGAAGGAGTATGACATGATGGATGATTACCATATGTGGAATAACAGTGGTCAGCATGAAGAAGAAGATCACGTAGGAGATGTATATATGAAGTATAGTGAAGAGATTTATCTTTCGTAAAAAATGTAAAAATGATAAAGCTATGTATTTTGTTATTAGTCTAAGCTGTGTGTTTTTAAAAAAATGTGTGGGTCCTAATAAAATCTAAAACCCTGCGCGGTAAATATTAAGTTAAAATTTGAAATAAAAATTAACTTTATGTTTGAAATGAAACCATTTAAAATTTTTTGAAATGAAACCATTTAAAAATTTTTTAAAAATTTTTTTAAAAATTATAAAAAAATATATAAAATATTTATATAAAAAATTCTTTCCCTTGTAATTTGGCCAAGATTTGTTTGAATGGCAAATTTATGTATTATGAAATAAGATTTATAGATATGAAATATAAAAACCTATTGATATGAAATCAATCTATAAATGTTTTGCATTTTCCTGTATGAAGTTCATAACATGTTAGTGTTTTTCTTGAGGGAAAAATTGTTAACCACATTGAAGTGGTGACGAAACCTATTATGGAAAAAGCTCGAAAAAATTTTTTTAACCTGAAAAGCTAAAGATAACGCGTCGAAGAAGAATTACCTCAATGGTGTATGTATGTGAGTGGTATAACCATGCAGACATCATTGAGAGTTGATGAGTTAAGTATGGTGCGAACTGTGTTCACATCTTTAATGGTATCGGAAGTAGTGCGATACCCGACACATGTATGGTGTTTAATCCATATCGGTTGATCAGATATTGAGGGTTCAAGCCTTGTGGATCAAGGAGAGTGTTTAGTTGTTCGGGTGTTCATGATGACCTGAACAGAATTATATTTGTATAGGGGAAAGCGAAAGTTTCAAGGATGGCCAAGAAACTGAAATCAGTGGGAAAACCAGTTAACTACTTATAATTGACCTACCCGGTAGAAGCTACTTGATAAAACATGAGTTTTTTTAGGCGTAGTACGAGGTTGGGTCCTGGATGTGTGTTGCGGAAAGTAATGCATTTCCAGTAAGGAAATCCATATACCCGCATCTACGGTTAGCCATCCTACAGAAGACCTATGTGTTCACGAATCCGCCCAACCAATTGAGACGTATGCATAATAGCATCTCAGTTGGCAGGAATTGGGATTGTGCATACGGTGCTTCTGCAACTATCCTAGCCGAAACAAACGAAATTTTAAGCAACACATGGTTGGGATCGTGAAATAATAAAATAATAAAGAAGAAACGAAATAATAAAAATAATAAAGAAAACGAAATAATAGAAAAAAGAAGAAAAGAAAAAATATATAACGAAATAATAAGGTGGCAAAATGATAAAATGAAAAGATAACGAAATAATAAGATAAAAATGAAAAGATCACAAAATAAAAAGGTAACGAAATAATAAAATGAAAAGATGACGAAATAATAAGATAATAAGATAATAAAGAAATAGTAAAGTAGAAAACGAAGTAATAAAAAATTAAAAGATAACGAAATAATAAGATAATGAAATGAAAATATAACAAAATAAAAAGATAAAAAGATAACAAAATAAAAAGATAAAAAGCTAACAAAATAAAGAAGAAAACGAAATAATAAAAAATGAAAAGATAACGAAATAATAAGATAATAAAATGAAAAGATAACCAAATAATAAAATGAAAAGATGACGAAATAATAAGATAGAAATAATAAGATAACAAAATGAAAACGAAAAGAAAAGATAAGATAACAAAATGAAAAGATCACAAAATAAAAAGGTAACGAAACAATAAAAAAATTAAAAGATAACGAAATAATAATAAGATAATAAAATAATAAAGAAATAATAAAGAAGAAGAAAACGAAATAATAAGAAATAAAAGGTAAAAAGATATCGAAATAATAAGATAATAAAATGAAAAGATTACAAAATAAAATAAAAAGGTAACGAAATAATAAAAAGGTAACGAAATAATAAAAATGAAACGATAACGAAATAATAAGATAATGAAATGAAAATGTAACAAAATAAAATAAAAGGATAAAAAGATAACAAAATAAAAGGTAATAAATTAACAAAATAAAGAAGAAAACGAAATAATAAAAAATGAAAAGATAACGAAATAATAAAAAATGAAAAGATAACGAAATAATAAGATAATAAAATGAAAAGATAACAAAATAATAAAATGAAAAGATAACGAAATAATAAGATAACAAAATGAAAAACGAAAAGAAAAGATAACAAAATGAAAAGAACACAAAATAAAATAAAATAAAAAATTAAAAGATAACGAAATAATAGGATAATAAAATAATAAAGAAATAATAAAGATAATAAAATAATAAAGAAATAATAAAGAAGAAAACGAAATAATAAAAATGAAGAAAACGAAATAATAAAAATAAAAAGATAAAAAGATATCGAAATAATAAGATAATAAAATGAAAAGATTACAAAATAAAAAGGTAACGAAATAATAAAAATGAAACGATAACGAAATAATAAAGAAGAAAAGGAAATAAAAAGAAGTAATAAAAAATGAAATAATAAAAAATGAAAAGTTAACGAAATAATAAAAAATTAAAAAATTAAAAAATTAAAAAATTAAAAAATTAAAAGACAAGAAAATAAAAAGATAAAAATTGAAAGGAAAACAAAATAATAAGTTAATAAATTGAAAAGATTATCGTCGATTTAGAGTGTGGAGTGAATTAAGTTGAATGGAAACAGAAACATTTTTTTGATTACGAACACGTCCCATTTCCTATGATTTCTCACAAGGAAACAGAGCGATTTTGGAAAATGAATGCAAAACAAAAATAAACAAATGTCAAATTATTGTATGAAGGGGATGTCAAAATAGAGAAAGAATGTGACAAAAAGGAACGTAAGTAATTTAAATAGATTTTTTTAAAAAACATATGATATATTTAGTTTGTAATTTCAGATATATAATGTGTTAGAGGCCCGCAAGTAGATGGTTATCAAACAGTGAAGGGTAAGTGAAAATGTGCAAATTAGATTTAATTTGTATTTTAATTATTTGTATGGTTATAGTTAAGGAACGTCTGGACGGCTCGGACAATTGTGGAACCATGTAGAGTGATGGAGGGACAAGCAGTGTGGAGAGCATGTGGATTGAGTAAGTATATAAAGAGTCATTCAAATTAATATGGTAGTAAATTCAGATATGTTTTATTTAGGGCTTGGAGAGATTTGGTGTATCCAGATGTGGGTGCTATAGCAGGAAAAATTTCATGTGTAAGGTGAGTTGTGTGATTAAATAGATCACTAGGAAGGATAAAGCATCGCATCCAGGAAGCTGCGACATATGTAAATGATGGGGTGAGTATGTATCAATTAGGTGAAAAATAGAAATATCTTTATTTATTTATGCAGGTATGGGATGCAGTAGAACGGTTGGTTGATCCAGATGGGGAGCAGGAGATGAACAAGGAGATGTGGTGTAAAGGCAAGTTCTGTGAAGAGTCGTAAGTTGGATCTGTGAAGAGCCGTAAGTTGGATCTATTTTAAACCAGGAAGAGCAATAAATGGGCTGAAAGGTAAGAATATGTTCTTTTGGCAGCTAAAAATGAAAATGTAAGAACAAGTTCTTTTTAGAACTGAAGAAGAATGGAAAGGTGTTAAAAAGCTCTTTTAAGAGCTAAATGAGAATAGGTTCTTATAAGGACCAGAAAAACATTGAGAAAGAGATGGAAATTAACTGTTTTTACATTGTTTAAAAGTGATTAAAAGAGTTCAATAGCGCTAATTAGTTGGTTTGATAAAAGATTGCCGAAAAATTGATGATGCCTAATATTTTACGCACAGACAGTTTGACTATAAGCAGAGAAGATGTACATATAAGCATAACAAGTTTCTTTGTTTATAATAACAGCTAAATTTAATTAAAAATGGTATATATGGTTGTAAGTGTAGAAGCGGAAGGTTTTTTCAGGTGCAGATGAATCGTGAGTGGACTTCTATAAGGTTTGTATCATGCGGGTAATAGTATATCATGGAAACTTAATAGGAATAGCATAGACCGCTGCGGTAATGTGTCAATGGTTGGGTGAGTATGCAGAAATTAGTATGCAGAAATAAGTACTAACCTTTTTCTTTATTGGGTACAGAAATAAGTACTAACCTTTTTCATTATTAGGTACGGGATGCTTTTGAGTAATCAATCAATAGAATATGAGAGAATTAATTACAGAAGCAGAAAGATTAACATGAATAAATGCTAACGTGTACATGGGATCTTTTTGGATTTGTGAAAAACCTTACAAAGTATATATGAAAAATAATAACAATACAAATCGGTTCTTATTAGAACTATAGAACTTTCGGAAAGAGATAGAGTTGAACAGAGGTATTTTTATAAGAGTTAACATAATGTTATGTGTAGATGTAAGTTGGAAATGATGTAAATGTGTGTTGTTTTTGGAAATCGGTTCTTATGAGGACTAGAAAACTTTAACGAAAGAGATAAGGTGGATCAGAGGTATATTTATAAAGTTAACATAATGTTATGTGTAGGAGTAAGATGGTAATGATATAAGTATGTGTATTTGGTAATGATATAAATGTGTGTTTTTGAAAATGGAAAAAACCTTATTAAAAGATATATGTTGTATGATTATAATAAATTGAAATACTTAACTAAGATTAATGAAGGGAAAGACAAAGTGGCCGTGATATATGTATATATCCCGTATGGGATTTAGTGCAAGTGGATTGCATTTTTGTGGTCGCTCGAAACGTTTTCGGCCCCAACCACAGGGCCTCATCAGCGAGCTTAATGGCTCACGGCCTGATGAATTTTAGAATTAGGTGGGTGGCCAGGGGCCAGAGGTATTGTGTATTATTAATAACTGCGGGGTGATATACTTAATATAAAATGTATACATAAATTTAAAATTAATATTGTTAGTAGTATGGTATGAGTTGAGAAGGTAATAGTAAGAATAGATGAGGAATTAATGTAGTTTTTACCTTGTAGTGTTAAGTAGGTGTAAATTACGAATCTAGGCTTAGCGTTTGCATCAAGTATGTAAGTAAGGCACATGTAATGTTGTCTCAAGTTGGTGGAAATGTGAATCTGGATGGTGTATTTTTGGTTTTGTGTGATCGTGTAAATACTAGGGCGACGCGTTTAATGAGCTATGTAGCGAAAAGTTATCTATGCGCGAATGGTGTGTTATTGATTTGAAATCAGGGTGTGCACTGGTTTTAGTTGAAAACGAGTTAAAATGTGAAGGGAAAGGAGAGCGTTATCTGTGATCAGTGTACGCTATTTCACACAAGACCAAACAGGTTTTCCAGTTGAACCGATTATGGACAAGGCAGAAAAACTTTGGGAGTGTGTTGACACTGTGACCGCAGTAGATAACACAAGTGTTTTATGTGATACAGAGGCTAGAATGTGTAAAGGCTACATTCGAAGCTAGGTCAGAGAGCATGAAAAGTATTCATATTTGCATATGGGCGATTTCAAATTAGGAAAATTTTGAGAGGATCAAAACTGTGTGTATACAAACTAGAAATCGGATCGAATTGGTTTGTTGGTATTGTGGTAGTGTGAGGGAGTATGTAGCTTATGTTTGAATGTTGTGAGTGTGTGAAAGTTGTAAGTATTGGATGGTAAATGAATAGTGAGTATAGGGTTGTCTGGGCTTTGTTATCTATGACGATAGGGATGCTTTCGAATGTTCACAAGTTTTTTGATGTAGGGTTCTAATCTATACATGAATTGAGTTTTGGAATAATAACTGTATGAGTGAATACAGGTTTGTTGAATCTTAAGTCACTTCGGAAGTTAAGACTGATCGTGTTGTCAATAATTGTTTGAAATGAATGATGGAAATCTGAATAAGGTGGAAAGATGATTGGTTGTTCGCGTGGGTGAATTCGTGTATCGTATCAGTGGTTAAATAATAATAGATTCATTGGAGCTGTATAAAAAAGCATTAGCAAGAATTGATTGTGATAGTGGACTGATTGTGACGGTGAGCTGATTGTGACAGCGAAAATTGTGCAGTGCCATATACCGCTGAGATATGATGAGCTTTGGCTAGGAAGGTGACAAAATTATTATTCGGAACCAAAGTTGTGCATTGTTGTGCATAGAGTATAGAACTGTTTTGACATTTAAATGTGCCATGTTAATGTAAGAAGACTGAGAGAAAGTTCGAAATCCACAGGGGACAGTGTTGTAAGGGGGATTATTCAAGAATACAATTATTTAGATAATATAACGTGTCATGTGTTAGTGAGAGTATTCTGGAAATCCATTGCAGTTGAGAGTGTGCGCGTTGTGAAAAGTTAACTGATGTGAAAAGGGGATTATTTAAGTGGAAAAGGATCATTTGTTCAAAATTAAAGGAATTAATTATGAAAGCGAAGATCGTGCAGTGCAGTATATCGTTGAAAACGTGAAAATAATTGGTTAAAACATGAAGCGTGGCCCATTGTATCTAGAGCAGACGTATCTACATATTAGTGACGAGAGGAATCTATTGTTAGATGAAAGCTTGGTGAGTGGGAAGTTGGGGGAGTTGATAGATTTGTGATTTTTTATATTTTTCAATTAACTTCCTGTTTTAGATATAGACATTGGTCAAGTATATTGTGTGCCGTACCCTGGTGTGGGAAGCAGTTTTCGACTGATTAGTGCGACGTGATACGATCTATATACATGGAATTTTCAGGGTAACAATTACGGCCCCGTGTATCTCGAGAAGACGATCCTCAGTATTGGTATACAAGAAAGCCAATTATCTGATGAGAGCTGGCGTGTGGCAGAACTGGTGTTTATATAACTTTTTGTTTGTGTTTTAGATATTGATATTGCGCCAATCTAATAGATTTAATATATTGTATGTAGTATACTGGTGTTACTTATATAATTGTTATAAGATTTGGCTTTATGTATTTTTATTTGTATATGTATATATTGGCAAGAAATAGGGCTTAACTAGGTATTCCAGTTATCGGTGTAGAACGGTGGGAAAAGTAGGGGATGGTCATGGCATTATTGGGAGTGCCTCGGGGTTTTTCAAATTTAACAACTGTGGAAGTACCTCACAGTGTACAGATATTACTGAGCTATGGGCCAAAATTTGTTTTGCCTCGCAAGTTTGGTTTGCAAGAGTATCTCGAGCTCCAAGATGTAATCTTTCAGCGAATACTTGCAAAGTACGGGGGTATTATTCCAATGGATATGAATGATTTTGAAGCAATGATGCAACCATTAAGGGATTTGGTGAGGAGTGGGGGTAATTTAGAGCCCTATCAGTTGAAACTTTTAGATTACCATGCAGATGCGGTTAAGTTTCTTAAAAATAATCCAGATTTACTGATAGTACAAGCGGATAAGGGGAAGGTGACAACCTTGATGTATGCAGAAGATTATGCCTTAAAAATGGATGCATTAGTATCTAAGGGGGTTGAGGCAGGGGTATATAGCGAGATCGAGGGAGATATGTCCTTGAAAAGAAAGGCTTTGAGAGACACTTTTAAGTTCCTGCGTGGGCAGGTTTTAAAAGCTTTGCGGGAGTCTCGTTGTAGTTTACCTTATAAATTGTCCAAGCTATTGAGTATAGCTGATAGGGATTGTTTATCATTGCCATATTTATATGGTGTGATAAAACTGCATAAGGTTGATAAACCTTGCCGACCAATTGTAAGTACCAAATATTGGATAAGTGCGGTTGTGCAGAAGTTACTACATGTTGTATTGTTATCTTTTAGACAGGGTGGAGATTATAATTTGCGAAATATATATCAATTACCCAGTATGTTGTCAAAGGTGGGCTGTGGGGAGGGTTATGTGTTCATGAAAGTAGATATAGTAGATATGTTTACACGCATACCTAGAGATGGCTTAATAGATATCATTATGGGGTATTTAAGCAGGGAAGATTTTGTGAACCCACTTGGGTTGGGAGTAGTGTTATTGAGACGGTTGTTGGTATTTGATCTAGAGGAATTATCTTATGTAACCTATGCTGGTAGAGTTTATCGTCAGCGTAAAGGTTTGCCTCAGGGTGGTTGCAATTCGACTCTTTATGCGGAATTGTATGTCGATAGCCATATGGTGAGGTGTAGGCCACATATGTGGGAGATCAAGGGGGTTAAATTTTTCACGAAATATGTGGATGATTTTTTGTTTTTCTTGCCTGTGGGGGAGGTGGAGGGATTTTCAGATTGGATATCAGGTGAGTTAGCTTTAGAGGTGACCAGCGAATTGGAGGAAGAGTTCGAGGGTAATCTAGGAATAAGTTATCTTGATTATTGGATAGTGCGGGATGTCAGGAACAATAAGTTTGAGTTTTGCCAGTATAGAAAGTCTTTTGCATCTCGTAGAATGTTGAACTACAGATCGAATCAGCCAGTCTGTCAAAAGAGATCAACATGCATAACTTTATTACGCAATGTACTGGATCGGACAAGTGTACGTTTTTTGTGGCGTGATCTTGAAGAGGTTAGACACACTATGGAAGAGAATGGATACCCTCGTTTGTGGTCGCTTCAGATTTTTACAAATGGAATAACAGGAAGGTTGAGGGGCGAGGTAGAACCCCAGTTTAGATCTGTGCTGTTATCCTACCTGTCACATCATGGACTATCCATGATGAAAACCTCGGTGGATACATTGAGACGTGTTGGTGTGTCCTGGTATGATACCAAACACATAGCCGTTTATCTATGTGCTGATATGGATAGGTGGATGAGATCGGTGGTAAATTATTGGGACTTGGAGAAAACCATTTATCGTAATTCCTCTACCACATTTCAGGATTTGCATATGAGTCTTCGAGGAGATAAAACCTCAACGGTGGAAACCCCTAAGTGGGTGGAAATGTGTTGTAAGGATTGTAATCAGATTTTTGTCGCATGTGTCAAGGGGGTTGAATTGCAAGCCGTGATACGTAGTCAAATGGATGATGAGAGGTCTCAATTGTATGTACATATGTCCGAGACAAGTCATACCCCCCATTTCAAGGTGAGAACGTTGTGCCAAGGGGCTAATAGGACAGTGGCTGATTATCTAGTGTTATATAAGGCCGTGTGTGAGGCAAAAGGGATATTTTGCAGTCTACCATTACAGTCAGTGAGGGTTTTGGATAGACGTCAAATACGGGATTTGCAGCAGTGTGTGGCTGCGATGGCAGATGTAGATAGCTCCTTGGTGAGTGGTGGAGATGATCGTGGGCATGTGGGTGCTGGGGTGGCCACAGGTATTGACGAGGAGGATCTGCATGAGGAAATTGTTAATGAGGGGGAGATATGGGGCGATGAGGACAATAGGCCGTTGGGGAACAAGGCGGTCTCGGTGTTGGTTGATAATGTCCTATTCAGTGGGGGTGGTTTGCTGAGAGGAGAGGAGCCCAGTATGGGTAAGCGATGTATGGTATTGGGAGAGGAGTCCAATTTAGGTGTTGTGAAGAGGAAACTTAGGGTATCAAGAGCAGGTTGGGGTAGCAAACGACGTTGGCTGGCTAATAAAAGACGGAAAAAGAGTCTGGAACTTGTGTAGGTTTATATATGATTTTAGGGTTTTGCAGTTCATTAGAACCATAAGATGTGTTACAAAGGAATGTTTGTGCAAATTATAAAATCTATTTGGTTTTCATTTTCTGAGCCTAAGTCTTTGAATATCACGAAAATCTTTTTAAGAAAAACTCTTTTGTTTTGTTTTGAAGCATCGAACGTGAGATATATGTGATGTAAACTTTTAAATTCCACGATGACTAAAGTATGTAGCTGTGAACATATATAAGAAAACTTATGAGAAAAACGAAAATTGTCCTATGTATATAATTTAGAAAGGAAAAGACTTTTTAAATTTGAATTTCAAAATAAGAATTTCTAAACTTGTTTGTTGGAAATGTAGATAGAAGATAGTTAAGCTCTTCGGTATGCCAATTAAAACTTGAATTTCTGAACTTGTTGTTAGATATGTGGATAGAAGAGAGTTAAGCCCTTCGGTATGCCAATTAAAGCGTTCAATTCGGGATTGAGTCATTGATGCTAGATAACTAAATAAATAATTAGGTTCTTCAGTATGCCAATTCAAACGTACAAATCGGAATTGAGCCACTGATGCAAATCCGATTTTATTTAGGCCACGGCTTTATTCTTAATTTTAGCTTTGTAATTTATGTGTTTTTTAATCAGGTTCTACAGTATGCCAATTCAAACGTTCAAATCGGAATTGAGCCATTGATGCAAATCTGATTTTATTCAGGCCATGGCTTTATTCTTAATTTTAGCTTTGTAATTTATGTGTTATTTAATCATGCTGTAGTGGCTGTATGGAAGAAAACTAGCATAAATAAATATCTTTGAAACTGTGCCTCAACATGAGATCTAAGTTATCGTAAGGATATATAGTGATTAAGTGAATGAAGTTTGTAATTTCATTTTTGTCAAAAATAATTATACTTGTTTTATCGTTTTTAATTACGTTTGGGTTGAATTATGAATTTTGATGAAATAAAAACAAATTAAACTGATTATAAGCCTTTTTTGAGTGTTATCATTTTGTTGTTATTTCTGAAAGGGAAGTAAATTTGGTTGGTAAGCAAACTTAGGTATGGATTGTACAGCACGTGAGAAATATAGATCCTTTGAATATGGTGAAATTTCTTAAAACAATTCTCTGGATTTGGGTCGGTTGGATTATAGGGTTGGGGTTAGTTTAGTTCATTGTAAGGGTTCATATTATATGTGCCTGTATTAAGGACAGGTGATATGGACGCATCAAGACTTGTTATGATGTGTGTGCCCGTCTGGGTGTTGACAGATCCTGGAAGAACACTTGAATAAGGTATATGCCTTGTTATTCCATGGGGTGGGGATTATAATTTGTTTAATATCTGTATCTTTTATATATGGTCTGTGGTTTTTACACATACATTTTTTCATAAGATAGTAACTGGCTAAGGTGTTTTAATGTGTTTCAATTAGTTGAGACGTGAGAAAATTCGTGTGAAATTAAGTTTGTTGTGAAAAATGAATATGATGATCGTGAAAGAATGGATAAGGATGTACGGTTGTGTTTTAATGATCATGATGGTTCTAGCATTCTGTCTATTGAATGAGAGTGCGAAATGCGTTAAAGGGTTTCCTTGTGTGGATGGTGTGATGGCGACAAGTTTTAATTGTTTTTGTCTGTAGACGGAAGTAATATAGGAATTTGCATGTGCGGTGTCAGTGTTTTTATGACACGTGTTGCTGATAGTGCAAGTAAACCATTCTAGCTAGGATAATGTATATGTATGTGTTGGAGATAGAGAAAAAGTAAAGGAAAACAGGGTTTTGTTGCATTGTGGGTGTTTAAGAATAGTGACGGATTTTTTACAATGCGTGAGTGAGAATGCTATATGTGAGGGATGGATTGATTTTATCAGATATTAGTGTGTGTGTGAGAGTTAGTGGTTGGGTAAGTGATCAAAACAAACTAATTAAGTCCGTGTATGATATAAGGAGTTCACGAGTAGAAAAATTTGAGGATAAAAGCCCATGCCAAACCACAGATCAACACTTTAACAGTGGGTAATTGTGATGGTGATCAGTTTGAAATTACAATTGAGAACCATTCAAGTAAGAATTTAATAATTTGAACAGGAAATTAGTAAAGGTGTTGCGATAAAAATTGGTGAGTAAATTATAAGAACGGAAAATAGACAAGTTTAGAATTTGTTGATGCATAATTAATGAAATATTGTGTATAAAAGTGTTTTTCTTTTTTAGGATCAAAATGCTAAGACCACTTCGAGATACCATATTATGTGAGAAATGTGGTCTATTCCATTGGGGGGGTGGAATCGTGGAACAATCTTCAACCAGAGCCTCCATGAGTGAAGACACAGAGCCAGTTATCATGGATAGAGCAGATGGTCTCTCGGTCAGTAGAAGTTTGACCTTAGGTGAGGAGATACAGCTGATAAGAGAGAGGCTGTTATCTTCACAGAATAGGAATATAGTCGAGGATGCAGCCGAAGATGCAGCCGAAGTAAAGGAACGGAAGATAATATTTTGTGAGAGGAGTGGGCTGTTCCGTTGGGACAGTGAAAGTGCGGTTCAATTTTCCACAGTCGCGGCAATTGGAGAAAACCCAGAACCGGTGATCGTGGATAGAGCGGATGGTCCGTCGGTAAGTAGACGTATGACCTTAGGTGAGGAGATACAGCTGGTGAGAGAGAAGCTGTTATCTTCACTGAATAAGAATGTGGTCAAGGACGAAGTCGAGGATGTAATCGAAGAACAGGAACGACCAGGAACTAGCAGCTCTATGCATGTGGAGCCAGGTAGTGGGCGTCAGTCCCAAGTGCCAACTCCAGAAGTGTTGGAAATATGGGACGAAGAGCACAATGTGTAAGTGTTAAAATTGGAAATATTAAGATAATTTCTATAGGGTAGATATATAAATAATTTCTATAGGGTAGATATATAAAAATTTTTTTCATATTTGACTCAATTTTATATCATTGGTAAGTTAACGTTATAACTATTCAATTTTTAATTTGTATTTTGTTTTCATATTTGTTTTGTATGTTATTTGTTTCCCTATTTGTTTTGTATCATAGGCTCAGAGTGTCCAGTGGAGGACATTTTGTGACTGGTTGTCCAAAATGTGGACGTTTCCATAGGGGGCTGGGGACAGAGGATGATCCATTTTTGTTGTTCCCGTCGTGTCGCATAGAGGAAATGCCAGTGCCTAATCAGCCCGATGAGGCAGAGATCTCAATGTGAGTAGAGAGGGATTTTAGTAAACTTGAATATGGGGATTGAATATTAGATTTGTCTTATTAGGGAATCTGGGTCGTCGTTTGCGGATGCAGCATTGGATGGAAGAGCAACAAGTGCGCCAACCGCCCTACTTGTCGAAGAAATTATAAGGGATGATACCAGCTATGTACCGGTGGTGGATATATTGCAGCTTTTGGGGGTTGCAGATGCGTCACTGGATGGAAACGAGGAGAGGTCTATGCCAACCTTAGAGGAAAGTGCACGATCGTTTCCTACCTTAGAAGAAAGTGCAGGATCGGAGCAGCATTTGGCGGGGGTCTGCATTAATGATTGGAACGATGACACGATGTTTTAAGAGAATTGAGAATCAATACATTGCGAACAGAAGGATTACTTTAATGTATTATTTATCCTTGTGAAAAGTGTTTAAATAACAAATTATTTTTGTATCCTTGTGAAACTTGTTTAAATAAAATTTTTTTATTATTATTAGAGACTATGTTTTGCTTTTTATTATATTTGTATCCTTGTGAAACCTATTCAAATAAAATTTCTTTATTATTATTAGAGACTATGTTTTGCTTTTTATTATTGTGTTGGGAAATCGATGGGCAACTCTGATTAATTTTTGTACTGTTATTAGGGCACTTTTAAGGTGTTTTCTCACATAGGATTTCAGGGTGGATATGACATTAATCAGACTTTGATTGAAGTTTTTAGTTCAAAAAATGTTTAAGAATAAAGTTAGCTTTAGAGACCAATTATTTACTTTGGGGTTATCACCAATTTGGAGAATCATAGGAATTTAACTGTTATTAGCCGCATTGATATAGATGCATGTTATGCTATTGGCCGCATTGATTAGATGCATGCCGTGTCGTGAGAAAATTCACGCTGTAGTTTGGGTTAGTTTAATGTTTTCAGGATAGCATCTTAGGTTAGTTAAATGTGATGTTAATTAAATGTGATGGCTATGTTTTCAGGATAGCATCTTAGGGTTGTAGTTTTCTGTTGACGTCTCCATTGTTCCTGCCATTTATGAATAGTTTAGTATTTTGACTAGTTGGATAGTGTTCCCAAGGGGGGAATTTGTCCTTGGTTGGGGTAGTAGTGTTGAATGTAGATTTTTGTTTTGTGGGGTGATGGGGTTGTATAGTATGTAGTTAAAATTGGTATATCAACAGTTTTCAGCAGTAGGGATCCAGTTAGAGATAGAACCATTGGTGTGGTTACATTGTGCATTGGAATAGTTGGTATCTATTAGAATTTTCAGCAGTAGGGATCCAGTTAGAGATGGAACCATTGGTGTGGTTACATTGTGCATTGGGATAGTTGGTATCTATTAGATTACTATTCATAGTAAAGTATGTATTATAATGGAGGGTGGAGCTATAGGACGGATGTGTTGTATGGGATGAGGGTCAGTTTATTGATTGATCACAGTGGTTGGGTGGTGGTGTTTTTTTAGGTGGCTATATATTCAACGAGTGTTGTTAGTTGTCCTTACCTGCAGTGTATGTGGAGGGTGAGAATTTATGTGATGGTCAAGCCATAGATGTGGTTGTATTTTTACATGGGTAATTAAATTAGGGTAATAAATATTAGATGTTATAGAAGTGTTGTGTTTGAGCACTTAGATGCGAATAAAAGCAATGGAATGGTGAGGGATGAGTTAGTAGTGATCTAGATTTTACGTAGATCAGGTGTAGCTGACTGAAATTTAAAATTGTTATAAGCTTTCACATAAAAGAAGAATATTGAAATCCATCAATTGAAGGCAGAGAGCCAAGCAAACAGAATTTTGAGATCCCTAAATTGAAAAGCAGAAGAAAATTAACAACAATGGTGAGTAAGGATAACAAAGTAATATGATGTTTAACCAACGTGTTATTATTTAAACCATTATTTCTTTAAAGATGAAGAGAATCCATACAATTCAACCAGGTGTTGAAGCGGAGTCAAATCCAAGGTCCTCACATTTGAGACATAGAGCAGATGTACATACCGTGGTGAAGCAACCAGGAAAAACGGAAAAGGCCGTGTTGGCCGACCCACATATACCCGAGAAAGGATCAAGGGAAACCATAGGATTAGTCCATGCGGGCCCACGATATGACTGGAGGGAGATAGAGTTATATGAGGGCGAATTACATCAAGCCATAATTGAGGAAGAAGCCCGTTATGAAAGACTATGTCAAGAAATGGAAGAGGTGGAAGCAGAGATTCGTGAAGACGAATTGAAGGAGTATGACATGATGGATGATTACCATATGTGGAATAACAGTGGTCAGCATGAAGAAGAAGATCACGTAGGAGATGTATATATGAAGTATAGTGAAGAGATTTATCTTTCGTAAAAAATGTAAAAATGATAAAGCTATGTATTTTGTTATTAGTCTAAGCTGTGTGTTTTTAAAAAAATGTGTGGGTCCTAATAAAATCTAAAACCCTGCGCGGTAAATATTAAGTTAAAATTTGAAATAAAAATTAACTTTATGTTTGAAATGAAACCATTTAAAATTTTTTGAAATGAAACCATTTAAAAATTTTTTAAAAATTTTTTTAAAAATTATAAAAAAATATATAAAATATTTATATAAAAAATTCTTTCCCTTGTAATTTGGCCAAGATTTGTTTGAATGGCAAATTTA
Organism: Nephrocerus scutellatus; assembly: GCA_947095585.1. Taxonomy (NCBI): domain Eukaryota; kingdom Metazoa; phylum Arthropoda; class Insecta; order Diptera; family Pipunculidae; genus Nephrocerus; species Nephrocerus scutellatus. The sequence goes on from OX352764.1 coordinate 100,309,036, forward strand.
TGTATTATGAAATAAGATTTATAGATATGAAATATAAAAACCTATTGATATGAAATCAATCTATAAATGTTTTGCATTTTCCTGTATGAAGTTCATAACATGTTAGTGTTTTTCTTGAGGGAAAAATTGTTAACCACATTGAAGTGGTGACGAAACCTATTATGGAAAAAGCTCGAAAAAATTTTTTTAACCTGAAAAGCTAAAGATAACGCGTCGAAGAAGAATTACCTCAATGGTGTATGTATGTGAGTGGTATAACCATGCAGACATCATTGAGAGTTGATGAGTTAAGTATGGTGCGAACTGTGTTCACATCTTTAATGGTATCGGAAGTAGTGCGATACCCGACACATGTATGGTGTTTAATCCATATCGGTTGATCAGATATTGAGGGTTCAAGCCTTGTGGATCAAGGAGAGTGTTTAGTTGTTCGGGTGTTCATGATGACCTGAACAGAATTATATTTGTATAGGGGAAAGCGAAAGTTTCAAGGATGGCCAAGAAACTGAAATCAGTGGGAAAACCAGTTAACTACTTATAATTGACCTACCCGGTAGAAGCTACTTGATAAAACATGAGTTTTTTTAGGCGTAGTACGAGGTTGGGTCCTGGATGTGTGTTGCGGAAAGTAATGCATTTCCAGTAAGGAAATCCATATACCCGCATCTACGGTTAGCCATCCTACAGAAGACCTATGTGTTCACGAATCCGCCCAACCAATTGAGACGTATGCATAATAGCATCTCAGTTGGCAGGAATTGGGATTGTGCATACGGTGCTTCTGCAACTATCCTAGCCGAAACAAACGAAATTTTAAGCAACACATGGTTGGGATCGTGAAATAATAAAATAATAAAGAAGAAACGAAATAATAAAAATAATAAAGAAAACGAAATAATAGAAAAAAGAAGAAAAGAAAAAATATATAACGAAATAATAAGGTGGCAAAATGATAAAATGAAAAGATAACGAAATAATAAGATAAAAATGAAAAGATCACAAAATAAAAAGGTAACGAAATAATAAAATGAAAAGATGACGAAATAATAAGATAATAAGATAATAAAGAAATAGTAAAGTAGAAAACGAAGTAATAAAAAATTAAAAGATAACGAAATAATAAGATAATGAAATGAAAATATAACAAAATAAAAAGATAAAAAGATAACAAAATAAAAAGATAAAAAGCTAACAAAATAAAGAAGAAAACGAAATAATAAAAAATGAAAAGATAACGAAATAATAAGATAATAAAATGAAAAGATAACCAAATAATAAAATGAAAAGATGACGAAATAATAAGATAGAAATAATAAGATAACAAAATGAAAACGAAAAGAAAAGATAAGATAACAAAATGAAAAGATCACAAAATAAAAAGGTAACGAAACAATAAAAAAATTAAAAGATAACGAAATAATAATAAGATAATAAAATAATAAAGAAATAATAAAGAAGAAGAAAACGAAATAATAAGAAATAAAAGGTAAAAAGATATCGAAATAATAAGATAATAAAATGAAAAGATTACAAAATAAAATAAAAAGGTAACGAAATAATAAAAAGGTAACGAAATAATAAAAATGAAACGATAACGAAATAATAAGATAATGAAATGAAAATGTAACAAAATAAAATAAAAGGATAAAAAGATAACAAAATAAAAGGTAATAACTTAACAAAATAAAGAAGAAAACGAAATAATAAAAAATGAAAAGATAACGAAATAATAAAAAATGAAAAGATAACGAAATAATAAGATAATAAAATGAAAAGATAACAAAATAATAAAATGAAAAGATAACGAAATAATAAGATAACAAAATGAAAAACGAAAAGAAAAGATAACAAAATGAAAAGAACACAAAATAAAATAAAATAAAAAATTAAAAGATAACGAAATAATAGGATAATAAAATAATAAAGAAATAATAAAGATAATAAAATAATAAAGAAATAATAAAGAAGAAAACGAAATAATAAAAATGAAGAAAACGAAATAATAAAAATAAAAAGATAAAAAGATATCGAAATAATAAGATAATAAAATGAAAAGATTACAAAATAAAAAGGTAACGAAATAATAAAAATGAAACGATAACGAAATAATAAAGAAGAAAAGGAAATAAAAAGAAGTAATAAAAAATGAAATAATAAAAAATGAAAAGTTAACGAAATAATAAAAAATTAAAAAATTAAAAAATTAAAAAATTAAAAAATTAAAAGACAAGAAAATAAAAAGATAAAAATTGAAAGGAAAACAAAATAATAAGTTAATAAATTGAAAAGATTATCGTCGATTTAGAGTGTGGAGTGAATTAAGTTGAATGGAAACAGAAACATTTTTTTGATTACGAACACGTCCCATTTCCTATGATTTCTCACAAGGAAACAGAGCGATTTTGGAAAATGAATGCAAAACAAAAATAAACAAATGTCAAATTATTGTATGAAGGGGATGTCAAAATAGAGAAAGAATGTGACAAAAAGGAACGTAAGTAATTTAAATAGATTTTTTTAAAAAACATATGATATATTTAGTTTGTAATTTCAGATATATAATGTGTTAGAGGCCCGCAAGTAGATGGTTATCAAACAGTGAAGGGTAAGTGAAAATGTGCAAATTAGATTTAATTTGTATTTTAATTATTTGTATGGTTATAGTTAAGGAACGTCTGGACGGCTCGGACAATTGTGGAACCATGTAGAGTGATGGAGGGACAAGCAGTGTGGAGAGCATGTGGATTGAGTAAGTATATAAAGAGTCATTCAAATTAATATGGTAGTAAATTCAGATATGTTTTATTTAGGGCTTGGAGAGATTTGGTGTATCCAGATGTGGGTGCTATAGCAGGAAAAATTTCATGTGTAAGGTGAGTTGTGTGATTAAATAGATCACTAGGAAGGATAAAGCATCGCATCCAGGAAGCTGCGACATATGTAAATGATGGGGTGAGTATGTATCAATTAGGTGAAAAATAGAAATATCTTTATTTATTTATGCAGGTATGGGATGCAGTAGAACGGTTGGTTGATCCAGATGGGGAGCAGGAGATGAACAAGGAGATGTGGTGTAAAGGCAAGTTCTGTGAAGAGTCGTAAGTTGGATCTGTGAAGAGCCGTAAGTTGGATCTATTTTAAACCAGGAAGAGCAATAAATGGGCTGAAAGGTAAGAATATGTTCTTTTGGCAGCTAAAAATGAAAATGTAAGAACAAGTTCTTTTTAGAACTGAAGAAGAATGGAAAGGTGTTAAAAAGCTCTTTTAAGAGCTAAATGAGAATAGGTTCTTATAAGGACCAGAAAAACATTGAGAAAGAGATGGAAATTAACTGTTTTTACATTGTTTAAAAGTGATTAAAAGAGTTCAATAGCGCTAATTAGTTGGTTTGATAAAAGATTGCCGAAAAATTGATGATGCCTAATATTTTACGCACAGACAGTTTGACTATAAGCAGAGAAGATGTACATATAAGCATAACAAGTTTCTTTGTTTATAATAACAGCTAAATTTAATTAAAAATGGTATATATGGTTGTAAGTGTAGAAGCGGAAGGTTTTTTCAGGTGCAGATGAATCGTGAGTGGACTTCTATAAGGTTTGTATCATGCGGGTAATAGTATATCATGGAAACTTAATAGGAATAGCATAGACCGCTGCGGTAATGTGTCAATGGTTGGGTGAGTATGCAGAAATTAGTATGCAGAAATAAGTACTAACCTTTTTCTTTATTGGGTACAGAAATAAGTACTAACCTTTTTCATTATTAGGTACGGGATGCTTTTGAGTAATCAATCAATAGAATATGAGAGAATTAATTACAGAAGCAGAAAGATTAACATGAATAAATGCTAACGTGTACATGGGATCTTTTTGGATTTGTGAAAAACCTTACAAAGTATATATGAAAAATAATAACAATACAAATCGGTTCTTATTAGAACTATAGAACTTTCGGAAAGAGATAGAGTTGAACAGAGGTATTTTTATAAGAGTTAACATAATGTTATGTGTAGATGTAAGTTGGAAATGATGTAAATGTGTGTTGTTTTTGGAAATCGGTTCTTATGAGGACTAGAAAACTTTAACGAAAGAGATAAGGTGGATCAGAGGTATATTTATAAAGTTAACATAATGTTATGTGTAGGAGTAAGATGGTAATGATATAAGTATGTGTATTTGGTAATGATATAAATGTGTGTTTTTGAAAATGGAAAAAACCTTATTAAAAGATATATGTTGTATGATTATAATAAATTGAAATACTTAACTAAGATTAATGAAGGGAAAGACAAAGTGGCCGTGATATATGTATATATCCCGTATGGGATTTAGTGCAAGTGGATTGCATTTTTGTGGTCGCTCGAAACGTTTTCGGCCCCAACCACAGGGCCTCATCAGCGAGCTTAATGGCTCACGGCCTGATGAATTTTAGAATTAGGTGGGTGGCCAGGGGCCAGAGGTATTGTGTATTATTAATAACTGCGGGGTGATATACTTAATATAAAATGTATACATAAATTTAAAATTAATATTGTTAGTAGTATGGTATGAGTTGAGAAGGTAATAGTAAGAATAGATGAGGAATTAATGTAGTTTTTACCTTGTAGTGTTAAGTAGGTGTAAATTACGAATCTAGGCTTAGCGTTTGCATCAAGTATGTAAGTAAGGCACATGTAATGTTGTCTCAAGTTGGTGGAAATGTGAATCTGGATGGTGTATTTTTGGTTTTGTGTGATCGTGTAAATACTAGGGCGACGCGTTTAATGAGCTATGTAGCGAAAAGTTATCTATGCGCGAATGGTGTGTTATTGATTTGAAATCAGGGTGTGCACTGGTTTTAGTTGAAAACGAGTTAAAATGTGAAGGGAAAGGAGAGCGTTATCTGTGATCAGTGTACGCTATTTCACACAAGACCAAACAGGTTTTCCAGTTGAACCGATTATGGACAAGGCAGAAAAACTTTGGGAGTGTGTTGACACTGTGACCGCAGTAGATAACACAAGTGTTTTATGTGATACAGAGGCTAGAATGTGTAAAGGCTACATTCGAAGCTAGGTCAGAGAGCATGAAAAGTATTCATATTTGCATATGGGCGATTTCAAATTAGGAAAATTTTGAGAGGATCAAAACTGTGTGTATACAAACTAGAAATCGGATCGAATTGGTTTGTTGGTATTGTGGTAGTGTGAGGGAGTATGTAGCTTATGTTTGAATGTTGTGAGTGTGTGAAAGTTGTAAGTATTGGATGGTAAATGAATAGTGAGTATAGGGTTGTCTGGGCTTTGTTATCTATGACGATAGGGATGCTTTCGAATGTTCACAAGTTTTTTGATGTAGGGTTCTAATCTATACATGAATTGAGTTTTGGAATAATAACTGTATGAGTGAATACAGGTTTGTTGAATCTTAAGTCACTTCGGAAGTTAAGACTGATCGTGTTGTCAATAATTGTTTGAAATGAATGATGGAAATCTGAATAAGGTGGAAAGATGATTGGTTGTTCGCGTGGGTGAATTCGTGTATCGTATCAGTGGTTAAATAATAATAGATTCATTGGAGCTGTATAAAAAAGCATTAGCAAGAATTGATTGTGATAGTGGACTGATTGTGACGGTGAGCTGATTGTGACAGCGAAAATTGTGCAGTGCCATATACCGCTGAGATATGATGAGCTTTGGCTAGGAAGGTGACAAAATTATTATTCGGAACCAAAGTTGTGCATTGTTGTGCATAGAGTATAGAACTGTTTTGACATTTAAATGTGCCATGTTAATGTAAGAAGACTGAGAGAAAGTTCGAAATCCACAGGGGACAGTGTTGTAAGGGGGATTATTCAAGAATACAATTATTTAGATAATATAACGTGTCATGTGTTAGTGAGAGTATTCTGGAAATCCATTGCAGTTGAGAGTGTGCGCGTTGTGAAAAGTTAACTGATGTGAAAAGGGGATTATTTAAGTGGAAAAGGATCATTTGTTCAAAATTAAAGGAATTAATTATGAAAGCGAAGATCGTGCAGTGCAGTATATCGTTGAAAACGTGAAAATAATTGGTTAAAACATGAAGCGTGGCCCATTGTATCTAGAGCAGACGTATCTACATATTAGTGACGAGAGGAATCTATTGTTAGATGAAAGCTTGGTGAGTGGGAAGTTGGGGGAGTTGATAGATTTGTGATTTTTTATATTTTTCAATTAACTTCCTGTTTTAGATATAGACATTGGTCAAGTATATTGTGTGCCGTACCCTGGTGTGGGAAGCAGTTTTCGACTGATTAGTGCGACGTGATACGATCTATATACATGGAATTTTCAGGGTAACAATTACGGCCCCGTGTATCTCGAGAAGACGATCCTCAGTATTGGTATACAAGAAAGCCAATTATCTGATGAGAGCTGGCGTGTGGCAGAACTGGTGTTTATATAACTTTTTGTTTGTGTTTTAGATATTGATATTGCGCCAATCTAATAGATTTAATATATTGTATGTAGTATACTGGTGTTACTTATATAATTGTTATAAGATTTGGCTTTATGTATTTTTATTTGTATATGTATATATTGGCAAGAAATAGGGCTTAACTAGGTATTCCAGTTATCGGTGTAGAACGGTGGGAAAAGTAGGGGATGGTCATGGCATTATTGGGAGTGCCTCGGGGTTTTTCAAATTTAACAACTGTGGAAGTACCTCACAGTGTACAGATATTACTGAGCTATGGGCCAAAATTTGTTTTGCCTCGCAAGTTTGGTTTGCAAGAGTATCTCGAGCTCCAAGATGTAATCTTTCAGCGAATACTTGCAAAGTACGGGGGTATTATTCCAATGGATATGAATGATTTTGAAGCAATGATGCAACCATTAAGGGATTTGGTGAGGAGTGGGGGTAATTTAGAGCCCTATCAGTTGAAACTTTTAGATTACCATGCAGATGCGGTTAAGTTTCTTAAAAATAATCCAGATTTACTGATAGTACAAGCGGATAAGGGGAAGGTGACAACCTTGATGTATGCAGAAGATTATGCCTTAAAAATGGATGCATTAGTATCTAAGGGGGTTGAGGCAGGGGTATATAGCGAGATCGAGGGAGATATGTCCTTGAAAAGAAAGGCTTTGAGAGACACTTTTAAGTTCCTGCGTGGGCAGGTTTTAAAAGCTTTGCGGGAGTCTCGTTGTAGTTTACCTTATAAATTGTCCAAGCTATTGAGTATAGCTGATAGGGATTGTTTATCATTGCCATATTTATATGGTGTGATAAAACTGCATAAGGTTGATAAACCTTGCCGACCAATTGTAAGTACCAAATATTGGATAAGTGCGGTTGTGCAGAAGTTACTACATGTTGTATTGTTATCTTTTAGACAGGGTGGAGATTATAATTTGCGAAATATATATCAATTACCCAGTATGTTGTCAAAGGTGGGCTGTGGGGAGGGTTATGTGTTCATGAAAGTAGATATAGTAGATATGTTTACACGCATACCTAGAGATGGCTTAATAGATATCATTATGGGGTATTTAAGCAGGGAAGATTTTGTGAACCCACTTGGGTTGGGAGTAGTGTTATTGAGACGGTTGTTGGTATTTGATCTAGAGGAATTATCTTATGTAACCTATGCTGGTAGAGTTTATCGTCAGCGTAAAGGTTTGCCTCAGGGTGGTTGCAATTCGACTCTTTATGCGGAATTGTATGTCGATAGCCATATGGTGAGGTGTAGGCCACATATGTGGGAGATCAAGGGGGTTAAATTTTTCACGAAATATGTGGATGATTTTTTGTTTTTCTTGCCTGTGGGGGAGGTGGAGGGATTTTCAGATTGGATATCAGGTGAGTTAGCTTTAGAGGTGACCAGCGAATTGGAGGAAGAGTTCGAGGGTAATCTAGGAATAAGTTATCTTGATTATTGGATAGTGCGGGATGTCAGGAACAATAAGTTTGAGTTTTGCCAGTATAGAAAGTCTTTTGCATCTCGTAGAATGTTGAACTACAGATCGAATCAGCCAGTCTGTCAAAAGAGATCAACATGCATAACTTTATTACGCAATGTACTGGATCGGACAAGTGTACGTTTTTTGTGGCGTGATCTTGAAGAGGTTAGACACACTATGGAAGAGAATGGATACCCTCGTTTGTGGTCGCTTCAGATTTTTACAAATGGAATAACAGGAAGGTTGAGGGGCGAGGTAGAACCCCAGTTTAGATCTGTGCTGTTATCCTACCTGTCACATCATGGACTATCCATGATGAAAACCTCGGTGGATACATTGAGACGTGTTGGTGTGTCCTGGTATGATACCAAACACATAGCCGTTTATCTATGTGCTGATATGGATAGGTGGATGAGATCGGTGGTAAATTATTGGGACTTGGAGAAAACCATTTATCGTAATTCCTCTACCACATTTCAGGATTTGCATATGAGTCTTCGAGGAGATAAAACCTCAACGGTGGAAACCCCTAAGTGGGTGGAAATGTGTTGTAAGGATTGTAATCAGATTTTTGTCGCATGTGTCAAGGGGGTTGAATTGCAAGCCGTGATACGTAGTCAAATGGATGATGAGAGGTCTCAATTGTATGTACATATGTCCGAGACAAGTCATACCCCCCATTTCAAGGTGAGAACGTTGTGCCAAGGGGCTAATAGGACAGTGGCTGATTATCTAGTGTTATATAAGGCCGTGTGTGAGGCAAAAGGGATATTTTGCAGTCTACCATTACAGTCAGTGAGGGTTTTGGATAGACGTCAAATACGGGATTTGCAGCAGTGTGTGGCTGCGATGGCAGATGTAGATAGCTCCTTGGTGAGTGGTGGAGATGATCGTGGGCATGTGGGTGCTGGGGTGGCCACAGGTATTGACGAGGAGGATCTGCATGAGGAAATTGTTAATGAGGGGGAGATATGGGGCGATGAGGACAATAGGCCGTTGGGGAACAAGGCGGTCTCGGTGTTGGTTGATAATGTCCTATTCAGTGGGGGTGGTTTGCTGAGAGGAGAGGAGCCCAGTATGGGTAAGCGATGTATGGTATTGGGAGAGGAGTCCAATTTAGGTGTTGTGAAGAGGAAACTTAGGGTATCAAGAGCAGGTTGGGGTAGCAAACGACGTTGGCTGGCTAATAAAAGACGGAAAAAGAGTCTGGAACTTGTGTAGGTTTATATATGATTTTAGGGTTTTGCAGTTCATTAGAACCATAAGATGTGTTACAAAGGAATGTTTGTGCAAATTATAAAATCTATTTGGTTTTCATTTTCTGAGCCTAAGTCTTTGAATATCACGAAAATCTTTTTAAGAAAAACTCTTTTGTTTTGTTTTGAAGCATCGAACGTGAGATATATGTGATGTAAACTTTTAAATTCCACGATGACTAAAGTATGTAGCTGTGAACATATATAAGAAAACTTATGAGAAAAACGAAAATTGTCCTATGTATATAATTTAGAAAGGAAAAGACTTTTTAAATTTGAATTTCAAAATAAGAATTTCTAAACTTGTTTGTTGGAAATGTAGATAGAAGATAGTTAAGCTCTTCGGTATGCCAATTAAAACTTGAATTTCTGAACTTGTTGTTAGATATGTGGATAGAAGAGAGTTAAGCCCTTCGGTATGCCAATTAAAGCGTTCAATTCGGGATTGAGTCATTGATGCTAGATAACTAAATAAATAATTAGGTTCTTCAGTATGCCAATTCAAACGTACAAATCGGAATTGAGCCACTGATGCAAATCCGATTTTATTTAGGCCACGGCTTTATTCTTAATTTTAGCTTTGTAATTTATGTGTTTTTTAATCAGGTTCTACAGTATGCCAATTCAAACGTTCAAATCGGAATTGAGCCATTGATGCAAATCTGATTTTATTCAGGCCATGGCTTTATTCTTAATTTTAGCTTTGTAATTTATGTGTTATTTAATCATGCTGTAGTGGCTGTATGGAAGAAAACTAGCATAAATAAATATCTTTGAAACTGTGCCTCAACATGAGATCTAAGTTATCGTAAGGATATATAGTGATTAAGTGAATGAAGTTTGTAATTTCATTTTTGTCAAAAATAATTATACTTGTTTTATCGTTTTTAATTACGTTTGGGTTGAATTATGAATTTTGATGAAATAAAAACAAATTAAACTGATTATAAGCCTTTTTTGAGTGTTATCATTTTGTTGTTATTTCTGAAAGGGAAGTAAATTTGGTTGGTAAGCAAACTTAGGTATGGATTGTACAGCACGTGAGAAATATAGATCCTTTGAATATGGTGAAATTTCTTAAAACAATTCTCTGGATTTGGGTCGGTTGGATTATAGGGTTGGGGTTAGTTTAGTTCATTGTAAGGGTTCATATTATATGTGCCTGTATTAAGGACAGGTGATATGGACGCATCAAGACTTGTTATGATGTGTGTGCCCGTCTGGGTGTTGACAGATCCTGGAAGAACACTTGAATAAGGTATATGCCTTGTTATTCCATGGGGTGGGGATTATAATTTGTTTAATATCTGTATCTTTTATATATGGTCTGTGGTTTTTACACATACATTTTTTCATAAGATAGTAACTGGCTAAGGTGTTTTAATGTGTTTCAATTAGTTGAGACGTGAGAAAATTCGTGTGAAATTAAGTTTGTTGTGAAAAATGAATATGATGATCGTGAAAGAATGGATAAGGATGTACGGTTGTGTTTTAATGATCATGATGGTTCTAGCATTCTGTCTATTGAATGAGAGTGCGAAATGCGTTAAAGGGTTTCCTTGTGTGGATGGTGTGATGGCGACAAGTTTTAATTGTTTTTGTCTGTAGACGGAAGTAATATAGGAATTTGCATGTGCGGTGTCAGTGTTTTTATGACACGTGTTGCTGATAGTGCAAGTAAACCATTCTAGCTAGGATAATGTATATGTATGTGTTGGAGATAGAGAAAAAGTAAAGGAAAACAGGGTTTTGTTGCATTGTGGGTGTTTAAGAATAGTGACGGATTTTTTACAATGCGTGAGTGAGAATGCTATATGTGAGGGATGGATTGATTTTATCAGATATTAGTGTGTGTGTGAGAGTTAGTGGTTGGGTAAGTGATCAAAACAAACTAATTAAGTCCGTGTATGATATAAGGAGTTCACGAGTAGAAAAATTTGAGGATAAAAGCCCATGCCAAACCACAGATCAACACTTTAACAGTGGGTAATTGTGATGGTGATCAGTTTGAAATTACAATTGAGAACCATTCAAGTAAGAATTTAATAATTTGAACAGGAAATTAGTAAAGGTGTTGCGATAAAAATTGGTGAGTAAATTATAAGAACGGAAAATAGACAAGTTTAGAATTTGTTGATGCATAATTAATGAAATATTGTGTATAAAAGTGTTTTTCTTTTTTAGGATCAAAATGCTAAGACCACTTCGAGATACCATATTATGTGAGAAATGTGGTCTATTCCATTGGGGGGGTGGAATCGTGGAACAATCTTCAACCAGAGCCTCCATGAGTGAAGACACAGAGCCAGTTATCATGGATAGAGCAGATGGTCTCTCGGTCAGTAGAAGTTTGACCTTAGGTGAGGAGATACAGCTGATAAGAGAGAGGCTGTTATCTTCACAGAATAGGAATATAGTCGAGGATGCAGCCGAAGATGCAGCCGAAGTAAAGGAACGGAAGATAATATTTTGTGAGAGGAGTGGGCTGTTCCGTTGGGACAGTGAAAGTGCGGTTCAATTTTCCACAGTCGCGGCAATTGGAGAAAACCCAGAACCGGTGATCGTGGATAGAGCGGATGGTCCGTCGGTAAGTAGACGTATGACCTTAGGTGAGGAGATACAGCTGGTGAGAGAGAAGCTGTTATCTTCACTGAATAAGAATGTGGTCAAGGACGAAGTCGAGGATGTAATCGAAGAACAGGAACGACCAGGAACTAGCAGCTCTATGCATGTGGAGCCAGGTAGTGGGCGTCAGTCCCAAGTGCCAACTCCAGAAGTGTTGGAAATATGGGACGAAGAGCACAATGTGTAAGTGTTAAAATTGGAAATATTAAGATAATTTCTATAGGGTAGATATATAAATAATTTCTATAGGGTAGATATATAAAAATTTTTTTCATATTTGACTCAATTTTATATCATTGGTAAGTTAACGTTATAACTATTCAATTTTTAATTTGTATTTTGTTTTCATATTTGTTTTGTATGTTATTTGTTTCCCTATTTGTTTTGTATCATAGGCTCAGAGTGTCCAGTGGAGGACATTTTGTGACTGGTTGTCCAAAATGTGGACGTTTCCATAGGGGGCTGGGGACAGAGGATGATCCATTTTTGTTGTTCCCGTCGTGTCGCATAGAGGAAATGCCAGTGCCTAATCAGCCCGATGAGGCAGAGATCTCAATGTGAGTAGAGAGGGATTTTAGTAAACTTGAATATGGGGATTGAATATTAGATTTGTCTTATTAGGGAATCTGGGTCGTCGTTTGCGGATGCAGCATTGGATGGAAGAGCAACAAGTGCGCCAACCGCCCTACTTGTCGAAGAAATTATAAGGGATGATACCAGCTATGTACCGGTGGTGGATATATTGCAGCTTTTGGGGGTTGCAGATGCGTCACTGGATGGAAACGAGGAGAGGTCTATGCCAACCTTAGAGGAAAGTGCACGATCGTTTCCTACCTTAGAAGAAAGTGCAGGATCGGAGCAGCATTTGGCGGGGGTCTGCATTAATGATTGGAACGATGACACGATGTTTTAAGAGAATTGAGAATCAATACATTGCGAACAGAAGGATTACTTTAATGTATTATTTATCCTTGTGAAAAGTGTTTAAATAACAAATTATTTTTGTATCCTTGTGAAACTTGTTTAAATAAAATTTTTTTATTATTATTAGAGACTATGTTTTGCTTTTTATTATATTTGTATCCTTGTGAAACCTATTCAAATAAAATTTCTTTATTATTATTAGAGACTATGTTTTGCTTTTTATTATTGTGTTGGGAAATCGATGGGCAACTCTGATTAATTTTTGTACTGTTATTAGGGCACTTTTAAGGTGTTTTCTCACATAGGATTTCAGGGTGGATATGACATTAATCAGACTTTGATTGAAGTTTTTAGTTCAAAAAATGTTTAAGAATAAAGTTAGCTTTAGAGACCAATTATTTACTTTGGGGTTATCACCAATTTGGAGAATCATAGGAATTTAACTGTTATTAGCCGCATTGATATAGATGCATGTTATGCTATTGGCCGCATTGATTAGATGCATGCCGTGTCGTGAGAAAATTCACGCTGTAGTTTGGGTTAGTTTAATGTTTTCAGGATAGCATCTTAGGTTAGTTAAATGTGATGTTAATTAAATGTGATGGCTATGTTTTCAGGATAGCATCTTAGGGTTGTAGTTTTCTGTTGACGTCTCCATTGTTCCTGCCATTTATGAATAGTTTAGTATTTTGACTAGTTGGATAGTGTTCCCAAGGGGGGAATTTGTCCTTGGTTGGGGTAGTAGTGTTGAATGTAGATTTTTGTTTTGTGGGGTGATGGGGTTGTATAGTATGTAGTTAAAATTGGTATATCAACAGTTTTCAGCAGTAGGGATCCAGTTAGAGATAGAACCATTGGTGTGGTTACATTGTGCATTGGAATAGTTGGTATCTATTAGAATTTTCAGCAGTAGGGATCCAGTTAGAGATGGAACCATTGGTGTGGTTACATTGTGCATTGGGATAGTTGGTATCTATTAGATTACTATTCATAGTAAAGTATGTATTATAATGGAGGGTGGAGCTATAGGACGGATGTGTTGTATGGGATGAGGGTCAGTTTATTGATTGATCACAGTGGTTGGGTGGTGGTGTTTTTTTAGGTGGCTATATATTCAACGAGTGTTGTTAGTTGTCCTTACCTGCAGTGTATGTGGAGGGTGAGAATTTATGTGATGGTCAAGCCATAGATGTGGTTGTATTTTTACATGGGTAATTAAATTAGGGTAATAAATATTAGATGTTATAGAAGTGTTGTGTTTGAGCACTTAGATGCGAATAAAAGCAATGGAATGGTGAGGGATGAGTTAGTAGTGATCTAGATTTTACGTAGATCAGGTGTAGCTGACTGAAATTTAAAATTGTTATAAGCTTTCACATAAAAGAAGAATATTGAAATCCATCAATTGAAGGCAGAGAGCCAAGCAAACAGAATTTTGAGATCCCTAAATTGAAAAGCAGAAGAAAATTAACAACAATGGTGAGTAAGGATAACAAAGTAATATGATGTTTAACCAACGTGTTATTATTTAAACCATTATTTCTTTAAAGATGAAGAGAATCCATACAATTCAACCAGGTGTTGAAGCGGAGTCAAATCCAAGGTCCTCACATTTGAGACATAGAGCAGATGTACATACCGTGGTGAAGCAACCAGGAAAAACGGAAAAGGCCGTGTTGGCCGACCCACATATACCCGAGAAAGGATCAAGGGAAACCATAGGATTAGTCCATGCGGGCCCACGATATGACTGGAGGGAGATAGAGTTATATGAGGGCGAATTACATCAAGCCATAATTGAGGAAGAAGCCCGTTATGAAAGACTATGTCAAGAAATGGAAGAGGTGGAAGCAGAGATTCGTGAAGACGAATTGAAGGAGTATGACATGATGGATGATTACCATATGTGGAATAACAGTGGTCAGCATGAAGAAGAAGATCACGTAGGAGATGTATATATGAAGTATAGTGAAGAGATTTATCTTTCGTAAAAAATGTAAAAATGATAAAGCTATGTATTTTGTTATTAGTCTAAGCTGTGTGTTTTTAAAAAAATGTGTGGGTCCTAATAAAATCTAAAACCCTGCGCGGTAAATATTAAGTTAAAATTTGAAATAAAAATTAACTTTATGTTTGAAATGAAACCATTTAAAATTTTTTGAAATGAAACCATTTAAAAATTTTTTAAAAATTTTTTTAAAAATTATAAAAAAATATATAAAATATTTATATAAAAAATTCTTTCCCTTGTAATTTGGCCAAGATTTGTTTGAATGGCAAATTTATGTATTATGAAATAAGATTTATAGATATGAAATATAAAAACCTATTGATATGAAATCAATCTATAAATGTTTTGCATTTTCCTGTATGAAGTTCATAACATGTTAGTGTTTTTCTTGAGGGAAAAATTGTTAACCACATTGAAGTGGTGACGAAACCTATTATGGAAAAAGCTCGAAAAAATTTTTTTAACCTGAAAAGCTAAAGATAACGCGTCGAAGAAGAATTACCTCAATGGTGTATGTATGTGAGTGGTATAACCATGCAGACATCATTGAGAGTTGATGAGTTAAGTATGGTGCGAACTGTGTTCACATCTTTAATGGTATCGGAAGTAGTGCGATACCCGACACATGTATGGTGTTTAATCCATATCGGTTGATCAGATATTGAGGGTTCAAGCCTTGTGGATCAAGGAGAGTGTTTAGTTGTTCGGGTGTTCATGATGACCTGAACAGAATTATATTTGTATAGGGGAAAGCGAAAGTTTCAAGGATGGCCAAGAAACTGAAATCAGTGGGAAAACCAGTTAACTACTTATAATTGACCTACCCGGTAGAAGCTACTTGATAAAACATGAGTTTTTTTAGGCGTAGTACGAGGTTGGGTCCTGGATGTGTGTTGCGGAAAGTAATGCATTTCCAGTAAGGAAATCCATATACCCGCATCTACGGTTAGCCATCCTACAGAAGACCTATGTGTTCACGAATCCGCCCAACCAATTGAGACGTATGCATAATAGCATCTCAGTTGGCAGGAATTGGGATTGTGCATACGGTGCTTCTGCAACTATCCTAGCCGAAACAAACGAAATTTTAAGCAACACATGGTTGGGATCGTGAAATAATAAAATAATAAAGAAGAAACGAAATAATAAAAATAATAAAGAAAACGAAATAATAGAAAAAAGAAGAAAAGAAAAAATATATAACGAAATAATAAGGTGGCAAAATGATAAAATGAAAAGATAACGAAATAATAAGATAAAAATGAAAAGATCACAAAATAAAAAGGTAACGAAATAATAAAATGAAAAGATGACGAAATAATAAGATAATAAGATAATAAAGAAATAGTAAAGTAGAAAACGAAGTAATAAAAAATTAAAAGATAACGAAATAATAAGATAATGAAATGAAAATATAACAAAATAAAAAGATAAAAAGATAACAAAATAAAAAGATAAAAAGCTAACAAAATAAAGAAGAAAACGAAATAATAAAAAATGAAAAGATAACGAAATAATAAGATAATAAAATGAAAAGATAACCAAATAATAAAATGAAAAGATGACGAAATAATAAGATAGAAATAATAAGATAACAAAATGAAAACGAAAAGAAAAGATAAGATAACAAAATGAAAAGATCACAAAATAAAAAGGTAACGAAACAATAAAAAAATTAAAAGATAACGAAATAATAATAAGATAATAAAATAATAAAGAAATAATAAAGAAGAAGAAAACGAAATAATAAGAAATAAAAGGTAAAAAGATATCGAAATAATAAGATAATAAAATGAAAAGATTACAAAATAAAATAAAAAGGTAACGAAATAATAAAAAGGTAACGAAATAATAAAAATGAAACGATAACGAAATAATAAGATAATGAAATGAAAATGTAACAAAATAAAATAAAAGGATAAAAAGATAACAAAATAAAAGGTAATAAATTAACAAAATAAAGAAGAAAACGAAATAATAAAAAATGAAAAGATAACGAAATAATAAAAAATGAAAAGATAACGAAATAATAAGATAATAAAATGAAAAGATAACAAAATAATAAAATGAAAAGATAACGAAATAATAAGATAACAAAATGAAAAACGAAAAGAAAAGATAACAAAATGAAAAGAACACAAAATAAAATAAAATAAAAAATTAAAAGATAACGAAATAATAGGATAATAAAATAATAAAGAAATAATAAAGATAATAAAATAATAAAGAAATAATAAAGAAGAAAACGAAATAATAAAAATGAAGAAAACGAAATAATAAAAATAAAAAGATAAAAAGATATCGAAATAATAAGATAATAAAATGAAAAGATTACAAAATAAAAAGGTAACGAAATAATAAAAATGAAACGATAACGAAATAATAAAGAAGAAAAGGAAATAAAAAGAAGTAATAAAAAATGAAATAATAAAAAATGAAAAGTTAACGAAATAATAAAAAATTAAAAAATTAAAAAATTAAAAAATTAAAAAATTAAAAGACAAGAAAATAAAAAGATAAAAATTGAAAGGAAAACAAAATAATAAGTTAATAAATTGAAAAGATTATCGTCGATTTAGAGTGTGGAGTGAATTAAGTTGAATGGAAACAGAAACATTTTTTTGATTACGAACACGTCCCATTTCCTATGATTTCTCACAAGGAAACAGAGCGATTTTGGAAAATGAATGCAAAACAAAAATAAACAAATGTCAAATTATTGTATGAAGGGGATGTCAAAATAGAGAAAGAATGTGACAAAAAGGAACGTAAGTAATTTAAATAGATTTTTTTAAAAAACATATGATATATTTAGTTTGTAATTTCAGATATATAATGTGTTAGAGGCCCGCAAGTAGATGGTTATCAAACAGTGAAGGGTAAGTGAAAATGTGCAAATTAGATTTAATTTGTATTTTAATTATTTGTATGGTTATAGTTAAGGAACGTCTGGACGGCTCGGACAATTGTGGAACCATGTAGAGTGATGGAGGGACAAGCAGTGTGGAGAGCATGTGGATTGAGTAAGTATATAAAGAGTCATTCAAATTAATATGGTAGTAAATTCAGATATGTTTTATTTAGGGCTTGGAGAGATTTGGTGTATCCAGATGTGGGTGCTATAGCAGGAAAAATTTCATGTGTAAGGTGAGTTGTGTGATTAAATAGATCACTAGGAAGGATAAAGCATCGCATCCAGGAAGCTGCGACATATGTAAATGATGGGGTGAGTATGTATCAATTAGGTGAAAAATAGAAATATCTTTATTTATTTATGCAGGTATGGGATGCAGTAGAACGGTTGGTTGATCCAGATGGGGAGCAGGAGATGAACAAGGAGATGTGGTGTAAAGGCAAGTTCTGTGAAGAGTCGTAAGTTGGATCTGTGAAGAGCCGTAAGTTGGATCTATTTTAAACCAGGAAGAGCAATAAATGGGCTGAAAGGTAAGAATATGTTCTTTTGGCAGCTAAAAATGAAAATGTAAGAACAAGTTCTTTTTAGAACTGAAGAAGAATGGAAAGGTGTTAAAAAGCTCTTTTAAGAGCTAAATGAGAATAGGTTCTTATAAGGACCAGAAAAACATTGAGAAAGAGATGGAAATTAACTGTTTTTACATTGTTTAAAAGTGATTAAAAGAGTTCAATAGCGCTAATTAGTTGGTTTGATAAAAGATTGCCGAAAAATTGATGATGCCTAATATTTTACGCACAGACAGTTTGACTATAAGCAGAGAAGATGTACATATAAGCATAACAAGTTTCTTTGTTTATAATAACAGCTAAATTTAATTAAAAATGGTATATATGGTTGTAAGTGTAGAAGCGGAAGGTTTTTTCAGGTGCAGATGAATCGTGAGTGGACTTCTATAAGGTTTGTATCATGCGGGTAATAGTATATCATGGAAACTTAATAGGAATAGCATAGACCGCTGCGGTAATGTGTCAATGGTTGGGTGAGTATGCAGAAATTAGTATGCAGAAATAAGTACTAACCTTTTTCTTTATTGGGTACAGAAATAAGTACTAACCTTTTTCATTATTAGGTACGGGATGCTTTTGAGTAATCAATCAATAGAATATGAGAGAATTAATTACAGAAGCAGAAAGATTAACATGAATAAATGCTAACGTGTACATGGGATCTTTTTGGATTTGTGAAAAACCTTACAAAGTATATATGAAAAATAATAACAATACAAATCGGTTCTTATTAGAACTATAGAACTTTCGGAAAGAGATAGAGTTGAACAGAGGTATTTTTATAAGAGTTAACATAATGTTATGTGTAGATGTAAGTTGGAAATGATGTAAATGTGTGTTGTTTTTGGAAATCGGTTCTTATGAGGACTAGAAAACTTTAACGAAAGAGATAAGGTGGATCAGAGGTATATTTATAAAGTTAACATAATGTTATGTGTAGGAGTAAGATGGTAATGATATAAGTATGTGTATTTGGTAATGATATAAATGTGTGTTTTTGAAAATGGAAAAAACCTTATTAAAAGATATATGTTGTATGATTATAATAAATTGAAATACTTAACTAAGATTAATGAAGGGAAAGACAAAGTGGCCGTGATATATGTATATATCCCGTATGGGATTTAGTGCAAGTGGATTGCATTTTTGTGGTCGCTCGAAACGTGAGTTTATTTATGAACGTAGTACGAGGTTGGGTCCTGGATGTGTGTTGCGGAAAGTAAATGCATTTCCAGTAAGGAAACCCATATACCCGCATCGACGGTTATCCATCCTACAGAAGACCTATGTGTTCACAAAATCCCCCAACCAATCAAAATGCAAAAAGGATAACACCTCGGTTGGCAGGTTAGGGATTGTGTGAACGGAACTTCTGCAATTATCCTAGCCGAGACAAACGAAATTTTGGGCAACACATGGTTGGATAAATGGATAAGAAGATAACAAAATAAAAAGATAAGAAGATAAACAAAATAATAAGGTAACAAAATAAAAGGATAACAAAATAAAAGGATAACAAAATGAAAAGATAACAAAATAAAAATAAAATAAAAAGATAAAAAGATATAAAGATATAAAGATATCAAAATAAAAAGATAAAAAGATAAACAAAATAAAAGGATAACAAAATAAAAAGATAACAAAATAAAAAGATAAAAGGATAACAAAATAAAAAGATAACAAAATAAAAAGACAATAAAATAAAAAGATATAAAAAGATAACAAAATAAAAAGATAACAAAATAAAAAGATAACAAAATAAAAAGATAATAAAATAAAAAGATAAAAAGATAACAAAATAAAAAGATATATAACAAAATAAAAAGATATAAAGATAACAAAATAAAAAGATATAAGAAAATAAAAAGATAAACAAAATAAAAGGATAACAAAATAAAAAGATAACAAAATAAAAAGATAAAAAGATAACAAAATAAAAAGATAACAAAATAAAAAGATAACAAAATAAAAAGGTAAAATAAAAAGATAACAAAATAAAATGATAACAAAATAAAAAGATAACAAAATAAAAAGATAACAAAATAAAAAGATAATAAAATAAAAAGATAACAAAATAAAAAGATAACAAAATAAAAGGATAAACAAAATAAAAGGATAACAAAATAAAAAGATAACAAAATAAAAAGATAACAAAATAAAAAGATAACAAAATAAAAAGATATAAAAAGATATAAAGATATAAAGATAACAAAATAAAAAGATAACAAAATAAAAAGACAATAAAATAAAAAGATAACAAAATAAAAAGAAAGAAAACAAAATAAAAAGATAATAAAATAAAAAGATAACAAAATAAAAAGATATAACAAAATAAAATAAAAAGATAACAAAATAAAAAGATATAAAAAGATAACAAAATAAAAAGATAAAAAGATAACAAAATAAAAAGATAAACAAAATAAAAGGATAACAAAATAAAAAGGTAACAAAATAAAAAGATAACAAAATAAAAAGATAAACAAAATAAAAGGATAACAAAATAAAAAGATAACAAAATAAAAAGATATAAAGATAACAAAATAAAAAGATAACAAAATAAAAAGATAATAAAATAAAAAGATAACAAAATAAAAAGATAAAAAGATAACAAAATAAAAAGATAACAAATTAAAAAGATAATAAAATAAAAAGATAACAAAATAAAAAGATATAACAAAAATAAAAAGATATAACAAAAATAAAAAGATAACAAAATAAAAAGATAACAAAATAAAAAGATAAACAAAATAAAAGGATAACAAAATAAAAAGATAACAAAATAAAAAGATAACAACATAAAAAGATAACAAATTAAAAAGATAACGAAATAATAAACAGTAAAAATTGAAAGGATAACACAATAATAAATTAATAAATTGAAAAGATTATCGTCGATTTAGAATATGGAGTGAAAAAGGTTAAATGGAAACAGAGAGATTTCATGATAATGAACACATCCTATTTCCTGTTTTTGTTACATGGAAACAGAGAGACTTTAGAAAATGAATACAAAACAAAATGACAAATTATAGTTTGAAGGGGATGTCAAAATAGAAAATGAATGTGACAAAAGGAAACGTAAGTAATGTGAATAGATTTTTGAAAATTATGATATATTTTTGGTATATTTTAAAGTTTAAATTGTTATTTCAGATATATGATGTGTTAGAGGAGTAACAATTGTGAAAGGTAAGTTGAATTGTGCCAATTAAAGGACTTGGATCTTTAGGTGAAAATGTATATCTGAATTTAATTTGTATGGTTGTAGTTAAAGGAAGTCTGGACGGCTCGGACGGTTGTGGAACCATGGTGAGTGATGGAGGGACAAGCAGTATGGAAAGCATGTGATTTGAGTGAGTATAAATATAAAAAGAATATGGTAGTGATATTCAGATTTGTTTTTTCTAGGATTTTGAGATATTTGTGTGATTAAGTAGATCACTAGGATGGATAAAAACATAACATCCTGGAGGTTGCAGTAATGTGTAAATGATGGGGTGAGTATGTATCAAATAGGTGAAAGTTAGAAGTATCTCTTTGTATATTTATGCAGGTATGTGATGCAGTAATAAGGGATGGCTGAACCAGATGTTGGACAGGAGATGAGCAAGAAGTGGTGGTGTAAAAGGCAAGTTCTATAAAGAACCAGGAAGCTTCGAATAATTGTAAGTTGGTTCTTTTTGATCCAGGAAGAACAATAAATGGGCTCTTATTAGAGCTAAAAATGAAATGTAAGAACAAGTTCTTTTTAGGACTGAAGTAGAATGAAAAGGTGAGACAAGCTCTTTTAAGAGCTAAAATAAGAATCGGTTCTTATAAGGACTAGAAAAAATTGAAAAAGAGATAGAATTTACCAATTTTAACATTGTTTAACCGTGATTAAAATTGTCCACTTGCGCTGAATTAGTTAGTTTGAAACAAGATTGCAGAAAAAATATAGTTTCTAACATTTTACATACAGACAGCTTGACTATAAACGGAGAAGATATACATATAAGTATAACTAAATCTCTTTATTTATTTTAACATCTAAATTTGAATGAAGACTGGTGTGACTGGGTGTAAGTGTAGTAGCGGAAGGTTTTTAATGTGCCAATGGTTGGGTGAGTATGCAGAAATAAGTACTAATTTTTTCTTATTTTATTTTAGGCATATGACTCCTTTGAGTAATCGATCAATAAAATATGAGAGATTAATTACTGAAGCAGAAAAATTAACATGAATAAATGCTAACGTGTGCACGGGGTCCTTTGTGATTTGTGAGAAACCTTACCAAGTATATGTGAGAACAAAATAACAATATAAAACGGTTCTTGTAAGTACTGGAAAATTTTAACGAAAAAGATAAAGTTGATCAGAAGTATTTTTGTGAAATTAACATAATGTTATGTGTAGATGCAAGTTGGTGATGATGGGAGTGTGTGTTTTAGGAAAAGGAAAACCTTATTGAAAGATATATGAAAATAAGTTAACAATAAAAATCGGTTCTTATAAGAACTAGAAAACTCTAACGAAAGAGATAAAGTTGATCAGAGATATTTTTATAAAGTTAACAAAATGTTATGCGTAGGTGTAAGTTGGTAATGATGTAAATGTGTGTTTTTTGAAAATGGAAACCTTATTAAAAGATGTTTATAGTGTTTAATTATAATGAATTTAAATACTTAACTAAGATAAATTAAAAGGGAAGACCATGTGGCCGTGATTTATGTACATATCCCGTATGGGATTTAATGCAAGTGGGTTGAATTTTGGTGGTCGCTTTTAAGAGCCGGAAAACTTATATACAAGGTGATGAAGTTTTAAAGCTGTATGGGATATTTAAGACTGTCCAATGATTAGATTTATTCGTTTTGGTAAATAATATTTAGAGTTTCAATGATTGGATTTATTCGTTTTGGTAAATAATATTATATAAAGTATTTAGAGTTTCAAAACATTTGCATTGAGTTTGTGGTTTTAATTAAAAAAAATTTTTTTTATGAGTAGGTGATGAAAGTGCATATCTGTGTAGGATATGTAATATCATGAGGGAAAGTTGAGTTTCCGACATATTCTATAAAGTACATGAAGCTTTTGGTATGAAGAGTTGAAGCGTTGTGAGTAGGTTCTGGAGCTAGAAAACTTATAATGGGTGGTTTAACATTGTCCAATGTTTATGAGTTGAGCGTGTGGTAATTAAGATAGATTCTGGTTATTTGACTTGCATATTCATAGTTGAAAGTAATGTATATTGATATATGTTATGCAGATATCATATGGGGTGGATGTATTGCTAATAGGTTCATCCAATAGGCTTTTCAAGAACCAGGAAGTCTTACTATAAAGAGATGGAATTCGGTAATTGGGATCCAATAGACGTTTAATCATTTAAAGTTAGTAGCTTCTAGTAAATATGGTGGAGTAAGTCGCAGTCATATGTTCAATGTGAGTCGTTTTAAAGTATATGTTTTTTTGATTATGGTATATGTGTGAAATAACCGTTTTGTAGTGTGATGTGAAGCTGGGATTAGGTCAGTATTGTTATAGGTGTATATTGTGTAAATGAAGATTTTTGATAATATGATATGTATAGATACAAGGTATAAATAATATATGAAAAATAATAAAAATAAGAAATTAATAAGAATTAAGGGCAAAGAAAGACAGAAAGGCCGTGGTATTAAATAAAGGTATTTAAATTTAGGGATGAAAATCCTTTATTTATATATGTATCCCGATGGGGATTTGTTTACAACAAGGTTGCATGTTTTGGTGGTCGCTCGAAACGTTTTCGACCTCAACCACGAGGTCTCATCAGCGAGCTTAGTACTCACGGCCTGATGTTTGTGGGGTGGGTGGGTGCGTGACCAAAGTTGTATGGGTGTTTAGAGGTGTAGTCAATATGTATTTTGTATAATTATGATATTAAAATATAATAACTAAGTATGTTAGCTTACCTTGTGGTGTGTTTTAATTGGTGTGTTTTAATTGGTGTTCTGTATTTCACTTTAATTTTTATTAGTCAGTCGTTTCAGTTCTGTAAATGCGTTTGTGTGAAGTCATGTAAAGTGGTATTTTGTGTGAAGTCATGTAAGGTGGTTGACTGAAGTTACGTAGTATTGAGATTTCTATATTCTATTTTCTTTAAATTACACTGTTTTCATATAGAAAAATATATATGAAAAAATTTTTTGGCACTACTTGGTGGATGTTATGGATTTAAGAATTGATAATTAAATGAAAATACGCGTGGTCGAAATTGAACTGCGGATGAAGAACTAATAAGGTTGTTCACTGTGTTAGGGTTTAACTAGGAATGTGGCCAGTGAAGGCAAGAGAAAAGCCATCAATAAAAAATGTGTGAAGCTGAAAGTGGTATGATGATGCAAAGTGAAGATCTATCCGATACGATAAGGAAGTTTTGATATAATGCTGTCTAACGCAAGTTAACGAATGTTGGTTCTTATATGTTTGTTATGTTAAACAAGAGAACAAGAATAAGTGTACTGGATATGGGATATGGTTTGGTGTTGTTGTTTGCATTTTGTGGAAGATCGGGATTTTTTTGAGAATATGTGATAACATGATCATTGTTTTGGCCTGGATTTGGTCGTCAATGCATGTTTTTTTTACCCGTTATTTGTTTTTCATTTGAATTCTACTGAACGTTGTTAGTTTTTTGTTTTAAATTCCTTGATTGTGTACACAAGATAGGGAGGGTTGTCAAGTTGTCAATCAATTAGAATGCATGTTTGGTGGAATTTATGGCTTTTGGCGAATATTGTATTGTTTTAAGATTGCGGATGTTTTTACCAGAAACGATATGCCTTCTAACGAATGTGAGGACATAGAAATATAATATCAGAAAACGTAGTATATGCATTGTCCGAGAAACTGTATGTTGTATTGACACAGCTGCAACTATTTCAGGACACATTACGTATAGTGATAAAGTCGATAGATAGCGATTAAGTGTTCGTAATTGCATCATGTGAGTTCAGCTAAAGCATTTAGATGTGATTGGCGATCGGATATTTCTTTGTCTATGTAGAACGCATGTAGTGCGTGGTGTATAGATACGTTGGTTTGGTTAAGTTAAAAGTGTATATAGTATTGTGTGTTGGTTGATGCAGGTGTACATGTCATGTGACAACTATGACTTTTGGTAAAGGTTAACCAATAGTAAATACATAGAAATAATAATGGAAAAGTTTTTTATTATTTTATTCATTTAGTTCATGGAAATGTTAAAAAAGGAGGACCATTACGTTAATCACTTGACTATTTTCTACAGTATTTTTGATTGGGAGAATACTGTTAGCTTCCAATTGGTTATCGTTGCTTGTGTCGTTGCATTATGGTTAGAGCAAGTTTGTTGTTCTGGTATTCACGTTAGAATTTGTTTAATTTGGATAGGATTGGTTCTACGTTGTTTAAGCATTCTGATTGGAGCAAAGTTATTGTTCCAGTATTGAATTGGAATTTATTTAATTGGCGAAGTTAAGCATTGTTTGTGTGATAGATGATAGAAGGTAGAAGATAGAAGATGTTAAATAGAAGATAGAAAATAATCGGAGGTTGAGAGTATAGTTATTTAATATGAAGACTACGAAGGAATGTTTATTCGAAATTTTATGTTTGATGAAATAAATCCATTAATAGGACATACAAACAGCTATTAGGGTTGAAATTATATGATAAATAAAGGTTTGTTTTTAGAAAAACTATAAAACTGTTAGTGATTTATTTTATTTGAGAGAAAGTTGTTAACCACACTGAGGTGGTGACGAAACCTACTATGGAAAAAGCTTGAAAAGGTTTACCTAAAAAGCTAGAGACAGCGCGGCGAAGATTTTCCTCAATGGTGTATGCATGTGAATGGTATAAACATGCAGACATCATTGAGAGTTGGTGAGTTTAAGATTTTATAAGATATGGACTGTGTTCACATCTTTAATGGTACCAGAAGTTGTGTGGTAACCGGCACATGTATGGAGTTTATCCTTACAGGTTGATCACGTGGTGAGGGCTCATGCCTCGCAGATCAGATGAGTGAGTTTGGTTGTTCAAAGTTCAAAGTTTAAGTGAATCTGAACGGAATTATATTTGTATAGGAAAAAAACGAGAGTTTCTAGGATGGCCAAGAAACAGAAGACATTAGGAAAATACGTTAACTACTTATAATTGACCTACCCGGTATAAGCTACTTGATAAAACATGAGTTTATTTATGAACGTAGTACGAGGTTGGGTCCTGGATGTGTGTTGCGGAAAGTAAATGCATTTCCAGTAAGGAAACCCATATACCCGCATCGACGGTTATCCATCCTACAGAAGACCTATGTGTTCACAAAATCCCCCAACCAATCAAAATGCAAAAAGGATAACACCTCGGTTGGCAGGTTAGGGATTGTGTGAACGGAACTTCTGCAATTATCCTAGCCGAGACAAACGAAATTTTGGGCAACACATGGTTGGATAAATGGATAAGAAGATAACAAAATAAAAAGATAAGAAGATAAACAAAATAATAAGGTAACAAAATAAAAGGATAACAAAATAAAAGGATAACAAAATGAAAAGATAACAAAATAAAAATAAAATAAAAAGATAAAAAGATATAAAGATATAAAGATATCAAAATAAAAAGATAAAAAGATAAACAAAATAAAAGGATAACAAAATAAAAAGATAACAAAATAAAAAGATAAAAGGATAACAAAATAAAAAGATAACAAAATAAAAAGACAATAAAATAAAAAGATATAAAAAGATAACAAAATAAAAAGATAACAAAATAAAAAGATAACAAAATAAAAAGATAATAAAATAAAAAGATAAAAAGATAACAAAATAAAAAGATATATAACAAAATAAAAAGATATAAAGATAACAAAATAAAAAGATATAAGAAAATAAAAAGATAAACAAAATAAAAGGATAACAAAATAAAAAGATAACAAAATAAAAAGATAAAAAGATAACAAAATAAAAAGATAACAAAATAAAAAGATAACAAAATAAAAAGGTAAAATAAAAAGATAACAAAATAAAATGATAACAAAATAAAAAGATAACAAAATAAAAAGATAACAAAATAAAAAGATAATAAAATAAAAAGATAACAAAATAAAAAGATAACAAAATAAAAGGATAAACAAAATAAAAGGATAACAAAATAAAAAGATAACAAAATAAAAAGATAACAAAATAAAAAGATAACAAAATAAAAAGATATAAAAAGATATAAAGATATAAAGATAACAAAATAAAAAGATAACAAAATAAAAAGACAATAAAATAAAAAGATAACAAAATAAAAAGAAAGAAAACAAAATAAAAAGATAATAAAATAAAAAGATAACAAAATAAAAAGATATAACAAAATAAAATAAAAAGATAACAAAATAAAAAGATATAAAAAGATAACAAAATAAAAAGATAAAAAGATAACAAAATAAAAAGATAAACAAAATAAAAGGATAACAAAATAAAAAGGTAACAAAATAAAAAGATAACAAAATAAAAAGATAAACAAAATAAAAGGATAACAAAATAAAAAGATAACAAAATAAAAAGATATAAAGATAACAAAATAAAAAGATAACAAAATAAAAAGATAATAAAATAAAAAGATAACAAAATAAAAAGATAAAAAGATAACAAAATAAAAAGATAACAAATTAAAAAGATAATAAAATAAAAAGATAACAAAATAAAAAGATATAACAAAAATAAAAAGATATAACAAAAATAAAAAGATAACAAAATAAAAAGATAACAAAATAAAAAGATAAACAAAATAAAAGGATAACAAAATAAAAAGATAACAAAATAAAAAGATAACAACATAAAAAGATAACAAATTAAAAAGATAACGAAATAATAAACAGTAAAAATTGAAAGGATAACACAATAATAAATTAATAAATTGAAAAGATTATCGTCGATTTAGAATATGGAGTGAAAAAGGTTAAATGGAAACAGAGAGATTTCATGATAATGAACACATCCTATTTCCTGTTTTTGTTACATGGAAACAGAGAGACTTTAGAAAATGAATACAAAACAAAATGACAAATTATAGTTTGAAGGGGATGTCAAAATAGAAAATGAATGTGACAAAAGGAAACGTAAGTAATGTGAATAGATTTTTGAAAATTATGATATATTTTTGGTATATTTTAAAGTTTAAATTGTTATTTCAGATATATGATGTGTTAGAGGAGTAACAATTGTGAAAGGTAAGTTGAATTGTGCCAATTAAAGGACTTGGATCTTTAGGTGAAAATGTATATCTGAATTTAATTTGTATGGTTGTAGTTAAAGGAAGTCTGGACGGCTCGGACGGTTGTGGAACCATGGTGAGTGATGGAGGGACAAGCAGTATGGAAAGCATGTGATTTGAGTGAGTATAAATATAAAAAGAATATGGTAGTGATATTCAGATTTGTTTTTTCTAGGATTTTGAGATATTTGTGTGATTAAGTAGATCACTAGGATGGATAAAAACATAACATCCTGGAGGTTGCAGTAATGTGTAAATGATGGGGTGAGTATGTATCAAATAGGTGAAAGTTAGAAGTATCTCTTTGTATATTTATGCAGGTATGTGATGCAGTAATAAGGGATGGCTGAACCAGATGTTGGACAGGAGATGAGCAAGAAGTGGTGGTGTAAAAGGCAAGTTCTATAAAGAACCAGGAAGCTTCGAATAATTGTAAGTTGGTTCTTTTTGATCCAGGAAGAACAATAAATGGGCTCTTATTAGAGCTAAAAATGAAATGTAAGAACAAGTTCTTTTTAGGACTGAAGTAGAATGAAAAGGTGAGACAAGCTCTTTTAAGAGCTAAAATAAGAATCGGTTCTTATAAGGACTAGAAAAAATTGAAAAAGAGATAGAATTTACCAATTTTAACATTGTTTAACCGTGATTAAAATTGTCCACTTGCGCTGAATTAGTTAGTTTGAAACAAGATTGCAGAAAAAATATAGTTTCTAACATTTTACATACAGACAGCTTGACTATAAACGGAGAAGATATACATATAAGTATAACTAAATCTCTTTATTTATTTTAACATCTAAATTTGAATGAAGACTGGTGTGACTGGGTGTAAGTGTAGTAGCGGAAGGTTTTTAATGTGCCAATGGTTGGGTGAGTATGCAGAAATAAGTACTAATTTTTTCTTATTTTATTTTAGGCATATGACTCCTTTGAGTAATCGATCAATAAAATATGAGAGATTAATTACTGAAGCAGAAAAATTAACATGAATAAATGCTAACGTGTGCACGGGGTCCTTTGTGATTTGTGAGAAACCTTACCAAGTATATGTGAGAACAAAATAACAATATAAAACGGTTCTTGTAAGTACTGGAAAATTTTAACGAAAAAGATAAAGTTGATCAGAAGTATTTTTGTGAAATTAACATAATGTTATGTGTAGATGCAAGTTGGTGATGATGGGAGTGTGTGTTTTAGGAAAAGGAAAACCTTATTGAAAGATATATGAAAATAAGTTAACAATAAAAATCGGTTCTTATAAGAACTAGAAAACTCTAACGAAAGAGATAAAGTTGATCAGAGATATTTTTATAAAGTTAACAAAATGTTATGCGTAGGTGTAAGTTGGTAATGATGTAAATGTGTGTTTTTTGAAAATGGAAACCTTATTAAAAGATGTTTATAGTGTTTAATTATAATGAATTTAAATACTTAACTAAGATAAATTAAAAGGGAAGACCATGTGGCCGTGATTTATGTACATATCCCGTATGGGATTTAATGCAAGTGGGTTGAATTTTGGTGGTCGCTTTTAAGAGCCGGAAAACTTATATACAAGGTGATGAAGTTTTAAAGCTGTATGGGATATTTAAGACTGTCCAATGATTAGATTTATTCGTTTTGGTAAATAATATTTAGAGTTTCAATGATTGGATTTATTCGTTTTGGTAAATAATATTATATAAAGTATTTAGAGTTTCAAAACATTTGCATTGAGTTTGTGGTTTTAATTAAAAAAAATTTTTTTTATGAGTAGGTGATGAAAGTGCATATCTGTGTAGGATATGTAATATCATGAGGGAAAGTTGAGTTTCCGACATATTCTATAAAGTACATGAAGCTTTTGGTATGAAGAGTTGAAGCGTTGTGAGTAGGTTCTGGAGCTAGAAAACTTATAATGGGTGGTTTAACATTGTCCAATGTTTATGAGTTGAGCGTGTGGTAATTAAGATAGATTCTGGTTATTTGACTTGCATATTCATAGTTGAAAGTAATGTATATTGATATATGTTATGCAGATATCATATGGGGTGGATGTATTGCTAATAGGTTCATCCAATAGGCTTTTCAAGAACCAGGAAGTCTTACTATAAAGAGATGGAATTCGGTAATTGGGATCCAATAGACGTTTAATCATTTAAAGTTAGTAGCTTCTAGTAAATATGGTGGAGTAAGTCGCAGTCATATGTTCAATGTGAGTCGTTTTAAAGTATATGTTTTTTTGATTATGGTATATGTGTGAAATAACCGTTTTGTAGTGTGATGTGAAGCTGGGATTAGGTCAGTATTGTTATAGGTGTATATTGTGTAAATGAAGATTTTTGATAATATGATATGTATAGATACAAGGTATAAATAATATATGAAAAATAATAAAAATAAGAAATTAATAAGAATTAAGGGCAAAGAAAGACAGAAAGGCCGTGGTATTAAATAAAGGTATTTAAATTTAGGGATGAAAATCCTTTATTTATATATGTATCCCGATGGGGATTTGTTTACAACAAGGTTGCATGTTTTGGTGGTCGCTCGAAACGTTTTCGACCTCAACCACGAGGTCTCATCAGCGAGCTTAGTACTCACGGCCTGATGTTTGTGGGGTGGGTGGGTGCGTGACCAAAGTTGTATGGGTGTTTAGAGGTGTAGTCAATATGTATTTTGTATAATTATGATATTAAAATATAATAACTAAGTATGTTAGCTTACCTTGTGGTGTGTTTTAATTGGTGTGTTTTAATTGGTGTTCTGTATTTCACTTTAATTTTTATTAGTCAGTCGTTTCAGTTCTGTAAATGCGTTTGTGTGAAGTCATGTAAAGTGGTATTTTGTGTGAAGTCATGTAAGGTGGTTGACTGAAGTTACGTAGTATTGAGATTTCTATATTCTATTTTCTTTAAATTACACTGTTTTCATATAGAAAAATATATATGAAAAAATTTTTTGGCACTACTTGGTGGATGTTATGGATTTAAGAATTGATAATTAAATGAAAATACGCGTGGTCGAAATTGAACTGCGGATGAAGAACTAATAAGGTTGTTCACTGTGTTAGGGTTTAACTAGGAATGTGGCCAGTGAAGGCAAGAGAAAAGCCATCAATAAAAAATGTGTGAAGCTGAAAGTGGTATGATGATGCAAAGTGAAGATCTATCCGATACGATAAGGAAGTTTTGATATAATGCTGTCTAACGCAAGTTAACGAATGTTGGTTCTTATATGTTTGTTATGTTAAACAAGAGAACAAGAATAAGTGTACTGGATATGGGATATGGTTTGGTGTTGTTGTTTGCATTTTGTGGAAGATCGGGATTTTTTTGAGAATATGTGATAACATGATCATTGTTTTGGCCTGGATTTGGTCGTCAATGCATGTTTTTTTTACCCGTTATTTGTTTTTCATTTGAATTCTACTGAACGTTGTTAGTTTTTTGTTTTAAATTCCTTGATTGTGTACACAAGATAGGGAGGGTTGTCAAGTTGTCAATCAATTAGAATGCATGTTTGGTGGAATTTATGGCTTTTGGCGAATATTGTATTGTTTTAAGATTGCGGATGTTTTTACCAGAAACGATATGCCTTCTAACGAATGTGAGGACATAGAAATATAATATCAGAAAACGTAGTATATGCATTGTCCGAGAAACTGTATGTTGTATTGACACAGCTGCAACTATTTCAGGACACATTACGTATAGTGATAAAGTCGATAGATAGCGATTAAGTGTTCGTAATTGCATCATGTGAGTTCAGCTAAAGCATTTAGATGTGATTGGCGATCGGATATTTCTTTGTCTATGTAGAACGCATGTAGTGCGTGGTGTATAGATACGTTGGTTTGGTTAAGTTAAAAGTGTATATAGTATTGTGTGTTGGTTGATGCAGGTGTACATGTCATGTGACAACTATGACTTTTGGTAAAGGTTAACCAATAGTAAATACATAGAAATAATAATGGAAAAGTTTTTTATTATTTTATTCATTTAGTTCATGGAAATGTTAAAAAAGGAGGACCATTACGTTAATCACTTGACTATTTTCTACAGTATTTTTGATTGGGAGAATACTGTTAGCTTCCAATTGGTTATCGTTGCTTGTGTCGTTGCATTATGGTTAGAGCAAGTTTGTTGTTCTGGTATTCACGTTAGAATTTGTTTAATTTGGATAGGATTGGTTCTACGTTGTTTAAGCATTCTGATTGGAGCAAAGTTATTGTTCCAGTATTGAATTGGAATTTATTTAATTGGCGAAGTTAAGCATTGTTTGTGTGATAGATGATAGAAGGTAGAAGATAGAAGATGTTAAATAGAAGATAGAAAATAATCGGAGGTTGAGAGTATAGTTATTTAATATGAAGACTACGAAGGAATGTTTATTCGAAATTTTATGTTTGATGAAATAAATCCATTAATAGGACATACAAACAGCTATTAGGGTTGAAATTATATGATAAATAAAGGTTTGTTTTTAGAAAAACTATAAAACTGTTAGTGATTTATTTTATTTGAGAGAAAGTTGTTAACCACACTGAGGTGGTGACGAAACCTACTATGGAAAAAGCTTGAAAAGGTTTACCTAAAAAGCTAGAGACAGCGCGGCGAAGATTTTCCTCAATGGTGTATGCATGTGAATGGTATAAACATGCAGACATCATTGAGAGTTGGTGAGTTTAAGATTTTATAAGATATGGACTGTGTTCACATCTTTAATGGTACCAGAAGTTGTGTGGTAACCGGCACATGTATGGAGTTTATCCTTACAGGTTGATCACGTGGTGAGGGCTCATGCCTCGCAGATCAGATGAGTGAGTTTGGTTGTTCAAAGTTCAAAGTTTAAGTGAATCTGAACGGAATTATATTTGTATAGGAAAAAAACGAGAGTTTCTAGGATGGCCAAGAAACAGAAGACATTAGGAAAATACGTTAACTACTTATAATTGACCTACCCGGTATAAGCTACTTGATAAAACATGAGTTTATTTATGAACGTAGTACGAGGTTGGGTCCTGGATGTGTGTTGCGGAAAGTAAATGCATTTCCAGTAAGGAAACCCATATACCCGCATCGACGGTTATCCATCCTACAGAAGACCTATGTGTTCACAAAATCCCCCAACCAATCAAAATGCAAAAAGGATAACACCTCGGTTGGCAGGTTAGGGATTGTGTGAACGGAACTTCTGCAATTATCCTAGCCGAGACAAACGAAATTTTGGGCAACACATGGTTGGATAAATGGATAAGAAGATAACAAAATAAAAAGATAAGAAGA
The DNA here is from genome assembly GCA_947095585.1 of Nephrocerus scutellatus. Taxonomy (NCBI): domain Eukaryota; kingdom Metazoa; phylum Arthropoda; class Insecta; order Diptera; family Pipunculidae; genus Nephrocerus; species Nephrocerus scutellatus. The sequence goes on from OX352764.1 coordinate 100,342,795, forward strand.
TAAACAAAATAATAAGGTAACAAAATAAAAGGATAACAAAATAAAAGGATAACAAAATGAAAAGATAACAAAATAAAAATAAAATAAAAAGATAAAAAGATATAAAGATATAAAGATATCAAAATAAAAAGATAAAAAGATAAACAAAATAAAAGGATAACAAAATAAAAAGATAACAAAATAAAAAGATAAAAGGATAACAAAATAAAAAGATAACAAAATAAAAAGACAATAAAATAAAAAGATATAAAAAGATAACAAAATAAAAAGATAACAAAATAAAAAGATAACAAAATAAAAAGATAATAAAATAAAAAGATAAAAAGATAACAAAATAAAAAGATATATAACAAAATAAAAAGATATAAAGATAACAAAATAAAAAGATATAAGAAAATAAAAAGATAAACAAAATAAAAGGATAACAAAATAAAAAGATAACAAAATAAAAAGATAAAAAGATAACAAAATAAAAAGATAACAAAATAAAAAGATAACAAAATAAAAAGGTAAAATAAAAAGATAACAAAATAAAATGATAACAAAATAAAAAGATAACAAAATAAAAAGATAACAAAATAAAAAGATAATAAAATAAAAAGATAACAAAATAAAAAGATAACCAAATAAAAGGATAAACAAAATAAAAGGATAACAAAATAAAAAGATAACAAAATAAAAAGATAACAAAATAAAAAGATAACAAAATAAAAAGATATAAAAAGATATAAAGATATAAAGATAACAAAATAAAAAGATAACAAAATAAAAAGACAATAAAATAAAAAGATAACAAAATAAAAAGAAAGAAAACAAAATAAAAAGATAATAAAATAAAAAGATAACAAAATAAAAAGATATAACAAAATAAAATAAAAAGATAACAAAATAAAAAGATATAAAAAGATAACAAAATAAAAAGATAAAAAGATAACAAAATAAAAAGATAAACAAAATAAAAGGATAACAAAATAAAAAGGTAACAAAATAAAAAGATAACAAAATAAAAAGATAAACAAAATAAAAGGATAACAAAATAAAAAGATAACAAAATAAAAAGATATAAAGATAACAAAATAAAAAGATAACAAAATAAAAAGATAATAAAATAAAAAGATAACAAAATAAAAAGATAAAAAGATAACAAAATAAAAAGATAACAAATTAAAAAGATAATAAAATAAAAAGATAACAAAATAAAAAGATATAACAAAAATAAAAAGATATAACAAAAATAAAAAGATAACAAAATAAAAAGATAACAAAATAAAAAGATAAACAAAATAAAAGGATAACAAAATAAAAAGATAACAAAATAAAAAGATAACAACATAAAAAGATAACAAATTAAAAAGATAACGAAATAATAAACAGTAAAAATTGAAAGGATAACACAATAATAAATTAATAAATTGAAAAGATTATCGTCGATTTAGAATATGGAGTGAAAAAGGTTAAATGGAAACAGAGAGATTTCATGATAATGAACACATCCTATTTCCTGTTTTTGTTACATGGAAACAGAGAGACTTTAGAAAATGAATACAAAACAAAATGACAAATTATAGTTTGAAGGGGATGTCAAAATAGAAAATGAATGTGACAAAAGGAAACGTAAGTAATGTGAATAGATTTTTGAAAATTATGATATATTTTTGGTATATTTTAAAGTTTAAATTGTTATTTCAGATATATGATGTGTTAGAGGAGTAACAATTGTGAAAGGTAAGTTGAATTGTGCCAATTAAAGGACTTGGATCTTTAGGTGAAAATGTATATCTGAATTTAATTTGTATGGTTGTAGTTAAAGGAAGTCTGGACGGCTCGGACGGTTGTGGAACCATGGTGAGTGATGGAGGGACAAGCAGTATGGAAAGCATGTGATTTGAGTGAGTATAAATATAAAAAGAATATGGTAGTGATATTCAGATTTGTTTTTTCTAGGATTTTGAGATATTTGTGTGATTAAGTAGATCACTAGGATGGATAAAAACATAACATCCTGGAGGTTGCAGTAATGTGTAAATGATGGGGTGAGTATGTATCAAATAGGTGAAAGTTAGAAGTATCTCTTTGTATATTTATGCAGGTATGTGATGCAGTAATAAGGGATGGCTGAACCAGATGTTGGACAGGAGATGAGCAAGAAGTGGTGGTGTAAAAGGCAAGTTCTATAAAGAACCAGGAAGCTTCGAATAATTGTAAGTTGGTTCTTTTTGATCCAGGAAGAACAATAAATGGGCTCTTATTAGAGCTAAAAATGAAATGTAAGAACAAGTTCTTTTTAGGACTGAAGTAGAATGAAAAGGTGAGACAAGCTCTTTTAAGAGCTAAAATAAGAATCGGTTCTTATAAGGACTAGAAAAAATTGAAAAAGAGATAGAATTTACCAATTTTAACATTGTTTAACCGTGATTAAAATTGTCCACTTGCGCTGAATTAGTTAGTTTGAAACAAGATTGCAGAAAAAATATAGTTTCTAACATTTTACATACAGACAGCTTGACTATAAACGGAGAAGATATACATATAAGTATAACTAAATCTCTTTATTTATTTTAACATCTAAATTTGAATGAAGACTGGTGTGACTGGGTGTAAGTGTAGTAGCGGAAGGTTTTTAATGTGCCAATGGTTG